>JAWQEG010001093.1:0-1487863 GCA_033782935.1 Petrolisthes cinctipes
TGTCCTATCTGTCCATCCATCCTTGTGGCTTGGAATGTCCATCGTGATCCCTGAAATAGCATGCAATCATTATCATCTAATGCTGTATATGTAACATAAAAAGTATACATTTAGCATTCAAAGGTATCATTTGTCTTGAGTTAATTGTCAGTTTATTCACTCCCTTTAATTAACTATGTTTGGAGACAAAGACTTTTTAGAATACAAGGAGAAAATCTCTTTTGTCTAAGTGTTTATATTCATTAGTTTTTTCTTTCCCTTTTAATGTTCTAATCATTCTCTAATTCTTTCCTTTCCAATCTCTCTCTCCTATATTCTCAGTTCTTTCTATTTCCTTCCTGCTTGATATCTCACCTTTTTATCGCCTTTTTTGGCGCTATATGACCTCGCTGTTGCGGCTCCTAATATCAATCAATCAATCAATCTCTCCTATATTTCCTGTAAGTCTTCTTTTAGACTTTTAGATAAACATTGATTCAATAAAGTAATTTATTAAACTGAAGTGAAAATATTTTGTGATAATGATTTAGTGTAAAGATCAATTGTTATTGTTATGATACTTGGTGATGCATGTGGTATAGTGAATTAATTATTGTTGTTGTTGTTGTTGTTGTTTGTGTGATACATTTATTTAAACTCAATTATTAATACATGCTTCTTCACTTAATAAATGTACTTCATCCATTGTTTCTGTTTTCCCAATTGTTGTGTTTTCTGACTAGATGTACAGCCACAATCAAATAACCACCGACACTTTCTCACCATCGTAGTAAATATCTTGGTAATAAAGAAAAAATACATGTATGATTTTGCAGCACCTCATAATAATAATAATTGAGGGGGTTGAGAAGACATATGGTGTTGTATTATATTTTGATATGATACTGATTATTTTGCACAATAGAAGGAAAGTGTTGGTGGATATTTGATTGTGGCTGTACAGTATTAGCTATAGTGATGTACGGGAATACAATTTTAATACAGAGATGACAGATATAGTTCTCATATGGTAAATTATGTATGATGTTATTTCCACCTGTGTATGTATGTATTAGCTATAGTGATGTACGGTAATACAATTTTAATACAGAGATGACAGATATAGTTCTCATATGGTAAATTATGTATGTTGTTGGAATAAAAACTGGTTCAAGATGAGATGGACGTGAATTTATGCTGCCGACTGTACATACCTATACAATATGTGGTGTATTGTGTGTGAAGGGAGTCATTGTATTGTCACCAAACCAAAGTCAACACCTAGAATATTTTTTTTATTGATTTACTGTATTTATTTTTTTGCATACGGCCCCTAATCTAAAGGGGGAAGTTCAGTGTTGGCAAATCTGGAACCACTGATTCCTCCAAACTATTCCAAGCAACAGGATACCATTATTTGTCTTCATTTTGGGTCTGTTTCCTGGCATACTTTGGAGGAATCATGGCACTCCAATGTAACAAAAGTGAATTACCACCTTAAAAGCCAGAACTTACTACTGTATTTTGAAGGAAAGACAAAGAAATCATGTACTTGGGAGTAAAGGTGACTTAAAACAACCACAAACAAATATCCTACAACACTTTCCTTTCATCATGGAAATAAATCAGTATCATATCAAAATATAATCATACAACAACAACACCTTGCGTCAACTCAACCCCCTCAATGATTATTATTATTATTATTATTATTATTATTATAAGGTGTTGTAAAATATAATCATACAACAACACCTTACATCAACTCAACCCCCTCAATTATTATCATTATTATGAGGTATTGCAAAATCATACACGTGTTGTTCTTTATTACCTAGATATTTATTACCATGAAAGGAAAAGTGTTGGTGGATATTTGATTGTGGCCATACAACTGACCACAAGTATTCATTCATACAAGCTGTTGGTTTCAAGATATCATAACAAACACAGAAGATGTAAGACCATAATAAAACTACAATACAATTTTATACTGAAGTATCCATATGGGGGAAGTACAGTGTTGGTGAATCTGGAGCAACTGAATCCTCCAAACTATTCCAAGCAACAACAGAAGACCATTATTTTTGTTTATCTGGTCCTGTTGTTTCCTGGCATACTTTGGAGGAATCAAGGCACTCCAATGTAACCAAAGTGAATTACCTCTTTAATACTGTAGAATAATTTATGCTGTTTATATTTTCCTTTGGCCTGTTGCTGGGAATAGTTTGAAGGAATCATTTACTCCAGATTTACAACCCTACACTGAACTACCCTCCTTAAATAATCTTAAATAATCCTAGTTAATTAAGTAACTGTACAGCCACAATCAAATATCCACCAACACTTTCCTTCCATGGTAGTAATTATCTTGGTCATAAAGAACAACACATGTATGATTTTGCAACACCTCATAATAATAATAATAATAATAATAATTGAGGGGGTTGAGGTGTTGTATGATTATATTTTACAGCACCTCATAATAATAATAATAATAATAATAATAATAATAATTGAGGAGGTTGAGTTGACGTAAGGTGTTGTATGATTATATTTTGCAGCACCTCATAATAATAATAATAATAATTGAGGGGGTTGAGTTGACGTAAGGTGTTGTATGATTATATTTTGATATGATACTGGTTTATTTGCAGGATGGAAGGAAAGTGTTGGAGGATATTTGATGGTGGCTGTACAAGAATAAGATTGGCTCCACATATGATAATTATTCTCTATCTGGATACAACACATATTAGAGAGAAAAAAAAAAATTGTTGAGAAACTGGCCAAAAAAAAAAAAAAAAAAAAAATAATAATGATAATAATGAATAATATACTAGAAAATTAAAATATTTCAAATGTAAAAACTATGAATACAATACAAATTAGAAAAAAAAGTTTTGAGAAACTGGCAAAAAATAAATAAATAAATAATAATAATAATGATGAATAATCTACTAGTGCTGTAAAACAATTAAAAAAATATCTTCAAATGTAAAAACTATGAATACAAGACAAATTAGAGAGAGAAAAAAAAAGTATTGAGAAACTGGCAAAAAAAAAAACAATAATAATAAAAAAAAAAATAAAATAAAATAATAATAATGAATAATCTACAATAAGAATATCTTCAAATTTAAAAAACTATGAATAAAATGCCAAGGGAATCAATGCTCATACAAATTAATACATAATACATAAAGCAGGGAGAATTTATATTGAAGTTAGAATTTTAACAAGTAATTATATATCATAAGGCAGCTGTTGACATACAAACAAACAAACATACAAACAGCTGGAATAAACACTGTTGAAAAAGTGACAAATAGAAAAAAATAAAAAAATATAAAAGAGAATTATTTACAGTGTCTTTTAATTAATGAAGAAGATAAGGGAATAAATAATAATAATAATGAAAATAATAATAATAATGAAAATAATAATAATAATAAAGTTGTATTACCTGTATAAGAAGTGAGTTTTATTTTCATGACAAATCAACATATTTTTTATTATTTTTCCTCTGTTATTTCACAAAGAGAGAGAGAGAGAGAGAGAGAGAGAGAGAGAGAGAGAGAGAGAGAGAGAGAGAGAGATAGAGAGAGAGAGAAATTACTATATATATTTTTCGTTAGAGAGAGACCACCATTTTTTTTTTTTTTTTTTGACATACTGTGAGTGAATTAATTGCACTCCAAAATATCAGAAGCATACTACAGTAATCCCTTAAGGGGGTGCGGGAATAGGGGGTCGGGGGGGTTTTGGGGGGTGCGGGAGTAGGGGGACAGGCTTGGGGGAGGGTTAGGGGGGTTCGGGAATATGGGACAGGCTTTCTACCCCCCCCAAGCCTGTCCCCCTACTTTCGCACCCCCCTAAACCGCCCCCCAAGCCCGTCCCCTTATTCCCGCACCCCCTTACCCCCTTAAGGAACCCTGTGTGTTATGTAGTCAGAAAATTGGAGTAAATGAGTCCTTCAAATATTGCCATGAAACACACACACACATACACACAAACATACATACATACATACATACACACACACACACACACATACATACATACACCCACACACACACCCACACACACACAAACACACACACACATACACACACACACATACACAAACACATACACACACCCTTGCCACCCCCGCAACACCGCTTCCATCATAGTCTGTGTTGTATATCATCCACCACGTGCCACTACAGCACAGCTACTCACCGACCACATTATTGACACAGCTGACACTCTGAGGGTGAGATATCCTGCTGCTAAGTTAGTCATATGTGGGGATTTCAACCGCTTGGACGTGAGTGACATCCAACACCAACTCAACCTCACCCAAGTCGTGGATTTCCCCACCCACGGTCAAGCTACTCTCGACCTTATTTTGACTGACCTGGACCATCAGTACTCAGCCCCCCGCCCCCTCCCCCCCATAGGACGAAGCAACTACGTCTCCATTCTATGGTCACCCACACCTACTACATCGGTGCCAAGGGAAACTGTCACCCGATCCTATCGGCCAATACCTGACTCTTCGATAAGAGAGTTTGGACAGTGGCTGGTACACCACCCATGGATAGAGGTGACGGAACCACAAGACGTCCACACTAAATGGCAGAACTACGTCAACACCACGACAGAGGCCTACCATCACCACTTCCCCATCAAGACCATCCGTGTGCATCCAGCTGACACCCCATGGATGACGCCACGAATAAAGCGGCTGTTACAGCAGCGAAACAGGCTCTTCTACACCGACCCAGCCCAGTACAGAAGCCTCAGAAACAGGGTAATCAGGGAGATCAGGACTGCCAAGGCTAGCTACTACCCAGAAAAAGTGCAACACCTAAAACAGGCCAACAACAGATAGATAGATAGATAGATAGATATTTTTATTGACCACAGCTCAATGTATCATTACATCTCCATACAAAATAGATATATTTACAAGTGCCATATAAATCAGAAAACATTATCTTGCCACGAAACTGTAGTCCAACACTAAATACAATAAATACTCTTAAATCTATACCCAAACACTAAACACCCTTAAAACATAACCTTAACAATAAATAGACAAAATTTCATGAATTATTTTGCACACTACCATTGGCTCATACATCTCGGAAAACAATTCTTCTAGACTACTAAATCTATACCTATCCCTGATGTACCATGTGAGTGGACACTCCTGTACCACATGCCGTTCCGTCTGTACTTGACCACAACTACACACTCGTTCTTCTAGAGGTAAACGGCCTCTACCTCTCCTGTTCCATCTCCCAGTCTCACACGCCAAGTTGTGTCCACTTACACGGAACTTCGTAAAAGATAATCTTTGTATCTCACTAATTGTGTGTCTTTCTCTATATACATAATGGAGTGAAAAGTCAGAGTTGATGCTCTTGTAAGTATTACGTCTTGATGAATTGCTGTTAATAATGCCATCAATTAGGTCCTGCCTCACCCAGTCCAAATTTCCCGGATCACGCTGCAGGAACTCTCCAATAGCCTTCCCTGTCACTGTGTTCGAATCAGTGACCACTCCGATAACGAACATCAAGGGATCGTCATCATACCCTGAACGCTCCTGCCACATGGTCCGGAAGAACTTATGCTGCTTAAGTTTGACCAATTCACACAAAGGTGGATACCCTGACTCAACGTAACAAACATCATTACATGTTGATCGTCTTACCCCTAATAATTTCTTTAAACACCAATTATATTATTTAACCACTGGTCTGAGGTCGGCACCAATCCAAGATTCACAGCCATAAACTAATGTTGACATCAGCACTGCCTCAAATACCCGCTTTTTCACAATAAACGGTATATCGTTATTCTTGGATATAAATGAAACAAATTTCAACACATGTGGCATCCTGGAGTTAGCGTGCTCTCTGACCGCGGACGAGGTAGATCCGTCACTCGTGAACGTTGAACCTAAGTATACATACTTGTTACACTGTTCTACAACCAAATCGTTCACAACCAAGGGATCCGAGTCCTCACCACGGCCATGTATCACAAAAAACTTCGTCTTAGACTGGTTGATTTTCATACCGTACCCAGAGCAATAATTATGTAGCAGAGTTAGCTTTTTTAACATGTTATACCTGGTGGTTGATAAAATAACTGTATCATCCATAAGAACTAGAGTATGTAACCATACCAAAAAACCATCATGTTCACACCCATCCTTAATCATTCTTATGAGGTCATCCACAAAAATTATGAATAATAAACACGAAGTTGATGAACCTTGTCTTACTCCTAGTGTTATGGTAACAAGGGCAGTCCCAACCCAACTCTGTGTCACACTATACATTGCTATTAAGGCACACAACATCACTGAGCCACACCCCAGGCGACGTAATATTCTAAACAGTACATGCCTGGGTACTCTGCCTGAGTGAAATCTATAAATGTAACATATAATGTTAATTTCTTCCTCCTAGCCATATCACACAGTAAACGAAGTGAAACAATATGCTCCAGACACCCTCTCTTTTGTTGAGCCCCAGCCTGCTCCCTATACGGCCTGAACCATTGCTTTATTCTCTCGCACAATACCATGTCGTAAACTTTGGCTATACTATTTATTATATTAATTCCTCTGTAATTTTTGACATCATTCCTATCACCTCTCTTAAACACTGTTACCAATTTAGCCTTGGCCCACTCCCGAAAGTAGGTGCCTGAGAATACAGAATTAAACAAAGTTGTGAGCAATAAAATCCATTCACCAGGCAAAATCTTAAAAATACCGGGAGTAACACCGTCAGGACCACTTGCTTTATCAGATTTTAAATTCTTAACCTGTTTCTGGACTTCACATGGGGTGATAGGGTCGTCTAATACAGGCACATACACATCAGGGTAGGGGTCATGTTCAAAGACAACATTATCAGGGGGGTTGAAGGTATGCTCAAAGAATACCTTAAACTCATCATCAGATGGCCGGCAGTCATTACTGTCTTTGTTACCATATTCTCCTTTCCAGTTAATGGCTCTCCAAATTTGTAAGTCATCTTTATTTGCTAAAAGCCTTTCCCATCTCCCTAAATTATCATTCCCACCCTGCTCCCGTAGCTCACCCCTACTTACACAGCCACACCTGTACAGAGCATCCGTTATATTCTTAGCCAACTCATCATGATCATTAGAATCCAGGTCAACATCTATAGTTTGCAAATTATTAAGAAACATCCTTTCGTCAATACAACTCATTTTTATAGGCTTAACATTTACAATTCTCTGGGCAGAAGCTCCGCTATTTATTGCGTGTGTTCCGAGGCAGCTCGCCCGGATATTCAGGTATTCTAAATCTATTTCAGGTAGTTTTATTTGAAGAGTTATCGGAGCGTGGTCTGAAGGCAACGACTCATCTTGTAACACAGAAAACTCGCTCACCCTACCCACCATGCTGTAACTCATTAAGCACGTGTCCAATTCAGAAACCCACTCTTTCCCTTTTCTATATGTTTTACCTCCAACAAAATGCTTCAAATGTGTCTTCAAATTGTTTAACAGCAACATTTTCGACTCTTTGCAAATACTAGACAAAATAAAAGCACTATCATTGGGCAATCGTACATCATCTGCTAAAACAGGATAAGACAATATTTCATGGTTTGGCAACTGACTGGGCAGCTCGCGAGCGAATCTCCCGAATCTGGCATTCATGTCACCAATAATACAAAACTCACTACAATTTTCGCTCGTTACCAACTTCTCCTGTATACTTGCAAATGACTCGTGTGAATAATAATGGGAGTCGACAGGTGGTACATAACAAAACCCAAAAACAGTATTGGACATACACTTAACCTTTACCCAAATCTGTTCCTCTATGCTAGTGTCAACATCTGCAATACTCTGTGCAAACCAGTTCTTCACCAAGAGCACTGTCCCTCCACGTTCACACGACCCTCTTACTGCACTTCTGTAAGTAACATATCCCGGAAAAGATACAGCTAACGACGTCTTTACCTCGTTTAAACTAATTATGTCAAACTTTACCAGTAAATCTTGTACACTCTTTTTCTCTAGTTTAGTCCTCACTCCGTTTATATTCCATGAGATAATTTTCAATGTTTCTCTCAGCTGTGGTCTATTCAGAAAAACTGAGAGTTCCATACATCGATGACGACTCCATCCCTGTACAGTTTCCTCTCTCGTCCATCCAGGCGTATGGTACACCCTGCGTTCTCCGGTCTCTGTCGCTCTGTCCTCTCGGCGTCACGTAACCTCCTCCACTCCTCCCGCACGCTGGGATGAACGTCCTTCTTAATGTAGATTCTCCTGTACTCGCCACTCGCTTCCTTCAGTTGTTTTGCTTTCTCAAGAATTTTATCCCTTACTTTTCTTCTGGCGACGGTGACCAGGATGGGCCGCCGCCTGTTGTTGTCACCTCTGTTACCCAACCTTCTATGCTCCTGAATCTCCTCATTGATACCCACCTCTGACCAGATTTTCCTCAGCTTTTCCTCCTCTGACGTTCCTCCTTCCAAGGCCTCGTTCTCATCAGGGACCCCAGTTATTATTAGATTATTTTCTCTTTCCTTTCTGTCTATCACCTCAAGGTAACGTTGCTGTTTGGCAATTACTTCAGCTTGTTTATTCACCTGCGCTTGTAACTCATCGAACCTCTTGTTGATGCCGCCGTCAGGGGCTATCACAGCGGTCTTCAGATCGACCACTTCCTTGACCAGATCGTTGAGTTTCGTCGTCAGCGCCTGCAGCAGTCCCTCACCAGGCTCCGGTGGAGCCATAATGCTTTCTATCAAATCCTCTTTCGTCAGTCGCGACAACTGGTTCCGCTGCATTCTCCTTAGATCACTTAAACTTTTCGCCATCTTAGCCTTTTACTGATGAATCCTTGGCTAATGTTGGAGATCTTACACTGAAACCATTATATTTCCACCAATGGTACTCCAAAATTAAATCTCTCTGTGGTTTACAAAAGCACTCCCTCTCCTTCCCCTGTACTTCACACCTTTCTCCTGATAATGCGGCCGAGGCGCTTAACGGTCACTTTGCCGCTATCTGTCAAACCCTCCCCCCTCTTCAGACCAGCCTTCTCCCTGCCTACCTCCCCTCCCCATCCCCACTCCCCTCTGTCCATGAGGCTGAAGTTGCCAAAATGATAACCTCATTTAAATCTAACAGATCCACCACACCTGATGACCTCCCCATTAAAATTTACAAAGAATTTGCCCCTGAACTAGCCACGCCCCTCTGCTCCATAATTAACGCCTCCCTCGCTCAAAATGCTTGCCCTGCTGACTGGAAAATTTCCTATGTCACTCCCATCCCTAAAACTCCCACCCCACAAACCTTTAATGACCTAAGACCAATTGCCATCACACCTCTCCCTAGCCTCCTTTGTGAAGATTTCGTGTTTAACTGGTCTTATTCACAAATTAGCAAACAGCTAGACACCCGTCAGTTCGGCAACATCAAATCCACCTCCACTTCCCACTGCCTAGTCAGCTTCCTTGATTTCATCCACAGCCACTTGGACAAACGTAACACATCTCTCGCTCTTGCTTTTGTAGACTTTAGGAAAGCATTTGATCTTGTAGACCACACTGTTGTCATCAACAAGGCCATTAACCTGGGACTCCACCCCAACCTGGTAGCTTGGCTGGCTGACTTCCTCACAGGAAGGCAGCAGGCGGTCCGTTATCAGGGCTCCATATCTCCCCTGCAACAGCTGACTTGTGGGGTTCCACAAGGAACTAAATCTGGACCACTATGCTTCCTCATGCTGATTAATGATGCCCTCACCGACACCCAGCATCGATGGAAATACGTGGATGACTGCACGGTTGGTATCCCAGTCAACACCAGGACACCAGATTATAATCCACTGCAAGCCACCCTTGACAGGCTGCAGGCGTGGACAGAGCACAACAACGTCTCCATCAACCACACCAAGACCGTGGTGATGCACGTCTGCACCTCATCTGCAGTTGTACCGCCCCCCCAGCTCACAATTGGCCCTCATCCACTCCAAGTCATCCACTCCTTCAAGCTTCTCGGCATCACTGTGGATGACCTATTATCATGGAAGCAACATGTCGCAAGGATGGTCAAGGTAGCCTCATACAAGCTGTACATGCTGCGCAGACTCAGGTCTCTGGGGACTCCAGCAGGGGATTTGAAGGCAGTTTACACCTCTTTCATATTACCCTCACTGCTGTACGCCTCCCCAGCGTGGTCTTCATCTCTGAACAAAACGCAACAACAACAGCTTGAGAAGGTTCAGAAGAGGGCATGCAGAGTCATACTCGGCCCTGCCTACACCAGCTACAATAATGCCCTCACCACCCTGAGTCTGCCCAGGCTGACAGCCATGTATGAGCAAGCCCTTAGCAAGTTTGGGGAAGGCTTGCTACGTAACCCACGCCACCGTCACCTCCTACCACCTGACGCCCCCCCACCAGCCAGGGCTACCCGACACCAAAACAAACTGGTGCCGCTAAGAGCCCCTCGCACTGACCGCTATCGCCAGAGCGCTGTTCCCACTTTAGTGCGAAAAATAAACACGTAGATTAGTATGTCTCCAAGTTGTAGCCTATAGATCCTAGAATTAATATTAATGTAATCTTCCCCTCTGTAAATTTTCAGTCTCTGACTGCCATGTAAATAAACCGTTAATTATTATTATTTATTATTATTATATGGAAGGAGCTTGTTTGTTTTGTGGCATGGTCAGGAGGAATCAGAAGCCCCACACACACACCTATATGGAAGGAGCTTGTTTGTTTCGTGGCATGGTCAGGAGGAATCAGAAGCCTCCAAACACACACACACACACACACACATGGAAGAGCTTGTTTGTTTCGTCTGTCTACAAGTTATGTGAGTGTGTGTGTGTGACTGTGTGTGTGTGTGTCTGTGTCTGTGTGTGTGTGTGTCTGTGTGTGTGTGTGTGTGTGTTCTTACCTATTTGTATCTTTACCGGATTGAGTCAAGCTCGTAAGTAATGTCCCGTATATTAAATAAAATCCTATTATCATATTTTTCTTTAATTAAAGTTATTATGCATGGTTTTGACACACACCATTTCTTCTTATGGATGGTAATTTGTTCCATGTGTGTGTGTGTGTGTGTGTGTGCGTGTGTGTGTTGTGAAAGGCGGCCGGCATACTAAGAAAAAACACCTCACTCTCTTTCTCTCTGTCTTTGGAATAACATCGTGTAATTTCCGAAGACTTAAATTCATCTTTATCACGTTCCATTCACTCACACACCACAACCAAAAATATGGGTTTTTGGAATAGGTAAAAAATGTTGTCGAATCTCACATTTGACCTATGGGTGTGGAAGAATAGGTCATATGGGTAGGGGGTTCCCAATAGGGGGGCTAAATTTTCTCCGTTTTCCTCTACGATGCACCGTTTTTTAGTTATGGCCACTTTTTGGAAAAAATATTTAACCGATTTTTGACCATGAAGATCTATATGGATTTGGATGAAATTTGGTGTGGAAGTACATTTGGTAAATTGGGCGAGACTGATTTTTTATTTTTTCTCTATGATGCACCGTTTTTGAGTTATGGCCACTTTTTTGGAAATTTTTTGAACCGATTTTTGACCATGAAGATCCATATGAAGATTTGGATGAAATTTGGTATGGAAGTACAGTTGGTAAATTGGGCTAGATGATTTTTTCATTTTGTCTCTATGACCCTCTGTTCAAAAGTTATGTCAATTTTCGTTTCTTAAAAAACTGACCTAATTATGACAATGATAAAAATAATGTTCAGTGATTAATTAAAGGGATGCGGGAATAGGGGGACAGGCTTGGGGGGCTTAGGTAGGTGCGGGGGGTTTTGGGGGGTGCGGAAGTAGGGGGACAGGCTTGGTGGGGTTAGGGGGGTGCGGGAATAGGGGACAGGCTTTGTACCAACCCCAAGCCTGTCCCCCTATTCCCGCACCCCCCAATTCCCCCCCCCCACCAAGCCTGTCCCCTACTCCCGCACCCCCTTAATGTTTGAACATGAATAATATCTAATACCAAAGACTCACTCACACAACAAACAACAAAATTAATGTCACTCATCTGTGTGATCTATTTGTGATCTATTTGTGGTTATACAGGAATGAGCCTAGGCTCGTGGTGTCCCGTCTGCTTTTTTCATTTTATCATAATTATCTTTAAAACTATGAATAGTTGTTGCATTCACGACTTCCTCCGGCAAAGAGTTCCATTGTGCAATTGCTCTTTGGGGAAAATAGAATTTCCGCACATCCTTTTTGGTCAATTTCCTTGCCAACTTCCGAGTGTGTCCTCTTGTTCTTCCCACAGTTGGTGTAATAAATTCATTCTTATCAATCCATTCCGGTTCGTGTACACATTTGTACATCATGATCATATCACCACGTTTCCTTCTTTCTTCTAACGTTGGTAGATTCAGTGTTTGTAGCCGTTCTGAGTAAAATAACTCCTTCAACTCAGGCACCATCCTAGTAGCTGCTCTCTGTACTCTCTCCAACTTGTCTATGTGCTTCTTTAAGTGAGGGTTCCATACTACTGCAGCATACTCTAGAATCGGCCTTACAAATGTTGTCAGTAATTTCACCAGCATGTCTCGATCCATATGAGTAAATGCAACTCGTATGTTTGACAACAAAGCATATGCCTGTCTAACTTTTTCCTTTATGTGGCTTCCTGGTGACATTTTTGAAGATATTGTCACCCCTAAATCCTTTTCCTGCTGCGATTTGTCTATTCTCTTGCCTCCCATAGTGTACTGTCCATGTGGTCGTAAACTGCTCTCACCCATTTCAATAACATGACATTTCTCGGAGTTGAATTCAAGTTGCCATTTCTTACTCCACTCATACACCTAACTTATATCCTCCTGAAGTGCTGCACATGAGTTGATGTCAGTTACTTGTCTCAATAGTTTTGCATCATCAGCAAACATGCCACTGGCCATGTCATCCACATACACTAAGAACATAAGTGGCGCCAGTACGAAACCCTGTGGCACCCCACTTTTCACCTTCCTCCTACTTGAAAACTTTCCTCTTATAACAGTCCTCCTCATCTTCCTCTCACTCAGGAAGTTTTTCATCCATAATAGTAACTGTCCTCTGATTCCGCCTTTCATTTTTAGTTTCCATATGAGCCTTTGGTGTGGAACACTATCAAACGCCTTTTTTAAGTCCAAATAAACACAGTCGACCCAACCATTTCTCTCCTGTAATATTTCTGTGACTCTGTCATAAAAGCTCAGAAGGTTTGTGACACACGATCGTCTCGATCTGAATCCGAACTGTCTATCTGACAACATACGTTCGCTTTCCAGGTAATCAATCCACCTATTGCGAATTATTCTCTCCATAGTCTTGCACACAACACTAGTTAGAGAGACTGGTCTGTAATTTAGAAGCTCTTCTTTACTTCCTTTTTTATACAAAGGCACAATATTTGCTGCTTTCCAGAGCTTTGGTAATTCACCCAATGTTAACGAGTGATTGAAGATGATTTGTAGAGGGTAACTTAACCCTGTGGCACATTCCCTCAACACCCAGCAGGACACATCATCTGGTCCCGCTGCTTTCCTTCTGTCTGTGGCATTTAGTACTTCCTGAATATCTTCTTGGGATATCTCAACATTACGTAACCCATCTTCTTGTATTTGTACAGTTCTATCTGGTGTAAATTCATCCTCTGTCACAAACACTGATTGAAATTTCCGGTTTAGTATTTCACTCATATCTTCCTCCCTTTCATACACGATGTTGTCCACCACCAATCTCTGAATCTTGTCCTTCACTTTCATCTTACCTCTTATAAAGCCATAGAATAGACGGGGGTTCCCGTCACATTTCTCTATAACAGATTTCTCAAAATTTCTCTCTTCTTCCCGTCTAATTTGCGTATATTTATTCCTTGCATTTTTGTACCTTTGATACGCCTGCTGAGTTTTTTTCCTCCTGTATCTATTCCATAGTAGGTCTCTTTCCTCATTTGCTCTTCTACATCTTATATTGAACCACACTTTTTTATTTATACACGTGACTCTGTTCTTGGGACTATATCTTTTCATTCCCTCGTTAAGTAACTCACAAAAACGCCCATACATTGCTCCTATATCCTTCCCATTTAGTTCTTGGTCCCAGCTCAATTCTTTCAAGTATTTGTTTAGATCTTTGTAATCGCCTTTTCCATAATTAAAACTATCCTTTTTGGGAGTTTCCTTTTCCTTTCCAATGTCATACTGAATAATGAAATCAAACTTAATCACGACATGATCGCTCTTGCCCAGAGGAGGTAAGTACCTCACCTCAGATATTTCATCGCTCGTTCTTGTAAACACCAGGTCTAGTAACGAGGGTTCATCCTGACCTCTCACTCTCGTTGGCTCATTTACGTGCTGGTGTAAGAAAAATTTTGTTACTAACTCGAGCAGTCTATAACTCCAGCTGTGTTCTTGTTGAGTAGTTTGTATCTCCTCCCAATCAATCGCGGTACTATTAAAGTCACCTGTCATAATCACCCGTTGATTCTTGTTTTGCACTTCCTGTAGAATCTTTCCGATACTATAAAGTGTTACCTTAGCCTTTTCTTCGTACTCTGTAGGATCCCAAGCATTGGTTGGGGGAGGCATGTACACATTTACCACTGTTATGTTTTCATTTCCTACCCTTATAACCACTGCCACAACTTCACTTCCATTGTCATTGATGGTAATCTCCCTGACTTTTAACTCTGTCCTTGTCATGATAATTACACCCCCTCCTTTCTTTCCTTCTCTGTCCTTCCTATATATGTCATACCCCTCTATATTCAATGCTTCGTTTCGTATATCATGCTCTAGTTTTGTTTCTGATAAACAAACTACTTCTGGTCTCTCTGTGACTAATAAATCTCTGAGTTCTAATGACTTAGATACAAATCCATCCATATTTGTATATATGATGCTTAGGAAACTATTTTGATATCCGTGTACATTTATGGCCTTTGTAGGCCCTCTTATTCTCTTATTTTGATGAACCATTTCCGAATTCTCAGTCCCGACACTTTGAAGAAAAAATGCTTTTTTTCTTCATCAGATAGCTCGTTATTCATTTTCTTGGCTGCTTCTATTTTTTCTTTTAGAATACTTCTATCCTCTTCCGTTAGGTTTCTCCTAACTTTGATGTGGCCAAACATATCATAATCTTTTAGTTTCCATGCGTTTCTCAGTATTTCATCGGTTGCTTGATTGCCTGTGAGAGTAACCTTCATTGGTCTTGATTTGCCCTTGTCATATTTTCCGATTCTCCGGAAGTCAGCAATTACTGTATTGACTTCATGAGTAAGTTTTTCAAGAACTTCCTTTACAGATTTCTCCTCTACTTTATCTCTGTCAAATCTCGATCTAATTTCTTCCTCCTTGATTCCAAAAACAATTACAGACTTATTTATATCTACAGTATCCCGTATAAACCGATCATTGTTTCGAATAACTTTCATGACAACAGATTCGATATTACTTTGCTCTTTAATCTGCTTCATTTCTTGTTTATATTCCAGATTCTTTTTTGCCATCTCAGCAAAATTAGATTTCAAGTCATTTTGACATGTATTTACTTTGTCAATAATTTCTTGTTGGTCTTCCAACAATTTGTTCTTATCGTTAACTAATTTGTCTCGTTCTTCTTTCATTTGCTTCGTATTATCCTCACCTGATACCTGACTAAGTTCATTTCTCAGCTCTTGTATTTCTACATTCATTTCCTTAATTAGCTCTTTTAGTTGGGCTATTTCTGATTCCCTCTCTATATCTTTATTTTGTAACAACTCATTTTGCTTGCCAACCTCCAGCAGCTCGTTCCTCAGTCGGTTAACTGTCTCTTTCAGCTGATTTGATTCCTCTCTATCTTTCTTATAATCACATTCTATCTTCTCTAGTTTTTGCTTAAAGACGTCCAGTGATCTGATATCACAAGTGTGTGTGTGTGTGTGTGTGTGTGTGTGTGTTGCTATTTGAGTAACGTATGTCTAATAGTATATATTTATGAATGAATGTGTGTGTGTGTGTGTGTGAGTAAGAGTAACGTACAGTCGCGGTCAAATATAATCATCCATATAGGGGTAACTCACGTAAGAGTTTGACAGCTTCTCTCTGTTCCTTAGCTGATAAACTTTCCAATAAATAGGTTAACTACCATCTTTTAATTTAATACAAGCAGCTACACACTACTTAAAACAATAACACACACACACACACACACACACACACACACACACACAGCCCGGTGGTGTAGTGGTTAGCGCGCTCGGCTCACAACCGAGAGGTCCTGGGTTCGAGTCCCCGGTCGGGTGGAGACAATTTGGGATTGTTTCCTTAAATGTGTAACCCCTGTTCACCTAGCAGAGAATAGGTACGGGACGTAAGTCGAGGAGTTGTGACCTCGCTATTCCGGTGTGTGGAAAAAAGGTTCCAGCCTTACCCAAAGATCGGTCACTACGAGCTCTGAGCTCATTCCGGGAGGGTAACAGTTGGTGAGCACGTGTCCAGGACGTGATCAAGACCAGGTGAAACAAACACACACACATTAACTACCTTCTTTTAATTTACTACAAGCAGCTGCACCCTACTTAAAACAATAACACACACACACACACACACACACACACACACACACACACATTAACTACCATCTTTTAATTTAATACAAGCAGCTACACACTACTTAAAACAATAACACACACACACGTTAACTACCATCTTTTAATTTAATACAAGCAGCTACATACTTAAAACAATAACACACACACACGTTAACTACCATCTTTTAATTTAATACAAGCAGCTACACACTATTTAAAACAATAACATCATAATATGTGAACGTGAAAACATTAGACAGTAAATTGTTTGAGATTCCCATATGTGGATGATTATTATTGACCACGACTGTATGTGCAAATGCATTCGTATATTCTCGTAACTGTGTGTGTGTGTGTGGGACCATCGTATCAGTAGACTACCACACCATCGTATACACCACCACAGATGATGTTCTTGCATAATACATACGACCTTCATTAGCTGTGTAAATGACTTATGGCTGAAGTATTTAAGGGGGTGCGGGAATAGGGGGACAAGCTGGGGGGGGGTTTAGGGGAGGTGCGGGAGTAGGGGACAGGCTTGGGGGGTGCAGGAGTATGGGGACAGACTTGGGGGGCGGGGGTTAGGGGGTTGTGGGAATAGGGGACAAGCTTTCTACCCACCCGAAGCCTATCCCCCTATTCCTGCACCCCCCAAGCCTGTTCCCTACTCCCGCAACCCCTTAATAGAGTTTGTGAATATGGATACTCAGCTTTTGGAAAATAATGGGCCGATTCCACAGTCATCAATATTTATTGGCTAACCAACAAACGAAAACCTTTGGTAACGTGTCCGATTCCACAGTCGTTTTCGGGTTTGTTAGCTTCCCACCCACCCACCATCCCATATCTCCTTCCCACCCACACACCCACCCATGTCTTTTTCCCACCCACCCACCCACATCTCCTTCCCACCCACACACCCACTCACGACTCATTCACACCCACCCAACCACGTCTCCTTTACACCCACACACCCACTCACGTCTCTTTCACACCAACCCACCCACGTCTCCTTCACACCCACACACCCACCCACGTCTCCTTCACACCCACCCACTCACGTCTCCTTCACACCCACACACCCACCCACGCCTCTTTCCTTCCCACCCACCCACCAACGTCTCCTTCACACCCACACACCCACCCACGTCTCCTTCACACCCACACACCCACCCACGTCTCCTTCACACCCACGTCTCCTTCACACCCACACACCCACCCACGTCTCCTGCACACCCACACACCCACCCACGTCTCCTTCCCACACACACACCCACCCACGTCTCCTTCACACCCACGTCTCCTTCACACCCACACACCCACCCACGTCTCCTTCACACCCACACACCCACCCACGTCTCCTTCACACCCACGTCTCCTTCACACCCACACACCCACCCACGTCTCCTGCACACCCACACACCCACCCACGTCTCCTTCCCACACACACACCCACCCACGTCTCCTTCACACCCACACACCCACCCAGGTCACCTTCACACAAACGTCTCCTTCACACCCACACACCCACCCAGGTCTCCTTCACACCCACGTCTCCTTCACACCCACCCACACACCCACGTCTCCTTCACACACACGTCTCCTTCACACCCACACACACACCCACGTCTCCTTCACACCCACGTCTCCTTCACACCCACCCACACACCCACGTCTCCTTCACACCCACGTCTCCTTCACACCCACCCACACACCCACGTCTCCTTCACACACACGTCTCCTTCACACCCACACACACACCCACGTCTCCTTCACACCCACGTCTCCTTCACACCCACCCACACACCCACGTCTCCTTCACACCCACGTCTCCTTCACACCCACCCACACACCCACGTCTCCTTCACACCCACGTCTCCTTCACACCCACCCACACACCCACGTCTCCTTCACACACACGTCTCCTTCACACCCACCCACACACCCACGTCTCCTTCACACACACGTCTCCTTCACACCCACGCACACACCCACGTCTCCTTCACACACACGTCTCCTTCACACCCACCCACACACCCACGTCTCCTTCACACACACGTCTCCTTCACACCCACCCACACACCCACGTCTCCTTCACACACACGTCTCCTTTATAAAGGTTGAAATTCTCACTGCCAAAACTATTTCATACATTTATACTCGTTGTTTATCAGCAATTACGACGTTAAGGGGGTGCGGGAGTAGGGGACAGGCTTGAGGGGGGTTTTGGGGGGTGCGGGAATAGGGGACAGGCTTATCGGAGGGGGGGGGGGGGTGCGGGAATAGGGGGACAGGCTTGAGGGGGTTGGGGGTTGGGGGGTGCGGGAATAGGGGACAGGCTTATGGAGGGGGGGTGCGAGAATAGGGGGACAGGCTTGAGGGGGGGGGGGGTTGGGGGTGCGGGAATAGGGGACAGGCTTATGGAGGGGGGGGTGCGGGAATAGGGGGACAGGCTTGAGGGGGGGGGGGGGTTTGGGGGGTGCGGGATTAGCGGGACAGGCTTGAGACGCGGGTGTGTGGGAAAGAGACGTGGGTGTGTGGGTGTGAAGGAGACGTGGGTGTGTGTGTGTGTGTGAAGGAGACGTGGGTGGGTGGGTGGGTGTGAAGGAGACGTGGGTGGGTGTGTGGGTGTGAAGGAGACGTGGGTGGGTGTGTGTGTGTGAAGGAGAAGTTGGTGGGTGTGTGTGTTTGAAGGAGACGTGGGTGGGTGTGTGGGTGTGAAGGAGACGTGGGTGTGTGGGTGTGAAGGAGACGTGGGTGGGTGGGTGGGTGTGAAGGAGACGCGGGAGGTTGGGTGGGTTTGAAGGAGACGTGCGTGGGTGTGTGGGTGTGAAGGAGACGCGGGTGTGTGGGAAGGAGACGTGGGTGTGTGGGTGTGAAGGAGACGTGGGTGTGTGTGTGTGTGTGAAGGAGACGTGGGTGTGTGGGTGTGAAGGAGACGTGGGTGGGTGTGTGTGTGTGAAGGAGACGTGGGTGTGTGTGTGTGTGAAGGAGACGTGGGTGTGTGTGTGTGTGAAGGAGACGTGGGTGTGTGTGTGTGTGTGAAGGAGACGTGGGTGTGTGTGTGTGTGTGTGAAGGAGACGTGGGTGGGTGGGTGGGTGTGAAGGAGACGTGGGTGTGTGTGTGTGTGTGAAGGAGACGTGGGTGGGTGTGTGGGTGTGAAGGAGACGTGGGTGGGTGTGAAGGAGACGTGGGTGGATGGGTGGGTGTGAAGGAGACGTGGGTGGGTGTGTGTATGTGAAGGAGACGTGGGTGGTTGAGTGTGTGTGAAGGAGACGTGGGTGTGTGGGTGTGAAGGAGACGTGGGTGGGTGTGTGTGTGTGAAGGAGACGTGGGTGTGTGTGTGTGTGAAGGAGACGTGGGTGTGTGTGTGTGTGAAGGAGACGTGGGTGTGTGTGTGTGTGTGAAGGAGACGTGGGTGTGTGTGTGTGTGTGAAGGAGACGTGGGTGGGTGGGTGGGTGTGAAGGAGACGTGGGTGTGTGTGTGTGTGTGAAGGAGACGTGGGTGGGTGTGTGGGTGTGAAGGAGACGTGGGTGGGTGTGAAGGAGACGTGGGTGGATGGGTGGGTGTGAAGGAGACGTGGGTGGGTGTGTGTGTGTGAAGGAGACGTGGGTGGTTGAGTGTGTGTGAAGGAGACGTGGGTGGGTGTGAAGGAGATGTGGGTGGGTGGGTGGGTGTGAAGGAGATGTGGGTGGGTGGGTGGGTGTGAAAGAGACGTGGGTGGGTGGGAAACTAACAAACCAATACCACTGTGGAATCGACTCCTAACTTTATGGGTTGATTCCACAGTGGTATTGGTTTGTTAGCTTCCCAACCAACCAACCAACCAACCACACTTGTAAGCCTTCAGTATTTTCCAAAAGCTGAGTATCCATATTCACAAACTCTATTAAGGGGGTAGGGAACAGGCTTGGGGGGTGCAGGAATAGGGGGACAGGCTTCGGGTGGGTAGAAAGCTTGTCCCCTATTCCCACAACCCCCTAACCCCCGCCCCCCAATCCTGTCCCCATACTCCTGCACCCCCCAAGCCTGTCCCCTACTCCCGCACCCCCCCCTAAACCCCCCCCAGCTTGTCCCCCTATTCCCGCACCCCCTTAAATACTTCAGCCATAAGTCATTTACACGGCTAATGAAGGTCGTATGTATTATGCAAGAACATCATCTGTGGTGGTGTATACGATGGTGTGGTAGTCTACTGATACGATGGTCCCACACACACACACACAGTTATGAGAATACACACACACACACACACACACACACACACACACACACACACAGTTGAGTGACATTAATTTTGTTGTTTGTTGTGGGCACCTAAAATAAGCCCCCCAAGCCTGTCCCTCTACTCCCGCACCCCTCAAAACACCCCGCACCCACCTAAACCCCCCAATGCTGTCCCCCTATTCCTGCACCCCCTTAATTAATAATTGAACATTATTTTTGTTTAATTTGGTCCGTTTTTTGAGACACGAAAATTGACATAACTTTTGAACAGAGGGTCATAGAGACAAAATGAAAAAATCGTCTCGCCCAATTTACCAACTGTATTTCCATTCCAAATATCATCCAAATCCATTTAGATCTTCATGATCAAATTTCGGTTCAAAATGTTTTCAAAAAAAGTGGCCATAAGAGGAAAACGGAGAAAATTTAGAAACCCCTTCTGGCAACCCCCACCTATATGACCTATTCTTACATACCCATAGGTCAAATGTGGGATTCTACAACATTTTTGACCTATTCTCAAAACTCACATTTTTGGATGTGGTGTGTGGATGGAACGTGGTGAAAAAGATGAAATAAGTCTACGGAAATTACATGATGTTATTCCAAAGACAGAGAGAGAGGGTGAGGTGTTTTTTCTTAGTATGCCTGCTGCCTTTTACAACACACACACACACACACAGACACACACATGGAACAAATTACCATCTATAAGAAGTGGTGTGTGTCAAACCATGCATAACTTCAAAGAAAAATATGATAATAGGATTTTAATATACGGGACATTAGGAGCTTGACTCAATCCTGTAAAGATACAAATAGGTAAGAACACACACACACACACACACACACACACACGTATCTTTATAATGAACATGCACGCACATCAATATAAATAATTATATTCTTGTTTTGAGAAAGAGGAGAACGAAACATAAGAAGAAGAATAATGTAAGAAAGTCAGGAAATTATAGAAACGAAATACAGTAATAAGGATGGGTTCAGTAATCATGTCTTATTTCGTTCGAGATGCCTCGACACATAATTTAAAAAAGGGGGCATAACTTGTAGACAGGGGGGGGGCATAACTTGTAAACAGGGGTGGGGGGCATAACTTGTAGACAGGGGGGATGGAGGGGGGCATAACTTGTAGACAGGGGGGATGGAGGGGGGCATAACTTGTAGACAGACAGGGGGGATGGAGGGGGGCATAACTTGTAGACAGACAGGGGGGATGGAGGGGGGGCATAACTTGTAGACAGACTGGGGGGATGGAGGGGGGCATAACTTGTAGACAGACAGGGGGGATGGAGGGGGGCATAACTTGTAGACAGGGGGGATGGAGGGGGGCATAACTTGTAGACAGACAGGGGGGGGAGGGGGTGCGTTTAAGGACCCTGTGATCGTGTATGGAAATTGAAGACTTTTGATTCCTCCTGACTATGCCACCAAACAAACAACCTCCTTCCATATAGGTGTGTGTGTGTGTGTGTGTGTGTGTGTGTGTTTCGTGGCAATATTTGAAGGACTCATTTACTTCCAATTTTCTGACTACATCACACACAGGGTTCCTTAAGGGGGTGCGGGAATAGGGGGACGGGCTTAGGGGGGCTTAGGGGGGTGCGGGAGTAGGGTACAGTTTTTTTTTTTTTGGGGGGGGGGTGCGGGAGTAAGGGGACAGGCTTTGGGGGTGCGGAAATAGGGGACAAGCTTTCTTCCCACCTCAAGCCTGTCCCCCTATTTCAGCACCCCCCAAACCCCCCCAAGCCAGTCCCCTACTCCCGCACCCCCTTAATTAACTCTTGCACAGGAAATGGGTAAGATTAATTAATTAGCCTGGAGAGAGTTGCATATATTTTTTATTAAGGGGGTGCGCGAGTAGGGGACAGGCTTGGGGGGGGACTGGGGGGGGTGCGGGAATAGGGGGACAAGCTTGAGGTGAGTAGTCTCATATTCCCGTACCCCCCTTACCCCCCCTCAAGCCTGTCCCCCTACATCCGCGCCCCCCCCAAAAAACCCCGACACCCCCCCCCCCAGCCTGTCCCCCTATTCCCGCACCCCCTTAAGGGATTACTGTAGTATGCTTTTGATATTTTGGAATGCAATTAATTCACTCAGAGTATGTCAGGAAAAAAAAAAAAAATTGTGGTCTCTCTCTAACGAAAAAAAAGGATAGTATTTTATGTTTCTCTCTCTCTCTCTCTCTCTCTCTCTCTCTCTCTCTCTCTCTCTCTCTCTCTCTCTCTCTCTCTCTCTCTCTCTCTCTCTCTCTCTCTCTCTCTCTCTCTCTCTCTCTCTCTCTCTCTCTCTGAATTAACAGAGAAAAAATAATCAGAAATATGTTGATTTGTCATGAAAATAAAACTCACTTCTTATACTGGTGATACAACTTTATTATTTTCATTATTATTATTATTATTATTATTATTATTATTATTATTTACTCCCTTGTCTTCTTCATCAGTTATTTATGTTAACCATGATGTAGTAAGAAAATTGGAGGTAAATGTGTCCTTCAAACATTGCCACAAAACACACAAACACACACACACACACACACACATATATGGAAGGAGCTTGTTTGGTTCGTGGCATAGTCAGGAGGAATCAGAACCCTCCAATTCTCATACACGATCACAGGGTCCTTAAGGGGGTGCGGGAGTAGGGGACAGGCTTGGGAGGGACTGGGGGGTGCAGGAATAAGGGGACAGGCTTGGGTGGGGACTGGGGGAGTGCGGGAATAGGGGGACAGGCTTGGGGTGGGTAGAAAGCCTGTCCCATATTCCCGCACCCCCCTAACCCCCCTCCCCAAGCCTGTACCCCTATTCCCACACTCCCCCAGTCCCCACCCAAGCCTGTCCCCTTATTCCTGCACCCCCCAGTCACGTACCCACTTAAGGGATTACTTTAGTATGCTTTTGATATGTTTAAATGCAGTTAAAACATCCTAAAAATCGATATTTTAGGTGTCCAAAGTCGATATGTGCATGCATCTTTTGTACCCGTTTATATCTCAAATTCAGGCTCAAAACACCCGAAAATTCGATATTTTTGGATTCCAGATGCGATCTGTACATGCCTACTCCGTGTTAGAGTACTTTCAAAATACAGGCCCAAAACATGCTGATAATCGACATATTGGGTGCCCAAAGTCAATATGTGTATGAATCTTCTGTACCCGTTTATATCTCAAATTAAAGCTCAAAACACCCGAAAATTCGATATTTTTGGGTCCCAGAAGCGATCTTTACATGCCTAATCCGTGTTAGAGTATTTTTAAAATACAGGCCCAAAACATGCTATGAATCGATATTTTATTTGCCCAAAGTCAATATGTGTATGAATCTTCTGTACCCGTTTATATCTCAAATTAAAGCTCAAAACACCCGAAAATTCGATATTTTTGGGTCCCAGGAGCGATCTCTACATGCCTACTCAGTGCTAGAATATTTTCAAAATATAGGCCCAAAACATGTTAAAAATAGATATTTTGGGTGCCCAAAGGCGATATGTGCATTCATCTTCTGTACCCGTTTATATATCAAATTTAGCCTCATAACACCCGAAAATTCGATATTTTTGTGTCCCAGAAGCGATCTGTACATGCCTACTCCGTGTTAGAGTATTTTCAAAATATAGGCCCAAAACATGTTAAAAATAGATATTTTGGGTGCCCAAAGTCGATATGTGTATGAATCTTCTGTACCCGTTTATATCTCAAATTTAGCCTCATAACACCTGAAAATTCGATATTTTCATGTCCCAAAAGCGATCTGTACATGCCTACTCCGTGTTAGAGTATTTTCAAAATTCAGGCCCAAAACATGCTCAAAATCGATATTTTGGGTGCCCAAAGACGATATGTGCATGCATCTTCTGTACCCATTTATATCTCAAATGAAGGCTCAAAACGCCCAAAAATTTGATATTTTTGGGTCCCAGAAGGGATCTCTACATACCTACTCAGTGCTAGAATGTTTTCAAAATATAGGCTCAATACAGGCTAAAAATCGATATTTTAGGTGTCCAAAGTCGATATGTGCATGCATCTTCAGTACCCGTTTATATCTCAAATTCAGCCTCAAAACACCCGAAAATTCGATATTTTTGGGCCCCAGAAGCGATCTGTACATGCCTACTTAGTGTTAGAGTATTTTCAAAATAGTTGCCCAAAACAAGCTGAAAATCGATATTTTAGGTGCCCAAAGTCAATATGTGTATGCATCTTCTGTACCTGTTTATATCCAAAATTCAGGCTCAAAACACCCGAAAATTCGACATTTTTGGGTCTCAGAAGCGATCTGTACATGCCTACACAGTGTCAGAATAATTTCAAAATTTAGGCCCAAAATATGCTAAAAATCGATATTTTGGGTGCCCAAAGTTGATATGTGCATGCATCATCTGTACAAGTTTATATCTCAAATTAAGGCTCAAAACACCCGAAAATTCGATATTTTTGGGTCTCAGAAGCGATCTGTACATGCCTACTCAGTGCTAGAATATTTTCAAATTATAGGACCAAAACATGTTAAAAATCGATATTTTAGGTGTCCAAAGTCGATATGTGCATACATCTTTTGTACCCGTTTATATCCCAAATTCAGGCTCAAACCACCCGAAAATTCGATATTTTTTTGTCCCAGAAGCGATCTGTACATGCTTACATAGTGCTAGAATATTTTTAAAATATAGGCCCAAAACATGCTAAAAATCGATATTTTAGGTGCTAAATGTTGATATGAGCATGCATTTTCTATACCCGTTTATATCTCAAATTCAGACTCAAAACACCCGTAAATTCGATAATTTTGGGTCCCAGAAGCGATCTGTACATGCCTACTCAGTGCTAGAATGTTTTCAAAATATAGGCTTAAAACATGCTAAAAATCGATATTTAAGGTATCCAAAGTCGATATGTGCATGCATCTTCTGTACCCGTTTATATCTCAAATTAAGGTTAAAAACCCCCGAAAATTCGATATTTTTATGATCCAAAAGCGATCTGTACATGACTACTCCGTGTTAGAGTATTTTCAAAATAAAGGCTCAAAACATGCTCAAAATCGATATTTTGTGTGCCCAAAGTCAATATGTGTATTTATCTTCTGTACCCGTTTATATCCCAAATTCAGGCTCAAAACACCCGAAAATTCGATATATTTGGGTCCCAAAAGGGATCTGTACATGCCTCCTCCTTGCTAGAATGTTTTTAAGATACAGACCCAAAACTTGCTCAAAATAAATATTTTAGGTGCAAAAAGTCGATATGTGCATGCATCTTCTGTACCCGTATATATCTCAAATTCAGGCTCAAAACACCCGAAAAATCGATATTTTTGTGTCCCAGAAGCGATCCGTACATGCCTACTCAGTGCTAGAATGTTTTTAAAATATAGGCTTAAAACATACTAAAAATCGATATTTTAGGTGTCCAAAGTCGATATGTGCATACATCTTTTGTACCCGTTTATATCCCAAATTCAGGCTCAAAACACCCGAAAATTCGATATTTTTGTGTCCCAGAAGCGATCTGTACATGCCTACTCCGAGTTAAAGTATTTTCAAAATACATGCCCAAAACATGCTGAAAATCGATATTTTATCTGCCCATAGTCGATATGTGCATGCATCTTCTGTACCCGTTTATATCTTAAATTCAGGCTCAAAACACCAGAAAATTCGATATTTTTGGGTCCCAGAAGCGATCTGTACATGCCTACTCTTTGCTAGAATGTTTTTAAAATACAGACTTAAAACATGCTTAAAATCGTTATTTTAGGTGCAAAAAGTCGATATGTGCATGCATCTTCATTACCCGTTTATATCTCAAATGCAGGCTCAAAACACCCAAAAATTCGATATTTTTGGGTCCCTGAAGCGATCTGTACATGTCTACTCAGTGTTAGAATGTTTTCAAAATATAGGCTCAAAACATGCTAAAAATCGATATTTTAGGTGTCCAAAGTCGATATGTGCATGCATGTTCTGTACCCGTTTATATCTCAAATTTATTATTAAAACACCCGAAAATTCGATATATTTGGGTCCCAGAGCCGATCTGTATATGCCTACTCCTTGTTAGAGCATTTTGAAAATACAGGCCCAAAACATGCTCAAAATCGATATTTTAGGTTCCCAAAGTCTTTATGTGTATACATCTTCTGTACCCGTTTATATCCCAAATTCAGGCTGAAAACACCCGAAAATTCGATATTTTTTTGTCCCTGAAGCGATCTGTACATGCCTACTCATTGTTAGAATTCTTTCAAAATATAGGCCCATAACATGCTGAAAATCGATATTTTATCTGCCCTTAGTCGATATGTGCATGCATCTTCTGTACCCGTTTATATCTCAAATTCAAGCTCAAAACACCCGAAAACTCGATATTTTTGGGTCCCAGAAGAGATCTGTACATGCCTACTCCGTTTTAGAGTACTTACAAAATACAGGCCCAAAACATGCTGAAAATCGATATTTTAGGTGCCCAAAGTCGATATGTGCATACATCTTCTGTACCCGTTTATATCTCAAATTCAGGCTCAAAACACCCGAAAATTCGATATTTTTGTGTCCCAGAAGCGATCTGTACATGCCTACTCAGTGATAGAATATTTTCAAAATATTGGCCCAAAACATACTAAAAATCGATATTTGGGGTGCCCAAAGTCGATATGTGCATGCATCTTCTCTACCCGTTTAAATCTCAAAATCAGGCTTAAAACAACCGAAAATTAGAGATTTTTGTGTCCCATGCCTACTCCTTCTTAGAATGTTTTCAAGATAGAGACCCAAAACATGCTCAAAATCGATATATTAGGTGCAAAAAGTCTATATGTGCCTGCATCTTCAGTACCGGTTTATATCTCAAATTCAGGCTCAAAACACCCGAAAATTTAATATTTTTGTGTTACAGAAGCGATCTGTACATGACTACTTCGTGTTAGAGTATTTTCAAAATAGATGCCTAAAACATGCTTTATATCTATATTTTGGGTGCCCAAAGTCGATATGTGTATGCATCTTCTGTACCCGTTTATATCTCAAATTCAGGCTCAAAATACCCGAAAATTTAATATTTTTGTGTTACAGAAGCGATCTGTACATGACTACTTCGTGTTAGAGTATTTTCAAAATACATGCCCAAAACATGCTGAAAATCGATATTTTAGCTTCACATAGTCGATATGTGCATGCATTTTCTGTACCCGTTTATATCTCAAATACAGGCTCAAATCACCCGAAAATTCAATATTTTTGGGTCCCAGAAGCGATCTGAACATGCTTACTCCGTGTTAGAGTACTTTCAAAATACAGGCCCAAAACATGCTGAAATCGATATTTTAGGTGCCCAAAGTCGATATGTGCATGCATCTTCTGTACTCGATTACATCTCAAATTCAGGCTCAAAATACCCAAAAAAATCGATATTTTTGTGTCCCAGAAGCGATCTGTACATGCCTATTCCTTGTTAGAGTATTTTCAAAATACAGGCCTAAAACATGCTAAAATCGATATTTGAGGTGCCCAAAGTCAATATGTGTATGCATCTTCTGTACCTGTTTATATCCCAAATTCAGGCTCAAAAGATCCGAAAATTCGGTATTTTTGGGTCCCAGAAGCGATCTGTACATGTCTACTCAGTGCCAGAATGTTTTCAAAATATAGGCTTAAAACATGCTAAAATTCAATATTTTAGGTGTCCAAAGTCAATATGTGCATACATCTTTTGTACCCGTTTATATCCAAAATTTAGGCTCTAACACCCGAAAATTCGATATTTTTGGGTCCCAGAAGCGACCTGTACATGCCTACTCAGTGATAGAATATTTTCAAAATATTGGCCCAAAACATACTAAAAATCGATATTTGGGGTGCCCATAGTCGATAAGTGCATGCATCTTCTGTACCCGTTTATATCTCAAATTCAGGCTCAAAATACCCGAAAATTCAAAATTTTTGGGTCCCAGAAGCGATCTGTACATGCCTAATCCGTGTTAGAGTACTTTAAAAATACAGGCCCAAAACATGCTGAAAATCGATATTTTGGGTGCCCAAAGTCGATATGTACATGTATTTTCTGTACCCGATTATATCTCAAATTCAGGCTCAAAACACCCGAAAATTCGATATTTTTGTGTCCCAGAAGCGATCCGTACATGCCTACTCCGTGTTAGAATACTTTCAAAATATAGGCCCAAAACATGCTCAAAATCGATATTTTGGGTGCCCAAAGTCGATATGTGCATGCATCTTCTGTACCCGTTTATATATCAAATTCAGGTTCAAAACACCCGAAAATTCGATATTTTTGGGTCCCAGAAGCGATCTGTACATGCCTACTCAGTGCTAGAATTTTTTTCAAAATATAGGCTTAAAACATGCTAAAAATCGATATTTTAGGTGCAAAAAGTCGATATGTGCCTGCATCTTCAGTACCCGTTTATATCTCAAATTCAGGCTCAAAACACCCAAAAATTCAATATTTTTGGGTCCCAGAAGCGATCGGTACATGCCTACTCAGTCCTAGAATAATTTCAAAATATTGGCCCAAAACATGCTAAAAATCGATATTTTGGGTGCCCAAAGTCGATATGTGCATGCATCCTCTGTACCCGTTTATATTTCAAATTCAGGCTCAAAACACCCGAAAATTCGATATTTTTAGGAACGAGAAGCGATATGTACATGCCTACACCGTGTTAGAGTATTTTCAAAATACAGGTCCAAAACATGCTCAAAATCGATATTTTGGGTGCCTAAAGTCAATATGTGCATGCATCTTCTGTACGCGTTTTTTATATTTCAAATTCTGGCTCAAAACACCCGAGAGCTCGATATTTTTGGGTTTTAGATGCAATCTGTATATGCCTACTCCGTGTTTAAGTATTTTCAAAATACATGCCCAAAACATGCTGAAAATCGACATTTTAGCTGCCCATAGTCAATATGTGCATGCATCTTCTGTACCCGTTTATATCTTAAATTCAGGCTCTAAACACCCGAAAAATCGATATTTTTGGGTCCCATAAGCGATCTGTACATGCCTACGCAATGCTAGAATGTTTTCAAGATACAGACCTAAAACATGCTAAAAATTGATATTTTAGATGCCCAATGTCGATATGTGCATGCATCTTCTGTACTGTACCCGTTTATATCTCAAATTCAGGCTCAAAACTCCCAAAAATTTGGTATTTTTGGGTCCCAGAAGCTATCTGTGCATGCCTACTCAATGCTAGAATATTTTCAAAATAAAAGCCCAATACATGCTAAAAATCGATATTTTAGGTGCCCATTGTCGATATGTGCATGCATCTTCTGTACACGTTTATATCTCAAATTCAGGCTCAAAACCCCCCAAAATTCGATATTTTTGGGTCCAAGAAGAGATCTGTACATGCCTACTCAGTGTTAAAGTATTTTCAACATACAGGCACAAAACATTGTGAAAATCTATATTTTAGGTGCCCAAAGTCAATTGTGTATGCATCTTCTGTACCCGTCTATATCCCAAATTCAGGTTCAAAACACCAGAAAATTCTATATTTTTTGGTCCCAGAAGCGATCTGTACATGCCTACTCCTTGCTTGAATGTTTTCAAGATACAGACCCAAAACATGCTCAAAATCGATATTTTAGGTGCAAAAAGTCGATATGTGTATGCATTCTCTGTACCCGGTTATATCCCAAATTCTGGCTCAAAACCCCCGAAAATTCGATATTTTTGGGTCCCAGAAGCGATCTGTACATGCCTACCCAGTGCTAGTATATTTTCAAATTATACGCCCAAAACATACTAAAAATCGATATTTTGGGTGCCAAAGTCGATATGTGCATGCATCTTCTGTACCCGTTTATATCTCAAATTCAGGCTCAAAACACCCAAAAATACGATATTTTTGTGTCCCAAAAGCGATCTGTACGTGTCTACTCCGTGTTAGAGTATTTTAAAAATACAGGCCCAAAACATGCTCAAAATCGATATATTGGTTGCCCAAAGTCGATATGTGCATGCATTTTTTGTACCCGTTTATATCTTAAATTCAGACTCAAAACACCCGAATAATCGATATTTTTGGGTCCCAAAAGCCATCTGTACATGCATACTCCTTGCTAGAATATTTTCAAGATACAGACCCAAAACATGCTCAAAATCGATATTTTAGGTGCAAAAAGTCGATATGTGCATGCATCTTCTGTACCCATTTATATCTCAAATTCAGGCTCAAAACACCCGAAAATTCAATATTTTTGGGTCCCAAAAGCGATCTGTACATGTCTACTCCGTGTTAGAGTATTTTTAAAATACAGGCCCAAAACATACTAAAAATCGATATTTTAGGTGTCCAAAGTCGATATGTGCATGCATCTTCTGTACCCGTTTATATCTCAAATTCGGGCTCAAAACACCCGAAAATTCGATATTTTTGGGTACCAGAAGCGATCTGTACATGCCTACTCAGTGCTAAAATATTTTCAATTTATACGCCGAAAACATGCTCAAAATCGATATTTTAAGTGCCCAAAGTCGATATGTGCATGCATCTTCTGTACCCGTTTATATCTTAAATTCAGACTCAAAACACCCGAATAATCGATATTTTTGGGTCCCAAAAGCCATCTGTACATGCATACTCCTTGCTAGAATATTTTCAAGATACAGACCCAAAACATGCTCAAAAACGATATTTTATTTTCCAAAAGTCGATATGTGCATGCATCTTCTGTATCCGTCTATATCCCAAATTCAGGTTCAAAACACCCGAAAATTCGATATTTTTGGGTCCCAGGAGCGATCTGTACATGCCTTCTCCGTGTTAAAGTATTTTCAAAATACAGGCTTAAAACATGCTGAAAATCTATATTTTAGGTGCTCAAAGTCAATATGTGTATGCATGTTCTGTACCCGTCTATATTTTAAATTCACGCTCAAAACACCCAAAAAATCGATATTTTTGTGTCCCAGAAGCGATCTGTACATGTCTACATTGTGTTTGAGTATTTTCAAAATACAGGCCCAAAAGATGCTCAAAATCCATATTTTAGGTGCCCAAAGTCGATATGTGCATGCATCTTCTGTACCCGTTTATATCTCAAATTCATGCTCAAAACACCCGAAAATTCAATGTTTTTGGGTCCCAGAAGCGATCTGTACATGCCTACTCCTTGCTAGAATGTTTTCAAGATACAAACCCAAAACATGCTTAAAATCGATATTTTAGGTGTCCAAAGTCGATATGTGCATGCATCTTCAGTACCCGTTTATATCTCAAATTCAGGCTCAAAACACCCGAAAATTCAATATTTTTGAATCCCAGGAGCGATCTGTACATGCCTACTTAGTGCTAGAATATTTTCAAAATATAGGCCCAAAACATACTAAAAATCGATATTTTGGCTGCAAAAGTCGATTTGTGCATGCATCTTCTGTACCCGTTTTTATCTCAAATTCGGGCTCAAGACCCTCGAAAATTCGATATTTTTGGGTACCAGAAGCGATCTGTACATGCCTACTCAGTGCTAGAATATTTTCAATTTATACGCCGAAAACATGCTCAAAATCGATATTTTAAGTGCCCAAAGTCGATATGTGCATGCATCTTCTGTACCCATTTATATCCCAAATTCAGACTCAAAACACCCGAATATTCGATATTTTTGGGTCCCAAAAACCATCTGTACATGCATACTCCGTGTTAGAGTATGTTCAAAATACAGGCCTAAAACATGCTGTAAATCGATATTTTAGCTGCCCAAAGTCAATATGTGTATGCATCTTCTGTACCCGTCTATATCCTAAATTCAGGTTCATAACACTCGAAAATTCGATATTTTTGGGTCCCAGAAGCAATCTGTACATGCCTACTTCTTGCTAGAATGTATTCAAGATACAGACCCAAAACATGCTCAAAATCGATATTTTAGGTGCAAAAAATCGATATGTGCATGCATCTTCTGTACCCGTTTATATCTCAAATTCAGGCTCAAAACTCCGAAAATTCGATATTTTGTGTCCCAGAAGCGATCTGTACATGCATACTCCGTGTTAGAGTGTTTTTAAAATACAGGCCCAAAACATGCTGAAAATTGATAATTTAGGTGCACAAAGTCATTACGTGTATGCATTTTCTGTACCCGGTTATATCTCAAATTCAGGCTCAAAACACCCGAAAATTCAATATTTTTGGGTCCCAAAAGCGATCTGTACATGCCTACTCAGTGCTAGAATGTTTTCAAAATTGAGGCTCAGAACATGCTCAAAATCGATATTTTGGGTGCCCAAAGTCGATATGTGCATGCATCTTCTGTACCCGTTTATATCTCAAATTCAGGCTCAAAACACCCAAAAATTCGATATTTTTGGGTCCCAGAAGCGATCTGTACGAGTCTACTCCGTGTTAGAGTATTTTAAAAATACAGGCCCAAAACATGCTCAAAATCGATATTTTGGGTTCCCAAAGTCGATATGTGCATGCATCTTCTGTACCTGTTTATATCTCAAATTCAGACTCAAAACACCCGAAAATTCGATATTTTTGGGTCCCAAAAGCCATCTGTACATGCATACTCCGTGTTAGAGTATTTTCAAAATACAGGCCTAAAACATGCTGAAAATCGATATTTTAGCTGCCCAAAGTCAATATGTGTATGCATCTTCTGTACCCGTCTATATCCCAAATTCAGGTTCAAAACACTCGAAAATTCGATATTTTTGGGTCCCAGAAGCAATCTGTACTGGCCTTCTTCTTGTTAGAATGTTTTCAAGTTACAGACCCAAAACATGCTCAAAATCGATATTTTAAATTCAAAAAGTCGATATGTGCATGCATCTTCTATACCCGTTTATATCTCAAATTCAGGCTCAAAACTCCGAAAATTCGATATTTTTGGGTCCCTTAAGCAATCTGCACATGCCTACTCAGTGCTAGAATGTTTTTAAAATACAGGCTTAAAACATGCTATAAATCGATATTTTAGGTGTCCAAAGTCGATATGTGCATGCATCTTCTGTACCCGTTTATATCTCAAATTCAGGCTCAAAACACTCAAAAATCGATATTTTTGTGTCCCAGAAGCGATCTGTACATGCCTTCTCCGTGTTAGAGTATTTTCAAAATACAGGCCCAAAACATGCTCAAAATCGATATTTTAAGTGCCCAAAGTCGATATGTGCATGCATCTTCTGTATCCGTTTATATCTCAAATTTAGGCTCAAAACACCCGAAAATTCGATATTTTTGGGTCCCTGAAGCGATCTGTACATGTCTACACCGTGTTAAAGTATTTTCAAAATACAGGCCCAAAACATGCTGAAAATCTATATTTTAGGTGCCCAAAGTCAATAAGTGTATGCATCTTCTGTACCCGTCTATATCCCAAATTCAGGTTCAAAACACCAGAAAATTTGGTATTTTTGGGTCCCAGAAGCGATCTGTACATGCCTATTTCTTGCTAGAATGTTTTCAATATACAGACCCAAAACATGCTCAAAATCGATATTTTAGGTGCAAAAAGTCGATATGTGCATGCATCCTCTGTACCCGGTTATATCCCAAATTCAGGCTCAAAACACCTGAAAATTCGATATTTTTGGGTCCCAGAAGCGATCTGTACATGCCTACTCAGTGCTAGAATATTTTCAAATTATACGCCCAAAACATACTAAAAATCGATATTTTGGGCGCCTAAGTCGATATGTGCATGCATCTTCTGTTCCCGTTTATATCTCAAATTCAGGCTCAAAACTCCGAAAATTCGATATTTTGTGTCCCAGAAGCGATCTGTACATGCATACTCCGTGTTAGAGAGTTTTTAAAATACAGGCCCAAAACATGCTGAAAATTGATATTTTAGGTGCACAAAGTCAATATGTGTATGCATTTTCTGTACCCGGTTATATCTCAAATTCAGGCTCAAAACACCCAAAAATAAGATATTTTTAGGTTCCAGAAGCGATCTGTACATGCCTACTCAGTGCTAGAATGTTTTCAAAATATAGGCTTAAAACATGCTAAAAATCGATATTTAAGGTATCCAAAGTCGATATGTGCATGCATCTTCTGAATCCGTTTATATCTCAAATTCAGGCTCAAAACACCCGAAAAATCGATATTTTTGTGTCCCAGAAGCGATCTGTACATGCCTACTCCGTGTTAGAGTATTTTCAAAATACAGGCCCAAAACATGCTCAAAATCGATATTTTAGGTGCAAAAAGTCGATATGTGCATGTATCTTGTGTACCCGTTTATATCTCAAATTCAGGCTTAAAACACCAGAAAATTCAATATTTTTGGGTCCCAGAAGCGATCTGTACGTGCATACTCCGTGTTTGAGTGTTTTTAAAATACAGGCCAAAAACATGCTGAAAATCGATATTTTATGTGCCCAAAGTCAATATGTGTATGCATCTTCTGTACACGTGTATATCCCAAATTCAAGTTCAAAACACCAGAAAATTCGATATTTTAGGGTATCAGAAGCGATCTGTACATGCCTACTCCTAGCTAGAATGTTTTCAAGATACAGACCCAAAAAATGTTAAAAATCGATAATTTAGGTGCAAAAAGTCGATATGTGCATGCATCCTGTGTACCCGGTTATATCCCAAATTCAGGCTCAAAACACCCGAAAATTCGATATTTTTGGGTCCCAGAAGCGATCTGTACATGCCTACTCAGTGCTAGAATATTTTCAAATTATGCGCCCAAAACATACTAAAAATCGATATTTTGGGTGCCAAAGTCGATATGTGCATGCATCTTCTGTTCCCGTTTATATCTCAAATTCAGGCTTAAAACACCCAAAAAATCGATACTTTTGTGTCCCAGGAGCGATCTGTACATGTCTACACCGTGTTTGAGTATTTTCAAAATACAGGCCCAAAAGATGCTCAAAATCGATATTTTAGGTACCCAAAGTCGATATGTGCATGCATCTTCTGCACCCGTTTATATCTCAAATTCATGCTCAAAACACCCGAAAATTCAATGTTTTTGGGTCCCAGAAGCTACCTGTACATGCATACTCAGTGTTAAAGTGTTTTTAAAATACAGGCCCAAAACAAGCTGAAAATCGATATTTTATGTGCCCAAAGTCAATATGTGTATGCATCTTCTGTACCCGTGTATATCCCTAATTCTGTTTCAAAACACCAGAAAATTCGATATTTTTAGGTCCCAGAAGAGATCTTTACATGCCTAGTCCTTGCTAGAATGTTTTCAAGATACAAACCCAAAACATGCTGAAAATCGATATTTTAGGTGCCCAAAGTCGATATGTGCATGCATCTTCACTACCCGTATATATCTCAAATTCAGGCTCAAAACACCCGAAAATTCGATATTTTTGAATCCCAGGAGCGATCTGTACATGCCTACTCAGTGCTAGAATATTTTCAAATTATGCACCCAAAACATACAAAAAAACGATATTTTGGGTGATAAAGTCGATATGTGCATGCATCTTCTGTACCCGTTTATATCTCAAATTCAGGCTCAAAACACCCAAAAAATCGATATTTTTGGGTCCCAGAAGCAATATGTACAGGCCTACTTCTTGCTAGAATCATTTCAAGATACAGACCCAAAACATGCTCAAAATCGATATTTTAGGTGCAAAAAGTCAATATGTGCATGCATCTTCTGTACCCGTTTATATCTCAAATTCAGGCTCAAAACACCCGAAAAATCGATATTTTTGGGTCCCCGAAGCGATCTGTACATGCCTACTCCGTGTTAGAGTATTTTCAAAATACAGGCCCAAAACATGCTCAAAATCAATATTTTAGGTGCCCAAAGTCGATATGTGCATGCATCTTCTGTATCCGCCTATATCCCAAATTCAGGTTCAAAACACCCGAAAATTCAATATTTTTGGGTCCCAGAAGCGATCTGTACATGGCTACTCCTTGCTAGAATTTTTTCAAGATACAGACCCCAAACATGATCAAAAATGATATTTTAGGTGCAAAAAGTCGATATGTGCATGCATCTTCTGTACCCGTTTATATCTCAAATTCAGGCTCAAAACACTGGAAAATTCCATATTTTTGGGTCCCTTAAGCGATCTGTACATGCATACTCAGTGCTAGAATGTTTTCAAAATATAGGCTCAAAACATGCTAAAAATCGATATTTTAGGTGTCCAAAGTCGATATGTGCATGCATCTTCTGTACCCGTTTATATCTCAAATTCAGGCTCAAAACACCCGAAAATTCGATATTTTTGGGACACAGAAGCGATCTGTACGTGCATACTCCGTGTTAGAGTGTTTTTAAAATACAGGCCCAAAACATGCTGAAAATCGATATTTTATGTGTCCAAAGTCAATATGTGTATGCATCTTCTGTACACGTGTATATCCCAAATTCAAGTTCTAAACACCAGAAAATTCGATATTTTTGGGTCCCAAAAGCGATCTGTACATGCCTACTCCTTGCTAGAATGTTTTCAAGATACAGACCAAAAACATGCTTAAAATCGATATTTTAAGTGCAAAAAGTCTATATGTGCATGCATCTTCTGTACCCGTTTATATCTCAAATTCAGGCTCAAAACTAAGAAAATTCGATATTTTTGGGTCCCTTAAGCAATCTGCACATGCCTACTCAGTGCTAGAATATTTTTAAAATATAGGCTTAAAACATGCTATAAATCGATATTTTAGGTGCCCAAAGTCGATATGTGCCTGCATCTTCTGTACCCGTTTATATCTCAAATTCAGGCTCAAAACACCCAAAAAAATCGATATTTTTGTGTCCCAGAAGCGATCTGTACATGTCTACACCGTGCTATAGTATTTTCAAAATACAGGCCCAAAACATGCTCAAAATCGATATTTTAGGTGCCCAAAGTCGATTTGTGCATGCATCTTCTGTACCAGTTCATATCTCAAATTCAGGCTCACAACACCCTAAAATTCGATTTATTTGGGTTCCAGAAGCGATCTGTACGTGTCTACTCAGTGTTAGAGTATTTTAAAAATACAGGCCCAAAACATGCTCAAAATCGATATTTTGGGTGCCCAAAGTCGATAGGTGCATGCATCTACTGTACCCGTTTATATCTCAAATTGAGACTCAAAACACCCGAAAATTCGATATTTTTGGGTCCCCGAAGCGATCTGTTCATGCCTACTCCGTGTTAGAGTATTTTCAAAATACAGGCCCAAAACATGCTCAAAATCGATATTTTAGGTGCCCAAAGTCGATATGTGCATGCATCTTCTGTATCCGTCTATATCCTAAATTCAGGTTCAAAACACCCGAAAATTCTATATTTTTGGGTCCCAGAAGCGATCTGTACATGCCTACTCCTTGCTAGAATTTTTTAAGATACAAACCCAAGACATGCTCAAAATCGATATTTTAGATGCAAAAAGTCGATATGTGCATGCATCTTCTGTACCCGTTTATATCTCAAATTAAGGCTCAAAACACCTGAAAATTCCATATTTTTGGGTCCCTTAAGCGATCTGTACATGCATACTCAGTGCTAGAATGTTTTCAAAATATAGGCTCAAAACATGCTAAAAATCGATATTTTAGGTGTCCAAATTCGATATGTGCATGCATCTTCTGTACCCGTTTATATCTAAAATTCAGGCTCAAAACACCCGAAAATTCGATTTTTTTGGGTCCCAAAAGCGATCTGTACATGTCTACTACAAGTTAGAGTGTTTTTTAAATACAGGCCAAAAACATGCTAAAAATCGATATTTTATGTGCCCAAAGTCAATATGTGCATGCATCTTCTGTACACGTGAATATCCCTAATTCAAGTTCAAAACACCAGAAAATTCGATATTTATGGGTTCCAAAAGCGATCTGTACATGCCTACTCCTTGCTAGAATGTTTTCAAGATACAGACCCAAAACATGCTCAAAATCGATATTTTAAGTGCAAAAAGTCGATATGTGCATGCATCTTCTGTACCCGTTTATATCTCAAATTCAGGCTCAAAACTCCGAAAATTCGATATTTTTTGGTCCCTTAAGCAATCTGCACATGCCTACTCAGTGCTAGAATGTTTTTAAAATATAGGCTCAAAACATGCTAAAAATCGATATTTTAGGTGTCCAAATTCGATATGTGCATGCATCTTCTGTACCCGTTTATATCTCAAATTCTGGCTCAAAACACCCAAAAAATCGATATTTTTGTGTCCCAGAAGCGATCTGTACATGCCTACTCCGTGTTAGAGTATTTTCAAAATACAGGCCCAAAACATGTTAAAAATCGATATGTTAGGTGCCCAAAGTCGATATGTGCATGCATCTTCTGTATCCGTTTATATCTCAAATTCAGGCTCAAAACACCCGAAAATTCGATATTTTTGGGTCCCAAAAGCGATCTGTACATGCCTACTCCGTGTTAATGTATTTTCAAAATACAGGCCCAAAACATGCTAAAAATCTATATTTTTTGTGCCCAAAATCAATATGTGTATGCATCTTCTGTATCCGTCTATATCCCAAATTCAGGTTCAAAACACCAGAAAATTCGGTATTTTTGGGTCCTACAAGCGATCTGTACATGCCTACTCATTGCTAGAATTTTTTCAAGATACAGACCCAAAACATGCTCAAAATCTATATTTTAGGTGCAAAAAGTCGATATGTGCTTGCATCCTCTGTATCCGGTTATATCCCAAATTCTGGCTCAAAACACCCGAAAATTCGATATTTTTGGGTCCCAGAAGCGATCTGTACATGCCTACTCAGTGCTAGAATATTTTCAAATTATACGCCCAAAACATACTAAAAATCGATATTTTGGGTGCCAAAGTCGATATGTGCATGCATCTTCTGTACCCGTTTATATCTCAAATTCAGGCTCAAAACACTCAAAAAAATCGATATTTTTGTGTCCCAGAAGCGATCTGTACATGTCTACACCGTGCTATAGTATTTTCAAAATACAGGCCCAAAACATGTTAAAAATCGATATTTTAGGTGCCCAAAGTCGATATGTGCATGCATCTTCTGTACCCGTTCATATCTCAAATTCAGGCTCAGAACACCCTAAAATTCGATTTATTTGGGTACCAGAAGCGATCTGTACATGCCTACTCCTTGCTAGAATGTTTTCAAGATACACACCGAAAACATGCTCAAAACCGATATTTTAGTTGCAAAAAGTCGAAATGTGCAGGCATCTTCTGTACCCGTTTATATCTCTAATTCAGGCTCAAAACACCCGAAAATTCGATATTTTTGGGTCCCCGAAGCGATATGTTCATGCCTACTCCGTGTTAGAGTATTTTCAAAATACAGCCCCAAAACATGCTCAAAATCGATATTTTAGGTGCCTAAAGTCGATATGTGCATGCATCTTCTGTATCCGTCTATATCCTAAATTCAGGTTCAAAACACCCGAAAATTCGATATTTTTGGGTCCCAGAAGCGATCTGTACATGCCTACTCCTTGCTAGAATTTTTTAAGATACAAACCCAAGACATGCTTAAAATCGATATTTTAGATGCAAAAAGTCGATATGTGCATGCATCTTCTGTACCCGTTTATATCTCAAATTCAGGCTCCAAAAACCTGAAAATTCCATATTTTTGGGTCCCTTAAGCGATCTGTACATGCATACTCAGTGCTAGAATGTTTTCAAAATATAGGCTCAAAACATGCTAAAAATCGATATTTTAGGTGTCCAAATTCGATATGTGCATGCATCTTCTGTACCCGTTTATATCTAAAATTCAGGCTCAAAACACCCGAGAATTCGATATTTTTGGGTCCCAAAAGCGATCTGTACATGTCTACTACAAGTTAGAGTATTTTTTAAATACAGGCCCAAAACATGCTAAAAATCGATATTTTATGTGCCCAAAGTCAATATGTGTATGCATCTTCTGTACACGTGTATATCCCAAATTCAGGCTTAAAACTCCGAAAATTCGATATTTTTGGGTCCCTTAAGCAATCTGCACATGCCTACTCAGTGCCAGAATGTTTTTAAAATATAGGCTCAAAACATGCTAAAAATCGATATTTTAGGTGTCCAAATTCGATATGTGCATGCATCTTCTGTACCCGTTTATATCTCAAGTTCAGGCTCAAAACACCCAAAAAATCGATATTTTTGTGTCCCAGAAGCGATCTGTACATGCCTAGTCAGTGTTAGAGTATTTTCAAAATACAGGCCCAAAACATGTTAAAAATCGATATGATAGGTGCCTAAAGTCGATATGTGCATGCATCTTCTGTATCCGTTCATATCTCAAATTCAGGCTCAGAACACCCTAAAATTTAATTTATTTGGGTTCCAGAAGCGATCTGTACGTGTCTACTCAGTGTTAGAGTATTTTAAAAATACAGGCCCAAAACATGCTCAAAATCGATATTTTGGGTGCCCAAAGTCGATATGTGCATGCATCTTCTGTACCCGTTTATATCTCAAATTCAGACTCAAAACACCCGAATATTCAATATTTTTCGGTCCCAAAAGGAATGGGTACATGCATACTCCGTGTTAGAGTATTTTCAAAATACAGGTCTATAACATGCTGAAAATCGATATTTTAGCTGCCCAAAGTCAATATGTGTATGTATCTTCTGTACCCGTCTATATCCCAAATTCAGGTTCAAAACACTCGAAAATTCGATATTTTTGGGTCCCAGAAGCAATCTGTACATGCCTACTTCTTGCTAGAATGTTTTCAAGATACAGACCCAAAACATGCTAAAAATCGATATATTAGGTGCAAAAAGTCGAAATGTGCATGCATCTTCTGTACCCGTTTATATCTCAGGTTCAGGCTCAAAAAACTCGAAAATTCGATATTTTTGGGTCCCCGAAGCGATCTGTACATGCCTACTCCGTGTTAGAGTTTTTTCAAAATACACACCCAAAACATGCTCAAAATCGATATTTTAGGTGCAAAAAGTCGATATGTGCATGCATCCTCTGTACCCGGTTATATCCCAAATTCAGGCTCAAAACCCCCGAAAATTTGATATTTTTGGGTACCAGAAGCGATCTGTACATGCCTACTCAGTGCTAGAATATTTTCAAATTATACGCCCAAAACATACTAAAAATCGATATTTTGGGTGCCAAAGTCGATATGTGCATGCATCTTCTGTACCAGTTCATATCTCAAATTCAGGCTCAGAACACCCTAAAATTCGATTTATTTGGGTTCCAGAAGCGATCTATACGTGTCTACTCAGTGTTGGAGTATTTTAAAAATACAGGCCCAAAACATGCTCAAAATCGATATTTTGGGTGCCCAAAGTCGATATGTGCATGCATCTTCTGTACCCGTTTATATCTCAAATTCAGACTCAAAACACCCAAATATTCGATATTTTTGGGCCCCAAAAACAATGTGTACATGCATACTCCGTGTTAGAGTATTTTCAACGTACAGGCCTAAAACATGCTGAAAATCGATATTTTAGCTGCCCTAAGTCAATATGTGTATGCATCTTCTGTACCCGTCTATATCCCAAATTCTGGTTCAAAACACTCGAAAATTCGATATTTTTGGGTCCTAGAAGCGATCTGTACATGCCTACTCCGTGTTAATGTATTTTCAAAATACAGGCCCAAAACATGCTGAAAATCTATATATTAGGTGCCTAAAGTCAATATGTGTATGCATCTTCTGTACCCGTCTATATCCCAAATTCAGGTTCAAAACACCAGAAAATTCGGTATTTTTGGGTCCCAGAAGCGATCTGTACATGCCTACTCCTTGCTAGAATTTTTTCAAGATACAGACCCAAAACATGCTCAAAATCGATATTTTAGGTGCAAAAAGTCGATATGTGCATGCATCCTCTGTACCCGGTTATATCCGAAAATCTGGCTCAAAACCCCCTAAAAATCGATATTTTTAGGTCCCAGAAGCGATCTGTACGTGCCTACTCAGTGCTTGAATATTTTCAAATTATACGCTGAAAACATACTAAAAATCGATATTTTGGGTGCCAAAGTCGATATGTGCATGCATCTTCTGTACCCGTTTATATCTCAAATTCAGGCTCAAAACACTCAAAAAAATCGATATTTTTGTGTCCCAGAAGCGATCTGTACATGTCTACACCGTGCTATAGTATTTTCAAAATACAGACCCAAAACTTGTTAAAAATCGACATTTTAAGTGCAAAAAGTCGATATGTGCATGCATCTTCTGTACCCATTCATATCTCAAATTCAGGCTCAGAACACCCTAAAATTCGATTTATTTGGGTTCCAGAAGCGATCTGTACGTGTCTACTCAGTGTTAGAGTATTTTAAAAATACAGGCCCAAAACATGATCAAAATCGATATTTTAGGTGCCCAAAGTCGATATGTGCATGCATCTTCTGTATCCGTCTATATCCCAAATTCAGGTTCAAAACACTCGAAAATTTGATATTTTTGGGTCCCAGAATCAATATGTACATGCCTACTTCTTGCTAAAATGTTTTCAAGATACAGACCCAAAACATGCTCAAAATCGATATTTTAGGTGCAAAAAGTCGAAATGTGCATGCATCTTCTGTACCCGTTTATATCTCAAATTCAGGCTCAAAACACCCGAAAATTCGATATTTTTGGATCCCCAAAGCAATCTGTACATGCCTACTCCGTGTTAGAGTATTTTCAAAATACAGGCCCAAAACATGCTCAAAATCGATATTTTAGGTGCCCAAAGTCGATATGTGCATGCATCTTCTGTATCCGTCTATATCCCAAATTCAGGTTCAAAACACCCGAAAATTCGATATTTTTGGGTTCCAGAAGCGATCTGTACGTGTCTACTCAGTGTTAGAGTATTTTAAAAATACAGGCCCAAAACATGCTCAAAATCGATATATTGGGTGCCCAAAGTCGATATGTGCATGCATCTTCTGTACCCGTTTATATCTGAAATTCAGACTCAAAACACCCGAATATTCAATATTTTTGGGTCCCAAAAGCAATGTGTACATGCATACTCCGTGTTAGAGTATTTTCAAAATACAGGCCTAAAACATGCTGAAAATCGATATTTTAGCTGCCCAAAGTCAATATGTGTATGTATCTTCTGTACCCGTCTATATCCCAAATTCAGGTTCAAAACTCTCGAAAATTCGATATTTTTGGGTCCCAGAAGCAATCTGTACATGTCTACTCCTTGCTAGAATTTTTTAAGATACAAACACAAGACATGCTCAAAATCGATATTTTAGGTGCAAAAAGACGATATGCGCATGCATCTTCTGTACCCGTTTATATCTCAAATTCTGGCTCAAAACACCCGAAAAATCGATATTTTTGTGTCCCAGAAGCGATCTGTACATGCCTACTCCGTGTTAGAGTATTTTCAAAATACAGGCCCAAAACATGCTCAAAATCGATATTTTAGGTACCCAAAGTCGATATGTGCAAGCATCTTCTGTATCCGTCTATATCCCAAATTCAGGTTCAAAAGACCCTAAAATTCGATATTTTTGGGTCCCAGAAGCGATCTGTACATGCCTACAACTTGCTAGAATTTTTTAAGATACAAACCCAAGACATGCTCAAAATCGATATTTTAGGTGCAAAAAGTCGATATGTGCATGCATCTTGTGTACCCGTTTATATCTCAAATTCAGGCTCAAAACACCAGAAAATTCAATATTTTTGGGTCCCAGAAGCGATCTGTACGTGCATACTCCGTGTTTGAGTGTTTTTAAAATACAGGCCAAAAACATGCTGAAAATCGATATTTTATGTGCCCAAAGTCAATATGTGTATGCATCTTCTGTACTCGTGTATATCCCAAATTCAAGTTCAAAACACCAGAGAATTCGATATTTTTGGGTCCCAAGAGCGATCTGTACATGCCTACCCCTTGCTAGAATGTTTTCAAGATACAGACCCAAAACATGCTCAAAATCGATATTTTAAGTGCAAAAAGTCGATATGTGCATGCATCTTCTGTACCCGTTTATATCTCAAATTCAGGCTCAAAACTCCCAAAAATTTGGTATTTTTGGGTCCCAGAAGCTATCTGTGCATGCCTACTCAATGCTAGAATATTTTCAAAATAAAAGCCCAATACATGCTAAAAATCGATATTTTAGGTGCCCATTGTCGATATGTGCATGCATCTTCTGTACACGTTTATATCTCAAATTCAGGCTCAAAACCCCCCAAAATTCGATATTTTTGGGTCCAAGAAGAGATCTGTACATGCCTACTCAGTGTTAAAGTATTTTCAACATACAGGCACAAAACATTGTGAAAATCTATATTTTAGGTGCCCAAAGTCAATTGTGTATGCATCTTCTGTACCCGTCTATATCCCAAATTCAGGTTCAAAACACCAGAAAATTCGATATTTTTTGGTCCCAGAAGCGATCTGTACATGCCTACTCCTTGCTTGAATGTTTTCAAGATACAGACCCAAAACATGCTCAAAATCGATATTTTAGGTGCAAAAAGTCGATATGTGTATGCATCCTCTGTACCCAGTTATATCCCAAATTCTGGCTCAAAACCCCCGAAAATTCGATATTTTTGGGTCCCAGAAGCGATCTGTACATGCCTACCCAGTGCTAGTATATTTTCAAATTATACGCCCAAAACATACTAAAAATCGATATTTTGGGTGCCAAAGTCGATATGTGCATGCATCTTCTGTACCCGTTTATATCTCAAATTCAGGCTCAAAACACCCAAAAATTCGATATTTTTGTGTCCCAAAAGCGATCTGTACGTGTCTACTCCGTGTTAGAGTATTTTAAAAATACAGGCCCAAAACATGCTCAAAATCGATATATTGGTTGCCCAAAGTCGATATGTGCATGCATTTTTTGTACCCGTTTATATCTTAAATTCAGACTCAAAACACCCGAATAATCGATATTTTTGGGTCCCAAAAGCCATCTGTACATGCATACTCCTTGCTAGAATATTTTCAAGATACAGACCCAAAACATGCTCAAAATCGATATTTTAGGTGCAAAAAGTCGATATGTGCATGCATCTTCTGTACCCATTTATATCTCAAATTCAGGCTCAAAACACCCGAAAATTCAATATTTTTGGGTCCCAAAAGCGATCTGTACATGTCTACTCCGTGTTAGAGTATTTTTAAAATACAGGCCCAAAACATACTAAAAATCGATATTTTAGGTGTCCAAAGTCGATATGTGCATGCATCTTCTGTACCCGTTTATATCTCAAATTCGGGCTCAAAACACCCGAAAATTCGATATTTTTGGGTACCAGAAGCGATCTGTACATGCCTACTCAGTGCTAAAATATTTTCAATTTATACGCCGAAAACATGCTCAAAATCGATATTTTAAGTGCCCAAAGTCGATATGTGCATGCATCTTCTGTACCCGTTTATATCTTAAATTCAGACTCAAAACACCCGAATAATCGATATTTTTGGGTCCCAAAAGCCATCTGTACATGCATACTCCTTGCTAGAATATTTTCAAGATACAGACCCAAAACATGCTCAAAAACGATATTTTATTTTCCAAAAGTCGATATGTGCATGCATCTTCTGTATCCGTCTATATCCCAAATTCAGGTTCAAAACACCCGAAAATTCGATATTTTTGGGTCCCAGGAGCGATCTGTACATGCCTTCTCCGTGTTAAAGTATTTTCAAAATACAGGCTTAAAACATGCTGAAAATCTATATTTTAGGTGCTCAAAGTCAATATGTGTATGCATGTTCTGTACCCGTCTATATTTTAAATTCACGCTCAAAACACCCAAAAAATCGATATTTTTGTGTCCCAGAAGCGATCTGTACATGTCTACATTGTGTTTGAGTATTTTCAAAATACAGGCCCAAAAGATGCTCAAAATCCATATTTTAGGTGCCCAAAGTCGATATGTGCATGCATCTTCTGTACCCGTTTATATCTCAAATTCATGCTCAAAACACCCGAAAATTCAATGTTTTTGGGTCCCAGAAGCGATCTGTACATGCCTACTCCTTGCTAGAATGTTTTCAAGATACAAACCCAAAACATGCTTAAAATCGATATTTTAGGTGTCCAAAGTCGATATGTGCATGCATCTTCAGTACCCGTTTATATCTCAAATTCAGGCTCAAAACACCCGAAAATTCAATATTTTTGAATCCCAGGAGCGATCTGTACATGCCTACTTAGTGCTAGAATATTTTCAAAATATAGGCCCAAAACATACTAAAAATCGATATTTTGGCTGCAAAAGTCGATTTGTGCATGCATCTTCTGTACCCGTTTTTATCTCAAATTCGGGCTCAAGACCCTCGAAAATTCGATATTTTTGGGTACCAGAAGCGATCTGTACATGCCTACTCAGTGCTAGAATATTTTCAATTTATACGCCGAAAACATGCTCAAAATCGATATTTTAAGTGCCCAAAGTCGATATGTGCATGCATCTTCTGTACCCATTTATATCCCAAATTCAGACTCAAAACACCCGAATATTCGATATTTTTGGGTCCCAAAAACCATCTGTACATGCATACTCCGTGTTAGAGTATGTTCAAAATACAGGCCTAAAACATGCTGTAAATCGATATTTTAGCTGCCCAAAGTCAATATGTGTATGCATCTTCTGTACCCGTCTATATCCTAAATTCAGGTTCATAACACTCGAAAATTCGATATTTTTGGGTCCCAGAAGCAATCTGTACATGCCTACTTCTTGCTAGAATGTATTCAAGATACAGACCCAAAACATGCTCAAAATCGATATTTTAGGTGCAAAAAATCGATATGTGCATGCATCTTCTGTACCCGTTTATATCTCAAATTCAGGCTCAAAACTCCGAAAATTCGATATTTTGTGTCCCAGAAGCGATCTGTACATGCATACTCCGTGTTAGAGTGTTTTTAAAATACAGGCCCAAAACATGCTGAAAATTGATAATTTAGGTGCACAAAGTCATTACGTGTATGCATTTTCTGTACCCGGTTATATCTCAAATTCAGGCTCAAAACACCCGAAAATTCAATATTTTTGGGTCCCAAAAGCGATCTGTACATGCCTACTCAGTGCTAGAATGTTTTCAAAATTGAGGCTCAGAACATGCTCAAAATCGATATTTTGGGTGCCCAAAGTCGATATGTGCATGCATCTTCTGTACCCGTTTATATCTCAAATTCAGGCTCAAAACACCCAAAAATTCGATATTTTTGGGTCCCAGAAGCGATCTGTACGAGTCTACTCCGTGTTAGAGTATTTTAAAAATACAGGCCCAAAACATGCTCAAAATCGATATTTTGGGTTCCCAAAGTCGATATGTGCATGCATCTTCTGTACCTGTTTATATCTCAAATTCAGACTCAAAACACCCGAAAATTCGATATTTTTGGGTCCCAAAAGCCATCTGTACATGCATACTCCGTGTTAGAGTATTTTCAAAATACAGGCCTAAAACATGCTGAAAATCGATATTTTAGCTGCCCAAAGTCAATATGTGTATGCATCTTCTGTACCCGTCTATATCCCAAATTCAGGTTCAAAACACTCGAAAATTCGATATTTTTGGGTCCCAGAAGCAATCTGTACTGGCCTTCTTCTTGTTAGAATGTTTTCAAGTTACAGACCCAAAACATGCTCAAAATCGATATTTTAAATTCAAAAAGTCGATATGTGCATGCATCTTCTATACCCGTTTATATCTCAAATTCAGGCTCAAAACTCCCGAAAATTCGATATTTTTGTGTCCCAGAAGCGATCTGTACATGCCTTCTCCGTGTTAGAGTATTTTCAAAATACAGGCCCAAAACATGCTCAAAATCGATATTTTAAGTGCCCAAAGTCGATATGTGCATGCATCTTCTGTATCCGTTTATATCTCAAATTTAGGCTCAAAACACCCGAAAATTCGATATTTTTGGGTCCCTGAAGCGATCTGTACATGTCTACACCGTGTTAAAGTATTTTCAAAATACAGGCCCAAAACATGCTGAAAATCTATATTTTAGGTGCCCAAAGTCAATAAGTGTATGCATCTTCTGTACCCGTCTATATCCCAAATTCAGGTTCAAAACACCAGAAAATTTGGTATTTTTGGGTCCCAGAAGCGATCTGTACATGCCTATTTCTTGCTAGAATGTTTTCAATATACAGACCCAAAACATGCTCAAAATCGATATTTTAGGTGCAAAAAGTCGATATGTGCATGCATCCTCTGTACCCGGTTATATCCCAAATTCAGGCTCAAAACACCTGAAAATTCGATATTTTTGGGTCCCAGAAGCGATCTGTACATGCCTACTCAGTGCTAGAATATTTTCAAATTATACGCCCAAAACATACTAAAAATCGATATTTTGGGCGCCAAAGTCGATATGTGCATGCATCTTCTGTTCCCGTTTATATCTCAAATTCAGGCTCAAAACTCCGAAAATTCGATATTTTGTGTCCCAGAAGCGATCTGTACATGCATACTCCGTGTTAGAGAGTTTTTAAAATACAGGCCCAAAACATGCTGAAAATTGATATTTTAGGTGCACAAAGTCAATATGTGTATGCATTTTCTGTACCCGGTTATATCTCAAATTCAGGCTCAAAACACCCAAAAATAAGATATTTTTAGGTTCCAGAAGCGATCTGTACATGCCTACTCAGTGCTAGAATGTTTTCAAAATATAGGCTTAAAACATGCTAAAAATCGATATTTAAGGTATCCAAAGTCGATATGTGCATGCATCTTCTGAATCCGTTTATATCTCAAATTCAGGCTCAAAACACCCGAAAAATCGATATTTTTGTGTCCCAGAAGCGATCTGTACATGCCTACTCCGTGTTAGAGTATTTTCAAAATACAGGCCCAAAACATGCTCAAAATCGATATTTTAGGTGCAAAAAGTCGATATGTGCATGTATCTTGTGTACCCGTTTATATCTCAAATTCAGGCTTAAAACACCAGAAAATTCAATATTTTTGGGTCCCAGAAGCGATCTGTACGTGCATACTCCGTGTTTGAGTGTTTTTAAAATACAGGCCAAAAACATGCTGAAAATCGATATTTTATGTGCCCAAAGTCAATATGTGTATGCATCTTCTGTACACGTGTATATCCCAAATTCAAGTTCAAAACACCAGAAAATTCGATATTTTAGGGTATCAGAAGCGATCTGTACATGCCTACTCCTAGCTAGAATGTTTTCAAGATACAGACCCAAAAAATGTTAAAAATCGATAATTTAGGTGCAAAAAGTCGATATGTGCATGCATCCTGTGTACCCGGTTATATCCCAAATTCAGGCTCAAAACACCCGAAAATTCGATATTTTTGGGTCCCAGAAGCGATCTGTACATGCCTACTCAGTGCTAGAATATTTTCAAATTATGCGCCCAAAACATACTAAAAATCGATATTTTGGGTGCCAAAGTCGATATGTGCATGCATCTTCTGTTCCCGTTTATATCTCAAATTCAGGCTTAAAACACCCAAAAAATCGATACTTTTGTGTCCCAGGAGCGATCTGTACATGTCTACACCGTGTTTGAGTATTTTCAAAATACAGGCCCAAAAGATGCTCAAAATCGATATTTTAGGTACCCAAAGTCGATATGTGCATGCATCTTCTGCACCCGTTTATATCTCAAATTCATGCTCAAAACACCCGAAAATTCAATGTTTTTGGGTCCCAGAAGCTACCTGTACATGCATACTCAGTGTTAAAGTGTTTTTAAAATACAGGCCCAAAACAAGCTGAAAATCGATATTTTATGTGCCCAAAGTCAATATGTGTATGCATCTTCTGTACCCGTGTATATCCCTAATTCTGTTTCAAAACACCAGAAAATTCGATATTTTTAGGTCCCAGAAGAGATCTTTACATGCCTAGTCCTTGCTAGAATGTTTTCAAGATACAAACCCAAAACATGCTGAAAATCGATATTTTAGGTGCCCAAAGTCGATATGTGCATGCATCTTCACTACCCGTATATATCTCAAATTCAGGCTCAAAACACCCGAAAATTCGATATTTTTGAATCCCAGGAGCGATCTGTACATGCCTACTCAGTGCTAGAATATTTTCAAATTATGCACCCAAAACATACAAAAAAACGATATTTTGGGTGATAAAGTCGATATGTGCATGCATCTTCTGTACCCGTTTATATCTCAAATTCAGGCTCAAAACACCCAAAAAATCGATATTTTTGGGTCCCAGAAGCAATATGTACAGGCCTACTTCTTGCTAGAATCATTTCAAGATACAGACCCAAAACATGCTCAAAATCGATATTTTAGGTGCAAAAAGTCAATATGTGCATGCATCTTCTGTACCCGTTTATATCTCAAATTCAGGCTCAAAACACCCGAAAAATCGATATTTTTGGGTCCCCGAAGCGATCTGTACATGCCTACTCCGTGTTAGAGTATTTTCAAAATACAGGCCCAAAACATGCTCAAAATCAATATTTTAGGTGCCCAAAGTCGATATGTGCATGCATCTTCTGTATCCGCCTATATCCCAAATTCAGGTTCAAAACACCCGAAAATTCAATATTTTTGGGTCCCAGAAGCGATCTGTACATGGCTACTCCTTGCTAGAATTTTTTCAAGATACAGACCCAAAACATGATCAAAAATGATATTTTAGGTGCAAAAAGTCGATATGTGCATGCATCTTCTGTACCCGTTTATATCTCAAATTCAGGCTCAAAACACTGGAAAATTCCATATTTTTGGGTCCCTTAAGCGATCTGTACATGCATACTCAGTGCTAGAATGTTTTCAAAATATAGGCTCAAAACATGCTAAAAATCGATATTTTAGGTGTCCAAAGTCGATATGTGCATGCATCTTCTGTACCCGTTTATATCTCAAATTCAGGCTCAAAACACCCGAAAATTCGATATTTTTGGGACACAGAAGCGATCTGTACGTGCATACTCCGTGTTAGAGTGTTTTTAAAATACAGGCCCAAAACATGCTGAAAATCGATATTTTATGTGTCCAAAGTCAATATGTGTATGCATCTTCTGTACACGTGTATATCCCAAATTCAAGTTCTAAACACCAGAAAATTCGATATTTTTGGGTCCCAAAAGCGATCTGTACATGCCTACTCCTTGCTAGAATGTTTTCAAGATACAGACCAAAAACATGCTTAAAATCGATATTTTAAGTGCAAAAAGTCTATATGTGCATGCATCTTCTGTACCCGTTTATATCTCAAATTCAGGCTCAAAACTAAGAAAATTCGATATTTTTGGGTCCCTTAAGCAATCTGCACATGCCTACTCAGTGCTAGAATATTTTTAAAATATAGGCTTAAAACATGCTATAAATCGATATTTTAGGTGCCCAAAGTCGATATGTGCCTGCATCTTCTGTACCCGTTTATATCTCAAATTCAGGCTCAAAACACCCAAAAAATCGATATTTTTGTGTCCCAGAAGCGATCTGTACATGTCTACACCGTGCTATAGTATTTTCAAAATACAGGCCCAAAACATGCTCAAAATCGATATTTTAGGTGCCCAAAGTCGATTTGTGCATGCATCTTCTGTACCAGTTCATATCTCAAATTCAGGCTCACAACACCCTAAAATTCGATTTATTTGGGTTCCAGAAGCGATCTGTACGTGTCTACTCAGTGTTAGAGTATTTTAAAAATACAGGCCCAAAACATGCTCAAAATCGATATTTTGGGTGCCCAAAGTCGATAGGTGCATGCATCTACTGTACCCGTTTATATCTCAAATTGAGACTCAAAACACCCGAAAATTCGATATTTTTGGGTCCCCGAAGCGATCTGTTCATGCCTACTCCGTGTTAGAGTATTGTCAAAATACAGGCCCAAAACATGCTCAAAATCGATATTTTAGGTGCCCAAAGTCGATATGTGCATGCATCTTCTGTATCCGTCTATATCCTAAATTCAGGTTCAAAACACCCGAAAATTCTATATTTTTGGGTCCCAGAAGCGATCTGTACATGCCTACTCCTTGCTAGAATTTTTTAAGATACAAACCCAAGACATGCTCAAAATCGATATTTTAGATGCAAAAAGTCGATATGTGCATGCATCTTCTGTACCCGTTTATATCTCAAATTAAGGCTCAAAACACCTGAAAATTCCATATTTTTGGGTCCCTTAAGCGATCTGTACATGCATACTCAGTGCTAGAATGTTTTCAAAATATAGGCTCAAAACATGCTAAAAATCGATATTTTAGGTGTCCAAATTCGATATGTGCATGCATCTTCTGTACCCGTTTATATCTAAAATTCAGGCTCAAAACACCCGAAAATTCGATATTTTTGGGTCCCAAAAGCGATCTGTACATGTCTACTACAAGTTAGAGTGTTTTTTAAATACAGGCCAAAAACATGCTAAAAATCGATATTTTATGTGCCCAAAGTCAATATGTGCATGCATCTTCTGTACACGTGAATATCCCTAATTCAAGTTCAAAACACCAGAAAATTCGATATTTATGGGTCCCAAAAGCGATCTGTACATGCCTACTCCTTGCTAGAATGTTTTCAAGATACAGACCCAAAACATGCTCAAAATCGATATTTTAAGTGCAAAAAGTCGATATGTGCATGCATCTTCTGTACCCGTTTATATCTCAAATTCAGGCTCAAAACTCCGAAAATTCGATATTTTTTGGTCCCTTAAGCAATCTGCACATGCCTACTCAGTGCTAGAATGTTTTTAAAATATAGGCTCAAAACATGCTAAAAATCGATATTTTAGGTGTCCAAATTCGATATGTGCATGCATCTTCTGTACCCGTTTATATCTCAAATTCTGGCTCAAAACACCCAAAAAATCGATATTTTTGTGTCCCAGAAGCGATCTGTACATGCCTACTCCGTGTTAGAGTATTTTCAAAATACAGGCCCAAAACATGTTAAAAATCGATATGTTAGGTGCCCAAAGTCGATATGTGCATGCATCTTCTGTATCCGTTTATATCTCAAATTCAGGCTCAAAACACCCGAAAATTCGATATTTTTGGGTCCCAAAAGCGATCTGTACATGCCTACTCCGTGTTAATGTATTTTCAAAATACAGGCCCAAAACATGCTAAAAATCTATATTTTTTGTGCCCAAAATCAATATGTGTATGCATCTTCTGTATCCGTCTATATCCCAAATTCAGGTTCAAAACACCAGAAAATTCGGTATTTTTGGGTCCTACAAGCGATCTGTACATGCCTACTCATTGCTAGAATTTTTTCAAGATACAGACCCAAAACATGCTCAAAATCTATATTTTAGGTGCAAAAAGTCGATATGTGCTTGCATCCTCTGTATCCGGTTATATCCCAAATTCTGGCTCAAAACACCCGAAAATTCGATATTTTTGGGTCCCAGAAGCGATCTGTACATGCCTACTCAGTGCTAGAATATTTTCAAATTATACACCCAAAACATACTAAAAATCGATATTTTGGGTGCCAAAGTCGATATGTGCATGCATCTTCTGTACCCGTTTATATCTCAAATTCAGGCTCAAAACACTCAAAAAAATCGATATTTTTGTGTCCCAGAAGCGATCTGTACATGTCTACACCGTGCTATAGTATTTTCAAAATACAGGCCCAAAACATGTTAAAAATCGATATTTTAGGTGCCCAAAGTCGATATGTGCATGCATCTTCTGTACCCGTTCATATCTCAAATTCAGGCTCAGAACACCCTAAAATTCGATTTATTTGGGTTCCAGAAGCGATCTGTACATGCCTACTCCTTGCTAGAATGTTTTCAAGATACACACCGAAAACATGCTCAAAACCGATATTTTAGTTGCAAAAAGTCGAAATGTGCAGGCATCTTCTGTACCCGTTTATATCTCTAATTCAGGCTCAAAACACCCGAAAATTCGATATTTTTGGGTCCCCGAAGCGATATGTTCATGCCTACTCCGTGTTAGAGTATTTTCAAAATACAGCCCCAAAACATGCTCAAAATCGATATTTTAGGTGCCTAAAGTCGATATGTGCATGCATCTTCTGTATCCGTCTATATCCTAAATTCAGGTTCAAAACACCCGAAAATTCGATATTTTTGGGTCCCAGAAGCGATCTGTACATGCCTACTCCTTGCTAGAATTTTTTAAGATACAAACCCAAGACATGCTTAAAATCGATATTTTAGATGCAAAAAGTCGATATGTGCATGCATCTTCTGTACCCGTTTATATCTCAAATTCAGGCTCCAAAAACCTGAAAATTCCATATTTTTGGGTCCCTTAAGCGATCTGTACATGCATACTCAGTGCTAGAATGTTTTCAAAATATAGGCTCAAAACATGCTAAAAATCGATATTTTAGGTGTCCAAATTCGATATGTGCATGCATCTTCTGTACCCGTTTATATCTAAAATTCAGGCTCAAAACACCCGAAAATTCGATATTTTTGGGTCCCAAAAGCGATCTGTACATGTCTACTACAAGTTAGAGTATTTTTTAAATACAGGCCCAAAACATGCTAAAAATCGATATTTTATGTGCCCAAAGTCAATATGTGTATGCATCTTCTGTACACGTGTATATCCCAAATTCAGGCTTAAAACTCCGAAAATTCGATATTTTTGGGTCCCTTAAGCAATCTGCACATGCCTACTCAGTGCCAGAATGTTTTTAAAATATAGGCTCAAAACATGCTAAAAATCGATATTTTAGGTGTCCAAATTCGATATGTGCATGCATCTTCTGTACCCGTTTATATCTCAAGTTCAGGCTCAAAACACCCAAAAAATCGATATTTTTGTGTCCCAGAAGCGATCTGTACATGCCTAGTCAGTGTTAGAGTATTTTCAAAATACAGGCCCAAAACATGTTAAAAATCGATATGATAGGTGCCCAAAGTCGATATGTGCATGCATCTTCTGTATCCGTTCATATCTCAAATTCAGGCTCAGAACACCCTAAAATTTAATTTATTTGGGTTCCAGAAGCGATCTGTACGTGTCTACTCAGTGTTAGAGTATTTTAAAAATACAGGCCCAAAACATGCTCAAAATCGATATTTTGGGTGCCCAAAGTCGATATGTGCATGCATCTTCTGTACCCGTTTATATCTCAAATTCAGACTCAAAACACCCGAATATTCAATATTTTTCGGTCCCAAAAGGAATGGGTACATGCATACTCCGTGTTAGAGTATTTTCAAAATACAGGTCTATAACATGCTGAAAATCGATATTTTAGCTGCCCAAAGTCAATATGTGTATGTATCTTCTGTACCCGTCTATATCCCAAATTCAGGTTCAAAACACTCGAAAATTCGATATTTTTGGGTCCCAGAAGCAATCTGTACATGCCTACTTCTTGCTAGAATGTTTTCAAGATACAGACCCAAAACATGCTAAAAATCGATATATTAGGTGCAAAAAGTCGAAATGTGCATGCATCTTCTGTACCCGTTTATATCTCAGGTTCAGGCTCAAAAAACTCGAAAATTCGATATTTTTGGGTCCCCGAAGCGATCTGTACATGCCTACTCCGTGTTAGAGTTTTTTCAAAATACACACCCAAAACATGCTCAAAATCGATATTTTAGGTGCAAAAAGTCGATATGTGCATGCATCCTCTGTACCCGGTTATATCCCAAATTCAGGCTCAAAACCCCCGAAAATTTGATATTTTTGGGTACCAGAAGCGATCTGTACATGCCTACTCAGTGCTAGAATATTTTCAAATTATACGCCCAAAACATACTAAAAATCGATATTTTGGGTGCCAAAGTCGATATGTGCATGCATCTTCTGTACCAGTTCATATCTCAAATTCAGGCTCAGAACACCCTAAAATTCGATTTATTTGGGTTCCAGAAGCGATCTATACGTGTCTACTCAGTGTTGGAGTATTTTAAAAATACAGGCCCAAAACATGCTCAAAATCGATATTTTGGGTGCCCAAAGTCGATATGTGCATGCATCTTCTGTACCCGTTTATATCTCAAATTCAGACTCAAAACACCCAAATATTCGATATTTTTGGGCCCCAAAAACAATGTGTACATGCATACTCCGTGTTAGAGTATTTTCAACGTACAGGCCTAAAACATGCTGAAAATCGATATTTTAGCTGCCCAAAGTCAATATGTGTATGCATCTTCTGTACCCGTCTATATCCCAAATTCTGGTTCAAAACACTCGAAAATTCGATATTTTTGGGTCCTAGAAGCGATCTGTACATGCCTACTCCGTGTTAATGTATTTTCAAAATACAGGCCCAAAACATGCTGAAAATCTATATATTAGGTGCCTAAAGTCAATATGTGTATGCATCTTCTGTACCCGTCTATATCCCAAATTCAGGTTCAAAACACCAGAAAATTCGGTATTTTTGGGTCCCAGAAGCGATCTGTACATGCCTACTCCTTGCTAGAATTTTTTCAAGATACAGACCCAAAACATGCTCAAAATCGATATTTTAGGTGCAAAAAGTCGATATGTGCATGCATCCTCTGTACCCGGTTATATCCGAAAATCTGGCTCAAAACCCCCTAAAAATCGATATTTTTAGGTCCCAGAAGCGATCTGTACGTGCCTACTCAGTGCTTGAATATTTTCAAATTATACGCTGAAAACATACTAAAAATCGATATTTTGGGTGCCAAAGTCGATATGTGCATGCATCTTCTGTACCCGTTTATATCTCAAATTCAGGCTCAAAACACTCAAAAAAATCGATATTTTTGTGTCCCAGAAGCGATCTGTACATGTCTACACCGTGCTATAGTATTTTCAAAATACAGACCCAAAACTTGTTAAAAATCGACATTTTAAGTGCAAAAAGTCGATATGTGCATGCATCTTCTGTACCCATTCATATCTCAAATTCAGGCTCAGAACACCCTAAAATTCGATTTATTTGGGTTCCAGAAGCGATCTGTACGTGTCTACTCAGTGTTAGAGTATTTTAAAAATACAGGCCCAAAACATGATCAAAATCGATATTTTAGGTGCCCAAAGTCGATATGTGCATGCATCTTCTGTATCCGTCTATATCCCAAATTCAGGTTCAAAACACTCGAAAATTTGATATTTTTGGGTCCCAGAATCAATATGTACATGCCTACTTCTTGCTAAAATGTTTTCAAGATACAGACCCAAAACATGCTCAAAATCGATATTTTAGGTGCAAAAAGTCGAAATGTGCATGCATCTTCTGTACCCGTTTATATCTCAAATTCAGGCTCAAAACACCCGAAAATTCGATATTTTTGGATCCCCAAAGCAATCTGTACATGCCTACTCCGTGTTAGAGTATTTTCAAAATACAGGCCCAAAACATGCTCAAAATCGATATTTTAGGTGCCCAAAGTCGATATGTGCATGCATCTTCTGTATCCGTCTATATCCCAAATTCAGGTTCAAAACACCCGAAAATTCGATATTTTTGGGTTCCAGAAGCGATCTGTACGTGTCTACTCAGTGTTAGAGTATTTTAAAAATACAGGCCCAAAACATGCTCAAAATCGATATATTGGGTGCCCAAAGTCGATATGTGCATGCATCTTCTGTACCCGTTTATATCTGAAATTCAGACTCAAAACACCCGAATATTCAATATTTTTGGGTCCCAAAAGCAATGTGTACATGCATACTCCGTGTTAGAGTATTTTCAAAATACAGGCCTAAAACATGCTGAAAATCGATATTTTAGCTGCCCAAAGTCAATATGTGTATGTATCTTCTGTACCCGTCTATATCCCAAATTCAGGTTCAAAACTCTCGAAAATTCGATATTTTTGGGTCCCAGAAGCAATCTGTACATGTCTACTCCTTGCTAGAATTTTTTAAGATACAAACACAAGACATGCTCAAAATCGATATTTTAGGTGCAAAAAGTCGATATGCGCATGCATCTTCTGTACCCGTTTATATCTCAAATTCTGGCTCAAAACACCCGAAAAATCGATATTTTTGTGTCCCAGAAGCGATCTGTACATGCCTACTCCGTGTTAGAGTATTTTCAAAATACAGGCCCAAAACATGCTCAAAATCGATATTTTAGGTACCCAAAGTCGATATGTGCAAGCATCTTCTGTATCCGTCTATATCCCAAATTCAGGTTCAAAAGACCCTAAAATTCGATATTTTTGGGTCCCAGAAGCGATCTGTACATGCCTACAACTTGCTAGAATTTTTTAAGATACAAACCCAAGACATGCTCAAAATCGATATTTTAGGTGCAAAAAGTCGATATGTGCATGCATCTTGTGTACCCGTTTATATCTCAAATTCAGGCTCAAAACACCAGAAAATTCAATATTTTTGGGTCCCAGAAGCGATCTGTACGTGCATACTCCGTGTTTGAGTGTTTTTAAAATACAGGCCAAAAACATGCTGAAAATCGATATTTTATGTGCCCAAAGTCAATATGTGTATGCATCTTCTGTACACGTGTATATCCCAAATTCAAGTTCAAAACACCAGAGAATTCGATATTTTTGGGTCCCAAGAGCGATCTGTACATGCCTACCCCTTGCTAGAATGTTTTCAAGATACAGACCCAAAACATGCTCAAAATCGATATTTTAAGTGCAAAAAGTCGATATGTGCATGCATCTTCTGTACCCGTTTATATCTCAAATTCAGGCTCAAAACTCCGAAAATTCGATATTTTTGGGTCCCAAAAGCGATCTGTACATGTCTACTCCGTGTTAGAGTTTTTTTAAAATACAGGCCCAAAACATGCTAAAAATCGATATTTTAGGTGCCCAAAGTCGATATGTGCATTCATCATCTGTACACGTTTATATCTCAAATTCAGGCTCAAAACACCCGAAAATTCGATATTTTTGGGTCCCAGAAGCGATCTGTACGTGCACACTCCGTGCTAGAATGTTTTCAAGATACAGACCCAAAACATGTTAAAAAACGACATTTTAAGTGCAAAAAGTCGATATGTGCATGCATCTTCTGTACCCGTTCATATCTCAAATTCAGGCTCAGAACACCCTAAAATTTGATTTATTTGGGTTCCAGAAGCGATCTGTACGTGTCTACTCAGTGTTAGAGTATTTTTAAAATACAGGCCCAAAACATGCTCAAAATCGATATTTTAGGTGCCCAAAGTCGATATGTGCATGCATCTTCTGTATCCGTCTATATCCCAAATTCAGGTTCAAAACACTCGAAAATTTGATATTTTTGGGTCCCAGAAGCAATCTGTACATGCCTACTTCTTGCTAGAATTTTTTCAAGATACAGACCCAAAACATGCTCAAAATCGATATTTTAGGTGGAAAAAGTCGATATGCGCATGCATCTTCTGTACCCGTTTATATCTCAAATTCAGGCTCAAAACACCCGAAAACTCGATATTTTTGTGTCCCCGAAGCCATCTGTACATGCCTACTCCGTGTTAGAGTATTTTCAAAATACAGGCCTAAAACATGCTCAAAATCGATATTTTAGGTGCCCAAAGTCGATATGTGCAAGCATCTTCTGAATACGTCTATATCCCAAATTCAGGTTCAAAACACCCGAAAATTCGATATTTTTGGGTCCCAGAAGCGATCTATACATGCATACAACTTGCTAGAATTTTTTAAAATACAAACCCAAGACATGCTCAAAATCGATATTTTAGGTGCAAAAAGTCGATATGTGCATGCATCTTGTGTACCCGTTTATATCTCAAATTCAGTCTCAAAACACCAGAAAATTCAATTTTTTTGGGTCCCAGAAGCGATCTGTACGTGCATACTCCCTGTTTGAGTGTTTTTAAAATACAGGTCAAAAACATGCTGAAAATCGATATTTTATGTGCCCAAAGTCAATATGTGTATGCATCTTCTGTACACGTGTATATCCCAAATTCAAGTTCAAAACACCCGAAAATTCGATATTTTTGGGTCCCAAAAGCGATCTGTACATGCCTACTCCTTGCTAGAATGTTTTCAAGATACAGACCCAAAACATGTTAAAAATCGACATTTTAAGTGCAAAAAGTCGATATGTGCATGCATCTTCTGTACCCATTCATATCTCAAATTCAGGCTCAGAACACCCTAAAATTCGATTTATTTGGGTTCCAGAAGCGATCTGTACGTGTCTACTCAGTGTTAGAGTATTTTAAAAATACAGGCTAAAAACATGCTATAAATCAATATTTTAGGTGTCCAAAGTCAATATGTGCATGCATCTTCTGTACCCGTTTATATCTCAAATTCAGGTTCAAAACACTCGAAAATTCGATATTTTTGGGTCCCAGAAGCAATCTGTACATGCCTACTTCTTGCTAGAATGTTTTCAAGATACAGACCCAAAACATGCTCAAAATCGATATTTTAGGTGCAAAAAGTCGAAATGTGCATGCATCTTCTGTACCCGTTTATATCTCAAATTCAGGCTCAAAACACCCGAAAATTCGATATTTTTGGGTCCCCGAAGCCATCTGTACATGCCTACTCCGTGTTAGAGTATTTTCAAAATACAGGCCCAAAACATGCTCAAAATCTATATTTTAGGTGACCAAAGTCAATATATGTATGCATCTTCGGTACCCGTCTATATCCCAAATTCAGGTTCAAAACACCAGAAAATTCGGTATTTTTGGGTCCCAGAAGCGATCTGTACATGCCTACTCCTTGCAAGAATTTTTTCAAGATACAGACCCAAAACATGCTCAAAATCGATATTTTAGGTGCAAAAAGTCGATATGTGCATGCATCCTCTGTAACCGGTTATATCCCAAATTCAGGCTCAAAACACCCGAAAATTCCATATTTTTGGGTCCCTTAAGCGATCTGTACATGCATACTTAGTGCTAGAATGTTTTCAAAATATAGGCTCAAAACATGCTCAAAATCGATATTTTAGGTGCCCAAAGTCAATATGTGCATGCATCCTCTGTACCCGTTTATATCTCAAATTCAGGCTCAAAACACCCAAAAATTCGATATTTTTGGGTCCCAAAAGCGATCTGTAAATGTCTACTCCGTGTTAGAGTATTTTTGAAATACAGACCCAAAACATGCTAAAAATCGATATTTTAGGTGCCCAAAGTCGATATGTGTATGCATCTTCTGTACCCGTTTATATCTCAAATTCAGGTTCAAAACACCCGAAAATTCCATATTTTTGGGTCCCAGAAGCGATCTGTACGTGCATACTCCGTGTTAGAGTGTTTTTAAAATATATGCTCAAAACATGCTGAAAATCTATATTTTATGTGCCCAAAGTCAATATGTGTAAGCATCTTCTGTACACGTGTATATCCCTAATTCAAGTTCAAAACACCCGAAAATTCGATATTTTTGGGTCCCAAAAGCGATCTGTACATGCCTACTCCTTGCTAGAATGTTTTCAAGATACAGACCAAAAACATGCTCAAAATCGATATTTTAAGTGCAAAAAGTCGATATGTGCATGCATCTTCTGTACCCGTTTATATCTCAAATTTAGGCTCAAAACTCCGAAAATTCGATTTTATTGGGTCCCTTAAGCAATCTGCACATGCCTACTCAGTGCTAGAATGTTTTTAAAATACAGGCTTAAAACATGCTATAAATCGATATTTTAGGTGTCCAAAGTCGATATGTGCATGCATCTTCTGTACCCGTTTATATCTCAAATTCAGGCTCAAAACACCCGAAAAATCGATATTTTTGTGTCCCAGAAACGATCTGTACATGCCTACTCCGTGTTAGAGTATTTTCAAATTACCGGCCCAAAACATGCTCAAAATCTATATTTTAGGTGCCCAAAGTCGATATGTACATGCATCTTCTGTATCCGTTTATATCTCAAATTCAGGCTCAAAACACCCGAAAAATCGATATTTTTGTGTCCCAGAAGCAATCTGTACATGCCTACTCCGTGTTAATGTATTTTCAAAATACAGGCGCAAAACAAGCTAAAAATCTATATATTAGGTGCCCAAAGTCAATATGTGTATGCATCTTCTGTACCCGTCTATATCCCAAATTCAGGTTCAAAACACCAGAAAACTCGGTATTTTTGGGTCCCAGAAGCGATCTGTACATGCCTACTCCTTGCTAGAATTTTTTCAAGATACAGACCCAAAACATGCCCAAAATCGATATTTTAGGTGTCCAAAGTCGATATGTGCATGCATCCTCTGTACCCGGTTATATCCGAAAATCTGGCTCAAAACCTCCGAAAAATCGATATTTTTAGGTCCCAGAAGCGATCTGTACATGCCTACTCAGTGCTTGAATATTTTCAAATTATACGCTGAAAACATACTAAAAATCGATATTTTGGGTGCCAAAGTCGATATGTGCATGCATCTTCTGTACCCGTTTATATCTCAAATTCAGGCTCAAAACACTCAAAAAAATCGATATTTTTGTGTCCCAGAAGCGATCTGTACATGTCTACACCGTGCTATAGTATTTTCAAAATACAGGCCCAAAACATGCTCAAAATCGATATTTTAGGTGCCCAAAGTCGATATGTGCATGCATCTTCTGTATCCGTTCATATCTCAAATTCAGGCTCAGAACACCCTAAAATTCGATTTATTTGGGTTCCAGAAGCGATCTGTACGTGTCTACTGAGTGTTAGAGTATTTTAAAAATACAGGCCCAAAACATGCTCAAAATCGATATTTTGGGTGCACAAAGTCGATATGTGCATGCATCTTCTGTACCCGTTTATATCTCAAATTCAGACTCAAAACACCCGAATATTCAATATTTTTGGGTCCCAAAAGCAATGTGTACATGCCTACTCCGTGTTAGAGTATTTTCAAAATATAGGCCTAAAACATGCTCAAAATCGATATTTTAGGTGCCCAAAGTCGATATGTGCAAGCATCTTCTGTATCCGTCTATATCCCAAATTCAGGTTAAAACAACCGAAAATTCGATATTTTTGGGTCCCAGAAGCGATCTGTACATGCCTACAACTTGCTAGAATTTTTTAAAATACAAACCCAAGACATGCTCAAAATCGATATTTTAGGTGCAAAAAGTCGATATGTGCATGCATCTTGTGTACCCGTTTATATCTCAAATTCAGTCTCAAAACACCAGAAAATTCAATATTTTTGGGTCCCAGAAGCGATCTGTACGTGCATACTCCGTGTTTGAGTGTTTTTAAAATACTGGCCAAAAACATGCTGAAAATCGATATTTTATGTGCCCAAAGTCAATATGTGTATGCATCTTCTGTACACGTGTATATCCCAAATTCAAGTTCAAAACACCAGAAAATTCGATATTTTTGGGTCCCAAAAGCGATCTGTACATGCCTACTCCTTGCTAGAATGTTTTCAAGATACAGACCCAAAACATGTTAAAAATCGACATTTTAAGTGCAAAAAGTCGATATGTGCATGCATCTTCTGTACCCATTCATATCTCAAATTCAGGCTCAGAACACCCTAAAATTCGATTTATTTGGGTTCCAGAAGCGATCTGTACGTGTCTACTCAGTGTTAGAGTATTTTAAAAATACAGGCCCAAAACATGCTCAAAATCGATATTTTAGGTGCCCAAAGTCGATATGTGCATGCATCTTCTGTATCCGTCTATATCCCAAATTCAGGTTCAAAACACTCGAAAATTTGATGTTTTTGGGTCCCAGAAGCAATCTGTACATGCCTACTTCTTGCTAGAATGTTTTCAAGATACAGACCCAAAACATACTCAAAATCGATATTTTAGGTGCAAAAAGTCGAAATGTGCATGCATCTTCTGTACCCGTTTATATCTCAAATTCAGGCTCAAAACACTCGAAAATTCGATATTTTTGGATCCCCAAAGCAATCTGTACATGCCTACTCCGTGTTAGAGTATTTTAAAAATACAGGCCCAAAACATGCTCAAAATCGATATTTTAGGTGCCCGAAGTCGATATGTGCATGCATCTTCTGTATCCGACTATATCCCAAATTCAGGTTCAAAACACCCGAAAATTCGATATTTTTGGGTTCCAGAAGCGATCTGTACGTGTCTACTCAGTGTTAGAGTATTTTAAAAATACAGGCCCAAAACATGCTCAAAATCGATATTTTGGGTGCCCAAAGTCGATATGTGCATACATCTTCTGTACCCGTTTATATCTCAAATTCAGACTCAAAAAACCCGAATATTCAATATTTTTGGGTCCCAAAAGCAATTTGTACATGCATACTCCGCTTTAGAGTATTTTCAAAATACAGGCCTAAAACATGCTGAAAATCGATATTTTAGCTGCCCAAAGTCAATATGTGTATGTATCTTCTGTACCCGTCTATATCCCAAATTCAGGTTCAAAACACTCGAAAATTCGATATTTTTGGGTCCCAGAAGCAATCTGTACATGTCTACTCCTTGCTAGAATTTTTTAAGATACAAACACAAGACATGCTCAAAATCGATATTTTAGGTGCAAAAAGTCGATATGCGCATGCATCTTCTGTACCCGTTTATATCTCAAATTCTGGCTCAAAACACCCGAAAAATCGATATTTTTGTGTCCCAGAAGCGATCTGTACATGCCTACTCCGTGTTAGAGTATTTTCAAATTACAGGCCCAAAACATGCTCAAAATCGATATTTTAGGTACCCAAAGTCGATATGTGCAAGCATCCTCTGTACCCGGTTATATCCGAAAATCTGGCTCAAAACACCCGAAAATTCGATATTTTTAGGTCCCAGAAGCGATCTGTACATGCCTACTCAGTGCTTGAATATTTTCAAATTATACGCTGAAAACATACTAAAAATCGATATTTTGGGTGCCAAAGTCGATATGTGCATGCATCTTCTGTACCCGTTTATATCTCAAATTCAGGCTCAAAACACTCAAAAAAATCGATATTTTTGTGTCCCAGAAGCGATCTGTACATGTCTACACCGTGCTATAGTATTTTCAAAATACAGGCCCAAAACATGCTCAAAATCGATATTTTAGGTGCCCAAAGTCGATATGTGCATGCATCTTCTGTATCCGTTCATATCTCAAATTCAGGCTCAGAACACCCTAAAATTCGATTTATTTGGGTTCCAGAAGCGATCTGTACGTGTCTACTGAGTGTTAGAGTATTTTAAAAATACAGGCCCAAAACATGCTCAAAATCGATATTTTGGGTGCACAAAGTCGATATGTGCATGCATCTTCTGTACCCGTTTATATCTCAAATTCAGACTCAAAACACCCGAATATTCAATATTTTTGGGTCCCAAAAGCAATGTGTACATGCATACTCCGTGTTAGAGTATTTTCAAAATACAGGCCTAAAACATGCTGAAAATCGATATTTTAGCTGCCCAAAGTCAATATGTGTATATATCTTCTGTACCCGTCTATATCTCAAATTCAAGTTCAAAACACTCGAAAATTCGATATTTTTGGATCCCAGAAGCAATCTGTACATGCCTACTCCTTGCTAGAATTTTTTAAGATACAAACACAAGACATGCTCAAAATCGATATTTTAGGTGCAAAAAGTCGATATGCGCATGCATCTTCTGTACCCGTTTATATCTCAAATTCAGGCTCAAAACACCCGAAAAATCGATATTTTTGTGTCCCCAAAGCCATCTGTACATGCCTACTCCGTGTTAGAGTATTTTCAAAATACAGGCCTAAAACATGCTCAAAATCGATATTTTAGGTGCCCAAAGTCGATATGTGCAAGCATCTTCTGTATCCGTCTATATCCCAAATTCAGGTTAAAACAACCGAAAATTCGATATTTTTGGGTCCCAGAAGCGATCTGTACATGCCTACAACTTGCTAGAATTTTTTAAGATACAAATCCAAAACATGCTCAAAATCGATATTTTAGGTGCAAAAAGTCGATATGTGCATGCATCTTGTGTACCCGTTTATATCTCAAATTCAGTCTCAAAACACCAGAAAATTCAATATTTTTGGGTCCCAGAAGCGATCTGTACGTGCATACTCCGTGTTTGAGTGTTTTTAAAATACTGGCCAAAAACATGCTGAAAATCGATATTTTATGTGCCCAAAGTCAATATGTGTATGCATCTTCTGTACACGTGTATATCCCAAATTCAAGTTCAAAACACCAGAAAATTCGATATTTTTGGGTCCCAAAAGCGATCTGTACATGCCTACTCCTTGCTAGAATGTTTTCAAGATACAGACCCAAAACATGTTAAAAATCGACATTTTAAGTGCAAAAAGTCGATATGTGCATGCATCTTCTGTACCCATTCATATCTCAAATTCATGCTCAGAACACCCTAAAATTCGATTTATTTGGGTTCCAGAAGCGATCTGTACGTGTCTACTCAGTGTTAGAGTATTTTAAAAATACAGGCCCAAAACATGCTCAAAATCGATATTTTAGGTGCCCAAAGTCGATATGTGCATGCATCTTCTGTATCCGTCTATATCCCAAATTCAGGTTCAAAACACTCGAAAATTTGATGTTTTTGGGTCCCAGAAGCAATCTGTACATGCCTACTTCTTGCTAGAATGTTTTCAAGATACAGACCCAAAACATACTCAAAATCGATATTTTAGGTGCAAAAAGTCGAAATGTGCATGCATCTTCTGTACCCGTTTATATCTCAAATTCAGGCTCAAAACACTCGAAAATTCGATATTTTTGGATCCCCAAAGCAATCTGTACATGCCTACTCCGTGTTAGAGTATTTTCAAAATACAGGCCCAAAACATGCTCAAAATCGATATTTTAGGTGCCCAAAGTCGATATGTGCATGCATCTTCTGTATCCGTCTATATCCCAAATTCAGGTTCAAAACACCCGAAAATTCGATATTTTTGGGTTCCAGAAGCGATCTGTACGTGTCTACTCAGTGTTAGAGTATTTTAAAAATACAGGCCCAAAACATGCTCAAAATCGATATTTTGGGTGCCCAAAGTCGATATGTGCATACATCTTCTGTACCCGTTTATATCTCAAATTCAGACTCAAAACACCCGAATATTCAATATTTTTGGGTCCCAAAAGCAATTTGTACATGCATACTCCGCTTTAGAGTATTTTCAAAATACAGGCCTAAAACATGCTGAAAATCGATATTTTAGCTGCCCAAAGTCAATATGTGTATGTATCTTCTGTACCCGTCTATATCCCAAATTCAGGTTCAAAACACTCGAAAATTCGATATTTTTGGGTCCCAGAAGCAATCTGTACATGTCTACTCCTTGCTAGAATTTTTTAAGATACAAACACAAGACATGCTCAAAATCGATATTTTAGGTGCAAAAAGTCGATATGCGCATGCATCTTCTGTACCCGTTTATATCTCAAATTCTGGCTCAAAACACCCGAAAAATCGATATTTTTGTGTCCCAGAAGCGATCTGTACATGCCTACTCCGTGTTAGAGTATTTTCAAAATACAGGCCCAAAACATGCTCAAAATCGATATTTTAGGTACCCAAAGTCGATATGTGCAAGCATCTTCTGTATCCGTCAATATCCCAAATTCAGGTTCAAAACACCCGAAAATTCGATATTTTTGGGTCCCAGAAGCGATCTGTACATGCCTACAACTTGCTAGAATTTTTTAAGATACAAACCCAAAAACATGCTCAAAATCGATATTTTAGGTGCAAAAAGTCGATATGTGCATACATCTTGTGTACCCGTATATATCTCAAATTCAGTCTCAAAACACCAGAAAATTCAATATTTTTGGGTCCCAGAAGCGATCTGTACGTGCATACTCCGTGTTTGAGTGTTTTTTAAATACAGGCCAAAAACATGCTGAAAATCGATATTTTATGTGCCCAAAGTCAATATGGGTATGCATCTTCTGTACACGTGTATATCCCAAATTCAAGTTCAAAACACCAGAAAATTCGATATTTTTGGGTCTCAAAATCGATCTGTACATGCCTACTCCTTGCTAGAATGTTTTCAAGCTACAGACCCAAAACATGTTAAAAACCGACATTTTAAGTGCAAAAAGTCGATATGTGCATGCATCTTCTGTACCCATTCATATCTCAAATTCAGGCTCAGAACACCCTAAAATTCGATTTATTTGGGTTCCAGAAGCGATCTGTACGTGTCTACTCAGTGTTAGAGTATTTTAAAAATACAGGCCCAAAACATGCTCAAAATCGATATTTTAGGTGCCCAAAGTCGATATGTGCATGCATCTTCTGTATCCGTCTATATCCCAAATTCAGGTTCAAAACACTCGAAAATTTGATGTTTTTGGGTCCCAGAAGCAATCTGTACATGCCTACTTCTTGCTAGAATGTTTTTAAGATACAGACCCAAAACATACTCAAAATCGATATTTTAGGTGCAAAAAGTCGAAATGTTCATGCATCTTCTGTACCCGTATATATCTCAAATTCAGGCTCAAAACACTCGAAAATTCGATATTTTTGGATCCCCAAAGCAATCTGTACATGCCTACTCCGTGTTAGAGTATTTTCAAAATACAGGCCCAAAACATGCTCAAAATCGATATTTTAGGTGCCCAAAGTCGATATGTGCATGCATCTTCTGTATCCGTCTATATCCCAAATTCAGGTTCAAAACACCCGAAAATTCGATATTTTTGGGTTCCAGAAGCGATCTGTACGTGTCTACTCAGTGTTAGAGTATTTTAAAAATACAGGCCCAAAACATGCTCAAAATCGATATTTTGGGTGCCCAAAGTCGATATGTGCATACATCTTCTGTACCCGTTTATATCTCAAATTCAGACTCAAAACACCCGAATATTCAATATTTTTGGGTCCCAAAAGCAATTTGTACATGCATACTCCGCTTTAGAGTATTTTCAAAATACAGGCCTAAAACATGCTGAAAATCGATATTTTAGCTGCCCAAAGTCAATATGTGTATGTATCTTCTGTACCCGTCTATATCCCAAATTCAGGTTCAAAACACTCGAAAATTCGATATTTTTGGGTCCCAGAAGCAATCTGTACATGTCTACTCCTTGCTAGAATTTTTTAAGATACAAACACAAGACATGCTCAAAATCGATATTTTAGGTGCAAAAAGTCGATATGCGCATGCATCTTCTGTACCCGTTTATATCTCAAATTCTGGCTCAAAACACCCGAAAAATCGATATTTTTGTGTCCCAGAAGCGATCTGTACATGCCTACTCCGTGTTAGAGTATTTTCAAAATACAGGACCAAAACATGCTCAAAATCGATATTTTAGGTACCCAAAGTCGATATGTGCAAGCATCTTCTGTATCCGTCAATATCCCAAATTCAGGTTCAAAACACCCGAAAATTCGATATTTTTGGGTCCCAGAAGCGATCTGTACATGCCTACAACTTGCTAGAATTTTTTAAGATACAAACCCAAAACATGCTCAAAATCGATATTTTAGGTGCAAAAAGTCGATATGTGCATGCATCTTGTGTACCCGTTTATATCTCAAATTCAGTCTCAAAACACCAGAAAATTCAATATTTTTGGGTCCCAGAAGCGATCTGTACGTGCATACTCCGTGTTTGAGTGTTTTTTAAATACAGGCCAAAAACATGCTGAAAATCGATATTTTATGTGCCCAAAGTCAATATGGGTATGCATCTTCTGTACACGTGTATATCCCAAATTCAAGTTCAAAACACCAGAAAATTCGATATTTTTGGGTCTCAAAATCGATCTGTACATGCCTACTCCTTGCTAGAATGTTTTCAAGCTACAGACCCAAAACATGTTAAAAACCGACATTTTAAGTGCAAAAAGTCGATATGTGCATGCATCTTCTGTACCCATTCATATCTCAAATTCAGGCTCAGAACACCCTAAAATTCGATTTATTTGGGTTCCAGAAGCGATCTGTACGTGTCTACTCAGTGTTAGAGTATTTTAAAAATACAGGCCCAAAACATGCTCAAAATCGATATTTTAGGTGCCCAAAGTCGATATGTGCATGCATCTTCTGTATCCGTCTATATCCCAAATTCAGGTTCAAAACACTCGAAAATTTGATGTTTTTGGGTCCCAGAAGCAATCTGTACATGCCTACTTCTTGCTAGAATGTTTTCAAGATACAGACCCAAAACATACTCAAAATCGATATTTTAGGTGCAAAAAGTCGAAATGTGCATGCATCTTCTGTACCCGTATATATCTCAAATTCAGGCTCAAAACACTCGAAAATTCGATATTTTTGGATCCCCAAAGCAATCTGTACATGCCTACTCCGTGTTAGAGTATTTTCAAAATACAGGCCCAAAACATGCTCAAAATCGATATTTTAGGTGCCCAAAGTCGATATGTGCATGCATCTTCTGTATCCGTCTATATCCCAAATTCAGGTTCAAAACACCCGAAAATTCGATATTTTTGGGTTCCAGAAGCGATCTGTACGTGTCTACTCAGTGTTAGAGTATTTTAAAAATACAGGCCCAAAACATGCTCAAAATCGATATTTTGGGTGCCCAAAGTCGATATGTGCATACATCTTCTGTACCCGTTTATATCTCAAATTCAGACTCAAAACACCCGAATATTCAATATTTTTGGGTCCCAAAAGCAATTTGTACATGCATACTCCGCTTTAGAGTATTTTCAAAATACAGGCCTAAAACATGCTGAAAATCGATATTTTAGCTGCCCAAAGTCAATATGTGTATGTATCTTCTGTACCCGTCTATATCCCAAATTCAGGTTCAAAACACTCGAAAATTCGATATTTTTGGGTCCCAGAAGCAATCTGTACATGTCTACTCCTTGCTAGAATTTTTTAAGATACAAACACAAGACATGCTCAAAATCGATATTTTAGGTGCAAAAAGTCGATATGCGCATGCATCTTCTGTACCCGTTTATATCTCAAATTCTGGCTCAAAACACCCGAAAAATCGATATTTTTGTGTCCCAGAAGCGATCTGTACATGCCTACTCCGTGTTAGAGTATTTTCAAAATACAGGCCCAAAACATGCTCAAAATCGATATTTTAGGTACCCAAAGTCGATATGTGCAAGCATCTTCTGTATCCGTCAATATCCCAAATTCAGGTTCAAAACACCCGAAAATTCGATATTTTTGGGTCCCAGAAGCGATCTGTACATGCCTACAACTTGCTAGAATTTTTTAAGATACAAACCCAAAACATGCTCAAAATCGATATTTTAGGTGCAAAAAGTCGATATGTGCATGCATCTTGTGTACCCGTTTATATCTCAAATTCAGTCTCAAAACACCAGAAAATTCAATATTTTTGGGTCCCAGAAGCGATCTGTACGTGCATACTCCGTGTTTGAGTGTTTTTTAAATACAGGCCAAAAACATGCTGAAAATCGATATTTTATGTGCCCAAAGTCAATATGGGTATGCATCTTCTGTACACGTGTATATCCCAAATTCAAGTTCAAAACACCAGAAAATTCGATATTTTTGGGTCTCAAAATCGATCTGTACATGCCTACTCCTTGCTAGAATGTTTTCAAGCTACAGACCCAAAACATGTTAAAAACCGACATTTTAAGTGCAAAAAGTCGATATGTGCATGCATCTTCTGTACCCATTCATATCTCAAATTCAGGCTCAGAACACCCTAAAATTCGATTTATTTGGGTTCCAGAAGCGATCTGTACGTGTCTACTCAGTGTTAGAGTATTTTAAAAATACAGGCCCAAAACATGCTCAAAATCGATATTTTAGGTGCCCAAAGTCGATATGTGCATGCATCTTCTGTATCCGTCTATATCCCAAATTCAGGTTCAAAACACTCGAAAATTTGATGTTTTTGGGTCCCAGAAGCAATCTGTACATGCCTACTTCTTGCTAGAATGTTTTCAAGATACAGACCCAAAACATACTCAAAATCGATATTTTAGGTGCAAAAAGTCGAAATGTGCATGCATCTTCTGTACCCGTATATATCTCAAATTCAGGCTCAAAACACTCGAAAATTCGATATTTTTGGATCCCCAAAGCAATCTGTACATGCCTACTCCGTGTTAGAGTATTTTCAAAATACAGGCCCAAAACATGCTCAAAATCGATATTTTAGGTGCCCAAAGTCGATATGTGCATGCATCTTCTGTATCCGTCTATATCCCAAATTCAGGTTCAAAACACCCGAAAATTCGATATTTTTGGGTTCCAGAAGCGATCTGTACGTGTCTACTCAGTGTTAGAGTATTTTAAAAATACAGGCCCAAAACATGCTCAAAATCGATATTTTGGGTGCCCAAAGTCGATATGTGCATACATCTTCTGTACCCGTTTATATCTCAAATTCAGACTCAAAACACCCGAATATTCAATATTTTTGGGTCCCAAAAGCAATTTGTACATGCATACTCCGCTTTAGAGTATTTTCAAAATACAGGCCTAAAACATGCTGAAAATCGATATTTTAGCTGCCCAAAGTCAATATGTGCATGCATCATCTGTACCCGTTTATATCTCAAATTCATGCTCAAAACACCCGAAAATTCAATATTTTTGGGTCACAGAAGCGATCTATACATGCCTACAACTTGCTACAATTTTTTAAAATACAAACCCAAGACATGCTCAAAATCGATATTTTAGGTGCAAAAAGTCGATATGTGCATGCATCTTGTGTACCCGTTTATATCTCAAATTCAGGCTCAAAACACCAGAAAATTCAATATTTTTGGATCCCAGAAGCGATCTGTACGTGCATACTCCGTGTTTGAGTGTTTTTAAAATACAGGCCAAAAACATGCTGAAAATCGATATTTTATGTGCCCAAAGTCAATATGTGTATGCATCTTCTGTACACGTGTATATCCCAAATTCAAGTTCAAAACACCAGAGAATTCGATATTTTTGGGTCCCAAAAGCGATCTGTACATGCCTACTCCTTGCTAGAATGTTTTCAAGATACAGACCCAAAACATGCTCAAAATCGATATTTTAAGTGCAAAAAGTCGATATGTGCATGCATCTTCTGTACCCGTTTATATCTCAAATTCAGTCTCAAAACACCAGAAAATTAAAAATTTTTGGGTCCCAGAAGCGATCTGTACGTGCATACTCCGTGTTAGAGTATTTTAAAAATACAGGCCCAAAACATGCTCAAAATCGATATTTTAGCTGCCCAAAGTCGATATGTGCATGCATCTTCTGTATCCGTCTATATCCCAAATTCAGGTTCAAAACACTCGAAAATTTGATATTTTTGGGTCCCAGAAGCAATCTGTACATGCCTACTTCTTGCTAGAATTTTTTCAATATACAGACCCAAAACATGCTCAAAATCGATATTTTAGGTGCAAAAAGTCGAAATGTGCATGCATCTTCTGTACCCGTTTATATCTCAAATTCAGGCTCAAAACACCCGAAAATTCGATATTTTTGGATCCCCAAAGCAATCTGTACATGCCTACTCCGTGTTAGAGTATTTTCAAAATACAGGCCCAAAACATGCTCAAAATCGATATTTTAGGTGCCCAAAGTCGATATGTGCATGCATCTTCTGTATCCGTCTATATCCCAAATTCAGGTTCAAAACACCCGAAAATTCGATATTTTTGGGTTCCAGAAGCGATCTGTACATGCCTACTCCTTGCTAGAATGTTTTCAAGATACAGACCAAAAACATGTTAAAAATCGACATTTTAAGTGCAAAAAGTCGATATGTGCATGCATCTTCTGTACCCATTCATATCTCGAATTCAGGCTCAGAACACCCTAAAATTCGATTTATTTGGGTTCCAGAAGCGACCTGTACGTGTCTACTCAGTGTTAGAGTATTTTAAAAATACAGGCCCAAAACATGCTCAAAATCGATATTTTAGGTGCCCAAAGTCGATATGTGCATGCATCTTCTGTATCCGTCTATATCCCAAATTTAGGTTCAAAACACTCGAAAATTTGATATTTTTGGGTCCCAGAAGCAATCTGTACATGCCTACTTCTTGCTAAAATGTTTTCAAGATACAGACCCAAAACATGCTCAAAATCGATATTTTAGGTGCAAAAAGTCGAAATGTGCATGCATCTTCTGTACCCGTTTATATCTCAAATTCAGGCTCAAAACACCCGAAAATTCGATATTTTTGGATCCCCAAAGCAATCTGTACATGCCTACTCCGTGTTAGAGTAATTTCAAAATACAGGCCCAAAACATGCTCAAAATCGATATTTTAGGTGCCCAAAGTCGATATGTGCATGCATCTTCTGTATCCGTCTATATCCCAAATTCAGGTTAAAAACACCAGAAAATTCGATATTTTTGGGTTCCAGAAGCGATCTGTACGTGTCTACTCAGTGTTAGAGTATTTTAAAAATACAGGCCCAAAACATGTTCAAAATCGATATTTTGGGTGCCCAAAGTCGATATGTGCATGCATCTTCTGTACCCGTTTATATCTCAAATTCAGACTCAAAACACCCGAATATTCAATATTTTTGGGTCCCAAAAGCAATGTGTACATGCATACTCCGTGTTAGAGTATTTTCAAAATACAGGCCTAAAACATGCTGAAAATCGATATTTTAGCTGCCCAAAGTCAATATGTATATGTATCTTCTGTACCCGTCTATATCCCAAATTCAGGTTCAAAACACTCGAAAATTCGATATTTTTGGGTCCCAGAAGCAATCTGTACATGTCTACTCCTTGCTAGAATTTTTTAAGATACAAACACAAGACATGCTCAAAATCAATATTTTAGGTGCAAAAAGTCGATATGCGCATGCATCTTCTGTACCCGTTTATATCTCAAATTCTGGCTCAAAACACCCGAAAAATCGATATTTTTGTGTCCCCGAAGCGATCTGTACATGCCTACTCCGTGTTAGAGTATTTTCAAAATACAGGCCCAAAAAAATGCTCAAAATCGATATTTTAGGTACCCAAAGTCGATATGTGCAAGCATCTTCTGTATCCGTCTATATCCCAAATTCATGTTCAAAACACCCGAAAATTCGATATTTTTGGGTCCCAGAAGCGATCTGTACATGCCTACAACTTGCTAGAATTTTTTAAGATACAAACCCAAGACATGCTCAAAATCGATATTTTAGGTGCAAAAAGTCGATATGTGCATGCATCTTGTGTACCCGTTTATATCTCAAATTCAGGCTCAAAACACCAGAAAATTCAATATTTTTGAATCCCAGAAGCGATCTGTACGTGCATACTCCGTGTTTGAGTGTTTTTAAAATACAGGCCAAAAACATGCTGAAAATCGATATTTTATGTGCCCAAAGTCAATATGTGTATGCATCTTCTGTACACGTGTATATCCCAAATTCAAGTTCAAAACACCAGAGAATTCGATATTTTTGGGTCCCAAAAGCGATCTGTACATGTCTACTCTTTGCTAGAATGTTTTCAAGATACAGACCCAAAACATGCTCAAAATCGATATTTTAAATGCAAAAAGTCGATATGTGCATGCATCTACTGTACCCGTTTATATCTCAAATTCAGGCTCAAAACTCCGAAAATTCGATATTTTTGGGTCCCAAAAGCGATCTGTACATGTCTACTCCGTGTTAGAGTTTTTTTAAAATACAGGCCCAAAACATGCTAAAAATCGATATTTTAGGTGCCCAAAGTCGATATGTGCATTCATCATCTGTACCCGTTTATATCTCAAATTCAGGCTCAAAACACCCGAAAATTCGATATTTTTGGGTTCCAGAAGCGATCTGTACGTGTCTACTCAGTGTTAGAGTATTTTAAAAATACAGGCCCAAAACATGCTCAAAATCGATATTTTGGGTGCACAAAGTCGATATGTGCATGCATCTTCTGTACCCGTTTATATCTCAAATTCAGACTCAAAACACCCGAATATTCAATATTTTTGGGTCCCAAAAGCAATGTGTACATGCATACTAAGTGTTAGAGTATTTTCAAAATACAGGCCTAAAACATGCTGGAAATCGATATTTTAGCTGCCCAAAGTCAATATGTGTATGTATCTTCTGTACCCGTCTATATCCCAAATTCAGGTTCAAAACATTCGAAAATTCGATATTTTTGGGTCCCAGAAGCAATCTGTACATGCCTACTTCTTGCTAGAATTTTTTCAAGATACAGACCCAAAACATGCTCAAAATCGATATTTTAGGTGCAAAAAGTCGAAATGTGCATGCATCTTCTGTACCCGTTTATATCTCAAATTCAGGCTCAAAACACCCGAAAAATCGATATTTTTGTGTCCCCAAAGCAATCTGTACATGCCTACTCCGTGTTAGAGTATTTTCAAAATACAGGCCAAAAACATGCTCAAAATCGATATTTTAGGTGCCCAAAGTCGATATGTGCATGCATCTTCTGTATCCGTCTATATCCCAAATTCAGGTTCAAAACACCCGAAAATTCGATATTTTTGGGTTCCAGAAGCGATATGTACATGCCTACTCCTTGCTAGAATTTTTTAAGATACAAACCCATGACATGCTCAAAATCGATATTTTAGGTGCAAAAAGTCGATATGTGCATACATCTTCTGTACCCGTTTATATCTCAAATTCAGGCTCAAAACACCCGAAAATTCCATATTTTTGGGTCCCTTAAGCGATCTGTACATGCATACTCAGTGCTAGAATGTTTTCAAAATATAGGCTCAAAACATGCTAAAAATCGATATTTTAGGTGCCCAAAGTCGATATGTGCATTCATCATCTGTACCCGTTTATATCTCAAATTCAGGCTCAAAACACCCGAAAATTCAATATTTTTGGGTCCCAGAAGCGATCTGTACGTGCACACTCCGTGCTAGAATGTTTTCAAGATACAGACCCAAAACATGTTAAAAATCGACATTTTAAGTGCAAAAAGTCGATATGTGCATGCATTTTCTGTACCCGTTCATATCTCAAATTCAGGCTCAGAACACCCTAAAATTCGATTTATTTGGGTTCCAGAAGCGATCTGTACGTGTCTACTCAGTGTTAGAGTATTTTAAAAATACAGGCCCAAAACATGCTCAAAATCGATATTTTAGGTGCAAAAAGTCGATATGTGCATGCATCTTCTGTATCCGTCTATATTCCAAATTCAGGTTCAAAACACTCGAAAATTTGATATTTTTGGGTCCCAGAAGCAATCTGTACATGCCTACTGCTTGCTAGAATTTTTTCAAGATACAGACCCAAAACATGCTCAAAATCGATAGTTTAGGTGCAAAAAGTCGAAATGTGCATGCATCTTCTGTACCCGTTTATATCTCAAATTCAGGCTCAAAACACCCGAAAATTCGATATTTTTGGATCCCCAAAGCAATCTGTAAATGCCTACTCCGTGTTAGAGTATTTTCAAGATACAGACCCAAAACATGCTCAAAATCGATATTTTAGGTGCCCAAAGTCGATATGTGCATGCATCTTCTGTACCCGTTTATATCTCAAATTCAGGCTCAAAACACCCGAAAATTCCATATTTTTGGGTCCCTTAAGCGATCTGTACATGCATACTCAGTGCTAGAATGTTTTCAAAATATAGGCTCAAAACATGCTAAAAATCGATATTTTAGGTGTCCAAAGTCGATATGTGCATTCATCTTCTGTACCCGTTTATATCTAAAATTAAGGCTCAAAACACCCGAAAATTCGATATTTTTGGGTCCCAAAAGCGATCTGTACATGTCTACTCCAAGTTAGAGTATTTTTTAAATACAGGCCCAAAACATGCTAAAAATCGATATTTTAGGTGCCCAAAGTCGATATGTGCATGCATCTTCTGTACCCGTTTATATCTCAATTTCAGGCTCAAAACACCCGAAAATTCGATATTTTTGGGTCCCAAAAGCGATCTGTACATGTCTACTCCGTGTTAGAGTATTTTTAAAATACAGGCCCAAAACATGCTAAAAATCGATATTTTAGGTGCCCAAAGTCGATATGTGCATGCATCATCTGTACCCGTTTATATCTCAAATTCAGGCTCAAAACACCAGAAAATTCAATATTTTTGGGTCCCAGAAGCGATCTGTACGTGCACACTCCGTGCTAGAATGTTTTCAAAATACAGACCCAAAACATGTTAAAAATCGACATTTTAAGTGCCCAAAGTCGATATGTGCATGCATCTTCTGTACCCGTTCATATCTCAAATTCAGGCTCAGAACACCCTAAAATTCGATTTATTTGGGTTCCAGAAGCGATCTGTACGTGTCTACTCAGTGTTAGAATATTTTAAAAATACAGGCCCAAAACATGCTCAAAATCGATATTTTAGGTGCCCAAAGTCGATATGTGCATGCATCTTCTGTATCCGTCTATATCCCAAATTCAGGTTCAAAACACTCGAAAATTTTATATTTTTGGGTCCTACAAGCGATCTGTACATGCCTACTCATTGCTAGAATTTTTTCAAGATACAGACCCAAAACATGCTCAAAATCGATATTTTAGGTGCAAAAAGTCGAAATGTGCATGCATCTTCTGTACCCGTTTATATCTCAAATTCAGGCTCAAAACACCCGAAAATTCGATATTTTTGGATCCCCAAAGCAATCTGTACATGCCTATTCCGTGTTAGAGTATTTTCAAAATACAGGCCCAAAACATGCTCAAAATCGATATTTTAGGTGCCCAAAGTCGATATGTGCATGCATCTTCTGTATCCGTCTATATCCCAAATTCAGGTTCAAAACACCCGAAAATTCGATATTTTTGGGTTCCAGAAGCGATCTGTACATGCCTACTCCTTGCTAGAATTTTTTAAGATACAAACCCAAGACATGCTCAAAATCGATATTTTAGGTGCAAAAAGTCGATATGTGCATACATCTTCTGTACCCGTTTATATCTCAAATTCAGGCTCAAAACACCCGAAAATTCGATATTTTTGGGTCCCTTAAGCGATCTGTACATGCATACTCAGTGCTAGAATGTTTTCAAAATATAGGCTCAAAACATGCTAAAAATCGATATTTTAGGTGTCCAAAGTCGATATGTGCATTCATCTTCTGTACCCGTTTATATCTAAAATTAAGGCTCAAAACACCCGAAAATTCGATATTTTTGGGTCCCAAAAGCGATCTGTACATGTCTACTCCAAGTTAGAGTATTTTTTAAATACAGGCCCAAAACATGCTAAAAATCGATATTTTAGGTGCCCAAAGTCGATATGTGCATGCATCTTCTGTACCCGTTTATATCTCAAATTCAGGCTCAAAACACCCGAAAATTCGATATTTTTGGGTCCCAAAAGCGATCTGTACATGTCTACTCCGTGTTAGAGTATTTTTAAAATACAGGCCCAAAACATGCTAAAAATCGATATTTTAGGTGCCCAAAGTCGATATGTGCATGCATCATCTGTACCCGTTTATATCTCAAATTCAGGCTCAAAACACTCAAAAATTCAATATTTTTGGGTCCCCGAAGCGATCTGTACGTGCACACTCCGTGTTAGAGTGTTTTTAAAATACAGGCCCAAAACATGCTGAAAATCGATATTTTATGTGCCCAAAGTCAAAATGTGTATGCATCTTCTGTACACGTGTATATCCCTAATTCAGGTTCTAAACACCTGAAAATTCAATTCTTTTGGGTCCCAGAAGCGATCTGCATATACCTACTCCTTGCTAGAATGTTTTCAAGATACAGACCCAAAACATGTTAAAAATCGATATTTTAAGTGCAAAAAGTCGATATGTGCATGCATCCTCTGTACCCGTTTATATCTCAAATTCAGGCTCAAAACACCCAAAAAATCGATATTTTTGTGTCCCAGAAGCGATCTGTACATGCCTACTACGTGTTAATGTATTTTCAAAATACAGGCCCAAAACATGCTGAAAATCTATATTTTATGTGCCCAAAGTCAATATGTGTATGCTTCTTCTGTACGCGTCTATATCCCAAATTCAGGTTCAAAACACCAGAAAATTCGGTATTTTTGGGTCCTACAAGCGATCTGTACATGCCTACTCATTGCTAGAATTTTTTCAAGATACAGACCCAAAACATGCTCAAAATCGATATTTTAGGTACAAAAAGTCGATATGTGCATGCATCCTCTGTACCCGGTTATATCCCAAATTCTGGCTCAAAACACCCGAAAATTCGATATTTTTGGGTCCCAGCAGCGATATGTACATGCCTACTCAGTGCTAGAATATTTTCAAATTATACGCCCAAAACATACTAAAAATCGATATTTTGGGTGCCAAAGTCGATATGTGCATGCATCTTCTGTACCCGTTCATATCTCAAATTCAGGCTCAGAACACCCTAAAATTCGATTTATTTGGGTTCCAGAGGCGAACTGTACGTGTCTACTCAGTGTTAGAGTATTTTAAAAATACAGGCCCAAAACATGCTAAAAATCGATATTTTGGGTGCCCAAAGTCGATATGTGCATGCATCTTCTGTACCCGTTTATATCTCAAATTCAGACTCAAAACACCCAAATATTCGATATTTTTGGGTCCCAATAGCAATGTGTACATGCATACTCCGTGTTAGAGTATTTTCAAAATACAGGCCTAAAACATGCTGAAAATCGATATTTTAGCTGCCCAAAGTCAATATGTGTATGCATCTTCTGTACCCGTTTATATCTCAAATTCAGGCTCAAAACACCCGAAAATTCAATATTTTTGGGTCCCAGAAGCGATCTGTACGTGCACACTCCGTGCTAGAATGTTTTCAAGATACAGACCCAAAACATGTTAAAAATCGACATTTTAAGTGCAAAAAGTCGATATGTGCATGCATCTTCTGTATCCGTCTATATCCCAAATTCATTTTCAAAACACCCGAAAATTCGATATTTTTGGGTTCCAGAAGCGATCTGTACATGCCTACTCCTTGCTAGAATTTTTTAAGATACAAACCCAAGACATGCTCAAAATCGATATTTTAGGTGCAAAAAGTCGATATGTGCATACATCTTCTGTACCCGTTTATATCTCAAATTCAGGCTCAAAACACCCGAAAATTCGATATTTTTGGGTCCCTTAAGCGATCTGTACATGCATACTCAGTGCTAGAATGTTTTCAAAATATAGGCTCAAAACATGCTAAAAATCGATATTTTAGGTGTCCAAAGTCGATATGTGCATTCATCTTCTGTACCCGTTTATATCTAAAATTAAGGCTCAAAACACCCGAAAATTCGATATTTTTGGGTCCCAAAAGCGATCTGTACATGTCTACTCCAAGTTAGAGTATTTTTTTAATACAGGCCCAAAACATGCTAGAAATCGATATTTTAGGTGCCCAAAGTCGATATGTGCATGCATCTTCTGTACCCGTTTATATCTCAAATTCAGGCTCAAAACACCCGAAAATTCGATATTTTTGGGTCCCAAAAGCGATCTGTACATGTCTACTCCGTGTTAGAGTATTTTTAAAATACAGGCCCAAAACATGCTAAAAATCGATATTTTAGGTGCCCAAAGTCGATATGTGCATGCATCATCTGTACCCGTTTATATCTCAAATTCATGCTCAAAACACTCAAAAATTCAATATTTTTGGGTCCCCGAAGCGATCTGTACGTGCACACTCCGTGTTAGAGTGTTTTTAAAATACAGGCCCAAAACATGCTGAAAATCGATATTTTATGTGCCCAAAGTCAAAATGTGTATGCATCTTCTGTACACGAGTATATCCCTAATTCAGGTTCTAAACACCTGAAAATTCAATTCTTTTGGGTCCCAGAAGCGATCTGCATATACCTACTCCTTGCTAGAATGTTTTCAAGATACAGACCCAAAACATGTTAAAAATCGATATTTTAGGTACAAAAAGTCGATATGTGCATGCATCCTCTGTACGCGGTTATATCCCAAATTCTGGCTCAAAACACCCGAAAATTCGATATTTTTGGGTCCCAGCAGCGATATGTACATGCCTACTCAGTGCTAAAATATTTTCAAATTATACGCCCAAAACATACTAAAAATCGATATTTTGGGTGCCAAAGTCGATATGTGCATGCATCTTCTGTACCCGTTCATATCTCAAATTCAGGCTCAGAACACCCTAAAATTCGATTTATTTGGGTTCCAGATGCGAACTGTACGTGTCTACTCAGTGTTAGAGTATTTTAAAAATACAGGCCCAAAACATGCTCAAAATCGATATTTTGGGTGCCCAAAGTCGATATGTGCATGCATCATCTGTACCCGTTTATATCTCAAATTCAGACTCAAAACACCCAAATATTCGATATTTTTGGGTCCCAATAGCAATGTGTACATGCATACTCCGTGTTAGAGTATTTTCAAAATACAGGCCTAAAACATGCTGAAAATCGATATTTTAGCTGCCCAAAGTCAATATGTGTATGCATCTTCTGTACATGTGTATATCCCAAATTCAAGTTCAAAACACCAGAAAATTCGATATTTTTGGGTCCCAAAAGCGACCTGTACATGCCTACTCCTTGCTAGAATGTTTTCAAGATACAGACCCAAAACATGCTCAAAATCGATATTTTAAGTGCAAAAAGTCGATATGTGCATGCATCTTCTGTACCCGTTTATACTCAAATTCAGGCTCAAAACTCCGAAAATTCGATATTTTTGGGTCCCAAAAGCGATCTGTACATGTCTACTCCGTGTTAGAGTTTTTTTAAAATACAGGCCCAAAACATGCTAAAAATCGATATTTTAGGTGCCCAAAGTCGATATGTGCATTCATCATCTGTACCCGTTTATATCTCAAATTCAGGCTCAAAACACCCGAAAATTCAATATTTTTGGGTCCCAGAAGCGATCTGTACGTGCACACTCCGTGCTAGAATGTTTTTCAAGATACAGACCCAAAACATGTTAAAAATCGACATTTTAAGTGCAAAAAGTCGATATGTGCATGCATCTTCTGTATCCGTCTATATCCCAAATTCAGGTTCAAAACACCCGAAAATTCGATATTTTTGGGTTCCAGAAGCGATCTGTACATGCCTACTCCTTGCTAGATTTTTTTAAGATACAAACCCAAGACATGCTCAAAATCGATATTTTAGGTGCAAAAAGTCGATATGTGCATACATCTTCTGTACCCGTTTATATCTCAAATTCAGGCTCAAAACACCCGAAAATTCGATATTTTTGGGTCCCTTAAGCGATCTGTACATGCATACTCAGTGCTAGAATGTTTTCAAAATATAGGCTCAAAACATGCTAAAAATCGATATTTTAGGTGTCCAAAGTCGATATGTGCATTCATCTTCTGTACCCGTTTATATCTAAAATTAAGGCTCAAAACACCCGAAAATTCGATATTTTTGGGTCCCAAAAGCGATCTGTACATGTCTACTCCAAGTTAGAGTATTTTTTAAATACAGGCCCAAAACATGCTAAAAATCGATATTTTAGGTGCCCAAAGTCGATATGTGCATGCATCTTCTGTACCCGTTTATATCTCAAATTCAGGCTCAAAACACCCGAAAATTCGATATTTTTGGGTCCCAAAAGCGATCTGTACATGTCTACTCCGTGTTAGAGTATTTTTAAAATACAGGCCCAAAACATGCTAAAAATCGATATTTTAGGTGCCCAAAGTCGATATGTGCATGCATCATCTGTACCCGTTTATATCTCAAATTCAGGCTCAAAACACTCAAAAATTCAATATTTTTGGGTCCCCGAAGCGATCTGTACGTGCACACTCCGTGTTAGAGTGTTTTTAAAATACAGGCCCAAAACATGCTGAAAATCGATATTTTATGTGCCCAAAGTCAAAATGTGTATGCATCTTCTGTACACGTGTATATCCCTAATTCAGGTTCTAAACACCTGAAAATTCAATTCTTTTGGGTCCCAGAAGCAATCTGCATATACCTACTCCTTGCTAGAATGTTTTCAAGATACAGACCCAAAACATGTTAAAAATCGATATTTTAAGTGCAAAAAGTCGATATGTGCATGCATCCTCTGTACCCGTTTATATCTCAAATTCAGGCTCAAAACACCCAAAAAATCGATATTTTTGTGTCCCAGAAGCGATCTGTACATGCCTACTCCGTGTTAATGTATTTTCAAAATACAGGCCCAAAACATGCTGAAAATCTATATTTTATGTGCCCAAAGTCAATATGTGTATGCTTCTTCTGTACGCGTCTATATCCCAAATTCAGGTTCAAAACACCAGAAAATTCGGTATTTTTGGGTCCTACAAGCGATCTGTACATGCCTACTCATTGCTAGAATATTTTCAAGATAAAGACCCAAAACATGCTCAAAATCGATATTTTAGGTACAAAAAGTCGATATGTGCATGCATCCTTTGTACCCGGTTATATCCCAAATTCTGTCTCAAAACACCCGAAAATTCGATATTTTTGGGTCCCAGCAGCGATATGTACATGCCTACTCAGTGCTAGAATATTTTCAAATTATACGCCCAAAACATACTAAAAATCGATATTTTGGGTGCCAAAGTCGATATGTGCATGCATCTTCTGTACCCGTTCATATCTCAAATTCAGGCTCAGAACACCCTAAAATTCGATTTATTTGGGTTCCAGATGCGAACTGTACGTGTCTACTCAGTGTTAGAGTATTTTAAAAATACAGGCCCAAAACATGCTCAAAATCGATATTTTGGGTGCCCAAAGTCGATATGTGCATGCATCTTCTGTACCCGTTTATATCTCAAATTCAGACTCAAAACACCCAAATATTCGATATTTTTGGGTCCCAATAGCAATGTGTACATGCATACTCCGTGTTAGAGTATTTTCAAAATACAGGCCTAAAACATGCTGAAAATCGATATTTTAGCTGCCCAAAGTCAATATGTGTATGCATCTTCTGTACATGTGTATATCCCAAATTCAAGTTCAAAACACCAGAAAATTCGATATTTTTGGGTCCCAAAAGCGATCTGTACATGCCTACTCCTTGCTAGAATGTTTTCAAGATACAGACCCAAAACATGCTCAAAATCGATATTTTAAGTGCAAAAAGTCGATATGTGCATGCATCTTCTGTACCCGTTTATATCTCAAATTCAGGCTCAAAACTCCGAAAATTCGATATTTTAGGTCCCAAAAGCGATCTGTACATGTCTACTCCGTGTTAGAGTTTTTTTTAAATACAGGCCCAAAACATGCTAAAAATCGATATTTTAGGTGCCCAAAGTAGATATGTGCATTCATCATCTGTACCCGTTTATATCTCAAATTCAGGCTCAAAACACCCGAAAATTCAATATTTTTGGGTCCCAGAAGCGATCTGTACGTGCACACTCCGTGCTAGAATGTTTTCAAGATACAGACCCAAAACATGTTAAAAATCTACATTTTAAGTGCAAAAAGTCGATATGTGCATGCATCTTCTGTACCCATTCATATCTCAAATTCAGGCTCAGAACACCCTAAAATTCGATTTATTTGGGTTCCAGAAGCGATCTGTACGTGTCTACTCAGTGTTAGAATATTTTAAAAATACAGGCCCAAAACATGCTCAAAATCGATATTTTAGGTGCCCAAAGTCGATATGTGCATGCATCTTCTGTATCCGTCTATATCCCAAATTCAGGTTCAAAACACTCGAAAATTTGATATTTTTGGGTCCCAGAAGCAATCTGTACATGCCTACTTCTTGCTAGAATTTTTTCAAGATACAGTCCCAAAACATGCTCAAAATCGATATTTTAGGTGCAAAAAGTCGAAATGTGCATGCATCTTCTGTACCCGTTTATATCTCAAATTCAGGCTCAAAACACCCGAAAATTCGATATTTTTGGATCCCCAAAGCAATCTGTACATGCCTACTCCGTGTTAGAGTATTTTCAAAATACAGACCCAAAACATGCTGGAAATCGATATTTTAGCTGCCCAAAGTCGATATGTGCATGCATCTTCTGTATCCGTCTATATCCCAAATTCAGGTTTAAAACACCCGAAAAATTCGATATTTTTGGGTTCCAGAAGCGATCTGTATATGCCTACTCCTTGCTAGAATTTTTTAAGATACAAACCCAAGACATGCTCAAAATCGATATTTTAGGTTCAAAAAGTCGATATGTGCATACATCTTCTGTACCCGTTTGTATCTCAAATTCAGGCTCAAAACACCCGAAAATTCCATATTTTTGGGTCCCTTAAGCGATCTGTACATGCATACTCAGTGCTAGAATGTTTTCAAAATATAGGCTCAAAACATGCTAAAAATCGATATTTTAGGTGTCCAAAGTCGATATGTGCATTCATCTTCTGTACCCGTTTATATCTCAAATTCAGGCTCAAAACACCCGAAAATTCGATATTTTTGGGTCCCAAAAGCGATCTGTACATGTCTACTCCGAGTTAGAGTATTTTTTAAATACAGGCCCAAAACATGCTAAAAATCGATATTTTAGGTGCCCAAAGTCGATATGTGCATGCATCTTCTGTACCCGTTTATATCTCAAATTCAGGCTCAAAACACCCAAAAATTTGATATTTTTGGGTCCCAAAAGCCATCTGTACATGTCTACTCCGTGTTAGAGTATTTTTAAAATACAGGCCCAAAACATGCTAAAAATCGATATTTTAGGTGCCCAAAGTCGATATGTGCATGCATCATCTGTACCCGTTTATATCTCAAATTCAGGCTCAAAACACTCGAAAATTCAATATTTTTCGGTCCCCGAAGCTATCTGTACATGTCTACACCGTGCTATAGTATTTTCAAAATACAGGCCCAAAACATGCTCAAAATCGATATTTTGGGTGCCCAAAGTCGATATGTGCATGCATCTTCTGTACCCGTTCATATCTCAAATTCAGGCTCAGAACACCCTAAAATTCTATTTATTTGGGTTCCAGAAGCGATCTGTACGTGTCTACTCAGTGTTAGAGTATTTTAAAAATACAGGCCCAAAACATGCTCAAAATCGATATTTTGGGTGCCCAAAGTCAATATGTGCATGCATCTTCTGTACCCGTTTATATCTCAAATTCAGACTCAAAACACCCGAATTTTCGATATTTTTGGGTCCCAATAGCAATGTGTACATGCATACTCCGTGTTAGAGTATTTTCAAAATACAGGCCTAAAACATGCTGAAAATCGATATTTTAGCTGCCCAAAGTCAATATGTGTATGCATCTTCTGTACCCGTCTATATCCCAAATTCAAGTTTAAAACACTCGAAAATTCGATATTTTTGGGTCCCAGAAGCAATCTGTACATGCCTACTTCTTGCTAGAATGTTTTCAAGATACAAACCCAAAACATGCTCAAAATCGATATTTTAGGTGCCCAAAGTCCGATATGTGCATGCATCTTCTGTACCCGTTTATATCTCAAACTCAGGCTCAAAACACCCGAAAATTCCATATTTTTGGGTCCCTTAAGCGATCTGTACATGCATACTCAGTGCTAGAATGTTTTCAAAATATAGGCTCAAAACATGCTAAAAATCGATATTTTAGGTGTCCAAAGTCGATATGTGCATTCATCTTCTGTACCCGTTTATATCTCAAATTCAGGCTCAAAACACCCGAAAATTCGATATTTTTGGGTCCCAAAAGCGATCTGTACATGTCTACTCCAAGTTAGAGTATTTTTTAAATACAGGCCCAAAACATGCTAAAAATCGATATTTTAGGTGCCCAAAGTCGATATGTGCATGCATCTTCTGTACCCGTTTATATCTCAAATTCAGGCTCAAAACACCCGAAAATTCGATATTTTTGGGTCCCAAAAGCGATCTGTACATGTCTACTCCGTGTTAGAGTATTTTTAAAATACAGGCCCAAAACATACTAAAAATCGATATTTTAGGTGCCCAAAGTCGATATGTGCATGCATCATCTGTACCCGTTTATATCTCAAATTCAGGCTCAAAACACTCGAAAATTCAATATTTTTCGGTCCCCGAAGCGATCTGTACGTGCACACTCCGTGTTGGAGTGTTTTTAAAATACAGGCCCAAAACATGCTGAAAATCGATATTTTATGTGCCCAAAGTCAAAATGTGTATGCATCTTCTGTACACGTGTATATCCCTAATTCAGGTTCAAAACACCAGAAAATTCAATATTTTTGGGTCCCAGAAGCGATCTGTATATACCTACTTCTTGCTAGAATGTTTTCAAGATACAAACCCAAAACATGCTCAAAATCGATATTTTAGGTGCAAAAAGTCGAAATGTGCATGCATCTTCTGTACCCGTTTATATCTCAAATTCAGGCTCAAAACACCCGAAAATTCGATATTTTTGGATCCCCAAAGCAATCTGCACATGCCTACTCAGTGCTAGAATGTTTTTAAAATACAGGCCCGAAACATGCTCAAAATCGATATTTTAGGTGCCCAAAGTCGATATGTGTATGCATCTTCTGTACCCGTTTATATCTAAAATTCAGGCTCAAAACACCCGAAAATTCGATATTTTTGGGTCCCAAAAGCGATCTGTACATGTCTACTCCAAGTTAGAGTATTTTTTAAATACAGGCCCAAAACATGCTAAAAATCGATATTTTAGGTGCCCAAAGTCGATATGTGCATGCATCTTCTGTACCCGTTTATATCTCAAATTCAGGCTCAAAACACCCGAAAATTCGATATTTTTGGGTCCCAAAAGCGATCTGTACATGTCTACTCCGTGTTAGAGTATTTTTAAAATACAGGCCCAAAACATGCTAAAAATCGATATTTTAGGTGCAAAAAGTCAATATGTGCATGCATCATCTGTACCCGTTTATATCTCAAATTCAGGCTCAAAAAACTCGAAAATTCAATATTTTTGGGTCCCAGAAGCGATCTGTATATACCTACTTCTTGCTAGAATGTTTTCAAGATACAGTCCCAAAACATGTTAAAAATCGATATTTTAAGTGCAAAAAGTCGATATGTGCATGCATCCTCTGTACCCGTTTATATCTCAAATTCAGGCTCAAAACTCCGAAAATTCGTGTTTTTTGGGTCCCTTAAGCAATCTGCACATGCCTACCCAGTGCTAGAATGTTTTTAAAATACAGGCCCAAAACATGCTGAAAATCTATATATTAGGTGCCCAAAGTCAATATGTGCATGCATCTTCTGTACCCGTCTATATCCCAAATTCAGGTTCAAAACACCCAAAAAATCGATATTTTTGTGTCCCAGAAGCGATCTGTACATGCCTACTCCGTGTTAATGTATTTTTTTTTAAATACAGGCCCAAAACATGCTGAAAATCTATATTTTATGTGCCCAAAGTCAATATGTGTATGCATCTTCTGTACCCGTCTATATCTCAAATTCAGGTTCAAAAAACCCGAATATTCAATATTTTTGGGTCCCAAAAGCAATGTGTACATGCATACTCCGTGTTAGAGTATTTTCAAAATACAGGCCCAAAACATGCTTAAAATCGATATTTTAGCTGCCCAAAGACAATATGTGTATGTATCTTCTGTACCCGTGTATATCCCAAATTCAGGTTCAAAACACTCGAAAGTTCGGTATTTTTGGGTCCCAGAAGCAATCTGTACATGCCTACTCCTTGCTAGAATTTTTTAAGATACAAACACAAGACATGCTCAAAATCGATATTTTTGGTGCAAAAAGTCGATATGTGCATGCATCTTCTGTACCCGTCTATATCTCAAATTCAGGCTCAAAACACCCAAAAATTCGATATTTTTGTGTCTCAGAAGCGATCTGTACATGCCTACTCCGTGTTAATGTATTTTCAAAATACAGCCCCAAAACATGCTCAAAATCTATATATTAGGTGCCCAAAGTCAATATGTGTATGCATCTTCTGTACCCGTCTATATCCCAAATTCAGGTTCAAAACACCAGAAAATTCGGTATTTTTGGGTCCCAGAAGCAATCTGTACATGCCTACTTCTTGCTAGAATGTTTTCAAGATACAGACCCAAAACATGCTCAAAATCGATATTTTAGGTGCAAAAAGTCGAAATGTGCATGCATCTTCTGTACCCGTTTATATCTCAAATTCAGGCTCAAAACTCCCGAAAATTCGATATTTTTGGGCCCCCGAAGCGATCTGTACATGCCTACTCCGTGTTAGAGTATTTTCAAAATACAGGCCCAAAACAAGCTCAAAATCGATATTTTAGGTGCCCAAAGTCGATATGTGCATGCATCTTCTGTATCCGTCTATATCCCAAATTCAGGTTCAAAACACCCGAAAATTCGATATTTTTGGGTCCCAGAAGCGATCTGTACATGCCTACTCCTTGCTAGAATTTTTTAAGATACAAACCCAAGACATGCTCAAAATCGATATTTTAGTTGCAAAAAGTCGATATGTGCATGCATCTTCTGTACCCGTTTATATCTCAAATTCAGGCTCAAAACACCCGAAAATTCCATATTCTTGGGTCCCTTAAGCGATCTGTACATGCATACTCAGTGCTAGAATGTTTTCAAAATATAGGCCCAAAACATGCTCAAAATCGATATTTTAGGTGTCCAAAGTCGATATGTGCATGCATCTTCTGTACCCGTTTATATCTAAAATTCAGGCTCAAAACACCCGAAAATTCGATATTTTTGGGTCCCAAAAGCGATCTGTACATGTCTACTCCGAGTTAGAGTATTTTTTAGGTACAGGCCCAAAACATGCTAAAAATCGATATTTTAGGTGCCCAAAGTCGATATGTGCATGCATCTTCGGTACACGTGTATATCCCTAATTCAGGTTCAAAACACCAGAATATTTAATTTTCTTGGGTCCCAGAAGCGATCTGTATATACCTACTCCTTGCTAGAATGTTTTCAAGATACAGACCCAAAACATGTTAAAAATCGATATTTTAAGTGCAAAAAGTCGATATGTGCATGCATCCTCTGTACTCGTTTATATCTCAAATTCAGGCTCAAAGCTCCGAAAATTCGTTTTTTTTGGGTCCCTTAAGCAATCTGCACATTCCTACTCAGTGCTAGAATGTTTTTAAAATCCAGGCTTAAAACATGCTATAAATCGATATTTTAGGTGTCCAAAGTCGATATGTGCATGTATCTTCTGAACCCGTTTATATCTCAAATTCAGGCTCAAAACACCCAAAAAATCGATATTTTTGTGTCCCAGAAGCGATCTGTACATGCCTACTCCGTGTTAATGTATTTTCAAAATACAGGCCCAAAACATGCTAAAAATCTATAATTTATGTGCCCAAAATCAATATGTGTATGCATCTTCTGTATCCGTCTATATCCCAAATTCAGGTTCAAAACACCAGAAAATTCGGTATTTTTGGGTCCTACAAGCGATCTGTACATGCCTACTCATTGCTAGAATTTTTTCAAGATACAGACCCAAAACATGCTCAAAATCTAAATTTTAGGTGCAAAAAGTCGATATGTGCATGCATCCTCTGTACCCGGTTATATCCCAAATTCTGGCTCAAAACTCCCGAAAATTCGATATTTTTGGGTCCCAGAAGCGATCTGTACATGCCTACTCAGTGCTAGAATATTTTCAAATTATTCGCTGAAAACATACTAAAAATCGATATTTTGGGTGCCAAAGTCGATATGTGCATGCATCTTCTGTACCCATTTATATCTCAAATTCTGACTCAAAACACCCAAATATTCAATATTTTTGGGTCCCCAAAGCAATGTGTACATGCATACTCCGTGTTAGAGTATTTTCAAAATACAGGCCTAAAACATGCTGAAAATCGATATTTTAGCTGCCCAAAGTCAATATGTGTATGTATCTTCTGTACCCGTCTATATCCCAAATTCAGGTTCAAAATACTCGAAAATTCGATATTTTTGGGTCCCAGAAGCAATCTGTACATGCCTACTTCTTGCTAGAATGTTTTCAAGATACAGACCCAAAACATGCTCAAAATCGATATTTTAGGTGCAAAAAGTCAAAATGTGCATGCATCTTCTGTACCCGTTTATATCTCAAATTCAGGCTCAAAACACCCGAAAATTCGATATTTTTGGGTCCCCGAAGCGATCTGTACATGCCTACTCCGTGTTAATGTATTTTCAAAATACAGGCCAAAAACATGCTGAAAATCTATATATTAGGTGCTTAAAGTCAATATGTGTATGCATCTTCTGTACCCGTCTATATCCCAAATTCAGGTTCAAAACACCATAAAATTCGGTATTTTTAGGTCCCAGAAGCGATCTGTACATGCCTACTCCTTGCTAGAATTTTTTCAAGATACAGACCCAAAACATGCTCAAAATCGATATTTTAGGTGCAAAAAGTCGATATGTGGATGCATCCTCTGTACCCGGTTATATCCCAAATTCAGGCTCAAAACCCCCGAAAATTCGATATTTTTGGGTCCCAGAAGCGATCTGTACATGCCTACTCAGTGCTAGAATATTTTCAAATTATACGCTGAAAACATACTAAAAATCGATATTTTGGGTGCCAAAGTCGATATGTGCATGCATCTTCTGTACCCGTTTATATCTCAAATTCAGACTCAAAACACACAAATATTCAATATTTTTGGGTCCCAAAAGCAATGTGTACATGCATACTCCGTGCTAGAATGTTTTCAAAATAAAGGCTCAAAACATGCTAAAAATCGATATTTTAGGTGTCCAAAGTCGATATGTGCATGCATCTTCTGTACCCGTTTATATCTAAAATTCAGGCTCAAAACACCCGAAAATTCCATATTTTTGGGTCCCAAAAGCGATCTGTACATGTCTACTCCGAGTTAGAGTATTTTTTAAGTACAGACCCAAAACATGCTAAAAATCGATATTTTAGGTGCCCAAAGTCGATATGTGCATTCATCATCTGTACCCGTTTATATCTCAAATTCAGGCTCAAAACACCCGAAAATTCAATATTTTTGGGTCCCAGAAGCGATCTGTACGTGCACACTCCGTGCTAGAATGTTTTCAAGACACAGACGCAAAACATGTTAAAAATCGACATTTTAAGTGCAAAAAGTCGATATGTGCATGCATCTTCTGTACCCGTTTATATCTCAAATTCAGGCTCAAAACTCCGAAAATTCGATTTTTTTTGGTCCCTTAAGCAATCTGCACATGCCTACTTAGTGCTACCATGTTTTTAAAATACACGCTTAAAACATGCTATAAATCGATATTTTAGGTGTCCAAAGTCGATATGTGCATGCATCTTCTGAACCCGTTTATATCTCAAATTCAAGCTCAAAACACCCAAAAAATCGATATTTTTGTGTCCCAGAAACGATCTGTACATGCCTACTCCGTGTTAGAGTATTTTCAAAATACAAACCCAAGACATGCTCAAAATCGATATTTTAGGTGCAAAAAGTCGATATGTGCATGCATCTTCTGTACCCGTTTATATCTCAAATTCAGGCTCAAAACACCCGAAAATTCCATATTTTTTGGTCCCTTAAGCGATCTGTACATGCATACTCAGTGCTAGAATGTTTTCAAAATATAGGCTCAAAACATTCTCAAAATCGATATTTTAGGTGTCCAAAGTCGAAATGTGCATGCATCTTCTGTACCCGTTTATATCTAAAATTCAGGCTCAAAACACCAGAAAATTCGATATTTTTGGGTCCCAAAAGCGATCTGTACATGTCTACTCCAAGTTAGAGTATTTTTTAAATACAGGCCCAAAACATGCTAAAAATTGATATTTTAGGTGCCCAAAGTCGATATGTGCATGCATCCTCTGTACCCGTTTATATCTCAAATTCAGGCTCAAAACTCCGAAAATTCGGTTTTTTTGGGTCCCGTAAGCAATCTGCACATGCCTACTCAGTGATAGAATGTTTTTAAAATACAGGCTTAAAACATGCTATAAATCGATATTTTAGGTGTCCAAAGTCGATATGTGCATGTATCTTCTGAACCCATTTATATCTCAAATTCAGGCTCAAAACACCCAAAAAATCGATATTTTTGTGTCCCCGAAGCGATCTGTACATGCCTATTCCGTGTTAATGTATTTTCAATTTATACGCCCAAAACATACTAAAAATCGATATTTTGGGTGCCAAAGTCGATATGTGCATGCATCTTCTGTACCCGTTTATATCTCAAAATCAGGCTCAAAACACCCAAAAAATCGATATTTTTGTGTCCCAGAAGCGATCTGTACATGTCTACACGGTGCTATAGTATTTTCAAAGTACAGGCCCAAAACATGCTATGAATCGATATTTTAGGTGTCCAAAGTCGATATGTGCATGCATCTTCTGAACCTGTTCATATCTCAAATTCAGGCTCAGAACACCTTAAATTCGATTTATTTGGGTTCCAGAAGCGATCTGTACGTGTCTACTCAGTGTTAGAGTATTTTAAAAATACAGGCCCAAAACATGCTCAAAATCGATATTTTGGGTGCCCAAAGTCGATATGTGCATGCATCTTCTGTATCTGTCTATATCCCAAATTCAGGTTCAAAACACCCGAAAAATCGATATTTTTGGATCCCAGAAGCGATCTGTACATGCCTACTCCTTGCTAGAGTTTTTTAAGATACAAACCCAAGACATGCTCAAAATCGATATTTTAGGTGCAAAAAGTCGATATGTGCATGCATCTTCTGTACCCGTTTATATCTCAAATTCAGGCTCAAAACACCCGAAAATTCCATATTTTTGGGTCCCTTAAGCGATCTGTACATGCATACTCAGTGCTAGAATGTTTTCAAAATATAGGCTCAAAACATGCTAAAAATCGATATTTTAGCTGCCCAAAGTCGATATGTGCATGCATCTTCTGTACCCGTTTATATCTCAAATTCAGACTCAAAACACCCGAATATTCTATATTTTTGGGTCCCAAAAGCAATGTGTACATGCATACTCCGTGTTAGAGTATTTTCAAAATACAGCCCTAAAACATGCTGAAAATCGATATTTTAGCTGCCCAAAGTCAATATGTGTATGCATCTTCTGTACAAGTGTATATCCCTAATTCAGGTTCAAAACACCAGAAAATTCGAATATTTTGGGTCCCAGAAGCGATCTGTACATGCCTACTCCTTGTTAGAATATTTTCAAGATACAGACCCAAAACATGCTCAAAATCGATAATTTAAGTGCAAAAAGTCGATATGTGCATGCATCTTCTGTACCCGTTTATATCTCAAATTCAGGCTCAAAACTCCGAAAATTCGATATTTTTGGGTCCCTTAAGCAATCTGCACATGCTTACTCAGTGCTAGAATGTTTTTAAAATACAGGCTTAAAACATGCTATAAATCAATATTTTAGGTGTCCAAAGTCGATATGTGCATGCATCTTCTGAACCCGTTTATATCTCAAATTCCGGCTCAAAACACCCAAAAAATCGATATTTTTGTGTCCCAGAAGCGATCTGTACATGCCTACTCAGTGTTAGAGTATTTTCAAAATACCGGCCCAAAACATGCTCAAAATCGATATTTTAGGTGCCCAAAGTCGATATGTGCATGCATCTTCTGTACCCGTTTATATCTCAAATTTAGGCTCAAAACACCCGAATATTCGATATTTTTGGGTCCCAAAAGCAATGTGTACATGCATACTCCGTGTTAGAGTATTTTCAAAATACAGGCCTAAAACATGCTGAAAATCGATATTTTAGCTGCCCAAAGTCAATATGTGTATGCATCTTCTGTACCCGTCTATATCCCAAATTCAGGTTCAAAACACTCGAAAATTCGATATTTTTGTGTCCCTGAAACAATCTATACATGCCTACTTCTTGCTAGAATGTTTTCAAGATACAGACCCAAAACATGCTCAAAATCGATATTTTAGGTGCAAAAAGTCGAAATGTGCATGCATCTTCTGTACCCGTTTATATCTCAAATTCAGGCTCAAAACCCCCGAAAATTCGATATTTTTGTGTCTCAGAAGCGATCTGTACATGCCTACACAGTGTTAGAGTATTTTCAAAATACAGGCCCAAAACATGCTCAAAATCGTTATTTTACCTGCCCAAAGTCAATATGTGTATGCATCTTCTGTACCCGTCAATATCCCAAATTCAGGTTCAAAACACCCGAAAATTCGATAATTTTGGGTCCCAGAAGCGATCTGTACATGCCTACTCAGTGCTAGAATATTTTCAAGATACAGACCCAAAACATGCTCAAAATCGATATTTTAAGTGCAAAAAGTCGATATGTGCATGCATCCTCTGTACCCGGTTATATCCCAAATTCTGGCTCAAAACCCCCGAAAATTCGATATTTTTAGGTCCCAGAAGCGATCTGTACATGCCTACTCAGTGCTAGAATATTTTCAAATTATACGCTGAAAACATACTAAAAATCGATATTTTGGGTGCCAAAGTCGATATGTGAATGCATCTTCTGTACCCGTTTATATCTCAAATTCAGACTCAAAACACACAAATATTCAATATTTTTGGGTCCCAAAAGCAATGTGTACATGCATACTCCGTGCTAGAATGTTTTCAAAATAAAGGCTCAAAACATGCTAAAAATCGATATTTTAGGTGTCCAAAGTCGATATGTGCATGCATCTTCTGTAACCGTTTATATCTAAAATTCAGGCTCAAAACACCCGAAAATTCCATATTTTTGGGTCCCAAAAGCGATCTGTACATGTCTACTCCGAGTTAGAGTATTTTTTAAGTACAGACCCAAAACATGCTAAAAATCGATATTTTAGGTGCCCAAAGTCGATATGTGCATGCATCTTCTGTACCCGTTTATATCTCAAAATTCAGGCTCAAAACACCCGAAAATTCAATATTTTTGGGTCCCAGAAGCGATATGTACGTGCATACTACGTGTTTAAGTGTTTTTAAAATACAGGCCAAAAACATGCTGAAAATCGATATTTTATGTGCCCAAAGTCAATATGTGTATGCATCTTCTGTACACGTGTATATCCCAAATTCAAGTTCAAAACACCAGAAAATTCGATATTTTTGGGTCCCAGAAGCGATCTGTACGTGCACACTCCGTGCTAGAATGTTTTCAAGACACAGACGCAAAACATGTTAAAAATCGACATTTTAAGTGCAAAAAGTCGATATGTGCATGCATCTTCTGTACCCGTTTATATCTCAAATTCAGGCTCAAAACTCCGAAAATTCGATTTTTTTGGGTCCCTTAAGCAATCTGCACATGCCTACTTAGTGCTAGCATGTTTTTAAAATACACGCTTAAAACATGCTATAAATCGATATTTTAGGTGTCCAAAGTCGATATGTGCATGCATCTTCTGAACCCGTTTATATCTCAAATTCAAGCTCAAAACACCCAAAAAATCGATATTTTTGTGTCCCAGAAACGATCTGTACATGCCTACTCCGTGTTAGAGTATTTTCAAAATACAAACCCAAGACATGCTCAAAATCGATATTTTAGGTGCAAAAAGTCGATATGTGCATGCATCTTCTGTACCCGTTTATATCTCAAATTCAGGCTCAAAACACCCGAAAATTCCGTATTTTTTGGTCCCTTAAGCGATCTGTACATGCATACTCAGTGCTAGAATGTTTTCAAAATATAGGCTCAAAACATTCTCAAAATCGATATTTTAGGTGTCCAAAGTCGATATGTGCATGCATCTTCTGTACCCGTTTATATCTAAAATTCAGGCTCAAAACACCAGAAAATTCGATATTTTCGGGTCCCAAAAGCGATCTGTACATGTCTACTCCAAGTTAGAGTATTTTTTAAATACAGGCCCAAAACATGCTAAAAATTGACATTTTAGGTGCCCAAAGTCGATATGTGCATGCATCCTCTGTACCCGTTTATATCTCAAATTCAGGCTCAAAACTCCGAAAATTCGGTTTTTTTGGGTCCCGTAAGCAATCTGCACATGCCTACTCAGTGATAGAATGTTTTTAAAATACAGGCTTAAAACATGCTATAAATCGATATTTTAGGTGTCCAAAGTCGATATGTGCATGTATCTTCTGAACCCATTTATATCTCAAATTCAGGCTCAAAACACCCAAAAAATCGATATTTTTGTGTCCCCGAAGCGATCTGTACATGCCTATTCCGTGTTAATGTATTTTCAATTTATACGCCCAAAACATACTAAAAATCGATATTTTGGGTGCCAAAGTCGATATGTGCATGCATCTTCTGTACCCGTTTATATCTCAAATTCAGGCTCAAAACACCCAAAAAATCGATATTTTTGTGTCCCAGAAGCGATCTGTACATGTCTACACGGTGCTATAGTATTTTCAAAGTACAGGCCCAAAACATGCTCAAAATCGATATTTTAGGTTCCCAAAGTCGATATGTGCATGCATCTTCTGTACCTGTTCATATCTCAAATTCAGGCTCAGAATACCTTAAATTCGATTTATTTGGGTTCCAGAAGCGATCTGTACGTGTCTACTCAGTGTTAGAGTATTTTAAAAATACAGGCCCAAAACATGCTCAAAATCGATATTTTGGGTGCCCAAAGTCGATATGTGCATGCATCTTCTGTATCTGTCTATATCCCAAATTCAGGTTCAAAACACCCGAAAAATCGATATTTTTGGATCCCAGAAGCGATCTGTACATGCCTACTCCTTGCTAGAGTTTTTTAAGATACAAACCCAAGACATGCTCAAAATCGATATTTTAGGTGCAAAAAGTCGATATGTGCATGCATCTTCTGTACCCGTTTATATCTCAAATTCAGGCTCAAAACACCCGAAAATTCCATATTTTTGGGTCCCTTAAGCGATCTGTACATGCATACTCAGTGCTAGAATGTTTTCAAAATATAGGCTCAAAACATGCTAAAAATCGATATTTTAGCTGCCCAAAGTCGATATGTGCATGCATCTTCTGTACCCGTTTATATCTCAAATTCAGACTCAAAACACCCGAATATTCTATATTTTTGGGTCCCAAAAGCAATGTGTACATGCATACTCCGTGTTAGAGTATTTTCAAAATACAGCCCTAAAACATGCTGAAAATCGATATTTTAGCTGCCCAAAGTCAATATGTGTATGCATCTTCTGTACACGTGTATATCCCTAATTCAGGTTCAAAACACCAGAAAATTCGAATATTTTGGGTCCCAGAAGCGATCTGTACATGCCTACTCCTTGTTAGAATATTTTCAAGATACAGACCGAAAACATGCTCAAAATCGATAATTTAAGTGCAAAAAGTCGATATGTGCATGCATCTTCTGTACCCGTTTATATCTCAAATTCAGGCTCAAAACTCTTAAAATTCGATATTTTTGGGTCCCTTAAGCAATCTGTACATGCTTACTCAGTGCTAGAATGTTTTTAAAATACAGGCTTAAAACATGCTATAAATCAATATTTTAGGTGTCCAAAGTCGATATGTGCATGCATCTTCTGAACCCGTTTATATCTCAAATTCAGGCTCAAAACACCCAAAAAATCGATATTTTTGTGTCCTAGAAGCGATCTGTACATGCCTACTCAGTGTTAGAGTATTTTCAAAATACCGGCCCAAAACATGCTCAAAATCGATATTTTAGGTGCCCAAAGTCGATATGTGCATGCATCTTCTGTACCCGTTTATATCTCAAATTTAGGCTCAAAACACCCGAATATTCGATATTTTTGGGTCCCAAAAGCAATGTGTACATGCATACTCCGTGTTAGAGTATTTTCAAAATACAGGCCTAAAACATGCTGAAAATCGATATTTTAGCTGCCCAAAGTCAATATGTGTATGCATATTCTGTACCCGTCTATATCCCAAATTCAGGTTCAAAACACTCGAAAATTCGATATTTTTGGGTCCCTGAAACAATCTATACATGCCTACTTCTTGCTAGAATGTTTTCAAGATACAGACCCAAAACATGCTCAAAATCGATATTTTAGGTGCAAAAAGTCGAAATGTGCATGCATCTTCTGTACCCGTTTATATCTCAAATTCAGGCTCAAAACCCCCGAAAATTCGATATTTTTGTGTCTCAGAAGCGATCTGTACATGCCTACACAGTGTTAGAGTATTTTCAAAATACAGGCCCAAAACATGCTCAAAATCGTTATTTTACCTGCCCAAAGTCAATATGTGTATGCATCTTCTGTACCCGTCAATATCCCAAATTCAGGTTCAAAACACCCGAAAATTCGATAATTTTGGGTCCCAGAAGCGATCTGTACATGCCTACTCAGTGCTAGAATATTTTCAAGATACAGACCCAAAACATGCTCAAAATCGATATTTTAAGTGCAAAAAGTCGATATGTGCATGCATCCTCTGTACCCGGTTATATCCCAAATTCTGCCTCAAAACCCCCGAAAATTCGATATTTTTAGGTCCCAGAAGCGATCTGTACATGCCTACTCAGTGCTAGAATATTTTCAAATTATACGCCCAAAACATACTAAAATCGATATTTTGGGTACCAAAGTCGATATGTGCATGCATCTTCTGTACCCGTTTATATCTCAAATTCAGGCTCAAAACACTCAAAAAAATCGATATTTTTGTGTCCCAGAAGCGATCTGTACATGTCTACACCGTGCTATAGTATTTTCAAAATACAGGCCCAAAACATGCTCAAAGTCGATATTTTAGGTGCCCAAAGTCGATATGTGCATGCATCTTCTGTACCCGTTTATATCTCAAATTCAGACTCAAAACACCCGAATATTCGATAGTTTTGGGTCCCAAAAGCAATGTGTACATGCATACTCCGTGTTAGAGTATTTTTAAAATACAGGCCTAAAACATGCTGTAAATCGATATTTTAGCTGCCCAAAGTTAATATGTGTATGCATCTTCTGTACCCGTCTATATCCCAAATTCAGGTTCAAAACACCAGAAAATTCGATATTTTTGAGTCCCAGAATCAATCTGTACATGCCTACTTCTTGCTAGAAAGTTTTCATGATACAGACCCAAAACATGCTCAAAATCGATATTTTAGGTGCAAAAATTCGATATGTGCATGCATCTTCTGTACCCGTTTATATCTCAAATTCAGGCTCAAAACACCCGAAAATTCGATATTTTTGGGTCCCAGAAGCGATCTGTACATGCCTACATCTTGCTAGAATGTTTTCAAAATACATGCCCAAAACATGCTGAAAATCAATATTTTTGCTCCACATAGTCGATATGTGCATGCATTTTCTGTACCCGATTATATCTCAAATTCAGGCTCAAAACACCCGAAAATTCAATATTTTTGTGTCCCAGAAGCGATCTGTACATGCCTACTTCGTGTTAGAGTATTTTCAAAATAGACGTCCAAAACATGCTCAAAATCGATATTTTGGGTGCCCAAAGTCGATATGTGCATGCATCTTCTTTTTCCCTTTATATCTCAAATTCAGGCTCAAAACACCCGAAAATTCGATATTTTCGGGTCCGAGAAGCGATCTGTACATGCCTACTCTTTGCTAGAATGTTTTCAAGATACAGACCCAAAACAAGCTCAAAATCGATATTTTAGGTGCAAAAAGTCAATATGTGTATGCATCTTCTGTACCCGTGTATATCCCTAATTCTGGTTCAAAACACCATAAAATTCGATATTTTTGGGTCCCAGAAGCGATCTGTACATGCATACTCCGTGTTAGAGTATTTTCAAAATACAGGCCCAAAACATACTTAAAATCGATATTTTAGGTGCCCAAAGTCGATATGTGCATGCATCTTCTGTACCCGTTTATATCTCAAATTCAGGCTCAAAACAACCGAAAAGTCGATATTTTTGGGTCCCAGAAGCGATCTGTACATGCCTACTCCGTGTTAATGTATTTTCAAAATACAGGCCCAAAACATGCTGAAAATCTATATTTTAGGTGCCCAAAGTCAATATGTGTATGCATCTTCTGTACCCGTCTATATCCCAAATTCTGGCTCAAAACCCCCGAAAATTCGATATTTTTGGGTCCCAAAAGCGATCTGTACATGCCTACTCAGTGCTAGAATATTTTCAAATTATACGCCCAAAACATACTAAAAATCGATACTTTGGGTGCCAAAGTCGATATGTGCATGCATCTTCTGTACCCGTTTATATCTCAAATTCAATCTCAAAAGAACCAAAAAATCGATATTTTTGTGTCCCAGAAGCGATCTGTACATGTCTACACCGTGCTATAGTATTTTCAAAATGCAGCCCCAAAAAATGCTCAAAATCGATATTTTAGGTTCCCAAAGTCGATATGTGCATGCATCTTCTGTATCCGTTCATATCTCAAATTCAGGTTCAGAACACCCTAAAATTCGATTTATTTGGGTTCCAGAAGCGATCTGTACGTGTCTACTCAGTGTTAGAGTATTTTAAAAATACAGGCTCAAAACATGCTCAAAATTGATATTTTGTTTGCCCAAAGTCGATATGTGAATGCATCTTCTGTACCCGTTTATATCTCAAATTTAGACTCAAAACACCCGAATATTCGATATTTTTAGGTCCCAAAAGCCATCTGTACATGCATACTCAGTGCTAGAATGTTTTTAAAATACAGGCTTAAAACATGCTATAAATCGATATTTTAGGTGTGAAAAGTCGATATGTGCATGCATCTTCTGTACCCGTTTATATCTCAAATTCAGGCTCAAAACACCTAAAAAATCGATATTTTTGTGTCCCAGAAGCGATCGGTACATGCATACTCCGTGTTAGAGTATTTTCAAAATACAGGCCCAAAACATGCTATAAATCTATATTTTAGGTGCCCAAAGTCGATTTATGCATGCATCTTCTGTACCCGTTTATATCTCAAATTCAGGCTCAAAACAACCGAAAAGTCGATATTTTTGGGTCCCATAAGCGATCTGTACATGCCTACTCCGTGTTAGAGTATTTTCAAAATACAGGCCCAAAACATACTCAAAATCGATATTTTAGGTGCCCAAAGTCGATATGTGCATGCATCTTCTGTAGCCGTTTATATCTCAAATTCAGGCTCAAAACACCAGAAAAATCGATATTTTTGGGTCCCAGAAGCGATCTGTACATGCCTACTCCGTGTTAATGTATTTTCAAAATACAGGCCCAAAACATGCTGAAAATCTATATTTTAGGTGCCCAAAGTCAATATGTGTATGCATCTTCTGTACCCGTCTATATCCCAAATTCAGGTTCAAAACACCAGAAAATTCGGTATTTTTGGGTCCCAGAAGCGACCTGTACATGCCTACTCCTTGCTAGAATGTTTTCAAGATACAGACCCAAAACATGCTTAAAATCGATATTTTAGGTGCAAAAAGTCGATATGTGCATGCATCCTCTGTACCCGGTTATATCCCAAATTCAGGCAGAAAACACCCAAAAAATCGATATTTTTGTGTCCCAGAAGCGATCGGTACATGCATACTCCGTGTTAGAGTATTTTCAAAATACAGGCCCAAAACATACTCAAAATCGATATTTTAGCTGCCCAAAGTCGATATGTGCATGCATCTTCTGTACCCGTTTATATCTCAAATTCAGGCTCAAAACAACCGAAAATACGATATTTTTGGGTCCCAGAAGCGATATGTACATGCCTACTCCGTGTTAATGTATTTTCAAAATACAGGCCCAAAACATACTGAAAATCTATATTTTAGGTGCCCAAAGTCAATATGTGTATGCATCTTCTGTACACGTCTATATCCCAAATTCTGGCTCAAAACCCCCGAAAATTCGATATTTTTGGGTCCCAGAAGCGATCTGTACATGCCTACTCAGTGCTAGAATATTTTCAAATTATACGCCCAAAACATACCAAAAAATTGATATTTTGGGTGCCAAAGTCGATATGTGTATGCATCTTCTGTACCCGTTTATATCTCAAATTCAATCTCAAAACTCCCAAAAAATCGATATTTTTGTGTCCCAGAAGCGATCTGTACATGTCTACACCGTGCTATAGTATTTTCAAAATACAGCATCAAAACATGCTCAAAATCGATATTTTAGGTCCCCAAAGTCGATATGTGCATGCATCTTCTGTATCCGTTCATATCTCAAATTCAGGCTCAGAACACCATAAAATTCGATTTATTTGGGTTCCAGAAGAGATCTGTACGTGTCTACTCAGTGTTAGAGTATTTTAAAAATACAGGCTCAAAACATGCTCAAAATCGATATTTTGGGTGCCCAAAGTCGATATGAGAATAATGCATCTTCTGTACCCGTTTATATCTCAAATTCAGACTCAAAACACCCGAATATTCGATATTTTTGGGTCCCAAAAGCCATCTGTACATGCATACTCAGTGCTAGAATGTTTTTAAAATACAGGCTTAAAACATGCTATAAATCGATATTTTAGGTGTGAAAAGTCGATATGTGCATGCATCTACTGTACCCGTTTATATCTCAAATTCAGGCTCAAAACACCTAAAAAATCGATATTTTTGTGTCCCAGAAGCGATCGGTACATGCATACTCCGAGTTAGAGTATTTTCAAAATACAGGCCCAAAACATACTCAAAATCGATATTTTAGGTGCCCAAAGTCGATTTATGCATGCATCTTCTGTACCCGTTTATATCTCAAATTCAGGCCCAAAACAACCGAAAAGTCGATATTTTTGGGTCCCAGAAGCGATCTGTACATGCCTACTCCGTGTTAATGTATTTTCAAAATACAGGCCCAAAACATGCTGAAAATCTATATTTTAGGTGCTCAAAGTCAATATGTGTATGCATCTTCTGTACCCGTCTATATCCCAAATTCTGGCTCAAAACCCCCGAAAATTCGATATTTTTGGGTCCCAGAAGCGATCTACATGCCTACTCAGTGCTAGAATATTTTCAAATTATACGCCCAAAACATACTAAAAATCGATATTTTGGGTGCCAAAGTCGATATGTGCATGCATCTTCTGTACCCGTTTATATCTCAAATTCAATCTCAAAACACCCAAAAAATCGATATTTTTGTGTACCAGAAGCGATCTGTACATGTCTACACCGTGCTATAGTATTTTCAAAATACAGCCCCAAAACATGCTCAAAATCGATATTTTAGGTGCCCAAAGTCGATATGTGCATGCATCTTCTGTACCCGTTTATATCTCAAATTCAATCTTAAAACACCCAAAAAATCGATATTTTTGTTTCCCAGAAGCGATCTGTACATGTCTACACCGTGCTATAGTATTTTCAAAATACAGCCCCAAAACATGCTCAAAATCGATATTTTAGGTGCCCAAAGTCGATATGTGCATGCATCTTCTGTATCCGTTCATATCTCAAATTCAGGCTCAGAACACCCTAAAATTCGATTTATTTGGGTTCCAGAAGCGATCTGTACGTGTCTACTCAGTGTTAGAGTATTTTAAAAATACAGGCTCAAAACATGCTCAAAATCGATATTTTGGGTTCCCAAAGTCGATATGTGAATGCATCTTCTGTACCCGTTTATATCTCAAATTCAGACTCAAAACACCCGAATATTCGATATTTTTGGGTCCCAAAAGCCATCTGTACATGCATACTCCGTGTTAGAGTATTTTTAAAATACAGGCCTAAAACATGCTGTAAATCGATATTTTAGCTGCCCAAAGTCAATATGTGCATGCATCTTCTGTACCCGTTTATATCTCAAATTCAGGCTCGAAACACCCAAAAAGTCGATATTTTTGTGTCCCAGAAGCGATCTGTACATGCATACTCCGTGTTAGAGTATTTTCAAAATACAGGCCCAAAACATACTCAAAATCGATATTTTAGGTGCCCAAAGTCGATATGTGCATGCATCTTCTGTATCCGTTCATATCTCAAATTCAGGCTCAGAACACCCTAAAATTCGATTTATTTGGGTTCCAGAAGCGATCTGTACGTGTCTACTCAGTGTTAGAGTATTTTAAAAATACAGGCTCAAAACATGCTCAAAATCGATATTTTGGGTTCCCAAAGTCGATATGTGAATGCATCTTCTGTACCCGTTTATATCTCAAATTCAGACTCAAAACACCCGAATATTCGATATTTTAGGGTCCCAAAAGCTATCTGTACATGCATACTCCGTGTTAGAGTATTTTTAAAATACAGGCCTAAAACATGCTGTAAATCGATATTTTAGCTGCCCAAAGTCAATATGTGTAGGTATCTTCTGTACCCGTCTATATCCCAAATTCAGGTTCAAAACACCAGAAAATTCGATATTTTTGGGTCCCAGAAGCGATCTGTACATGCCTACTCCTTGCTAGAATGTTTTCAAGATACAGACCCAAAACATGCTCAAAATCGATATTTTAAGTGCAAAAAGTCGATATGTGCATGCATCTTCTGTACCCGTTTATATCTCAAATTCAGGCTTATAACTCCGAAAATTCGATATTTTTGGGTCCATTAAGCGATCTGCACATGCCTACTCAGTGCTAGAATGTTTTTAAAATACAGGCTTCAAAACATGCTATAAATCGATATTTTAGGTGTGAAAAGTCGATATGTGCATGCATCTTCTGTACCCGTTTATATCTCAAATTCAGTCTCAAAACACCCAAAAAATCGATATTTTTGTGTCCCAGAAGCGATCTGTACATGCATACTCCGTGTTAGAGTATTTTTAAAATACAGGCCCAAAACATACTCAAAATCGATATTTTAGGTGCCCAAAGTCGATATGTGCATGCATCTTCTGTACCCGTTTATATCTCAAATTCAGGCTCAAAACACCCGAAAAGTCGATATTTTTGGGTCCCAGAAGCGATCTGTACATGCCTACTCCGTGTTAATGTATTTTCAAAATACAGGCCCAAAACATGCTGAAAATCTATATTTTAGGTGCCCAAAGTCGATATGTGCATGCATCTTCTGTACCCGTTTATATCTCAAATTCAGACTCAAAACACCCGAAAATTCAATATTTTTGGGTCCCAGAAGCAATCTGTACATGCCTACTTCTTGCTAGAATGTTTTCAAGATACAGACCCAAAACATGCTCAAAACCGATATTTTAGGTGCCCAAAGTCGAAATGTGCATGCATCTTCTGTACCCGTTTATATCTCAAATTCAGGCTCAAAACACCCGAAAATTCGATATTTTTGGATCCCCGAAGCGATCTGTACATGCCTACTCCGTGTTAGAGTATTTTCAAAATACAGGCCCAAAACATGCTCGAAATCGATATTTTAGGTGCAAAAAGTCGATATGTGCATGCATCCTCTGTACCCGGTTATATCCCAATTTCTGGCTCAAAACACCCGAAAATTCGATATTTTTGGGTCCCAGAAGCTATCTGTACATTCCTACTCAGTGCTAGAATATTTTCAAATTATACGCATAAAACATACTAAAAATCGATATTTTAGCTGCCCAAAGTCAATATGTGTATGCATCTTCTGTACCCGTTTATATCTCAAATTCAGGCTCAAAACACCCGAATATTCGATATTTTTGGGTCCCAAAAGCCATCTGTACATGCATACTCCGTGTTAGAGTATTTTTAAAATACAGGCCTAAAACATGCTGTAAATCGATATTTTAGCTGCCCAAAGTCAATATGTGTATGCATCTTCTGTACCCGTCTATATCCCAAATTCAGGTTCAAAACACTCGAAAATTCGATATTTTTGGGTCCCAGAAGCAATCTGTACATGCCTACTTCTTGCTAGAATGTTTTCAAGATATAGACCCAAAACATGCTCAAAATCGATATTTTAGGTGCAAAAAGTCGAAATGTGCATGCATCTTCTGTACCCGTTTATATCTCAAATTAAGGCTCCAAACACCCCAAAATTCGATATTTTTGGGTCCCCGAAGCGATCTGTACATGCCTACTCCGTTTTAGAGTATTTTCAAAATACAGGCCCAAAACATGCTCAAAATCGATAATTTAGGTGCAAAAAGTCGATATGTGCATGCATCCTCTGTACCCGGTGATATCCCAAGTTCTGGCTCAAAACACCCGAAAATTCGATATTTTTGTGTCCCAGAAGCGATCTGTACATGCCTACTCAGTGCTAGAATATTTTCAAATTATACGCCCAAAACATGCTCAAAATCGATATTTTAAGTGCAAAAAGTCGATATGTGCATGCATCTTCTGTACCCGTTTATATCTCAAATTCAGGCTCAAAACACCCAAAAAGTCGATATTTTTGTGTCCCAGAAGCGATCTGTACATGTCTACACCGTGTTTGAGTATTTTCAAAATACAGGCTCAAAATATGCTCAAAATCGATATTGTAGGTGCCCGAAGTCGATATGTGCATGCATCTTCTGTACCTGTTCATATCTCAAATTCAGGCTCAGAACAACCGAAAATTCGATTTATTTGGGTCCCAGAAGCGATCTGTACGTGTCTACTGTGTGTTAGAGTATTTTAAAGATACAGGCTCAAAACATGCTCAAAATCGATATTTTGGGTGCCCAAAGTCGATATGTGCATGCATCTTCTGTACCCGTTTATATCTCAAATTCAGACTCAAAACACCCGAATATTCGATATTTTAGGGTCCCAAAAGCTATCTGTACATGCATACTCCGTGTTAGAGTATTTTTAAAATACAGGCCTAAAACATGCTGTAAATCGATATTTTAGCTGCCCAAAGTCAATATGTGTAGGTATCTTCTGTACCCGTCTATATCCCAAATTCAGGTTCAAAACACCAGAAAATTCGATATTTTTGGGTCCCAGAAGCGATCTGTACATGCCTACTACTTGCTAGAATGTTTTCAAGATACAGACCCAAAACATGCTCAAAATCGATATTTTAAGTGCAAAAAGTCGATATGTGCATGCATCTTCTGTACCCGTTTATATCTCAAATTCAGGCTCAAAACTCCGAAAATTCGATATTTTTGGGTCCATTAAGCGATCTGCACATGCCTACTCAGTGCTAGAATGTTTTTAAAATACAGGCTTCAAAACATGCTATAAATCGATATTTTAGGTGTGAAAAGTCGATATGTGCATGCATCTTCTGTACCCGTTTATATCTCAAATTCAGTCTCAAAACACCCAAAAAATCGATATTTTTGTGTCCCAGAAGCGATCTGTACATGCATACTCCGTGTTAGAGTATTTTTAAAATACAGGCCCAAAACATACTCAAAATCGATATTTTAGGTGCCCAAAGTCGATATGTGCATGCATCTTCTGTACCCGTTTATATCTCAAATTCAGGCTCAAAACACCCGAAAAGTCGATATTTTTGGGTCCCAGAAGCGATCTGTACATGCCTACTCCGTGTTAATGTATTTTCAAAATACAGGCCTAAAACATGCTGAAAATCTATATTTTAGGTGCCCTAAGTCAATATGTGTATACATCTTCTGTACCCGTCTATATCCCAAATTCAGGTTCAAAACACCAGAAAATTCGGTATTTTTGGGTCCCAGAAGCGACCTGTACATGCCTACTCCTTCCTAGAATGTTTTCAAGATACAGACCAAAAACATGCTTTAAATCGATATTTTAGGTGCAAAAAGTCGATATGTGCATGCATCCTCTGTACCAGGTTATATCCCAAATTCTGGCTCAAAACCCCCGAAAATTCGATATTTTTGGGTCCCAGAAGCGATCTGTACATGCCTACTCAGTTCCAGAATATTTTCAAATTATACGCCCAAAACATACTAAAAATCGATATTTTGGGTGCCAAAGTCGATATGTGCATGCATCTTCTGTACCCGTTTATATCTCAAATTCAGGCTCAAAAAACCCAAAAAATCGATATTTTTGTGTCCCAGAAGCGATCTGTACATGTCTACACCGTGCTATAGTATTTTCAAAATACAGGCCCAAAACATGCTCAAAATCGATATTTTAGGTGCAAAAAGTCGATATGTGCATGCATCTTCGGTATCCGTCTATATCCCAAATTCAGGTTCAAAACACCCGAAAATTCGATAATTTTGGGTCCCAGAAGCGATCTGTACATGCCTAATCTTTGCTAGAATTTTCTCAAGATACAGACCCAAAACATGCTCAAAATCGATATTTCAGGTGCAAAAAGTCGATATGTGCATGCATCTTCTGTACCCGGTTATATCCCAATTTCTGGCTCAAAACACCCGAAAATTCGATATTTTTGGGTCCCAGAAGCGATCTGTACATGCCTACTCAGTGCTAGAATATTTTCAAATTATACGCCCAAAACATACTAAAAATCGATATTTTAGGTGCCAAAGTCGATATGTGCATGCATCTTCTGTACCCGTTTATATATCAAATTCAGGCTCAAAACACCCAAAAAATCGGTTGTTTTTGTGTCCCAGAAGCGATCTGTACATGTCTACACCGTGTTTGAGTATTTTCAAAATACAGGCCCAAAACATGCTCAAAATCGTTATTTTTGGTGCCCGAAGTCGATATGTTCATGCATCTTCTGTTCCTGTTCATATCTCAAATTCAGGCTCAGAACAACCGAAAATTCGATTTATTTGGGTCCCAGAAGCGATCTGTACGTGTCTACTCCGTGTTAGAGTATTTTAAAAATACAGTCTCAAAACATGCTCAAAATCGATATTTTGGGTGCCCAAAGTCGATATGTGCATGCATTTTCTGTACCCGTTTATATCTCAAATTCAGGCTCAAAACACCCGAAAATTCAATGTTTTTGGGTCCCAGAAGCGATCTGTACATGTCTACACCGTGTTTGAGTATTTTCAAAATACAGGCCCAAAACATGCTGAAAATCGATATTTTATGTGCCCAAAGTCAATATGTGTATGGAACTTCTGTACCCGTTTATATCCCAAATTCAGGTTCAAAACACCAGAAAATTCGGTATTTTTGGGTCCCAGAAGCGACCTGTACATGCCTACTCCTTCCTAGAATGTTTTCAAGATACAGACCAAAAACATGCTTTAAATCGATATTTTAGGTGCAAAAAGTCGATATGTGCATGCATCCTCTGTACCAGGTTATATCCCAAATTCTGGCTCAAAACCCCCGAAAATTCGATATTTTTGGGTCCCAGAAGCGATCTGTACATGCCTACTCAGTTCCAGAATATTTTCAAATTATACGCCCAAAACATACTAAAAATCGATATTTTGGGTGCCAAAGTCGATATGTGCATGCATCTTCTGTACCCGTTTATATCTCAAATTCAGGCTCAAAAAACCCAAAAAATCGATATTTTTGTGTCCCAGAAGCGATCTGTACATGTCTACACCGTGCTATAGTATTTTCAAAATACAGGCCCAAAACATGCTCAAAATCGATATTTTAGGTGCAAAAAGTCGATATGTGCATGCATCTTCGGTATCCGTCTATATCCCAAATTCAGGTTCAAAACACCCGAAAATTCGATAATTTTGGGTCCCAGAAGCGATCTGTACATGCCTAATCTTTGCTAGAATTTTCTCAAGATACAGACCCAAAACATGCTCAAAATCGATATTTCAGGTGCAAAAAGTCGATATGTGCATGCATCTTCTGTACCCGGTTATATCCCAATTTCTGGCTCAAAACACCCGAAAATTCGATATTTTTGGGTCCCAGAAGCGATCTGTACATGCCTACTCAGTGCTAGAATATTTTCAAATTATACGCCCAAAACATACTAAAAATCGATATTTTAGGTGCCAAAGTCGATATGTGCATGCATCTTCTGTACCCGTTTATATATCAAATTCAGGCTCAAAACACCCAAAAAATCGGTTGTTTTTGTGTCCCAGAAGCGATCTGTACATGTCTACACCGTGTTTGAGTATTTTCAAAATACAGGCCCAAAACATGCTCAAAATCGTTATTTTTGGTGCCCGAAGTCGATATGTTCATGCATCTTCTGTTCCTGTTCATATCTCAAATTCAGGCTCAGAACAACCGAAAATTCGATTTATTTGGGTCCCAGAAGCGATCTGTACGTGTCTACTCCGTGTTAGAGTATTTTAAAAATACAGTCTCAAAACATGCTCAAAATCGATATTTTGGGTGCCCAAAGTCGATATGTGCATGCATTTTCTGTACCCGTTTATATCTCAAATTCAGGCTCAAAACACCCGAAAATTCAATGTTTTTGGGTCCCAGAAGCGATCTGTACATGTCTACACCGTGTTTGAGTATTTTCAAAATACAGGCCCAAAACATGCTGAAAATCGATATTTTATGTGCCCAAAGTCAATATGTGTATGGAACTTCTGTACCCGTTTATATCCCAAATTCAGGTTCAAAACACCAGAAAATTCGGTATTTTTGGGTCCCAGAAGCGACCTGTACATGCCTACTCCTTCCTAGAATGTTTTCAAGATACAGACCCAAAACATGCTTAAAATCGATATTTTAGGTGCAAAAAGTCGATATGTGCATGCATCCTCTGTACCCGGTTATATCTCAAATTCAGGCTCAAAGCACCCAAAAAATCGATATTTTTGTGTCCCAGAAGCGATCTGTACATGTCTACACCGTACTATAGTATTTTCAAAATACAGGCCCAAAACATGCTCAAAATCGATATTTTAGGTACCCAAAGTCGATATGTGCATGCATCTTCTGTATCCGTTCATATATCAAATTCAGACTCAAAACACCCGATATTCGATATTTTTGGGTCCCAAAAGCAATGTGTACATGCATACTCCGTGTTAGAGTATTTTCAAAATACAGGCCCAAAACATGCAGAAAATCGATATTTTAGTTGCCCAAAGTCAATATGTGAATGTATCTTCTGTACCCGTTTATATCCCAAATTCAGGTTCAAAACACTCCAAAATTCGATATTTTTGGGTCCCAGAAGCGATCTGTACATGCCTACTTCTTGCTAGAATGTTTTCAAGATACAGACCCAAAACATGCTCAAAATCGATATAAAATGTGTAAAAAGTCGAAATGTGCATGCATCTTCTGTACCCGTTTATATCTCAAATTCAGGCTCAAAACACCCGAAAATTCGATATTTTTGGGTCCCCGAAGCGATCTGTACATGCCTACTCCGTGTTAGAGTATTTTCAAAATACAGGCCCAAAACATGCTGAAAATCTATATTTTAGGTGCCCAAAGTCAATATGTGCATGCATCTTCTGTACCCGTCTATATCCCAAATTCAGGTTCAAAACAATCGAAAATTCGATGTTTTTGGGTCCCAGAAGTGATCTGTACATGCCTACTCCTTGCTAGAATGTTTTCAAGATACAGACCCAAAACATGCTCAAAATCGATATTTTAGGTGCAAAAAGTCGATATGTGCACGCATCCTCTGTACACGGTTATATCCCAAATTCTGGCTCAAAACACCCGAAAATTCGATATTTTTGGGTCCCAGAAGCGATCTGTACATGCCTAATCAGTGCTAGAATATTTTCAAATTATACGCCCAAAACATACTAAAAATCGATATTTTGGGTGCCAAAGCCGATATGTGCATGCATCTTCTGTACCCGTTTATATCTCAAATTCAGGCTCAAAACACCCAAAAAATCGATATTTTTGTGTCCCAGAAGCGATCTGTACATGTCTACTCCATGTTAGAGTATTTTCAAAATACAGGCCAAAAACATGCTCAAAATCGATATTTTAGGTGCCCAAAGTCAATATGTGCATGCATCTTCTGGACCCGTTCATATCTCAAATTCAGGCTCAGAACACCCGAAAATTCGATTTATTTGGATCCCAGAAGCGATCTGTACGTGTCTACTCCGTGTTAGAGTATTTTAAAAATACAGGCCCAAAACATGCTCAAAATCGATATTTTGGGTGCCCAAAGTCTATATGTTCATGCATCTTCTGTACCCGTTTATATCTCAAATTCAGAATCAAAACACCCGATTATTCGATGTTTTTGGGTCCCAAAAGCCATCTGTACATGCATACTCCGTGTTAGAGTATTTTCAAAATACAGGCCTAAAACATGCTGAAAATCGATATTTTAGCTGCCCAAAGTCAATATGTGTATGCATCTTCCGTACCCGTCTATATCTCAAATTCAGGTTCAAAACACTCGAAAACTCTGTATTTTTGGGTCCCAGAAGCAATCTGTACATGCCTACTTCTTGCTAGAATATTTTCAAGATACACACCCAAAACATGCTCAAAATCGATATTTTAGGTGCAAAAAGTCGATATGTGCATGCATCTTTTGTACCCGTTTATATCTCAAATTCAGGCTCAAAACACCCGAAAATTCCATATTTTTGGGTCCCTTAAGCGATCTGTACATGCATACTCAGTACTAGAATGTTTTTAAAATATAGGCTCAAACCATGCTAAAAATCGATATTTTTGGTGTCCAAAGTCGATATGTGCATGCTTCTTCTGTACCCGTTTATATCTCAAATTCAGGCTCAAAACACTCGAAAATTCGATATTTTTGGGTACCAAAAGCGATCTGTACATGTCTACTCCGTGTTAGAGTATTTTTAAAATACAGGCCCAAAACATACTAAAAATCGATATTTTAGGTGCCCAAAGTCGATATGTGCATGCATCTTATGTATCCGTCTATATCCCAAATTCAGGTTCTAAACACCCGAAAATTAGATATTTTTGGGTCCCAGAAGCAATCTGTACATGCCTACTCCTTGCTAAAAAAATTTCAAGATACAGACCCAAAACATGCTCAAAATCGATATTTTAGGTGCAAAAAGTCGATATGTGCATGCATCTTCTGTACCCGTTTATATCTCAAATTCAGGCTCAAAACACCCGAATATTCGATATTTTTGGGTCCCAAAAGCAATGTGTACATGCATACTCCGTGTTAGAGTATTTTCAAAATACAGGCCTAAAACATGCAGAAAATCGATATTTTAGTTGCCCAAAGTCAATATGTGAATGTATTTTCTGTACCCGTTTATATCCCAAATTCAGGTTCAAAACACTCGAAAATTCGATATTTTTGGGTCCCAGAAGTGATCTGTACATGCCTACTTCTTGCTAGAATATTTTCAAGATACAGACCCAAAACATGCTCAAAATCGATATTTTAGGTGCAAAAAGTCGAAATGTGCATGCATCTTCTGTACCCGTTTATATCTCAAATTCAGGCTCAAAACACCCGAAAATTCGATATTTTTGGGTCCCCGAAGCGATCTGTACATGCCTACTCCGTGTTAGAGTATTTTCAAAATACAGGCCCAAAACATGCTCAAAATCGATATTTTAGTTGCCCAAAGTCAATATGTGAATGTATCTTCTGTACCCGTTTATATCCCAAATTCAGGTTCAAAACACTCGAAAAATCGATATTTTTGGGTCCCAGAAGCGATCTGTACATGCCTACTTCTTGCTAGAATGTTTTCAAGATACAGACCTAAAACATGCTCAAAATCGATATTTTAGGTGCAAAAAGTCGATATGTGCATGCATCCTCTGTACCCGGTTATATCCCAAATTCTGGCTCAAAACACCCGAAAATTCGATATTTTTGGGTCCCAGAAGCGATCTGTACATGCCTACTCAGTGCTAGAATATTTTCAAATTATACGCCCAAAACATACTAAAAATCGATATTTTAGGTGCCAAAGTCGATATGTGCATGCATCTTCTGTACCCGTTTATATCTCAAATTCAGGCTCAAAACACCCAAAAAATCGATATTTTTGTGTCCCAGAAGCGATCTGTACATGTCTACACCGTGTTTGAGTATTTTCAAAATACAGGCCCAAAACATGCTCAAAATCGTTATTTTAGGTGCCCGAAGTCGATATGTGCATGCATCTTCTGTTCCTGTTCATATCTCAAATTCAGGCTCAGAACAACCGAAAATTCGATTTATTTGGGTCCCAGAAGCGATCTGTACGTGTCTACTCCGTGTTAGAGTATTTTAAAAATACAGGCTCAAAACATGCTCAAAATCGATATTTTGGGTGCCCAAAGTCGATATGTGCATGCATTTTCTGTACCCGTTTATATCTCAAATTCAGGCTCAAAACACCCGAAAATTAAATGTTTTTGGGTCCCAGAAGCGATCTGTACGTGCATACTCCGTGTTAGAGTGATTTTAAAATACAGGCCCAAAACATGCTGAAAACCGATATTTTATGTGCCCAAAGTCAATATGTGTATGCAACTTCTGTACCCGTCTATATCCCAAATTCAGGTTCAAAACACCAGAAAATTCGATTGTTTTTGGTCCCAGAAGCGATCTGTACATGCCTACTCCTTGCTAGAATGTTTTCAAGATACAGACCCAAAACATGCTCAAAATCAATATTTTAAGTGCAGAAAGTCGATATGTGCATGCATCTTCTGTACCCGTTTATATCTCAAATTCAGGCTCAAAACTCCGAAAATTCGATATTTTTGGGTCCCTTAAGCGATCTGCACATGCCTACTCAGTGCTAGAATGTTTTTAAAATACAGGCTTAAAACATGCTATAAATCGATATTTTAGGTGTGAAAAGTCGATATGTGCATGCATCTTCTGTACCCGTTTATATCTCAAATTCAGACTCAAAACACCAAAAAATCTATATTTTTGTGTCTCAGAAGCGATCTGTACATGCATACTCCGTGTTAGAGTATTTTCAAAATACAGGCCCAAAACATACTCAAAATCGATATTTAAGTGTGAAAAGTCGATATGTGCATGCATCTTCTGTACCCGTTTATATCTCAAATTCAGGTTCAAAACACCAGAAAATTCGGTATTTTTGGGACCCAGAAGCGACCTGTACATGCCTACTCCTTCCTAGAATGTTTTCAAGATACAGACTCAAAACATGCTTAAAATCGATATTTTAGGTGCAAAAAGTCGATATGTGCATGCATCCTCTGTACCCGGTTATATCCCAAATTCTGACTCAAAACCCTCGAAAATTCGATATTTTTGGGTCCCAGAAGCGATCTGTACATGCCTACTCAGTGCTAGAATATTTTCAAGTTATACGACCAAAACATACTAAAAATCGATATTTTGGGTGCCAAAGTCGATATGTGCATGCATCTTCTGTACCCGTTTATATCTCAAATTCAGGCTCAAAACACCCAAAAAATCGATATTATTGTGTCCCAGAAGCGATCTGTACATGTCTACACCGTGCTATAGTATTTTCAAAATACAGGCCTAAAACATGCTCAAAATCGATATTTTAGGTACCCAAAGTCGATATGTGCATGCATCTTCTGTATCCGTTCATATCTCAAATTCAGACTCAAAACACCCGAATATTCGATATCTTTGGGTCCCAAAAGCAATGTGTACATGCATACTCCGTGTTAGAGTATTTTCAAAATACAGGCCTAAAATATGCAGAAAATCGATATTTTAGTTGCCCAAAGTCAATATGTGAATGTATCTTCTGTACCCGTTTATATCCCAAATTCAGGTTCAAAACACTCGAAAATTCGATATTTTTGGGTCCCAGAAGCGATCTGTACATGCCTACTTCTTGCTAGAATGTTTTCAAGATACAGACCCAAAACATGCTCAAAATCGATATATTAGGTGCAAAAAGTCGAAATGTGCATGCATCTTCTGTACCCGTTTATATCTCAAATTCAGGCTCAAAACACCCGAAAATTCGATATTTTTGGGTCCCCGAAGCGATCTGTAAATGCCTACTCCGTGTTAGAGTATTTTCAAAATACAGGCCCAAAACATGCTCAAAATCGATATTTTAGTTGCCCAAAGTCAATATGTGAATGTATCTTCTGTACCCGTTTATATCCCAAATTCAGGTTCAAAACACTCGAAAATTCGATATTTTTGGGTCCCAGAAGCGATCTGTACATGCCTACTTCTTGCTAGAATGTTTTCATGATACAGACCCAAAACATGCTCAAAATCGATATTTTAGGTGCAAAAAGTCGAAATGTGCATGCATCTTCTGTTCCTGGTTATATCCCAATTTCTGGCTCAAAACATCTGAAAATTCGATATTTTTGGGTCCCAGAAGCGATCTGTACATGCCTACTCAGTACTAGAATATTTTCAAATTATACGCCCAAAACATACTAAAAATCGATATTTTGGGTGCCAAAGTCGATATGTGCATGCATCTTCTGTACCCGTTTATATCTCAAATTTAGGCTCAAAATGCCCAAAAAATCGATATTTTTGTGTCCCAGAAGCGATCTGTACATGTCTACACCGTGTTTGAGTATTTTCAAAATACAGGCCCAAAACATGCTCAAAATCGATATTTTAGGTGCCCGAAGTCGATATGTGCATGCATCTTCTGTACCTGTTCATATCTCAAATTCAGGCTCAGAACAACCGTAAATTCGATTTATTTGGGTCCCAGAAGCGATCTGTACGTGTCTACTCCGTGTTAGAGTATTTTAAAAATACAGGCTCAAAACATGCTCAAAATCGATATTTTGGGTGCCCAAAGTCGATATGTGCATGCATCTTTTGTACCCGTTTATATCTCAAATTCAGACTGAAAACACCCGAATATTCGATATTTTTGAGTCCCAAAAGCCATCTGTACATGCATACTCCGTGTTAGAGTATTTTTAAAATACAGGCCTAAAACATGCTGTAAATCGATATTTTAGCTGCCCAAAGTCAATATGTGTATGCATCTTCTGTACCCGTGTATATCCCTAATTCTGGTTCAAAACACCAGAAAATTCGATATTTTTGGGTCCCAGAAGCGATCTGTACATGCCTACTCCTTGCTAGAATGTTTTCAAGATACAGACCCAAAACATGCTCAAAATCGATATTTTAAGTGCAAAAAGTCGATATGTGCATGCATCTTTTGTACCCGTTTATATCACAAATTCAGGCTCAAAACTCCAAAAATTCGATATTTTTAGGTCCCTTTAGCGATCTGCATATGCCTACTCAGTGCTAGAATGTTTTTAAAATACAGGCTTAAAACAGTCTCAAAAATGATATTTTATGTGTGAAAAGTCGATATGTGCATGCATCTTCTGTACCCGTTTATATCTCAAATTCAGGTTCAAAACACCCAAAAAATCGATATTTTTGTGTCCCAGAAGCGATCTGTACATGCCTACTTCTTGCTAGAAAGTTTTCAAGATACAGGCCCAAAACATGCTCAAAATCGATATTTTAGGTGCAAAAAGTCGATATGTGCATGCATCTTCTGTACTCGTTTATATCTCAAATTCAGGCTCAAAACTCCGAAAATTCGATTTTTTTGTGTCCCAGAAGCGATCTGTACATGCATACTCCGTGTTAGAGTGTTTTTAAAATATAGGCCCAAAACCTGCTGAAAATTGATATTTTAGGTGCACAAAGTCAATATGTGTATGCATTCTCTGTACCCGGTTATATCTCAAATTCAGGCTCAAAACACCCGAAAATTCAATATTTTTGGGTCCCAGAAGCTATCTGTACATGCCTACTCAGTGCTAGAATGTTTTCAAAATAGAGGCTCAGAACATGCTAAAAATCGATATTTTGGGTTCCCAAAGTTGATATGTGAATGCATCTTCTGTACCCGTTTATGTTTTAAATTCAGACTCAAAACACCCGAATATTCGATATTTTTGGGTCCCAGAAGCGATCTGTACATGCCTACTCCGTGTTAAAGTATTTTCAAAATACAGGCCTAAAACATGCTGAAAATCTATATTTTAGGTGCCCAAAGTCAATATGTGTATGCATCTTCTGTACCCGTCTATATCCCAAATTCAGGTTCAAAACACCAGAAAATTCGACATTTTTGGGTCCCAGAAGTGATCTGTACATGCCTACTCAGTGCTAGAATGTTTTCAAGATACAGACCCAAAACGTGCTCAAAATCGATATTTTAGGTGCAAAAAGTCGGTATGTGCACGCATCCTCTGTACACGGTTATATCCCAAATTCTGGCTCAAAACACAGAAAATTCGATATTTTTGGGTCCCAGAAGCGATCTGTACATGTCTACTCAGTGCTAGAATATTTTCAAATTATACGCCCAAAACATACTAAAAATCGATATTTTGGGTGCCAAAGTCGATATGTGCATGCATCTTATGTACCCGTTTATATCTCAAATTCAGGCTCAAAACGCCCAAAATATCGATATTTTTGTGTCCCAGAAGCGATCTGTACATGTCTACACCGTGTTTGAGTATTTTCAAAATACAGGCCCAAAACATGCTCAAAATCGATATTTTAGGTGCCCGAAGTCGATATGTGCATGCATCTTCTGTACCTGTTCATATCTCAAATTCAGGCTCAGAACAACCGAAAATTCGATTTATTTGGGTCTCAGAAGCGATCTGTACGTGTCTACTCCGTGATAGAGTATTTTAAAAATACAGGCTCAAAACATGCTCAAAATCGATATTTTGGGTGCCCAAAGTCGATATGTTCATGCATCTTCTGTACCCGTTTATATCTCAAATTCAGACTCAAAACACCCGAATATTCGATATTTTTGGGTCCTAAAAGCCATCTGTACATGCATACTCCGTGTTAGAGTATTTTACAAAATACGTGCCTAAAACATGCTGTAAATCGATATTTTAGCTGCCCAAAGTCAATATGTGTATGCATCTTCTGTACCTGTCTATATCCCAAATTCAGGTTCAAAACACTCCAAAATTCGATATTTTTGTGTCCCAGAAGCAATCTGTACATGCCTACTTCTTGCTGAAAGTTTTCAAGATACAGACCCAAAACATGCTCAAAATCGATATTTTAGGTGCAAAAAGTCGATATGTGCATGCATCTTTTGTACCCGTTTATATCTCAAATTCAGGCTCAAAACACCCGAAAATTCCATATTTTTGGGTCCCTTAAGCGATCTGTACATGCATACTCAGTGCTAGAATGTTTTCAAAATATAGGCTCAAACCATGCTAAAAATCGATATTTTTGGTGTCCAAAGTCGATATGTGCATGCTTCTTCTGTACCCGTTTATATCTCAAATTCAGGCTCAAAACACTCGAAAATTCGATATTTTTGGGTACCAAAAGCGATCTGTACATGTCTACTCCGTGTTAGAGTATTTTTAAAATACAGGCCCAAAACATACTAAAAATCGATATTTTAGGTGCCCAAAGTCGATATGTGCATGGATCTTCTGTACCCGTTTATATCTCAAATTCAGGCTCAAAACATCCGAAAATTCGATATTTTTGGGTCCCAGAAGCGATCTGTACGTGCATACTCCGTGTTAGAGTGTTTTTAAAATAGATGCCCAAAACATGCTGAAAATCGATATTTTAGGTGCCAAAAGTCAATATGTGTATGCATCTTCTGTACCCGTCTATATCCCAAATTCAGGTTCAAATCACTCGAAAATTCGATATTTTTGGGTCCCAGAAGCAATCTGTACATGCCTACTTCTTGCTAGAATGTTTTCAAGATACACACCCAAAACATGCTCAAAATCGTTATTTTAGGTGCAAAAAGTCGATATGTGCATGCATCCTCTGTACACGATTATATCCCAAATTCAGGCTCAAAACACCCGAAAATTCGATATTTTTGGGTCCCAAAAGCGATCTGTACATGCCTTCTCAGTGCTAGAATATTTTCAAAATATATCCCCAAAACATGCTGAAAATCGATATTTTAGGTGCCCAAAGTCGATATGTGCATGCATCTTCAGTACCCGTTTATATCTCAAATTCAGGCTCAAAACACCCGAAAATTCAATATTTTTGAATCCCAGGAGCGATCTGTACATGCATACTCAGTGCTAGAATATTTTCAAAATATAGGCCCAAAACATACTAAAAATCGATATTTTGGCTGCAAAAGTCGATATGTGCATGCATCTTCTGTACCCGTTTATATCTCAAATTCAGGCTCAAAACACCCAAAAATTCAATATTTTTGGGTCCCAGAAGCGATCTGTACATGCCTACTCCGTGTTAAGTATTTTCAAAATACAGGCCCAAAACATGCTCAAAATCTATATTTTAGGTGCCCAAAGTCAATATGTGTATGCATCTTCTGTACCCGTCTATATTCCAAATTCAGGTTCAAAACACCAGAAAATTCGATATTTTTGGGTCCCAGAAGCGATCTGTACATGCCTACTTCTTCCTAGAATGTTTTCAAGATACAGACCCAAAACATGCTTAAAATCGATATTTTAGGTGCAAAAAGTCGATATGTGCATGCATCCTCTGTACCCGGTTATATCCCAAATTCTGGCTCAAAACCCCCGAAAATTCGATATTTTTGGGTCCCAGAAGCGATCTGTACATGCCTACTCAGTGCTAGAATATTTTCAAGTTATAAGCCCAAAACATACTAAAAATCGATATTTTGGGTGCCAAAGTCGATATGTGCATGCATCTTCTGTACCCGTTTATATCTCAAATTCAGGCTAAAAAACACCCAAAAAATCGATATTATTGTGTCCCAGAAGCGATCTGTACATGTCTACACCGTGCTATAGTATTTTCAAAATACAGGCCTAAAACATGCTCAAAATCGATATTTTAGGTGTGAAAAGTCGATATGTGCATGCATCTTCTGTACCCGTTTATATCTCAAATTCAGGCTCAAAACACCAAAAAATCTATATTTTTGTGTCTCAGAAGCGATCTGTACATGCATACTCCGTGTTAGAGTATTTTCAAAATACAGGCCCAAAACATACTCATAATCGATATTTTAAGTGTGAAAAGTCGATATGTGCATGCATCTTCTGTACCCATTTATATCTCAAATTCAGGTTCAAAACACCAGAAAATTCGGTATTTTTGGGACCCAGAAGCGACCTGTACATGCCTACTCCTTCCTAGAATGTTTTCAAGATACAGACCCAAAACATGCTTAAAATCGATATTTTAGGTGCAAAAAGTCGATATGTGCATGCATCCTCTGTACCCGGTTATATCCCAAATTCTGGCTCAAAACCCCCGAAAATTCGATATTTTTGGGTCCCAGAAGCGATCTGTACATGCCTACTCAGTGCTAGAATATTTTCAAGTTATACGCCCAAAACATACTAAAAATCGATATTTTGGGTGCCAAAGTCGATATGTGCATGCATCTTCTGTACCCGTTTATATCTCAAATTCAGGCTCAAAACACCCAAAAAATCGATATTATTGTGTCCCAGAAGCGATCTGTACATGTCTACACCGTGCTATAGTATTTTCAAAATACAGGCCTAAAACATGCTCAAAATCGATATTTTAGGTACCCAAAGTCGATATGTGCATGCATCTTCTGTATCCGTTCATATCTCAAATTCAGACTCAAAACACCCGAATATTCGATATTTTTGGGTCCCAAAAGCAATGTGTACATGCATACTCCGTGTTAGAGTATTTTCAAAATACAGGCCTAAAATATGCAGAAAATCGATATTTTAGTTGCCCAAAGTCAATATGTGAATGTATCTTCTGTACCCGTTTATATCCCAAATTCAGGTTCAAAACACTCGAAAATTCGATATTTTTGGGTCCCAGAAGCGATCTGTACATGCCTACTTCTTGCTAGAATGTTTTCAAGATACAGACCCAAAACATGCTCAAAATTGATATATTAGGTGCAAAAAGTCGAAATGTGCATGCATCTTCTGTACCCGTTTATATCTCAAATTCAGGCTCAAAACACCCGAAAATTCGATATTTTTGGGTCCCCGAAGCGATCTGTAAATGCCTACTCCGTGTTAGAGTATTTTCAAAATACAGGCCCAAAACATGCTCAAAATCGATATTTTAGTTGCCCAAAGTCAATATGTGAATGTATCTTCTGTACCCGTTTATATCCCAAATTCAGGTTCAAAACACTCGAAAATTCGATATTTTTGGGTCCCAGAAGCGATCTGTACATGCCTACTTCTTGCTAGAATGTTTTCATGATACAGACCCAAAACATGCTCAAAATCGATATTTTAGGTGCAAAAAGTCGAAATGTGCATGCATCTTCTGTACCCGTTTATATCTCAAATTTAGGCTCAAAATGCCCAAAAAATCGATATTTTTGTGTCCCAGAAGCGATCTGTACATGTCTACACCGTGTTTGAGTATTTTCAAAATACAGGCCCAAAACATGCTCAAAATCGATATTTTAGGTGCCCGAAGTCGATATGTGCATGCATCTTCTGTACCTGTTCATATCTCAAATTCAGGCTCAGAACAACCGTAAATTCGATTTATTTGGGTCCCAGAAGCGATCTGTACGTGTCTACTCCGTGTTAGAGTATTTTAAAAATACAGGCTCAAAACATGCTCAAAATCGATATTTTGGGTGCCCAAAGTCGATATGTGCATGCATCTTCTGTACCCGTTTATATCTCAAATTCAGACTGAAAACACCCGAATATTCGATATTTTTGAGTCCCAAAAGCCATCTGTACATGCATACTCCGTGTTAGAGTATTTTTAAAATACAGGCCTAAAACATGCTGTAAATCGATATTTTAGCTGCCCAAAGTCAATATGTGTATTCATCTTCTGTACCCGTGTATATCCCTAATTCTGGTTCAAAACACCAGAAAATTCGATATTTTTGGGTCCCAGAAGCGATCTGTACATGCCTACTCCTTGCTAGAATGTTTTCAAGATACAGACCCAAAACATGCTCAAAATAGATATTTTAAGTGCAAAAAGTCGATATGTGCATGCATCTTTTGTACCCGTTTATATCACAAATTCCGGCTCAAAACTCCAAAAATTCGATATTTTTAGGTCCCTTTAGCGATCTGCATATGCCTACTCAGTACTAGAATGTTTTTAAAATACAGGCTTAAAACAGTCTCAAAAATGATATTTTATGTGTGAAAAGTCGATATGTGCATGCATCTTCTGTACCCGTTTATATCTCAAATTCAGGTTCAAAACACCCAAAAAATCGATATTTTTGTGTCCCAGAAGCGATCTGTACATGCCTACTTCTTGCTAGAAAGTTTTCAAGATACAGGCCCAAAACATGCTCAAAATCGATATTTTAGGTGCAAAAAGTCGATATGTGCATGCATCTTCTGTACTCGTTTATATCTCAAATTCAGGCTCAAAACTCCGAAAATTCGATTTTTTTGTGTCCCAGAAGCGATCTGTACATGCATACTCCGTGTTAGAGTGTTTTTAAAATATAGGCCCAAAACCTGCTGAAAATTGATATTTTAGGTGCACAAAGTCAATATGTGTATGCATTCTCTGTACCCGGTTATATCTCAAATTCATGCTCAAAACACCCGAAAATTCAATATTTTTGGGTCCCAGAAGCTATCTGTACATGCCTACTCAGTGCTAGAATGTTTTCAAAATAGAGGCTCAGAACATGCTAAAAATCGATATTTTGGGTTCCCAAAGTTGATATGTGAATGCATCTTCTGTACCCGTTTATGTTTTAAATTCAGACTCAAAACACCCGAATATTCGATATTTTTGGGTCCCAGAAGCGATCTGTACATGCCTACTCCGTGTTAAAGTATTTTCAAAATACAGGCCTAAAACATGCTGAAAATCTATATTTTAGGTGCCCAAAGTCAATATGTGTATGCATCTTCTGTACCCGTCTATATCCCAAATTCAGGTTCAAAACACCAGAAAATTCGACATTTTTGGGTCCCAGAAGTGATCTGTACATGCCTACTCAGTGCTAGAATGTTTTCAAGATACAGACCCAAAACGTGCTCAAAATCGATATTTTAGGTGCAAAAAGTCGGTATGTGCACGCATCCTCTGTACACGGTTATATCCCAAATTCTGGCTCAAAATACAGAAAATTCGATATTTTTGGGTCCCAGAAGCGATCTGTACATGTCTACTCAGTGCTAGAATATTTTCAAATTATACGCCCAAAACATACTAAAAATCGATATTTTGGGTGCCAAAGTCGATATGTGCATGCATCTTATGTACCCGTTTATATCTCAAATTCAGGCTCAAAACGCCCAAAATATCGATATTTTTGTGTCCCAGAAGCGATCTGTACATGTCTACACCGTGTTTGAGTATTTTCAAAATACAGGCCCAAAACATGCTCAAAATCGATATTTTAGGTGCCCGAAGTCGATATGTGCATGCATCTTCTGTACCTGTTCATATCTCAAATTCAGGCTCAGAACAACCGAAAATTCGATTTATTTGGGTCTCAGAAGCGATCTGTACGTGTCTACTCCGTGATAGAGTATTTTAAAAATACAGGCTCAAAACATGCTCAAAATCGATATTTTGGGTGCCCAAAGTCGATATGTTCATGCATCTTCTGTACCCGTTTATATCTCAAATTCAGACTCAAAACACCCGAATATTCGATATTTTTGGGTCCTAAAAGCCATCTGTACATGCATACTCCGTGTTAGAGTATTTTACAAAATACGTGCCTAAAACATGCTGTAAATCGATATTTTAGCTGCCCAAAGTCAATATGTGTATGCATCTTCTGTACCTGTCTATATCCCAAATTCAGGTTCAAAACACTCCAAAATTCGATATTTTTGTGTCCCAGAAGCAATCTGTACATGCCTACTTCTTGCTGAAAGTTTTCAAGATACAGACCCAAAACATGCTCAAAATCGATATTTTAGGTGCAAAAAGTCGATATGTGCATGCATCTTTTGTACCCGTTTATATCTCAAATTCAGGCTCAAAACACCCGAAAATTCCATATTTTTGGGTCCCTTAAGCGATCTGTACATGCATACTCAGTGCTAGAATGTTTTCAAAATATAGGCTCAAACCATGCTAAAAATCGATATTTTTGGTGTCCAAAGTCGATATGTGCATGCATCTTCTGTACCCGTTTATATCTCAAATTCAGGCTCAAAACACCCAAAAAATCGATATTTTTGTGTCCCAGAAGCGATCTGTACATGTCTACACCGTGTTTGAGTATTTTCAAAATACAGGCCCAAAACATGCTCAAAATCGTTATTTTAGGTGCCCGAAGTCGATATGTGCATGCATCTTCTGTTCCTGTTCATATCTCAAATTCAGGCTCAGAACAACCGAAAATTCGATTTATTTGGGTCCCAGAAGCGATCTGTACGTGTCTACTCCGTGTTAGAGTATTTTAAAAATACAGGCTCAAAACATGCTCAAAATCGATATTTTGGGTGCCCAAAGTCGATATGTGCATGCATTTTCTGTACCCGTTTATATCTCAAATTCAGGCTCAAAACACCCGAAAATTCAATGTTTTTGGGTCCCAGAAGCGATCTGTACGTGCATACTCCGTGTTAGAGTGATTTTAAAATACAGGCCCAAAACATGCTGAAAACCGATATTTTATGTGCCCAAAGTCAATATGTGTATGCAACTTCTGTACCCGTCTATATCCCAAATTCAGGTTCAAAACACCAGAAAATTCGATTGTTTTTGGTCCCAGAAGCGATCTGTACATGCCTACTCCTTGCTAGAATGTTTTCAAGATACAGACCCAAAACATGCTCAAAATCAATATTTTAAGTGCAGAAAGTCGATATGTGCATGCATCTTCTGTACCCGTTTATATCTCAAATTCAGGCTCAAAACTCCGAAAATTCGATATTTTTGGGTCCCTTAAGCGATCTGCACATGCCTACTCAGTGCTAGAATGTTTTTAAAATACAGGCTTAAAACATGCTATAAATCGATATTTTAGGTGTGAAAAGTCGATATGTGCATGCATCTTCTGTACCCGTTTATATCTCAAATTCAGACTCAAAACACCAAAAAATCTATATTTTTGTGTCTCAGAAGCGATCTGTACATGCATACTCCGTGTTAGAGTATTTTCAAAATACAGGCCCAAAACATACTCAAAATCGATATTTAAGTGTGAAAAGTCGATATGTGCATGCATCTTCTGTACCCGTTTATATCTCAAATTCAGGTTCAAAACACCAGAAAATTCGGTATTTTTGGGACCCAGAAGCGACCTGTACATGCCTACTCCTTCCTAGAATGTTTTCAAGATACAGACTCAAAACATGCTTAAAATCGATATTTTAGGTGCAAAAAGTCGATATGTGCATGCATCCTCTGTACCCGGTTATATCCCAAATTCTGGCTCAAAACCCTCGAAAATTCGATATTTTTGGGTCCCAGAAGCGATCTGTACATGCCTACTCAGTGCTAGAATATTTTCAAGTTATACGACCAAAACATACTAAAAATCGATATTTTGGGTGCCAAAGTCGATATGTGCATGCATCTTCTGTACCCGTTTATATCTCAAATTCAGGCTCAAAACACCCAAAAAATCGATATTATTGTGTCCCAGAAGCGATCTGTACATGTCTACACCGTGCTATAGTATTTTCAAAATACAGGCCTAAAACATGCTCAAAATCGATATTTTAGGTACCCAAAGTCGATATGTGCATGCATCTTCTGTATCCGTTCATATCTCAAATTCAGACTCAAAACACCCGAATATTCGATATCTTTGGGTCCCAAAAGCAATGTGTACATGCATACTCCGTGTTAGAGTATTTTCAAAATACAGGCCTAAAATATGCAGAAAATCGATATTTTAGTTGCCCAAAGTCAATATGTGAATGTATCTTCTGTACCCGTTTATATCCCAAATTCAGGTTCAAAACACTCGAAAATTCGATATTTTTGGGTCCCAGAAGCGATCTGTACATGCCTACTTCTTGCTAGAATGTTTTCAAGATACAGACCCAAAACATGCTCAAAATCGATATATTAGGTGCAAAAAGTCGAAATGTGCATGCATCTTCTGTACCCGTTTATATCTCAAATTCAGGCTCAAAACACCCGAAAATTCGATATTTTTGGGTCCCCGAAGCGATCTGTAAATGCCTACTCCGTGTTAGAGTATTTTCAAAATACAGGCCCAAAACATGCTCAAAATCGATATTTTAGTTGCCCAAAGTCAATATGTGAATGTATCTTCTGTACCCGTTTATATCCCAAATTCAGGTTCAAAACACTCGAAAATTCGATATTTTTGGGTCCCAGAAGCGATCTGTACATGCCTACTTCTTGCTAGAATGTTTTCATGATACAGACCCAAAACATGCTCAAAATCGATATTTTAGGTGCAAAAAGTCGAAATGTGCATGCATCTTCTGTTCCTGGTTATATCCCAATTTCTGGCTCAAAACATCTGAAAATTCGATATTTTTGGGTCCCAGAAGCGATCTGTACATGCCTACTCAGTACTAGAATATTTTCAAATTATACGCCCAAAACATACTAAAAATCGATATTTTGGGTGCCAAAGTCGATATGTGCATGCATCTTCTGTACCCGTTTATATCTCAAATTTAGGCTCAAAATGCCCAAAAAATCGATATTTTTGTGTCCCAGAAGCGATCTGTACATGTCTACACCGTGTTTGAGTATTTTCAAAATACAGGCCCAAAACATGCTCAAAATCGATATTTTAGGTGCCCGAAGTCGATATGTGCATGCATCTTCTGTACCTGTTCATATCTCAAATTCAGGCTCAGAACAACCGTAAATTCGATTTATTTGGGTCCCAGAAGCGATCTGTACGTGTCTACTCCGTGTTAGAGTATTTTAAAAATACAGGCTCAAAACATGCTCAAAATCGATATTTTGGGTGCCCAAAGTCGATATGTGCATGCATCTTTTGTACCCGTTTATATCTCAAATTCAGACTGAAAACACCCGAATATTCGATATTTTTGAGTCCCAAAAGCCATCTGTACATGCATACTCCGTGTTAGAGTATTTTTAAAATACAGGCCTAAAACATGCTGTAAATCGATATTTTAGCTGCCCAAAGTCAATATGTGTATGCATCTTCTGTACCCGTGTATATCCCTAATTCTGGTTCAAAACACCAGAAAATTCGATATTTTTGGGTCCCAGAAGCGATCTGTACATGCCTACTCCTTGCTAGAATGTTTTCAAGATACAGACCCAAAACATGCTCAAAATCGATATTTTAAGTGCAAAAAGTCGATATGTGCATGCATCTTTTGTACCCGTTTATATCACAAATTCAGGCTCAAAACTCCAAAAATTCGATATTTTTAGGTCCCTTTAGCGATCTGCATATGCCTACTCAGTGCTAGAATGTTTTTAAAATACAGGCTTAAAACAGTCTCAAAAATGATATTTTATGTGTGAAAAGTCGATATGTGCATGCATCTTCTGTACCCGTTTATATCTCAAATTCAGGTTCAAAACACCCAAAAAATCGATATTTTTGTGTCCCAGAAGCGATCTGTACATGCCTACTTCTTGCTAGAAAGTTTTCAAGATACAGGCCCAAAACATGCTCAAAATCGATATTTTAGGTGCAAAAAGTCGATATGTGCATGCATCTTCTGTACTCGTTTATATCTCAAATTCAGGCTCAAAACTCCGAAAATTCGATTTTTTTGTGTCCCAGAAGCGATCTGTACATGCATACTCCGTGTTAGAGTGTTTTTAAAATATAGGCCCAAAACCTGCTGAAAATTGATATTTTAGGTGCACAAAGTCAATATGTGTATGCATTCTCTGTACCCGGTTATATCTCAAATTCAGGCTCAAAACACCCGAAAATTCAATATTTTTGGGTCCCAGAAGCTATCTGTACATGCCTACTCAGTGCTAGAATGTTTTCAAAATAGAGGCTCAGAACATGCTAAAAATCGATATTTTGGGTTCCCAAAGTTGATATGTGAATGCATCTTCTGTACCCGTTTATGTTTTAAATTCAGACTCAAAACACCCGAATATTCGATATTTTTGGGTCCCAGAAGCGATCTGTACATGCCTACTCCGTGTTAAAGTATTTTCAAAATACAGGCCTAAAACATGCTGAAAATCTATATTTTAGGTGCCCAAAGTCAATATGTGTATGCATCTTCTGTACCCGTCTATATCCCAAATTCAGGTTCAAAACACCAGAAAATTCGACATTTTTGGGTCCCAGAAGTGATCTGTACATGCCTACTCAGTGCTAGAATGTTTTCAAGATACAGACCCAAAACGTGCTCAAAATCGATATTTTAGGTGCAAAAAGTCGGTATGTGCACGCATCCTCTGTACACGGTTATATCCCAAATTCTGGCTCAAAACACAGAAAATTCGATATTTTTGGGTCCCAGAAGCGATCTGTACATGTCTACTCAGTGCTAGAATATTTTCAAATTATACGCCCAAAACATACTAAAAATCGATATTTTGGGTGCCAAAGTCGATATGTGCATGCATCTTATGTACCCGTTTATATCTCAAATTCAGGCTCAAAACGCCCAAAATATCGATATTTTTGTGTCCCAGAAGCGATCTGTACATGTCTACACCGTGTTTGAGTATTTTCAAAATACAGGCCCAAAACATGCTCAAAATCGATATTTTAGGTGCCCGAAGTCGATATGTGCATGCATCTTCTGTACCTGTTCATATCTCAAATTCAGGCTCAGAACAACCGAAAATTCGATTTATTTGGGTCTCAGAAGCGATCTGTACGTGTCTACTCCGTGATAGAGTATTTTAAAAATACAGGCTCAAAACATGCTCAAAATCGTTATTTTGGGTGCCCAAAGTCGATATGTTCATGCATCTTCTGTACCCGTTTATATCTCAAATTCAGACTCAAAACACCCGAATATTCGATATTTTTGGGTCCTAAAAGCCATCTGTACATGCATACTCCGTGTTAGAGTATTTTACAAAATACGTGCCTAAAACATGCTGTAAATCGATATTTTAGCTGCCCAAAGTCAATATGTGTATGCATCTTCTGTACCTGTCTATATCCCAAATTCAGGTTCAAAACACTCCAAAATTCGATATTTTTGTGTCCCAGAAGCAATCTGTACATGCCTACTTCTTGCTGAAAGTTTTCAAGATACAGACCCAAAACATGCTCAAAATCGATATTTTAGGTGCAAAAAGTCGATATGTGCATGCATCTTTTGTACCCGTTTATATCTCAAATTCAGGCTCAAAACACCCGAAAATTCCATATTTTTGGGTCCCTTAAGCGATCTGTACATGCATACTCAGTGCTAGAATGTTTTCAAAATATAGGCTCAAACCATGCTAAAAATCGATATTTTTGGTGTCCAAAGTCGATATGTGCATGCTTCTTCTGTACCCGTTTATATCTCAAATTCAGGCTCAAAACACTCGAAAATTCGATATTTTTGGGTACCAAAAGCGATCTGTACATGTCTACTCCGTGTTAGAGTATTTTTAAAATACAGGCCCAAAACATACTAAAAATCGATATTTTAGGTGCCCAAAGTCGATATGTGCATGGATCTTCTGTACCCGTTTATATCTCAAATTCAGGCTCAAAACATCCGAAAATTCGATATTTTTGGGTCCCAGAAGCGATCTGTACGTGCATACTCCGTGTTAGAGTGTTTTTAAAATAGATGCCCAAAACATGCTGAAAATCGATATTTTAGGTGCCAAAAGTCAATATGTGTATGCATCTTCTGTACCCGTCTATATCCCAAATTCAGGTTCAAATCACTCGAAAATTCGATATTTTTGGGTCCCAGAAGCAATCTGTACATGCCTACTTCTTGCTAGAATGTTTTCAAGATACACACCCAAAACATGCTCAAAATCGTTATTTTAGGTGCAAAAAGTCGATATGTGCATGCATCCTCTGTACACGATTATATCCCAAATTCAGGCTCAAAACACCCGAAAATTCGATATTTTTGGGTCCCAAAAGCGATCTGTACATGCCTTCTCAGTGCTAGAATATTTTCAAAATATATCCCCAAAACATGCTGAAAATCGATATTTTAGGTGCCCAAAGTCGATATGTGCATGCATCTTCAGTACCCGTTTATATCTCAAATTCAGGCTCAAAACACCCGAAAATTCAATATTTTTGAATCCCAGGAGCGATCTGTACATGCATACTCAGTGCTAGAATATTTTCAAAATATAGGCCCAAAACATACTAAAAATCGATATTTTGGCTGCAAAAGTCGATATGTGCATGCATCTTCTGTACCCGTTTATATCTCAAATTCAGGCTCAAAACACCCAAAAATTCAATATTTTTGGGTCCCAGAAGCGATCTGTACATGCCTACTCCGTGTTAAGTATTTTCAAAATACAGGCCCAAAACATGCTCAAAATCTATATTTTAGGTGCCCAGAGTCAATATGTGTATGCATCTTCTGTACCCGTCTATATTCCAAATTCAGGTTCAAAACACCAGAAAATTCGATATTTTTGGGTCCCAGAAGCGATCTGTACATGCCTACTTCTTCCTAGAATGTTTTCAAGATACAGACCCAAAACATGCTTAAAATCGATATTTTAGGTGCAAAAAGTCGATATGTGCATGCATCCTCTGTACCCGGTTATATCCCAAATTCTGGCTCAAAACCCCCGAAAATTCGATATTTTTGGGTCCCAGAAGCGATCTGTACATGCCTACTCAGTGCTAGAATATTTTCAAGTTATAAGCCCAAAACATACTAAAAATCGATATTTTGGGTGCCAAAGTCGATATGTGCATGCATCTTCTGTACCCGTTTATATCTCAAATTCAGGCTAAAAAACACCCAAAAAATCGATATTATTGTGTCCCAGAAGCGATCTGTACATGTCTACACCGTGCTATAGTATTTTCAAAATACAGGCCTAAAACATGCTCAAAATCGATATTTTAGGTGTGAAAAGTCGATATGTGCATGCATCTTCTGTACCCGTTTATATCTCAAATTCAGGCTCAAAACACCAAAAAATCTATATTTTTGTGTCTCAGAAGCGATCTGTACATGCATACTCCGTGTTAGAGTATTTTCAAAATACAGGCCCAAAACATACTCATAATCGATATTTTAAGTGTGAAAAGTCGATATGTGCATGCATCTTCTGTACCCATTTATATCTCAAATTCAGGTTCAAAACACCAGAAAATTCGGTATTTTTGGGACCCAGAAGCGACCTGTACATGCCTACTCCTTCCTAGAATGTTTTCAAGATACAGACCCAAAACATGCTTAAAATCGATATTTTAGGTGCAAAAAGTCGATATGTGCATGCATCCTCTGTACCCGGTTATATCCCAAATTCTGGCTCAAAACCCCCGAAAATTCGATATTTTTGGGTCCCAGAAGCGATCTGTACATGCCTACTCAGTGCTAGAATATTTTCAAGTTATACGCCCAAAACATACTAAAAATCGATATTTTGGGTGCCAAAGTCGATATGTGCATGCATCTTCTGTACCCGTTTATATCTCAAATTCAGGCTCAAAAAACCCAAAAAATCGATATTATTGTGTCCCAGAAGCGATCTGTACATGTCTACACCGTGCTATAGTATTTTCAAAATACAGGCCTAAAACATGCTCAAAATCGATATTTTAGGTACCCAAAGTCGATATGTGCATGCATCTTCTGTATCCGTTCATATCTCAAATTCAGACTCAAAACACCCGAATATTCGATATTTTTGGGTCCCAAAAGCAATGTGTACATGCATACTCCGTGTTAGAGTATTTTCAAAATACAGGCCTAAAATATGCAGAAAATCGATATTTTGTTTGCCCAAAGTCAATATGTGAATGTATCTTCTGTACCCGTTTATATCCCAAATTCAGGTTCAAAACACTCGAAAATTCGATATTTTTGGGTCCCAGAAGCGATCTGTACATGCCTACTTCTTGCTAGAATGTTTTCAAGATACAGACCCAAAACATGCTCAAAATTGATATATTAGGTGCAAAAAGTCGAAATGTGCATGCATCTTCTGTACCCGTTTATATCTCAAATTTAGGCTCAAAATGCCCAAAAAATCGATATTTTTGTGTCCCAGAAGCGATCTGTAAATGCCTACTCCGTGTTAGAGTATTTTCAAAATACAGGCCCAAAACATGCTCAAAATCGATATTTTAGGTGCCCGAAGTCGATATGTGCATGCATCTTCTGTACCTGTTCATATCTCAAATTCAGGCTCAGAACAACCGTAAATTCGATTTATTTGGGTCCCAGAAGCGATCTGTACGTGTCTACTCCGTGTTAGAGTATTTTAAAAATACAGGCTCAAAACATGCTCAAAATCGATATTTTGGGTGCCCAAAGTCGATATGTGCATGCATCTTCTGTACCCGTTTATATCTCAAATTCAGACTGAAAACACCCGAATATTCGATATTTTTGAGTCCCAAAAGCCATCTGTACATGCATACTCCGTGTTAGAGTATTTTTAAAATACAGGCCTAAAACATGCTGTAAATCGATATTTTAGCTGCCCAAAGTCAATATGTGTATTCATCTTCTGTACCCGTGTATATCCCTAATTCTGGTTCAAAACACCAGAAAATTCGATATTTTTGGGTCCCAGAAGCGATCTGTACATGCCTACTCCTTGCTAGAATGTTTTCAAGATACAGACCCAAAACATGCTCAAAATAGATATTTTAAGTGCAAAAAGTCGATATGTGCATGCATCTTTTGTACCCGTTTATATCACAAATTCCGGCTCAAAACTCCAAAAATTCGATATTTTTAGGTCCCTTTAGCGATCTGCATATGCCTACTCAGTACTAGAATGTTTTTAAAATACAGGCTTAAAACAGTCTCAAAAATGATATTTTATGTGTGAAAAGTCGATATGTGCATGCATCTTCTGTACCCGTTTATATCTCAAATTCAGGTTCAAAACACCCAAAAAATCGATATTTTTGTGTCCCAGAAGCGATCTGTACATGCCTACTTCTTGCTAGAAAGTTTTCAAGATACAGGCCCAAAACATGCTCAAAATCGATATTTTAGGTGCAAAAAGTCGATATGTGCATGCATCTTCTGTACTCGTTTATATCTCAAATTCAGGCTCAAAACTCCGAAAATTCGATTTTTTTGTGTCCCAGAAGCGATCTGTACATGCCTACTTCTTGCTAGAATGTTTTCATGATACAGACCCAAAACATGCTCAAAATCGATATTTTAGGTGCAAAAAGTCGAAATGTGCATGCATCTTCTGTTCCTGGTTATATCTCAAATTCAGGTTCAAAACACCCAAAAAATCGATATTTTTGTGTCCCAGTAGCGATCTGTACATGCCTACTTCTTGCTAGAAAGTTTTCCAGATACAGGCCCAAAACATGCTCAAAATCGATATTTTAGGTGCAAAAAGTCGGTATGTGCATGCATCTTCTGTACTCGTTTATATCTCAAATTCAGGCTCAAAACTCCGAAAATTCGATTTTTTTGTGTCCCAGAAGCGATCTGTACATGCATACTCCGTGTTAGAGTGTTTTTAAAATATAGGCCCAAAACCTGCTGAAAATTGGTATTTTAGGTGCACAAAGTCAATATGTGTATGCATTCTCTGTACCCGGTTATATCTCAAATTCAGGCTCAAAACACCCGAAAATTCAATATTTTTGGGTCCCAGAAGCTATCTGTACATGCCTACTCAGTGCTAGAATGTTTTCAAAATAGAGGCTCAGAACATGCTAAAAATCGATATTTTGGGTTCCCAAAGTTGATATGTGAATGCATCTTCTGTACCCGTTTATGTTTTAAATTCAGACTCAAAACACCCGAATATTCGATATTATTGTGTCCCAGAAGCGATCTGTACATGTCTACACCGTGCTATAGTATTTTCAAAATACAGGCCTAAAACATGCTCAAAATCGATATTTTAGGTACCCAAAGTCGATATGTGCATGCATCTTCTGTATCCGTTCATATCTCAAATTCAGACTCAAAACACCCGAATATTCGATATTTTTGGGTCCCAAAAGCAATGTGTACATGCATACTCCGTGTTAGAGTATTTTCAAAATACAGGCCTAAAATATGCAGAAAATCGATATTTTAGTTGCCCAAAGTCAATATGTGAATGTATCTTCTGTACCCGTTTATATCCCAAATTCAGGTTCAAAACACTCGAAAATTCGATATTTTTGGGTCCCAGAAGCGATCTGTACATGCCTACTTCTTGCTAGAATGTTTTCAAGATACAGACCCAAAACATGCTCAAAATCGATATTTTAGGTGCAAAAAGTCGAAATGTGCATGCATCTTCTGTTCCTGGTTATATCCCAATTTCTGGCTCAAAACACCCGAAAATTCGATATTTTTGGGTCCCAGAAGCGATCTGTACATGCCTACTCAGTACTAGAATATTTTCAAATTATACGCCCAAAACATACTAAAAATCGATATTTTGGGTGCCAAAGTCGATATGTGCATGCATCTTCTGTACCCGTTTATATCTCAAATTTAGGCTCAAAATGCCCAAAAAATCGATATTTTTGTGTCCCAGAAGCGATCTGTACATGTCTACACCGTGTTTGAGTATTTTCAAAATACAGGCCCAAAACATGCTCAAAATCGATATTTTAGGTGCCCGAAGTCGATATGTGCATGCATCTTCTGTACCTGTTCATATCTCAAATTCAGGCTCAGAACAACCGTAAATTCGATTTATTTGGGTCCCAGAAGCGATCTGTACGTGTCTACTCCGTGTTAGAGTATTTTAAAAATACAGGCTCAAAACATGCTCAAAATCGATATTTTGGGTGCCCAAAGTCGATATGTGCATGCATCTTCTGTACCCGTTTATATCTCAAATTCAGACTGAAAACACCCGAATATTCGAAATTTTTGAGTCCCAAAAGCCATCTGTACATGCATACTCCGTGTTAGAGTATTTTTAAAATACAGGCCTAAAACATGCTGTAAATCGATATTTTAGCTGCCCAAAGTCAATATGTGTATGCATCTTCTGTACCCGTGTATATCCCTAATTCTGGTTCAAAACACCAGAAAATTCGATATTTTTGGGTTCCAGAAGCGATCTGTACATGCCTACTCCTTGCTAGAATGTTTTCAAGATACAGACCCAAAACATGCTCAAAATCGATATTTTAAGTGCAAAAAGTCGATATGTGCATGCATCTTTTGTACCCGTTTATATCACAAATTCAGGCTCAAAACTCCAAAAATTCGATATTTTTAGGTCCCTTTAGCGATCTGCATATGCCTACTCAGTGCTAGAATGTTTTTAAAATACAGGCTTAAAACAGTCTCAAAAATGATATTTTATGTGTGAAAAGTCGATATGTGCATGCATCTTCTGTACCCGTTTATATCTCAAATTCAGGTTCAAAACACCCAAAAAATCGATATTTTTGTGTCCCAGAAGCGATCTGTACATGCCTACTTCTTGCTAGAAAGTTTTCAAGATACAGGCCCAAAACATGCTCAAAATCGATATTTTAGGTGCAAAAAGTCGATATGTGCATGCATCTTCTGTACTCGTTTATATCTCAAATTCAGGCTCAAAACTCCGAAAATTCGATTTTTTTGTGTCCCAGAAGCGATCTGTACATGCCTACTCCTTGTTAGAGTGTTTTAAAAATACATGCCCAAAACATGCTAAAAATCGATATTTTGGGTGCCCAAAGTCGATATGTGCATGCATCTTCTGTACCCGTTTATATCTCAAATTCAGGCTCAAAACACCCAAAAATTCAATATTTTTGTGTCCCAGAAGCGATATGTACGTGTCTATTCCGTGTTAGAGTATTTTAAAAATACAGGCCCAAAACATGCTCAAAATCGATATATTGGGTGCCCAAAGTCGATATGTGCATGCATCTTCTGTACCCGTTTATATCATAAATTCAGACTCAAAACACCCGAATAATCTATATTTTTGGGTCCCAAAAGCGATCTGTACATGCATACTCCGTGTTAGAGTATTTTCAAAATACAAGCCTAAAACATGCTGAAAATCAATATTTTATCTGCCCAAAGTCAATATGCGTATGCATCTTCTGTACCCGTCAATATCCCAAATTCAGGTTCAAAACATTCGAAAATTCGATATTTTTGGGTCCCAGAAGCAATCTGTACATGCCTACGTCTTGCTAGAAATTTTTCAAGATACAGACCCAAAACATGCTCAAAATCGATATTTTAGGTGCAAAAAGTCGATATGTGCATGCATCTTCTGTACCCGTTTATATCTCAAATTCAGGCTCAAAACACCCGAAAATTCGATATTTTTGGGTCCCAGAAGCGATCTGTACATGCCTACTCCTTGTTAGAGTATTTTCAAAATACAGGTCCAAAACATGCTCAAAATCGATATTTTAGGTGCCCAAAGTCGATATGTGCATGCATCTTCTGTACCCGTTTATATCTCAAATTCAGGCTCAAAACACCAAAAAAATCCATATTTTTGTGTCCCAGAAGCGATCTGTACATGCCTACTCCGTGGTACAGTATTTTCAAAATACAGGCCCAAAACATGCTCAAAATCGATATTTTAGGTGCCCAAAGTCAATATGTGCATGCATCTTCTGTATCCGTCTATATCTCAAATTCAGATTCAAAACACGAGAAAATTCGGTATTTTTGGGTCCCAGAAGCGATCTGTACATGCCTACTCCTTGCTAGAATGTTTTCAAGATACAGACCCAAAACATGCTCAAAATCGATATTTTAGGTGCAAAAAGTCGATATGTGCATGCATCCTCTGTACCCGGTTATATCCTAAATTCAGGCTCAAAACCCCCGAAAAATCGATATTTTTGGGTCCCAGAAGCGATCTGTACATGCCTACTCAGTGCTACAATATTTTCAAATTATACGCCCAAAACATACTAAAAATAGATATTTTGTGTCCCAAAGTCGATATGTGCATGCATCTTTTGTACCCGTTTATATCTCAAATTCATGCTCAAAACACCCAAAAAATCGATATTTTTTTGTCCCAGAAGCGATCTGTACATGTCTACACCGTGTTAGAGTATTTTCAAAATACAGGCCCAAAAGATGCTCAAAATCGATATTTTAGGTGCCCAAAGTCGATATGTGCATGCATCTTCTGTACCCGTTTATATCCCAAATTCAGGTTCAAAACACTCGAAAATTCGATATTTTTGGGCCCCAAAAGCGATCTGTACATGCATACTCCGTGTTAGAGTGTTTTTAAAATATAGGCCCAAAAACCTGCTGAAAATTGATATTTTAGGTGCACAAAGTCAATATGTGTATGCATTCTCTGTACCCGGTTATATCCCAAATTCAGGTTCAAAACATTCGAAAATTCGATATTTTTGGGTCCCAGAAGCAATCTGTACATGCCTACTTCTTGCTAGAATGTTTTCAAGATACAGACCCAAAACATGCTCAAAACCGATATTTTAGGTGCAAAAAGTCGATATGTGCATGCATCTTCTGTACCCGTTTATATCTCAAATTCAGGCTCAAAACACCCAAAAAATCGATATTTTTGTGTCCCAGAAGCGATCTGTACATGTCTACTCCGTGTTAGAGTATGTTCAAAATACAGGCCTAAAACTGCTGTAAATCGATATTTTAGCTGCCCAAAGTCAATATGTGCATTCATCTTCTGTACCCGTTTATATCTCAAATTCATGCTCAAAACACCCGAAAATTCAATGTTTTTGTGTCCCAGAAGCGACTTGTACATGCCTACTCCTTGCTAGAATGTTTTCAAGATACAAACCCAAAACATGCTCAAAATCGATATTTTAAGTGCAAAAAGTCGATATGTGCATGCATCTTCTGTGCCCGTTTATATCTCAAATTTAGGCTCAAAACTCCGAAAATTCGATATTTTTGGGTCTGAGAAGCGATCTGTACATGCCTACTCCTTGCTAGAATTTTTTCAAGATACAGACCCAAAACATGATCAAAATCAATATTTTAGGTGCAAAAAGTCGTTATGTGCATGCATCTTCTGTACACGTTTATATCTCAAATTCAGACTCAAAACTCCCGAATATTCGATATTTTTGGGTCCCAAAAGCTATCTGAACATGCATACTCCGTGTTAGTGTATGTTCAAAATACAGGCCTAAAACATGCTGTAAATCGATATTTTAGCTGCCCAAAGTCAATATGTGTATGCATCTTCTGTACCCGTCTATATCCCAAATTCAGGTTCAAAACACTCGAAAATTCGATATTTTTGGGTCCCAGAAGCGATCTGTACATGCATACTCCGTGTTAGAGTGTTTTTAAAATACAGGCCCAAAACCTGCTGAAAATTGATATTTTAGGTGCACAAAGTCAATATGTGTATGCATCCTCTGTACCCGGTTATATCTCAAATTCAGGCTCAAAACACCCAAAAATTCGATATTTTTGGGTCCCAGAAGCGATCTGTACGTGCATACTCCTTGCTAGAATGTTTTCAAGATACAGACCCAAAACATGCTCAAAATCGATATGTTAGGTGCAAAAAGTCGATATGTGCATGCATTCTCCGTACCCGGTTATTTAACAAATTCTGGCTCAAAACCCCCGAAAATTCGATATTTTTGGGTACAAGAAGCGATCTGTACATGTCTACTCAGTGCTAGAATATTTTCAAATTATACGCCCAAAACATACTAAAAATCGATATTTTGGGTGCCAAAGTCGATATGTGCATGCATCTTTTGTACCCGTTTATATCTCAAATTCATGCTCAAAACACCCAAAAAATCGATATTTTTTTGTCCCAGAAGCGATCTGTACATGTCTACACCGTGTTAGAGTATTTTCAAAATACAGGCCCAAAAGATGCTCAAAATCGATATTTTAGGTGCCCAAAGTCGATATGTGCATGCATCTTCTGTACCCGTTTATATCCCAAATTCAGGTTCAAAACACTCGAAAATTCGATATTTTTGGGTCCCAAAAGCGATCTGTACATGCATACTCTGTGTTAGAGTGTTTTTAAAATATAGGCCCAAAAACCTGCTGAAAATTGATATTTTAGGTGCACAAAGTCAATATGTGTATGCATTCTCTGTACCCGGTTATATCCCAAATTCAGGTTCAAAACATTCGAAAATTCGATATTTTTGGGTCCCAGAAGCAATCTGTACATGCCTACTTCTTGCTAGAATGTTTTCAAGATACAGACCCAAAACATGCTCAAAACCGATATTTTAGGTGCAAAAAGTCGATATGTGCATGCATCTTCTGTACCCGTTTATATCTCAAATTCAGGCTCAAAACACCCAAAAAATCGATATTTTTGTGTCCCAGAAGCGATCTGTACATGTCTACTCCGTGTTAGAGTATGTTCAAAATACAGGCCTAAAACTGCTGTAAATCGATATTTTAGCTGCCCAAAGTCAATATGTGCATTCATCTTCTGTACCCGTTTATATCTCAAATTCATGCTCAAAACACCCGAAAATTCAATGTTTTTGTGTCCCAGAAGCGACTTGTACATGCCTACTCCTTGCTAGAATGTTTTCAAGATACAAACCCAAAACATGCTCAAAATCGATATTTTAAGTGCAAAAAGTCGATATGTGCATGCATCTTCTGTACCCGTTTATATCTCAAATTTAGGCTCAAAACTCCGAAAATTCGATATTTTTGGGTCTGAGAAGCGATCTGTACATGCCTACTCCTTGCTAGAATTTTTTCAAGATACAGACCCAAAACATGATCAAAATCGATATTTTAGGTGCAAAAAGTCGTTATGTGCATGCATCTTCTGTACACGTTTATATCTCAAATTCAGACTCAAAACTCCCGAATATTCGATATTTTTGGGTCCCAAAAGCTATCTGAACATGCATACTCCGTGTTAGTGTATGTTCAAAATACAGGCCTAAAACATGCTGTAAATCGATATTTTAGCTGCCCAAAGTCAATATGTGTATGCATCTTCTGTACCCGTCTATATCCCAAATTCAGGTTCAAAACACTCGAAAATTCGATATTTTTGGGTCCCAGAAGCGATCTGTACATGCATACTCCGTGTTAGAGTGTTTTTAAAATACAGGCCCAAAACCTGCTGAAAATTGATATTTTAGGTGCACAAAGTCAATATGTGTATGCATCCTCTGTACCCGGTTATATCTCAAATTCAAGCTCAAAACACCCAAAAATTCGATATTTTTGGGTCCCAGAAGCGATCTGTACGTGCATACTCCTTGCTAGAATGTTTTCAAGATACAGACCCAAAACATGCTCAAAATCGATATGTTAGGTGCAAAAAGTCGATATGTGCATGCATTCTCCGTACCCGGTTATATCCCAAATTCTGGCTCAAAACCCCCGAAAATTCGATATTTTTGGGTACAAGAAGCGATCTGTACATGTCTACTCAGTGCTAGAATATTTTCAAATTATACGCCCAAAACATACTAAAAATCGATATTTTGGGTGCCAAAGTCGATATGTGCATGCATCTTTTGTACCCGTTTATATCTCAAATTCAGGCTCAAAACACCCAAAAAATCGATATTTTTGTGTCCCAGAAGCGATCTGTACATGTCTACACCGTGTTAGAGTATTTTCAAAATACAGGCCCAAAACATGCGCAAAATCGATATTTTAGGTGCCCAAAGTCGATATGTGCATGCATCTTCTGTACCCGTTTATATCTCAAATTCATGCTCAAAACACCCAAAAAATCTATATTTTTGTGTCCCAGAAGCGATCTGTACATGTCTACTCCGTGTTAGAGTATGTTCAAAATACAGGCCTAAAACTGCTGTAAATCGATATTTTAGCTGCCCAAAGTCAATATGTGCATTCATCTTCTGTACCCGTTTATATCTCAAATTCATGCTCAAAACACCCGAAAATTCAATGTTTTTGTGTCCCAGAAGCGACTTGTACATGCCTACTCCTTGCTAGAATGTTTTCAAGATACAAACCCAAAACATGCTCAAAATCGATATTTTAAGTGCAAAAAGTCGATATGTGCATGCATCTTCTGTACCCGTTTATATCTCAAATTTAGGCTCAAAACTCCGAAAATTCGATATTTTTGGGTCTGAGAAGCGATCTGTACATGCCTACTCCTTGCTAGAATTTTTTCAAGATACAGACCCAAAACATGATCAAAATCGATATTTTAGGTGCAAAAAGTCGTTATGTGCATGCATCTTCTGTACACGTTTATATCTCAAATTCAGACTCAAAACTCCCGAATATTCGATATTTTTGGGTCCCAAAAGCTATCTGAACATGCATACTCCGTGTTAGTGTATGTTCAAAATACAGGCCTAAAACATGCTGTAAATCGATATTTTAGCTGCCCAAAGTCAATATGTGTATGCATCTTCTGTACCCGTCTATATCCCAAATTCAGGTTCAAAACACTCGAAAATTCGATATTTTTGGGTCCCAGAAGCGATCTGTACATGCATACTCCGTGTTAGAGTGTTTTTAAAATACAGGCCCAAAACCTGCTGAAAATTGATATTTTAGGTGCACAAAGTCAATATGTGTATGCATCCTCTGTACCCGGTTATATCTCAAATTCAAGCTCAAAACACCCAAAAATTCGATATTTTTGGGTCCCAGAAGCGATCTGTACGTGCATACTCCTTGCTAGAATGTTTTCAAGATACAGACCCAAAACATGCTCAAAATCGATATGTTAGGTGCAAAAAGTCGATATGTGCATGCATTCTCCGTACCCGGTTATATCCCAAATTCTGGCTCAAAACCCCCGAAAATTCGATATTTTTGGGTACAAGAAGCGATCTGTACATGTCTACTCAGTGCTAGAATATTTTCAAATTATACGCCCAAAACATACTAAAAATCGATATTTTGGGTGCCAAAGTCGATATGTGCATGCATCTTTTGTACCCGTTTATATCTCAAATTCAGGCTCAAAACACCCAAAAAATCGATATTTTTGTGTCCCAGAAGCGATCTGTACATGTCTACACCGTGTTAGAGTATTTTCAAAATACAGGCCCAAAACATGCGCAAAATCGATATTTTAGGTGCCCAAAGTCGATATGTGCATGCATCTTCTGTACCCGTTTATATCTCAAATTCATGCTCAAAACACCCAAAAAATCTATATTTTTGTGTCCCAGAAGCGATCTGTACATGTCTACACCGTGTTTGAGTATTTTCAAAATACAGGCACAAAAGATGCTCTAAATCGATATTTTAGGTGCCCAAAGTCGATATGTGCATGCATCTTCAGTATCCGTTAATATCTCAAATTCAGGCTCAAAACTCCGAAAATTCGATATTTTTGGGTCCCAGAAGCGATCTGTACATGCCTACTCCTTGCTAGAATGTTTTCAAGATACAGACCCAAAACATGCTGAAAATTGATATTTTAGGTGCACAAAGTCGATATGTGCATGCATCCTCTGTACCCGGTTATATCCCAAATTCAGGTTCAAAACACCATAAAATTCGATTTATTTGGGTTCCAGAAGCGATCTGTACATGCCTACTCCTTGCTAGAATGTTTTCAAGATACAGACCCAAAACATGCTCAACATCGATATTTTAGGTGCAAAAAGTCGATATGTGCATGCATCCTCTGTACCCGGTTATATCCCAAATTCTGGCTCAAAACACCCGAAAATTCTATATTTTTGGGTCCCAGAAGTGATCTGTACATGCCTATTCCGTGTTACAGTATTTTCAAAATACAGTCCCAAAACATGCTCAAAATCGATATTTTAGGTGCCCAAAGTCGATATGTGCATGCATCTTCTGTACCCGTTTAAATCTCAAATTCATGCTCAAAACACCCAAAAAATCTATATTTTTGTGTCCCAGAAGCGATCTGTACATGTCTACACCGTGTTTGAGTATTTTCAAAATACAGGCCCAAAAGATGCTCTAAATCGATATTTTATGTGACCAAAGTCGATATGTGCATGCATCTTCAGTATCCGTTAATATCTCAAATTCAGGCTCAAAACTCCGAAAATTCGATATTTTTGGGTCCCAGAAGCGATCTGTACATGCATACTCCGTGTTAGAGTGTTTTTAAAAGACAGGCCCAAAACATGCTGAAAATTGATATTTTATGTGCACAAAGTCAATATGTGTATGCATTCTCTGTAGCCGGTTATATCTCAAATTCAGGCTCAAAACACCCGAATAATCGCTATTTTCGGGTCCCAAAAGCCATCTGTACATGCATACTCCGTGTTAGAGTATTTTCAAAATACAAGGTTAAAACATGCTGAAAATCGATATTTTAGCTGCCCATAGTCAATATGTGTATGCATCTTCTGTAACCGTCTATATATCAAATTCAGGCTCAAAACATTCGAAAATTCGATATTTTTGGGTCCCAGAAGCAATCTGTACATGCCTACTTCTTGCTAGAATGTTTTCAAGATACAGACCCAAAACAAGATCAAAATCGATATTTTAGGTGCAAAAAGTCGATATGTGCATGCATCTTCTGTACCCGTTTATATCTCAAATTCAGGCTCAAAACACCCGAAAATTCGATATTTTTGGTTCCCAAAAGCGATCTGTACGTGCATACTCCGTGTTAGAGAGTTTTTAAAATACAGGCCAAGAACATGCTGAAAATCGATATTTTATGTGCCCAAAGTCAATATGTGTATGCATCTTCTGTACCCGTGTATATCCCTAATACTGGTTCAAAACTCCAGAAAATTCGATATTTTTGGGTCCATAAAGCGATCTGTACATGCATACTCTGTGTTAGAGTGTTTTTAAAATACAGGCTCAAAACATGCTAAAAAATTGATATTTTAGGTTCACAAGGTCAATATGTGTATGCATTCTCTGTACCCGGTTATATCTCAAATTCAGGCTCAAAACTCCCGAAAATTCAATATTTTTGGGTCCCAGAAGCGATCTGTACATGCCTACTCAGTGCTAGAATGTTTTCAAAATATAGGCTCAGAACATGCTAAAAATCGATATTTTGGGTGCCTAAAGTCGATATGTGCATGCATCTTCTGTATACGTTTATATCTCAAATTCAGGCTCAAAACACCCAAAAATTCGATATTTTTGTGTCCCAGAAGCGATTTGTACGTGTCTACTCCGTGTTAGAGTATTTTAAAAATACAGGCCCAAAATATGCTCAAAATCGATATATTGGGTGCCCAAAGTCGATATGTGCATGCATCTTCTGTACCCGTTTATATCTCAAATTCAGGTTAAAAACACCAGAAAATTCGATATTTTAGGGTCCCAGAAGCAATCTGTACATGCCTACTTCTTGCTAGAATGTTTTCAAGATACAGTCCCAAAACATGCTCAAAATCTATATTTTATGTGCAAAAAGTCGATATGTGCATGCATCTTCTGTACCCGTTTATATCTCAAATTCAGGATCAGAACACCCGAAAATTCGATATTTTTGGGTCCCAGAAGCGATCTGTTCATGCATACTCAGTGCTAGAATGTTTTCAAAATACAGGCCCAAAACATGCTCAAAATCGATATTTTAGGTGCCCAAAGTCGATATGTGCATGCATCTTCTGTACCCATTTATATCCCAAATTCAGACTCAAAACACCCGAATATTCGATATTTTTGGGTCCCAAAAGCCATCTGAACATGCATACTCCATGTTAGTGTATTTTCAAAATACAGGCCTAAAACATGCTGTAAATCGATATTTTAGCTGCCCAAAGTCAATATGTGTATGCATCCTCTGTACCCGGTTATATCTCAAATTCAGGCTCAAAACACCCGAAAATTCGATATTTTTGTGTCCCAGAAGCGATCTGTACATGCCTACTCCGTGTTAGAGTATTTTCAAAATACTGGTCCAAAACATGCTCAAAATCGATATTTTAGGTGCCCAAAGTCGATATGTGCATGCATCTTCTGTACCCGTTTATATCTCAAATTTAGGCTAAAAACACCCAAAAAATCGATATTTTTGTGTCCCAAAAGCGATCTGTACATGTCTACACCGTGTTTAAGTATTTTCAAAATTCAGGCCCAAAAGATGCTCAAAATCGATATTTTAGGTGCTAAAAGTCGATATGTGCATGCATCTTCTGTACCCGTCTATATCCCAAATTCAGGTTCAAAACACTCGAAAATTCGATATTTTTGGGTCCCAAAAGCGATCTGTACATGCCTACTCCTTGCTAGAATGTTTTCAAGATACAGACCCAAAACATGCTCAAAATCGATATTTTAGGTGCAAAAAGTCGATATGTGCATGCATCCTCTGTACCCGGTTATATCCTAAATTCAGGCTCAAAACCCCCGAAAAATCGATATTTTTGGGTCCCAGAAGCGATCTGTAGATGCCTACTCAGTGCTACAATATTTTCAAATTATACGCCCAAAACATACTAAAAATCGATATTTTGGGTCCCAAAGTCGATATGTGCATGCATCTTCTGTACCCGTTTATATCTCAAATTCAGGCTCAAAACACCCAAAAAATCGATATTTTTGTGTCCCAAAAGCGATCTGTACATGTCTACACCGTGTTTGAGTATTTTCAAAATTCAGGCCCAAAAGATGCTCAAATTCAGGTTCAAAACATTCGAAAATTCGATATTTTTGGGTCCCAGAAGCGATCTGTACAAGCCTACTTCTTGTTAGAATGTTTTCAAAATACAGATCCAAAACATGCTGAAAATCGATATTTTAGGTGTCCAAAGTCGATATGTGCATGCATCTTCTGTACCCGTTTATATCTCAAATTCAGGCTCAAAAAACCCAAAAAATCCATATTTTTGTGTCCCAGAAGCGATCTGTACATGCCTACTCCGTGGTACAGTATTTTCAAAATACAGGCCCAAAACATGCTCAAAATCGATATTTTAGGTGCCCAAAGTCAATATGTGCATACATCTTCTGTATCCGTCTATATCTCAAATTCAGATTCAAAACACGAGAAAATTCGGTAATTTTGGGTCCCAGAAGCGATCTGTACATGCCTACTCCTTGCTAGAATGTTTTCAAGATACAGACCCAAAACATGCTCAAAATCGATATTTTAGGTGCCCAAAGTCGATATGTGCATGCATCCTCTGTACCCGGTTATATCCCAAATTCTGTCTCAAAACCCCCGAAAATTCGATATTTTTGGGTCCCAGAAGCGATCTGTACATGCCTACTCAGTGCTACAATATTTTCAAATTATACGCCCAAAACATACTAAAAATCGATATTTTGGGTCCCAAAGTCGATATGTGCATGCATCTTCTGTACCCGTTTATATCTCAAATTCAGGCTCAAAACACCCAAAAAATCGATATTTTTGGGTCCCAGAAGCGATCTGTACATGCCTACTCCTTGCTAGAATGTTTTCAAGATACAGACCCAAAACATGCTCAAAATCGATATTTTAGGTGCAAAAAGTCGATATGTGCATGCATCCTCTGTACCCGGTTATATCCTAAATTCAGGCTCAAAAACCCCGAAAATTCGATATTTTTGGGTCCCAGAAGAGATCTGTACATGCCTACTCAGTGCTACAATATTTTCAAATTATACGCCCAAAACATACTAAAAATCGATATTTTGGGTCCCTAAGTCGATATGTGCATGCATCTTCTGTACCCGTTTATATCTCAAATTCAGGCTCAAAACACTCAAAAAATCGATACTTTTGTGTCCCAAAAGCGATCTGTACATGTCTACACCGTGTTTGAGTATTTTCAAAATTCAGGCCCAAAAGATGCTCAAAATCGATATTTTAGGTGCCCAAAGTCGATATGTGCATGCATCTTCTGTACCCATTTATATCTCAAATTCTGGCTCAAAACTCCGAAAATTCGATATTTTTGGGTCCCAGAAGCGATCTGTACATGCCTACTCCTTGCTAGAATTTTTTCAAGACACAGACCCAAAACATGATCAAAATCATTATTTTAGGTGCAAAAAGTCGATATGTGTATGCATCTTCTGTACCCGTTTATATCTCAAATTCAAGCTCAAAACACCCGAAAATGCCATATTTTTGGGTCCCTTAAGCGATCTGTACATGCATACTCAGTGCTAGAATGTTTTCAAAATGTAGGCTCAAAACATGCTAAAAACCGATATTTTAGGTGTCCAAAGTCGATATGTGCATGCATCTTCTGTACCCGTTTATATCTCAAATTAAGGCTCATAACACCAGAATATTCGATATTTTTGGGTCCCAGAAGCAATCTGTACATGCCTAGTCCGTGTTAAAGTATTTTCAAAATACAGGCCCAAAACATGCTGAAAATCTATATTTTAGGTGCCCAAAGTCAATATGTATATGCATCTTCTGTACCCGTCTATATCATAGATTCAGGTTCAAAACACCCAACAATTCGATATTTTTGGGTCCCAGAAGCGATCTGTACATGCCTACTCCTTGCTAGAATGTTTTCAAGATACAGACCCAAAACATGCTCAAAATCGATATTTTAGGTGCCCAAAGTCGATATGTGCATGCATCCTCTGTACCCGGTTATATCTCAAATTAAGGCTCAAAACACCAGAAAATTCGATATTTTTGGGTACCTTAAGCGATCTGTACATGCCTACTCCTTGCTAGAATGTTTTCAAGATACAGACCCAAAACATGCTCAAAATCGATATTTTAGGTGCAAAAAGTCGATATGTGCATGCATCCTCTGTACCCGGTTATATCCTATATTCAGGCTCAAAACCCCCGAAAATTCGATATTTTTGGGTCCCAGAAGCGATCTGTACATGCCTACTCAGTGCTACAATATTTTCAAATTATACGCCCAAAACATACTAAAAATCGATATTTTGGGTCCCAAAGTCGATATGTGCATGCATCTTCTGTACCCGTTTATATCTCAAATTCAGGCTCAAAACACCCAAAAAATCGATATTTTTGTGTCCCCAAAGCGATCTGTACATGTCTACACCGTGTTTGAGTATTTTCAAATTTCAGGCCCAAAAGATGCTCAAAATCGATATTTTAGGTGCCCAAAGTCGATATGTGCATGCATCTTCTGTACCCATTTATATCTCAAATTCTGGCTCAAAACTCCGAAAATTCGATATTTTTGGGTCCCAGAAGCGATCTGTACATGCATTCTCCGTGTTGGAGTGTTTTTAAAATACAGGCCCAAAACATGCTAAAAAATTCATATTTTAGTTGCACAAAGTCAATATGTGTATGCATTCTCTGTACCCGGTTATATCTCAAATTCAGGCTCAAAACTCCCGAAAATTCGATATTTTTGGGTCCCAGGAGCGATCTGTACATGCCTACTCCTTGCTAGAATTTTTTCAAGACACAGACCCAAAACATGATCAAAATCGTTATTTTAGGTGCAAAAAGTCGATATGTGTATGCATCTTCTGTACCCGTTTATATCTCAAATTCAAGCTCAAAAAACCCGAAAATACCATATTTTTGGGTCCCTTAAGCGATCTGTACATGCATACTCAGTGCTAGAATGTTTTCAAAATGTAGGCTCAAAACATGCTAAAAACCGATATTTTAGGTGTCCAAAGTCGATATGTGCATGCATCTTCTGTACCCGTTTATATCTCAAATTCTGGCTCAAAACACCCGAAAATTCGATATTTTTGGGTCCCCGAAGCGATCTGTACATGCCTACTCCGTGTTAGAGTATTTTCAAAATACAGGCCCAAAACATGCTCAAAATCAATATTTTAGGTGCCCAAAGTCGATATGTGCATGCATCCTCTGTACCCGTTTATATCTCAAATTCAGGCTCAAAACACTCAAAAAATCGATATTTTTGTGTCCGAGAAGCGATCTGTACATGTCTACTTCGTGTTAGAGTATTTTCAAAATACATGCCCAAAACATGCTCAAAATCGATATTTTAGGTGCAAAAAATCGATATGAGCATGCATCTTCTGTATCCGTTTATATCTCAAATTCAGGCTCAAAACACCCGAAAATTCGATATTTTTGGGTCCCAGAAGCAATCTGTACATGCCTAGTCCGTGTTAAAGTATTTTCAAAATACAGGCCCAAAACATGCTGAAAATCTATATTTTAGGTGCCCAAAGTCAATATGTCTATGCATCTTCTGTACCCGTTTATATCATAGATTCAGGTTCAAAACACCCAAAAATTCGATATTTTTGGGTCCCACAAGCGATCTGTACATGCCTACTCCTTGCTAGAATGTTTTCAAGATACAGACCCAAAACATGCTCAAAATCGATATTTTAGGTGCCCAAAGTCGATATGTGCATGCATCTTCTGTACCCGTTTATATCTCAAATTCAGGCTCAAAACACCCAAAAAATCGATATTTTTGTGTCCCAAAAGCGATCTGTACATGTCTACACCGTGTTTGAGTATTTTCAAAATTCAGGCCCAAAAGATGCTCAAAATCGATATTTTAGGTGCCCAAAGTCGATATGTGCATGCATCTTCTGTACCCATTTATATCTCAAATTCTGGCTCAAAACTCCGAAAATTCGATATTTTTGGGTACCAGAAGCGATCTGTACATGCATTCTCCGTGTTGGAGTGTTTTTAAAATACAGGCCCAAAACATGCTAAAAAATTCATATTTTAGTTGCACAAAGTCAATATGTGTATGCATTCTCTGTACCCGGTTATATCTCAAATTCAGGCTCAAAACTCCCGAAAATTCGATATTTTTGGGTCCCAGGAGCGATCTGTACATGCTTACTCCTTGCTAGAATTTTTTCAAGACACAGACCCAAAACATGATCAAAATCGTTATTTTAGGTGCAAAAAGTCGATATGTGTATGCATCTTCTGTACCCGTTTATATCTCAAATTCAATCTCAAAACACCCGAAAATACCATATTTTTGGGTCCCTTATGCGATCTGTACATGCATACTCAGTGCTAGAATGTTTTCAAAATGTAGGCTCAAAACATGCTAAAAACCGATATTTTAGGTGTCCAAAGTCGATATGTGCATGCATCTTCTGTACCCGTTTATATCTCAAATTAAGGCTCATAACACCAGAAAATTCGATATTTTTGGGTACCTTAAGCGATCTGCACATGCCTACTCAGTGCTAGAATGTTTTTAAAATAGAGGCTCAGAACATGCTAAAAATCGATATTTTGGGTGCCCAAAGTCGATATGTGCATGCATCTTTTGTACCCGTTTATATCTCAAATTCTGGCTCAAAACACCCGAAAATTCGATATTTTTGGGTCCCCGAAGCGATCTGTACATGCCTACTCCGTGTTAGAGTATTTTCAAAATACAGGCCCAAAACATGCTCAAAATCAATATTTTAGGTGCCCAAAGTCGATATGTGCATGCATCTTCTGTACCCGTTTATATCTCAAATTCAGGCTCAAAACACTCAAAAAATCGATATTTTTGTGTCCGAGAAGCGATCTGTACATGTCTACTCCATGTTAGAGTATTTTCAAAATACAGGCCCAAAACATGCTCAAAATCGATATTTTAGGTGCAAAAAATCGATATGTGCATGCATCTTCTGTATCCGTTTATATCTCAAATTCAGGCTCAAAACACCCGAAAATTCGATATTTTTGGGTCCCAGAAGCAATCTGTACATGCCTAGTCCGTGTTAAAGTATTTTCAAAATACAGGCCCAAAACATGCTGAAAATCTATATTTTAGGTGCCCAAAGTCGATATGTGCATGCATCTTCTGTACCCGTTTATATCTCAAATTCAGGCTCAAAACACCCAAAAAATCGATATTTTTGTGTCCCAAAAGCGATCTCTACATGTCTACACCGTGTTTGAGTATTTTCAAAATTCAGGCCCAAAAGATGCTCAAAATCGATATTTTAGGTGCCCAAAGTCGATATGTGCATGCATCTTCTGTACCCATTTATATCTCAAATTCTGGCTCAAAACTCCGAAAATTTGATATTTTTGGGTCCCAGAAGCGATCTGTACATGCATTCTCCGTGTTGGAGTGTTTTTAAAATACAGGCCCAAAAACATGCTAAAAAATTCATATTTTAGGTGCACAAAGTCAATATGTGTATGCATTCTCTGTACCCGGTTATATCTCAAATTCAGGCTCAAAACTCCCGAAAATTCGATATTTTTGGGTCCCAGGAGCGATCTGTACATGCCTACTCCTTGCTAGAATTTTTTCAAGAAACAGACCCAAAACATGATCAAAATCGTTATTTTAGGTGCAAAAAGTCGATATGTGTATGCATCTTCTGTACCCGTTTATATCTCAAATTCAAGCTCAAAACACCCGAAAATACCATTTTTTGGGTCCCTTAAGCGATCTGTACATGCATACTCAGTGCTAGAATGTTTTCAAAATGTAGGCTGAAAACATGCTAAAAACCGATATTTTAGGTGTCCAAAGTCGATATGTGCATGCATCTTCTGTACCCGTTTATATCTCAAATTAAGGCTCAAAACACCAGAAAATTCGATATTTTTTGGTACCTTAAGCGATCTGCACATGCCTACTCAGTGCTAGAATGTTTTTAAAATAGAGGCTTAAAACATGCTATAAATCGATATTTAAGGTGTCCAAAGTCGATATGAGGATGCATCTTCTGTACCCGTTTATATCTCAAATTCAAGCTCAAAACACCCGAAAATTCGTTATTTTTGGGTCCCAGAAGCGATCTGTACATGCCTACTCCGTGTTAGAGTATTTTCAAAATACAGGCCTAAGACATGCTGTAAATCGACATTTTAGGTGCCCAAAGTCAATATGTGTATGCATCTTTTGTACCCGTCTATATCCCAAATTCTGGTTCAAAACACTCGAAAATTCGATATTTTTGGGTCCCAGAAGCAATCTGTACAAGCTTACTTCTTGTTAGAATGTTTTCAAGATACAGATCCAAAACATGCTCAAAATCGATATTTTAGGTGCAAAAAGTCGATATGTGCATGCATCTTCTGTACCCGTTTATATCTCAAATTTTGGCTCAAAACATCCGAAAATTCGATATTTTTGGGTCCCCGAAGCGATCTGTACATGCCTACTTCTTGCTAGAATTTTTTCAAGATATAGACCAAAAACATGATCAAAATTGATATTTTAGGTGCAAAAAGTCGATATGTGTATGCATCTTCTGTACCCGTTTATATCTCAAATTCAGGCTCAAAACTCCGAAAATTCGATATTTTTGGGTCCCTTAAGCAATCTGCGCATGTCTACTCAGTGCTAGAATGTTTTTTAAAATACAGGCTTAAAACATGCTATAAATCGATATTTTAGGTGTCCTAAATCGATATGTGCATGCATCTTCTGTACCCGTTTATATCTCAAATTCAGGCTCAAAACACCCAAAAAATCGATATTTTTGTGTCCCAGAAGCGATCTTTACATGCCTACTCCGAGTTAAAGTATTTTCAAGATACAGGCCCAAAACATGCTCAAAATCGATATTTTAGGTGCCCAAAGTCGATATGTGCATGCATCTTCTGTATCCGTTTATATCTCAAATTCAGGCTCAAAACCACAGAAAATTCAATATTTTTGGGTCCCAGAAGCGATCTGTACATGCCTACTCCGTGTTAGAGTATTTTCAAAATACAGGCCCAAAACATGCTCAAAATCAATATTTTAGGTCCCCAAAGTCGATATGTGCATGCATCTTCTGTATCCGTCTATATCCCAAATTCAGGTTCAAAATACCCGAAAATTCGATATTTTTGGGTCCCAGAAGCGATCTGTACATGCCTACTTCTTGCTAGAATTTTTTCAAGATATAGACCCAAAACATGATCAAAATTGATATTTTAGGTGCAAAAAGTCGATATGTGTATGCATCTTCTGTACCCGTTTATATCTCAAATTCGGGCTCAAAACACTGGAAAATTCCATATTTTTGGGTCCCTTAAGCGATCTGTACATGCATACTCAGTGCTAGAATGTTTTCAAAATATAGGCTCAAAACATGCTAAAAATCGATATTTTAGGTGTCCAAAGTCGATATGTGCATGCATCTTCTGTACCCATTTATATCTCAAATTCAGGCTCAAAACATCGAAAATTCGATATTTTTGGGTCCCTTAAGCAATCTTCACATGCCTACTCAGTGATAGAATGTTTTTAAAATACAGGCTTAAAACATGCTATAAATCGATATTTTAGGTGTCCAAAGTCGATATGTGCATGCATCTTCGGTACCCGTTTATATCTCAAATTCAGGCTCAAAACACTCAAAAAATCGATATTTTTGGGTCCCAGAAGCAATCTGTACATGCCTACTCCGTGGTAAAGTATTTTCAAAATACAGGCCCAAAACATGCTGAAAATCTATATTTTAGGTGCCCAAAGTCAATATGTGTATGCATCTTCTGAACCCGTGTATATCCCTAATTCAATTTGAAAACCCCAAAAAAATCGATATTTTTGTTTACAAGAAGCGATCTGTACATGCCTACTCCTTGCTAGAATGTTTTCAAGATACAGACCCAAAACATGCTCAAAATCGATATTTTAAGTGCAAAAAGTCGATATGTGCATGCATCTTCTGTACCCGTTTATATCACAAATTCAGGCTCAAAACTCCGAAAATTCGATATTTTTGGGTCCCTTAAGCAATCTGCACATGCCTACTCAGTGCTAGAATGTTTTTAAAATACCGGCTTAAAACATGCTATAAATCGATATTTTAGGTGTCCAAAGTCGATACGTGCATGCATCTTCTGTACCCGTTTATATCTCAAATTCAGGCTCAAAACACCCAAAAAATCAATATTTTTGTGTCCCAGAAGCGATCCGTACATGCCTACTCCGAGTTAGAGTATTTTCAAAATACAGGCCCAAAACATGCTCAAAATCGATATTTTAGGTGCCCAAAGTCGATATGTGCATGCATCTTCTGTATCCGTTTATATCTCAAATTCAGGCTCAAAACACCCGAAAATTCGATATTTTTGGGTCCCAGATGCGATCTGTACGTGCATACTCCGTGTTAGAGTGTTTTTAAAATACAGGCCCTAAACATGCTCAAAATCGATATTTTATGTGCCCAAAGTCAATATGCGTATGCATCTTCTGTACCCGTGTATATCCCTAATTCTGGTTCATAACTCCAGAAAATTCGATATTTTTGGGTCCCAGAAGCGATCTGTACATGCCTACTCCTTGCTAGAATGTTTTCAAGATACAGGCCCAAAACATACTCAAAATCGATATTTTAATTGCAAAAAGTCGATATGTGCATGCATCTTCTGTACCCGTTTATATCTCAAATTCAGGCTCAAAACTCCGAAAATTCGATATTTTTGGGTCCCTTAAGCAATCTGCGCATGTCTACTCAGTGCTAGAATGTTTTTTAAAATACAGGCTTAAAACATGCTATAAATCGATATTTTAGGTGTCCTAAGTCGATATGTGCATGCATCTTCTGTACCCGTTTATATCTCAAATTCAGGCTCAAAACACCCAAAAAATCGATATTTTTGTGTCCCAGAAGCGATCTTTACATGCCTACTCCGAGTTAAAGTATTTTCAAAATACAGGCCCAAAACATGCTCAAAATCGATATTTTAGGTGCCCAAAGTCGATATGTGCATGCATCTTCTGTATTCGTTTATATCTCAAATTCAGGCTCAAAACACCCGAAAATTCAATATTTTTGGGTCCCAGAAGCGATCTGTACATGCCTACTCCGTGTTAGAGTATTTTCAAAATACGGGCCTAAAACATGCTCAAAATCAATATTTTTGCTGCCCAAAGTCCAGAAGATGCATGCACATTTCGACTTTTTGCACCTAAAATATCGATTTTGAGCATGTTTTGGTTTTGTATCTTGAAAAAATTCTAGCTAGGAGTAGGCATGTACAGATCGCTTATGGGACCCAAAAATATCGATTTTTCGGGTGTTTTGAACCTGAATTTGGGATATAGACGGATCCAGAAGATGCTTGCACATATCGACTTTAGGCACCTAAAATATCGATTTTGAGCATGTTTTGGGCTTGTAATTTGAAAATATTCTAGAACTGAGTAGGCATGTACAGATCGCTTCTGGGACCCAAAAATATCGAATTTTCGGGGGTTTTGAGCCAGAATTTGGGATATAACCGGGTACATTGGATGCATGCACATATCGACTTTTTGCACCTAAAATATCGATTTTGAGCATGTTTTTGGTCTGTATCTTGAAAAAATTCTAGCAAGGAGTAGGCATGTACAGATCGCTTCTGGTACCCAAAAAAATCGAATTTTCTGGTGTTTTGAACCTGAATTAGGGATATACACGTGTACAGAAGATGCATACACATATTGACTTTGGGCACATAAAATATCGATTTTCAGCATGTTTTGGGCCTGTTTTTTAAAAACACTCTAACACGGAATATGCACGTACAGATCGCTTCTGGGACACAAAAATATTAAATTTTCGGGTGTTTTGAGCCTGAATTTGAGATATAAACGGGTACAGAAGATGCATGCACATATCGACTTTGGGCACCTAAAATATCGATTTTGAGCATGTTTTGGGTCCGTATTTTAAAAATACTCTAACACGGAGTAGACATGTACAGATCGCTTTTGGAACCCAAAAAGATCGAATTTTCGGGTGTTTTCAGCCTGAATTTGAGATTTAAACGGGTACAGAAGATGCATGCACATATCGACTTTGGACACCTAAAATATCGATTTATAGCATGTTTTAAGCCTTAATTTTAAAAAACATTCTAGCACTGAGTAGGCATGTGCAGATTGCTTAAGGGAACCAAAAATATGGAATTTTCGGAGTTTTGATCCTGAATTTGAGATATAAACGGGTACAGAAGATGCATGCACATATCGACTTTTTGCACTTAAAATATCGATTTTGAGCATGTTTTTGGTCTGTATCTTGAAAACATTCTAGCAAGGAGTAGGCATGTACAGATCGCTTTTGGGACCCAAAAATATCGAATTTTCTGGTGTTTTGAGCCTGAATTTGAGATATAAACGGGTACAGAAGATGCATTCACATATCGACTTTGGACACCTAAAACATCGATTTTGAGCATGTCTTGGGTTTGTATCTTAAAAAATTCTAGCAAGGAGTAGGCATGTACAGATCGCTTCTGGGACCCAAAAATATCGAATTTTCGGGTGTTTTGAACCTGAATTTGGGATATAGACGGATACAGAAGATGCATGCACATATCGACTTTGGGCATCTAAAATATCGATTTTGAGCATGTTTTGGGCCTGTATTTTGAAAATACTCTAACATGGAGTAGGCATGTACAGATCGCTTCCGGGAAACAAAAATATCGAATATTCGGGTGTTTTGAGTCTGAATTTGAGATATAAACGGGTACAGAAGATGCATACACATATCGACTTTGGGCACCCAAAATATCGATTTTGAGCATGTTTTGGGCATGTATTTTTAAAATACTCTAGCACTGAGTAGGCATGTGCAGATCGCTTCTGGAACCCAAATAAATCGAATTTTTGGTTGTTCTGAGCCTGAATTTCAGATATGAACGGGTACAGAAGATGCATGCACATATCGACTTTGGGCACCTAAAATATCGATTTTGAGCATGTTTTAAGCCTGTATTTTAAAAACATTCTAGCACTGAGTATGCATGTGCAGATTGCTTAAAGGACCCAAAAATATCGAATTTTCGGAGTTTTGAGCCTGAATTTGAAATATAAACGGGTACAGAAGATGCATGCACATATCGATTTTGGCACCCAAAATATCGATTTTTAGTATGTTTTCGGCGTATAATTTGAAAATACATTAACACGGAGAAGGCATGTACAGATCGCTTCTGGGACCCAAAAGTATTGAATTTTCGGGTGTTTTGAGCCTGAATTTGAGATATAAACGGATACAGAAGATGCATGCACATATCGACTTTGGGCACCCAAAATATCGATTTTGAACATGTTTTGGGCCTGTATCTTTAAAATACTCTAACACTGAGTAGACACGTACAGATCGCTTCTGGGACCCAAAAAAATCGAATTTTCTGGTGTTTTGAACCTGAATTAGGGATATACACGTGTACAGAAGATGCATACACATTTTTACTTTGGGCACATAAAATATCGATTTTTAGCATGTTTTGGGACTGTATTTTAAAAACACTCTAACACGTAGTGTGCACGTACAGATCGCTTCTGGGACCCAAAAATATTGAATTTTCGGGTGTTTTGAGCCTGAATTTGAGATATAAACGGGTACAGATGATGCATGCACATATCGACTTTGGGCACCTAAAATATCGATTTTTAGCATATTTTAAGCCTGTATTTTAAAAACATTCTAGCACTGAGTAGGCATTTGCAGATTGCTTAAAGGACCCAAAAATATCGAATTTTCGGAGTTTTGAGCCTGAATTTGAAATATAAACGGGTACAGAAGATGCATGCACATATCGACTTTTTCCACTTAAAATATCGATTTTGAGCATTATAACGTCCCTCGATAGTGAATAGCAGGGAGGACGTTATAAAAGATTAAGAGTTTAAGGAGGTTACGTAAACACAACGTTTTAATAAGAGCAAATATAATTATTAAGATAATAGAAATAACATGGATGGGTCAATCCAGCCAGTAAGTATCTAAGGAGGTGATACTTATCAGGACATTTACAGGAAATTAGCACAATCACAAGCAATATTATCCCCCGGTGCATAGAACCAATTCTCGTAGTGCACAACAACATAAAGTATGTTACTCCTACACAAGGTACAAAATAAATGAACAGGAATAAAAAGGAAACTTATCCGTTACTGTCGACTCCCTCACCACACCACCACACCTCGGGAAGAGTTACCACACCTGATGCCTGGATGAGACTGCCTGCATCAGGCACAGCTAGCCTTTTATACAGTTTGGGTGAAGCCGGGTTTATCTCGAACGAGAAAATAAAGACAGTCTTCTCCAGATTCGAATAACTAAACTTAAAACTAGTGGCGGTGCTGGTGGGGAACCTGATGGTAGTTTGGGATACGACTGAACTAGGTCTAAGGAGAGGAAAGGGTCATCACTAGCATATTTTTGGTCTGTATCTTGAAAACATTCTAGCAAGGAGTAGGCATGTACAGATCGCTTTTGGGACCCAAAAATATCGAATTTTCTGGTGTTTTGAACTTGAATTAGGGATATACACGTGTACAGAAGATGCATACACATATTGACTTTGGGTACATAAAATATCGATTTTCAGCATGTTTTGGGCCTGTTTTTAAAAAACACTCTAACACGGAGTATGCAAGTACAGATCGCTTCTGGGACCCAAAAATATTGAATTTTCGGGTGTTTTGAGCCTGAATTTGAGATATAAACGGGTACAGAAGATGCATGCACATATCGACTTTGGACACCTAAAATATCGATTTATAGCATGTTTTAAGCCTGTATTTTAAAAACATTCTAGCACTGAGTAGGCATGTGCAGATTGCTTAAGGGACCCAAAAATATCGAATTTTCGGAGTTTTTGAGCCTGAATTTGAGATATAAACGGGTACAGAAGCTGCATGCACATATCGACATTTTGCACTTAAAATATCGATTTTGAGCATGTTTTTGGTCTGTATCTTGAAAACATTCTAGCAAGGAGTAGGCATGTACAGATCGCTTTTGGGACCAAAAAATATCGAATTTTCTGGTGTTTTGGGCCTGAATTTGAGATATAAACGGGTACAGAAGATGCATACACATTTTTACTTTGGGCACATAAAATATCGATTTTCAGCATGTTTTGGGCCTGTATTTTAAAAACACTCTAAAACGGAGTGTGCACGTACAGATCGTTTCTGGGACCCAAAAATATTGAATTTTCGGGTGTTTTGAGCCTGAATTTGAGATATAAACGGGTACATATGATGCATGCACATATCGACTTTGGGCACCTAAAATATCGATTTTTAGCATGTTTTGGGCCTGTATTTTAAAAATACTCTAACACGGAGTAGACATGTACAGATCGCTTTTGGGACCCAAAAATATCGAATTTTCGGGTGTTTTGAGCCTGAATTTGAGATATAAACGGGTACAGAAGATGCATGCACATATCGACTTTGGACACCTAAAATATCGATTTATAGCATGTTTTAAGCTTGTATTTTAAAAACATTCTGGCACTGAGTAGGCATGTACAGATTGCTTAAAGGACCCAAAAATATCGAATTTTCGGAGTTTTGAGCCTGAATTTGAAATATAAACGGGTACAGAAGATGCATGCACATATCGACTTTTTGCACTTAAAATATCGATTTTGAGCATGTTTTTTATCTGTATCTTGAAAACATTCTAGCAAGGAGTAGGCATGTACAGATCGCTTTTGGAACCCAAAAATATTGAATTTTCGGGTGTTTTGAGTCTGAATTTGAGATATAAACGGGTACAGAAGATGCATACACATATTGACTTTGGGCACATAAAATATCGATTTTCAGCATGTTTTGGGCCTGTTTTTTAAAAACACTCTAACACGGAGTATGCACGTGCAGATTGCTTCTGGGACCCAAAAATATTGAATTTTTGGGTGTTTTGAGCCTGAATTTGAGATATAATCGGATACAGAAGATGCATGCACATATCGACTTTGGGCACCTAAAATATCGTTTTTTAGCATGTTTTGGGCCTGTATTTTAAAAATACTCTAACACGGAGTAGACATGTACAGATCGCTTTTGGGACCCAAAAAGATCGAATTTTCGGGTGTTTTGAGCCTGAATTTGAGATATAAACGGGTACAGAAGATGCATGCACATATCGACTTTGGACACCTAAAATATCGATTTATAGCATGTTTTAAGCTTGTATTTTAAAAACATTCTGGCACTGAGTAGGCATGTACAGATTGCTTAAAGGACCCAAAAATATCGAATTTTCGGAGTTTTGAGCCTGAATTTGAAATATAAACGGGTACAGAAGATGCATGCACATATCGACTTTTTGCACTTAAAATATCGATTTTGAGCATGTTTTTTATCTGTATCTTGAAAACATTCTAGCAAGGAGTAGGCATGTACAGATCGCTTTTGGAACCCAAAAATATTGAATTTTCGGGTGTTTTGAGTCTGAATTTGAGATATAAACGGGTACAGAAGATGCATACACATATTGACTTTGGGCACATAAAATATCGATTTTCAGCATGTTTTGGGCCTGTTTTTTAAAAACACTCTAACACGGAGTATGCACGTGCAGATTGCTTCTGGGACCCAAAAATATTGAATTTTCGGGTGTTTTGAGCCTGAATTTGAGATATAATCGGATACAGAAGATGCATGCACATATCGACTTTGGGCACCTAAAATATCGTTTTTTAGCATGTTTTGGGCCTGTATTTTAAAAATACTCTAACACGGAGTAGACATGTACAGATCGCTTTTGGGACCCAAAAAGATCGAATTTTCGGGTGTTTTGAGCCTGAATTTGAGATATAAACGGGTACAGAAGATGCATGCACATATCGACTTTGGACACCTAAAATATCGATTTATAGCATGTTTTACGCCTGTATTTTAAAAACATTCTAGCACTGAGTAGGCATGTGTAGATTGCTTAAGGGACCCAAAAATATCAAATTTTCGGAGTTTTGAGCCTGAATTTGAGATATAAACGGGTACAGAAGATACATGCACATATCGACTTTGGACACCTAAAACATCGATTTTGAGCATGTCTTTGATTTGTATCTTAAAAAATTCTAGCAAGGAGTAGGCATGTACAGATCGCTTCTGGGACCCTAAAATATCGAATTTTCGGGTGTTTTGAACTTGAATTTGGGATATAGACGGATACAGAAGATGCATGCACATATCGACTTTAGGCACCTAAAATATCGATTTTGAGCATGTTTTGGGCCTGTATTTTTAAAAATACTCTAACACGGAGTAGGCATGTACAGATCGCTTCCGGGACACAAAAATATCGAATAGTCGGGTGTTTTGAGTCTGAATTTGAGATATAAACGGGTACAGAAAATGCATGCACATATCGACTTTGGGCAACCAAAATATCGATTTTGAGCATGTTTTGAGCCTGTATTTTTAAAATACTCTATCACTGACTAGGCATGTGCAGATCGCTTCTGGAACCCAAATAAATCAAATTTTAGGTTGTTCTGAGCCTGAATTTGAGATATGAACGGGTACAGAAGATGCATGCACATATCGACTTTGGGCACCTAAAATATCGATTTTGAGCATGTTTTGGGCCTGTATTTTGAAAATACTATAGCACGGTGTAGACGTGTACAGATCGCTTCTGGGACACAAAAATATCGATTTTTTGGGTGTTTTGAGCCTGAATTTGAGATATAAACGGGTACAGAAGATTCATGCACATATCGATTTTGGCACCCAAAATATCGATTTTTAGTATGTTTTCGGAGTATAATTTGAAAATATTCTAGCACTGAGTAGGCATGTACAGATCGCTTCTGGGACCCAAAAATATCGAATTTTCGGGGGGTTTGAGCCAGAATTTGGGATATAACCGGGTACATTGGATGCATGCACATATCGACTTTTTGCACCTAAAATATCGATTTTGAGCATGTTTTGGGTCTGTATCTTGAGAAAATTCTAGCAAGGAGTAGGCATGTACAGATCGCTTATGGGACCCAAAAATACCGAATTTTCTGGTGTTTTGAACCAGAATTTGGGATATAGACGGGTACAGAAGATGCATACACATATTGACTTTGGGCACCTATAATATCGATTTTCAGCCTGTTTTGGGCCTGTATTTTGAAAATACATTAACACGGAGTAGGCATGTACAGATCGCATCTGGGACCCAAAAATATTGAATTTTCGGGTGTTTTGAGCCTGAATTTGAGATATAAACGGATACAGAAGATGCATGCACATATTGACTTTCGGCACCTAAAATATCGATTTTGAGCATGTTTTGGACCTGTATTTTAAAAATACTCTAACACGGAGTAGGCATGTACAGATCGCTTCTGGGACACAAAAATATCGATTTTTTGGGTGTTTTGAGCCTGAATTTGAGATATAAACGGGTTCATAAGATGCATGCACATATCGACTTTGGACACCTAAAATATCGATTTATAGCATGTTTTAAGCCTGTATTTTAAAAACATTCTAGCACTGAGTAGGCATGTGCAGATTGCTTAAGGGACCCCAAAATATCGAATTTTCGGAGTTATGAGCCTGAATTTGAGATATAAACGGGTACAGAAGATGCATGCACATATCGACTTTTTGCACTTAAAATATCGATTTTGAGCATGTTTTTGGTCTGTATCTTGAAAACATTCTAGCAAGGAGTAGGCATGTACAGATCGCTTCTGGGACCCAAAAATAACGAATTTTCTGGTGTTTTGAACCTGACTTAGGGATATACACGTGTACATAAGATTCATACACATATCGACTTTGGGCACCTAAAATATCGATTTTTAGCATGTTTTGGGCCTGTATTTTAAAAATACTCTAACACGGAGTAGACATGTACAGATCGCTTTTGGGACCCAAAAATATCGAATTTTCGGGTGTTTTTAGCCTGAATTTGAGATATAAACGGGTACAGAAGATGCATGCACATATTGACTTTGGACACCTAAAATATCGATTTTCAGCATGTTTTGAGCATATATTTTGAAAACATTCTAGCACTAAGTATGCATGTACAGATCTCTTAAGGGACCAAAAAATATGGAATTTTCCGGTGTTTTGAGCCTGAATTTGAGATATAAACGGGTACAGAAGATGCATGCACATATCGACTTTGGACACCTAAGATATCGATTTTTAGCATGTTTTGAGCCTATATTTTGAAAACATTTTAGCACTAAGTATTCATGTACGCTTAAGGGACCCAAAAATATGGAATTTTCGGGTGTTTTGAGCCTGAATTTGAGATATAAACGGGTACAGAAGATGCATGCACATATCGACTTTGGGCACCTAAAATATCGATTTTGAGCATGTTTTGGGCCCGTATTTTGACAATACTCTAACACGGAGTAGGCATGTACAGATCGCTTCGGGAACCCAAAAATATGGAATTTTCGGGTGTTTTGAGCCTGAATTTGAGATATAAACGGGTACAGAAGATGCATGCACATTTCGACTTTTTGCAACTAAAATATCGATTTTGAGCATGTTTTGGGTCTGTATCTTGAAAACATTCTAGCAAGAAGTAGGCATGTACAGATTGCTTCTGGGACCCAAAAATATCGAATTTTCGAGTGTTTTGAACCTGAATTTGGGATATAGACGGATACAGAAGATGCATGCACATATCGATTTTAGGCACCTAAAATATCGATTTTGAGCATGTTTTGGGCCTGTATTTTTAAAAATACTCTAACACGGAGTAGGCATGTACAGATCGCTTCTGGAACCCAAATAAATCGAATTTTAGGTTGTTCTGAGCGTGAATTTGAGATATGAACGGGTACAGAAGATGCATGCACATATCGACTTTGGGCACCTAAAATATCGATTTTGAGCATGTTTTGGGCCTGTATTTTGAAAATACTACAGCACGGTGTAGACATGTACAGATCGCTTCTGGGACACAAAAATATCATTTTTTTGGGTGTTTTGAGCCTGAATTTGAGATATAAACGGGTACAGAAGATTCATGCACATATCGATTTTGGCACCCAAAATATCGATTTTTAGTATGTTTTCGGCGTATAATTTGAAAATATTCTAGCACTGAGTAGGCATGTACAGATCGCTTCTGGGACCCAAAAATATCGAATTTTCGGGGGTTTTGAGCCAGAATTTGGGATATAACCGGGTACATTGGATGCATGCACATATCGACTTTTTGCACCTAAAATATCGATTTTGAGCATGTTTTGGGTCTGTATCTTGAGAAAATTCTAGCAAGGAGTAGGCATGTACAGATGGCTTCTGGGACCCAAAAATACCGAATTTTCTGGTGTTTTGAACCTGAATTTGGGATATAGACGGGTACAGAAGATGCATACACATATTGACTTTGGGCACCTAAAATATCGATTTTCAGCCTGTTTTGGGCCTGTATTTTGAAAATACATTAACACGGAGTAGGCATGTACAGATCGCATCAGGGACCCAAAAATATTGAATTTTCGGGTGTTTTGAGCCTGAATTTGAGATATAAACGGATACAAAAAGATGCATGCACATATCGACTTTGGGCACCTAAAATATCGATTTTGAGCATATTTTGGGCCTGTATTATAAAAATACTCTAACACGGAGTAGGCATGTATAGATCGCTTCTGGGACACAAAAATATCGATTTTTTGGGTGTTTTGAGCCTGAATTTGAGATATAAACGGCTTCATAAGATGCATGCACATATCGACTTTGGACACCTAAAATATCGATTTATAGCATGTTTTAAGCCTGTATTTTAAAAACATTCTAGCACTGAGTAGGCATGTGCAGATTGCTTAAGGGACCCAAATATATCGAATTTTCGGAGTTTTGAGCCTGAATTTGAGATATAAACGGGTACAAAAGATGCATGCACATATCGACTTTTTGCACTTAAAATATCGATTTATAGCATATTTTAAGCCTGTATTTTAAAAACATTCTAGCACTGAGTAGGCATGTGCAGATTGCTTAAGGGACCCAAAAATATCGAATTTTAGAGTGTTTTGAACCTGAATTTGGGATATAGACGGGTACAGAAGATGCATACACATATTGACTTTGTGCACCTAAAATATCGATTTTCAGCCTGTTTTGGGCCTGTATTTTGAAAATACATTAACACGGAGTAGGCATGTACAGATTGCATCTGGGACCCAAAAATATTGAATTATCGGGTGTTTTGAGCCTGAATTTGAGATATAAACGGATACAGAAGATGCATGCACATATCGACTTTGTTCACCTAAAATATCGATTTTGAGCATGTTTTGGGCCTGTATTTTAAAAATACTCTAACACGGAGTAGGCATGTACAGATCGCTTCTGGGACACAAAAATATCGATTTTTTGGGTGTTTTGAGCCTGAATTTGAGATATAAACGGGTTCATAAGATTCATGCACATATCGACTTTGGACACCTAAAATATCGATTTATAGCATGTTTTAAGCATGTATTTTAAAAACATTCTAGCACTGAGTAGGCATGTGCAGATTGCTTAAGGGACCCAAAAATATCGAATTTTCGGAGTTTTGAGCCTGAATTTGAGATATAAACGGGTACAGAAGATGCATGCACATATCGACTTTTTGCACCTAAAATATCGATTTTGAGCATGTTTTGGGTCTGTATCTTGAAAAAATTCTGGTAAGGAGTAGGCATGTACAGATCGCTTCTGGGACCCAAAAATATTGAATTTTCGGGTTTTTTTGAACCTGAATTTGGGATATAGACGGATACAGAAGATGCATGCACATATCGACTTTGGGCAGCTAAAATATCGATTTTTAGCATGTTTTGGGCCCGTATTTTGACAATACTCTAACACGGAGTAGGCATGTACAGATCGCTTCGGGAACCCAAAAATATGGAATTTTCGGGTGTTCTGAGCCTGAATTTGAGATATAAACGGGTACAGAAGATGCATACACATTTCGACTTTTTGCACCTAAAATATCGATTTTGAGCATGTTTTGGGTCTGTATCTTGAAAACATTCTAACAAGAAGTAGGCATGTACAGATTGCTTCTGGGACCAAAAAATATCGAATTTTCGAGTGTTTTGAACCTGAATTTGGAATATAGACGGGTACAGAAGATGCATACACATATTGACTTTGGGCAGCTAAAATATCGATTTTCAGCATGTTTTAGGCCCGTATTTTGAAAATACTCTAACACGGAGTATGCATGTACCCATTGCTTTTGGTTCCCAAAAATATCGAATATTCGGGTGTTTTGAGTTTGAATATGAGATATAAACGGGTACAGAAGATGCATGCACATATCGACTTTTTGCACCCAAAATATCGATTTTGAACATGTTTTGGGCCGGTATCTTTAAAATACTCTAACACTGAGTAGACACGTACAGATCGCTTCTGGGACCCAAATAAATCGAATTTTCGGGTGTTCTGAGCCTGAATTTGAGATATGAACGGGTACAGAAGATGCATGCACATATCGACTTTGGGCACCTAAAATATCGATTTTTAGCATGTTTTGGGTCTGTATTTTAAAAATACTCTAACACGGAGTAGACATGTACAGATCGCTTTTGGGACCCAAAAATATCGAATTTCCGGGTGTTTTGAGCCAGAATTTGAGATACAAACGGGTACAGAAGATGCATGCACATATCGACTTTGGACACCTAAAATATGGATTTTTAGCATGTTTTGAGCCTATATTTTGAAAACATTCTAGCACTAAGTATGCATGTACGCTTAAGGGACCCAAAAATATGGAATTTTCGGGTGTTTTGAGCCTGAATTTGAGATATAAACGGGTACAGAAGATGCATGCACATATCGACTTTGGGCACCTAAAATATCGATTTTGAGCATGTTTTGGGCCCGTATTTTGACAATACTCTAACACGGAGTAGGAATGTACAGATCGCTTCGGGAACCCAGAAATATGGAATTTTCGGGTGTTTTGAGCCTGAATTTGAGATATAAACAGGTACAGAAGATGCATGCACATTTCGACTTTTTGCAACTAAAATATCGATTTTGAGCATGTTTTGGGTCTGTATCTTGAAAACATTCTAGCAAGAAGTAGGCATGTACAGATTGCTTCTGGGACCCAAAAATATCGAATTTTCGAGTGTTTTGAACCTGAATTTGGGATATAGACGGGTACAGAAGATGCATGCACATATCGACTTTGGACACCTAAAACATCGATTTTGAGCATGTCTTTGGTTTGTATCTTAAAAAATTCTAGCAAGGAGTAGGCATGTACAGATCGCTTTTGGGACCCAAAAATATCGAATTTTCGGGTGTTTTGAACCTGATTTTGGGATATAGACGGATACAGAAGATGCATGCACATATCGACTTTAGGCACCTAAAATATCGATTTTGAGCATGTTTTGGGCCTGTATTTTTAAAAATACTCTAACACGGAGTAGGCATGTACAGATCGCTTCTGGAACCCAAATAAATCGAATTTTAGGTTGTTCTGAGCGTGAATTTGAGATATGAACGGGTACAGAAGATGCATGCACATATCGACTTTTTGCACCTAAAATATCGATTTTGAGCATGTTTTGGGTCTGTATCTTGAGAAAATTCTAGCAAGGAGTAGGCATGTACAGATCGCTTCTGGGACCCAAAAATACCGAATTTTCTGGTGTTTTGAATCTGAATTTGGGATATAGACAGGTACAGAAGATGCATACACATATTGACTTTGGGCACCTAAAATATCGATTTTCAGCCTGTTTTGGGCCCGTATTTTGAAAATACATTAACACGGAGAAGGCATGTACAGATCGTATCTGGGACCCAAAAATATTGAATTTTCGGGTGTTTTGAGCCTGAATTTGAGATATAAACGGATACAGAAGATGCATGCACATATCGACTTTGGGCACCTAAAATATCGATTTTGAGCATGTTTTGGGCCTGTATTTTAAAAATACTCAAACACGGAGTAGGCATGTACAGATCGCTTCTGGGACACAAAAATATCGATTTTTTGGGTGTTTTGAGCCTGAATTTGAGATATAAACGGCTTCATAAGATGCATGCACATATCGACTTTGGACACCTAAAATATCGATTTATAGCATGTTTTGAGCCTGTATTTTAAAAACATTCTAGCACTGAGTAGGCATGTGCAGATTGCTTAAGGGACCCAAAAATATCGAATTTTCGGAGTTTTGAGCCTGAATTTGAGATATAAACGGGTACAGAAGATGCATGCACATATCGACTTTTTGCACTTAAAATATCGATTTTGAGCATGTTTTTGGTCTGTATCTTGAAAACATTCTAGCAAGGAGTAGGCATGTACAGATCGCTTCGGGGACCCAAAAATATCGAATTTTCGGGTGTTTTGAGCCAGAATTTGAGATATAAACGGGTACAGAAGATGCATGTATATATCGACTTTTTGCACCTAAAATATCGATTTTGAGCATGTTTTGGGTCTGTATATTGAAAACATTCTAGCAAGGAGTAGGCATGTACAGATCGCTTCTGGAACCCAAAAATACCGAGTTTTCTGGTGTTTTGAACCTGAATTTGGGATATAGACGGGTACAGAAGATTCATACACATATTGACTTTGGGCACCTAAAATATAGATTTTGAGCATGTTTTGGGCCTGTATTTTGAAAATACTTTAACACGGAGTAGGCATGTACAGATCGCTTGTGGGACCCAAAAATATCGAATTTTTGAGTGTTTTGAGCCTGAATTTGAGATATAAACGGGTACCGAAGATGCATGCACATCTCGACTTTGGACACCTAAAATATCGATTTATAGCATGTTTTAAGCCTGTATTTTAAAAACATTCTATCACTGAGTAGGCATGTGAAGATTGCTTAAGGGACCCAAAAATATCGAATTTTCGATGTTTTGAGCCTGAATTTGAGATATGAACGGGTACAGAAGATGCATGCACATATCGACTTTGGGCACCTAAAATATCGATTTTGAGCATGTTTTGGGCCTGTATTTTGAAAATACTATAGCACGGTGTAGACATGTACAGATCGCTTCTGGGACACAAAAATATCGTTTTTTTGGGTGTTTTGAGCCTGAATTTGAGATATAAACGGGTACAGAAGATTCATGCACATATCGATTTTAGCACCCAAAATATCGATTTTTAGTATGTTTTCGGCGTATAATTTGAAAATATTCTAGCACTGAGTAGGCATGTACAGATCGCTTCTGGGACCCAAAAATATCGAATTTTCGGGGGTTTTGAGCCAGAATTTGGGATATAACCGGGTACATTGGATGCATGCACATATCGACTTTTTGCACCTAAAATATCGATTTTGAGCATGTTTTGGGTCTGTATCTTGAGAAAATTCTAGCAAGGAGTAGGCATGTACAGATCGCTTCTGGGACCCAAAAATACCGAATTTTCTGGTGTTTTGAACCTGAATTTGGGATATAGACGGGTATTGAAGATGCATACACATATTGACTTTGGGCACCTAAAATATCGATTTTCAGCCTGTTTTGGGCCTGTATTTTGAAAATACATTAACACGGAGTAGGCATGTACAGATCGCATCTGGGACCCAAAAATATTGAATTTTCGGGTGTTTTGAGCCTGAATTTGAGATATAAACGGATACAGAAGATGCATGCACATATCGACTTTGGGCACCTAAAATATCGATTTTGAGCATGTTTTGGGCCTGTATTTTAAAAATACTCTAACACGGAGTAGGCATGTACAGATCGCTTCTGGGACACAAAAAAATCGATTTTCTGGGTGTTTTGAGCCTGAATTTGAGATATAAACGGCTTCATAAGATGCATGCACATATCGACTTTGGACACCTAAAATATCGATTTATAGCATGTTTTAAGCCTGTATTTTAAAAACATTCTAGCACTGAGTAGGCATGTACAGATCGCTTCGGGAACCCAAAAATATGGAATTTTCGGGTGTTTTGAGCCTGAATTTGAGATATAAACGGGTACAGAAGATGCATACACATTTCGACTTTTTGCACCTAAAATATCGATTTTGAGCATGTTTTGGGTCTGTATCTTGAAAACATTCTAGCAAGAAGTAGGCATGTACAGATTGCTTCTGGGACCAAAAAATATCGAATTTTCGAGTGTTTTGAACCTGAATTTGGGATATAGACGGGTACAGAAGATGCATACACATATTGACTTTGGGCAGCTAAAATATCGATTTTCAGCATGTTTTAGGCCCGTATTTTGAAAATACTCTAACACGGAGTATGCATGTACCCATTGCTTTTGGTACCCATAAATATCGAATATTCGGGTGTTTTGAGTCTGAATTTGAGATATAACCGGGTACAGAAGATGCAAGCACATATCGACTTTTTGCACCCAAAATATCGATTTTGAACATGTTTTGGGCCGGTATCTTTAAAATACTCTAACACTGAGTAGACACGTACAGATCGCTTCTGGGACCCAAATAAATCGAATTTTCGGGTGTTCTGAGCCTGAATTTGAGATATGAACGGGTACAGAAGATGCATGCACATATCGACTTTGGGCACCTAAAATATCGATTTTTAGCATGTTTTGGGCCTGTATTTTAAAAATACTCTAACACGGAGTAGACATGTACAGATCGCTTTTGGGACCCAAAAATATCGAATTTCCGGGTGTTTTGAGCCAGAATTTGAGATACAAACGGGTACAGAAGATGCATGCACATATCGACTTTGGACACCTAAAATATCGATTTTGAGCATGTTTTGGGCCCGTATTTTGACAATACTCTAACACGGCGTAGGCATGTACAGATCGCTTCGGGAACCCAAAAATATGGAATTTTCGGGTGTTTTGAGCCTGAATTTGAGATATAAACGGGTACAGAAGATGCATGCACATTTCGACTTTTTGCAACTAAAATATCGATTTTGAGCATGTTTTGGGTCTGTATCTTGAAAACATTCTAGCAAGAAGTAGGCATGTACAGATTGCTTCTGGGACCCATAAATATCGAATTTTCGAGTGTTTTGAACCTGAATTTGGGATATAGACGGGTACAGAAGATGCATACACATATTGACTTTGGGCAGCTAAAATATCGATTTTCAGCATGTTTTTGGCCCGTATTTTGAAAATACTCTAACACAGAGTATGCATGTACACATTGCTTTTGGTACCCAAAAACATTGAATTTTCGGATGTTTTGAGCCTGAATTTGAGATATAAACGGGTACAGAAGATGCATGCACATATCGACTTTGGGCACCTAAAATATCGATTTTGAGCATCTTTTGAGCCTGTATTTTGAAAATATTCTAGCACTGAGTAGGCATGTACAGATCGCTTCTGGGACACAAAAATATCGAATTTTCGGGGGTTTTGAGCCAGTATTTGGGATATAACCGGGTACAGAAGATGCATGCACATATCGACTTTTTGCACCTAAAATATCGATTTTGAGCATGTTTTGGGTCTGTAGGCTATCTTGAAAACATTCTAACGAAGAGTAGGCATGTACAGATCGCTTATTGGACCAAAAAATACCGATTTTTCTGGTGTTTTAAACCTGAATATGGAATATAGACGGGTACAGAAGATGCATACACATATCGACTTTGGGCACCTAAAATATCGATTTTGATCATGTTTTGGGCCTGTATTTTGAAAATACTCTAACTCGGAGTAGGCATGTACAGATCGCTTCTGGGACACAAAAATATTGATTTTTTGGGTGTTTTGAGCCTGAATTTGAGATATAAACGGGTACAAAAGATGCATGCACATATCGACTTTTTGCACCTAAAATATCGATTTTGAGCATGTTTTGGGTTTTGTATCTTGAAAATACTCAAACACGGTGTAGACATGTACAGATCGCTTCTGGGACACAAAAATATCGATTTTTTGGGTGTTTTGAGCCTGAATTTGAGATATAAACGGGTACAGAAGATGCATGCACATATCGACTTTGCCACCCAAAATATCGATTTTTAGTAAGTTTTAGGCGTATAATTTGAAAATATTCTAGCACAGAGTAGGCATGTACAGATCGCTTCTGGGACCCAAATAAATCGAATTTTCAGGTGTTCTGAGCCTGAATTTGAGATATGAACGGGTACAGAAGATGCATGCACATATCGACTTTGGGCACCTAAAATATCGATTTTGAGCATGTTTTGGGCCTGTATTTTGAAAATACTCTAACACGGTGTAGACATGTACAGATTGCTTCTGGGACACAAAAATATCGATTTTTTGGGTGTTTTGAACCTGAATTTGAGATATAAACGGGTACAGAAGATGCATGCACATATCGACTTTGGCCCCCAAAATATCGATTTTTAGCATGTTTTGGGCCTGTATTTTAAAAATACTCTAACACGGAGTAGACATGTACAGATCGCTTTTGGGACCCAAAAATATCGAATTTTCGGGTGTTTTCAGCCTGAATTTGAGATATAAACGGGTACAGAAGATGCATGCACATATCGACTTTAGACACCTAAAATATCGATTTTTAGCATGTTTTGAGCCTATATTTTGAAAAAATTCTAGCACTGAGTATGCATGTACAGATCTCTTAAGGGACACAAAAATATGGAATTTTCGGGTGTTTTGAGCCTGAATTTGAAATATAAACGGGTATAGAAGATGCATGCACATTTCGACTTTTTGCACCTAAAATATCGATTTTGTGCATGTTTTGGGTCTGTATCTTGAAAACATTCTAGCAAGAAGTAGGCATGTACAGATTGCTTCTGGGACCCAAAAATATCGAATTTTCGAGTGTTTTGAACCTGAATTTGGGATATAGACGGGTACAGAAGATGCATACACATATTGACTTTGGGCACATAAAATATCGATTTTCTGCATGTTTTAGGCCTGTATTTTGAAATTACTCTAACACGGAGTATGCATGTACACATTGCTTTTGGGACCCAAAAATATCGAATATTCGGGTGTTTTGAGTTTGAATTTGAGATATAAACGGGTACAGAAGATGCATGCACATATCGACTTTGGGCACCTAAAATATCGATTTTGAGCCTGTTTTGGGCCTGTATTTTGAAAATACTCTAACACTGTGTAGACATGTACAGATCGCTTCTGGGACACAAAAATATCGATTTTTTGGGTGTTTTGAGCCTGAATTTGAGATATAAACGGGCACAGAAGATGCATGCACATATCGACTTTGGCACCCAAAAGATCGATTTTTAGTATGTTTTGGGCGTATAATTTGAAAACATTGTAGCACTGAGTAGGCATGTACAGATCGCTTCTGGGTCCCAAAAATATCGAATTTTCGGGGGTTTTGAGCCAGAATTTGGGATATAACCGGGTACAGAGGATGCATGCACATATCGACTTTTTGCACCTAAAATATCGATTTTGAGCATGTTTTAGGTCTGTATAATGAAAACATTCTAACAAGGAGTAGGCATGTACAGATCGCTTCTGGGAACCAAAAATACCGAATTTTCTGGTGTTTTGAACCTGAATTTGGGTTATAGACGGGTACAGAAGATGCATACACATATTGACTTTGGGCACCTAAAATATAGATTTTCAGCTTGTTTTGGGCCTGTATTTTGAAAATACTTTAACACGGAGTAAGCATGTACAGATCGCTTCTGGGACCCAAAAATATTGAATTTTCGGGTGTTTTGAGCCTGAATTTGAGATATAAACGGGTACAGAAGATGCATGCACATATCGACTTTTTGCACTTAAAATATCGATTTTGAGCATGTTTTGGGCCTGTTTTTTAAAAACACTCTAATACGGAGTATGCACGTACAGATTGCTTCTGGGACCCAAAAATATTGAATTTTCGGGTGTTTTGAGCCTGAATTTGAGATATAATCGGGTACAGAAGATGCATGCACATATCGACTTTGGGCACCTAAAATATCGATTTTTAGCATGTTTTGGGCCTGTATTTTGAAAATACTCTAACACGGAGTAGACATGTACAGATCGCTTTTGGGACCCAAAAATATGGAATTTTCGGGTGTTTTGAGCCTGAATTTGAGATATAAACGGGTACAGAAGATGCATGCACATATCGACTTTGGACACCTAAAATATTGATTTATAGCATGTTTTAAGCCTGTATTTTAAAAACATTCTAGCACTGAGTAGGCATGTGCAGATTGCTTAAGGGACCCAAAAATATCGAATTTTCGGAGTTTTGAGCCTGAATTTGAGATATAAACGGGTACAGATGATGCATGCACATATCGACTTTTGGCACTTAAAATATCGATTTTGAGCATGTTTTTGTTCTGTATCTTGAAAACATTCTAGCAAGGAGTAGGCATGTACAGATCGCTTCTGGGACCAAAAAATATCGAATTTTCGGGTGTTTTTTAACCTGAATTTGGGATATAGACGGATACAGAAGATGTATGCACATATCGACTTTGGGCACCTAAAATATCGATTTTGAGCATGTTTTGGGCCTGTATTATGAAAATACTCTAACACGAAGTAGGCATGTACAGATCGCTTCTGGGACCCAAAAATATCGAATTTTCGGGGGTTTTGAGCCTGAATTTGGGATATAACCGGGTACATTGGATGCATGCAAATATCGACTTTTGCACCTAAAATATCGATTTTGAGCATGTTTTGGATCTGTATTTTGAGAAAATTCTAGCAAGAAGTAGGCACGTACAGATCGCCTCTGGGACCCAAAAATACCGAATTTTCTGGTGTTTTGAACCTGAATTTGGGATATAGACGGGTAGAGAAGATGCATACATATATTGACTTTGGGCATCTAAAATATCGATTTTCAGCATGTTTTGGGCCTGTATTTTGAAAATACATTAACACGGAGTAGGCATGTACAGATCGCTTCTGGGACCCAAAAATATTGAATTTTCGGGTGTTTTGAGCCTGAATTTGAGATATAAACGGATACAGAAGATGCATGCACATATCGACTTTGGGCACCTAAAATATCGATTTTGAGCATCTTTTGAGCCTGTATTTTGAAAATATTCTAGCACTGAGTAGGCATGTACAGATCGCTTCTGGGACACAAAAATATCGAATTTTCGGGGGTTTTGAGCCAGTATTTGGGATATAACCGGGTACAGAAGATGCATGCACATATCGACTTTTTGCACCTAAAATATCGATTTTGAGCATGTTTTGGGTCTGTAGGCTATCTTGAAAACATTCTAACGAAGAGTAGGCATGTACAGATCGCTTATTGGACCAAAAAATACCGATTTTTCTGGTGTTTTAAACCTGAATATGGAATATAGACGGGTACAGAAGATGCATACACATATCGACTTTGGGCACCTAAAATATCGATTTTGATCATGTTTTGGGCCTGTATTTTGAAAATACTCTAACTCGGAGTAGGCATGTACAGATCGCTTCTGGGACACAAAAATATTGATTTTTTGGGTGTTTTGAGCCTGAATTTGAGATATAAACGGGTACAAAAGATGCATGCACATATCGACTTTTTGCACCTAAAATATCGATTTTGAGCATGTTTTGGGTTTTGTATCTTGAAAATACTCAAACACGGTGTAGACATGTACAGATCGCTTCTGGGACACAAAAATATCGATTTTTTGGGTGTTTTGAGCCTGAATTTGAGATATAAACGGGTACAGAAGATGCATGCACATATCGACTTTGCCACCCAAAATATCGATTTTTAGTAAGTTTTAGGCGTATAATTTGAAAATATTCTAGCACAGAGTAGGCATGTACAGATCGCTTCTGGGACCCAAATAAATCGAATTTTCAGGTGTTCTGAGCCTGAATTTGAGATATGAACGGGTACAGAAGATGCATGCACATATCGACTTTGGGCACCTAAAATATCGATTTTGAGCATGTTTTGGGCCTGTATTTTGAAAATACTCTAACACGGTGTAGACATGTACAGATTGCTTCTGGGACACAAAAATATCGATTTTTTGGGTGTTTTGAACCTGAATTTGAGATATAAACGGGTACAGAAGATGCATGCACATATCGACTTTGGCCCCCAAAATATCGATTTTTAGCATGTTTTGGGCCTGTATTTTAAAAATACTCTAACACGGAGTAGACATGTACAGATCGCTTTTGGGACCCAAAAATATCGAATTTTCGGGTGTTTTCAGCCTGAATTTGAGATATAAACGGGTACAGAAGATGCATGCACATATCGACTTTAGACACCTAAAATATCGATTTTTAGCATGTTTTGAGCCTATATTTTGAAAAAATTCTAGCACTGAGTATGCATGTACAGATCTCTTAAGGGACACAAAAATATGGAATTTTCGGGTGTTTTGAGCCTGAATTTGAAATATAAACGGGTATAGAAGATGCATGCACATTTCGACTTTTTGCACCTAAAATATCGATTTTGTGCATGTTTTGGGTCTGTATCTTGAAAACATTCTAGCAAGAAGTAGGCATGTACAGATTGCTTCTGGGACCCAAAAATATCGAATTTTCGAGTGTTTTGAACCTGAATTTGGGATATAGACGGGTACAGAAGATGCATACACATATTGACTTTGGGCACATAAAATATCGATTTTCTGCATGTTTTAGGCCTGTATTTTGAAATTACTCTAACACGGAGTATGCATGTACACATTGCTTTTGGGACCCAAAAATATCGAATATTCGGGTGTTTTGAGTTTGAATTTGAGATATAAACGGGTACAGAAGATGCATGCACATATCGACTTTGGGCACCTAAAATATCGATTTTGAGCCTGTTTTGGGCCTGTATTTTGAAAATACTCTAACACTGTGTAGACATGTACAGATTGCTTCTGGGACACAAAAATATCGATTTTTTGGGTGTTTTGAGCCTGAATTTGAGATATAAACGGGCACAGAAGATGCATGCACATATCGACTTTGGCACCCAAAAGATCGATTTTTAGTATGTTTTGGGCGTATAATTTGAAAACATTGTAGCACTGAGTAGGCATGTACAGATCGCTTCTGGGTCCCAAAAATATCGAATTTTCGGGGGTTTTGAGCCAGAATTTGGGATATAACCGGGTACAGAGGATGCATGCACATATCGACTTTTTGCACCTAAAATATCGATTTTGAGCATGTTTTAGGTCTGTATAATGAAAACATTCTAACAAGGAGTAGGCATGTACAGATCGCTTCTGGGAACCAAAAATACCGAATTTTCTGGTGTTTTGAACCTGAATTTGGGTTATAGACGGGTACAGAAGATGCATACACATATTGACTTTGGGCACCTAAAATATAGATTTTCAGCTTGTTTTGGGCCTGTATTTTGAAAATACTTTAACACGGAGTAAGCATGTACAGATCGCTTCTGGGACCCAAAAATATTGAATTTTCGGGTGTTTTGAGCCTGAATTTGAGATATAAACGGGTACAGAAGATGCATGCACATATCGACTTTTTGCACTTAAAATATCGATTTTGAGCATGTTTTGGGCCTGTTTTTTAAAAACACTCTAATACGGAGTATGCACGTACAGATTGCTTCTGGGACCCAAAAATATTGAATTTTCGGGTGTTTTGAGCCTGAATTTGAGATATAATCGGGTACAGAAGATGCATGCACATATCGACTTTGGGCACCTAAAATATCGATTTTTAGCATGTTTTGGGCCTGTATTTTGAAAATACTCTAACACGGAGTAGACATGTACAGATCGCTTTTGGGACCCAAAAATATGGAATTTTCGGGTGTTTTGAGCCTGAATTTGAGATATAAACGGGTACAGAAGATGCATGCACATATCGACTTTGGACACCTAAAATATTGATTTATAGCATGTTTTAAGCCTGTATTTTAAAAACATTCTAGCACTGAGTAGGCATGTGCAGATTGCTTAAGGGACCCAAAAATATCGAATTTTCGGAGTTTTGAGCCTGAATTTGAGATATAAACGGGTACAGATGATGCATGCACATATCGACTTTTGGCACTTAAAATATCGATTTTGAGCATGTTTTTGTTCTGTATCTTGAAAACATTCTAGCAAGGAGTAGGCATGTACAGATCGCTTCTGGGACCAAAAAATATCGAATTTTCGGGTGTTTTTTAACCTGAATTTGGGATATAGACGGATACAGAAGATGTATGCACATATCGACTTTGGGCACCTAAAATATCGATTTTGAGCATGTTTTGGGCCTGTATTATGAAAATACTCTAACACGAAGTAGGCATGTACAGATCGCTTCTGGGACCCAAAAATATCGAATTTTCGGGGGTTTTGAGCCTGAATTTGGGATATAACCGGGTACATTGGATGCATGCAAATATCGACTTTTGCACCTAAAATATCGATTTTGAGCATGTTTTGGATCTGTATTTTGAGAAAATTCTAGCAAGAAGTAGGCACGTACAGATCGCTTCTGGGACCCAAAAATACCGAATTTTCTGGTGTTTTGAACCTGAATTTGGGATATAGACGGGTAGAGAAGATGCATACATATATTGACTTTGGGCATCTAAAATATCGATTTTCAGCATGTTTTGGGCCTGTATTTTGAAAATACATTAACACGGAGTAGGCATGTACAGATCGCTTCTGGGACCCAAAAATATTGAATTTTCGGGTGTTTTGAGCCTGAATTTGAGATATAAACGGATACAGAAGATGAATGCACATATAGACTTTGGGCACCTAAAATATCGATTTTGAGCATGTTATGGGCCTGTATTTTAAAAATACTCTAACACGGAGTAGGCATGTACAGATTGCTTCTGATACACAAACAAATATCAATTTTTTGGGTGTTTTGAGCCTGAATTTGAGATATAAACGGGTTCAGAAGATGCATGCACATATCGACTTTGGACACCTAAAATATCGATTTATAGCATGCTTTAAGCCTGTATTTTAAAAACATTCTAGCACTGAGTAGGCATGTGCAGATTGCTTAAGGGACCCAAAAATATCGAATTTTCGGAGTTTTGAGCCTGATATTGAGATATAAACGGGTACAGAAGATGCATGCACATATCGACTTTTTGCACTTAAAATATCGATTTTGAGCATGTTTTTGGTCTGTATCTTGAAAACATTCTATTAAGGAGTAGGCATGTACAGATCGCTTCTGGGACCCAAAAAAACCGAATTTTCTGGTGTTTTGAACCTGAATTTGGGATATAGTCGGGTAGAGAAGATGCATACACATATTGACTTTTTGCACCTAAAATATCGATTTTCAGCATGTTTTGGGCCCGTATTTTGAAAATACATTAACACGGAGTAGGCATGTACAGATCGCTTCTGGGACCCAAAAATATCGAATTTTCGGGTGTTTTGAACCTGACTTAGGGATATACACGTGTACAGAAGATGCATGCACATATCGACTTTTTGCACTTAAAATATCGATTTTGAGCATGTTTTTGGTCTGTATCTTGAAAACATTCTAGCAAGGAGTAGGCATGTACAGATCGCTTCGTGGACCCAAAAATATCGAATTTTCGGGTGTTTTGAGCCAGAATTTGAGATATAAACGGGTACAGAAGATGCATGTATATATCGACTTTTTGCACCTAAAATATCGATTTTGAGCATGTTTTGGGTCTGTATATTGAAAACATTCTAGCAAGGAGTAGGCATGTACAGATCGCTTCTGGAACCCAAAAATACCGAGTTTTCTGTTGTTTTGAACCTGAATTTGGGATATAGACGGGTACAGAAGATTCATACACATATTGACTTTGGGCACCTAAAATATAGATTTTGAGCATGTTTTGGGCCTGTATTTTGAAAATACTTTAACACGGAGTAGGCATGTACAGATCGCTTGTGGGACCCAAAAATATCGAATTTTTGAGTGTTTTGAGCCTGAATTTGAGATATAAACGGGTACCGAAGATGCATGCACATCTCGACTTTGGACACCTAAAATATCGATTTATAGCATGTTTTAAGCCTGTATTTTAAAAACATTCTATCACTGAGTAGGCATGTGAAGATTGCTTAAGGGACCCAAAAATATCGAATTTTCGATGTTTTGAGCCTGAATTTGAGATATGAACGGGTACAGAAGATTCATGCACATATCGACTTTGGGCACCTAAAATATCGATTTTGAGCATGTTTTGGGCCTGTATTTTGAAAATACTATAGCACGGTGTAGACATGTACAGATCGCTTCTGGGACACAAAAATATCGTTTTTTTGGGTGTTTTGAGCCTGAATTTGAGATATAAGCGGGTACAGAAGATTCATGCACATATCGATTTTAGCACCCAAAATATCGATTTTTAGTATGTTTTCGGCGTATAATTTGAAAATATTCTAGCACTGAGTAGGCATGTACAGATCGCTTCTGGGACCCAAAAATATCGAATTTTCGGGGTTTTTGAGCCAGAATTTGGGATATAACCGGGTACATTGGATGCATGCACATATCGACTTTTTGCACCTAAAATATCGATTTTGAGCATGTTTTGGGTCTGTATCTTGAGAAAATTCTAGCAAGGAGTAGGCATGTACAGATCGCTTCTGGGACCCAAAAATACCGAATTTTCTGGTGTTTTGAACCTGAATTTGGGATATAGACGGGTACAGAAGATGCATACACATATTGACTTTGGGCAGCTAAAATATCGATTTTCAGCATGTTTTAGGCCCGTATTTTGAAAATACTCTAACACGGAGTATGCATGTACCCATTGCTTTTGGTACCCATAAATATCGAATATTCGGGTGTTTTGAGTTTGAATTTGAGATATAACCGGGTACAGAAGATGCATGCACATATCGACTTTTTGCACCCAAAATATCGATTTTGAACATGTTTTGGGCCGGTATCTTTAAAATACTCTAACACTGAGTAGACACGTACAGATCGCTTCTGGGACCCAAATAAATCGAATTTTCGGGTGTTCTGAGCCTGAATTTGAGATATGAACGGGTACAGAAGATGCATGCACATATCGACTTTGGGCACCTAAAATATCGATTTTTATCATGTTTTGGGCCTGTATTTTAAAAATACTCTAACACGGAGTAGACATGTACAGATCGCTTTTGGGACCCAAAAATATCGAATTTCCGGGTGTTTTGAGCCAGAATTTGAGATACAAACGGGTACAGAAGATGCATGCACATATCGACTTTGGACACCTAAAATATCGATTTTGAGCATGTTTTGGGCCCGTATTTTGACAATACTCTAACACGGCGTAGGCATGTACAGATCGCTTCGGGAACCCAAAAATATGGAATTTTCGGGTGTTTTGAGCCTGAATTTGAGATATAAACGGGTACAGAAGATGCATGCACATTTCGACTTTTTGCAACTAAAATATCGATTTTGAGCATGTTTTGGGTCTGTATCTTGAAAACATTCTAGCAAGAAGTAGGCATGTACAGATTGCTTCTGGGACCCAAAAATATCGAATTTTCGAGTGTTTTGAACCTGAATTTGGGATATAGACGGGTACAGAAGATGCATACACATATTGACTTTGGGCAGCTAAAATACCGATTTTCATCATGTTTTTGGCCCGTATTTTGAAAATACTCTAACACAGAGTATGCATGTACACATTGCTTTTGGTACCCAAAAACATTGAATTTTCGGATGTTTTGAGCCTGAATTTGAGATATAAACGGGTACAGAAGATGCATGCACATATCGACTTTGGGCACCTAAAATATCGATTTTGAGCATCTTTTGTGCCTGTATTTTGAAAATATTCTAGCACTGAGTAGGCATGTACAGATCGCTTCTGGGACACAAAAATATCGAATTTTCGGGGGTTTTGAGCCAGAATTTGGGATATAACCGGGTACAGAAGATGCATGCACATATCGACTTTTTGCACCTAAAATATCGATTTTGAGCATGTTTTGGGTCTGTAGGCTATCTTGAAAACATTCTAACGAAGAGTAGGCATGTACAGATCGCTTCTTGGACCAAAAAATACCTATTTTTCTGGTGTTTTGAACCTGAATTTGGAATATAGACGGGTACAGAAGATGCATACACATATCGACTTTGGGCACCTAAAATATCGATTTTGATCATGTTTTGGGCCTGTATTTTGAAAATACTCTAACTCGGAGTAGGCATGTACAGATCGCTTCTGGGACACAAAAATATTGATTTTTTGGGTGTTTTGAGCCTGAATTTGAGATATAAACGGGTACAAAAGATGCATGCACATATCGACTTTTTGCACCTAAAATATCGATTTTGAGCATGTTTTGGGTTTTGTATCTTGAAAATACTCAAACACGGTGTAGACATGTACAGATCGCTTCTGGGACACAAAAATATCGATTTTTTGGGTGTTTTGAGCCTGAATTTGAGATATAAACGGGTACAGAAGATGCATGCACATATCGACTTTGCCACCCAAAATATCGATTTTTAGTATGTTTTAGGCGTATAATTTGAAAATATTCTAGCACAGAGTAGGCATGTACAGATCGCTTCTGGGACCCAAATAAATCGAATTTTCAGGTGTTCTGAGCCTGAATTTGAGATATGAACGGGTACAGAAGATGCATGCACATATCGACTTTGGGCACCTAAAATATCGATTTTGAGCATGTTTTGGGCCTGTATTTTGAAAATACTCTAACACGGTGTAGACATGTACAGATTGCTTCTGGGACACAAAAATATCGATTTTTTGGGTGTTTTGAACCTGAATTTGAGATATAAACGGGTACAGAAGATGCATGCACATATCGACTTTGGCCCCCAAAATATCGATTTTTAGCATGTTTTGGGCCTGTATTTTAAAAATACTCTAACACGGATTAGACATGTACAGATCGCTTTTGGGACCCAAAAATATCGAATTTTCGGGTGTTTTCAGCCTGAATTTGAGATATAAACGGGTACAGAAGATACATGCACATATCGACTTTTTGCACCTAAAATATCGATTTTGAGCATGTTTTGGGTCTGTATTTTGACAATACTCTAACACGGCGTAGGCATGTACAGATCGCTTCGGGAACCCAAAAATATGGAATTTTCGGGTGTTTTGAGCCTGAATTTGAGATATAAACGGGTACAGAAGATGCATGCACATTTCGACTTTTTGCAACTAAAATATCGATTTTGAGCATGTTTTGGGTCTGTATCTTGAAAACATTCTAGCAAGAAGTAGGCATGTACAGATTGCTTCTGGGACCCAAAAATATCGAATTTTCGAGTGTTTTGAACCTGAATTTGGGATATAGACGGGTACAGAAGATGCATACACATATTGACTTTGGGCAGCTAAAATACCGATTTTCATCATGTTTTTGGCCCGTATTTTGAAAATACTCTAACACAGAGTATGCATGTACACATTGCTTTTGGTACCCAAAAACATTGAATTTTCGGATGTTTTGAGCCTGAATTTGAGATATAAACGGGTACAGAAGATGCATGCACATATCGACTTTGGGCACCTAAAATATCGATTTTGAGCATCTTTTGTGCCTGTATTTTGAAAATATTCTAGCACTGAGTAGGCATGTACAGATCGCTTCTGGGACACAAAAATATCGAATTTTCGGGGGTTTTGAGCCAGAATTTGGGATATAACCGGGTACAGAAGATGCATGCACATATCGACTTTTTGCACCTAAAATATCGATTTTGAGCATGTTTTGGGTCTGTAGGCTATCTTGAAAACATTCTAACGAAGAGTAGGCATGTACAGATCGCTTCTTGGACCAAAAAATACCGATTTTTCTGGTGTTTTGAACCTGAATTTGGAATATAGACGGGTACAGAAGATGCATACACATATCGACTTTGGGCACCTAAAATATCGATTTTGATCATGTTTTGGGCCTGTATTTTGAAAATACTCTAACTCGGAGTAGGCATGTACAGATCGCTTCTGGGACACAAAAATATTGATTTTTTGGGTGTTTTGAGCCTGAATTTGAGATATAAACGGGTACAAAAGATGCATGCACATATCGACTTTTTGCACCTAAAATATCGATTTTGAGCATGTTTTGGGTTTTGTATCTTGAAAATACTCAAACACGGTGTAGACATGTACAGATCGCTTCTGGGACACAAAAATATCGATTTTTTGGGTGTTTTGAGCCTGAATTTGAGATATAAACGGGTACAGAAGATGCATGCACATATCGACTTTGCCACCCAAAATATCGATTTTTAGTATGTTTTAGGCGTATAATTTGAAAATATTCTAGCACAGAGTAGGCATGTACAGATCGCTTCTGGGACCCAAATAAATCGAATTTTCAGGTGTTCTGAGCCTGAATTTGAGATATGAACGGGTACAGAAGATGCATGCACATATCGACTTTGGGCACCTAAAATATCGATTTTGAGCATGTTTTGGGCCTGTATTTTGAAAATACTCTAACACGGTGTAGACATGTACAGATTGCTTCTGGGACACAAAAATATCGATTTTTTGGGTGTTTTGAACCTGAATTTGAGATATAAACGGGTACAGAAGATGCATGCACATATCGACTTTGGCCCCCAAAATATCGATTTTTAGCATGTTTTGGGCCTGTATTTTAAAAATACTCTAACACGGATTAGACATGTACAGATCGCTTTTGGGACCCAAAAATATCGAATTTTCGGGTGTTTTCAGCCTGAATTTGAGATATAAACGGGTACAGAAGATACATGCACATATCGACTTTAGACACCTAAAATATCGATTTTTAGCATGTTTTGAGCCTATATTTTGAAAAAATTCTAGCACTGAGTATGCATGTACAGATCTCTTAAGGGACACAAAAATATGGAATTTTCGGGTGTTTTGAGCCTGAATTTGAAATATAAACGGGTATAGAAGATGCATGCACATTTCGACTTTTTGCACCTAAAATATCGATTTTGTGCATGTTTTGGGTCTGTATCTTGAAAACATTCTAGCAAGAAGTAGGCATGTACAGATTGCTTCTGGGACCCAAAAATATCGAATTTTCGAGTGTTTTGAACCTGAATTTGGGATATAGACGGGTACAGAAGATGCATACACATATTGACTTTGGGCACATAAAATATCGATTTTCAGCATGTTTTAGGCCTGTATTTTGAAATTACTCTAACACGGAGTATGCATGTACACATTGCTTTTGGGACCCAAAAAAGTCGAATATTCGGGTGTTTTGAGTTTGAATTTGAGATATAAACGGGTACAGAAGATGCATGCACATATCGACTTTGGGCACCTAAAATATCGATTTTGAGCCTGTTTTGGGCCTGTATTTTGAAAATACTCTAACACTGTGTAGACATGTACAGATCGCTTCTGGGACACAAAAATATCGATTTTTTGGGTGTTTTGAGCCTGAATTTGAGATATAAACGGGCACAGAAGATGCATGCACATATCGACTTTGGCACCCAAAAGATCGATTTTTAGTATGTTTTGGGCGTATAATTTGAAAACATTGTAGCACTGAGTAGGCATGTACAGATCGCTTCTGGGTCCCAAAAATATCGAATTTTCGGGGGTTTTGAGCCAGAATTTGGGATATAACCGGGTACAGAGGATGCATGCACATATCGACTTTTTGCACCTAAAATATCGATTTTGAGCATGTTTTGGGTCTGTATAATGAAAACATTCTAGCAAGGAGTAGGCATGTACAGATCGCTTCTGGGAACCAAAAATACCGAATTTTCTGGTGTTTTGAACCTGAATTTGGGTTATAGACGGGTACAGAAGATGCATACACATATTGACTTTGGGCACCTAAAATATAGATTTTCAGCTTGTTTTGGGCCTGTATTTTGAAAATACTTTAACACGGAGTAAGCATGTACAGATCGCTTCTGGGACCCAAAAATATGGAATTTTCGGGTGTTTTGAGCCTGAATTTGAGATATAAACGGATACAGAAGATGCATGCACATATCGACTTTGGGCACCTAAAATATCGATTTTGAGCATGTTTTGGGCCTGTATTTTGAAAATACTCTAACACGGAGTAGGCATGTACAGATCGCTTCTGGGACACAAAAATATCGATTTTTTGGGTGTTTTGAGCCTGAATTTGAGATATAAACGGTTACAGAAGATGCATGCACATATCGACTTTTTGCACCTAAAATATCGATTTTGAGCATGTTTTTGGTCTGTATCTTGAAAACATTCTAGCAAGGAGTAGGCATGTACAGATCGCTTCTGGGACCCAAAAATACAGAATTTTCTGGTGTTTTGAACCTGAATTTGGGATATAGACGGGTACAGAAGATGCATACACATATTGACTTTGGCACCTAAAATATAGATTTTCAGCATGTTTTGGGCCTGTATTTTGAAAATACTTTAACACGGAGTAGGCATGTACAGATCGCTTCTTTGACCCAAAAATATTGAATTTTCGGGTGTTTTGAGCCTGAATTTGAGATATAAACGGGTACAGAAGATGCATGCACATATCGACTTTTTGCACTTAAAATATCGATTTTGAGCATGTTTTGGGCCTGTTTTTTAAAAACACTCTAATACGGAGTATGCACGTACAGATTGCTTAAGGGACCCAAAAATATCGAATTTTCGGAGTTTTGAGCCTGAATTTGAGATATAAACGGGTACAGATGATGCATGCACATATCGACTTTTGGCACTTAAAATATCGATTTTGAGCATGTTTTGGGCCTGTACTTTTAAAATACTCTAACACTGAGTAGGCATGTGCAGATCGCTTCTGGAACCCAAATAAATCGAATTTTAGGTTGTTCTGAGCCTGAATTTGAGATATGAACGGGCACAGAAGATGCATGCACATATCGACTTTGGGCACCTAAAATATCGATTTTGACCATGTTTTGGGCCTGTATTTTGAAAATACTATAGCACGGTGTAGACATGTACAGATCGCTTCTGGGACACAAAAATATCGATTTTTTGGGTGTTTTGAGCCTGAATTTGAGATATAAACGGGTACAGAAGATGCATGCACATATCGACTTTGGGCACCTAAAATATCGATTTTTAGTATGTTTTGGGCCTGTATTTTAAAAATACTCAAACACGGAGTAGACATGTACAGATCGCTTTTGGGACCCAAAAATATCGAATTTTCGGGTGTTTTGAGCCTGAATTTGAGATATAAACGGGTACAGAAGATTCATGCACATATCGACTTTTTGCACTTAAAATATCGATTTTGAACATGTTTTGGGTTTTGTATCTTGAAAATACTCAAACACGGTGTAGACATGTACAGATCGCTTCTGGGACACAAAAATATCAATTTTTTGGGTGTTTTGAGCCTGAATTTGAGATATAAACGGGTACAGAAGATGCATGCACATATCGACTTTGGCACCCAGAATATCGATTTTTAGTATGTTTTGGGCGTATAACTTGAAAATATTCTAGCACTGAGTAGGCATGTACAGATCGCTTCTGGGACCCAAATAAATCGAATTTTCGGGTGTTCTGAGCCTGAATTTGAGATTTGAACGGGTACAGAAGATGCGTGAACATATCGACTTTGGGCAGCTAAAATATCGATTTTGAGCATGTTTTGGGCCTGTATTTTGGAAATACTCTAACACGGTGTAGACATGTACAGATTGCTTCTGGGACACAAAAATATCGATTTTTTGTGTGTTTTGAGCCTGAATTTGAGATATAAACGGGTACAGAAGATGCATGCACATATCGACTTTAGACACCTAAAATATCGATTTTTAGCATGTTTTGAGCCTATATTTTGAAAACATTCTAGCACTGAGTATGCATGTACAGATCTCTTAAGGGACCCAAAAATATGGAATTTTCGGGTGTTTTGAGCCTGAATTTGAGATATAAACGGGTACAGAAGATGCATGCACATTTCGACTTTTTGCACCTAAAATATCGATTTTGAGAATGTTTTGGGTCTGTATCTTAAAAAAACATTCTAGCAAGAAGTAGGCATGTACAGATTACTTCTGGGACCCAAAAATATCGAATTTTCGAGTGTTTTGAACCTGAATTTGGGATATAGACTGGTACAGAAGATACATACACATATTGATTTTGGGCAGCAAAAATATTGATTTTGAGCATGTTTTAGGCCTGTATTTTGAAAATACTCTAACACGGAGTATGCATGTACACATTGCTTTTGGGACCCAAAAATATCGAATATTCGGGTGTTTTGAGTTTGAATTTGAGATATAAACGGGTACAGAAGATGCATGCACATATCGACTTTGGGCACCTAAAATATCGATTTTGAGCCTGTTTTGGGCCTGTATTTTGAAAATACTCTAACACTGTGTAGACATGTACAGATCGCTTCTGGGACACAAAAATATCGATTTTTTGGGTGTTTTAAGCCTGAATTTGAGATATAAACGGGCACAGAAGATGCATGCACATATCGACTTTGAGCACCTAAATTATCGATTTTGAGCATGTTTTGGGCCTGTATTTTGAAAATACTCTAACTCGGACTAGGCATGTAAAGATCGCTTCTGGGACACAAAAATATTGATTTTTTGGGTGTTTTGAGCCTGAATTTGAGATATAAACGGGTACAGAAGATGCATGCACATATCGACTTTTTGCACCTAAAATATCAATTTTGAGCATGTTTTGGGTCTGTATATTGAAAACATTCTAGCAAGGAGTAGGCATGTACAGATCGCTTCTGGGACCCAAAAATACCGAATTTACTGGTGTTTTGAACCTGAATTTGGGATATAGACGGGTACAGAAGATGCATACACATATTGACTTTGGGCACCTAAAATATAGATTTTCAGCATGTTTTGGGCCTGTATTTTGAAAATACTCTAACACGGAGTAGGCATGTACAGATCGCTTCTGGGACCCAAAAATATGGAATTTTCGGGTGTTTTGAGCCTGAATTTGTGATATAAACGGGTACAGAAGATGCATGCACATATCGACTTTGGACACCTAAAATATCGATTTTTAGCATGTTTTGAGCCTATATTTTGAAAACATTCTAGCACTAAGTATGCATGTACAGATCGCTTAAGGGACCCAAAAATATGGAACTTTCGGGTGTTTTGAGCCTGAATTTTGAAAAAATTCTAGTAAGGAGTAGGCATGTACAGATCGCTTCTTCGACCCAAAAATATCGAATTTTCGGGTGTTTTGAACCTGAATTTTGGATATAGACGAATACAGAAGATGCATGCACATATCGACATTGGGCACCTAAAATATCGATTTTGAGCATGTTTTGGGCCCGTATCTTGACAATACTCTAACACGGAGTAGGCATGTACAGATCGCTTCGGGAACCCAAAAATATGGAATTTTCGGGTGTTTTGAGCCTGAATTTGAGATATAAACGGGTACAGAAGATGCATGCACATTTCGACTTTTTGCACCTAAAATATCGATTTTGAGCATGTTTTGGGTCTGTATCTTGAAAACATTCTAGCAAGAAGTAGGCATGTACAGATTGCTTCTGGGACCCAAAAATATCGAATTTTCGAGTGTTTTGAACCTGAATTTGGGATATAGACGGGTACAGAAGATGCATACACATATTGACTTTGGGCAGCTAAAATATCGATTTTCAGCATGTTTTAGGCCCGTATTTTGAAAATACTCTAACACGGAGTATGCATGTACACATTGCTTTTGGTACCCAAAAATATCAAATATTCGGGTGTTTTGAGTTTGAATTTGAGATATAAACGGGTACAGAAGATGCATGCACATATCGACTTTGGCACCCAAAATATCGATTTTTAGTATGTTTTGGGCGTATAATTTGAAAATATTCTAGCACTGAGTAGACATGTACAGATCGCTTCTGGGACCCAAAAATATCGAATTTTCGTGGGTTTTGAGCCAGAATTTGGGATATAACCGGGTACAGAGGATGCATGCACATATCGACTTTTGGCACCTAAAATATCGATTTTGAGCATGTTTTGGGTCTGAATCTTGAAAACATTCCAGCAAGGAGTAAGCACATACAGATCGCTTATTGGACCAAAAAATACCGAATTTTCTGGTGTTTTGAACCTGAATTTGGGATATAGACGGGTACAGAAGATGTATACACATATTGACTTTGGGCACCTAAAATAACGATTTTGAGCATGTTTTGGGCCTGTATTTTGAAAATACTCAAACACGGTGTAGACATGTACAGATCGCTTCTGGGACCCAAAAATATCGAATTTTCGGGTGTTTTGAGCCTGAATTTGAGATATAAACGGATACAGAAAATGCATGCACATATCGACTTTGGGCACCTAAAATATCGATTTTGAGCATGTTTTGGGTCTGTATTTTGAAAATACTCTAACTCGGAGTAGGCATGTACAGATCGCTTCTGGGACACAAAAATATCGATTTTTTGGGTGTTTTGAGCCTGAATTTGAGATATAAACGGGTACAGAAGATGCATGCACATATCGACTTTGGACACCTAAAATATCGATTTAAAGCATGTTTGAAGCCTGTATTTTAAAAACATTCTAGCACTGAGTAGGCATGTGCAGATTGCTTAAGGGACCCAAAAATATCGAATTTTCGGAGTTTTGAGCCTGAATTTGAGATATAAACGGGTACAGAAGATGCATGCACATATCGACTTTTTACACTTAAAATATCGATTTTGACAGGTTTTGGGTCCGTATCTTGAATACATTCTAGCAAGGAGTAGGCATGTACAGATCGCTTTTGGAAACCAAAAATATCGAATTTTCTGGTGTTTTGAACCTGAATTAGGGATATACACGGGTACAGAAGTGGCATACACATATTGACTTTGGGCACATAAAACATCGATTTGTAGCATGTTTTGGGCCTGTATTTTAAAAACACTCTAACACGGAGTATGCACGTACAGATCGATTCTGGGACCCAAAAATATTGAATTTTCGGGTGTTTTGAGCCTGAATTTGAGATATAAACGGGTACAGAAGATGCATGCACATATCGACTTTGGGCACCTAAAATATCGATTTTTAGTATGTTTTGGGCCTGTATTTTAAAAAAACTCAAACACGGAGTAGGCATGTACAGATCGCTTCTGGGACCCAAATAAATCGAATTTTCGGGTGTTCTGAGCCTGAATTTGAGATATGAACGGGTACAGAAGATGCATGCACTTATCGACTTTGGGCACCTAAAATATCGATTTTGAGCATGTTTTGGGCCTGTATTTTGAAAATACTCTAACACGGTGTAGACATGTACAGATTGCTTCTGGGACACAAAAATATCGATTTTTTGGGTGTTTTGAGCCTGAATTTGAGATATAAACGGGTACAGAAGATGCATGCACATATCGACTTTGTCACCAAAAATATCGATTTTTAGCATGTTTTAGGCCTGTATTTTAAAAATACTCTAACACGGAGTAGACATGTACAGATCGCTTTTGGGACCCAAAAATATTGAATTTTCGGGTGTTTTGAGCCTGAATTTGAGATATAAACGGGTACAGAAGATGAATGCACATATCGACTTTGGACACCTAAAATATCGATTTATAGCATGTTTTAAACCTGTATTTTAAAAACATTCTAGCACTGAGTAGGCATGTGCAGATTGCTTAAGGGACCCAAAAATATCGAATTTTCGGAGTTTTGAGCCTGAATTTGAGATATAAACGGGTACAGAAGATGCATGCACATATCGACTTTTTACACTTAAAATATCGATTTTGACAGGTTTTGGGTCTGTATCTTGAAAACATTCTAGCAAGGAGTAGGCATGTACAGATCGCTTTTGGGAACCAAAAATATCGAATTTTCTGGTGTTTTGAACCTGAATTAGGGATATACACGGGTACAGAAGATGCATACACATATTGACTTTGGGCACACAAAATATCGATTTGTAGCATGTTTTGGGCCTGTATTTTAAAAACACTCTAACACGGAGTGTGCACGTACAGATCGCTTCTGGGACCCAAAAATATTGCATTTTTGGGTGTTTTGAGCCTGAATTTGAGATATAAACGGGTACAGAAGATGCATGCACATATCGACTTTGGGCACCTAAAATATCGATTTTTAGTATGTTTTGGGCCTGTATTTTAAAAATACTCAAACACGGAGTAGACATGTACAGATCGCTTTTGGGACCCAAAAATATCGAATTTTCGGGTGTTTTGAGCCTGAATTTGAGAGATAAACGGGTACAGAAGATTCATGCACATATCGACTTTTTGCACTTAAAATATCGATTTTGAACATGTTTTGGGTTTTGTATCTTGAAAATACTCAAACACGGTGTAGACATGTACAGATCGCTTCTGGGACATAAAAATATCGATTTTTTGGGTGTTTTGAGCCTGAATTTGAGATATAAACGGGTACAGAAGATGCATGCACATATTGACTTTGGCACCCAGAATATCGATTTTTAGTATGTTTTGAGCGTATAATTTGAAAATATTCTAGCACTGAGTAGGCATGTACAGATCGCTTCTGGGACCCAAATAAATCGAATTTTCGGGTGTTCTGAGCCTGAATTTGAGATTTGAACGGGTACAGAAGATGCATGAACATATCGACTTTGGGCACCTAAAATATCGATTTTGAGCATGTTTTGGGCCTGTATTTTGGAAATACTCTAACACGGTGTAGACATGTACAGATTGCTTCTGGGACACAAAAATATCGATTTTTTGTGTGTTTTGAGCCTGAATTTGAGATATAAACGGGTACAGAAGATGCATGCACATATCGACTTTAGACACCTAAAATATCGATTTTTAGCATGTTTTGAGCCTATATTTTGAAAACATTCTAGCACTGAGTATGCATGTACAGATCTATTAAGGGACCCAAAAATATGGAATTTTCGGGTGTTTTGAGATTGAATTTGAGATATAAACGGGTACAGAAGATGCATGCATATATCGACTTTGGGCACCTAAAATATCGATTTTGAGCCTGTTTTGGGCCTGTATTTTGAAAATACTCTAACACTGTGTAGACATGTACAGATCGCTTCTGGGACCCAAAAATATCGATTTTTTGGGTGTTTTGAGCCTGAATTTGAGATATAAACGGGAACAGAAGATGCATGCACATATCGACTTTGAGCACCTAAAATATCGATTTTGAGCATGTTTTGGGCCTGTATTTTGAAAATACTCTAACTCGGACTAGGCATGTAAAGATCGCTTCTGGGACACAAAAATATTGATTTTTTGGGTGTTTTGAGCCTGAATTTGAGATATAAACGGGTACAGAAGATGCATGCACATATCGACTTTTTGCACCTAAAATATCGATTTTGAGCATGTTTTGGGTCTGTATATTGAAAACATTCTAGCAAGGAGTAGGCATGTACAGATCGCTTCTGGGACCCAAAAATACCGAATTTACTGGTGTTTTGAACCTGAATTTGGGATATAGACGGGTACAGAAGATGCATACACATATTGACTTTGGGCACCTAAAATATAGATTTTCAGCATGTTTTGGGCCTGTATTTTGAAAATACTTTCACACGAGTAGGCATGTACAGATCGCTTCTGGGACCCAAAAATATGGAATTTTCGGGTGTTTTGAGCCTGAATTTGAGATATAAACGGATACAGAAGATACATGCACATATCGACTTTGGGCACCTAAAATATCGATTTTGAGCATGTTTTGGGCCTGTATTTTGAAAATACTCTAACACGGAGTAGGCATGTACAGATCGCTTCTGGGACACAAAAATATCGATTTTTTGGGTGTTTTGAGCCTGAATTTGAGATATAAACGGGTACAGAAGATGCATGCACATATCGACTTTTTGCAATTAAAATATCGATTTTGAGTATGTTATGGGCCTGTATCTTGAAAACATTCTAGCAAGGAGTAGGCATGTACAGATCGCTTCTGGGACCCAAAAATATCGAATTTTCTGGTGTTATGAACCAGAATTAGGGATATACACGGGTACAGAAGATGCATACACATATTGACTTTGGGCACATAAAATATCGATTTTCAGCATGTTTAGGGCCTGTATTTTAAAAACACTCTAACACGGAGTATGCACGTACAGATCGCATCTGGGTACCAAGAATATCGAATTTTCGGGTGTTTTGAGCCTGAATTTGAGATATAAACGGGTACAGAAGATGCATGCACATATCGACTTTGGACACCTAAAATATTGATTTATAGCATGTTTTAAACCTGTATTTTAAAAACATTCTAGCTCTGAGTAGGCATGTGCAGATTGCTTAAGGGACCCAAAAATATCGAATTTTCGGAGTTTTGAGCCTGAAATTGAGATATAAACGGGTACAGAAGATGCATGCACATATCGACTTTTTGCACTTAAAATATCGATTTTGAGCATGTTTTGGGTTTTGTATCTTGAAAATACTCAAACACGGTGTAGACATGTACAGATCGCTTCTGGGACACAAAAATATCGATTTTTTGGGTGTTTTGAGCCTGAATTTGATATATAAACGGGTACAGAAGATGCATGCACATATCGACTTTGGCACCCAAAATATCGATTTTTAGCATGTTTTGGGCCTGTATTTAAAAAATACTCTAACACGGAGTAGACATGTACAGATCGCTTTTGGGACCCAAAAATATCGAATTTTCGGGTGTTTTGAGCCTGAATTTGAGATATAAACGGGTACAGAAGATGCATGCACATATCGACTTTAGACACCTAAAATATCGATTTTTAGCATGTTTTGAGCCTATATTTTGAAAACATTCTAGCACTGAGTATGCATGTACAGATCTCTTAAGGGACCCAAAAATATTGAATTTTCGGGTGTTTTGAGCCTGACTTTGAGATATAAACGGGTACAGAAGATGCATGCACATTTCGACTTTTTGCACCTAAAATATCGATTTTGAGCATGTTTTGAGTCTGTATCTTGAAAACATTCTAGCAAGAAGTAGGCATGTACAGATTACTTCTGGGACCCAAAAATATCGAATTTTCGAGTGTTTTGAACCTGAATTTGGGATATAGACGGGTACAGAAGATACATACACATATTCTGTACCCGTTTATATCTCAAATTCAGGCTCAAAACACCCGAAAATTCGATATTATTGTGTCCCGGAAGCGATCTGAACATGCCTACTCAGTGCTAGAATGTTTTTAAAATACAGGCCCAAAACATGCTCAAAATCGATATTTTAGGTGACCAAAGTAGATATGTTCATGCTTCTTCTGTACCCGTTTATATCTCAAATTCATTCTCAAAACACCCGAAAATTCGATATTTTTGGGTCCCAAAAGCGATCTGTACATGTCTACTCCGTGTTAGAGTATTTTTAAAATACAGGCCCAAAACATGCTAAAAATCGATATTTTAGGTGCCCAAAGTCGATATGTGCAAGCATCATCTGTACCCGTTTATATCTCAAATTCAGGCTCAAAACACCCAAAAAATCAATATTTTTGGGTCCCAGAAACGATCTGTACGTGCACACTCCGTGTTAGAGTGTTTGTATAATACAGGCCCAAAACATGCTGAAAATCGATATTTTATGTGCTCAAAGTCAAAATGTGTATGGATCTTCTGTACACGTGTATATCCCTAATTCAGGTTCAAAACACCAGAAAATTCGATTTTTTTGGGTCCCAGAAGCGATCTGTACATGCCTACTCCTTGCTAGAATGTTTTCAAGATACAGACCCAAAACATGCTCAAAATCGATATTTTAATTGCAAAAAGTCGATATGTGCATGCATCTTCTGTACCCGTTTATATCTCAAATTCAGGCTCAAAACACCCGAAAATACAATATTTTTGGGTCCCAGAAGTGATCTGTACGTGCACACTCCGTGTTAGAGTATTTTTAAAATACAGGCCCAAAACATGCTGAAAATCGATATTTTATGTGCCCAAAGTAAAAATGTGTATGCATCTTCTGTACACGTGTATATCCCTAATTCAGGTTCAAAACACCAGAAAATTCGATTTTTTTGGGTCCCAGAAGCGATCTGTACATACCTACTCCTTGCTAGAATTCTTTCAAGATACAGACCCAAAACATGCTCAAAATCGATATTTTAGGTGCAAAAAGTCGATATGTGCATGCATCCAATGTACACGGTTATATCCCAAATTCTGGCTCAAAACCCCCGAAAATTCGATATTTTTGGGTCCCCGAAGCGATCTGTACATGCCTACTCAGTTCTAGAATATTTTCAAATTATACGCTGAAAACATACTAAAAATCTATATTTTGGGTCCCAAAATCGATATGTGCATGCATCTTCTGTACCCGTTTATATCTCAAATTCAGGCTCAAAACACCCAAAAAATCGATATTTTTTGTGTCCCAGAAGCGATCTGTACATGTCTACACCGTGCTATAGTATTTTCAAAATACAGGCCCAAAACATGCTCAAAATCGATATTTTAGGTGCCCAAAGTCGATATGTGCATGCATCTTCTGTACCCGTTTATATTTCAAATTCAGGCTCAAAACTCCGAAAATTCGATATTTTTGGGTCCTTTAAGCAATCTGCACATGCCTACTCAGTGCTAGAATGTTTTTAAAATACAGGCTTATAACATGCTATAAATCGATATTTTAGGTGTCCAAAGTCGATATGTTCATGCATCTTCTGTACCCGTTTATATCTCAAATTCATGCTCAAAACACCCGAAAATTCGATATTTTTGGGTCCCAAAAGCGATCTGTACATTACTACTCCGTGTTAGAGTATTTTTAAAATACAGGCCCAAAACATGCTTAAAATCGATATTTTAGGTGCCCAAAGTCGATATTTGCATGCATCATCTGTACCCGTTTATATCTCAAATTCAGGCTCAAAACACCCGAAAATTCAATATTTTTGGGTCCCAGAAGCGATCTGTACATGCCTACTCCGTGTTAATGTATTTTCAAAATAAAGGCCCAAAACATGCTGAAAATCTATATTTTAGGTGCCCAAAGTCAATATGTGTATGCATCTTCTGTACCCGGTTATATCCCAAATTCTGGCTCAAAACCCCCGAAAATTCGATATTTTTGGGTCCCAGAAGCGATCTGTACATGCCTACTCAGTGCTAGAATATTTTCAAATTATACGCCGAAAACAAACTAAAAATCGATATTTTGGGTGCCAAAGTCGATATGTGCATGCATCTTCTGTACCCGTTTATATCTCAAATTCAGGCTCAAAACACCCAAAATATCGATATTTTTGGGTCCCCGAAGCGATCTGTACATGCCTACTCCGTGTTAGAGTATTTTCAAAATACAAGCCCAAAACATGCTCAAAATCGATATTTTAGGTGCCCAAAGTCGATATGTGCATGCATCTTCTGTATCCGTCTATATCCCAAATTCAGGTTCAAAACACCCGAAAATTCAATAATTTTGGGTCCCAGAAGCGATCTGTACATGCCTACTCCTTGCTAGAATTTTTTCAAGATACAGACCCAAAACATGCTCAAAATCAAAATTTTTGGTGCAAAAAGTCGGTATGTGCATGCATCCTCTGTACCCGGTTATATCCCAATTTCTGGCTCAAAACACCCGAAAATTCGATATTTTTGGGTCCCAGAAGTGATCTGTACATGCCTACTCAGTGATACAATATTTTCAAATTATACTCCCAAAACATACTAAAAATCGATATTTTGGGTGCCCAAAGTCGATATGTGCATGCATCTTCTGTACCCGTTTATATCTCAAATTCAGCCTCAAAACACCCAAAAAATCGATTATTTTGTGTCCCAGAAGCGATCTGTACATGTCTACTTCTTGCTAGAAAGTTTTCATGATACAGACCCAAAACATGCTCAAAATCGATATTTTAGGTGCAAAAAGTCGATAAGTGCATGCATCTTCTGTACACGTTTATATCTCAAATTCAGGCTCAAAACACCCAAAATATCGATATTTTTGTGTCCCAGAAGCGATCTGTACATGTCTACACTGTGTTATAGTATTTTCAAAATACAGGCCCAAAACATGCTCAAAATCGATATTTTATGTGCCCAAAGTCGATATGTGCATGCATCTTCTGTACCCGTTCATATCTCAAATTCAGGCTCAGAAAACCCGAAAATTCGATTTATTTGGGTCCCAGAAGCGATCTGTACGTGTTTACTCAGTGTTAGAGTATTTTAAAAATTCAGGCCCAAAACATGCTCAAAATCGATAGTTTTGGTGCCCAAAGTCGATATGTGCATGCATCTTCTGTACCCGTTTATATCTCAAATTCAGGCTCAAAACACCCGAAAATTCAATGTTTTTGGGTCCCAGAAGCGATCTGTACGTGCATACTCCGTGTTAGAGTGTTTTTAAAATACAAGCCCAAATCATGCTGAAAATCGATATTTTATGTGCCCAAAGTCAATATGTGTATGCATCTTCTGTACCCGTCTATATCCCAAATTCAGGTTCAAAACACCAGAAAATTCGATATTTTTGGGTCCCAGAAGCTACCTGTACATGCCTACTCCTTGCTAGAATGTTTTCAAGATACAGACCCAAAACATGCTCAAAATCGATATTTTAGGTGCAAAAAGTCGATATGTGCATGCATCCTCTGTACACGGTTATATCCCAATTTCTGGCTCAAAACACCCGAAAATTCGATATTTTTGGGTCCCAGAAGCGATCTGTACATGCCTACTCAGTGCTAGAATATTTTCAAATTATACGCCCAAAACATACTAAAAATCGATATTTTGGGTGCCCAAAGTCGATATGTGCATGCATCTTCTGTACCCGTTTATATCTCAAATTCAGCCACAAAACACCCAAAAAATCGATATTTTTGTGTCCTAGAAGCGATCTGTACATGTCTACACCGTGTTTGAGTATTTTCAAAATACAGGCCCAAAACATGCTCAAAATCGATATTTTAGGTGCAAAAAGTCGATATGTGCATGCATCTTCTGTACACGTTTATATCTCAAATTCAGGCTCAAAACACCCAAAAAATCGATATTTTTGTGTCCCAGAAGCGATCTGTACATGTCTACACCGTGTTATAGTATTTTCAAAATACAGGCCCAAAACATGCTCAAAATCGATATTTTATGTGCCCAAAGTCGATATGTGCATGCATCTTCTGTACCCGTTCATATCTCAAATTCAGGCTCAGAACACCAGAAAATTCGATTTATTTGGGTCCCAGAAGCTATCTGTACGTGTTTACTCAGTGTTAGAGTATTTTAAAAATACAGGCCCAAATCATGCTGAAAATCGATATTTTATGTGCCCAAAGTCAATATGTGTATGCATCTTCTGTACCCGTGTATATCCCTAATTCTGGTTTAAAACACCAGAAAATTTGATATTTTTGGGTCCCAGAAGCGATCTGTACATGCCTACTCCTTGCTAGAATGTTTTTAAAATACAGGCCCAAATCATGCTGAAAATCGATATTTTATGTGCCCAAAGTCAATATGTGTATGCATCTTCTGTACCCGTGTATATCCCTAATTCTGGCTCAACACCCCCGAAAATTCGATATTTTTGGGTCCCAGAAGCGATCTGTACATGCCTACTCAGTGCTAGAATATTTTCAAATTATACGCCCAAAACATACTAAAAATCGATATTTTGGGTGCCAAAGTCGATATGTGCATGCATCTTCTGTACCCGTTTATATCTCAAATTCAGGCTGAAAACACCCAAAAAATCGATATTTTTGTGTTCCAGAAGCGATCTGTACATGTCTACACCGTGTTAGAGTATTTTCAAAATGCAGGCACAAAACATGCTCAAAATCGATATTTTTGGTGCCCAAAGACGATATGTGCATGCATCTTCTGTACCCGTTCATATCTCAAATTCAGGCTCAGAACACCCGAAAATTCGATTTATTTGGGTCCCAGAAGTGATCTGTACGTGTCTACTCCGTGTTAGAGTGTTTTAAAAATACAGACCCAAAACATGCTATAAATCGATAATTTGGGTGCCGAAAGTCGATATGTGCATTCATTTTCTGTACCCGTTTATATCTCAAATTCAGACTCAAAACTCCCAAATATTCAATATTTTTGGGTCCGAGAATCGATCTGTACGTGCATACTCCGTGTTAGAGTGTTTTAAAAAAAATGGCCCAAAACATGCTGTAAATCGATATTTTATGTGCCCAAAGTCAATATGTGTATGCATCTTCTGTACCCGTGTATATCCCTAATTCAGGTTCAAAACACAAGAAAATTCGATATTTTTGGGTCCCAGAAGCGATCTGTACATGCCTACTCCTTGCTAGAATGTTTTCAAGATACAGAACCCAAAACATGTTAAAAATCGATATTTTGGGTGCTCAAAGTCGATATGTGCATGCATCCTCTGTACCCGTTTATATCTCAAATTCAGGCTCAAAACACCCAAAAAATCGATATTTTTGTGTCCCAGAAGCGATCTGTACGTGTTTACTCCGTGTTATAGTATTTTAAAAATACAGGCCTAAAATATGCTTAAAATCGATATTTTGGGTGCCCAAAGTCGATATGTGCATGCATCTTCTGTACCCGTTTATGTCTCAAATTCAGACTCAAAACACCCGAATATTCGATATTTTTGGGTCCCAAAAGCCACCTGTACAAGCATACTCCGTGTTAGAGTAATTTGAAAATACAGGCCTAAAACATGCTGAAAATAGATATTTTAGCTGCCCAAAGTCAATATGTGTATGCATCTTCTGTACCCGTTTATATCTTAAATTCAGGCTCAAAACACCCGAAAATTCGATATTTTTGGGTCCCAAAACCGATCTCTACATGTCTACTGCGTGTTAGAGTATTTTTAAAATACAGGCCCATAACATACTAAAAATCGATATATTAGGTGCCCAAAGTCGATATGTGCATGCATCCTCTGTACCCGTTTATATCTCAAATTAAGGCTCAAAACACCAGAAAATTGAATATTTTTGGGACCCAGAATCGATCTGTACGTGCATACTCCGTGTTAGAGTGTTTTTAAAATACAGGCCCAAAACATGCTGAAAATCGATATTTTATGTGCCTAAAGTCAATATGTGTATGCATCTTCTGTACCCGTGTATATCCCTAATTCAGGTTCAAAACATGCTCAAAATCGATATTTTAAGTGCAAAAAGTCGATATGTGCATGCATCTTCTGTACACGTTTATATCTCAAATTCAGGCTCAAAACACCCAAAATATCGATATTTTTGTGTCCCAGAAGCGATCTGTACATGTCTACACCGTGTTATAGTATTTTCAAAATACAGGCCCAAAACATGCTCAAAATCGATATTTTATGTGCCCAAAGTCGATATGTGCATGCATCTTCTGTACCCGTTCATATCTCAAATTCAGGCTCAGAACACCCGAAAATTCGATTTATTTGGGTCCCAGAAGCGATCTGTACGTGTTTACTCAGTGTTAGAGTATTTTAAAAATTCAGGCCCAAAACATGCTCAAAATCGATAGTTTTGGTGCCCAAAGTCGATATGTGCATGCATCTTCTGTACCCGTTTATATCTCAAATTCAGGCTCAAAACACCCGAAAATTCAATGTTTTTGGGTCCCAGAAGCGATCTGTACATGCCTACGCCGTGTTAGAGTATTTTCAAAATACAGGCCCAAAACATGCTCAAAATCGATATTGAAGATTCCCAAAGTCAATATGTGTATGCATCTTCTATACCCGTTTATATCCCAAATTCAGGCTGAAAACACCCGAAAATTCGATATTTTTTTGTCCCAGAAGCGTTCTGTACATGCCTACTCATTGCTAGAATACTTTCAAAATACAGGCCCAAAACATGCTGAAAATCGATATTTTAGGTGCCCAAAGTCGATATGTGCATGCATCTTCAGTACCCGTTTATATCTCAAATTCAGGCTCAAAACAACGGAAAATTCATTATTTTTGGGTTCCAGAAGCGATCTGTACATGCCTACTCAATGCTAAAAAGTTTTCAAAATATAGGCTCAAAACATGCTAAAAATCTATAATTTAGGTGTCCAAAGTCGATATGTGCATGCATTTTCTGTACCCGTATATATGTGAAATTCAGGCTCAAAACACCCAAAAATTCGATATTTTTGTTTCCCAGAAGCGATCTGTACATGCCTACTTCGTGTTAGAGTATTTTCAAAATAGATGCCCAAAACATGCTCAAAATCGATTTTTTGGGTGCCCAAAGTCGATATGTGCATGCATGTTCTGTACCCGTTTATATCTCAAATTCAGGCTCAAAACACTCGAAAATTAGATATTTTCGGGTCCCAGAAGCGATCTGTACATGCCTACTCCTTGCTAGAATGTTTTCAAAATACAGACCCAAAACATGCTCAAAATCGATATTTTAGGTTCAAAAAGTCGATATGTGCATGTATTTTCAGTACCCGTTTATATCTCAAATTTAGGCACAAAACACCCAAAAATTCAATATTTTTGGGTTCCAGAAGCGATCTGTACATGCCTACTCAGTGCTAGAAAGTTTTCAAAATATAGGCTCAAAACATACTAAAAATCTATAATTTAGGTGTCCAAAGTCGATATGTGCATGCATCTACTGTACCCGTCTATATCCCAAATTCAGGTTCAAAACACCAGAAAATTCGATATTTTTGGGTCCCAGAAGCTACCTGTACATGCCTACTCCTTGCTAGAATGTTTTCAAGATACAGACCCAAAACATGCTCAAAATCGATATTTTAGGTGCAAAAAGTCGATATGTGCATGCATCCTCTGTACACGGTTATATCCCAATTTCTGGCTCAAAACACCCGAAAATTCGATATTTTTGGGTCCCTTAAGCGATCTGGACATGCCTACTCAGTGCTAGAATGTTTTTAAAATACAGGCTTAAAACATGCTCAAAAATGATATTTTAGGTGTGAAAAGTCGATATGTGCATGCATCTTCTGTACCCGTTTATATCTCAAATTCAGGCTCAAAACACCCCAAAAATCGATATTTTTGTGTCCCAAAAGCGATCTGTACATGCCTACTCCGTGTTAATGTATTTTCAAAATACAGGCCCAAAACATGCTGAAAATCGATATTTTAGGTGCCCAAAGTCAATATGTGTATGCATCTTCTGTACCCGTCTATATCCCAAATTCAGGTTCAAAACACCAGAAAATTCGATATTTTTGGGTCCCAGAAGCTACCTGTACATGCCTACTCCTTGCTAGAATGTTTTCAAGATACAGACCCAAAACATGCTCAAAATCGATATTTTAGGTGCAAAAAGTCGATATGTGCATGCATCCTCTGTACACGGTTATATCCCAATTTCTGGCTCAAAACACCCGAAAATTCGATATTTTTGGGTCCCAGAAGCGATCTGTACATGCCTACTCAGTGCTAGAATATTTTCAAATTATACGCCCAAAACATACTAAAAATCGATATTTTGGGTGCCCAAAGTCGATATGTGCATGCATCTTCTGTACCCGTTTATATCTCAAATTCAGCCACAAAACACCCAAAAAATCGATATTTTTGTGTCCTAGAAGCGATCTGTACATGTCTACACCGTGTTTGAGTATTTTCAAAATACAGGCCCAAAACATGCTCAAAATCGATATTTTAGGTGCAAAAAGTCGATATGTGCATGCATCTTCTGTACACGTTTATATCTCAAATTCAGGATCAAAACACCCAAAAAATCGATATTTTTGTGTCCCAGAAGCGATCTGTACATGTCTACACCGTGTTATAGTATTTTCAAAATACAGGCCCAAAACATGCTCAAAATCGATATTTTATGTGCCCAAAGTCGATATGTGCATGCATCTTCTGTACCCGTTCATATCTCAAATTCAGGCTCAGAACACCCGAAAATTCGATTTATTTGGGTCCCAGAAGCGATCTGTACGTGTTTACTCAGTGTTAGAGTATTTTAAAAATACAGGCCCAAATCATGCTGAAAATCGATATTTTATGTGCCCAAAGTCAATATGTGTATGCATCTTCTGTACCCGTGTATATCCCTAATTCTGGTTAAAACACCAGAAAATTTGATATTTTTGGGTCCCAGAAGCGATCTGTACATGCCTACTCCTTGCTAGAATGTTTTTAAAATACAGGCCCAAATCATGCTGAAAATCGATATTTTATGTGCCCAAAGTCAATATGTGTATGCATCTTCTTTACCCGTGTATATCCCTAATTCTGGCTCAACACCCCCGAAAATTCGATATTTTTGGGTCCCAGAAGCGATCTGTACATGCCTACTCAGTGCTAGAATATTTTCAAATTATACGCCCAAAACATACTAAAAATCGATATTTTGGGTGCCAAAGTCGATATGTGCATGCATCTTCTGTACCCGTTTATATCTCAAATTCAGGCTGAAAACACCCAAAAAATCGATATTTTTGTGTTCCAGAAGCGATCTGTACATGTCTACACAGTGTTAGAGTATTTTCAAAATGCAGGCACAAAACATGCTCAAAATCGATATTTTTGGTGCCCAAAGACGATATGTGCATGCATCTTCTGTACCCGTTCATATCTCAAATTCAGGCTCAGAACACCCGAAAATTCGATTTATTTGGGTCCCAGAAGTGATCTGTACGTGTCTACTCCGTGTTAGAGTGTTTTAAAAATACAGACCCAAAACATGCTATAAATCGATAATTTGGGTGCCGAAAGTCGATATGTGCATTCATTTTCTGTACCCGTTTATATCTCAAATTCAGACACAAAACTCCCAAATATTCAATATTTTTGGGTCCCAGAATCGATCTGTACGTGCATACTCCGTGTTAGAGTGTTTTAAAAAAAAGGCCCAAAACATGCTGTAAATCGATATTTTATGTGCCCAAAGTCAATATGTGTATGCATCTTCTGTACCCGTGTATATCCCTAATTCAGGTTCAAAACACAAGAAAATTCGATATTTTTGGGTCCCAGAAGCGATCTGTACATGCCTACTCCTTGCTAGAATGTTTTCAAGATACAGAACCCAAAACATGTTAAAAATCGATATTTTGAGTGCTCAAAGTCGATATGTGCATGCATCTTCTGTACCCGTTTATATCTCAAATTCAGGCTCAAAACACCCAAAAAATCGATATTTTTGTGTCCCAGAAGCGATCTGTACGTGTTTACTCCGTGTTATAGTATTTTAAAAATACAGGCCTAAAATATGCTTAAAATCGATATTTTGGGTGCCCAAAGTCGATATGTGCATGCATCTTCTGTACCCGTTTATGTCTCAAATTCAGACTCAAAACACCCGAATATTCGATATTTTTGGGTCCCAAAAGCCATCTGTACATGCATACTCCGTGTTAGAGTTTTTTTAAAATTCAGGCCTAAAACATGCTGAAAATCGATATTTTAGCTGCCCAAAGTCAATATGTGTATGCATCTTCTGTACCCATTTATATGTTATATTCAGACTCAAAACACCCGAAACTTCGATATTTTTGGGTCCCAAAAGCGATCTGTACATGTCTACTCCGTGTTAGAGTATTTTTAAAATACAGGCCCAAAACATACTAAAAATCGATATTTTAGGTGCAAAAAGTCGATATGTGCATGCATCTTCTGTACCCGTTTATATCTCAAATTCAGGCTCAAAACTCCGAAAATTCGATATTTTTGTGTCCCAGAAGCGAACTGTACATGCATACTCCGTGTTAGAGTGTTTTTAAAATGCAGGCCCAAAACATGCTGAAAATTGATATTTTAGGTGCACAAACTCAATATGTTTATGCAATCTCTGTACCCGGTTATATCTTAAATTCAGGCTCAAAACACCCGAAAATTCAATATTTTGGGGTCCCAGAAGCGATCTGTACATGCCTACTCAGTGCTAGAATGTTTTCAAAATAGAGGCATAGAACATGCTAAAAATCGATATTTTAGGTGCCCAAAGACGATATGTGCATGCATCTTCTCTACCCGTTTATATCTCAAATTCAGGCTCAAAACACCAGAAAGTTCAATGTTTTTGGGTCCCAGAATCGATCTGTACGTGCATACTCCGTGTTAGAGTGTTTTTAAAATATAGGCCCAAAACATGCTGAAAATCAATATTTTATGTGCCCAAAGTCAATATGTGTAAGCATCTCCTGTACCAGTGTATATCCCTAATTTAGGTTCAAAACACCAGAAAATTCGATATTTTGGGGTCCCGGAAGCGATCTGTACATGCCTACTCCTTGCTAGAATGTTTACAAGATACAGAACCCAAAACATGCTCAAAATCGATATTTTAAGTGCAAAAAGTCGATATGTGCATGCATCTTCTGTACCCGTTTATATCTCAAATTCAGGCTCAAAACTCCAAAAATTATATATTTTTGGGTCCCTTAAGCAATCTGCACATGCCTACTCAGTGCTAGAATGTTTTTATAATACAGGCCCAAAACATGCTATAAATCGATATTTTAGGTGCCCAAAGTCGATATGTGCATGCATCGTCTGTACCCGTTTATATCTCAAATTCAGGCTCAAAACACCCCAAAAAATCGATATTTTTGTGTCCCAGAAGCGATCTGTACGTGTCTACTCTGTGTTAGAGTATTTTAAAAATACAGGCCCAAAATATGCTCAAAACCGATATTTTGGGTGCCCAAAGTCGATATGTGCATTCTTCTTCTGTACCCGTTTATGTCTCAAATTCAGACTCAAAACACCCGAATATTCGATATTTTTGGGTCCCAAAAGCCATCTGTACATGCATACTCCGTGTTAGAGTTTTTTTAAAATACAGGCCTAAAACATGCTGAAAATCGATATTTTAGCTGCCCAAAGTCAATATGTGTATGCATCTTCTGTACCCATATATATGTTATATTCAGACTCAAAACACCCGAAACTTCGATATTTTTGGGTCCCAAAAGCGATCTGTACATGTCTACTCCGTGTTAGAGTATTTTTAAAATACAGGCCCAAAACATACTAAAAATCGATATTTTAGGTGCCCAAAGTCGATATGTGCATGCATCTTCTCTACCCGTTTATATCTCAAATTCAGGCTCAAAACTCCCGAAAATTCAATGTTTTTGGGTCCCAGAATCGATCTGTACGTGCATACTCCTGTGTTAGAGTGTTTTTAAAATATAGGCCCAAAACATGCTGAAAATCAATATTTTATGTGCCCAAAGTCAATATGTGTATGCATCTCCTGTACCCGTGTATATCCCTAATTTAGGTTCAAAACACCCGAAAATTCGATATTTTGGGGTCCCAGAAGCGATCTGTACATGCCTACTCCTTGCTAGAATGTTTTCAAGATACAGAACCCAAAATATGCTCAAAATCGATATTTTAAGTGCAAAAAGTCGATATGTGCATGCATCTTCTGTACCCGTTTATATCTCAAATTGAGGCTCAAAACTCCGAAAATTCGATATTTTTGGGTCCCAGAAGCAATCTGTACATGCCTACTTCTTGCTAGAATGTTTTCAAGATAAAGACCCAAAACATGCTCAAAATCGATGTTTTAGGTGCAAAAAGTCAATATGTGCATGCATCCTCTGTACCCGGTTATATCCCAAATTCTGGCTCAAAACCCTCGAAAATTCGATATTTTTGGGTCCCAGAAGCGATCTGTACATGCCTACTCAGTGCTAGAATATTTTCAAATTATACGCCCAAAACATACTAAATATCGATATTTTGGGTGCAAAAAGTCGATATGTGCATGCATCTTCTGTAGCCGTTTATATCTCAAATTCAGGCTCAAAACTCCGAAAATTCGATATTTTTGGGTCCCAAAAGCGATCTGTACATGTCTACTCCGTGTTAGAGTATTTTTAAAATACAGGCCCAAAACATACTAAAAATCGATATTTTAGGTGCCCAAAGTCGATATGTGCATGCATCTTCTCTACCCGTTTATATCTCAAATTCAGGCTCAAAACACCCGAAAATTCAATGTTTTTGGGTCCCAGAAGCGATCTGTACGTGCATACTCCGTGTTAGAGTGTTTTTAAAATACAGGCCCAAATCATGCTGAAAATCGATATTTTATGTGCCCAAAGTCAATATGTGTATGCATCTTCTGTACCTGTGTATATCCCTAATTCTAGTTCACAACACCAGAAAATTCGATATTTTTGTGTCCAAGAAGCGATCTGTACATGCCTACTCCTTGCTAGAATGTTTTCTAGATACAGACCCAAAACATGCTCAAAATCGATATTTTAAGTGCAAAAAGTCGATATGTGCATGCATCTTCTGTACCCGTTTATATCTCAAATTTAGGCACAAAACACCCAAAAATTCAATATTTTCGGGTCCCAGAAGCGATCTGTACATGCTTACTCTTTGCTAGAATGTTTTCAAAATACAGGCCCAAAATATGCTTAAAATCGATATTTTAGGTGCAAAAAGTCAATATGTGCATACATGTTTTGTACCCATTTATATCCCAAATTCTGGCTCAAAACACCCGAAAATTCGATATTTTTGGGTCCCTGAAGCGATCTGTACATGCCTACTCAGTGCTAGAATATTTTTTAAATGTAGGCCCAAAACATGCTAAAAATCGATATTTTAGGTGCTAAATGTCGATATGAGCATTTACTTTCTTTACCGGTTTATATCACAAATTCAGGGTCAAAACACCCGAAAGTTCGATAATTTTGGGTCCCAGAAGGGATATTTACATACCTACTCAGTGCTAAAATGTTTTCAAAATATAGGCTTAAAGCATGCTAAAAATCAATATTTTAGGTGTCCAAAGTTGATATGTGCATACATCTTTTGTACCCGTTTATATCCAAAATTAAGGCTCAAATCACCCGAAAATTCGATATTTTTGGGTCCCTGAAGCGATCTGTACATGCCTACGCCGTGTTAGATTATTTTCAAAATACAGGCCCAAAACATGCTCAAAATCGATATTTTAGGTTCCCAAAGTCAATATGTGTATGCATCTTCTATACCCGTTTATATCCCAAATTCAGGCTGAAAACACCCGAAAATTCGATATTTTTTTGTCCCAGAAGCGTTCTGTACATGCCTACTCATTGCTAGAATACTTTCAAAATAAAGGCCCAAAACATGCTAAAAATCGATATTTTGGGTGCCCAAAGTCGATATGTGCATGCATCTTCGGTACCCGTTTATATCTCAAATTCAGGCTCAAAACACCCGAAAACTCGATATTTTTGGGTCCTAAAAGAGATCTGTACATGCCTACTCCGTGTTAGTGTACTTTCAAATTACAGGCCCAAAACATGCTGAAAATCGATATTTTAGGTGCCCAAAGTCGATATGTGCATGCATCTTCAGTACCCGTTTATATCCCAAATTCAGGCTCAAAACAACGGAAAATTCATTATTTTTGGGTTCCAGAAGCGATCTGTACATGCCTACTCAATGCTAAAAAGTTTTCAAAATATAGGCTCAAAACATGCTAAAAATCTATAATTTAGGTGTCCAAAGTCGATATGTGCATGCATTTTCTGTACCCGTATATATGTGAAATTCAGGCTCAAAACACCCAAAAATTCGATATTTTTGTTTCCCAGAAGCGATCTGTACATGCCTACTTCGTGTTAGAGTATTTTCAAAATAGATGCCCAAAACATGCTCAAAATCGATTTTTTGGGTGCCCAAAGTCGATATGTGCATGCATGTTCTGTACCCGTTTATATCTCAAATTCAGGCTCAAAACACTCGAAAATTAGATATTTTCGGGTCCCAGAAGCGATCTGTACATGCCTACTCCTTGCTAGAATGTTTTCAAAATACAGACCCAAAACATGCTCAAAATCGATATTTTAGGTTCAAAAAGTCGATATGTGCATGTATTTTCAGTACCCGTTTATATCTCAAATTTAGGCACAAAACACCCAAAAATTCAATATTTTTGGGTTCCAGAAGCGATCTGTACATGCCTACTCAGTGCTAGAAAGTTTTCAAAATATAGGCTCAAAACATACTAAAAATCTATAATTTAGGTGTCCAAAGTCGATATGTGCATGCATCTACTGTACCCGTATATATCTGAAATTCAGGCTCAAAACACCCAACAATTCGATATTTTTGTGTCCCAGAAGCAATCTGTATATGCCTACTTCGTGTTAGAGTATTTTCAAAATATATGCCCAAAACATGCTCAAAATCGATATTTTGGGTGCCCAAAGTCGATATGTGCATGCATCTTCTGTACCCGTTTATATCTCAAATTCAGGCTCAAAACACCCGAAAATTCGATATTTTCGGGTCCCAGAAGCAATCTGTACATGCCTACTCTTTGCTAGAATGTTTTCAAAATACAGACCCAAAATATGCTCAAAATCGATATTTTAGGTGCAAAAAATCGATATGTGCATACATCTTTTGTACCCGTTTATATCCCAAATTCAGGCTTAAAACACCCGAAAATTCGATATTTTTGTGTCCCAGAAGCGATCTGTACATGCCTACTCAGAGCTGGAATATTTTTTAAAATATAGGCCCAATACATGCTATAAATCGATATTTTAGGTGCCCAATGTCGATATGTGCATGCATCTTCTATACCCGTTTATATCTCAAATTCAGGCTCAAAACACCCGAAAATTCGACATTTTTGGGTCCAAGAAGCGATCTGTACATGCCTACTCAGTGCTAGAATGTTTTCAAAATATAGGCTCAAAACATGCTAAAAATCGATATTTTATATGTCCTAAGTCGATATGTGCATGCATGTTCTGTACCCGTTTATATCTCAAATTCAGGCTCAAAACACCCGAAAATACGATATTTTTGGGTCCCAGAAGAGATCTGTACATGCCTACTCAGTGTTAGAGTACTTTCAAAATACAGGCCCAAAACATGCTGAAAATCGATATTTTAGGTGCCCAAAGTCGATATGTGCATGCATCTTCAGTACCCGTTTATATCCCAAATTCAGGCTCAAAACAACGGAAAATTCAATATTTTTGGGTTCCAGAAGCGATCTGTACATGCCTACTCAGTGCTAAAAGTTTTCAAAATATAGGCTCAAAACATGCTAAAAATCTATAATTTAGGTGTCCAAAGTCGATATGTGCATACATCTTTTGTACCCGTTTATATCCCAAATTCAGGCTCAAAACACCCGAAAATTCGATATTTTTGGGTCCCTAAAGAGATCTGTACATGCCTACTCAGTGCTAGAATATTTTTTAAATGTAGGCCCAAAACATGCTAAAAATCGATATATTAGGTGCTAAATGTCGATATGAGCATGCATTTTCTGTACCGGTTTATATCTCAAATTCAGGCTCAAAACACCCGAAAATTCGATAATTTTGGGTCCCAGAAGGGATATTTACATACCTACTCAGTGCTAAAATGTTTTCAAAATATAGGCTTAAAGCATGCAAAAAATCGATATTTTAGGTGTCCAAAGTTGATATGTGCATACATCTTTTGTACCCGTTTATATCCAGAATTCCGGCTCAAATCACCCGAAAATTCGATATTTTTGGGTCACTGAAGCGATCTGTACATGCCTACTCCGTGTTAGAGTATTTTCAAAATACAGGCCCAAAACATGCTCAAAATCGATATTGAAGATTCCCAAAGTCAATATGTGTATGCATCTTCTGTACCCGTTTATATCCCAAATTCAGGCTGAAAACACCCGAAAATTCAATATTTTTGGGTTCCAGAAGCGATCTGTACATGCCTACTCAATGCTAAAAAAATTTCAAAATATAGGCTCAAAACATGCTAAAAATCTATAATTTTGGTGTCCAAAGTCGATATGTGCATGCATCTTCTGTACCCGTATATATCTGAAATTCAGGCTCAAAACACCCAAAAATTCGATATTTTTGTGTCCCAGAAGCGATCTGTACATGCCTACTTCGTGTTAGAGTATTTTCAAAATAGATGCACAAAACATGCTCAAAATCGATATTTTGGGTGCCCAAAGTCGATATGTGCATACATCTTTTGTACCCGTTTATATCCCAAACTCAGGCTTAAAACACCCGAAAATTCGATATTTTTGTGTCCCAGAAGCGATCTGTACATGCCTACTCAGTGCTGGAATATTTTAAAAATATAGGCCCAATACATGCTATAAATCGATATTTTAGGTGCCCAATGTCGATATGTGCATGCATCTTCTGTACCCGTTTATATCTCAAATTCAGGCTCAAAACACCCGAAAATTCGATATTTTTGGGTCCAAGAAGCGATCTGTACATGCCTACTCAGTGCTAGAATGTTTTCAAAATATAGGCTCAAAACATGCTAAAAATCGATATTTTATATGTCCCAAGTCGATATGTGCATGCATGTTCTGTACCCGTTTAAATCTCAAGTTCAGGCTCAAAACACCCGAAAATACGATATTTTTGGGTCCCAGAAGCGATCTGTATAAGCCTACTCCGTGGTTGAGTATTTTCAAAATACAGGCCCAAAACATGCTCAAAATCGATATTTTAGCTGCCCATAGTCGATATGTGCATGCATTTTCTGTACCCGTTTATATCTCAAATTCAGGCTCAAAACAACGGAAAATTCAATATTTTTGGGTTCCTGAAGCGATCTGTACATGCATACTCAGTGCTAAAAATTTTTCAAAATTTAGGCTCAAAACAAGCTAAAAATCTATAAATTAGGTGTCCAAAGTCGATATGTGCATACATCTTTTGTACCCGTTTATATCCCAAATTCAGGCTCAAAACACTCAAAAAATTCGATATTTTTGGGTCCCTGAAGAGATCTGTACATGCCTACTCAGTGCTAGAATATTTTTTAAATGTAGGCCCAAAACATGCTAAAAATCAATATTTTAGGTGCTAAATGTCGATATGAGCATGCATTTTCTGTACCGGTTTATATCTTAAATTCAGGCTCAAAACACCCAAAAATTCGATAATTTTGGATCCCAGAAGGGATATTTACATACCTACTCAGTGCTAAAATGTTTTCAAAATATAGGCTTAAAGCATGCTAAAAATAGATATTTTAGGTGTCCAAAGTTGATATGTGCATACATCTTTTGTACCCGTTTATATCCAAAATTCAGGCTCAAATCACCCGAAAATTCGATATTTTTGGGTCCCTTAAGCGATCTGTACATGCCTACTCCGTGTTAGAGTATTTTCAAAATACAGGCCCAAAACATGCCTAAAATCGATATTTTAGGTGCCCAAAGTAGATATGTGCATCCATCTTCAGTACCCGTTTATAACCCAAATTCAGGTTCAAAACACCCGAAAATTCGATTTTTTTGTGTCCTAGAAGCGATCTGTACATGCCTACTTCATGTTAGAGTATTATCAAAATAGATGCCCAAAACATGCTCAAAATCGATATTTTGGGTGCCCAAAGTCGATATCTGCATGCATCTTCTGTACCCGTTTATATCTCAAATTCAGGCTCAAAACACCCGAAAATTCGATATTTTCGGGTCCCAGAAGCGAACTGTACATGCATACTCCGTGTTAGAGTGTTTTTAAAATGCAGGCCCAAAACATGCTGAAAATTGATATTTTAGGTGCACAAACTCAATATGTTTATGCAATCTCTGTACCCGGTTATATCTTAAATTCAGGCTCAAAACACCCGAAAATTCAATATTTTGGGGTCCCAGAAGCGATCTGTACATGCCTACTCAGTGCTAGAATGTTTTCAAAATAGAGGCATAGAACATGCTAAAAATCGATATTTTAGGTGCCCAAAGACGATATGTGCATGCATCTTCTCTACCCGTTTATATCTCAAATTCAGGCTCAAAACACCCGAAAGTTCAATGTTTTTGGGTCCCAGAATCGATCTGTACGTGCATACTCCGTGTTAGAGTGTTTTTAAAATATAGGCCCAAAACATGCTGAAAATCAATATTTTATGTGCCCAAAGTCAATATGTGTAAGCATCTCCTGTACCAGTGTATATCCCTAATTTAGGTTCAAAACACCAGAAAATTCGATATTTTGGGGTCCCAGAAGCGATCTGTACATGCCTACTCCTTGCTAGAATGTTTACAAGATACAGAACCCAAAACATGCTCAAAATCGATATTTTAAGTGCAAAAAGTCGATATGTGCATGCATCTTCTGTACCCGTTTATATCTCAAATTCAGGCTCAAAACTCCAAAAATTCTATATTTTTGGGTCCCTTAAGCAATCTGCACATGCCTACTCAGTGCTAGAATGTTTTTATAATACAGGCCCAAAACATGCTATAAATCGATATTTTAGGTGCCCAAAGTCGATATGTGCATGCATCGTCTGTACCCGTTTATATCTCAAATATAGGCTCAAAACACCCCAAAAAATCGATATTTTTGTGTCCCAGAAGCGATCTGTACGTGTCTACTCTGTGTTAGAGTATTTTAAAAATACAGGCCCAAAATATGCTCAAAACCGATATTTTGGGTGCCCAAAGTCGATATGTGCATTCTTCTTCTGTACCCGTTTATGTCTCAAATTCAGACTCAAAACACCCGAATATTCGATATTTTTGGGTCCCAAAAGCCATCTGTACATGCATACTCCGTGTTAGAGTTTTTTTAAAATACAGGCCTAAAACATGCTGAAAATCGATATTTTAGCTGCCCAAAGTCAATATGTGTATGCATCTTCTGTACACATTTATATGTTATATTCAGACTCAAAACACCCGAAACTTCGATATTTTTGGGTCCCAAAAGCGATCTGTACATGTCTACTCCGTGTTAGAGTATTTTTAAAATACAGGCCCAAAACATACTAAAAATCGATATTTTAGGTGCCCAAAGTCGATATGTGTATGCATCTCCTGTACCCGTGTATATCCCTAATTTAGGTTCAAAACACCCGAAAATTCGATATTTTGGGGTCCCAGAAGCGATCTGTACATGCCTACTCCTTGCTAGAATGTTTTCAAGATACAGAACCCAAAATATGCTCAAAATCGATATTTTAAGTGCAAAAAGTCGATATGTGCATGCATCTTCTGTACCCGTTTATATCTCAAATTGAGGCTCAAAACTCCGAAAATTCGATATTTTTGGATCCCATAAGCAATCTGCACATGCCTACTTCTTGCTAGAATGTTTTCAAGATACAGACCCAAAACATGCTCAAAATCGATATTTTAGCTGCCCAAAGTCAATATGTGTATGCATTTTCTGTACCCATTTATATCTTAAATTCAGGCTCAAAACACCCGAAACTTCGATATTTTTGGGTCCCAAAAGCGATCTGTACATGTCTACTCCGTGTTAGAGTATTTTTAAAATACAGGCCCAAAACATACTAAAAATCGATATTTTAGGTGCCCAAAGTCGATATGTGCATGCATCTTCTCTACCCGTTTATATCTCAAATTCAGGCTCAAAACACCCGAAAATTCAATGTTTTTGGGTCCCAGAAGCGATCTGTACGTGCATACTCCGTGTTAGAGTGTTTTTAAAATACAGGCCCAAATCATGCTGAAAATCGATATTTTATGTGCCCAAAGTCAATATGTGTATGCATCTTCTGTACCTGTGTATATCCCTAATTCTAGTTCACAACACCAGAAAATTCGATATTTTTGTGTCCAAGAAGCGATCTGTACATGCCTACTCCTTGCTAGAATGTTTTCTAGATACAGACCCAAAACATGCTCAAAATCGATATTTTAAGTGCAAAAAGTCGATATGTGCATGCATCTTCTGTACCCGTTTATATCTCAAATTTAGGCACAAAACACCCAAAAATTCAATATTTTCGGGTCCCAGAAGCGATCTGTACATGCTTACTCTTTGCTAGAATGTTTTCAAAATACAGGCCCAAAATATGCTTAAAATCGATATTTTAGGTGCAAAAAGTCAATATGTGCATACATGTTTTGTACCCATTTATATCCCAAATTCTGGATCAAAACACCCGAAAATTCGATATTTTTGGGTCCCTGAAGCGATCTGTACATGCCTACTCAGTGCTAGAATATTTTTTAAATGTAGGCCCAAAACATGCTAAAAATCGATATTTTAGGTGCTAAATGTCGATATGAGCATTTACTTTCTGTACCGGTTTATATCACAAATTCAGGGTCAAAACACCCGAAAGTTCGATAATTTTGGGTTCCAGAAGGGATATTTACATACCTACTCAGTGCTAAAATGTTTTCAAAATATAGGCTTAAAGCATGCTAAAAATCAATATTTTAGGTGTCCAAAGTTGATATGTGCATACATCTGTTGTACCCGTTTATATCCAAAATTAAGGCTCAAATCACCCGAAAATTCGATATTTTTGGGTCCCTGAAGCGATCTGTACATGCCTACGCCGTGTTAGAGTATTTTCAAAATACAGGCCCAAAACATGCTCAAAATCGATATTGAAGATTCCCAAAGTCAATATGTGTATGCATCTTCTATACCCGTTTATATCCCAAATTCAGGCTGAAAACACCCGAAAATTCGATATTTTTTTGTCCCAGAAGCGTTCTGTACATGCCTACTCATTGCTAGAATACTTTCAAAATACAGGCCCAAAACATGCTGAAAATCGATATTTTAGGTGCCCAAAGTCGATATGTGCATGCATCTTCAGTACCCGTTTATATCTCAAATTCAGGCTCAAAACAACGGAAAATTCATTATTTTTGGGTTCCAGAAGCGATCTGTACATGCCTACTCAATGCTAAAAAGTTTTCAAAATATAGGCTCAAAACATGCTAAAAATCTATAATTTAGGTGTCCAAAGTCGATATGTGCATGCATTTTCTGTACCCGTATATATGTGAAATTCAGGCTCAAAACACCCAAAAATTCGATATTTTTGTTTCCCAGAAGCGATCTGTACATGCCTACTTCGTGTTAGAGTATTTTCAAAATAGATGCCCAAAACATGCTCAAAATCGATTTTTTGGGTGCCCAAAGTCGATATGTGCATGCATGTTCTGTACCCGTTTATATCTCAAATTCAGGCTCAAAACACTCGAAAATTAGATATTTTCGGGTCCCAGAAGCGATCTGTACATGCCTACTCCTTGCTAGAATGTTTTCAAAATACAGACCCAAAACATGCTCAAAATCGATATTTTAGGTTCAAAAAGTCGATATGTGCATGTATTTTCAGTACCCGTTTATATCTCAAATTTAGGCACAAAACACCCAAAAATTCAATATTTTTGGGTTCCAGAAGCGATCTGTACATGCCTACTCAGTGCTAGAAAGTTTTCAAAATATAGGCTCAAAACATACTAAAAATCTATAATTTAGGTGTCCAAAGTCGATATGTGCATGCATCTACTGTACCCGTATATATCTGAAATTCAGGCTCAAAACACCCAACAATTCGATATTTTTGTGTCCCAGAAGCGATCTGTACATGCCTACTCAGAGCTGGAATATTTTTAAAATATAGGCCCAATACATGCTATAAATCGATATTTTAGGTGCCCAATGTCGATATGTGCATGCATCTTCTATACCCGTTTATATCTCAAATTCAGGCTCAAAACACCCGAAAATTCGACATTTTTGGGTCCAAGAAGCGATCTGTACATGCCTACTCAGTGCTAGAATGTTTTCAAAATATAGGCTCAAAACATGCTAAAAATCGATATTTTATATGTCCTAAGTCGATATGTGCATGCATGTTCTGTACCCGTTTATATCTCAAATTCAGGCTCAAAACACCCGAAAATACGATATTTTTGGGTCCCAGAAGAGATCTGTACATGCCTACTCCGTGTTAGAGTATTTTCAAAATACAGGCCCAAAACATGCTGAAAATCGATATTTTAGGTGCCCAAAGTCGATATGTGCATGCATCTTCAGTACCCGTTTATATCCCAAATTCAGGCTCAAAACAACGGAAAATTCAATATTTTTGGGTTCAAGAAGCGATCTGTACATGCCTACTCAGTGCTAAAAAGTTTTCAAAATATAGGCTCAAAACATGCTAAAAATCTATAATTTAGGTGTCCAAAGTCGATATGTGCATACATCTTTTGTACCCGTTTATATCCCAAATTCAGGCTCAAAACACCCGAAAATTCGATATTTTTGGGTCCCTAAAGAGATCTGTACATGCCTACTCAGTGCTAGAATATTTTTTAAATGTAGGCCCAAAACATGCTCAAAATCGATATATTAGGTGCTAAATGTCGATATGAGCATGCATTTTCTGTACCGGTTTATATCTCAAATTCAGGCTCAAAACACCCGAAAATTCGATAATTTTGGGTCCCAGAAGGGATATTTACATGCCTACTCAGTGCTAAAATATTTTCAAAATATAGGCTTAAAGCATGCTAAAAATCGATATTTTAGGTGTCCAAAGTCGATATGTGCATACATCTTTTGTACCCGTTTATATCCAAAATTCACGCTCAAAACAACCGAAAATTCGATATTTTCGGGCCCCAGAAGTGATCTGTACATGCCTACTCTTTGCTAGAATGTTTTCAAAATACAGACTCAAAACATGCTCAAAATCGATATTTTAGGTGCAAAAAGTCGATATGTGCATACATCTTCTGTACCCGTTTATATCCCAAATTCAGTCTTAAAACACCCGAGAATTCGATATTTTTGTGTCCCAGATGCGATCTGTACATGCCTACTCAGTGCTGGAATATTTTCAAAATATAGGCCCAATACATGGTAAAAATCGATATTTTAGGTGCCCAATGTCGATATGTGCATGCATCTTCTGTACCCGTTTATATCTCAAATTCAGGCTCAAAACACCCGAAAATTCGATATTTTTGGGTCCAAGAAGCGATCTGTACATGCCTAAACAGTGCTAGAATGTTTTCAAAATATAGGCTCAAAACATGCTAAAAATCGATATTTTAGGTGTCACAAGTCGATATGTGCATGCATGTTCTGTTCCCGTTTATATCTCAAATTCACGCTTAAAACATCCGAAAATTCGATATTTTTGTGCCCCAGAAGCGATCTGTACATGCCTACTTCGTGTTAGAGTATTTTCAAAATACAGGCCCAAAACATGCTGAAAATCGATATTTTGGGTGCCCAAAGTCGATATGTGCATACATCTTCTGTACCCGTTTATATCACAAATTCGGACTAAAAAAAAAAACGAAAATTCGACATTTTTGGGTCCAAGAAGCGATCTGTATAAGCCTACTCCGTGTTTGAGTATTTTCAAAATTTAGGCTCAAAACATGCTAAAAATCTAGAATTTAGGTGTCCAAAGTCGATATGTGCATACATCTTTTGTACCCGTTTATATCCCAAATTCAGGCTCAAAACACGCGAAAATTTGATATTTTTGGGTCCCTGAAGCGATCTGTACATGCTTACTTAGTGCTAGAATATTTTTTAAATGTAGGCCCAAAACATGCTAAAAATCGATATTTTAGGTGCTAAATGTCGATGTGAGCATGCATTTTCTGTACCGGTTTATATCTCAAATTCAGGCTCAAAACACCCGAAAATTCGATAATTTTGGGTCCCAGAAGGGATATTTACATGCCTACTCAGTGCTAAAATATTTTCAAAATATAGGCTTAAAGCATGCTAAAAATCGATATTTTAGGTGTCCAAAGTCGATATGTGCATACATCTTTTGTACCCGTTTATATCCAAAATTCACGCTCAAAACACCCGAAAATTCGATATTTTCGGGCCCCAGAAGTGATCTGTACATGCCTGCTCTTTGCTAGAATGTTTTCAAAATACAGACTCAAAACATGCTCAAAATCGATATTTTAGGTGCAAAAAGTCGATATGTGCATACATCTTCTGTATCCGTTTATATCCCAAATTCAGGCTTAAAACACCCGAGAATTCGATATTTTTGTGTCCCAGAAGCGATCTGTACATGCCTACTCAGTGCTGGAATATTTTCAAAATATAGGCCCAATACATGCTAAAAATCGATATTTTAGGTGCCCATTGTCGATATGTGCATGCATCTTCTGTACCCGTTTATATCTCAAATTCAGGCTCAAAGCACCCGAAAATTCGATATTTTTGGGTCCAAGAAGCGATCTGTACATGCCTAAACAGTGCTAGAATGTTTTCAAAATATAGGCTCAAAACATGCTAAAAATCGATATTTTAGGTGTCACAAGTCGATATGTGCATGCATGTTCTGTTCCCGTTTATATCTCAAATTCACGCTTAAAACATCCGAAAATTCGATATTTTTGTGCCCCAGAAGCGATCTGTACATGCCTACTTCGTGTTAGAGCATTTTCAAAATACAGGCCCAAAACATGCTGAAAATCGATATTTTGGGTGCCCAAAGTCGATATGTGCATACATCTTCTGTACCCGTTTATATCTCAAATTCGGAATAAAAAAAAACGAAAATTCGATATTTTTGGGTCCAAGAAGCGATCTGTATAAGCCTACTCCGTGTCTGAGTATTTTTAAAATATAGGCTCAAAACATGCTAAAAATCTAGAATTTAGGTGTCCAAAGTCGATATGTGCATACATCTTTTGTACCCGTTTATATCCCAAATTCAGGCTCAAAACACCCGAAAACTCGATATTTTTGAGTCCCAGAAGCGATCTGTACATGCCTACTCAGTGCTAGAATATTTTTTAAATGTAGGCCCAAAACATGCTAAAAATCGATATTTTAGGTGCTAAATGTCGATATGAGCATGCATTTTTTGTATCGGTTTATATCTCAAATTCAGGCTCAAAACACCCGAAAATTCGATAATTTTGGGTCCCAGAAGGGATATTTACATGCCTACTCAATGCTAAAATATTTTCAAAATATAGGCTTAAAGCATGCTAAAAATCGATATTTTAGGTGTCCAAAGTCGATATGTGCATACATCTGTTGTACCCGTTTATATCCAAAATTCACGCTCAAAACACCCGAAAATTCGATATTTTTGTGTCCCAGAAGCGATCTGTACATGCCTACTCAGTGCTGGAATATTTTCAAAATATAGGACCAATACATGCTAAAAATCGATATTTTAGGTGCCCAAAGTCGATATGTGCATGCATGTCCTGTTCCCGTTTATATCTCAAATTCTCGCTCAAAACATCTGAAAAGTCGATATTTTTGTGCCCCAGAAGCGATATGTACATGCCTACTTCGTGTTAGAGTATTTTCAAAATACAGGCCAAAAACATGCTCAAAATCGATATTTTGGGTGCCCAAAGTCGATAGGTGCATACATCTTCTGTACCCGTTTATATCTCAAATTCAGACTCAAAAAACCCGAAAATTCGATATTTTTGGGTCCAAGAAGCGATCTGTATAAGCCTACTCCGTGTTTGAGTATTTTCAAAATATAGGCTCAAAACATGCTAAAAATCTATAATTTAGGTGTCCAAAGTCGATATGTGCATACATCTTTTGTACCCGTTTATATCCCAAATTCAGGCTCAAAACACGCAAAAATTTGATATTTTTGGGTCCCTGAAGCGATCTGTACATGCTTACTTAGTGCTAGAATATTTTTTAAATGTAGGCCCAAAACATGCTAAAAATCGATATTTTAGGTGCTAAATGTCGATGTGAGCATGCATTTTCTGTACCGGTTTAAATCTAAAATTTAGGCTCAAAACACCCGAAAACTCGATATTTTCGGGTCCCAGAAGCGACCTGTACATGCCTACTCTTTGCTAGAATGTTTTCAAAATACAGACCCAAAACATGCTCAAAATCGATATTTTAGGTGCAAAAAGTCGATATGTGCATGCATATGCTGTACCTGTTTATATCTTAAATTCAGGCTCAAAACACCCTAAAATTCGATATTTTTTGGTTCAAGAAGCGATTTGTATATCCCTACTCAGTGCTAGAATGTTTTCAAAATATAGGCTCAAAACATGCTAAAAATCGATATTTTATGTTTCCCAAGTCGATATGTGCATGCATGTTCTGTACCCGTTTATATCTCAAATTTAGGCTCAAAACACCCGAAAATTCGATATTTTTGGGTCCCAGAAGCGATCTGTACATGCCTACTCAGTGCTAGAATATTTTTTAAATGTAGGCCCAAAACATGCTAAAAACCGATATTTTAGGTGCTAAATGTCGATATGAGCATTCATTTTCTGTACCGGTTTATATCTCTAATTCAGGCTCAAAACACCCGAAAATTCGATAATTTTGGGTCCCAGAAGGGATATTTACATGCCTACTCAGTGCTAAAATGTTTTCAAAATATAGGCTTAAAGCATGCTAAAAATCGATATTTTAGGTGTCCAAAGTCGATATGTGCATACATCTCATGTACGCGTTTATATCCAAAATTCAGGCTCAAAACACCCGAAAATTCGATATTTTTGGGTCCCTGAAGCGATCTGTACATGCCTACTCCGTGTTAGAGTATTTTCAAAATACAGGCCCAAAACATGCTAAAAATCGATATTTTAGGTTCCCAAAGTCAATATGTGTATGCATCATCTATACCCGTTTATATCTCAAATTCAGGCTCAAAACACCCGAAAACTCGATATTTTTGGGTCCCAGAAGAGATCTGTATATGCCTACTCCGTGTTTGAGTATTTTCAAAATATAGGCTCAAAACATGCTAAAAATCGATATTTCAGGTGCCCAAAGTCGATATGTGCATGCATCTTCAATACCCGTTTATATCTCAATTTCAGTCTTAAAACAACGGAAAATTCAATATTTTTGGGTTCCAGAAGCGATCTGTACATGCCTACTCAGTGCTAGAAATTTTTCAAAATATAGGCTCAAAACATGCTAAAAATCTATAATTTAAGTGTCCAAAGTCGATATGTGCATGCATCTTTTGTACCCGTATATATCTCAAATTCAGGCTCAAAACACCCAAAAGTTCTATATTTTTGTGTCCCATAAGCGATCTGTACATGCCTACTTCATGTTAGAGTATTTTCAAAATAGATGCCTAAAACATGCTCAAAATCGATATTTTGGGTGCCCAAAGTCGATATGTGCATGCATCTTCTGTACCCGTTTATATCTCAAATTCAGGCTCAAAACACTCGAAAATTTCTATATTTTTTGGTCCCAGAAGCGATCTGTACATGCCTACTCTTTGCTAGAATGTTTTTAAAAATACAGACCCAAAACATGCTCAAAATCGATATTTTAGGTGAAAAAAGTCGATATGTGCATGCATCTTCTGTACCAGTTTATATCTCAAATTCAGGCTCAAATCACGCTAAAATTCAATATTTTTGGGTCCCAGCGATCTGTAGATGCCTACTCCGTGTTAGACTACTTTCAAAATACAGGCCCAAACCATGCTGAAAATAGATATTTTAGGTGTCCAAAGTCGATATGTGAATACATCTTTTGTTCCCGTTTATATCCCAAATTCAGGCTCAAAACACCCGAAAATTCTATATTTTTGGGTCCCAGAAGCAATCTGTACATGCTTACTTAGTGCTGTAATATTTTCAAAATATAGGACCAATACATGCTAAAAATCAATATTTTAGGTGCAAAAAGTCGATATGTGCATACATCTTCTGTACCCGTTTATATCCCAAATTCAGTCTTAAAACACCCGAGAATTCGATATTTTTGTGTCCCAGATGCGATCTGTACATGCCTACTCAGTGCTGGAATATTTTCAAAATATAGGCCCAATACATGGTAAAAATCGATATTTTAGGTGCCCAATGTCGATATGTGCATGCATCTTCTGTACCCGTTTATATCTCAAATTCAGGCTCAAAACACCCGAAAATTCGATATTTTTGGGTCCAAGAAGCGATCTGTACATGCCTAAACAGTGCTAGAATGTTTTCAAAATATAGGCTCAAAACATGCTAAAAATCGATATTTTAGGTGTCACAAGTCGATATGTGCATGCATGTTCTGTTCCCGTTTATATCTCAAATTCACGCTTAAAACATCCGAAAATTCGATATTTTTGTGCCCCAGAAGCGATCTGTACATGCCTACTTCGTGTTAGAGTATTTTCAAAATACAGGCCCAAAACATGCTGAAAATCGATATTTTGGGTGCCCAAAGTCGATATGTGCATACATCTTCTGTACCCGTTTATATCACAAATTCGGACTAAAAAAAAAAACGAAAATTCGACATTTTTGGGTCCAAGAAGCGATCTGTATAAGCCTACTCCGTGTTTGAGTATTTTCAAAATATAGGCTCAAAACATGCTAAAAATCTAGAATTTAGGTGTCCAAAGTCGATATGTGCATACATCTTTTGTACCCGTTTATATCCCAAATTCAGGCTCAAAACACGCGAAAATTTGATATTTTTGGGTCCCTGAAGCGATCTGTACATGCTTACTTAGTGCTAGAATATTTTTTAAATGTAGGCCCAAAACATGCTAAAAATCGATATTTTAGGTGCTAAATGTCGATGTGAGCATGCATTTTCTGTACCGGTTTATATCTCAAATTCAGGCTCAAAACACCCGAAAATTCGATAATTTTGGGTCCCAGAAGGGATATTTACATGCCTACTCAGTGCTAAAATATTTTCAAAATATAGGCTTAAAGCATGCTAAAAATCGATATTTTAGGTGTCCAAAGTCGATATGTGCATACATCTTTTGTACCCGTTTATATCCAAAATTCACGCTCAAAACACCCGAAAATTCGATATTTTCGGGCCCCAGAAGTGATCTGTACATGCCTGCTCTTTGCTAGAATGTTTTCAAAATACAGACTCAAAACATGCTCAAAATCGATATTTTAGGTGCAAAAAGTCGATATGTGCATACATCTTCTGTATCCGTTTATATCCCAAATTCAGGCTTAAAACACCCGAGAATTCGATATTTTTGTGTCCCAGAAGCGATCTGTACATGCCTACTCAGTGCTGGAATATTTTCAAAATATAGGCCCAATACATGCTAAAAATCGATATTTTAGGTGCCCATTGTCGATATGTGCATGCATCTTCTGTACCCGTTTATATCTCAAATTCAGGCTCAAAGCACCCGAAAATTCGATATTTTTGGGTCCAAGAAGCGATCTGTACATGCCTAAACAGTGCTAGAATGTTTTCAAAATATAGGCTCAAAACATGCTAAAAATCGATATTTTAGGTGTCACAAGTCGATATGTGCATGCATGTTCTGTTCCCGTTTATATCTCAAATTCACGCTTAAAACATCCGAAAATTCGATATTTTTGTGCCCCAGAAGCGATCTGTACATGCCTACTTCGTGTTAGAGCATTTTCAAAATACAGGCCCAAAACATGCTGAAAATCGATATTTTGGGTGCCCAAAGTCGATATGTGCATACATCTTCTGTACCCGTTTATATCTCAAATTCGGAATAAAAAAAAACGAAAATTCGATATTTTTGGGTCCAAGAAGCGATCTGTATAAGCCTACTCCGTGTCTGAGTATTTTTAAAATATAGGCTCAAAACATGCTAAAAATCTAGAATTTAGGTGTCCAAAGTCGATATGTGCATACATCTTTTGTACCCGTTTATATCCCAAATTCAGGCTCAAAACACCCGAAAACTCGATATTTTTGAGTCCCAGAAGCGATCTGTACATGCCTACTCAGTGCTAGAATATTTTTTAAATGTAGGCCCAAAACATGCTAAAAATCGATATTTTAGGTGCTAAATGTCGATATGAGCATGCATTTTTTGTATCGGTTTATATCTCAAATTCAGGCTCAAAACACCCGAAAATTCGATAATTTTGGGTCCCAGAAGGGATATTTACATGCCTACTCAATGCTAAAATATTTTCAAAATATAGGCTTAAAGCATGCTAAAAATCGATATTTTAGGTGTCCAAAGTCGATATGTGCATACATCTGTTGTACCCGTTTATATCCAAAATTCACGCTCAAAACACCCGAAAATTCGATATTTTTGTGTCCCAGAAGCGATCTGTACATGCCTACTCAGTGCTGGAATATTTTCAAAATATAGGACCAATACATGCTAAAAATCGATATTTTAGGTGCCCAAAGTCGATATGTGCATGCATGTCCTGTTCCCGTTTATATCTCAAATTCTCGCTCAAAACATCTGAAAAGTCGATATTTTTGTGCCCCAGAAGCGATATGTACATGCCTACTTCGTGTTAGAGTATTTTCAAAATACAGGCCAAAAACATGCTCAAAATCGATATTTTGGGTGCCCAAAGTCGATAGGTGCATACATCTTCTGTACCCGTTTATATCTCAAATTCAGACTCAAAAAACCCGAAAATTCGATATTTTTGGGTCCAAGAAGCGATCTGTATAAGCCTACTCCGTGTTTGAGTATTTTCAAAATATAGGCTCAAAACATGCTAAAAATCTATAATTTAGGTGTCCAAAGTCGATATGTGCATACATCTTTTGTACCCGTTTATATCCCAAATTCAGGCTCAAAACACGCAAAAATTTGATATTTTTGGGTCCCTGAAGCGATCTGTACATGCTTACTTAGTGCTAGAATATTTTTTAAATGTAGGCCCAAAACATGCTAAAAATCGATATTTTAGGTGCTAAATGTCGATGTGAGCATGCATTTTCTGTACCGGTTTAAATCTAAAATTTAGGCTCAAAACACCCGAAAACTCGATATTTTCGGGTCCCAGAAGCGACCTGTACATGCCTACTCTTTGCTAGAATGTTTTCAAAATACAGACCCAAAACATGCTCAAAATCGATATTTTAGGTGCAAAAAGTCGATATGTGCATGCATATGCTGTACCTGTTTATATCTTAAATTCAGGCTCAAAACACCCTAAAATTCGATATTTTTTGGTTCAAGAAGCGATTTGTATATCCCTACTCAGTGCTAGAATGTTTTCAAAATATAGGCTCAAAACATGCTAAAAATCGATATTTTATGTTTCCCAAGTCGATATGTGCATGCATGTTCTGTACCCGTTTATATCTCAAATTTAGGCTCAAAACACCCGAAAATTCGATATTTTTGGGTCCCAGAAGCGATCTGTACATGCCTACTCAGTGCTAGAATATTTTTTAAATGTAGGCCCAAAACATGCTAAAAACCGATATTTTAGGTGCTAAATGTCGATATGAGCATTCATTTTCTGTACCGGTTTATATCTCTAATTCAGGCTCAAAACACCCGAAAATTCGATAATTTTGGGTCCCAGAAGGGATATTTACATGCCTACTCAGTGCTAAAATGTTTTCAAAATATAGGCTTAAAGCATGCTAAAAATCGATATTTTAGGTGTCCAAAGTCGATATGTGCATACATCTCATGTACGCGTTTATATCCAAAATTCAGGCTCAAAACACCCGAAAATTCGATATTTTTGGGTCCCTGAAGCGATCTGTACATGCCTACTCCGTGTTAGAGTATTTTCAAAATACAGGCCCAAAACATGCTAAAAATCGATATTTTAGGTTCCCAAAGTCAATATGTGTATGCATCATCTATACCCGTTTATATCTCAAATTCAGGCTCAAAACACCCGAAAACTCGATATTTTTGGGTCCCAGAAGAGATCTGTATATGCCTACTCCGTGTTTGAGTATTTTCAAAATATAGGCTCAAAACATGCTAAAAATCGATATTTCAGGTGCCCAAAGTCGATATGTGCATGCATCTTCAATACCCGTTTATATCTCAATTTCAGTCTTAAAACAACGGAAAATTCAATATTTTTGGGTTCCAGAAGCGATCTGTACATGCCTACTCAGTGCTAGAAATTTTTCAAAATATAGGCTCAAAACATGCTAAAAATCTATAATTTAAGTGTCCAAAGTCGATATGTGCATGCATCTTTTGTACCCGTATATATCTCAAATTCAGGCTCAAAACACCCAAAAGTTCTATATTTTTGTGTCCCATAAGCGATCTGTACATGCCTACTTCATGTTAGAGTATTTTCAAAATAGATGCCTAAAACATGCTCAAAATCGATATTTTGGGTGCCCAAAGTCGATATGTGCATGCATCTTCTGTACCCGTTTATATCTCAAATTCAGGCTCAAAACACTCGAAAATTTCTATATTTTTTGGTCCCAGAAGCGATCTGTACATGCCTACTCTTTGCTAGAATGTTTTTAAAAATACAGACCCAAAACATGCTCAAAATCGATATTTTAGGTGAAAAAAGTCGATATGTGCATGCATCTTCTGTACCAGTTTATATCTCAAATTCAGGCTCAAATCACGCTAAAATTCAATATTTTTGGGTCCCAGCGATCTGTAGATGCCTACTCCGTGTTAGACTACTTTCAAAATACAGGCCCAAACCATGCTGAAAATAGATATTTTAGGTGTCCAAAGTCGATATGTGAATACATCTTTTGTTCCCGTTTATATCCCAAATTCAGGCTCAAAACACCCGAAAATTCTATATTTTTGGGTCCCAGAAGCAATCTGTACATGCTTACTTAGTGCTGTAATATTTTCAAAATATAGGACCAATACATGCTAAAAATCAATATTTTAGGCGCCCAATGTCGATATGTGAATGCATCTTCTGTACCCGTTTATATCTCAAATTCAGGCTCAAAACACCCGAAAATTCAATGTTTGTGGGTCCCAGAAGCGACCTGTACATGCCTACTCCTTGCTAGAATGTTTTCAAAATATAGGCTTAAAACATGCTAATAATCGATATTTTAGGTATCCAAAGTCGATATGTGCATGCATCTTCTGTACCAGTTTATATCTCAAATTCAGGCTCAAATTACGCTAAAATTCAATATTTTTGGGTCCCAGCGATCTGTAGATGCCTACTCCGTGTTAGACTACTTTCAAAATAGAGGCCCAAACCATGCTGAAAATAGATATTTGAGGTGCCCAAAGTCAATATGTGTATGCATCTTCTGTACCCATTTATATCCCAAATTCAGTCTGAAAACACCCGAAAATTCTATATTTTTTGGTTCCAGAAGCAATCTGTACATGCCTACTTAGTCCTAGAATGTTTTCAAAATATTGGCTTAAAACATGCTAAAAATCGATATTTTAGGTGTCCAAAGTCGATATGTGAATACATCTTTTGTTCCCGTTTATATCCCAATTTCAGGCTCAAAACACCCGAAAATTCGATATTTTTGGGTCCCAGAAGCAATCTGTACATGCCTACTCCGTGTTAGAGTATTTTCAAAATACAGGCCCAAAACATACTCAAAATCGATATTTTAGGTTCCCAAAGTCAATATGTGTATGCATCTTCTATACCCGTTTATATCCCAAATTCAGGCTGAAAACACCCGAAAATTCGATATTTTTTTGTCCCAGAAGCGTTCTGTACATGCCTACTCATTGCTAGAAAACTTTCAAAATATATGCCCAAAACATGCTAAAACTCGATATTTTGGGTGGCCTAAGTCGATATCTGCATACATCTTTTGTACCCGTTTATATTCCAAATTCAGGCTCAAAACCCCCGAAAATTCCATATTTTTGTGTCCCAGAAGCTATCTGTACATGTCTACTTAGTGCTAGAATGTTTTCAAAATATTGTCTTAAAAGATGCTAAAAATCGATATTTTAGGTGTCCAAAGTCGATATGTGAATACATCTTTTGTTCCCGTTTATATCCCAAATTCAGGCTCAAAACACCCGAAAATTCGACATTTTTGGGTCCCAGAAGCAATCTGTACATGCTTACTTAGTGCTTGAATACTTTCAAAATATAGGCCCAATACATGCTAAAAATCGATATTTTAGGCGCCCAATGTCGATATGTGCATGCATCTTCTGTACCCGTTTATATATCAAATTCAGGCTCAAAACACCCGAAAATTCAATGTTTGTGGGTCCCAGAAGCGACCTGTACATGCCTACTCCGTGTTAAAGTATTTTTAAAATACATGCCCAAAACATGCTGAAAATCGATATTTTAGCTCCACATAGTCGATATGTGTATACATCTTCTGTACCCGTTTATATCTCAAATTCAGGCTCAAATCACGCTAAAATTCAATATTTTTGGGTCCCAGCGATCTGTAGATGCCTACTCCGTGTTAGAATACTTTCAAAATACAGGCCCAAAACATGCTGAAAATAGATAATTGAGGTGCCCAAAGCCAATATGTGTATGCATCTTCTGTACCCATTTATATCCCAAATTCAGTCTCAAAACACCCGAAAATTTCTATATTTTTGGGTCCTAGAAGCCATCTGAACATGCCTACTCTTTGCTAGAATGTTTTTAAAAATACAGACCCAAAACATGCTGAAAATCGATATTTTAGGTGCAAAAAGTCGATATGTGCATGCATCTTCAGTACCCGTTTATATCTCAAATTTAGGCACAAAACCCCCCAAAATTCAATATTTTTGGGTTCCAGAAGCGATCTGTACATGCCTACACTTTGCTAGAATGTTTTCAAAATACAGACCCAAAACATGCTCAAATTCGATATTTTAGGTGCAAAAAGTCGATATGTGCATACATCTTTTGTACCCGTTTATATTCCAAATTCAGGCTTAAAACACCCGAAAATTCGATATTTTTGTGTCCCAGAAGCTATCTGTACATGTCTACTTAGTGCTAGAATGTTTTCAAAATATAGGCTTAAAACATGCTAAAAATCGATATTTTAGGTGTCCAAAGTCGATATGTGAATACATCTTTTGTTCCCGTTTATATCCCAAATTCAGGCTCAAAACACCCGAAAATTCGATATTTTTGGGTCCCAGAAGCAATCTGTACATGCTTACTTAGTGCTGGAATATTTTCAAAATATAGACCAAATACATGCTAAAATTGATATTTTAGGCGCCCAATGTCGATATGTGAATGCATCTTCTGTACCCGTTTATATCTCAAATTCAGGCTCAAAACACCCGAAAATTCAATGTTTGTGGGTCCCAGAAGCGACCTGTACATGCCTACTCCTTGCTAGAATGTTTTCAAAATATAGGCTTAAAACATGCTAATAATCGATATTTTAGGTATCCAAAGTCGATATGTGCATGCATCTTCTGTACCCGTTTATATCTCAAATTCAGGCTCAAATCACGCAAAAATTCAATATTTTTGGGTCCCAGCGATCTGTAGATGCCTATTCCGTGTTAGACAACTTTTCAAAATACAGGCCCAAAACATGCTGAAAATCGATATTTTTGATGCCCAAAGTCGATATGTGCATGCATCTTCTGTACCCGTTTATATCTCAAATTCAGGCTCAAAGCACCCGAAAATTCTATATTTTAGGGTCCCAGAAGCGATCTGTACATGTCTACTCAGTGCTATAATGTTTTCAAAATATAATCTTAAAACATGCTAAAAATCGATATTTTTCATGCCCAAAGTCGATATGTGCATGCATCTTCTGTACCCGTTTATATCTCAAATTCAGGCTCAAAGCACCCGAAAATTCGATATTTTAGGGTCCCAGAAGCGATCTGTACATGCCTACTCCTTGCTAGAATGTTTTCAAAATATAGGCTTAAAACATGCTAAAAATCGATATTTTAGGTATCCAAAGTCGATATGTGCATGCATCTTCTGTACCCGTTTATATATCAAATTCTGGGTCAAATCACCCGAAAATTCTATATTTTGAGTCCCAGAAGTGATCTGTACATGCCTACTCAGTGCTAGATTATTTTTTAAATGTAGGCCCAAAACATGCTAAAAATCGATATTTTAGGTGCTAAATGTCGATATGTGCATACATCATTTGTACCCGTTTATATCCAAAATTCAGTCTCAAAACACCCGAAAATTCGATATTTTTGTGTCCCTGAAGCGATTTGTACATGCCTACTCCGTGTTAGAGTATTTTCAAAATACAGGCCCAAAACATACTCAAAATCGATATTTTAGGTTCCCAAAGTCAATATGTGTATGCATCTTCTATACCCGTTTATATCCCAAATTCAGGCTGAAAACACCCGAAAATTCGATATTTTTTTGTCCCTGAAGCGTTCTGTACATGCCTACTCATTGCTAGAATACTTTCAAAATATATGCCCAAAACATGCTAAAACTCGATATTTTGGGTGGCCAAAGTCGATATCTGCATGCATCTTCTGGACCCGTTTATATCTCGAATTCAGGCTCAAAACACCCGAAAACTCGATATTTTTGGGTCCCAGAAGAGATCTGTACATGCCTACTCCGTGTTAGAGTACTTTCAAAATACAGGCCCAAAACATGCTGAAAATCGATATTTTAGGTGCCCAAAGTCGATATGTGCATGCATCTTCAGTACCCGTTTATATCTCAATTTCAGGCTTAAAACAACGGAAAATTCAATATTTTTGGGTTCCAGAAGCGATCTGTACATGCCTACTCAGTGCTAGAAAGTTTTCAAAATATAGGCTCAAAACATGCTAAAAATCTATAATTTAGGTGTCCAAAGTCGATATGTGCATGCATCTTTTGTACCCGTATATATCTCAAATTCAGGCTCAAAACACCCAAAAATTCGATATTTTTGTGTCCCAGAAGCGATCTGTACATGCCTACTTCATGTTAGACTACTTTCAAAATACAGGCCCAAAACATGCTGAAAATCGATATTTTTGATGCCCAAAGTCGATATGTGCATGCATCTTCTGTACCCGTTTATATCTCAAATTCAGGCTCAAAGCACCCGAAAATTCGATATTTTAGGGTCCCAGAATCGATCTGTACATGTCTACTCAGTGCTATAATGTTTTCAAAATATAGTCTTAAAACATGCTAAAAATCGATATTTTTGATGCCCAAAGTCGATATGTGCATGCATCTTCTTTACCCGTTTATATCTCAAATTCAGGCTCAAAGCACCCGAAAATTCGATATTTTAGGGTCCCAGAAGTAATATGTACATGCCTACTCATTGCTAGAATGTTTTCAAAATATAGGCTTAAAACATGCTAAAAATCGATATTTTAGGTATCCAAAGTCGATATGTGCATGCATCTTCTATACCCGTTTATATATCAAATTCAGGGTCAAATCACCCGAAAATTCGATATTTTGAGTCCCAGAAGTGATCTGTTCATGCCTACTCAGTGCTAGAATATTTTTTAAATGTAAGCCCAAAACATGCTAAAAATCGATATTTTAGGTGCTAAATGTACCGGTTTATATCTCAAATTCAGGCTCAAAACACCCGAAAATTCGATAATTTTGGGTCCCAGAAGGGATATTTACCTGCCTACTCAGTGTTAAAATGTTTTCAAAATATAGGCATAAAGCATGCTAAAAATCGATATTTTTGATGCCCAAAGTCGATATGTGCATGCATCTTCTGTACCCGTTTATATCTCAAATTCAGGCTCAAAGCACCTGAAAATTCGATGTTTTAGGGTCCCAGAAGCGATCTGTACATGCCTACTCCTTGCTAGAATGTTTTCAAAATATAGGCTTAAAACATGCTAAAAATCGATATTTTAGGTATCCAAAGTCGATATGTGCATGCATCTTCTGTACCCGTTTATATCTCAAATGAAGGGTCAAAACACCCGAAAATTAGATATTTTGAGTCCCAGAAGCGATCTGTATATGTCTACTCAGTGCTAGAATGTTTTCAAAATATAGGCTTAAAACATGCTAAAAATCGATATTTTAGTTGTACAGAGTCGATATGTGCATACATCTTTTGTACCCGTTTATATCCCAAAATCAGACTAAAAACACCCGAAAATTCGATATTTTTGGGTCCCTGAAGTGATCTGTACATGCCTACTCAGTGCTAGAATATTTTTTAAATGTAGGCCCAAAACATGCTAAAAATCGAGATTTTAGGTGCTAAATGTAGATATGAGAATGCATTTTCTGTACCGGTTTATATCTCAAATTCAGGCTCAAAACACCCGAAAATTCGATAATTTTGGGTCCCAGAAGCGATCTTTACATGCCTACTCCTTGTTAGAGTATTTTCAAAATACAGGCCCAAAACATGCTTAAAATCGATATTTTAGGTTCCCAAAGTCAATATGTGTATGCATCTTCTATACCCGTTTATATCCCAAATTCAGGCTGAAAACACCCGTAAATTCGATATTTTTTTGTCCCAGAAGCGTTCTGTACATGCCTACTCATTGCTAGAATACTTTCAAAATATAGACCAAAAAACATGCTAAAAATCGATATTTTGGGTGCCCAAAGTCGATATCTACATGCATCTTCTGTACCCGTTTATATCTCAAATTCAGGCTCAAAACACCAGAAAACTCGATAATTTTTGGTCCCAGAAGAGATCTGTACATGCCTACTCCGTGTTAGAGTACTTTCAAAATTCAGGCGCAAAACATGATAAAAATCGATATTTAAGGTGCCCAAAGTGGATATGAGCATGCATCTTCAGTACCCGTTTATATCCCAAATTCAGGCTCAAAACACCCGAAAATTCTATATTTTTGGGTCCCCGAAGTGATCTGTACATGTCTACTCAGTGATAGAACGTTTTCAAAATATTGGCTTAAAACTTGCTAAAAATCGATATTTTACGTGTCCAAAGTCGATATGTGCATAAATCTTTTGTCCCCGTTTATATCCCAAATTCAAGCTCAAAACACCCGAAAATTCTATATTTTTGGGTCCCTGAAGCGATCTGTACATGCCTACTCAGTAATAGAATATTTTATAAAATATAGGCTCAAAACAAGCCAAAAATCGATATCTTAGGTACCCAATGTCGATATGTGCATGCGTATTCTGTACCCGTTTATATCTCAAATTCAGGCTCAAAACACCCGAAAATTCGATATTTTTGGGTCCCTTAAGCGATCTGTACATGCCTACTCCGTGTTAGAGTATTTTCAAAATACAGGCCCAAAAAAAGCTCAAATTCGATATTTTAGATGCAAAGAGTCGATATGTGCATGCACCTTCATTACCTGTTTACATATCAAATTCAGGCTCAAAACACCCGAAAATTCGATATTTTTGGGTTCCAGACGCAATCTGTACATGTCTACTCGGTGCTAAAATGTTTTCAAAATATAGGCTTAAAACATGCTAAAATTCGATATTTTAGCTCCACATAGTCGATATGTGCATGCATCTTCTGTACCCGTTTATATCTCAAATTCATGCTCAAAACACCCGAAAATTCGATATTTTTGGGTCCCAGAAGCGATCTGTACATGCCTACTCCGTGTTAGAGTACTTTCAAAATTCAGGCCCAAAACATGCTGAAAATCGATATTTTAGGTGCCCAAAGAGGATATGAGCATGCATCTTCTGTACTCGATTATATCTCAAATTCAGTCTCAAAATACCCGAAAATTCAATGTTTTTGGGTCCCAGAAGCAATCTGTATATGCCTATTCCGTGTTAGAGTATTATCAAAATACAGGCCCAAAATATGCTAAAAATTGATATTTTGGGTGCCCAAAGTTGATATCTGCATGCATCTTCAGTACCCGTTTATATCTCAAATTCAGGCTAAAAAAGACAGAAAATTCAATATTTTTGGGTCCCAGAAGCAATCTGTACATGCCTACTCAGTGCTAGAATGTTTTCACGATACAGACCCAAAATAAGCTCAAAATCGATATTTTATGTGCAAAAAGTCGATATGTGCATGCATCTTCAGTACCCGTTTATATCTCAAATGCAGGCTCAAAACACCCAAAAATTCAATATTTTTGGGTCCCCGAAGCGATCTGTACATGTCTACTTAGTGCTAGAATGTTTTCAAAATATAGGCTTAAAACATGCTAAAAATCGATATTTTACGTGTCCAAAGTCGATATGTGCATTCATTTTTTGTACCCGTTTATATCCCAAATTCTGGATCAAAACACCCGAAAATTCGATATTTTTGGGTCACAGAAGCTATCAGTACATGCCTACTCTGAAAAAGAATATTTTCAAAATATAGGCCCAAAACAAGCTAAAAATCGATATTATAGGTGCCCAATGTCGATATGTGCATGCATATGCTGTACCCGTTTATATCTCAAATTCAGGCTCAAAACACCCGAAAATTTAATATTTTTGGGTCCCAGAAGCGATCTGTACAAGCCTACTCCGTGTTAGAGTTCTTTCAAAATACAGGCCATAAAACATGCTGAAAATCGATATTTTAGGTGCCCAAAGTCGATATGTGCATGCATCTTCTGTACCTATTTATATCTCAAATTCAGGCTCAAAACACCCGAAAATTCAAGATTTTTGGGTGCCAGAAGCGATCTGTAAATGCCTACTCCGTGTTATAATATTTTCAAAATACATGTCTAAAACATGCTGAAAATCAATATTTTAGCTCCACATAGTCGATATGTGCATGCCTCTTCTGTACCCGTTTATATCTCAAATTCAGGCTCAAAACAACCGAAAATTCGATAATTTTGGGTCCCAGAAGCGATCTGTACAAGCCTACTCCGTGTTAGAGTTCTTTCAAAATACAGGCCATAAAACATGCTGAAAATCGATATTTTAGGTGCCCAAAGTCGATATGTGCATGCATCTTCTGTACCTATTTATATCTCAAATTCAGGCTCAAAACACCCGAAAATTCGAGATTTTTGGGTGCCAGAAGCGATCTGTAAATGCCTACTCCGTGTTAGAATATTTTCAAAATACATGTCTAAAACATGCTGAAAATCAATATTTTAGCTCCACATAGTCGATATGTGCATGCCTCTTCTGTACCCGTTTATATCTCAAATTCAGGCTCAAAACAACCGAAAATTCGATAATTTTGGGTCCCAGAAGCGATCTGTACATGCCTACTCCGTGTTAGAGTACTTTCAAAATACAGGCCCAAAACATGCTGAAAATCGATATTTTAGGTGTCCAAAGTGGATATGAGCATGCATCTTCTGTACCCGTTTATATCTCAAATTTAGACTCAAGAAACCCGAAAATTCGATATTTTTTGGTCTCATAAGCGACTTGTACATGCCTACTCTTTGCTAGAATGTTTTCAAGATACAGACCCAAAATATGCTCAAAATCGATATTTTAGGTGCAAAAAGTGGATATGTGCATGCATCTTCAGTACCCGTTTATATCTCAAATGCAGGCTCAAAACACCCAAAAATTCAATATTTTTGGGTCCCCGAAGTGATCTGTACATGTCTACTCAGTGATAGAACGTTTTCAAAATATTGGCTTAAAACATGCTAAAAATCGATATTTTACGTGTCCAAAGTCGATATGTGCATAAATCTTTTGTCCCCGTTTATATCCCAAATTCAGGCTCAAAACACCCGAAAATTCTATATTTTTGGGTCCCTGAAGCGATCTGTACATGCCTACTCAGTAATAGAATATTTTATAAAATATAGGCTCAAAACAAGCTAAAAATCGATATCTTAGGTACCCAATGTCGATATGTGCATGCGTATTCTGTACCCGTTTATATCTCAAATTCAGGCTCAAAACACCCGAAAATTCGATATTTTTGGGTCCCTTAAGCGATCTGTACATGCCTACTCCGTGTTAGAGTATTTTCAAAATACAGGCCCAAAAAAAGCTCAAATTCGATATTTTAGATGCAAAGAGTCGATATGTGCATGCACCTTCATTACCTGTTTACATATCAAATTCAGGCTCAAAACACCCAAAAATTCGATATTTTTGGGTCCCAGAAGCAATCTGTACATGCCTACTCAGTGCTAGAATGTTTTCACGATACAGACCCAAAATATGCTCAAAATCGATATTTTAGGTGCAAAAAGTCGATATGTGCATGCATCTTCAGTACCCGTTTATATCTCAAATGCAGGCTCAAAACACCCAAAAATTCAATATTTTTGTGTCCCCGAAGCGATCTGTACATGTCTACTTAGTGCTAGAATGTTTTCAAAATATAGGCTTAAAACATGCTAAAAATCGATATTTTACGTGTCAAAAGTCGATATGTGCATACATCTTTTGTACCCGTTTATATCCCAAATTCTGGATCAAAACACCCGAAAATTCGATATTTTTGGGTCACAGAAGCGATCTGTACAAGCCTACTTCGTGTTAGAGTTCTTTCAAAATACAGGCCATAAAACATGCTGAAAATCGATATTTTAGGTGCCCAAAGTCGATATGTGCATGCATCTTCTGTACCTATTTATATCTCAAATTCAGGCTCAAAACACCCGAAAATTCGAGATTTTTGGGTGCCAGAAGCGATCTGTAAATGCCTACTCCGTGTTAGAATATTTTCAAAATACATGTCTAAAACATGCTGAAAATCAATATTTTAGCTCCACATAGTCGATATGTGCATGCCTCTTCTGTACCCGTTTATATCTCAAATTCAGGCTCAAAACAACCGAAAATTCGATAATTTTGGGTCCCAGAAGCGATCTTGTACATGCCTACTCCGTGTTAGAGTACTTTCAAAATACAGGCCCAAAACATGCTGAAAATCGATATTTTAGGTGTCCAAAGTGGATATGAGCATGCATCTTCTGTACCCGTTTATATCTCAAATTTGAACTCAAGAAACCCGAAAATTCGATATTTTTTGGTCTCATAAGCGACTTGTACATGCCTACTCTTTGCTAGAATGTTTTCAAGATACAGACCCAAAATATGCTCAAAATCGATATTTTAGGTGCAAAAAGTGGATATGTGTATGCATCTTCAGTACCCGTTTATATCTCAAATGCAGGCTCAAAACACCCAAAAATTCAATATTTTTGGGTCCCCGAAGTGATCTGTACATGTCTACTCAGTGATAGAACGTTTTCAAAATATTGGCTTAAAACATGCTAAAAATCGATATTTTACGTGTCCAAAGTCGATATGTGCATAAATCTTTTGTCCCCGTTTATATCCCAAATTCAGGCTCAAAACACCCGAAAATTCTATATTTTTGGGTCCCTGAAGCGATCTGTACATGCCTACTCAGTAATAGAATATTTTATAAAATATAGGCTCAAAACAAGCTAAAAATCGATATCTTAGGTACCCAATGTCGATATGTGCATGCGTATTCTGTACCCGTTTATATCTCAAATTCAGGCTCAAAACACCCGAAAATTCGATATTTTTGGGTCCCTTAAGCGATCTGTACATGCCTACTCCGTGTTAGAGTATTTTCAAAATACAGGCCCAAAAAAAGCTCAAATTCGATATTTTAGATGCAAAGAGTCGATATGTGCATGCACCTTCATTACCTGTTTACATATCAAATTCAGGCTCAAAACACCCGAAAATTCGATATTTTTGGGTCCCATACGCAATCTGTACATGTCTACTCGGTGCTAAAATGTTTTCAAAATATAGGCTTAAAACATGCTAAAATTCGATATTTTAGCTCCACATAGTCGATATGTGCATGCATCTTCTGTACCCGTTTATATCTCAAATTCATGCTCAAAACACCCGAAAATTCGATATTTTTGGGTCCCAGAAGCGATCTGTACATGCCTACTCCGTGTTAGAGTACTTTCAAAATTCAGGCCCAAAACATGCTGAAAATCGATATTTTAGGTGCCCAAAGAGGATATGAGCATGCATCTTCTGTACTCGATTATATCTCAAATTCAGTCTCAAAATACCCGAAAATTCAATGTTTTTGGGTCCCAGAAGCAATCTGTATATGCCTATTCCGTGTTAGAGTATTTTCAAAATACAGGCCCAAAATATGCTAAAAATTGATATTTTGGGTGCCCAAAGTTGATATCTGCATGCATCTTCAGTACCCGTTTATATCTCAAATTCAGGCTAAAAAAGACAGAAAATTCAATATTTTTGGGTCCCAGAAGCAATCTGTACATGCCTACTCAGTGCTAGAATGTTTTCACGATACAGACCCAAAATATGCTCAAAATCGATATTTTAGGTGCAAAAAGTCGATATGTGCATGCATCTTCAGTACCCGTTTATATCTCAAATGCAGGCTCAAAACACCCAAAAATTCAATATTTTTGGGTCCCCGAAGCGATCTGTACATGCCTACTTAGTGCTAGAATGTTTTCAAAATATAGGCTTAAAACATGCTAAAAATCGATATTTTACGTGTCAAAAGTCGATATGTGCATACATCTTTTGTACCCGTTTATATCCCAAATTCTGGATCAAAACACCCGAAAATTCGATATTTTTGGGTCACAGAAGCGATCTGTACAAGCCTACTTCGTGTTAGAGTTCTTTCAAAATACAGGCCATAAAACATGCTGAAAATCGATATTTTAGGTGCCCAAAGTCGATATGTGCATGCATCTTCTGTACCTATTTATATCTCAAATTCAGGCTCAAAACACCCGAAAATTCGAGATTTTTGGGTGCCAGAAGCGATCTGTAAATGCCTACTCCGTGTTAGAATATTTTCAAAATACATGTCTAAAACATGCTGAAAATCAATATTTTAGCTCCACATAGTCGATATGTGCATGCCTCTTCTGTACCCGTTTATATCTCAAATTCAGGCTCAAAACAACCAAAAATTCGAATTTTTTGGGTCCCAGAAGCGATCTGTACATGCCTACTCCGTGTTAGAGTACTTTCAAAATACAGGCCCAAAACATGCTGAAAATCGATATTTTAGGTGTCCAAAGTGGATATGAGCATGCATCTTCTGTACCCGTTTATATCTCAAATTTAGACTCAAGAAACCCGAAAATTCGATATTTTTTGGTCTCATAAGCGACTTGTACATGCCTACTCTTTGCTAGAATGTTTTCAAGATACAGACCCAAAATATGCTCAAAATCGATATTTTAGGTGCAAAAAGTGGATATCTGCATGCATCTTCTGTACCCGTTTATATCTCAAATTCAGGCTCAAAACACCCGAAAACTCGATATTTTTGGGTCCCATAAGAGATCGTTACATGCCTACTCCGTGTTAGAGTACTTTCAAAATACAGGCCCAAAACATGCTGAAAATCGATATTTTGGGTGCCCAAAGTCGATATGTGCATGGATCTTCTGTACCCGTTTATATCTCAAATTCAGGCTCAAAACACCCGAAAATTCGATATTTTCGGGTTCCAGAAGCGATCTGTTCATGCCTACTCTTTGCTAGAATGTTTTAAAAATACAGACCCAAAATATGCTCAAAATCGATATTTTAGGTGCAAAAAGTCGATAAGTGCATGCATTTTCAGTACCCGTTTATATCTCAAATTTAGGCACAAAGCACCCAAAAATTCAATATTTTTGGGTTCCAGAAGCGATCTGTACATACCTACTCAGTGCTTGAAAGTTTTCAAAATATAGGCTCAAAACATGCTAAAAATCTATAATTTAGGTGTCCAAAGTCGATATGTGCATGCATCTTCTGTACCCGTATATATCTGAAATTCAGGCTCAAAACACCCAAAAATTCGATATTTTTGTGTCCAAGAAGCGATCTGTACATGCCTACTTCGTGTTAGAGTATTTTCAAAATAGATGCCCAAAACATGCTCAAAATCGATATTTTGGGTGCCCAAAGTCGATATGTGCATGCATCTTCTGTACCCGTTTATATCTCAAATTCAGGCTCAAAACACCCGAAAATTCGATATTTTCGGGTCCCAGAAGCGATCTGTACATGCCTACTCTTTGCTAGAATGTTTTCAAAATACACACCCAAAACATGCTCAAAATCCATATTTTAGGTGCAAAAAGGAGATATGTGCATACATCTTTTGTACCCGTTTATATCCCAAATTCAGGCTTAAAACACCCGAAAATTCGATATTTTTGTGTCCCAGAAGCGATCTGTACATGTCTACTTAGTGCTAGAATGTTTTCAAAATATAGGCCTAAAATATGCTAAAATTCGATATTTTAGGTGTCCAAAGTCGATATATGCATACATCGTTTGTACTTGTTTATATCCTAAATTCCGGCTCAAAAAACCCTAAAATTCGATATTTCTGGGTCCCAGAAGCGATCTGTACATGCCTACTCAGTGATAGAATATTTTCAAAATATTAGCCCAAAACATACTAAAAATCGATATTTTGGGTGCCCAAAGTCGATATGTGAATGCATCTTCTGTACCCGTTTATATCTCAAATTCAGGCTTAAAGCACCCGAAAATTAGATATTTTTGTGTCCCAAAAGCGATATGTACATACCTACTCCTTCTTAGAATGTTTTCAAGATACAGACCCAAAACAAGCTCAAAATCGATATTTTAGGTGCAAAAAGTCGATATGTGCCTGCATCTTCAGTACCCGTTTATATCTCAAATTCAGGCTCAAAACACCCAAAAATTCAACATTTTTGGGTCCCAGAAGCGATCTGTACATGTCTACACAGTGCTAGAATGTTTTCAAAATATAGGCTTAAAACATGCTAAAAATCGATATTTTAGGTGTCCAAAGTCGATATGAGCATACATCTTTTGTACCCGTTTATATCCAAAATTCAGGCTCAGAACACCCGAAAATTCGATATTTTTGGGTCCCAGAAGCGATCTGTACATGCCTACTCAGTGCTAGAATATTTTTAAATTATAGGCCAAAAACATGCTCAAAATCGATATTTTATGTGCTAAATGTCGATATGAGCATGCATATTCTGTACCGGTTTATATCTCAAATTCATGCTCAAAACACCCGAAAATTCGATAATTTTGGGTCCCAGAAGCGATCTGTAGATGCCTACTCCGTGTTAGAGTATTTTCAAAATACAGGCCCAAAACATGCTCAAAATCGATATTTTAGGTTCCCATAATCAATATGTGTATGCATCTTCTATATCCGTTTATATCCCAAAAATTCAGGCTGAAAAGTTCCGAAAATTTGATATTTTTTTGTCCCAGAAGCGATCTGTACATGCCTACTCATTGCTAGAATACTTTCAAAATATAGGCCCAAAACATGCAAAAAATCGATATTTTGAGTGCCCAAAGTCGATATCTGCATGCATCTTATGTACTCGTTTATATCTCAAATTCAGGCTTAAAACACCCGAAAACTCGATATTTTTGGGTCCCAGAAGAGATCTGTACATGCCTACTCCGTGTTAGAGTACTTTCAAAATACAGGCCCAAAACATGCTGAAAATCGATATTTTAGGTGCCCAAAGTCGATATGTGCATGCATCTTCAGTACCCATTTATATCTCAAATTCAGGCTCAAACAACGGAAAATTCAATATTTTTGGGTTCCACAAGCGATCTGTACATGCCTACTCAGTGCTAGAAAGTTTTCAAAATATAGGCTCAAAACATGCTAAAAATCTATAATTTAGGTGTCCAAAGTCGATATGTGCATACATCTTATGTACGCGTTTATATCCAAAATTCAGGCTCAAAACACCCGAAAATTCGATATTTTTGGGTCCCTGAAGCGATCTGTACATGCCTACTCCGTGTTAGAGTATTTTCAAAATACAGGTACAAAACATGCTAAAAATCGATATTTTAGGTTCGAAAGTCAATATGTGTATGCATCATCTATACCCGTTTATATCTCAAATTCAGGCTCAAAACACCCGAAAACTCGATATTTTTGGGTCCCAGAAGAGATCTGTACATGCCTACTCCGTGTTAGAGTTCTTTCAAAATACAGGACCAAAACATGCTAAAAAATCGATATTTTATGTGCTCAAAGTCGATATGTGCATGCATCTTCAGTACCCGTTTATATCTCAAATTCAGGCTCAAAACAACGGAAAATTCAATATTTTTGGGTTCCTGAAGCGAACTGTACATGCCTACTCAGTGCTAGAAAGTTTTCAAAATATAGGCACAAAACATGCTAAAAATATATAATTTAGGTGTCCAAAGTCGATATGTGTATGAATCTTCTGTACCCGTATATATCTGACATTCAGGCTCAAAACACCCAAAAATTCGATATTTTTGTGTCTCAGAAGCGATCTGTACATGCCTACTTCGTGTTAGAGTATTTTAAAAATAGATGCCCAAAACATGCTCAAAATCGATATTTTGGGTGCCCAAAGTCGATATGTGCATGCAATTCTGTACCCGTTTATATTTCAAATTCATTCTCAAAATACCAGAAAATTCGATATTTTTGGGTCCCAGAAGCGATCTGTACATGCCTACTCATTGCTAGAATGTTTTCAAAATACAGACCCAAAATATGCACAAAATCAATATTTTAGGTGCAAAAAGTCGATTTGTGCCTACATCTTTTGTAAACGTTTATATCCCAAATTCAGGCTTAAAACACCCGAAAATTCTATATTTTTGTGTCCCCGAAGCGATCTGTACATGCCTACTCAGTGCTGGAATATTTTCAAAATATAGGCCCAATACATGCTAAAAATCGATATTTTAGGTACCCACTGTCGATATGTGCATGCATCTTCTGTTCCCGTATATATCTCAAATTCAGGCTCAAAACACCTAAAAATTCGATATTTTTGTGTCCCAGAAGCTATCTGTACATGCCTACTTCATGTTAGAGTATTTTCAAAATAGATGCCCAAAACATGCTCAAAATCGATATTTTGGGTGCCCAAAGTCGATATGTGCATGCATCTTCTGTACCCGCTTATATCTCAAATTCAGGCTCAAAACACCCGAAAATTCGATATTTTTGGGTCCCAGAAGCGATCTGTACATGCCTACTCTTTGCTAGAATGTTTTTAAAAATACAGACCCAAAATATGCTCAAAATCGATATTTTAGGTGCAAAAAGTCGATATGTGCATACATCTTTTGTACCCGTTTTTATCCCAAACTCAGGCTTAAAACACCCGAAAATTCGATATTTTTGTGTCCCAGAAGCGATCTGTACATGTCTACTTAGTGCTAGAATGTTTTCAAAATATAGGCTTAAAACATGCTAAAAATCGATATTTTAGGTCTCCAAAGTCGATATGTGAATAAATCTTTTGTTCCCGTTTATATCCCAAATTCAGGCTCAAAAACACCCAAAAATTCTATATTTTTGGGTCCCAGAAGCAATCTGTACATGCTTACTTAGTGCTGGAATATTTTCAAAATATAGGCCCAATACATGCTAAAAATCGATATTTTAGGCGCCCAATGTCGATATGTGAATGCATCTTCTGTACCCGTTTATATCTCAAATTCAGGCTCAAAACACCCGAAAATTCGATAATTTTGGGTCCCAGAAGCGACCTTACATGCCTACTCCGTGTTAGAGTATTTTCAAAATACAGGCCCAAAACATGCTTAAAATCGATATTTTAGGTTCCCAAAGTCAATATGTGTATGCATCTTCTATACCCGTTTATATCCTAAATTCTGGCTGAAAACACCCGTAAATTCGATATTATTTTGTACCAGAAGTGATCTGTACATGCCTACTCATTGCTAGAATACTTTCAAAATATAGGCCCAAAAAATGCTAAAAATCGATATTTTGGGTGCCCAAAGTCGATATCTGCATGCATCTTCTGTACCCGTTTATATCTCAAATTCAGGCTCAAAACACCCGAAAATTTAATATTTTTGGGTCCCAGAAGCGATCTGTACAAGCCTACTCCGTGTTAGAGTTCTTTCAAAATACAGGCCATAAAACATGCTGAAAATCGATATTTTAGGTGCCCAAAGTCGATATGTGCATGCATCTTCTGTACCTATTTATATCTCAAATTCAGGCTCAAAACACCCGAAAATTCGAGATTTTTGGGTGCCAGAATCGATCTGTAAATGCCTACTCCGTGTTAGAATATTTTCAAAATACATGTCTAAAACATGCTGAAAATCAATATTTTAGCTCCACATAGTCGATATGTGCATGCCTCTTCTGTACCCGTTTATATCTCAAATTCAGGCTCAAAACAACCGAAAATTCGATATTTTTGGGTCCCAGAAGCGATCTGTACAAGCCTACTCCGTGTTAGAGTTCTTTCAAAATACAGGCCATAAAACATGCTGAAAATCGATATTTTAGGTGCCCAAAGTCGATATGTGCATGCATCTTCTGTACCTATTTATATCTCAAATTCAGGCTCAAAACACCCGAAAATTCGAGATTTTTGGGTGCCAGAATCGATCTGTAAATGCCTACTCCGTGTTAGAATATTTTCAAAATACATGTCTAAAACATGCTGAAAATCAATATTTTAGCTCCACATAGTCGATATGTGCATGCCTCTTCTGTACCCGTTTATATCTCAAATTCAGGCTCAAAACAACCGAAAATTCGATATTTTTGGGTCCCAGAAGCGATCTGTACATGCCTACTCCGTGTTAGAGTACTTTCAAAATACAGGCCCAAAACATGCTGAAAATCGATATTTTAGGTGTCCAAAGTGGATATGAGCATGCATCTTCTGTACCCGTTTATATCTCAAATTTAGACTCAAGAAACCCGAAAATTCGATATTTTTTGGTCTCATAAGCGACTTGTACATGCCGCTCAGTAATAGAATATTTTATAAAATATAGGCTCAAAACAAGCTAAAAATCGATATCTTAGGTACCCAATGTCGATATGTGCATGCGTATTCTGTACCCGTTTATATCTCAAATTCAGGCTCAAAACACCCGAAAATTCGATATTTTTGGGTCCCTTAAGCGATCTGTACATGCCTACTCCGTGTTAGAGTATTTTCAAAATACAGGCCCAAAAAAAGCTTCAATTCGATATTTTAGATGCAAAGAGTCGATATGTGCATGCACCTTCATTACCTGTTTACATATCAAATTCAGGCTCAAAACACCCGAAAATTCGATATTTTTGGGTCCCAGACGCAATCTGTACATGTCTACTCGGTGCTAAAATGTTTTCAAAATATAGGCTTAAAACATGCTAAAATTCGATATTTTAGCTCCACATAGTCGATATGTGCATGCATCTTCTGTACCCGTTTATATCTCAAATTCATGCTCAAAACACCCGAAAATTCGATATTTTTGGGTCCCAGAAGCGATCTGTACATGCCTACTCCGTGTTAGAGTACTTTCAAAATTCAGGCCCAAAACATGCTGAAAATCGATATTTTAGGTGCCCAAAGAGGATATGAGCATGCATCTTCTGTACTCGATTATATCTCAAATTCAGTCTCAAAATACCCGAAAATTCAATGTTTTTGGGTCCCAGAAGCAATCTGTATATGCCTATTCCGTGTTAGAGTATTTTCAAAATACAGGCCCAAAATATGCTAAAAATTGATATTTTGGGTGCCCAAAGTTGATATCTGCATGCATCTTCAGTACCCGTTTATATCTCAAATTCAGGCTAAAAAAGACAGAAAATTCAATATTTTTGGGTCCCAGAAGCAATCTGTACATGCCTACTCAGTGCTAGAATGTTTTCACGATACAGACCCAAAATATGCTCAAAATCGATATTTTAGGTGCAAAAAGTCGATATGTGCATGCATCTTCAGTACCCGTTTATATCTCAAATGCAGGCTCAAAACACCCAAAAATTCAATATTTTTGGGTCCCCGAAGCGATCTGTACATGTCTACTTAGTGCTAGAATGTTTTCAAAATATAGGTTTAAAACATGCTAAAAATCGATATTTTACGTGTCCAAAGTCGATATGTGCATTCATCTTTTGTACCCGTTTATATCCCAAATTCTGGATCAAAACACCCGAAAATTCGATATTTTTGGGTCCCAGAAGCTATCAGTACATGCCTACTCTGAAAAAGAATATTTTCAAAATATAGGCCCAAAACAAGCTAAAAATCGATATTATAGGTGCCCAATGTCGATATGTGCATGCATATGCTGTACCCGTTTATATCTCAAATTCAGGCTCAAAACACCCGAAAATTTAATATTTTTGGGTCCCAGAAGCGATCTGTACAAGCCTACTCCGTGTTAGAGTTCTTTCAAAATACAGGCCATAAAACATGCTGAAAATCGATATTTTAGGTGCCCAAAGTCGATATGTGCATGCATCTTCTGTACCTATTTATATCTCAAATTCAGGCTCAAAACACCCGAAAATTCGAGATTTTTGGGTGCCAGAAGCGATCTGTAAATGCCTACTCCGTGTTAGAATATTTTCAAAATACATGTCTAAAACATGCTGAAAATCAATATTTTAGCTCCACATAGTCGATATGTGCATGCCTCTTCTGTACCCGTTTATATCTCAAATTCAGGCTCAAAACAACCGAAAATTCGATATTTTTTGGTCTCATAAGCGACTTGTACATGCCTACTCTTTGCTAGAATGTTTTCAAGATACAGACCCAAAATATGCTCAAAATCGATATTTTAGGTGCAAAAAGTGGATATGTGCATGCATCTTCAGTACCCGTTTATATCTCAAATGCAGGCTCAAAACACCCAAAAATTCAATATTTTTGGGTCCCCGAAGTGATCTGTACATGTCTACTCAGTGATAGAACGTTTTCAAAATATTGGCTTAAAACATGCTAAAAATCGATATTTTACGTGTCCCAAGTCGATATGTGCATAAATCTTTTGTCCCCGTTTATATCCCAAATTCAGGCTCAAAACACCCGAAAATTCTATATTTTTGGGTCCCTGAAGCGATCTGTACATGCCTACTCAGTAATAGAATATTTTATAAAATATAGGCTCAAAACAAGCTAAAAATCGATATCTTAGGTACCCAATGTCGATATGTGCATGCGTATTCTGTACCCGTTTATATCTCAAATTCAGGCTCAAAACACCCGAAAATTCGATATTTTTGGGTCCCTTAAGCGATCTGTACATGCCTACTCCGTGTTAGAGTATTTTCAAAATACAGGCCCAAAAAAAGCTCAAATTCGATATTTTAGATGCAAAGAGTCGATATGTGCATGCACCTTCATTACCTGTTTACATATCAAATTCAGGCTCAAAACACCCGAAAATTCGATATTTTTGGGTCCCATACGCAATCTGTACATGTCTACTCGGTGCTAAAATGTTTTCAAAATATAGGCTTAAAACATGCTAAAATTCGATATTTTAGCTCCACATAGTCGATATGTGCATGCATCTTCTGTACCCGTTTATATCTCAAATTCATGCTCAAAACACCCGAAAATTCGATATTTTTGGGTCCCAGAAGCGATCTGTACATGCCTACTCCGTGTTAGAGTACTTTCAAAATTCAGGCCCAAAACATGCTGAAAATCGATATTTTAGGTGCCCAAAGAGGATATGAGCATGCATCTTCTGTACTCGATTATATCTCAAATTCAGTCTCAAAATACCCGAAAATTCAATGTTTTTGGGTCCCAGAAGCAATCTGTATATGCCTATTCCGTGTTAGAGTATTTTCAAAATACAGGCCCAAAATATGCTAAAAATTGATATTTTGGGTGCCCAAAGTTGATATCTGCATGCATCTTCAGTACCCGTTTATATCTCAAATTCAGGCTAAAAAAGACAGAAAATTCAATATTTTTGGGTCCCAGAAGCAATCTGTACATGCCTACTCAGTGCTAGAATGTTTTCACGATACAGACCCAAAATATGCTCAAAATCGATATTTTAGGTGCAAAAAGTCGATATGTGCATGCATCTTCAGTACCCGTTTATATCTCAAATGCAGGCTCAAAACACCCAAAAATTCAATATTTTTGGGTCCCCGAAGCGATCTGTACATGTCTACTTAGTGCTAGAATGTTTTCAAAATATAGGCTTAAAACATGCTAAAAATCGATATTTTACGTGTCAAAAGTCGATATGTGCATACATCTTTTGTACCCGTTTATATCCCAAATTCTGGATCAAAACACCCGAAAATTCGATATTTTTGGGTCACAGAAGCGATCTGTACAAGCCTACTTCGTGTTAGAGTTCTTTCAAAATACAGGCCATAAAACATGCTGAAAATCGATATTTTAGGTGCCCAAAGTCGATATGTGCATGCATCTTCTGTACCTATTTATATCTCAAATTCAGGCTCAAAACACCCGAAAATTCGAGATTTTTGGGTGCCAGAAGCGATCTGTAAATGCCTACTCCGTGTTAGAATATTTTCAAAATACATGTCTAAAACATGCTGAAAATCAATATTTTAGCTCCACATAGTCGATATGTGCATGCCTCTTCTGTACCCGTTTATATCTCAAATTCAGGCTCAAAACAACCGAAAATTCGATAATTTTGGGTCCCAGAAGCGATCTGTACATGCCTACTCCGTGTTAGAGTACTTTCAAAATACAGGCCCAAAACATGCTGAAAATCGATATTTTAGGTGTCCAAAGTGGATATGAGCATGCATCTTCTGTACCCGTTTATATCTCAAATTTGGACTCAAGAAACCCGAAAATTCGATATTTTTTGGTCTCATAAGCGACTTGTACATGCCTACTCTTTGCTAGAATGTTTTCAAGATACAGACCCAAAATATGCTCAAAATCGATATTTTAGGTGCAAAAAGTGGATATGTGCATGCATCTTCAGTACCCGTTTATATCTCAAATGCAGGCTCAAAACACCCAAAAATTCAATATTTTTGGGTCCCCGAAGTGATCTGTACATGTCTACTCAGTGATAGAACGTTTTCAAAATATTGGCTTAAAACATGCTAAAAATCGATATTTTACGTGTCCAAAGTCGATATGTGCATAAATCTTTTGTCACCGTTTATATCCCAAATTCAGGCTCAAAACACCCGAAAATTCTATATTTTTGGGTCCCTGAAGCGATCTGTACATGCCTACTCAGTAATAGAATATTTTATAAAATATAGGCTCAAAACAAGCTAAAAATCGATATCTTAGGTACCCAATGTCGATATGTGCATGCGTATTCTGTACCCGTTTATATCTCAAATTCAGGCTCAAAACACCCGAAAATTCGATATTTTTGGGTCCCTTAAGCGATCTGTACATGCCTACTCCGTGTTAGAGTATTTTCAAAATACAGGCCCAAAAAAAGCTCAAATTCGATATTTTAGATGCAAAGAGTCGATATGTGCATGCACCTTCATTACCTGTTTACATATCAAATTCAGGCTCGAAACACCCGAAAATTCGATATTTTTGGGTCCCATACGCAATCTGTACATGTCTACTCGGTGCTAAAATGTTTTCAAAATATAGGCTTAAAACATGCTAAAATTCGATATTTTAGCTCCACATAGTCGATATGTGCATGCATCTTCTGTACCCGTTTATATCTCAAATTCATGCTCAAAACACCCGAAAATTCGATATTTCTGGGTCCCAGAAGCGATCTGTACATGCCTACTCCGTGTTAGAGTACTTTCAAAATTCAGGCCCAAAACATGCTGAAAATCGATATTTTAGGTGCCCAAAGAGGATATGAGCATGCATCTTCTGTACTCGATTATATCTCAAATTCAGTCTCAAAATACCCGAAAATTCAATGTTTTTGGGTCCCAGAAGCAATCTGTATATGCCTATTCCGTGTTAGAGTATTTTCAAAATACAGGCCCAAAATATGCTAAAAATTGATATTTTGGGTGCCCAAAGTTGATATCTGCATGCATCTTCAGTACCCGTTTATATCTCAAATTCAGGCTAAAAAAGACAGAAAATTCAATATTTTTGGGTCCCAGAAGCAATCTGTACATGCCTACTCAGTGCTAGAATGTTTTCACGATACAGACCCAAAATATGCTCAAAATCGATATTTTAGGTGCAAAAAGTCGATATGTGCATGCATCTTCAGTACCCGTTTATATCTCAAATGCAGGCTCAAAACACCCAAAAATTCAATATTTTTGGGTCCCCGAAGCGATCTGTACATGCCTACTTAGTGCTAGAATGTTTTCAAAATATAGGCTTAAAACATGCTAAAAATCGATATTTTACGTGTCAAAAGTCGATATGTGCATACATCTTTTGTACCCGTTTATATCCCAAATTCTGGATCAAAACACCCGAAAATTCGATATTTTTGGGTCACAGAAGCGATCTGTACAAGCCTACTTCGTGTTAGAGTTCTTTCGAAATACAGGCCATAAAACATGCTGAAAAATCGATATTTTAGGTGCCCAAAGTCGATATGTGCATGCATCTTCTGTACCTATTTATATCTCAAATTCAGGCTCAAAACACCCGAAAATTCGAGATTTTTGGGTGCCAGAAGCGATCTGTAAATGCCTACTCCGTGTTAGAATATTTTCAAAATACATGTCTAAAACATGCTGAAAATCAATATTTTAGCTCCACATAGTCGATATGTGCATGCCTCTTCTGTACCCGTTTATATCTCAAATTCAGGCTCAAAACAACCAAAAATTCGATTTTTTTGGGTCCCAGAAGCCATCTGTACATGCCTACTCCGTGTTAGAGTACTTTCAAAATACAGGCCCAAAACATGCTGAAAATCGATATTTTAGGTGTCCAAAGTGGATATGAGCATGCATCTTCTGTACCCGTTTATATCTCAAATTTAGACTCAAGAAACCCGAAAATTCGATATTTTTTGGTCTCATAAGCGACTTGTACATGCCTACTCTTTGCTAGAATGTTTTCAAGATACAGACCCAAAATATGCTCAAAATCGATATTTTAGGTGCAAAAAGTGGATATCTGCATGCATCTTCTGTACCCGTTTATATCTCAAATTCAGGCTCAAAACACCCGAAAACTCGATATTTTTGGGTACCATAAGAGATCGTTACATGCCTACTCCGTGTTAGAGTACTTTCAAAATACAGGCCCAAAACATGCTCAAAATCGATATTTTGGGTGCCCAAAGTCGATATGTGCATGGATCTTCTGTACCCGTTTATATCTCAAATTCAGGCTCAAAACACCCGAAAATTCGATATTTTCGGGTTCCAGAAGCGATCTGTTCATGCCTACTCTTTGCTAGAATGTTTTAAAAATACAGACCCAAAATATGCTCAAAATCGATATTTTAGGTGCAAAAAGTCGATAAGTGCATGCATTTTCAGTACCCGTTTATATCTCAAATTTAGGCACAAAACACCCAAAAATTCAATATTTTTGGGTTCCAGAAGCGATCTGTACATACCTACTCAGTGCTTGAAAGTTTTCAAAATATAGGCTCAAAACATGCTAAAAATCTATAATTTAGGTGTCCAAAGTCGATATGTGCATGCATCTTCTGTACCCGTATATATCTGAAATTCAGGCTCAAAACACCCAAAAATTCGATATTTTTGTGTCCAAGAAGCGATCTGTACATGCCTACTTCGTGTTAGAGTATTTTCAAAATAGATGCCCAAAACATGCTCAAAATCGATATTTTGGGTGCCCAAAGTCGATATGTGCATGCATCTTCTGTACCCGTTTATATCTCAAATTCAGGCTCAAAACACCCGAAAATTCGATATTTTCGGGTCCCAGAAGCGATCTGTACATGCCTACTCTTTGCTAGAATGTTTTCAAAATACACACCCAAAACATGCTCAAAATCCATATTTTAGGTGCAAAAAGGAGATATGTGCATACATCTTTTGTACCCGTTTATATCCCAAATTCAGGCTTAAAACACCCGAAAATTCGATATTTTTGTGTCCCAGAAGCGATCTGTACATGTCTACTTAGTGCTAGAATGTTTTCAAAATATAGGCCTAAAATATGCTAAAATTCGATATTTTAGGTGTCCAAAGTCGATATATGCATACATCGTTTGTACTTGTTTATATCCTAAATTCCGGCTCAAAAAACCCTAAAATTCGATATTTCTGGGTCCCAGAAGCGATCTGTACATGCCTACTCAGTGATAGAATATTTTCAAAATATTAGCCCAAAACATACTAAAAATCGATATTTTGGGTGCCCAAAGTCGATATGTGAATGCATCTTCTGTACCCGTTTATATCTCAAATTCAGGCTTAAAGCACCCGAAAATTAGATATTTTTGTGTCCCAAAAGCGATATGTACATACCTACTCCTTCTTAGAATGTTTTCAAGATACAGACCCAAAACAAGCTCAAAATCGATATTTTAGGTGCAAAAAGTCGATATGTGCCTGCATCTTCAGTACCCGTTTATATCTCAAATTCAGGCTCAAAACACCCAAAAATTCAACATTTTTGGGTCCCAGAAGCGATCTGTACATGTCTACACAGTGCTAGAATGTTTTCAAAATATAGGCTTAAAACATGCTAAAAATCGATATTTTAGATGTCCAAAGTCGATATGAGCATACATCTTTTGTACCCGTTTATATCCAAAATTCAGGCTCAGAACACCCGAAAATTCGATATTTTTGGGTCCCAGAAGCGATCTGTACATGCCTACTCAGTGCTAGAATATTTTTAAATTATAGGCCAAAAACATGCTCAAAATCGATATTTTATGTGCTAAATGTCGATATGAGCATGCATATTCTGTACCGGTTTATATCTCAAATTCATGCTCAAAACACCCGAAAATTCGATAATTTTGGGTCCCAGAAGCGATCTGTAGATGCCTACTCCGTGTTAGAGTATTTTCAAAATACAGGCCCAAAACATGCTCAAAATCGATATTTTAGGTTCCCATAATCAATATGTGTATGCATCTTCTATATCCGTTTATATCCCAAAAATTCAGGCTGAAAACTTCCGAAAATTTGATATTTTTTTGTCCCAGAAGCGATCTGTACATGCCTACTCATTGCTAGAATACTTTCAAAATATAGGCCCAAAACATGCAAAAAATCGATATTTTGAGTGCCCAAAGTCGATATCTGCATGCATCTTATGTACTCGTTTATATCTCAAATTCAGGCTTAAAACACCCGAAAACTCGATATTTTTGGGTCCCAGAAGAGATCTGTACATGCCTACTCCGTGTTAGAGTACTTTCAAAATACAGGCCCAAAACATGCTGAAAATCGATATTTTAGGTGCCCAAAGTCGATATGTGCATGCATCTTCAGTACCCATTTATATCTCAAATTCAGGCTCAAAACAACGGAAAATTCAATATTTTTGGGTTCCACAAGCGATCTGTACATGCCTACTCAGTGCTAGAAAGTTTTCAAAATATAGGCTCAAAACATGCTAAAAATCTATAATTTAGGTGTCCAAAGTCGATATGTGCATACATCTTATGTACGCGTTTATATCCAAAATTCAGGCTCAAAACACCCGAAAATTCGATATTTTTGGGTCCCTGAAGCGATCTGTACATGCCTACTCCGTGTTAGAGTATTTTCAAAATACAGGTACAAAACATGCTAAAAATCGATATTTTAGGTTCGAAAGTCAATATGTGTATGCATCATCTATACCCGTTTATATCTCAAATTCAGGCTCAAAACACCCGAAAACTCGATATTTTTGGGTCCCAGAAGAGATCTGTACATGCCTACTCCGTGTTAGAGTTCTTTCAAAATACAGGCCCAAAACATGCTAAAAAATCGATATTTTATGTGCTCAAAGTCGATATGTGCATGCATCTTCAGTACCCGTTTATATCTCAAATTCAGGCTCAAAACAACGGAAAATTCAATATTTTTGGGTTCCTGAAGCGAACTGTACATGCCTACTCAGTGCTAGAAAGTTTTCAAAATATAGGCACAAAACATGCTAAAAATATATAATTTAGGTGTCCAAAGTCGATATGTGTATGAATCTTCTGTACCCGTATATATCTGACATTCAGGCTCAAAACACCCAAAAATTCGATATTTTTGTGTCTCAGAAGCGATCTGTACATGCCTACTTCGTGTTAGAGTATTTTAAAAATAGATGCCCAAAACATGCTCAAAATCGATATTTTGGGTGCCCAAAGTCGATATGTGCATGCAATTCTGTACCCGTTTATATTTCAAATTCATTCTCAAAATACCAGAAAATTCGATATTTTTGGGTCCCAGAAGCGATCTGTACATGCCTACTCATTGCTAGAATGTTTTCAAAATACAGACCCAAAATATGCACAAAATCAATATTTTAGGTGCAAAAAGTCGATTTGTGCCTACATCTTTTGTAAACGTTTATATCCCAAATTCAGGCTTAAAACACCCGAAAATTCTATATTTTTATGTCCCCGAAGCGATCTGTACATGCCTACTCAGTGCTGGAATATTTTCAAAATATAGGCCCAATACATGCTAAAAATCGATATTTTAGGTACCCACTGTCGATATGTGCATGCATCTTCTGTTCCCGTATATATCTCAAATTCAGGCTCAAAACACCTAAAAATTCGATATTTTTGTGTCCCAGAAGCTATCTGTACATGCCTACTTCATGTTAGAGTATTTTCAAAATAGATGCCCAAAACATGCTCAAAATCGATATTTTGGGTGCCCAAAGTCGATATGTGCATGCATCTTCTGTACCCGCTTATATCTCAAATTCAGGCTCAAAACACCCGAAAATTCGATATTTTTGGGTCCCAGAAGCGATCTGTACATGCCTACTCTTTGCTAGAATGTTTTTAAAAATACAGACCCAAAATATGCTCAAAATCGATATTTTAGGTGCAAAAAGTCGATATGTGCATACATCTTTTGTACCCGTTTTTATCCCAAACTCAGGCTTAAAACACCCGAAAATTCGATATTTTTGTGTCCCAGAAGCGATCTGTACATGTCTACTTAGTGCTAGAATGTTTTCAAAATATAGGCTTAAAACATGCTAAAAATCGATATTTTAGGTCTCCAAAGTCGATATGTGAATAAATCTTTTGTTCCCGTTTATATCCCAAATTCAGGCTCAAAAACACCCAAAAATTCTATATTTTTGGGTCCCAGAAGCAATCTGTACATGCTTACTTAGTGCTGGAATATTTTCAAAATATAGGCCCAATACATGCTAAAAATCGATATTTTAGGCGCCCAATGTCGATATGTGAATGCATCTTCTGTACCCGTTTATATCTCAAATTCAGGCTCAAAACACCCGAAAATTCGATAATTTTGGGTCCCAGAAGCGACCTTACATGCCTACTCCGTGTTAGAGTATTTTCAAAATACAGGCCCAAAACATGCTTAAAATCGATATTTTAGGTTCCCAAAGTCAATATGTGTATGCATCTTCTATACCCGTTTATATCCTAAATTCTGGCTGAAAACACCCGTAAATTCGATATTATTTTGTACCAGAAGTGATCTGTACATGCCTACTCATTGCTAGAATACTTTCAAAATATAGGCCCAAAAAATGCTAAAAATCGATATTTTGGGTGCCCAAAGTCGATATCTGCATGCATCTTCTGTACCCGTTTATATCTCAAATTCAGGCTCAAAACACCCGAAAACTCGATATTTTTTGGTCCCAGAAGAGATCTGTACATGCCTACTCCGTGTTAGAGTACTTTCAAAATACAGGCCCAAAACATGCTGAAAATCGATATTTTAGGTGCCCAAAGTCGATATGTGCATGCATCTTCAGTACCCGTTTATATCTCAAATTCTGTCTCAAAACACCCTAAAATTCAATATTTTTTGGATCCAGAAGCGATCTGTACATGCCTACTCAGTGCTAGAAAGTTTTCAAAATATAGGCTCAAAACATGCTAAAAATCTATAATTTAGGTGTCCAAAGTCGATATGTGCATACATCTTATGTACGCGTTTATATCCAAAATTCAGGCTCAAAACACCCGAAAATTCGATATTTTTGGGTCCCTGAAGCGATCTGTACATGCCTACTCCGTGTTAGAGTATTTTCAAAATACAGGTACAAAACATGCTAAAAATCGATATTTTAGGTTCGAAAGTCAATATGTGTATGCATCATCTATACCCGTTTATATCTCAAATTCAGGCTCAAAACACCCGAAAACTCGATATTTTTGGGTCCCAGAAGAGATCTGTACATGCCTACTCCGTGTTAGAGTTCTTTCAAAATACAGGCCCAAAACATGCTAAAAAATCGATATTTTATGTGCTCAAAGTCGATATGTGCATGCATCTTCAGTACCCGTTTATATCTCAAATTCAGGCTCAAAACAACGGAAAATTCAATATTTTTGGGTTCCTGAAGCGAACTGTACATGCCTACTCAGTGCTAGAAAGTTTTCAAAATATAGGCACAAAACATGCTAGAAATATATAATTTAGGTGTCCAAAGTCGATATGTGTATGAATCTTCTGTACCCGTATATATCTGACATTCAGGCTCAAAACACCCAAAAATTCGATATTTTTGTGTCTCAGAAGCGATCTGTACATGCCTACTTCGTGTTAGAGTATTTTAAAAATAGATGCCCAAAACATGCTCAAAATCGATATTTTGGGTGCCCAAAGTCGATATGTGCATGCAATTCTGTACCCGTTTATATTTCAAATTCATTCTCAAAATACCAGAAAATTCGATATTTTTGGGTCCCAGAAGCGATCTGTACATGCCTACTCATTGCTAGAATGTTTTCAAAATACAGACCCAAAATATGCACAAAATCAATATTTTAGGTGCAAAAAGTCGATTTGTGCCTACATCTTTTGTAAACGTTTATATCCCAAATTCAGGCTTAAAACACCCGAAAATTCTATATTTTTGTGTCCCCGAAGCGATCTGTACATGCCTACTCAGTGCTGGAATATTTTCAAAATATAGGCCCAATACATGCTAAAAATCGATATTTTAGGTACCCACTGTCGATATGTGCATGCATCTTCTGTTCCCGTATATATCTCAAATTCAGGCTCAAAACACCTAAAAATTCGATATTTTTGTGTCCCAGAAGCTATCTGTACATGCCTACTTCATGTTAGAGTATTTTCAAAATAGATGCCCAAAACATGCTCAAAATCGATATTTTGGGTGCCCAAAGTCGATATGTGCATGCATCTTCTGTACCCGCTTATATCTCAAATTCAGGCTCAAAACACCCGAAAATTCGATATTTTTGGGTCCCAGAAGCGATCTGTACATGCCTACTCTTTGCTAGAATGTTTTTAAAAATACAGACCCAAAATATGCTCAAAATCGATATTTTAGGTGCAAAAAGTCGATATGTGCATACATCTTTTGTACCCGTTTTTATCCCAAACTCAGGCTTAAAACACCCGAAAATTCGATATTTTTGTGTCCCAGAAGCGATCTGTACATGTCTACTTAGTGCTAGAATGTTTTCAAAATATAGGCTTAAAACATGCTAAAAATCGATATTTTAGGTCTCCAAAGTCGATATGTGAATAAATCTTTTGTTCCCGTTTATATCCCAAATTCAGGCTCAAAAACACCCAAAAATTCTATATTTTTGGGTCCCAGAAGCAATCTGTACATGCTTACTTAGTGCTGGAATATTTTCAAAATATAGGCCCAATACATGCTAAAAATCGATATTTTAGGCGCCCAATGTCGATATGTGAATGCATCTTCTGTACCCGTTTATATCTCAAATTCAGGCTCAAAACACCCGAAAATTCGATAATTTTGGGTCCCAGAAGCGACCTTACATGCCTACTCCGTGTTAGAGTATTTTCAAAATACAGGCCCAAAACATGCTTAAAATCGATATTTTAGGTTCCCAAAGTCAATATGTGTATGCATCTTCTATACCCGTTTATATCCTAAATTCTGGCTGAAAACACCCGTAAATTCGATATTATTTTGTACCAGAAGTGATCTGTACATGCCTACTCATTGCTAGAATACTTTCAAAATATAGGCCCAAAAAATGCTAAAAATCGATATTTTGGGTGCCCAAAGTCGATATCTGCATGCATCTTCTGTACCCGTTTATATCTCAAATTCAGGCTCAAAACACCCGAAAACTCGATATTTTTTGGTCCCAGAAGAGATCTGTACATGCCTACTCCGTGTTAGAGTACTTTCAAAATACAGGCCCAAAACATGCTGAAAATCGATATTTTAGGTGCCCAAAGTCGATATGTGCATGCATCTTCAGTACCCGTTTATATCTCAAATTCTGTCTCAAAACACCCTAAAATTCAATATTTTTTGGATCCAGAAGCGATCTGTACATGCCTACTCAGTGCTAGAAAGTTTTCAAAATATAGGCTCAAAACATGCTAAAAATCTATAATTTAGGTGTCTAAAGTCGATATGTGCATACATCTTTTGTACCCGTTTATATCCCAAATTCATGCTCAAAACACCCGAAAATTTGATATTTTTGGGTCCCTGAAGCGATCTGTACATGCTTACTTAGTGCTAGAATATTTTTTAAATGTAGGCCCAAAACATGCTAAAAATCGATATTTTGCGTGCTAAATGTCGATGTGAGCATGCATTTTCTGTACCGGTTTAAATCTCAAATTTAGGCTCAAAACACCCGAAAACTCGATATTTTCGGGTCCCAGAAGCGACCTGTACATGCCTACTCTTTGCTAGAATGTTTTCAAAATACAGACCCAAAACATGCTCAAAATCGATATTTTAGGTTCAAAAAGTCAATATGTGCATGCATGTTCTGTACCAGTTTATATCTCAAATTTAGGCTCTAAACACCCGAAAATTCGATATTTTTGGGTCCCAGAAGCAATCTGTACATGCCTACTCAGTGCTAGAATATTTTTTAAATGTAGGCCCAAAACATGCTAAAAATCGATATTTTAGGTGCTAAATGTCGATATGAGCATGCATTTTCTGTACCGGTTTATATCTCTAATTCAGGCTCAAAATACCCGAAAATTCGAAAATTTTAGGTCCCAGAAGGGATATTTACATGCCTACTCAGTGCTAAAATGTTTTCAAAATATAGGCTTAAAGCATGCTAAAAATCGATATTTTAGGTGTCCAAAGTCGATATGTGCATACATCTTATGTACGCGTTTATATCCGAAATTCAGGCTCAAAACACCCGAAAATTCGCTATTTTTGGGTCCCTGAAGCGATCTGTACATGCCTAATCCGTGTTAGAGTATTTTCAAAATACAGGCCGAAAACATGTTAAAAATCGATATTTTAGGTTCCCAAAGTCAATATGTGTATGCATCATCTATACCCGTTTATATCTCAAATTCAGGCTCAAAACACCCGAAAACTCGATATTTTTGGGTCCCAGAAGAGATCTATAAATGCCTACTCCGTGTTAGAGTACTTTCACAATACAGGCCCAAAACATGCTGAAAATCGATATTTTAGGTGCTAAATGTCGATATGAGCATGCATTTTCTGTACCGGTTTATTTCTCAAATTCAGGCTCAAAACACCCGAAAATTCGATAATTTTGGGTCCCACAAGGGATATTTACATGCCTACTCAGTGCTAAAATGTTTTCAAAATATAGGCTTAAAGCATGCTAAAAATCGATATTTTAGGTGTCCAAAGTCGATATGTGCATACATCTTATGTACGCGTTTATATCCAAAATTCAGGCTCAAAACACCCGAAAATTCGATATTTTTGGGTCCCTGAAGCGATCTGTACATGCCTACTCCGTGTTAGAGTATTTTCAAAATACAGGCCCAAAACATGCTAAAAATCGATATTTTAGGTTCCCAAAGTCAATATGTGTATGCATCATCTATACCCGTTTATATCACAAATTAAGGCTCAAAACACCCGAAAACTCGATATTTTTGAGTCCCAGAAGAGATCTGTACATGCCTACTCCGTGTTAGAGTACTTTCAAAATACAGGCCCAAAACATGCTGAAAATCGATATTTTAGGTGCCCAAAGTCGATATGTGCATGCATCTTCAGTACCCGTTTATATCTCAAATTCAGGCTTAAAACAACGGAAAATTCAATATTTTTGTGTCCCAGAAGCGATCTGTACATGCCTACTTCGTGTTAGAGTATTTTAAAAAATAGATGCCCAAAACATGCTCAAAATCGATATTTTGGGTGCCCAAAGTCGTATGTGCTTGCAATTATGTACCCGTTTATATTTTAAATTTAGGCTCAAAACACCCTAAAATTCGATATTTTTGGGTCCCAGAAGCGATCTGTACATGCCTACTCATTGCTAGAATGTTTTCAAAATACAGACCCAAAATATGCTCAAAATCAATATTTTAGGTGCAAAAAGTCGATATGTGCCTACATCTTTGGAAAACGTTTATATCCCAAATTCAGGTTTAAAACACCCGAAAATTCGATATTTTTGTGTCCCCGAAGCGGTCTGTACATGCCTACTCAGTGCTGGAATATTTTCAAAATATAGGCCCAATACATGCTAAAAATCGATATTTTAGGTGCCCAATTTCGATATATGCATGCGTCTTCTGTACTCGTTTATATCTCAAATTCAGGCTCAAAACACCCGAAAATTCGATATTTTTGGGTCCAAGAAGCGATCTGTACATGCCTACTCAGTGCTAGAATATTTTCAAAATATAGGCTCAAAACGTGCTAAAAATCGATATTTTATATGTCCCAAGTCGATATGTGCATGCATGTTCTGTACCCGTTTATATCTCAAATTCAGGCTCAAAACACCCGAAAATACGATATTTTTGGGTCCCAGAAGCGATCTGTATAAGCCTACTCCATGTTTGAGTATTTTCAAAATATTGGGCCAAAATATGCTGAAAATCGAAATTTTAGCTGCCCATAGTCGATATGTGCATGCATCTTCTGTACCCGTTTATATCTCAAATTCAGGCTCAAAACAACGGAAAATTCAATATTTTTGGGTTCCAGAAGCGATCTGTACATGCCTACTCAGTGCTAGAAAGTTTTCAAAATATAGGCTCAAAACATGCTAAAAATCTATAATTTAGGTGTCCAATGTCGATATGTGCATACATCTTTTGTACACGTTTATATCCCAAATTCACTCTCAAAACACCCGAAAATTCGATATTTTTGGGTCCCTGAAGCGATCTGTACATGCCTACTCAGTGCTAGAATATTTTTTAAATGTAGGCCCAAAACATGCTAAAAATCGATATTTTAGGTGCTAAATGTCGATATGAGCATGCATTTTCTGTACCGGTTTATATCTCAAATTCAGGCTCAAAACACCCGAAAATTCGATAATTTTGGGTCCCAGAAGGGATATTTACATGCCTACTCAGAGCTAAAATGTTTTCAAAATATAGGCTTAAAGCATGCTAAAAATCGATATTTTAGTTGTCCAAAGTCGATATGTGCATACACCTTTTGTACTCGTTTATATCCAAAATTTAGGCTCAAAACACCCGAAAATTCGATATTTTTGTGTCCCAGAAGCGATCTGTACATGCCTACTCCGTGTTAGAGTATTTTCAAAATACAGGCCCAAAACATACTCAAAATCGATATTTTAGGTTCCCAAAGTCAATATGTGTATGCATCTTCTATACCCGTTTATATCCCAAATTGAAGCTGAAAACACCCGAAAATTCGATATTTTTTTGTCCCAGAAGCGTTCTGTACATGCCTACTCATTGCTAGAATACTTTCGAAATATAGGCCCAAAACATGCTAAAAATCGATATTTTGGGTGGCCAAAGTCGATATGTGCATGCATCTTCAGTACCCGTTTATATCTCAATTTCAGGCCCAAAACAACGGAAAATTCAATATTTTTGGGTTCCAGAAGCGATCTGTACATGCCTACTCATTGCTAGAATGTTTTCAAAATACAGACCCAAAATATGCACAAAATCAATATTTTAGGTGCAAAAAGTCGATTTGTGCCTACATCTTTTGTAAACGTTTATATCCCAAATTCAGGCTTAAAACACCCGAAAATTCTATATTTTTGTGTCCCCGAAGCGATCTGTACATGCCTACTCAGTGCTGGAATATTTTCAAAATATAGGCCCAATACATGCTAAAAATCGATATTTTAGGTACCCACTGTCGATATGTGCATGCATCTTCTGTTCCCGTATATATCTCAAATTCAGGCTCAAAACACCTAAAAATTCGATATTTTTGTGTCCCAGAAGCTATCTGTACATGCCTACTTCATGTTAGAGTATTTTCAAAATAGATGCCCAAAACATGCTCAAAATCGATATTTTGGGTGCCCAAAGTCGATATGTGCATGCATCTTCTGTACCCGCTTATATCTCAAATTCAGGCTCAAAACACCCGAAAATTCGATATTTTTGGGTCCCAGAAGCGATCTGTACATGCCTACTCTTTGCTAGAATGTTTTTAAAAATACAGACCCAAAATATGCTCAAAATCGATATTTTAGGTGCAAAAAGTCGATATGTGCATACATCTTTTGTACCCGTTTTTATCCCAAACTCAGGCTTAAAACACCCGAAAATTCGATATTTTTGTGTCCCAGAAGCGATCTGTACATGTCTACTTAGTGCTAGAATGTTTTCAAAATATAGGCTTAAAACATGCTAAAAATCGATATTTTAGGTCTCCAAAGTCGATATGTGAATAAATCTTTTGTTCCCGTTTATATCCCAAATTCAGGCTCAAAAACACCCAAAAATTCTATATTTTTGGGTCCCAGAAGCAATCTGTACATGCTTACTTAGTGCTGGAATATTTTCAAAATATAGGCCCAATACATGCTAAAAATCGATATTTTAGGCGCCCAATGTCGATATGTGAATGCATCTTCTGTACCCGTTTATATCTCAAATTCAGGCTCAAAACACCCGAAAATTCGATAATTTTGGGTCCCAGAAGCGACCTTACATGCCTACTCCGTGTTAGAGTATTTTCAAAATACAGGCCCAAAACATGCTTAAAATCGATATTTTAGGTTCCCAAAGTCAATATGTGTATGCATCTTCTATACCCGTTTATATCCTAAATTCTGGCTGAAAACACCCGTAAATTCGATATTATTTTGTACCAGAAGTGATCTGTACATGCCTACTCATTGCTAGAATACTTTCAAAATATAGGCCCAAAAAATGCTAAAAATCGATATTTTGGGTGCCCAAAGTCGATATCTGCATGCATCTTCTGTACCCGTTTATATCTCAAATTCAGGCTCAAAACACCCGAAAACTCGATATTTTTTGGTCCCAGAAGAGATCTGTACATGCCTACTCCGTGTTAGAGTACTTTCAAAATACAGGCCCAAAACATGCTGAAAATCGATATTTTAGGTGCCCAAAGTCGATATGTGCATGCATCTTCAGTACCCGTTTATATCTCAAATTCTGTCTCAAAACACCCTAAAATTCAATATTTTTTGGATCCAGAAGCGATCTGTACATGCCTACTCAGTGCTAGAAAGTTTTCAAAATATAGGCTCAAAACATGCTAAAAATCTATAATTTAGGTGTCTAAAGTCGATATGTGCATACATCTTTTGTACCCGTTTATATCCCAAATTCATGCTCAAAACACCCGAAAATTTGATATTTTTGGGTCCCTGAAGCGATCTGTACATGCTTACTTAGTGCTAGAATATTTTTTAAATGTAGGCCCAAAACATGCTAAAAATCGATATTTTGCGTGCTAAATGTCGATGTGAGCATGCATTTTCTGTACCGGTTTAAATCTCAAATTTAGGCTCAAAACACCCGAAAACTCGATATTTTCGGGTCCCAGAAGCGACCTGTACATGCCTACTCTTTGCTAGAATGTTTTCAAAATACAGACCCAAAACATGCTCAAAATCGATATTTTAGGTTCAAAAAGTCAATATGTGCATGCATGTTCTGTACCCGTTTATATCTCAAATTTAGGCTCTAAACACCCGAAAATTCGATATTTTTGGGTCCCAGAAGCGATCTGTACATGCCTACTCAGTGCTAGAATATTTTTTAAATGTAGGCCCAAAACATGCTAAAAATCGATATTTTAGGTGCTAAATGTCGATATGAGCATGCATTTTCTGTACCGGTTTATATCTCTAATTCAGGCTCAAAACACCCGAAAATTCGAAAATTTTAGGTCCCAGAAGGGATATTTACATGCCTACTCAGTGCTAAAATGTTTTCAAAATATGGGCTTAAAGCATGCTAAAAATCGATATTTTAGGTGTCCAAAGTCGATATGTGCATACATCTTATGTACGCGTTTATATCCGAAATTCAGGCTCAAAACACCCGAAAATTCGCTATTTTTGGGTCCCTGAAGCGATCTGTACATGCCTAATCCGTGTTAGAGTATTTTCAAAATACAGGCCGAAAACATGTTAAAAATCGATATTTTAGGTTCCCAAAGTCAATATGTGTATGCATCATCTATACCCGTTTATATCTCAAATTCAGGCTCAAAACACCCGAAAACTCGATATTTTTGGGTCCCAGAAGAGATCTATAAATGCCTACTCCGTGTTAGAGTACTTTCACAATACAGGCCCAAAACATGCTGAAAATCGATATTTTAGGTGCTAAATGTCGATATGAGCATGCATTTTCTGTACCGGTTTATTTCTCAAATTCAGGCTCAAAACACCCGAAAATTCGATAATTTTGGGTCCCACAAGGGATATTTACATGCCTACTCAGTGCTAAAATGTTTTCAAAATATAGGCTTAAAGCATGCTAAAAATCGATATTTTAGGTGTCCAAAGTCGATATGTGCATACATCTTATGTACGCGTTTATATCCAAAATTCAGGCTCAAAACACCCGAAAATTCGATATTTTTGGGTCCCTGAAGCGATCTGTACATGCCTACTCCGTGTTAGAGTATTTTCAAAATACAGGCCCAAAACATGCTAAAAATCGATATTTTAGGTTCCCAAAGTCAATATGTGTATGCATCATCTATACCCGTTTATATCACAAATTAAGGCTCAAAACACCCGAAAACTCGATATTTTTGAGTCCCAGAAGAGATCTGTACATGCCTACTCCGTGTTAGAGTACTTTCAAAATACAGGCCCAAAACATGCTGAAAATCGATATTTTAGGTGCCCAAAGTCGATATGTGCATGCATCTTCAGTACCCGTTTATATCTCAAATTCAGGCTTAAAACAACGGAAAATTCAATATTTTTGTGTCCCAGAAGCGATCTGTACATGCCTACTTCGTGTTAGAGTATTTTAAAAAATAGATGCCCAAAACATGCTCAAAATCGATATTTTGGGTGCCCAAAGTCGTATGTGCTTGCAATTATGTACCCGTTTATATTTTAAATTTAGGCTCAAAACACCCTAAAATTCGATATTTTTGGGTCCCAGAAGCGATCTGTACATGCCTACTCATTGCTAGAATGTTTTCAAAATACAGACCCAAAATATGCTCAAAATCAATATTTTAGGTGCAAAAAGTCGATATGTGCCTACATCTTTGGAAAACGTTTATATCCCAAATTCAGGTTTAAAACACCCGAAAATTCGATATTTTTGTGTCCCCGAAGCGGTCTGTACATGCCTACTCAGTGCTGGAATATTTTCAAAATATAGGCCCAATACATGCTAAAAATCGATATTTTAGGTGCCCAATTTCGATATATGCATGCGTCTTCTGTACTCGTTTATATCTCAAATTCAGGCTCAAAACACCCGAAAATTCGATATTTTTGGGTCCAAGAAGCGATCTGTACATGCCTACTCAGTGCTAGAATATTTTCAAAATATAGGCTCAAAACGTGCTAAAAATCGATATTTTATATGTCCCAAGTCGATATGTGCATGCATGTTCTGTACCCGTTTATATCTCAAATTCAGGCTCAAAACACCCGAAAATACGATATTTTTGGGTCCCAGAAGCGATCTGTATAAGCCTACTCCATGTTTGAGTATTTTCAAAATATTGGGCCAAAACATGCTGAAAATCGAAATTTTAGCTGCCCATAGTCGATATGTGCATGCATCTTCTGTACCCGTTTATATCTCAAATTCAGGCTCAAAACAACGGAAAATTCAATATTTTTGGGTTCCAGAAGCGATCTGTACATGCCTACTCAGTGCTAGAAAGTTTTCAAAATATAGGCTCAAAACATGCTAAAAATCTATAATTTAGGTGTCCAATGTCGATATGTGCATACATCTTTTGTACACGTTTATATCCCAAATTCACTCTCAAAACACCCGAAAATTCGATATTTTTGGGTCCCTGAAGCGATCTGTACATGCCTACTCAGTGCTAGAATATTTTTTAAATGTAGGCCCAAAACATGCTAAAAATCGATATTTTAGGTGCTAAATGTCGATATGAGCATGCATTTTCTGTACCGGTTTATATCTCAAATTCAGGCTCAAAACACCCGAAAATTCGATAATTTTGGGTCCCAGAAGGGATATTTACATGCCTACTCAGAGCTAAAATGTTTTCAAAATATAGGCTTAAAGCATGCTAAAAATCGATATTTTAGTTGTCCAAAGTCGATATGTGCATACACCTTTTGTACTCGTTTATATCCAAAATTTAGGCTCAAAACACCCGAAAATTCGATATTTTTGTGTCCCAGAAGCGATCTGTACATGCCTACTCCGTGTTAGAGTATTTTCAAAATACAGGCCCAAAACATACTCAAAATCGATATTTTAGGTTCCCAAAGTCAATATGTGTATGCATCTTCTATACCCGTTTATATCCCAAATTGAAGCTGAAAACACCCGAAAATTCGATATTTTTTTGTCCCAGAAGCGTTCTGTACATGCCTACTCATTGCTAGAATACTTTCGAAATATAGGCCCAAAACATGCTAAAAATCGATATTTTGGGTGGCCAAAGTCGATATGTGCATGCATCTTCAGTACCCGTTTATATCTCAATTTCAGGCCCAAAACAACGGAAAATTCAATATTTTTGGGTTCCAGAAGCGATCTGTACATGCCTACTCAGTGCTAGAAAGTTTTCAAAATATAGGCTCAAAACATGCTAAAAATCTATAATTTAGGTGTCCAAAGTAGATATGTGCATGCATCTTTTGTACCCGTATATATCTCAAATTTAGGCTCAAAACACCCAAAAATTCGATATTTTTGTGTCCCAGAAGCGATCTGTACATGCCTACTTCATGTTAGAGTATTTTCAAAATAGATGCACAAAACATGCTCAAAATCGATATTTTGGGTGCCCAAAGTCGATATGTGCATGCATCTTCTGTACCCGTTTATATCTCAAATTCAGGCTCAAAACACCCGAAAATTTCTATATTTTTGGGTCCCAGAAGCGATCTGTATATGCCTACTCTTTGCTAGAATGTTTTTAAATACAGACCAAAAACATGCTCAAAATCGATATTTTAAGTGCAAAAAGTCGATATGTGCATGCATCTTCAGTACCCGTTTATATCTCAAATTTAGGCACAAAACCCCCCAAAATTCAATATTTTTGGGTTCCAAAAGCGATCTGTACATGCCTACACTTTGCTAGAATGTTTTCAAAATACAGACCCAAAACATGCTCAAATTCGATATTTTAGGTGCAAAAAGTCGATATGTGCATACATCTTTTGTACCCGTTTATATTCCAAATTCAGGCTTAAAACACCCGAAAATTCGATATTTTTGTGTCCCAGAAGCTATCTGTACATGTCTACTTAGTGCTAGAATGTTTTCAAAATATAGGCTTAAAACATGCTAAAAATCGATATTTTAGGTGTACAAAGTCGCTATGTGAATACATCTTTTGTTCCCGTATATATCCCAAATTCAGGCTCAAAACACCCTAAAATTCGATATTTTTGGGTCCCAGAAGCAATCTGTACATGCTTACTTAGTGCTGGAATATTTTCAAAATATAGGCCCAATACATGCTAAAAATCGATATTTTAGGCGCCCAATGTCGATATGTAAATGCTTCTTCTGTACCCGTTTATATCTCAAATTCAGGCTCAAAACACCCGAAAATTCGATATTTTGAGTCCCAGAAGCGATCTGTACATGCCTACTCAGTGCTAGAATATTTTTTAAATGTAGGCCCAAAACATGCTAAAAATCGATATTTTAGGTGCTAAATGTACCGGTTTATATCTCAAATTCAGGCTCAAAACACCCGAAAATTCGATAATTTTGGGTCCCAGAAGGGATATTTACATGCCTACTCAGTGCTAAAATGTTTTAAATATATAGGCCTAAAGCATGCTAAAAATCGATATTTTTGATGCCCAAAGTCGATATGTGCATGCATCTTCTGTACCCGTTTATATCTCAAATTCAGGCTCAAAGCCCCCGAAAATTCGATATTTTAGGGTCCCAGAAGCGATCTGTACATGCCTACTCCTTGCTAGAATGTTTTCAAAATATAGGCTTAAAACATGCTAAAAATCGATATTTTAGGTATCCAAAGTCGATATGTGCATGCATCTTCTGTACCCGTTTATATCTCAAATGAAGGGTCAAAACACCCGAAAATTAGATATTTTGAGTCCCAGAAGCGATCTGTACATGTCTACTCAGTGCTAGAATGTTTTCAAAATATAGGCTTAAAACATGCTAAAAATCGATATTTTAGTTGTGCAAAGTCGATATGTGCATATATCTTTTGTACCCGTTTATATCCCAAAATCAGGCTAAAAACACCCGAAAAATCGATATTTTTGGGTCCCTGAAGTGATCTGTACATGCCTACTCAGTGCTAGAATATTTTTTAAATGTAGGCCCAAAACATGCTAAAAATCGAGATTTTAAGTGCTAAATGTCGATATGAGCATACATCTTTTGTATCCGTTTATATCCAAAATTCAGGCTCAAAACACCCGAAAATTCGATATTTTTGGGTCCCTGAAGCGATCTGTACATGCCTACTCAGTGCTAAAATATTTTTAAAATATAAGCCCAAAACATGCTAAAAATCGATATTTTAGGTGCTAAATGTCGATATGTGCATGCATCTTCTGTACCCGTTTATATCTCAAATTCAGGCTCAAAACACCCGAAAATTCGATATTTTTGGGTCCCAGAAGCGATCTGTACATGCCTACTCCGTGTTAGAGTACTTTTTGAATTTCAGGCCCAAAACATGCTGAAAATCGATATTTTAGGTGCCCAAAGTGGATATGAGCATGCATCTTCTGTACCCGTTTATATCTCAAATTTAGACTCAAGACACCCAAAAATTCGATATTTTTTGGTCCCAAAAGCGACTTGTACATGCCTACTCTATGCTAGAATGTTTTCAAGATACAGACCTAAAATATGCTCAAAATCGATATTTTAGGTGCAAAAATTGGATATGTGCATGCATCTTCAGTACCCGTTTATATCTCAAATGCAGGCTCAAAATTCCCGAAAATTCGATGTTTTTGGGCCCCGGAAGCAATCTGTACATGCCTATTCCGTGTTAGAGTATTTTCAAAATACATGCCCAAAACATGCTGAAAATCGATATTTGAAGTTCCCAAAGTCAATATGTGTATGTATCTTCTGTACCCGTTTATATCTCAAATGAAGGCTCAAAACACACGAAAATTCGATATTTTTGGTTCCAGAAGCGATCTGTACATGCCTACTCAGTAATAGAATATTTTTAAAATATAGGCCCAAAACAAGCTAAAAATCTATATTTTAAGTGCCCAAAGTCGATATGTGCATACATCTTCTGTACCCGTTTATATCTCAAATTCAGGCTCAAAACACCCGAAAATTCGATAATTTTGTGTCCCAGAAGCGATCTGTACATGCCTACTTCTTGTTAGAGTATTTTCTCAATACAGACCCAAAACATGCTCAAAATCGATATTTTAGGTGCAAAGAGTCGATATGTGCATGCATCTTCATTACCTGTTTACATATCAAATTCAGGCTCAAAACTCCCAAAAATTCAATATTTTTGGGTTCCAGAAGCGATCTGTACATGCCTACTCCGTGTTAGAGTATTTTCAAATTATAGACCGAAAACATGCTCAAAATCGATATTTTGGGTGCCCAAAGTCGATATGTGCATGCATCTTCTGTACCCGTTTATATCTCAAATTCAGGCTCAAAACACCCGAAACTTCGGAATTTTTGGGTCCAAGAAGCGATCGGTACATGCCTACTCAGTACTAGAATAATTTCAAAATATTGGCCCAAAACATGCTAAAAATCGATATTTTGGGTGCCCAAAGTCGATATGTGCATGCATCCTCTGTACCCGTTTATATCTCAAATTCAGGCTCGAAACACCCGAAAATTCGGTATTTTTGGGTCCCAAAAGCGATCTGTACATGCCTACTTCTTGCTAGAATGTTTTCAAGATGCAGACCCAAAAAAAGCTTAAAATCGATATTTTAGGTGCAAAAAGTCGATATGTGCATGTATCTTCAGTACCGGTTTACATCTCAAATTCAGGCTCAAACACCCGAATATTCAATAATTTTAAATTCCAGAAATGATCTGTACATGTTTACTCAGTGTTAGAATGTTTTTAAAATATAGGTTTAAAATATGCTTAAAAATATATATTATAGGTGTCCCAAGTCGATATGTGCATGCATCTTCTGTACTCGTTTATATCTCAAATTCAGGCTCAAAACACCCGAAAATTCGGTATTTTTTGGCCCCAGAAGCAACCTGTATATGCCTACTCCATGCCAGAATGTTCTCAAGATACAGACCCAAAACATGCCCAAAATCGATATTTTAGGTGCAAAAAGTCGATATATGCATGCATCTTCAGTACCCGTTTATATCTTAAATTCAGTCTCAAAACACCTGAAAATTCGATATTTTTGGGTCCCCGAAGCGATCTGTATATGCCTACGCAGTGCTAAAATGTTTTCAAAATATAGACTAAAAACATGCTAAAAATCGATATTTTGGGTGCCCAAAGTCGATATGTACATGTATTTTCTGTACCCGATTATATCTCAAATTCAGGCTCAAAACACCCGAAAATTCGATATTTTTGTGTCCCAGAAGCGATCTGTACATGCCTATTCCGTGTTAGAATACTTTCAAAATATAGGCCCAAAACATGCTAAAAATCGATATTTTAGGTGCAAAAAGTCAATATGTGCCTGCATCTTCAGTACCCGTTTATATCTCAAATTCAGGCTCAAAACACCTAAAAATTCAATATTTTTGGGTCCCAGAAGCGATCTGTACATGCCTACTCAGTGCTAGAATAATTTCAAAATATTGGCCCAAAACATGCTAAAAATTGATATTTTGGGTGCTCAAAGTCGATATGTGCATGCATCCTCTGTACCCGTTTATATTTCAAATTCAGGCTCAAAACATCCGAAAATTCGATATTTTTAGGAACGAGAAGCGATATGTACATGCCTACTCCGTGTTAGAGTATTTTCAAAATACAGGTCCAAAACATGCTCAAAATCGATATTTTGGGTGCCCAAAGTCTATATGTGCATGCATCTTCTGTACGCGTTTTTTATATTTCAAATTCAGGCTCAAAACACCCGAAAATTCCATATTTTTGGGTTTTAGAAGCAATCTGTACATGCCTACTCCTTGCTTGAATGTTTTCAAGATACAGACCCAAAACATGCTCAAAATCGATAATTTAGGGCAAAACGTCGATATGTGCATGTATCTTCAGTACCGGTTTATATCTCAAATTCAGGCTAAAAAACACCCCAATATTCAATAGTTTTTGGTTCCAGAAGTGATCTGCACATGTCTACTCAGTGCTAGAATGTTTTTAAAATATAGGTTTAAAACATGCTAAAAATTTATATTTTAGGTGTCCCAAGTCGATATGTGCATGCATCTTATGTACTCGTTTATATCTCAAATTCAGGCTCAAAACACCCGAAAATTCGATATTTTTTGGTCCCAGAAGTGACCTGTATATACCTACTCCACGCTAGAATGTTTTCAAGATACAGACCCAAAACATGCCCAAAATCGATATTTTAGGTGCAAAAAGTCGATATGTGCATGCTTATTCAGTACCCGTTTATATCTCAAATTCAGGCTCAAAACACCCGAAAATTCGATATTTTTGGGTTTTAGATGCAATCTGTATATGCCTACTCCGTGTTTAAGTATTTTCAAAATACATGCCCAAAACATGCTGAAAATCGATATTTTAGCTGCCCATAGTCAATATGTGCATGCATCTTCTGTACCCGTTTATATCTTAAATTCAGGCTTTAAACACCCGAAAATTCGATATTTTTGGGTCCCAGAAGCGATCTGTACATGCCTACGCAATGCTGGAATGTTTTCAAGATACAGACCTAAAACATGCTCAAAATTGATATTTTAGATGCCCAATGTCGATATGTGTATGCATCTTCTGTACTGTACCCGTTTATATCTCAAATTCAGGCTCAAAACTCCCAATAATTCGGTATTTTTGGGTCCCAGAAGCGACCTGTGCATGCCTACTCAGTGCTAGAATATTTTCAAAATAAAAGCTTAATACATGCTAAAAATCGATATTTTAGGTGCCCAATGTCGATATGTGCATGCATCTTCTGTACCCGTTTATATCTCAGATTCAGACTCAAGACACCCAAAAATTCGATATTTTTGGGTCCCAGAAGCGACTTGTACATGCCTACTCTTTGCTAGAATGTTTTCAAGATACAGACCCAAAATATGCTCAAAATCGATATTTTTGGTGCAAAAAGTCAATATGTGCATGCATCTTCAGTAGCCGTTTATATCTCAAATGCAGGCTCAAAACACCCGAAAATTCAATATTTTTGGGTCCCAGAAGCGATCTGTACATGCCTACTCGGTGTTAGAGTACTTTCAAAATACAGGCCCAAAACATGCTGAAAATCGATATTTTAGGTGTCCAAAGTCAATATGTGTATGCATCTTCAGTACCCGTTTATATCCCAAATTCAGGCTCAAAACACCCGAAAATTTGATTTTTTTGGGTCCCAGAAGCGATCTGTACCTGCCTACTCCTCGTTAGAGTATTTTCAAAATATAGGCCCAAAACAAGCTAAAAATCGATATTTTGGGTGCCTAAAGTTGATATCTGCATGCATCTTCAGTACCTGTTTATATCTCAAATTTAGGCTCAAAACAACGGAAAATTCAATATTTTTGTGTCCCCGAAGCGATCTGTACATGCCTACTCAGTGCTAGAATGTTTTCAAAATATAGGCTCAAAACATGCTAAAAATAGATAATTTAGGTGTCCAAAGTCGATATGTGCATGCATCTTCTGTTCCCGTTTATATCTCCAGTTCAGGCTCAAAACACCCGAAAATTCGATATTTTTGTGCCCCAGAAGCGATCTGTACATGTCTACTTCGTGTTAGAGTATTTTTAAAATACAAGTCCAAAACATGCTCAAAATCGATATTTTGGGTGCCCAAAGTCGATATGTTCATACATCTTATGTACCCGTTTATATCTCAAATTCAGACTCAAAATTCCCGAAAATTCGATATTTTTGGGTCCAAGAAGCGATCTGTACATGCCTACTCAGTGCTAGAATGTTTTCAAAATACAGGCCTAAAACATGCTAAAAAACGATATTTTATGTTTCCCAAGTCGATATGTGCATGCATGTTCTGTACCCGTTTATATCTCAAATTTAGGCTCAAATCACCCGAAAATTCGATATTTTTGGATCCCAGAAGCGATCTGTATATCCCTACTCCGTGTTTGAGTATTTTCAAAATACATGCCCAAAACATGCTGAAAATCGAAATTTTAGCTCCACATAGTCGATATGTGCATGCATTTTCTGTACCGGTTTCTATCTCAAATTCATGCTCAAAACACCCGAAAATTCGGAATTTTTTTGGGTCCTAGAAGCAATCTGTACATGCCTACTCCGTGTTAGAGTACTTTCATAAAACAGGCCCAAAACATGCTAAAAATCGATATTTTAGGTGCCCAACGTGGATATGTGCATGCATCTTCTGTACCTGATTATATCTCAAATTCAGGCTCAAAATACCCGAAATTTCGATATTTTTGGGTCATACAAGCAATCTGTACATGCCTACTCCGTGTTTGAGTATTTTCAAAATACATGCCCAAAACATGCTGAAAATCGAAATTTTAGCTGCCCATAGACGATATGTGTATGCATCTTCTCTACCCGTTTATATCTCAAATTCAGGCTCAAAACACCCGAAAATTCGATATTTTTTTGTCACAGAAGCGATCTGTACATGCCTACTCATTGCTAGAATACTTTCAAAATACTGGCCCAAAACATGCTGAAAATCGATATTTTAGGTGCCCAAAGTCGATATGTGTATGCATCTTCTGTACCCGTTTATATCTCAAATTCAGGCTCAAAACACCCGAAAATTCGATATTTTTGGGTCCCAGAAGCGATCTGTACATGCCTACATCTTGCTAGAATGTTTTCAAAATACATGCCCAAAACATGCTGAAAATCAATATTTTTGCTCCACATAGTCGATATGTGCATGCATTTTCTGTACCCGATTATATCTCAAATTCAGGCTCAAAACACCCGAAAATTCAATATTTTTGTGTCCCAGAAGCGATCTGTACATGCCTACTTCGTGTTAGAGTATTTTCAAAATAGACGTCCAAAACATGCTCAAAATCGATATTTTGGGTGCCCAAAGTCGATATGTGCATGCATCTTCTTTTTCCCTTTATATCTCAAATTCAGGCTCAAAACACCCGAAACTTCGGAATTTTTGGGTCCAAGAAGCGATCGGTACATGCCTACTCAGTACTAGAATAATTTCAAAATATTGGCCCAAAACATGCTAAAAATCGATATTTTGGGTGCCCAAAGTCGATATGTGCATGCATCCTCTGTACCCGTTTATATCCCAAATTCAGGCTCAAAACACCCGAAAATTAGATATTTTTGTGTCACAGAAGATATCTGTACATGCCTACTTCGTGTTACAGTATTTTCAAAATACATGCCCAAAACATGCTGAAAATCGATATTTGAATTGCCCAAAGTCAATATGTGCATGCATCTTCTGTACCCGTTTATATCTCAAATTCAGGCTCGAAACACCCGAAAATTCGGTATTTTTGGGTCCCAAAAGCGATCTGTACATGCCTACTTCTTGCTAGAATGTTTTCAAGATGCAGACCCAAAAAAAGCTTAAAATCGATATTTTAGGTGCAAAAAGTCGATATGTGCATGTATCTTCAGTACCGGTTTACATCTCAAATTCAGGCTCAAACACCCGAATATTTAATAATTTTAAATTCCAGAAATGATCTGTACATGTTTACTCAGTGCTAGAATGTTTTTAAAATATAGGTTTAAAATATGCTTAAAAATATATATTATAGGTGTCCCAAGTCGATATGTGCATGCATCTTCTGTACTCGTTTATATCTCAAATTCAGGCTCAAAACACCCGAAAATTCGGTATTTTTTGGCCCCAGAAGCAACCTGTATATGCCTACTCCATGCCAGAATGTTTTCAAGATACAGACCCAAAACATGCCCAAAATCGATATTTTAGGTGCAAAAAGTCGATATATGCATGCATCTTCAGTACCCGTTTATATCTTAAATTCAGGCTCAAAACACCCGAAAATTCGATATTTTTGGGTCCCCGAAGCGATCTGTATATGCCTACGCAGTGCTAAAATGTTTTCAAAATATAGACTAAAAACATGCTAAAAATCGATATTTTGGGTGCCCAAAGTCGATATGTACATGTATTTTCTGTACCCGATTATATCTCAAATTCAGGCTCAAAACACCCGAAAATTCGATATTTTTGTGTCCCAGAAGCGATCTGTACATGCCTATTCCGTGTTAGAATACTTTCAAAATATAGGCCCAAAACATGCTAAAAATCGATATTTTAGGTGCAAAAAGTCAATATGTGCCTGCATCTTCAGTACCCGTTTATATCTCAAATTCAGGCTCAAAACACCTAAAAATTCAATATTTTTGGGTCCCAGAAGCGATCTGTACATGCCTACTCAGTGCTAGAATAATTTCAAAATATTGGCCCAAAACATGCTAAAAATTGATATTTTGGGTGCTCAAAGTCGATATGTGCATGCATCCTCTGTACCCGTTTATATTTCAAATTCAGGCTCAAAACACCCGAAAATTCGATATTTTTAGGAACGAGAAGCGATATGTACATGCCTACTCCGTGTTAGAGTATTTTCAAAATACAGGTCCAAAACATGCTCAAAATCGATATTTTGGGTGCCCAAAGTCTATATGTGCATGCATCTTCTGTACGCGTTTTTTATATTTCAAATTCAGGCTCAAAACACCCGAAAATTCCATATTTTTGGGTTTTAGAAGCAATCTGTACATGCCTACTCCTTGCTTGAATGTTTTCAAGATACAGACCCAAAACATGCTCAAAATCGATAATTTAGGGCAAAACGTCGATATGTGCATGTATCTTCAGTACCGGTTTATATCTCAAATTCAGGCTAAAAAACACCCCAATATTCAATGGTTTTTGGTTCCAGAAGTGATCTGCACATGTCTACTCAGTGCTAGAATGTTTTTAAAATATAGGTTTAAAACATGCTAAAAATTTATATTTTAGGTGTCCCAAGTCGATATGTGCATGCATCTTATGTACTCGTTTATATCTCAAATTCAGGCTCAAAACACGCGAAAATTCGATATTTTTTGGTCCCAGAAGTGACCTGTATATACCTACTCCACGCTAGAATGTTTTCAAGATACAGACCCAAAACATGCCCAAAATCGATATTTTAGGTGCAAAAAGTCGATATGTGCATGCTTATTCAGTACCCGTTTATATCTCAAATTCAGGCTCAAAACACCCGAAAATTCGATATTTTTGGGTTTTAGATGCAATCTGTATATGCCTACTCCGTGTTTAAGTATTTTCAAAATACATGCCCAAAACATGCTGAAAATCGATATTTTAGATGCCCATAGTCAATATGTGCATGCATCTTCTGTACCCGTTTATATCTTAAATTCAGGCTTTAAACACCCGAAAATTCGATATTTTTGGGTCCCAGAAGCGATCTGTACATGCCTACGCAATGCTAGAATGTTTTCAAGATACAGACCTAAAACATGCTCAAAATTGATATTTTAGATGCCCAATGTCGATATGTGTATGCATCTTCTGTACTGTACCCGTTTATATCTCAAATTCAGGCTCAAAACTCCCAAAAATTCGGTATTTTTGGGTCCCAGAAGCGACCTGTGCATGCCTACTCAGTGCTAGAATATTTTCAAAATAAAAGCTTAATACATGCTAAAAATCGATATTTTAGGTGCCCAATGTCAATATGTGCATGCATCTTCTGTACCCGTTTATATCTCAGATTCAGACTCAAGACACTCAAAAATTCGTTATTTTTGGGTCACAGAAGCGACTTGTACATGCCTACTCTTTGCTAGAATGTTTTCAAGATACAGACCCAAAATATGCTCAAAATCGATATTTTTGGTGCAAAAAGTCAATATGTGCATGCATCTTCAGTAGCCGTTTATATCTCAAATGCAGGCTCAAAACACCCGAAAATTCAATATTTTTGGGTCCCAGAAGCGATCTGTACATGCCTACTCGGTGTTAGAGTACTTTCAAAATACAGGCCCAAAACATGCTGAAAATCGATATTTTAGGTGTCCAAAGTCAATATGTGTATGCATCTTCAGTACCCGTTTATATCCCAAATTCAGGCTCAAAACACCCGAAAATTTGATTTTTTTGGGTCCCAGAAGCGATCTGTACCTGCCTACTCCTCGTTAGAGTATTTTCAAAATATAGGCCCAAAACAAGCTAAAAATCGATATTTTGGGTGCCTAAAGTTGATATCTGCATGCATCTTCAGTACCTGTTTATATCTCAAATTTAGGCTCAAAACAACGGAAAATTCAATATTTTTGTGTCCCCGAAGCGATCTGTACATGCCTACTCAGTGCTAGAATGTTTTCAAAATATAGGCTCAAAACATGCTAAAAATAGATAATTTAGGTGTCCAAAGTCGATATGTGCATGCATCTTCTGTTCCCGTTTATATCTCCAGTTCAGGCTCAAAACACCCGAAAATTCGATATTTTTGTGCCCCAGAAGCGATCTGTACATGTCTACTTCGTGTTAGAGTATTTTTAAAATACAAGTCCAAAACATGCTCAAAATCGATATTTTGGGTGCCCAAAGTCGATATGTTCATACATCTTATGTACCCGTTTATATCTCAAATTCAGACTCAAAATTCCCGAAAATTCGATATTTTTGGGTCCAAGAAGCGATCTGTACATGCCTACTCAGTGCTAGAATGTTTTCAAAATACAGGCCTAAAACATGCTAAAAAACGATATTTTATGTTTCCCAAGTCGATATGTGCATGCATGTTCTGTACCCGTTTATATCTCAAATTTAGGCTCAAATCACCCGAAAATTCGATATTTTTGGATCCCAGAAGCGATCTGTATATCCCTACTCCGTGTTTGAGTATTTTCAAAATACATGCCCAAAACATGCTGAAAATCGAAATTTTAGCTCCACATAGTCGATATGTGCATGCATTTTCTGTACCGGTTTCTATCTCAAATTCATGCTCAAAACACCCGAAAATTCGGAATTTTTTTGGGTCCTAGAAGCAATCTGTACATGCCTACTCCGTGTTAGAGTACTTTCATAAAACAGGCCCAAAACATGCTAAAAATCGATATTTTAGGTGCCCAACGTGGATATGTGCATGCATCTTCTGTACCTGATTATATCTCAAATTCAGGCTCAAAATACCCGAAATTTCGATATTTTTGGGTCATACAAGCAATCTGTACATGCCTACTCCGTGTTTGAGTATTTTCAAAATACATGCCCAAAACATGCTGAAAATCGAAATTTTAGCTGCCCATAGACGATATGTGTATGCATCTTCTCTACCCGTTTATATCTCAAATTCAGGCTCAAAACACCCGAAAATTCGATATTTTTTTGTCACAGAAGCGATCTGTACATGCCTACTCATTGCTAGAATACTTTCAAAATACTGGCCCAAAACATGCTGAAAATCGATATTTTAGGTGCCCAAAGTCGATATGTGTATGCATCTTCTGTACCCGTTTATATCTCAAATTCAGGCTCAAAACACCCGAAAATTCGATATTTTTGGGTCCCAGAAGCGATCTGTACATGCCTACATCTTGCTAGAATGTTTTCAAAATACATGCCCAAAACATGCTGAAAATCAATATTTTTGCTCCACATAGTCGATATGTGCATGCATTTTCTGTACCCGATTATATCTCAAATTCAGGCTCAAAACACCCGAAAATTCAATATTTTTGTGTCCCAGAAGCGATCTGTACATGCCTACTTCGTGTTAGAGTATTTTCAAAATAGACGTCCAAAACATGCTCAAAATCGATATTTTGGGTGCCCAAAGTCGATATGTGCATGCATCTTCTTTTTCCCTTTATATCTCAAATTCAGGCTCAAAACACCCGAAACTTCGATATTTTCGGGTCCCAGAAGCGATCTGTACATGCCTACTCTTTGCTAGAATGTTTTCAAGATACAGACCCAAAACAAGCTCAAAATCGATATTTTAGGTGCAAAAAGTCGATATGTGCCTGCATCTTCAGTACCCGTTTATATCTCAAATTCAGGCTAAAAACGACGGAAAATTCAATATTTTTGGGTCCCTTAATCGATCTGTACATGCCTACTCCGTGTTAGAGTATTTTCAAAATACAGGCCCAAAACATGCTCAAAATCGATATTTTTGGTGCAAAGAGTCGATATGTGCATGCATCTTCATTACATGTTTACATATCAAATTCAGGCTCAAAACACCCGAAAATTCAATATTTTTGGGTTCTAAAAGCGATCTTTACATGCCTATTCAGTACTATAATATTTTCAATATACATGCCCAAAACATGCTGAAAATCGATATTTTAGCTCCACATAGTCGATATGTGCATGCATCTTCTGTACCCGTTTATATCTCAAATTCTGTCTCAAAATACCCGAAAATTCAATGTTTTTGGGTCCCAGAAGCAATCTGTATATGCCTATTCCGTGTTAGAGTATTTTCAAAATACAGGCCCAAAACATGCTAAAAATCGATATTTTGGGTGCCCAAAGTTGATATCTGCATGCATCTTCAGTACCCGTTTATATCTCAAATTCAGGCTAAAAACGACGGAAAATTCAATATTTTTGGGTCCCAGAAGCGATATGTACATGCCTTGTCAGTGCTAGAATGTTTTCACGATACAGACCCAAAATATGCTCAAAATCGATATTTTAGGTGCAAAAATTCGATATGTGCATGCATCTTCAGTACCCGTTTATATCTCAAATGAAGGCTCAAAACACCCAAAAATTCAATATTTTTGGGTCCCCGAAGCAATCTGTACATGTCTACTTAGTGCTAGAATCTTTTCAAAATATAGGCTTAAAACATGCTAAAAATCGATATTTTACGTGTCCAAAGTCGATATGTGCATACATCTTTTGTACCCGTTTATATTCCAAATTCTGGATCAAAACACCCGAAAATTCGATATTTTTTGGTCACAGAAGCGATCTGTACATGCCTACTCAGTAATAGAATATTTTCAAATTATACGCTCAAAACAAGCTAAAAATCGATATCTTAGGTACCCAATGTCGATATGTGCATGCGTATTCTGTACCCGTTTATATCTCAAATTCAGGCTCAAAACACCCGAAAATCCGATATTTTTGGGTCCCAGAAACGATCTGTATATGTCTACTCAGTGCTAAAATGTTTTCAAAATATAGGCTTAAAACATGCTAAAATTCGATATTTTAGCTCCACATATTCGATATGTGCATGCATCTTCTGTACCCGTTTATATCTCAAATTCAGGCTCAAAACACCCGAAAATTCGATATTTTTGGGTCCCAGAAGCGATTTGTACATGCCTACTCCGTGTTAGAGTACTTTCAAAATTCAGGCCCAAAACATGCTGAAAATCGATATTTTAGGTGCCCAAAGTGGATATGAGCATGCATCTTCTGTACCCGATTATATCTCAAATGCAGGCTAAAAACGACGGAAAATTCAATATTTTTGGGTCCCAGAAGCGATCTGTACATGCCTACTCAGTGCTAGAATTTTTTCACGATACAGACCCAAAATATGCTCAAATTCGATAATTTAGATGCAAAAAGTTATATGTGCCTGCATCTTCAGTACTCGTTTATATCTCAAATGCAGGCTCAAAACACCCGAAAATTCGAGATTTTTGGGTCCCCGAAGCGACCTGTATATGTCTACTTAGTGCTAGAATCTTTTCAAAATACAGGCCATAAAACATGCTGAAAATCGATATTTTAGGTGCCCAAAGTCGATATGTGAATGCATCTTCTGTACCCGTTTATATCTCAAATTCAGGCTCAAAACACCCGAAAATTCGATATTTTTAGGTCCCAGAAGCGATCTGTACATGCCTACTCCGTGTTAGGGTATTTTCAAAATACAGGCCCAAAACATGCTGATAATCGATATTTGAGGTGCCCAAAGTTAATATGTGTATGGATCTTCTGTACCCGTTTATATCCCAAATTCATGCTCAAAACACCCGAAAATTCGGAATTTTTGGGTCCCAAAAGCGATCTGTACATGCCTACTCAGTGTTAGAATTTTTTTCAAAATATAGGCTTAAAACATGCTAAAAATCGATATTTTAGGTGCAAAAAGTCGATATGTGCATGCATCTTCAGTACCCGTTTAAATCTTAAATTCAGGCTCAAAACACCCGAAAATTCGATATTTTTGGGTCCCAGAAGCGATCTGTATATGCCTACGCAGTGCTAAAATGTTTTCAAAATATAGACTCAAAACATGCTAAAAATCGATATTTTGGGTGCCCAAAGTCGATATGTACATGTATTTTCTGTACCCGATTATATCTCAAATTCAGACTCAAAATACCCGAAAATTCGATATTTTTGTGACCCAGAAGCGATCTGTACATGCATATTCCGTGTTAGAATACTTTCAAAATATAGGCCCAAAACATGCTCAAAATTTATATTTTAGGTGTCCCAAGTCGATATGTGCATGCATCTTCTGTACTCGTTTATATCTCAAATTCAGGCTCAAAACACGCGAAAATTCGATATTTTTTGGCCCCAGAAGTGACCTGTATATACCTACTCAGTGCTAGAATATTTTCAAAATAAAAACCCAATACATGCTAAAAATCGATATTTTAGGTGTCCAATGTCGATATGTGCATGCATCTTCTGTACCCGTTTATATCTCAAATTCAGACTCAAGACACCCGAAAATTCGGTATTTTTGGGTCCCAGAAGCGACTTGTACATGCCTACTCTTTGCTAGAATGTTTTCAAGATACAGACCCAAAATATGCTCAAAATCGATATTTTTGGTGCAAAAAGTCGATATGTGTATGCATCTTCAGTAGCCGTTTATATCTCAAATGCAGGCTCAAAACACACGAAAATTCGCTATTTTTGATTCCTGAAGCGATCTGTACATGCCTACTCAGTAATAAAATATTTTTAAAATATAGGCCCAAAACAAGCTAAAAATCTATATTTTAGGTGCCCAAAGTCGATATGTGCATACATCTTCAGTACCCGTTTATATCTCAAATTCAGTCACAAAACTCCCGAAAATTCAATATTTTTGGGTTCCAGAAGCGATCTGTACATGCCTACTCAGTCCTAGAATGTTTTCAAAATATAGGCTCAAAACATGCTAAAAATCGATATTTTAGGTGTCCCAAGTCAATAAGTGCATGCATGTTCTGTACCCGTTTATATCTAAAATTCAAGCTGAAAACACTCGAAAATTCGATATTTTTGGGTCCCAGAAGCGATCTGTACATGCCTACTCCGTGTTAGAGTATTTTCAAAATACATGCCCAAAACATGCTGAAAATCGGTATTTTAGGTGCCCAAAGTCGATATGTGCATGCATCTTCTGTACCCGATTATATCTCAAATTCAGTCTGAAAAGACCCGAAAATTTGATATTTTTAGGTCCCAGAAGCAATCTGTACATGCCTACTCCGTGTTAGAGTATTTTCAAATTATAGACCGAAAACATGCTCAAAATCGATATTTTGGGTGCCCAAAGTCGATATGTACATGTATTTTCTGTACCCGATTATATCTCAAATTCAAGCTCAAAACACCCAAAAATTCGATATTTTTGTGTCCCAGAAGCGATCTGTACATGCCTACTCCGTGTTAGAATACTTTCAAAATATAGGCCCAAAACATGCTCAAAATCGATATTTTGGGTGCCCAAAGTCGATATGTGCATGCATCTTCTGTACACGTTTATATCTCAAATTCAGGCTCAAAACACCCGAAAATTCGGTATTTTTGGGTCCCAGAAGCGATCTGTACATGCCTACTCAGTGCTAGAATTTTTTTTCAAAATATAGGCTTAAAACATGCTAAAAATCGATATTTTAGGTGCAAAAAGTCGATATCTGCCTGCATCTTTAGTACCCGTTTATATCTCAAATTCAGGCTCAAAACACCCAAAAATTCAATATTTTTGGGTCCAAGAAGCGATCTGTACATGCCTACTCAGTGCTAGAATAATTTCAAAATATTGGCCCAAAACATGCTAAAAATCGATATTTTGGGTGCCCAAAGTCGATATGTGCATGCATCCTCTGTACCCGTTTATATTTCAAATTCAGGCTCAAAACACCCGAAAATTAGATATTTTTAGGAACGAGAAGCGATATGTACATGCCTACACCGTGTTAGAGTATTTTCAAAATACAGGTCCAAAACATGCTCAAAATCGATATTTTGGGTGCCCAAAGTCGATATGTGCATGCATCTTCTGTACGCGTTTTTTATATTTCAAATTCTGGCTCAAAACTCCCGAAAACTCGATATTTTTTGGGTTTTAGATGCAATCTGTATATGCCTACTCTGTGTTTAAGTATTTTCAAAATACATGCCCAAAACATGTTGAAAATCGATATTTTAGGTGCCCAAAGTCGATATATGCATGCATCTTCTGCACCCGTTTATATCTCAAATTCAGGCTCAAAACACCTAAAAATTCAATATTTTTGGGTCCCAGAAGCGATCTGTACATGCCTACTCCGTGTTAGGGTATTTTCAAAATACAGGCCCAAAACATGCTGATAATCGATATTTGAGGTGCCCAAAGTTAATATGTGTATGGATCTTCTGTACCCGTTTATATCCCAAATTCATGCTCAAAACACCCGAAAATTCGGAATTTTTGGGTCCCAGAAGCGATCTGTACATGCCTACTCAGTGTTAGAATTTTTTTCAAAATATAGGCTTAAAACATGCTAAAAATCGATATTTTAGGTGCAAAAAGTCGATATGTGCATGCATCTTCAGTACCCGTTTATATCTTAAATTCAGGCTCAAAACACCCGAAAATTCGATATTTTTGGGTCCCAGAAGCGATCTGTATATGCCTACGCAGTGCTAAAATGTTTTCAAAATATAGACTCAAAACATGCTAAAAATCGATATTTTTGGTACCCAAAGTCGATATGTACATGTATTTTCTTTACCCGATTATATCTCAAATTCAGGCTCAAAACATTTGAAAATTTGATATTTTTGTGTCCCAGAAGCGATCTTTTCATGCCTACTCTGTGTTAGAATACTTTCAAAATATAGGCCCAAAACATGCTCAAAATCGATATTTTGGGTGCCCAAAGTCGATATGTGCATGCATCTTCTGTACGCGTTTTTTATATTTCAAATTCAGGCTCAAAACACCCGAAAATTCGATATTTTTGGGTCCCAGAAGCAATCTGTACATGCCTACGCAATGCTGGAAAGTTTTCAAGATACAGACCTAAAACATGCTAAAAATCGATATTTTAGATGCCCAATGTCGATATGTGCATGCATCTTCTGTACTGTACCCGTTTATATCTCAAATTCAGGCTCAAAACTCCCAAAAATTCGGTATTTTTGGGTCCCAGAAGCGATCTGTGCATGCCTACTCCGAGCTAGAATATTTTCAAAATAAAAGCCCAATACATGCTAAAAATCGATATTTTAGGTTCCCAATGTCGATATGTGCATTCATCTTCTGTACACGTTTATATCTCAAATTCAGGCTCAAAACACCCAAAAATTCGATATTTTTCGGTCCAAGAAGAGATCTGTACATGCCTACTCAGTGCTAGAATGTTTGCAAAATATAGGCTCAAAATATGCTAAAAATCGATATTTTAGGTGTCCCAAGTCGATGTGTGCATAAATATTCTGTACCAGTTTATATCTCAAATTTAGGCTCAAAACACCCGAAAATTCGATGTTTTTGGGTCCTAGATGCAATCTGTATATGCCTACTCCGTGTTTAAGTATTTTCAAAATACATGCCCAAAACATGCTGAAAATCGATATTTTAGCTGCCCATAGTCAATATGTGCATGCATCTTCTGTACCCGTTTATATCTTAAATTCAGGCTCTAAACACCCGAAAATTCTGTATTTTTGGGTTCCAGAAGCGATCTGGTATACATGCCTACTCAGTGTTAGAGTACTTTAAAAATACAGGCCATAAAACATGCTGAAAATCGATATTTTAGGTGCCCAAAGTCGATATGTGCATGTATCTTCAGTACCGGTTTACATCTCAAATTCAGGCTCAAACACCCGAATATTCAATAGTTTTAAGTTCCAGAAGCGAACTGTACATGTTTACTCAGTGCTAGAATGTTTTTAAAATATAGGTTTAAAACATTCTAAAAAATTATATTTTAGGTGTCCCAAGTCGATATGTGCATGCATCTTCTGTACTCGTTTATATCTCAAATTCAGGCTCAAAACACCCGAAAATTCGGTATTTTTGGGTCCCAGAAGCGATCTGTACATGCCTTCTCAATGCTAGAATTTTTTTCAAAATATAGGCTTAAAACATGCTAAAAATCGATATTTTAGGTTTAAAAAGTCGATATGTGCCTGCATCTTCAGTACCCGTTTATATCTCAAATTCAGGCTCAAAACACCTAAAAATTCAATTTTTTTGGGTCCCAGAAGCGATCTGTACATGCCTACTCAGTGCTAGAATAATTTCAAAATATTGGCCCAAAACATGCTAAAAATCGATATTTTGGGTGCTCAAAGTCGATATGTGCATGCATCCTCTGTACCCGTTTATATTTCAAATTCAGGCTCAAAACACCCGAAAATTCGATATTTTTAGGAACGAGAAGCGATATGTACATGCCTACTCCGTGTTAGAGTATTTTTCAAGATACAGGTCCAAATTATGCTCAAAATCGATAAATTTGGGTGCCCAAAGTCTATATGTGCATGCATCTTCTGTACGCGTTTTTTATATTTCAAATTCAGGCTCAAAACACCCGAAAATTCGATATTTTTGGGTCCCATAAGCAATGTGTACATGCCTACTCCTTGCTAGAATGTTTTCAAGATACAGACCCAAAACATGCTAAAAATCGATATTTTAGATGCCCAATGTCGATATGTGCATGCATCTTCTGTACTGTACCCGTTTATATCTCAAATTCAGGCTCAAAACTCCCAAAAATTCGGTATTTTTGGGTCCCAGAAGCGATCTGTGCATGCCTACTCCGTGCTAGAATATTTTCAAAATAAAAGCCCAATACATGCTAAAAATCGATATTTTAGGTTCCCAATGTCGATATGTGCATACATCTTTTGTACCCGTTTATATTCCAAATTCTGGATCAAAACACCCGAAAATTCGATATTTTTTGGTCACAGAAGCGATCTGTACATGCCTACTCAGTAATAGAATCTTTTCAAAATATAGGCTCAAAACAAGCTAAAAATCGATATCTTAGGTACCCAATGTCGATATGTGCATGCGTATTCTGTACCCGTTTATATCTCAAATTCAGGCTCAAAACACCCGAAAATTCGATATTTTTAGGTCCCAGAAACGATCTGTATATGTCTACTCAGTGCTAAAATGTTTTCAAAATATAGGCTTAAAACATGCTAAAATTCGATATTTTAGCTCCACATATTCGATATGTGCATGCATCTTCTGTACCCATTTATATCTCAAATTCAGGCTCAAAACACCCGAAAATTCGATATTTTTGGGTCCCAGAAGCGATCTGTACATGCCTACTCCGTGTTAGAGTACTTTCTAAATTCAGGCCCAAAACATGCTGAAAATCGATATTTTAGGTGCCCAAAGAGGATATAAGCATGCATCTTCTGTTCCCGATTATATCTCAAATTCAGTCTCAAAATACCCGAAAATTCAATGGTTTTGGGTCCCAGAAGCAATCTGTACATGCCTATTCCGTGTTAGAGTATTTTCAAAATACAGGCCCAAAACATGCTGAAAATCGATATTTGAGGTGCCCAAAGTTAATATGTTTATGCATCTTCTGTACCCGTTTATATCACAAATTAAGGCTCAAAACACCCGAAAATTCGATATTTTTGGGTCCCAGAAGCGATCTGTACATGCCTACTCTGTGTTAGAGTATTTTTAAAATATAGGCCCAAAACATGCTAAAAATCGATATTTTGGGTTCCCAAAGGGGTTATCTGCATGCATCTTCAGTACCCGTTTATATCTCAAATGCAGGCTAAAAACGACGGATAATTAAATATTTTTGGGTCCCAGAAGCGATCTGCACATGCCTAGTCAGTGCTAGAATTTTTTCAAAATATAGGCTCAATACATGCTAAAAAATCGATATTTTAGTTCCACATACTCGATATGTGCATGCATCTTCTGTACCCGTTTATATCTCAAATTCAGGCTCAAAACACCCGAAAATTCGATATTTTTATTTCCCAGTAGCGATCTGTACATGCCTACTCCGTGTTAGAGTACTTTCAAAATTCAGGCCCAAAACATGCTGAAAATCGATATTTTAGGTGCCCAAAGTGGATATGAGCATGCATCTTCTGTACCCGATTATATCTCAAATTCAGTCTCAAAATACCCGAAAATTCAATGTTTTTGGGTTCCAGAAGCAATCTGTATATGCCTATTCCGTGTTAGACTATTTTCAAAATACAGGCCCAAAACATGCTAAAAATCGATATTTTGGGTTCCCAAAGTTGATATCTGCATGCATCTTCAGTACCCGTTTATATCTCAAATTCAGGCTAAAAACGACGGAAAATTCAATATTTTTGGGTCCCAGAAGCGATCTGTACATGCCTACTCAGTGCTAGAATTTTTTCACGATACAGACCCAAAATATGCTCAAAATCGATAATTTAGGTGCAAAAAGTTATATGTGCATGCATCTTCAGTACCCGTTTATATCTCAAATGCCGGCTCAAAACACCCGAAAATTCGAGATTTTTGGGTCCCTGAAGCGATCCGTATATGTCTACTTAGTGCTAGAATCTTTTCAAAATACAGGCCATAAAACATGCTGAAAATCGATATTTTAGGTGCCCAAAGTCGATATGTGAATGCATCTTCTGTACCCGTTTATATCTCAAATTCAGGCTCAAAACACCCGAAAATTCGATATTTTTGGGTCCCAGAAGCGATCTGTACATGCCTACTCCGTGTTAGGGTATTTTCAAAATACAGGCCCAAAACATGCTGATAATCGATATTTGAGGTGCCCAAAGTTAATATGTGTATGGATCTTCTGTACCCGTTTATATCCCAAATTCATGCTCAAAACACCCGAAAATTCGGAATTTTAGGGTCCCAGAAGCGATCTGTACATGCCTACTCCGTGTTAGAATGTTTTCAAGATTCAGACCCAAAACATGCTTAAAATCGATATTTTAGGTGCAAAAAGTCGATATGTGCATGCATCTTCAGTACCCGTTTATATCTTAAATTCAGGCTCAAAACACCTGAAAATTCGATATTTTTGGGTCCCAGAAGCGATCTGTATATGCCTACGCAGTGCTAAAATGTTTTCAAAATATAGACTCAAAACATGCTAAAAATCGATATTTTGGGTGCCCTAAGTCGATATGTACATGTATTTTCTGTACCCGATTATATTTCAAATTCAGGCTCAAAACACCCGAAAATTCGATATTTTTAGGAACGAGAAGCGATATGTACATGCCTACACTGTGTTAGAGTATTTTCAAAATACAGGTCCAAAACATGCTCAAAATCGATATTTTGGGTGCCCAAAGTCGATATGTGCATGCATCTTCTGTACGCGTTTTTTATATTTCAAATTCTGGCTCAAAACACCCGAAAACTCGATATTTTTTGGGTTTTAGATGCAATCTGTATATGCCTACTCCGTGTTTAAGTATTTTCAAAATACATGCCCAAAACATGCTGAAAATCGATATTTTAGCTGCCCATAGTCAATATGTGCATGCATCTTCTGTACCCGTTTATACTTAAATTCAGGCTCTAAACACCCGAAAATTCGGTATTTTTGGGTTCCAGAAGCGATCTGGTATGCATGCCTACTCAGTGTTAGAGTACTTTAAAAATACAAGCCATAAAACATGCTGAAAATCGATATTTTAGGTGCCCAAAGTCTATATGTGCATGCTTATTCAGTACCCGTTTATATCTCAAATTCAGGCTCAAAACACCCGAAAATTCGATATTTTTGGGATTTAGATGCAATCTGTATATGCCTACTCCGTGTTTAAGTATTTTCAAAATACATGTCCAAAACATGCTGAAAATCTATATTTTAGGTGCCCAAAGTCGATATATGCATGCATCTTCTGCACCCGTTTATATCTCAAATTCAGGCTCAAAACACCTAAAAATTCAATATTTTTGGGTCCCAGAAGCGATCTGTACATGCCTACTCCGTGTTAGGGTATTTTCAAAATACAGGCTCAAAACATGCTGATAATCGATATTTGAGGTGCCCAAAGTTAATATGTGTATGGATCTTCTGTACCCGTTTATATCCCAAATTCATGCTCAAAACACCCGAAAATTCGGAATTTTTGGGTCCCAGAAGCGATCTGTACATGCCTACTCAGTGTTAGAATTTTTTTCAAAATATAGGCTTAAAACATGCTAAAAATCGATATTTTAGGTGCAAAAAGTCGATATGTGCATGCATCTTCAGTACCCGTTTATATCTTAAATTCAGGCTCAAAACACCCAAAAATTCGATATTTTTCGGTCCAAGAAGAGATCTGTACATGCCTACTCAGTGCTAGAATGTTTGCAAAATATAGGCTCAAAATATGCTAAAAATCGATATTTTATGTGTCCCAAGTCGATGTGTGCATAAATATTCTGTACCAGTTTATATCTCAAATTTAGGCTCAAAACACCCGAAAATTCGATGTTTTTGGGTCCTAGATGCAATCTGTATATGCCTACTCCGTGTTTAAGTATTTTCAAAATACATGCCCAAAACATGCTGAAAATCGATATTTTAGCTGCCCATAGTCAATATGTGCATGCATCTTCTGTACCCGTTTATATCTTAAATTCAGGATCTAACCACCCGAAAATTCTGTATTTTTGGGTTCCAGAAGCGATCTGGTATACATGCCTACTCAGTGTTAGAGTAATTTAAAAATACAGGCCATAAAACATGCTGAAAATCGATATTTTAGGTGCCCAAAGTCGATATGTGCATGTATCTTCTGCACCCGTTTATATCTCAAATTCAGGCTCAAAACACCCGAAAATTCGGTATTTTTGGGTCCCAGAAGCGATCTGTACATGCCTACTCCGTGTTAGAATGTTTTCAAGATTCAGACCCAAAACATGCTTAAAATCGATATTTTAGGTGCAAAAAGTCGATATGTGCATGTATCTTCAGTACCGGTTTTCATCTCAAATTCAGGCTCAAACACCCGAATATTCAATAGTTTTAGGTTCCAGAAGCGATCTGTACATATTTACTCAGTGCTAGAATGTTTTTAAAATATAGGTTTAAAACATTCTAAAAAATTATATTTTAGGTGTCCCAAGTCGATATGTGCATGCATCTTCTGTACTCGTTTATATCTCAAATTCAGGCTCAAAACACCCGAAAATTCGGTATTTTTGGGTCCCAGAAGCGATCTGTACATGCCTACTCAGTGCTAGAATTTTTTTCAAAATATAGGTTTAAAACATGCTAAAAATGTATATTTTAGGTTTCCCAAGTCGATATGTGCATGCATCTTCTGTACTCGTTTATATCTCAAATTCAGGCTCAAAACACGTGAAAATTCGATATTTTTTGGTCCTAGAAGTGACCTGTATATACCTACTCCACGCTAGAATGTTTTCAAGATACAGACCCAAAACATGCCCAAAATCGATATTTTAGGTGCAAAAAGTCGATATGTGCATGCTTATTCAGTACTCGTTTATATCTCAAATTCAGGCTCAAAACACCCGAAAATTCGATATTTTTGGGTTTTAGATGCAATCTGTATATGCCTTTTCCGTGTTTAAGTATTTTCAAAATACATGCCCAAAACATGCTAAAAATCGATATTTTAGGTGCCCAAAGTCGATATGTGCAAGCATCTTCTGCACCCGTTTATATCTCAAATTCAGGCTCAAAACACCCTAAAATTCGGTATTTTTGGGTCCCAGAAGCGATCTGTACATGCCTACTTCTTGCTAGAATGTTTTCAAGATACAGACCCAAAACAAGCTTAAAATCGATATTTTAGGTGCAAAAAGTCGATATGTGCATGTATCTTCAGTACCGGTTTACATCTCAAATTCAGGCTCAAACACCCGAATATTCAATAGTTTTAAGTTCCAGAAGCGATCTGTACATGTTTACTCAGTGCTAGAATGTTTTTAAAATATAGGTTTAAAACATGCTAAAAATTTATATTTTAGGTGTCCCAAGTCGATATGTGCATGCATCTTCTGTACTCGTTTATATCTCAAATTCAGGCTCAAAACACGTGAAAATTCGATATTTTTTGGTCCCAGAAGTGACCTGTATATACCTATTCCACCCTAGAATGTTTTCAAGATACAGACCCAAAACATGCCCAAAATCGATATTTTAGGTGCAAAAAGTCGATATGTGCATGCTTATTCAGTATCCGTTTATATCTCAAATTCAGGCTCAAAACACCCGAAAATTCGATATTTTTTGGATTTAGATGCAATCTGTATATGCCTACTCCGTGTTTAAGTATTTTCAAAATACATGCCCAAAACATGCTAAAAATCTATATTTTAGGTGCCCAAAGTCGATATATGCATGCATCTTCTGCACCCGCTTATATCTCAAATTCAGGCTCAAAACACCCGAAAATTCGGTATTTTTGGGTCCCAGAAGCGATCTGTACATGCCTACTCCGTGTTAGAATGTTTTCAAGATACAGACCCAAAACATGCTTAAATTCGATATTTTAGGTGCAAAAAGTCGATATGTGCATGCATCTTCAGTACCCGTTTATATCTTAAATTCAGGCTCAAAACACCCGAAAATTCGATATTTTTGGGTCCCAGAAGCGATCTGTATATGCCTACGCAGTGCTAAAATGTTTTCAAAATATAGACTCAAAACATGCTAAAAATCGATATTTTGGGTGCCCAAAGTCGATATGTACATGTATTTTCTTTACCCGATTATATCTCAAATTCAAGCTCAAAACATTTGAAAATTTGATATTTTTGTGTCCCAGAAGCGATCTTTTCATGCCTACTCTGTGTTAGAATACTTTCAAAATATAGGCCCAAAACATGCTCAAAATCGATATTTTGGGTGCCCAAAGTCGATATGTGCATGCATCTTCTGTACGCGTTTTTTATATTTCAAATTCAGGCTCAAAACACCCGAAAATTCGATATTTTTGGGTCCCAGAAGCAATCTGTACATGCCTACGCAATGCTGGAATGTTTTCAAGATACAGACCTAAAACATGCTAAAAATCGATATTTTAGATGCCCAATGTCGATATGTGCATGCATCTTCTGTACTGTACCCGTTTATATCTCAAATTCAGGCTCAAAACTCCCAAAAATTCGGTATTTTTGGGTCCCAGAAGCGATCTGTGCATGCCTACTCCGAGCTAGAATATTTTCAAAATAAAAGCCCAATACATGCTAAAAATCGATATTTTAGGTTCCCAATGTCGATATGTGCATTCATCTTCTGTACACGTTTATATCTCAAATTCAGGCTCAAAACACCCAAAAATTCGATATTTTTCGGTCCAAGAAGAGATCTGTACATGCCTACTCAGTGCTAGAATGTTTGCAAAATATAGGCTCAAAATATGCTAAAAATCGATATTTCAGGTGTCCCAAGTCGATGTGTGCATAAATATTCTGTACCAGTTTATATCTCAAATTTAGGCTCAAAACACCCGAAAATTCGATGTTTTGGGGTCCTAGATGCAATCTGTATATGCCTACTCCGTGTTTAAGTATTTTCAAAACACATGCCCAAAACATGCTGAAAATCGATATTTTAGCTGCCCATAGTCAATATGTGCATGCATCTTCTGCACCCGTTTATATCTCAAATTCAGGCTCAAAACACCCGAAAATTCGGTATTTTTGGTTCCCAGAAGCGATCTGTACATGCCTACTCCGTGTTAGAATGTTTTCAAGATACAGACCCAAAACATGCTTAAAATCGATATTTTAGGTGCAAAAAGTCGATATGTGCATGTATCTTCAGTACCGGTTTACATCTCAAATTCAGGCTCAAACACCCGAATATTCAATAGTTTTAAGTTCCAGAAGCGATCTGTACATGTTTACTCAGTGCTAGAATGTTTTTAAAATATAGGTTTAAAACATTCTAAAAAATTATATTTTAGGTGTCCCAAGTCGATTTGTGCATGCATCTTCTGTACTCGTTTATATCTCAAATTCAGGCTCAAAACACCCGAAAATTCGGTATTTTTGGGTCCCAGAAGCGATCTGTACATGCCTACTCAGTGCTAGAATTTTTTTCAAAATATAGGCTTAAAACATGCTAAAAATCGATATTTTAGGTTTAAAAAGTCGATATGTGCCTGCATCATCAGTACCCGTTTATATCTCAAATTCAGGCTCAAAACACCTAAAAATTCAATATTTTTGGGTCCCAGAAGCGATCTGTACATGCCTACTCAGTGCTAGAATAATTTCAAAATATTGGCCCAAAACATGCTAAAAATCGATATTTTGGGTGCTCAAAGTCGATATGTGCATACATCCTCTGTACCCGTTTATATTTTAAATTCAGGCTCAAAACACCCGAAAATTCGATATTTTTAGGAACGAGAAGCGATATGTACATGCCTACTCCGTGTTAGAGTATTTTCAAGATACAGGTCCAAATTATGCTCAAAATCGATAAATTTGGGTGCCCAAAGTCTATATGTGCATGCATCTTCTGTACGCGTTTTTTATATTTCAAATTCAGGCTCAAAACACCCGAAAATTCGATATTTTTGGGTCCCATAAGCAATCTGTACATGCCTACTCCTTGCTAGAATGTTTTCAAGATACAGACCCAAAACATGCTAAAAATCGATATTTTAGATGCCCAATGTCGATATGTGCATGCATCTTCTGTACTGTACCCGTTTATATCTCAAATTCAGGCTCAAAACTCCCAAAAATTCGGTATTTTTGGGTCCCAGAAGCGATCTGTGCATGCCTACTCCGTGCTAGAATATTTTCAAAATAAAAGCCCAATACATGCTAAAAATCGATATTTTAGGTTCCCAATGTCGATATGTGCATTCATCTTCTGTACACGTTTATATCTAAAATTCAGGCTCAAAACACCCAAAAATTCAATATTTTTGGGTCCAAGAAGAGATCTGTACATGCCTACTCAGTGCTAGAATGTTTGCAAAATATAGGCTCAAAATATGCTAAAACTCGATATTTTAGGTGTCCCAAGTCGATGTGTGCATAGATATTCTGTACCAGTTTATATCTTAAATTTAGGCTCAAAACACCCGAAAATTCGATGTTTTTGGGTCCTAGATGCAATCTGTATATGCCTACTCCGTGTTTAAGTATTTTCAAAATACATGCCCAAAACATGCTGAAAATCGATATTTTAGCTGCCCATAGTCAATATGTGCATGCATCTTCTGTACCCGTTTATATCTTAAATTCAGGCTCTAAACACCCGAATATTCTGTATTTTTGGGTTCCATATGCGATCTGGTATACATGCCTACTCATTGTTAGAGTACTTTAAAAATACAGGCCATAAAACATGCTGAAAATCGATTTTTAGGTGCCCAAAGTCGATATGTGCATGCATCTTCTGCACCCGTTTATATCTCAAATTCAGGCTCAAAACACCCGAAAATTCGGTATTTTTGGGTCCCAGAAGCGATCTATACATGCCTACTTCTTGCTAGAATGTTTTCAAGTTACAGACCCAAAACAAGCTTAAAATCGATATTTTAGGTGCAAAAAGTCGATATGTGCATGTATCTTCAGTACCGGTTTACATCTCAAATTCAGGCTCAAAACACCCGAATATTCAATAGTTTTAAGATCCAGAAGCGATCTGTACATGTTTACTCAGAGCTAGAATGTTTTTAAAATATAGGTTTAAAACATGCTAAAAATTTATATTTTAGTTGTCCCAAGTCGATATGTGCATGCATCTTCTGTACTCGTTTATATCTCAAATTCAGGCTCAAAACACCCGAAAATTCGATATTTTTTGGTCCCAGAAGCAACCTGTATATGCCTACTCCATGCTAGAATGTTTTCAAGATACAGACCCAAAACATGCCCAAAATCGATATTTTAGGTGCAAAAAGTCGATATGTGCATGCATCTTCAGTACCCGTTTATATCTTAAATTCAGGCTCAAAACACCCGAAAATTCGAAATTTTTGGGTCCCAGAAGCGATCTGTATATGCCTACGCAGTGCTAAAATGTTTTCAAAATATAGACTCAAAACATGCTAAAAAACGATATTTTTGGTGTCCAAAGTCGATATGTGCATGCATCCTCTGTACCCGTTTATATTTCAAATTCAGGCTCAAAACACGCGAAAATTCGATATTTTTTGGTTCCAGAAGCGACCTGTATATACCTACTCCACGCTAGAATATTTTCAAGAAACAAAACCAAAACATGCTTAAAATCGATATTTTAGGTGCAAAAAGTCGATATGTGCATGCATCCTCTGTACCCGGTTATATCCCAAATTCTGGCTCAAAACCCCCGAAGATTCGATATTTTTGGGTCCCAGAAGCGATCTGTACATGCCTACTCAGTGCTAGAATATTTTCAAATTATACGCCCAAAACATACTAAAAATCGATATTTTGGGTGCCAAAGTTGATATGTGCATGCATCTTCGGTACCCGTTTATATCTCAAATTCAGGCTCAAAACACCCAAAAAATCGATATTTTTGTGTCCCAGAAGCAATCTGTACATGTCTACACCGTGTTAGAGTATTTTCAAAATAAAGGCCCAAAACATGCTCAAAATCGATATTTTAGGTGCCCAAAGTCCATATGTGCATGCATCTTCTGTACCCGTTCATATCTCAAATTCAGGCTCAGAACACCCGAAAATTCGATTTATTTGGGTCCCAGAAGCGATCTGTACATGCCTACTCAGTGCTAGAATATTTTCAAATTATACGCCCAAAACATACTAAAAATCGATATTTTGGGTGCCAAAGTCGATATGTGCATGCATCTTCTGTACCCGTTTATATCTCAAATTCAGGCTCAAAACTCCCAAAAAATCGATATTTTTGTGTCCCAGAAGCGATCTGTACATGTCTAAACCGTGTTTGAGTATTTTCAAGATACAGACCCAAAACATACTCAAAATCGATATTTTAGGTGCAAAAAGTCGATATGTGCATGCATCCTCTGTACCCGTTCATATCTCAAATTCAGGCTCAAAACTCCTAAAAAATCGATATTTTGTGTCCCAGAAGCGATCTGTACATGTCTAAACCGTGTTAGAGCATTTTTAAAATACAGGCCCAAAACATGCTAAAAATCGATATTTCAGGTGCACCAAAGTCGATATGTGCATGCATCTTCTGTACTCGTTTATATCTCAAATTCAGGCTCAAAACACCCGAAAATTCAATATTATTGGGTCCCAGAAGCGATCTGTACGTGCATACTCGGTGTTAGAGTGTTTTAAAAATACAGGCCTAAAACATGCTGAAAATCGATATTTTATGTGCCCAAAGTCAATATGTGTATGTATCTTCTGTACCCGTCTATATCCCAAATTCAGGTTCAAAACACCAGAAAATTCGATTTTTTTGGGTCCCAGAAGCGATCTGTACATGCCTACTCCTTGCTAGAATGTTTTCAAGATACAGACCCAAAACATGTTAGAAATCGATATTTTAAGTGCAAAAAGTCGATATGTGCATGCATCTTCTGTACCCGTTTATATCTCAAATTCAGGCTCAAAACACCAGAAAATTCGATATTTTTGGGTCCCAGAAGCGATCTGTACGTACATACTCCGTGTTTAAGTATTTTTAAAATACATGCCCAAAACATGCTGAAAATCGATATTTTAGCTGCCCATAGTCAATATGTGCATGCATCTTCTGTAGCCGTTTATATCTTAAATTCAGGCTCTAAACACCCGAAAATTCGGTATTTTTGGGTTCCAGAAGCGATCTGGTATACATGCCTACTCAGTGTTAGAGTACTTAAAAAATACAGGCCAAAAAACATGCTGAAAATCGATTTTTAGGTGCCCAAAGTCGATATGTGCATGCATCTTCTGCACCCTTTTATATCTCAAATTCAGGCTCAAAACACCCGAAAATTTGGTATTTTTGGGTCCCAGAAGCGATCTATACATGCCTACTTCTTGCTAGAATGTTTTCAAGATACAGACCCAAAACAAGCTTAAAATCGATATTTTAGGTGCAAAAAGTCGATATGTGCATGTATCTTCAGTACCGGTTTACATCTCAAATTCAGGCTCAAAACACCCGAATATTCAATAGTTTTAAGATCCAGAAGCGATCTGTACATGTTTACTCAGTGCTAGAATGTTTTTAAAATATAGGTTTAAAACATGCTAAAAATTTATATTATAGTTGTCCCAAGTCGATATGTGCATGCATCTTCTGTACTCGTTTATATCTCAAATTCAGGCTCAAAACACCCAAAAAATCTATATTTTTGTGTCCCAGAAGCAATCTGTACATGTCTACACCGTGTTAGAGTATTTTCAAAATAAAGGCCCAAAACATGCTCAAAATCGATATTTTAGGTGCCCAAAGTCCATATGTGCATGCATCTTCTGTACCCGTTCATATCTCAAATTCAGGCTCAGAACACCCGAAAATTCGATTTATTTGGGTCCCAGAAGCGATCTGTACATGCCTACTCAGTGCTAGAATATTTTCAAATTATACGCCCAAAACATACTAAAAATCGATATTTTGGGTGCCAAAGTCGATATGTGCATGCATCTTCTGTACCCGTTTATATCTCAAATTCAGGCTCAAAACTCCCAAAAAATCGATATTTTTGTGTCCCAGAAGCGATCTGTACATGTCTAAACCGTGTTTGAGTATTTTCAAGATACAGACCCAAAACATACTCAAAATCGATATTTTAGGTGCAAAAAGTCGATATGTGCATGCATCCTCTGTACCCGTTCATATCTCAAATTCAGGCTCAAAACTCCTAAAAAATCGATATTTTGTGTCCCAGAAGCGATCTGTACATGTCTAAACCGTGTTAGAGCATTTTTAAAATACAGGCCCAAAACATGCTAAAAATCGATATTTCAAGTGCACCAAAGTCGATATGTGCATGCATCTTCTGTACTCGTTTATATCTCAAATTCAGGCTCAAAACACCCGAAAATTCAATATTATTGGGTCCCAGAAGCGATCTGTACGTGCATACTCGGTGTTAGAGTGTTTTAAAAATACAGGCCTAAAACATGCTGAAAATCGATATTTTATGTGCCCAAAGTCAATATGTGTATGTATCTTCTGTACCCGTCTATATCCCAAATTCAGGTTCAAAACACCAGAAAATTCGATTTTTTTGGGTCCCAGAAGCGATCTGTACATGCCTACTCCTTGCTAGAATGTTTTCAAGATACAGACCCAAAACATGTTAGAAATCGATATTTTAAGTGCAAAAAGTCGATATGTGCATGCATCTTCTGTACCCGTTTATATCTCAAATTCAGGCTCAAAACACCCGAAAATTCGATATTTTTGGGTCCCAGAAGCGATCTGTACGTACATACTCCCTGTTTAAGTATTTTTAAAATACATGCCCAAAACATGCTGAAAATCGATATTTTAGCTGCCCATAGTCAATATGTGCATGCATCTTCTGTAGCCGTTTATATCTTAAATTCAGGCTCTAAACACTCGAAAATTCGGTATTTTTGGGTTCCAGAAGCGATCTGGTATACATGCCTACTCAGTGTTAGAGTACTTTAAAAATACAGGCCAAAAAACATGCTGAAAATCGATTTTTAGGTGCCCAAAGTCGATATGTGCATGCATCTTCTGCACCCTTTTATATCTCAAATTCAGGCTCAAAACACCCGAAAATTTGGTATTTTTGGGTCCCAGAAGCGATCTATACATGCCTACTTCTTGCTAGAATGTTTTCAAGATACAGACCCAAAACAAGCTTAAAATCGATATTTTAGGTGCAAAAAGTCGATATGTGCATGTATCTTCAGTACCGGTTTACATCTCAAATTCAGGCTCAAAACACCCGAATATTCAATAGTTTTAAGATCCAGAAGCGATCTGTACATGTTTACTCAGTGCTAGAATGTTTTTAAAATATAGGTTTAAAACATGCTAAAAATTTATATTATAGTTGTCCCAAGTCGATATGTGCATGCATCTTCTGTACTCGTTTATATCTCAAATTCAGGCTCAAAACACGTGAAAATTCGATATTTTTTGGTCCCAGAAGCAACCTGTATATGCCTACTCCATGCTAGAATGTTTTCAAGATACAGACCCAAAACATGCTTAAAATCGATATTTTAGGTGCAAAAAGTCGATATGTGCATGCATCTTCAGTACCCGTTTATATCTTAAATTCAGGCTCAAAACACCCGAAAATTCGATATTTTTGGGTCCCAGAAGCGATCTGTATATGCCTACGCAGTGCTAAAATGTTTTCAAAATATAGACTCAAAACATGCTAAAAATCGATAATTTTGGTGTCCAAAGTCGATATGTGCATGCATCTTCTGTACCCGTTTATATCTTAAATTCAGGCTCAAAACACCCGAAAATTCGATATTTTTGGGTCCCAGAAGCGATCTGTATATGCCTACGCAGTGCTAATATGTTTTCAAAATATAGACTCAAAACATGCTAAAAATCGATATTTTTGGTGTCCAAAGTCGATATGTGCATGCATCCTCTGTACCCGTTTATATTTCAAATTCAGGCTCAAAACACGCGAAAATTCGATATTTTTTGGTCCCAGAAGCGACCTGTATATACCTACTCCACGCTAGAATATTTTCAAGAAACAGACCCAAAACATGCTTAAAATCGATATTTTAGGTGCAAAAAGTCGATATGTGCATGCATCCTCTGTACCCGGTTATATCCCAAATTCTGGCTCAAAACCCTCGAAGATTCGATATTTTTGGGTCCCAGAAGCGATCTGTACATGCCTACTCAGTGCTAGAATATTTTCAAATTATACGCCCAAAACATACTAAAAATCGATATTTTGGGTGCCAAAGTCGATATGTGCATGCATCTTCGGTACCCGTTTATATCTCAAATTCAGGCTCAAAACACCCAAAAAATCGATATTTTTGTGTCCCAGAAGCAATCTGTACATGTCTACACCGTGTTAGAGTATTTTCAAAATAAAGGCCCAAAACATGCTCAAAATCGATATTTTAGGTGACCAAAGTCCATATGTGCATGCATCTTCTGTACCCGTTCATATCTCAAATTCAGGCTCAAAACTCCTAAAAAATCGATATTTTGTGTCCCAGAAGCGATCTGTACATGTCTAAACCGTGTTTGAGTATTTTCAAGATACAGACCCAAAACATGCTCAAAATCGATATTTTAGGTGCAAAAAGTCGATATGTGCATGCATCCTCTGTACACGGTTATATCCCAAATTCTGGCTCAAAACCCCCGAAAATTCGATATTTTTGGGTCCCAGAAGCGATCTGTACATGCCTACTCAGTGCTAGAATATTTTCAAATTATACGCCCAAAACATACTAAAAATCGATATTTTGGGTGCCAAAGTCAATATGTGCATGCATTTTCTGTACCCGGTTATATCCCAAATTCTGGCTCAAAACCCCCGAAAATTCGATATTTTTGGGTCCCAGAAGCGATCTGTGCATGCCTACTCAGTGCTAGAATATTTTCAAATTATAGGCCCAAAACATACTAAAAATCGATATTTTGGGTGCCAAAGTCGATATGTGCATGCATCTTCTGTGCCCGTTTATATCTCAAATTCAGGCTCAAAACACCCAAAAAATCGATATTTTTGTGTCCCCGAAGCGATCTCTACATGTCTACACCGTGATAGAGATTTTTCAAAATACAGGCCCAAAACCTGCTCAAAATCGATATTTTAGGTGCCCAAAGTCGATATATGCATGCATCTTCTGTACCCGTTCATATCTCAAATTCAAGCTCCGAACACCCGAAAATTCGATTTATTTGGGTCCCAGAAGCGATCTGTACGTGTCTACTCAGTGTTAGAGTATTTTAAAGATACAGGCCCAAAACATGCTCAAAATCGATATTTTAGGTGCCCAAAGTCGATATGTGCATGCATCTTCTGTATCCGTCTATATCCCAAATTCAGGTTCAAAACACCCGAAAATTCGATATTTTTTTGTCGCAGAAGCGATCTGTACATGCCTACTCCTTGCTAGAATTTTTTCAAGATACAGACCCAAAACATGCTCAAAATCGATATTTTAGGTGCAAAAAGTCGATATGTGCATGCATCTTCTGTACCCGTTTATATCTCAAATTCAGGCTCAAAACACCCGAAAATTCCATATTTTTGGGTCCCTTAAGCGATCTGTACATGCATACTCAGTGCTATAATGTTTTCAAATTATAGGTTTAAAACATGCTAAAAATCGATATTTTAGGTGTCCAAAGTCGATATGTGCATGCATCTACTGTACCCGTTTATATCTCAAATTCAGGCTCAAAACACCCGAAAATTCGATATTTTTGGGTCCCAAAAGCGATCTGTACATGTCTACCCCGTGTTAGAGTATTTTTAAAATACAGGCCCAAAACGTGCTAAAAATCGATATTTTGGGTGCCAAAGTCGATATGTGCATGCATCTTCTGTACCCGTTTATATCTCAAATTCAGGCTCAAAACACCCAACAAATCAATATTTTTTTGTCCCAGAAGCGATCTGTACATGCCTACTCCGAGTTAGAGTATTTTCAAAATACAGGCCCAAAACATGCTCAAAATCGATATTTTAGGTGCCCAAAGTCGATATGTGCATGCATCTTCTGTATCCGTTTATATCTCAAATTCAGACTCAAAATACCCAAATATTCGATATTTTTGGGTCCCAAAAGCAATGTGTACATGCATACTCCGTGTTAGAATATTTTCAAAATACAGGCCTAAAACATGCAGAAAATCGATATTTTAGCTGCCCAAAGTCAATATGTGTATGCATCTTCTGTACCCGTCTATATCCCAAATTCAGGTTCAAAACACTCGAAAATTCGATATTTTTGGGTCCTAGAAGCAATCTGTACATGCCTACTTCTTGCTAGAATGTTTTCAAGATACAGACCTAAAACATGCTCAAAATCGATATTTTAGGTGCAAAAAGTCGGAATGTGCATGCATATTCTGTACCCGTTTATATCTCAAATTCAGGCTCAAAACACCCGAAAATTCGATATTTTTTGGTCCCCGAAGCGATCTGTACATGCCTACTCCGTGTTAGAGTATTTTCAAAATACAGGCCCAAAACATGCTCAAAATCGATATTTTAGGTGCAAAAAGTCGATATGTGCATGCATCTTCGGTATCCGTCTATATCCCAAATTCAGGTTCAAAACACCCGAAAATTCGATAATTTTGGGTCCCAGAAGCGATCTGTACATGCCTACTCCTTGCTAGAATTTTTTCAAGATACAGACCCAAAACATGCTCAAAATCGATATTTTAGGTGCAAAAAGTCGATATGTGCATGCATCGTCTGTACCCGGTTATATCCCAATTTCTGGCTCAAAACACCCGAAAATTCGATATTTTTGGGTCCCAGAAGCGATCTGTACATGCCTACTCAGTGCTAGAATTTTTTCAAGATACAGACCCAAAACATGCTCAAAATAGATATTTTAGTTGCAAAAAGTCGATATGTGCATGCATCTTCTGTACCCGTTTATATCTCAAATTCAGGCTCAAAACACCCAAAAAACCGATATTTTTGTGTCCCAGAAGCGACCTGTACATGTCTACACCGTGTTAGAGTACCTTCAAAATACAGGCCCAAAACATGCTCAAAATCGATATTTTAGGTGCAAAAAGTCGATATGTGCATGCATCTTCTGTACCCGTTTATATCTCAAATTCAGGCTCAAAACACCCGAAAATTCGATATTTTTTGGTTCCAAAAGCGATCTGTACATGTCTACTCCGTGTTAGAGCATTTTTAAAATACAGGCCCAATACATGCTAAAAATCGATATTTCAGGTGCACCAAAGTCGATATGTGCATGCATCTTCTGTACTCGTTTATATCTCAAATTAAGGCTCAAAACACCCGAAAATTCAATTTTTTTGGGTCCCAGAAGCGATCTGTACGTGCATACTCGGTGTTAGAGTGTTTTAAAAATACAGGCCTAAAACATGCTGAAAATCGATATTTTATGTGCCCAAAGTCAATATGTGTATGTATCTTCTGTACCCGTCTATATCCCAAATTCAGGTTCAAAACACCAGAAAATTCGATTTTTTTGGGTCCCAGAAGCGATCTGTACATGCCTACTCCGTGTTAGAGTATTTTTAAAATACAGGCCCAAAACATGCTAAAAATCGATATTTTAGGTGCCTAAAGTCGATATGTGCATGCATCTTCTGTACCCGTTTATATCACAAATTCAGGCTCAAAACTCCGAAAATTCGATATTTTGGGTCCCTTAAGCAATCTGCACCTGCCTACTCAGTGCTAGAATGTTTTTAAAATACAGGTTTAAAACATACTATAAATCGATATTTTAGGTGTCCAAAGTCGATATGTGCATGCATCTTCTGAACCCGTTTATATCTCAAATTCAGGCTCAAAACACCCAAAAAATCGATATTTTTGTGTCCCAGAAGCGATCTGTACATGCCTACTCCGTGTTAGAGTATTTTTAAAATACATGCCCAAAACATGTTAAAAATCGATATTTTAGGTGTCCAAAGTCGATATGTGCATGCATCTTCTGAATCCGTTTATATCTCAAATTAAGGCTCAAAACACCCGAAAATTCGATATTTTTGGGTCCCAGAAGCGATCTGTACATACCTACTCCGTGTTAATGTATTTTCAAAATACAGGCCCAAAACATGCTGAAAATCTATATTTTAGGTGCCCAAAGTCAATATGTGTATGCATCTTCTGTACCCGTCTATATCCCAAATTCAGGTTCAAAACACCAGAAAATTCGGTATTTTTGGGTCCCAGAAGCAATCTGTACATGACTACTCCTTGCTAGAATTTTTTCAAGATACAGACCCAAAACATGCTCAAAATCGATATTTTAGGTGCAAAAAGTCGAAATGTGCATGCATCTTCTGTTCCCGTTTATATCTCAAATTCAGGCTCAAAACACCCGAATATTCGATATTTTTGGGTCCCCGAAGCTATCTGTACATGCCTACTCCGTGTTAGAGTATTTTCAAAATACAGGCCCAAAACATGCTCAAAATCGATATTTTAGGTGCCCAAAGTCGATATGTGCATGCATCTTCTGTATCCGTCTATATCCCAAATTCAGGTTCAAAACACCCAAAAATTCGATATTTTTGGGTCCCAGAAGCGATCTGTACATGCCTACTTCTTGCAAGAATTTTTTCAAGATACAGACCCAAAACATGCTCAAAATCGATATTTTAGGTGCAAAAAGTCGATATGTGCATGAATCTTCTGTACCCGTTCATATCTCAAATTGAGGCTCAAAACACCCGAAAATTCCATATTTTTGGGTCCCTTAAGCGATCTGTACATGCATACTCAGTGCTAGAATGTTTTCAAAACATAGGTTCAAAACATGCTAAAAATCGATATTTTAGGTGTCCAAAGTCGATATGTGCATGCATCTACTGTACCTGTTTATATCTCAAATTCAGGCTCAAAACACCCGAAAATTCGATATTTTTGGGTCCCAAAAGCAATCTGTACATGTCTACTCCGTGTTAGAGTATTTTTAAAATACAGGCCCAAAACATGCTAAAAATCGATATTTTAGGTGTCCAAAGTCGATATGTGCTTGCATCTTCTGAACCCGTTTATATCTCAAATTCAGTCTCAAAACACCCAAAAAATCGATATTTTTGTGTCCCAGAAGCGATCTGTACATGACTACTCCTTGCTAGAATTTTCTCAAGATACAGACCCAAAACATGCTCAAAATCGATATTTTAGGTGCCCAAAGTCGAAATGTGCATGCATCTTTTGTTCCCGTTTATATATCAAATTCAGGCTCAAAACACCCGAAAATTCGATATTTTTGGGTCCCAGAAGCGATCTGTACCTACCTACTCCGTGTTAATGTATTTTCAAAATACAGGCCCGAAACATGCTGAAAATCTATATTTTAGGTGCCCAAAGTCAATATGTGTATGCATCTTCTGTACCCGTCTATATCCCAAATTCAGGTTCAAAACACAAGAAAATTCGGTATTTTTGGGTCCCTGAAGCAATCTGTACATGCCTACTCCTTGCTAGAATTTTTTCAAGATACAGACCCAAAACATGCTGAAAATCGATATTTTAGGTGCAAAAAGTCGATATGTGCATGCATCCTCTGTACCCGGTTATATCCCAAATTCCGGCTCAAAACCCCCGAAAATTCGATATTTTTGGGTCCCAGAAGCGATCTGTACATGCCTACTCAGTGCTAGAATATTTTCAAATTATACGCCGAAAACATACTAAAAATCGATATTTTGGGTGCCAAAGTCGATATGTGCATGCATATTCTGTACCCGTTTATATCTCAAATTCTGGCTCAAAATACCCCAAAAAATCGATATTTTTGTGTCCCAGAAGCGATCTGTACATGTCTACACCGTGCTATAGTATTTTCAAAATACAGGCCCAAAACATGCTCAAAATCGATATTTTAGGTGCCCAAAGTCGATATGTGCATGCATCTTCAGTACCCGTTCATATCACAAATTCAGGCTCAGAACACCCTAAAATTCGAATTATTTGGGTTCCAGAAGCGATCTGTACGTGTCTACTAGGGGTTAGAGTATTTTTAAAAATACAGGCCCAAAACATGCTAAAAATCGATATTTTGGGTGCCTAAAGTCGATATGTGCATGCATCTTCTGTACCCGTTTATATCTCAAATTCAGACTCAAAAGACCCGAATATTCGATATTTTTGGGTCCCAAAAGCAATGTGTAAATGCATACTCCGTGTTAGTGTATTTTCAAAGTACAGTCCTAAAACATGCTGAAAATCGATATTTTAGCTGCCCAAAGCCAATATGTGTATGCATCTTCTGTACCCGTCTATATCCCAAATTCAGGTTCAAAACACCCGAAAATTCGATATTTTTGGGTCCCCGAAGCGATCTTTACATGCCTACTCCGTGTTAGAGTATTTTCAAAATACAGGCCCATAACATGCTCAAAATCGATATTTTAGGTGCCCAAAGTCGATATGTGCATGCATCTTCTGTACCCGTTTATATCTCAAATTCAGGCTCAAAACACCAAAAAATTCGATATATTTGGGTCCCAGAAGCGATCTGTACATGCCTACTCAGTGCTAGAATATTTTCAAATTATACGCCGAAAACATACTAAAAATCGATATTTTGGGTGCCAAAGTCGATATGTGCATGCATCTTCTGTACCCGTTTATATCTCAAATTCAGGCTCAATACACCCAAACAATCGATATTTTTGTGTCCCAGAAACAATCTGTACATGTCTACACCGTGCTATAGCATTTTCAAGATACAGGTCCAAAACATGCTCAAAACCGATATTTTAGGTGCCCAAAGTCGATATGTGCATGCATCTTCTGTACCCGTTCATATCTCAAATTCAGGCTCAGAATACACTAAAATTCGATTTATTTGGGTTCCAGAAGCGATCTGTACGTGTCTACTCAGTGTTAGAGTATTTTTATAAATACAGTCCCAAAACATGCTCAAAATCGATATTTTGGGTGCCCAAAGTCGATATGTGCATGCATCTTATGTACCCGTTTATATCTCAAATTCAGGCTCAAAACACCCGAAAATTCGATATTTTTGGGTCCCAAAAGCGATCTGTACATGTCTACTCCGTGTTAATGTATTTTTAAAATACAGGCCCAAAACATGCTAAAAATCGATATTTTAGGTGCCCAAAGTCGATATGTGCATGCATCATCTGTACCCGTTTATATATCAAATTAAGGCTCAAAATACCCGAAAATTCAATATTTTTGGGTCCCAGAAGCGATCTGTACGTGCACACTCCGTGTTAGAGTGTTTTTAAAATAAAGGGCCAAATCATGCTGAAAATCGATATTTTATGTGCCCAAAGTCAAAATGTGTATGCATCTTCTGTACACGTGTATATCCCTAATTCAGGTTCAAAACACCAGAAAATTCGATATTTTTGGGTCCCAGAAACGATCTGTACATGCCTACTCCGTGTTAATGTATTTTCAAAATACAGGCCCAAAACATGCTCAAAATCGATATTTTAGGTGCCCAAAGTCGATATGTGCATGAATCTTCTGTATCCGTCTATATCCCAAATTCAGGTTCAAAACACCCGAAAATTCGATAATTTTGGGTCCTAAAAGCGACCTGTACATGCCTACTCCTTCCTAGAATGTTTTCAAGATACAGACCCAAAACATGCTTAAAATAGATATTTTAGGTGCAAAAATTCGATATGTGCATGCATCCTCCGTACCCTGTTATATCCCAAATTCTGGCTCAAAACCCCCGAAAATTCGATATTTTTGGGTCCCCGAAGCGATCTGTACATGTCTACACCGTGCTATAGTATTATCAAAATACAGGCCCAAAACATGCTGAAAATCGATATTTTAGGTGCCCAAAGTCGATATGTGCATGCATCTTCTGTATCCGTTCATATCTCAAATTCAGGCTCAAAACACCTGAATATTCGATATTTTTGGGTCCCAAAAGCAATGTGTACATGCATACTCCGTATTAGAGTATTTTCAAAATACAGGCCTAAAACATGCAGAAATCCGATATTTTAGCTGCCCAAAGTCAATATGTGTATGCATCTTCTGTACCCGTCTATATCCCAAATTCAGGTTCAAAACACTCGAAAATTTGATATTTTTGGGTCCCAGAAGCAATCTGTACATGCCTACTTCTTGCTAGAATGTTTTCAAGATACAGACCCAAAACATGCTCAAAATCGATATTTTAGGTGCAAAAAGTCGAAATGTGCATGCATCTTCTGTAACCGTTTATATCTCAAATTCAGGCTCAAAACACCCGAAAAGTCGATATTTTTGCGTCCCCGAAGCGATCTGTACATGCCTACGCCGTGTTAGAGTATTTTCAAAATACAGGCCCAAAACATGCTCAAAATCGATATTTTAGGTGCCCAAAGTCGATACGTGCATGCATCTTCTGTATCCGTCTATATCCCAAATTCAGGTTCAAAACACCCGAAAATTCGATAATTTTGGGTCCCATAAGCGATCTGTACATGCCTACTCTTTGCTAGAATGTTTTTAAAATACAGGCTTAAAACATGCTATAAATCGATATTTTATGTGTGAAAAGTCGATATGTGCATGCATCTTCTGTACCCGTTTATATCTCAAATTCAGGCTCAAAACACCCAAAACATCGATATTTTTGTGTCCCAGAAGCGATATGTACATGCATACTCCGTGTTAGAGTATTTTCAAATTACAGGCCCAAAACATACTCAAAATCGATATTTTAGGTGCCCAAAGTCGATATGTGCATGCATCTTATGTACCCGTTTATATCTCAAATTCAGGCTCAAAACACCCGAAAAGTCGATATTTTTGGGTCCCGGAAGCAAACTGTACATGCCTACTCCGTGTTAATGTATTTTCAAAATACAGGCCCAAAAAATGCTGAAAATCTATATTTTAGGTGCCCAAAGTCAATATGTGTAAGCATCTTCTGTACCCGTCTATATCCCAAATTCTGGTTCAAAACACCAGAAAATTCGGTATTTTTGGGTCTCAGAAGCGACCTGTACATGCCTACTCCTTCCTAGAATGTTTTCAAGATACAGGCCCAAAACATGCTTAAAATCGATATTTTAGGTGCAAAAAGTCGATATGTGCATGCATCTTCTGTACCCGTTTCTATCTCAAATTCAGGCTTTGATCAAAACACCCAAAAAATCGATATTTTTGTGTCCCAGAAGCGATCTGTACATGTCTACACCGTGCTATAGTATTTTCAAAATACAGGCCTAAAACATGCTGAAAATCGATATTTTAGGTGCCCAAAGTCGATATGTGCATGCATCTTCTGTATCCGTTCATATCTCAAATTCAGGCTCAGAACACCCTAAAATTCGATTTATTTGGGTTCCAGAAGCGATCTGTACGTGTCTACTCCGTGTTAGAGTATTTTTAAAATACAGGCCCAAAACATGCTAAAAATCGATATTTTAGTTGTATAAAGTCGATATGTGCATGCATCTTCTGAATCCGTTTATATCTCAAATTCAGGCTCAAAACACCCGAAAATTTCATATTTTTGGGTCCCTTAAGCGATCTGAACATGCATACTCAGTGCTAGAATGTTTTCAAAATATTGGCCCAAAACATGCTAAAAATCGATATTTTAGGTGCAAAAAGTCGATATCTGCATGCATCTTCTGTACCCGTTTATATCTCAAATTCAGGCTCAAAACACCCGAAAATTCGATATTTTGGGGTCCCAAAAGCAAACTGTACATGTCTACTCCGAGTTAGAGTATTTTTTAAAATACAGGCCCAAAACATGCTAAAAATCGATATTTTAGTTGCCCAAAGTTGATATGTGCAAGCATCTTCTGTACCCGTTTATATCTCAAATTCAGGCTCAAAACACCAGAAAATTCGATATTTTTGGGTCCCAAAAGCGATCTGTACATGCCTACTCCTTGCTAGAATGTTTTCAAGATACAGGCCCAAAACATGCTCAAAATCGATATTTTAGGTGCCCAAAGTCGATACGTGCATGCATCGTCTGTACCCGGTTATATCCCAATTTCTGGCTCAAAACACCCGAAAATTCGATATTTTTGGGTCCCAGAAGCGATCTGTACATGCCTACTCAGTGCTAGAATTTTTTCAAGATACAGACCCAAAACATGCTCAAAATAGATATTTTAGGTGCAAAAAGTCGATATGTGCATGCATCGTCTGTACCCGGTTATATCCCAATTTCTGGCTCAAAACACCCGAAAATTCGATATTTTTGGGTCCCAGAAGCGATCTGTACATGCCTACTCAGTGCTAGAATATTTTCAAATTATACGCCCAAAACATACTAAAAATCGATATTTTGGGTGCCAAAGTCGATATGTGCATGCATCTTCTGTACCCGTTTATATCTCAAATTCAGGCTCAAAACACCTAAAAAATCGATATTTTTGTGTCCCAGAAGCGGTCTGTACATGTCTACACCGTGTTTGAGTATTTTCAAAATACAGGCCCAAAACTTGCTCAAAATCGATATTTTAGGTGCCCGAAGTCGATATGTGCATGCATCTTCTGTACCTGTTCATATCTCAAATTCAGGCTCAGAACAACCGAAAATTCGATTTATTTGGGTCCCAGAACCGATCTGTACGTGTCTACTCCGTGTTAGAGTATTTTAAAAATACAGGCTCAAAACATGCTTAAAATTGATATTTTGGGTGCCAAAGTCGATATGTGCATGCATCTTCTGTACTCGTTTATATCTCAAATTCAGACTCAAAACTCCCGAATATTCGATATTTTTGGGTCCCAAAAGCCATCTGTACATGCATACTCCGTGTTAGAGTATTTTTAAAATACAAGCCTAAAACATGCTGTAAATCGATATTTTAGCTGCCCAAAGTCAATATGTGTATGCATCTTCTGTACCCGTCTATATCTCAAATTCAGGCTCAAAACACCAGAAAAGTCGATATTTTTGGGTCCCAGAAGCGATCTGTACATGCCTACTCCGTGTTAATGTATTTTCAAAATACAGGCCCAAAACATGCTGAAAATCTATATTTTAGGTGCCCAAAGTCAATATGTGTATGCATCTTCTGTACCCGTCTATATCCCAAATTCAGGTTTAAAACACCCGAAAATTCGATATTTTTGGGACCCAGAAGCGATCTGTACATGCCTACTCCTTGCTAGAATTTTTTAAGATACAAACCTAAGACATGCTCAAAATCGATATTTTAGGTGCAAAAAGTCGATATGTTCATGCATCTTTTGTACCCGTTTATATCTCAAATTCAGGCTCAAAACACCCGAAAATTCCATATTTTTGGGTCCCTTAAGCGATCTGTACATGCATACTCAGTGCTAGAATGTTTTCAAAATATAGGCTCAAGACATGCTAAAAATCGATATTTTAGGTGTCCAAAGTCGATATGTGCATGCATCTTCTGTACCCGTTTATATCTCAAATTCAGGCTCAAAACACCCGAAAATTCGATATTTTTGGGTCCCAAAAGCGATCTGTACATGTCTACTCCGAGTTAGAGAATTTTTTAAATACAGGCCCAAAACATGCTATAAATTGATATTTTAGGTGCAAAAAGTCGATATGTGCATGCATCCTCTGTACCCTGTTATATCCCAAATTCTGGCTCAAAACCCCCGAAAATTCGATATTTTTGTGTCCCAGAAGCGATCTGTACATGTCTACACCGTGCTATAGTATTTTCAAAATACAGGCCCAAAACATGCTGAAAATCGATATTTTAGGTGCCCAAAGTCGATATGTGCATGCATCTTCTGTATCCGTTCATATCTCAAATTCAGGCTCAAAACACCCGAATATTCGATATTTTTGGGTCCCAAAAGCAATGTGTACATGCATACTCCGTATTAGAGTATTTTCAAAATACAGGCCTAAAACATGCAGAAAATCGATATTTTAGCTGCCCAAAGTCAATATGTGTATGCATCTTCTGTACCCGTCTATATCCCAAATTCAGGTTCAAAACACTCGAAAATTTGATATTTTTGGGTCCCAGAAACAATCTGTAGATGCCTACTTCTTGCTAGAATGTTTTCAAGATACAGACCCAAAACATGCTCAAAATCGATATTTTAGGTGCAAAAAGTCGAAATGTGCATGCATCTTCTGTAACCGTTTATATCTCAAATTCAGGCTCAAAACACCCGAAAATTCGATATTTTTGCGTCCCCGAAGCGATCTGTACATGCCTACTCCGTGTTAGAGTATTTTCAAAATACAGGCCCCAAACATGCTCAAAATCGATATTTTAGGTCCCCAAAGTCGATACGTGCATGCATCTTCTGTATCCGTCTATATCCCAAATTCAGGCTCAAAACACCCGAAAAGTCGATATTTTTGGGTCCCGGAAGCAAACTGTACATGCCTACTCCGTGTTAATGTATTTTCAAAATACAGGCCCAAAAAATGCTAAAAATCTATATTTTAGGTGCCCAAAGTCAATATGTGTATGCATCTTCAGTACCCGTCTATATCCCAAATTCTGGTTCAAAACACCAGAAAATTCGGTATTTTTGGGTCCCAGAAGCGACCTGTACATGCCTACTCCTTCCTAGAATGTTTTCAAGATACAGGCCCAAAACATGCTTAAAATCGATATTTTAGGTGCAAAAAGTCGATATGTGCATGCATCTTCTGTACCCGTTTATATCTCAAATTCAGGCTCAAAACACCCAAAAAATCGATATTTTTGTGTTCCAGAAGCGATCTGTACATGTCTACACCGTGCTATAGTATTTTCAAAATACAGGCCTAAAACATGCTGAAAATAGATATTTTAGGTGCCCAAAGTCAATATGTGCATGCATCTTCTGTATCCGTTCATATCTCAAATTCAGGCTCAGAACACCCTAAAATTCGATTTATTTGGGTTCCAGAAGCGATCTGTACGTGTCTACTCCGTGTTAGAGTATTTTAAAAATACAGGCCCAAAACATGCTCAAAATCAAAATTTTGGGTGCCCAAAGTTGATATGTGCATGCATCTTCTGTATCCGTTTATATCTCAAATTCAGACTCAAAATACCTGAATATTCGATATTTTTGGGTCCCAAAAGCAATGTGTACATGCATACTCCGTGTTAGAATATTTTCAAAATACAGGTCTAAAACATGCAGAAAATCGATATTTTAGCTGCCCAAAGTCAATATGTGTATGCATCTTCTGTACCCGTCTATATCCCAAATTCAGATTCAAACACCCGAAAATTCGATATTTTTGGGTCCTAGAAGCAATCTGTACATGCCTACTCCGTGTTAGAGTATTTTCAAAATACAGGCCCAAAACATGCTCAAAATCGATATTTTAGGTGCAAAAAGTCGATATGTGCATGCATCTTCTGTACCCGTTTAAATCTCAAATTCAGGCTCAAAACACCCAAAAAATCGATATTTTTGTGTCCCAGAAGCGACCTGTACATGTCTACTCCTTCCTAGAATGTTTTCAAGATACAGACCCAAAACATGCTTGAAATCGATATTTTAGGTGCAAAAAGTCGATATGTGCATGCATCCTCTGTACCCGGTTATATCCCAAATTCTGGGTCAAAACCCCCGAAAATTCGATATTTTTGGGTCCCAGAAGCGATCTGTACATGCCTACTCAGTGCTAGAATATTTTCAAATTATACTCCCAAAACATACTAAAAATCGATATTTTGGGTGCCAAAGTCGATATGTGCATGCATCTTCTGTACCCGTTTAAATCTCAAATTCAGGCTCAAAACACCCAAAAAATCGAAATTTTTGTGTCCCAGAAGCGATCTGTACATGTCTACACCGTGCTATAGTATTTTCAAAATGCAGGCCCAAAACATGCTCAAAATCGATATTTTAGGTGCCCAAAGTCGATATGTGCATGCATCTTCTGTATCCGTTCATATCTCAAATTCAGGCTCAGAACACCCTAAAATTCGATTTATTTGGGTTCCAGAAGCGATCTGTACGTGTCTGCTCAGTGTTAGAGTATTTTAAAAATACAGGCCCAAAACATGCTCTAAATCGATATTTTATGTGCAAAAAGTCGATATGTGCATGCATCTTCTGTACCCGTTTATATCTCAAATTCAGGCTCAAAAACTCCGAAAATTCGATATTTTTGGGTCCCTTAAGCAATCTGCACATGCCTACTCAGTGCTAGAATGTTTTTAAAATACAGGCTTAAAACATGCTATAAATCGATATTTTAGGTGTCCAAAGTCGATATGTGCATGCATCTTCTGAACCCGTTTATATCTCAAATTCAGGCTCAAAACACCCAAAAAATCGATATTTTTGTGTCCCAGAAGCGATCTGTACATGCCTACACAGTGTTAGAGTATTTTCAAAATACAGGCCCAAAACATGCTCAAATTCGATATTTTAGGTGCCCAAAGTCGATATGTGCATGCATCTTCTGTACCCGTTTATATCTCAAATTCAGACTCAAAACACCCGAATATTCTATATTTTTGGGTCCCAAAAGCAATGTGTACATGCATACTCCGTGTTAGAGTATTTTCAAAATACAGGCCAAAAACATGCTGAAAATCGATATTTTAGCTGCCCAAAGTCAATATGTGTATGCATCTTCTGTACACGTCTATATCCCAAATTCAGGTTCAAAACTCTCGAAAATTCGATATTTTTTGGTCCCAGAAGCAATCTGTACATGCCTACTTCTTGATGGAATGTTTTCAAGATACAGACCCAAAACATGCTCAAAATCGATATTTTAGGTGCAAAAAGTCGAAATGTGCATGCATCTTCTGTACCCGTTTATATCTCAAATTCAGGCTCAAAACACCCGAAAATTCGATATTTTTGGGTCCCCGAAGCGATCTGTACATGCCTACTCCGTGTTAGAGTATTTTCAAAATACAGGCCTTAAACATGCTATAAATCGATATTTTAGGTGTGAAAAGTCGATATGTGCATGCATCTTCTGTACCCGTGTATATCCCTAATTCTGGTTCAAAACACCCAAAAAATCGATATTTTTGTGTCCCAGAAGCGATCTGTACATGCATACTCCGTGTTAAAGTATTTTCAAAATACAGGCCCAAAACATACTCAAAATCGATATTTTAGGTGCCCAAAGTCGATATGTGCATGCATCTTCTGTACCCGTTTATATCTCAAATTCAGGCTCAAAAAACCCGAAAAGTCGATATTTTTGGGTCCCAGAAGCGATCTGTACATGCCTACTCCGTGTTAATGTATTTTCAAAATACAGGCCCAAAACATGCCGAAAATCTATATTTTAGGTGCCCAAAGTCAAAATGTGTATGCATCTTCTGTACCCGTCTATATCCCAAATTCAGGTTCAAAACACCAGAAAATTCGGTATTTTTGGGTCCCAGAAGCGACCTGTACATGTCTACTCCTTCCTAGAATGTTTTCAAGATACAGACCCAAAACATGCTTGAAATCGATATTTTGGGTGCAAAAAGTCGATATGTGCATGCATCCTCTGTACCCGGTTATATCCCAAATTCTGGGTCAAAACCCCCGAAAATTCGATATTTTTGGGTCCCCGAAGCGATCTGTACATGCCTACTCAGTGCTAGAATATTTTCAAATTATACTCCCAAAACATACTAAAAATCGATATTTTGGGTGCCAAAGTCGATATGTGCATGCATCTTCTGTACCCGTTTATATCTCAAATTCATGCCCAAAACACCCAAAAAATCGAAATTTTTGTGTCCCAGAAGCGATCTGTACATGTCTACACCGTGCTATAGTATTTTCAAAATACAGGCCCAAAACATGCTCAAAATCGATATTTTAGGTGCCCAAAGTCGATATGTGCATGCATCTTCTGTATCCGTTCATATCTCAAATTAAGGCTCAGAACACCCTAAAATTCGATTTATTTGGTTTCCAGAAGCGATCTGTACGTGTCTACTCAGTGTTAGAGTATTTTAAAAATACAAGCCCAAAACATGCTCTAAATCGATATTTTAGGTGCAAAAAGTCGATATGTGCATGCATCTTCTGTACCCGTTTAAATCTCAAATTCAGGTTCAAAACACCCAAAAAATCGATATTCTTGTGTCCCAGAAGCGATCTGTACATGCATCCTCCGTGTTAGAGTATTTTCAAAATACAGGCCCAAAACATACTCAAAATCGATATTTTAGGTGCCCAAAGTCGATATGTGCATGCATCTTCTGTACCCGTTTATATCTCAAATTCAGGCTCAAAACACCCGAAAAGTCGATATTTTTGGGTCCCGGAAGCAAACTGTACATGCTTACTCCGTGTTAATGTATTTTCAAAATACAGGCCCAAAAAATGCTAAAAATCTATATTTTATGTGCCCAAAGTCAATATGTGTATGCATCTTCAGTACCCGTCTATATCCCAAATTCTGGTTCAAAACACCAGAAAATTCGGTATTTTTGGGTCCCAGAAACGACCTGTACATGCCTACTCCTTCCTAGAATGTTTTCAAGATACAGGCCCAAAACATGCTTAAAATCGATATTTTAGGTGCAAAAAGTCGATATGTGCATGCATCTTCTGTACCCGTTTATATCTCAAATTCAGGCTCAAAACACCCAAAAAATCGATATTTTTGTGTCCCAGAAGCGATCTGTACATGTCTACACCGTGCTATAGTATTTTCAAAATACAGGCCTAAAACATGCTGAAAATCGATATTTTAGGTGCCCAAAGTCGATATGTGCATGCATCTTCTGTATCCGTCTATATCCCAAATTCAGATTCAAACACCCGAAAATTCGATATTTTTGGGTCCTAGAAGCAATCTGTACATGCCTACTTCTTGCTAGAATGTTTTCAAGATACAGAACCAAAACATGCTCAAAATCGATATTTTAGGTGCAAAAAGTCGGAATGTGCATGCATCTTCTGTACCCGTTTATATCTCAAATTCAGTCTCAAAACACGCGAAAATTCGATATTTTTGGGTCCCCGAAGCGATCTGTACATGCCTACTCCGTGTTAGAGTATTTTCAAAATACAGGCCCAAAACATGCTCAAAATCGATATTTTAGGTGCAAAAATTCGATATGTGCATGCATCTTCTGTACCCGTTTAAATCTCAAATTCAGGCTCAAAACACCCAAAAAATCGATATTTTTGTGTCCCAGAAGCGACCTGTACATGTCTACTCCTTCCTAGAATGTTTTCAAGATACAGACCCAAAACATGCTTGAAATCGATATTTTAGGTGCAAAAAGTCGATATGTGCATGCATCCTCTGTACCCGGTTATATCCCAAATTCTGGGTCAAAACCCCCGAAAATTCGATATTTTTGGGTCCCAGAAGCGATCTGTACATGCCTACTCAGTGCTAGAATATTTTCAAATTATACTCCCAAAACATACTAAAAATCGATATTTTGGGTGCCAAAGTCGATATGTGCATGCATCTTCTGTACCCGTTTATATCTCAAATTCAGGCTCAAAACACCCAAAAAATCGATATTTTTGTGTCCCAGAAGCGATCTGTACATGTCTACACCGTGCTATAGTATTTTCAAAATGCAGGCCCAAAACATGCTCAAAATCGATATTTTAGGTGCCCAAAGTCGATATGTGCATGCATCTTCTGTATCCGTTCATATCTCAAATTCAGGCTCAGAACACCCTAAAATTCGATTTATTTGGGTTCCAGAAGCGATCTGTACGTGTCTGCTCAGTGTTAGAGTATTTTAAAAATACAGGCCCAAAACATGCTCTAAATCGATATTTTATGTGCAAAAAGTCGATATGTGCATGCATCTTCTGTACCCGTTTATATCTCAAATTCAGGCTCAAAAACTCCGAAAATTCGATATTTTTGGGTCCCTTAAGCAATCTGCACATGCCTACTCAGTGCTAGAATGTTTTTAAAATACAGGCTTAAAACATGCTATAAATCGATATTTTAGGTGTCCAAAGTCGATATGTGAATGCATCTTCTGAACCCGTTTATATCTCAAATTCAGGCTCAAAACACCCAAAAAATCGATATTTTTGTGTCCCAGAAGCGATCTGTACATGCCTACACAGTGTTAGAGTATTTTCAAAATACAGGCCCAAAACATGCTCAAAATCGATATTTTAGGTGCCCAAAGTCGATATGTGCATGCATCTTCTGTACCCGTTTATATCTCAAATTCAGACTCAAAACACCCGAATATTCTATATTTTTGGGTCCCAAAAGCAATGTGTACATGCATACTCCGTGTTAGAGTATTTTCAAAATACAGGCCAAAAACATGCTGAAAATCGATATTTTAGCTGCCCAAAGTCAATATGTGTATGCATCTTCTGTACACGTCTATATCCCAAATTCAGGTTCAAAACTCTCGAAAATTCGATATTTTTTGGTCCCAGAAGCAATCTGTACATGCCTACTTCTTGATGGAATGTTTTCAAGATACAGACCCAAAACATGCTCAAAATCGATATTTTAGGTGCAAAAAGTCGAAATGTGCATGCATCTTCTGTACCCGTTTATATCTCAAATTTAGGCTCAAAACACCCGAAAATTCGATATTTTTGGGTCCCCGAAGCGATCTGTACATGCCTACTCCGTGTTAGAGTATTTTCAAAATACAGGCCTTAAACATGCTATAAATCGATATTTTAGGTGTGAAAAGTCGATATGTGCATGCATCTTCTGTACCCGTGTATATCCCTAATTCTGGTTCAAAACACCCAAAAAATCGATATTTTTGTGTCCCAGAAGCGATCTGTACATGCATACTCCGTGTTAGAGTATTTTCAAAATACAGGCCCAAAACATACTCAAAATCGATATTTTAGGTGCCCAAAGTCGATATGTGCATGCATCTTCTGTACCCGTTTATATCTCAAATTCAGGCTCAAAAAACCCAAAAAGTCGATATTTTTGGGTCCCAGAAGCGATCTGTACATGCCTACTCCGTGTTAATGTATTTTCAAAATACAGGCCCAAAACATGCCGAAAATCTATATTTTAGGTGCCCAAAGTCAATATGTGTATGCATCTTCTGTACCCGTCTATATCCCAAATTCAGGTTCAAAACACCAGAAAATTCGGTATTTTTGGGTCCCAGAAGCGACCTGTACATGTCTACTCCTTCCTAGAATGTTTTCAAGATACAGACCCAAAACATGCTTGAAATCGATATTTTGGGTGCAAAAAGTCGATATGCATGCATCCTCTGTACCCGGTTATATCCCAAATTCTGGGTCAAAACCCCCGAAAATTCGATATTTTTGGGTCCCCGAAGCGATCTGTACATGCCTACTCAGTGCTAGAATATTTTCAAATTATACTCCCAAAACATACTAAAAATCGATATTTTGGGTGCCAAAGTCGATATGTGCATGCATCTTCTGTACCCGTTTATATCTCAAATTCAGGCCCAAAACACCCAAAAAATCGATATTTTTGTGTCTCAGAAGCGATCTGTACATGTCTACACCGTGCTATAGTATTTTCAAAATACAGGCCCAAAACATGCTCAAAATCGATATTTTAGGTGCCCAAAGTCGATATGTGCATGCATCTTCTGTATCCGTTCATATCTCAAATTAAGTCTCAGAACACACTAAAATTCGATTTATTTGGTTTCCAGAAGCGATCTGTACGTGTCTACTCAGTGTTAGAGTATTTTAAAAATACAAGCCCAAAACATTCTCTAAATCGATATTTTAGGTGCAAAAAGTCGATATGTGCATGCATCTTCTGTACCCGTTTAAATCTCAAATTCAGGTTCAAAACACCCAAAAAATCGATATTCTTGTGTCCCAGAAGCGATCTGTACATGCATCCTCCGTGTTAGAGTATTTTCAAAATACAGGCCCAAAACATACTCAAAATCGATATTTTAGGTGCCCAAAGTCGATATGTGCATGCATCTTCTGTACCCGTTTATATCTCAAATTCAGGCTCAAAAAACCCGAAAAGTCGATATTTTTGGGTCCCAGAAATGATCTGTACATGCCTACTACGTGTTAATGTATTTTCAAAATACAGGCCCAAAACATGCCGAAAATCTATATTTTAGGTGCCCAAAGTCAATATGTGTATGCATCTTCTGTACCCGTCTATATCCCAAATTCAGGTTCAAAACACCATAAAATTCGGTATTTTTGGGTCCCAGAAGCGACCTGTACATGTCTACTCCTTCCTAGAATGTTTTCAAGATACAGACCCAAAACATGCTTGAAATCGATATTTTAGGTGCAAAAAGTAGATATGTGCATGCATCCTCTGTACCCGGTTATATCCCAAATTCTGGGTCAAAACCCCCGAAAAATCGATATTTTTGGGTCCCAGAAGCGATCTGTACATGTCTACACCGTGCTATAGTATTTTCAAAATACAGGCCCAAAACATGCTCAAAATCGATATTTTAGGTGCCCAAAGTCGATATGTGCATGCATCTTCTGTATCCGTTCATATCTCAAATTCAGGCTCAGAACACCCTAAAATTCGATTTATTTGGGTTCCAGAAGCGATCTGTACGTGTCTGCTCAGTGTTAGAGTATTTTAGAAATACAGGTCCAAAACATGCTCAAAATCGATATTTTGGGTGCCCAAAGTCGATATGTGCATGCATCTTCTGTACCCGTTTATATCTCAAATTCAGACTCAAAACACCCGAATATTCGATATTTTTGGGTCCCAAAAGCAATATGTACATGCATACTCCGTGTTAGAGTATTTTCAAAATACAGGCCTAAAACATGCAGAAAATCGATATTTTAGGTGCCCAAAGTCAATATGTGTATGCATCTTCTGTACCCGTCTATATCCCAAATTCAGGTTCAAAACACTTGAAAATTTGATATTTTTGTATCCCAGAAGCAATCTGTACATGCCTACTTCTTGAAAGAATGTTTTCAAGATACAGACCCAAAACATGCTCAAAATCGATATTTTAGGTGCAAAAAGTCGATATGTGCATGCATCTTCTGTACCCGTCTATATCCCAAATTCAGGTTCAAAACACCAGAAAATTCGGTATTTTTGGGTCCCAGAAGCGACCTGTACATGTCTACTCCTTCCTAGAATGTTTTCAAGATACAGACCCAAAACATGCTTAAAATCGATATTTTAGGTGCAAAAAGTCGATATGTGCATGCATCCTCTGTACCCGGTTATATCCCAAATTCTGGGTCAAAACCCCCGAAAATTCGATATTTTTGGGTCCCAGAAGCGATCTGTACATGTCTACACCGTGCTATAGTATTTTCAAAATACAGGCCCAAAACATGCTCAAAATCGATATTTTAGGTGCCCAAAGTCGATATGTGCATGCATCTTCTGTATCCGTTCATATCTCAAATTCAGGCTCAGAACACCCTAAAATTCGATTTATTTGGGTTCCAGCAGCGATCAGTACGTGTCTACTCCGTGTTAGAGTATTTTAAAAATACAGGCCCAAAACATGCTCAAAATCGATATTTTGGGAGCCCAAAGTCGATATGTGCATGCATCTTCTGTACCCGTTTATATCTCAAATTCAGACTCAAAACACCCGAATATTCGATATTTTTGGGTCCCAAAAGCAATATGTACATGCATACTCCGTGTTAGAGTATTTTCAAAATACAGGCCTAAAACATGCAGAAAATCGATATTTTAGGTGCCCAAAGTCAATATGTGTATGCATCTTCTGTACCCGTCTATATCCCAAATTCAGGTTCAAAACACTTGAAAATTTGATATTTTTGGGTCCCAGAAGCAATCTGTACATGCCTACTTCTTGATAGAATGTTTTCAAGATACAGACCCAAAACATGCTCAAAATCGATATTTTAGGTGCAAAAAGTCGATATGTGCATGCATCTTCTGTACCCGTCTATATCCCAAATTCAGGTTCAAAACACCAGAAAATTCGGTATTTTTGGGTCCCAGAAGCGACCTGTACATGTCTACTCCTTCCTAGAATGTTTTCAAGATACAGACAAAAAACATGCTTAAAATCGATATTTTAGGTGCAAAAAGTCGATATGTGCATGCATCCTCTGTACCCGGTTATATCCCAAATTCAAACTCAAAACACCCAAAAATTCGATATTTTTGGGTCCCAGAAGCGATCTGTACATGTCTACACCGTGCTATAGTATTTTCAAAATACAGGCCCAAAACATGCTCAAAATCGATATTTTAGGTGCCCAAAGTCGATATGTGCATGCATCTTCTGTATCCGTTCATATCTCAAATTCAGGCTCAGAACACCCTAAAATTCGATTTATTTGGGTTCCAGAAGCGATCAGTACGTGTCTACTCCGTGTTAGAGTATTTTAAAAATACAGGCCCAAAACATGCTCAAAATCGATATTTTGGGAGCCCAAAGTCGATATGTGCATGCATCTTCTGTACCCGTTTATATCTCAAATTCAGACTCAAAACACCCTAATATTCGATATTTTTGGGTCCCAAAAGCAATGTGTACATGCATACTCCGTGTTAGAATATTTTCAAAATACAGGCCTAAAACATGCAGAAAATCGATATATTAGCTGCCCAAAGTCAATATGTGTATGCATCTTCTGTACCCGTCTATATCCCAAATTCAGGTTCAAAACACTCGAAAATTCGATATTTTTGGGTCGCACAAGCGATCTGTACATGCCTACTCCGTGTTAATGTATTTTCAAAATACAGGCCCAAAACATGCTCAAAATCTATATTTTAGGTGCCCAAAGTCAATATGTGTATGCATCTTCTGTACCCGTCTATATCCCAAATTCAGGTTCAAAACACCAGAAAATTCGGTCTTTTTGGGTCCAAGAAGCGACCTGTACATGCCTACTCCTTCCTAGAATGTTTTCAAGATACAGACCCAAAACATGCTTAAAATCGATATTTTAGGTGCAAAAAGTCGATATGTGCATGCATCTTCTGTACTCGTTTATATCTCAAATTCAGGCTCAAAACACCCAAAAAATCGATATTTTTTTGTCCCAGAAGCGATCTGTATATGTCTACACCGTGCTATAGTATTTTCATAATACAGGCCCAAAACATGCTGAAAATCGATATTTTAGGTGCCCAAAGTCGATATGTGCATGCATCTTCTGTATCCGTTCATATCTCAAATTCAGGCTCAGAACACCCTAAAATTCGATTTATTTGGGTTCCAGAAGCGATCTGTACGTGTCTACTCCGTGTTAGAGTATTTTAAAAATACAGGCCCAAAACATGCTCAAAATCGATATTTTGGGTGCCCAAAGTCGATATGTGCATGCATCTTCTGTACCCGTTTATATCTCAAATTCAGACTCAAAACATCCGAATATTCGATATTTTTGGGTCCCAAAAGCAATGTGTACATGCATACTCCGTGTTAGAATATTTTCAAAATAAAGGCCTAAAACATGCAGAAAATCGATATTTTAGCTGCCCAAAGTCAATATGTGTATGCATCTTCTGTACCCGTCTATATCCCAAATTCAGGTTCAAAACACTCGAAAATTCGATATTTTTGGGTCGTAGAAGCGATTTGTACATGCCTACTCCGTGTTAATGTATTTTCAAAATACAGGCCCAAAACATGCAGAAAATCGATATTTTAGGTGCCCAAAGTCAATATGTGTATGCATCTTCTGTACCCGTCTATATCCCAAATTCAGGTTCAAAACACTTGAAAATTTGATGTTTTTGGGTCCCAGAAGCAATGTGTACATGCCTACTTCTTGATAGAATGTTTTCAAGATACAGACCCAAAACATGCTCAAAATCGATATTTTAGGTGCAAAAAGTCGATATGTGCATGCATCTTCTGTACCCGTCTATATCCCAAATTCAGGTTCAAAACACCAGAAAATTCGGTATTTTTGGGTCCCAGAAGCGACCTGTACATGTCTACTCCTTCCTAGAATGTTTTCAAGATACAGACCCAAAACATGCTTAAAATCGATATTTTAGGTGCAAAAAGTCGATATGTGCATGCATCCTCTGTACCCGGTTATATCCCAAATTCTGGGTCAAAACCCCCGAAAATTCGATATTTTTGGGTCCCAGAAGCGATCTGTACATGTCTACACCGTGCTATAGTATTTTCAAAATACAGGCCCAAAACATGCTCAAAATCGATATTTTAGGTGCCCAAAGTCGATATGTGCATGCATCTTCTGTATCCGTTCATATCTCAAATTCAGGCTCAGAACACCCTTAAATTCGATTTATTTGGGTTCCAGAAGCGATCAGTACGTGTCTACTCCGTGTTAGAGTATTTTAAAAATACAGGCCCAAAACATGCTCAAAATCGATATTTTGGGAGCCCAAAGTCGATATGTGCATGCATCTTCTGTACCCGTTTATATCTCAAATTCAGACTCAAAACACCCGAATATTCGATATTTTTGGGTCCCAAAAGCAATATGTACATGCATACTCCGTGTTAGAGTATTTTCAAAATACAGGCCTAAAACATGCAGAAAATCGATATTTTAGGTGCCCAAAGTCAATATGTGTATGCATCTTCTGTACCCGTCTATATCTCAAATTCAGGTTCAAAACACTTGAAAATTTGATATTTTTGGGTCCCAGAAGCAATCTGTACATGCCTACATCTTGATAGAATGTTTTCAAGATACAGACCCAAAACATGCTCAAAATCGATATTTTAGGTGCAAAAAGTCGATATGTGCATGCATCTTCTGTACCCGTCTATATCCCAAATTCAGGTTCAAAACACCAGAAAATTCGGTATTTTTGGGTCCCAGAAGCGACCTGTACATGTCTACTCCTTCCTAGAATGTTTTCAAGATACAGACCCAAAACATGCTTAAAATCGATATTTTAGGTGCAAAAAGTCGATATGTGCATGCATCCTCTGTACCCGGTTATATCCCAAATTCTGGGTCAAAACCCCCGAAAATTCGATATTTTTGGGTCCCAGAAGCGATCTGTACATGTCTACACCGTGCTATAGTATTTTCAAAATACAGGCCCAAAACATGCTCAAAATCGATATTTTAGGTGCCCAAAGTCGATATGTGCATGCATCTTCTGTATCCGTTCATATCTCAAATTCAGGCTCAGAACACCCTAAAATTCGATATTTTTGGGTCGCAGAAGCGATCTGTACATGCCTACTCCGTGTTATTGTATTTTCAAAATACAGGCCCAAAACATGCTGAAAATCTATATTTTAGGTGCCCAAAGTCAATATGTGTATGCATCTTCTGTACCCGTCTATATCCCAAATTCAGGTTCAAAACACCAGAAAATTCGGTCTTTTTGGGTCCCAGAAGCGACCTGTACATGCCTACTCCTTCCTAGAATGTTTTCAAGATACAGACCCAAAACATGCTTAAAATCGATATTTTAGGTGCAAAAAGTCGATATGTGCATGCATCTTCTGTACCCGTTTATATCTCAAATTCAGGCTCAAAACACCCAAAAAATCGATATTTTTGTGTCCCAGAAGCGATCTGTACATGTCTACACCGTGCTATAGTATTTTCAAAATACAGGCCCAAAACATGCTCAAAATCGATATTTTAGGTGCCCAAAGTCGATATGTGCATGCATCTTCTGTATCCGTTCATATCTCAAATTCAGGCTCAGAACACCCTAAAATTCGATTTATTTGGGTTCCAGAATCGATCAGTACGTGTCTACTCCGTGTTAGAGTATTTTAAAAATACAGGCCCAAAACATGCTAAAAATCGATATTTTGGGTGCCCAAAGTCGATATGTGCATGCATCTTCTGTACCCGTTTATATCTCAAATTCAGACTCAAAACATCCGAATATTCGATATTTTTGGGTCCCAAAAGCAATGTGTACATGCATACTCCGTGTTAGAATATTTTCAAAATACTGGCCTAAAACATGCAGAAAATCGATATTTTAGCTGCCCAAAGTCAATATGTGTATGCATCTTCTGTACCCGTCTATATCCCAAATTCAGGTTCAAAACACTCGAAAAATCGATATTTTTGGGTCGTAGAAGCGATCTGTACATGCCTACTCCGTGTTAATGTATTTTCAAAATACAGGCCCAAAACATTCTGAAAATCTATATTTTAGGTGCCCAAAGTCAATATGTGTATGCATCTTTTGTACCCGTCTATATCCCAAATTCAGGTTCAAAACACCAGAGAATTCGGTATTTTTGGGTCCCAGAAGCGACCTGTACATGCCTACTCCTTCCTAGAATGTTGTCAAGATACAGACCCAAAACATGCTTAAAATCGATATTTTAGTTGCAAAAAGTCGATATTTGCATGCATCTTCTGTACCCGTTTATATCTCAAATTCAAACTCAAAACACCCAAAAAATCGATATTTTTGTGTCCCAGAAGCGATCTGTACATGTCTACACCGTGCTATAGTATTTTCAAAATACAGGCCCAAAACATGCTCAAAATCGATATTTTAGGTGCCCAAAGTCGATATGTGCATGCATCTTCTGTATCCGTTCATATCTCAAATTCAGGCTCAGAACACCCTAAAATTCGATTTATTTGGGTTCCAGAAGCGATCTGTACGTGTCTACTCCGTGTTAGAGTATTTTAAAAATACAGGCCCAAAACATGCTCAAAATCGATATTTTGGGTGCCCAAAGTCGATATGTGCATGCATCTTCTGTACCCGTTTATATCTCAAATTCAGACTCAAAACATCCGAATATTCGATATTTTTGGGTCCCAAAAGCAATGTGTACATGCATACTCCGTGTTAGAATATTTTCAAAATACAGGCCTAAAACATGCAGAAAATCGATATTTTAGCTGCCCAAAGTCAATATGTGTATGCATCTTCTGTACCCGTCTATATCCCAAATTCAGGTTCAAAACACTCGAAAAATCGATATTTTTGGGTCGTAGAAGCGATTTGTACATGCCTACTCCGTGTTAATGTATTTTCAAAATACAGGCCCAAAACATGCTGAAAATCTATATTTTAGGTGCCCAAAGTCAATATGTGTATGCATCTTCTGTACCCGTCTATATCCCAAATTCAGGTTCAAAACACCAGAAAATTCGGTCTTTTTGGGTCCCAGAAGCGACCTGTACATGCCTACTCCTTCCTAGAATGTTTTCAAGATACAGACCCAAAACATGCTTAAAATCGATATTTTAGGTGCAAAAAGTCGATATGTGCATGCATCTTCTGTACCCGTTTATATCTCAAATTCAGGCTCAAAACACCCAAAAAATCGATATTTTTGTGTCCCAGAAGCGATCTGTACATGTCTACACCGTGCTATAGTATTTTCAAAATACAGGCCCAAAACATGCTGAAAATCGATATTTTAGGTGCCCAAAGTCGATATGTGCATGCATCTTCTGTATCCGTTCATATCTCAAATTCAGGCTCAGAACACCCTAAAATTCGATTTATTTGGGTTCCAGAAGCGATCTGTACGTGTCTACTCCGTGTTAGAGTATTTTAAAAATACAGGCCCAAAACATGCTAAAAATCGATATTTTGGGTGCCCAAAGTCGATATGTGCATGCATCTTCTGTACCCGTTTATATCTCAAATTCAGACTCAAAACATCCGAATATTCGATATTTTTGGGTCCCAAAAGCAATGTGTACATGCATACTCCGTGTTAGAATATTTTCAAAATACAGGCCTAAAACATGCAGAAAATCGATATTTTAGCTGCCCAAAGTCAATATGTGTATGCATCTTCTGTACCCGTCTATATCCCAAATTCAGGTTCAAAACACTCGAAAAATCGATATTTTTGGGTCGTAGAAGCGATCTGTACATGCCTACTCCGTGTTAATGTATTTTCAAAATACAGGCCCAAAACATTCTGAAAATCTATATTTTAGGTGCCCAAAGTCAATATGTGTATGCATCTTTTGTACCCGTCTATATCCCAAATTCAGGTTCAAAACACCAGAGAATTCGGTATTTTTGGGTCCCAGAAGCGACCTGTACATGCCTACTCCTTCCTAGAATGTTGTCAAGATACAGACCCAAAACATGCTTAAAATCGGTATTTTAGGTGCAAAAAGTCGATATTTGCATGCATCTTCTGTACCCGTTTATATCTCAAATTCAAACTCAAAACACCCAAAAAATCGATATTTTTGTGTCCCAGAAGCGATCTGTACATGTCTACACCGTGCTATAGTATTTTCAAAATACAGGCCCAAAACATGCTGAAAATCGATATTTTAGGTGCCCAAAGTCGATATGTGCATGCATCTTCTGTATCCGTTCATATCTCAAATTCAGGCTCAGAACACCCTAAAATTCGATTTATTTGGGTTCCAGAAGCGATCTGTACGTGTCTACTCCGTGTTAGAGTATTTTAAAAATACAGGCCCAAAACATGCTCAAAATCGATATTTTGGGTGCCCAAAGTCGATATGTGCATGCATCTTCTGTACCCGTTTATATCTCAAATTCAGACTCAAAACATCCGAATATTCGATATTTTTGGGTCCCAAAAGCAATGTGTACATGCATACTCCGTGTTAGAATATTTTCAAAATACAGGCCTAAAACATGCAGAAAATCGATATTTTAGCTGCCCAAAGTCAATATGTGTATGCATCTTCTGTACCCGTCTATATCCCAAATTCAGGTCAAAACACTCGAAAAATCGATATTTTTGGGTCGTAGAAGCGATTTGTACATGCCTACTCCGTGTTAATGTATTTTCAAAATACAGGCCCAAAACATGCTGAAAATCTATATTTTAGGTGCCCAAAGTCAATATGTGTATGCATCTTCTGTACCCGTCTATATCCCAAATTCAGGTTCAAAACACCAGAAAATTCGGTATGTTTGGGTCCCAGAAGCGACCTGTACATGTCTACTCCTTCCTAGAATGTTTTCAAGATACAGACCCAAAACATGCTTGAAATCGATATTATAGGTGCAAAAAGTCGATATGTGCATGCATCCTCTGTACCCGGTTATATCCCAAATTCTGGGTCAAAACCCCGAAAATTCGATATTTTTGGGACCCAGAAGCGATCTGTACATGTCTACACCGTGCTATAGTATTTTCAAAATACAGGCCCAAAACATGCTCAAAATCGATATTTTAGGTGCCCAAAGTCGATATGTGCATGCATCTTCTGTATCCGGTCATATCTCAAATTCAGGCTCAGAACACCCAAAAATTCGATTTATTTGGGTTCCAGAAGCGATCTGTACGTGTCTAATCAGTGTTAGAGTATTTTAAAAATACAGGTCCAAAACATGCTATAAATCGATATTTTGGGTGCCCAAAGTCAATATGTGCATGCATCTTCTGTACCCGTTTATATCTCAAATTCAGACTCAAAACACCCGAATATTCGATATTTTTGGGTCCCAAAAGCAATGTGTACATGCATACTCCGTGTTAGAGTATTTTCAAAATACAGGCCTAAAACATGCAGAAAATCGATATTTTAGGTGCCCAAAGTCAATATGTGTATGCATCTTCTGTACCCGTCTATATCCAAATTCAGGTTCAAAACACTCGAAAATTCGATATTTTTGGGTCGCAGAAGCGATCTGTACATGCCTACTCCGTGTTAATGTATTTTCAAAATACAGGCCCAAAACATGCTGAAAATCTATATTTTAGGTGCCCAAAGTCAATATGTGAATGCATCTTCTGTACCCGTCTATATCCCAAATTCAGGTTCAAAACACCAGAAAATTCGGTATTTTTGGGTCCCAGAAGCGACCTGTACATGCCTACTCCTTCCTAGAATGTTTTCAAGATACAGACCCAAAACATGCTTAAAATCGATATTTTAGGTGCAAAAATTCGATATGTGCATGCATCTTCTGTACCCGTATATATCTCAAATTCAGGCTCAAAACACCCAAAAAATCGATATTTTTGTGTCCCAGAAGCGATCTGTACATGTCTACACCGTGCTATAGTATTTTCAAAATACAGGCCCAAAACATGCTGAAAATCGATATTTTAGGTGCCCAAAGTCGATATGTGCATGCATCTTCTGTATCCGTTCATATCTCAAATTCAGGCTCAGAACACCCTAAAATTCGATTTATTTGGGTTCCAGAAGCGATCTGTACGTGTCTACTCCGTGTTAGAGTATTTTAAAAATACAGGCCCAAAACATGCTAAAAATCGATATTTTGGGTGCCCAAAGTCGATATGTGCATGCATCTTCTGTACCCGTTTATATCTCAAATTCAGACTCAAAACATCCGAATATTCGATATTTTTGGGTCCCAAAAGCAATGTGTACATGCATACTCCGTGTTAGAATATTTTCAAAATACAGGCCTAAAACATGCAGAAAATCGATATTTTAGCTGCCCAAAGTCAATATGTGTATGCATCTTCTGTACCCGTCTATATCCCAAATTCAGGTTCAAAACACTCGAAAAATCGATATTTTTGGGTCGTAGAAGCGATCTGTACATGCCTACTCCGTGTTAATGTATTTTCAAAATACAGGCCCAAAACATTCTGAAAATCTATATTTTAGGTGCCCAAAGTCAATATGTGTATGCATCTTTTGTACCCGTCTATATCCCAAATTCAGGTTCAAAACACCAGAGAATTCGGTATTTTTGGGTCCCAGAAGCGACCTGTACATGCCTACTCCTTCCTAGAATGTTGTCAAGATACAGACCCAAAACATGCTTAAAATCGATATTTTAGGTGCAAAAAGTCGATATTTGCATGCATCTTCTGTACCCGTTTATATCTCAAATTCAAACTCAAAACACCCAAAAAATCGATATTTTTGTGTCCCAGAAGCGATCTGTACATGTCTACACCGTGCTATAGTATTTTCAAAATACAGGCCCAAAACATGCTCAAAATCGATATTTTAGGTGCCCAAAGTCGATATGTGCATGCATCTTCTGTATCCGTTCATATCTCAAATTCAGGCTCAGAACACCCTAAAATTCGATTTATTTGGGTTCCAGAAGCGATCTGTACGTGTCTACTCCGTGTTAGAGTATTTTAAAAATACAGGCCCAAAACATGCTCAAAATCGATATTTTGGGTGCCCAAAGTCGATATGTGCATGCATCTTCTGTACCCGTTTATATCTCAAATTCAGACTCAAAACATCCGAATATTCGATATTTTTGGGTCCCAAAAGCAATGTGTACATGCATACTCCGTGTTAAAATATTTTCAGAATACAGGCCTAAAACATGCAGAAAATCGATATTTTAGCTACCCAAAGTCAATATGTGTATGCATCTTCTGTACCCGTCTATATCCCAAATTCAGGTTCAAAACACTCGAAAAATCGATATTTTTGGGTCGTAGAAGCGATCTGTACATGCCTACTCCGTGTTAATGTATTTTCAAAATACAGGCCCAAAACATGCTGAAAATCTATATTTTAGGTGTCCAAAGTCAATATGTGTATGCATCTTCTGTACCCGTCTATATCCCAAATTCAGGTTCAAAACACCAGAAAATTCGGTATTTTTGGGTCCCAGAAGCGACCTGTACATGTCTACTCCTTCCTAGAATGTTTTCAAGATACAGAGCCAAAACATGCTTGAAATCGATATTTTAGGTGCAAAAAGTCGATATGTGCATGCATCCTCTGTACCCAGTTATATCCCAAATTCTGGGTCAAAACCCCCGAAAATTCGATATTTTTGGGTCCCAGAAGCGATCTGTACATGTCTACACCGTGCTATAGTATTTTCAAAGTACAGGCCCAAAACATGCTCAAAATCGATATTTTAGGTGCCCAAAGTCGATATGTGCATGCATCTTCTGTATCCGTTCATATCTCAAATTCAGGCTCAGAACACCCAAAAATTCGATTTATTTGGGTTCCAGAAGCGATCTGTACGTGTCTAATCAGTGTTAGAGTATTTTAAAAATACAGGTCCAAAACATGCTATAAATCGATATTTTGGGTGCCCAAAGTCGATATGTGCATGCATCTTCTGTACCCGTTTATATCTCAAATTCAGACTCAAAACACCCTAATATTCGATATTTTTGGGTCCCAAAAGCAATGTGTACATGCATACTCCGTGTTAGAGTATTTTCAAAATACAGGCCTAAAACATGCAGAAAATCGATATTTTAGGTGCCCAAAGTCAATATGTGTATGCATCTTCTGTACCCGTCTATATCCCAAATTCAGGTTCAAAACACTTGAAAATTTGATATTTTTGGGTCCCAGAAGCAATCTGTACATGCCTACTTCTTGATAGAATGTTTTCAAGATACAGACCCAAAACATGCTCAAAATCGATATTTTAGGTGCAAAAAGTCGATATGTGCATGCATCTTCTGTACCCGTCTATATCCCAAATTCAGGTTCAAAACACCAGAAAATTCGGTATTTTTGGGTCCCAGAAGCGACCTGTACATGTCTACTCCTTCCTAGAATGTTTTCAAGATACAGACCCAAAACATGCTTGAAATCGATATTTTAGGTGCAAAAAGTCGATATGTGCATGCATCCTCTGTACCCGGTTATATCCCAAATTCTGGGTCAAAACCCCCGAAAATTCGATATTTTTGGTTCCCAGAAGCGATCTGAACATGTCTACACCGTGCTATAGTATTTTAAAAATACAGGCCCAAAACATGCTCAAAATCGATATTTTGGGTGCCCAAAGTCGATATGTGCATGCATCTTCTGTACCCGTTTATATCTCAAATTCAGACTCAAAACATCCGAATATTCGATATTTTTGGGTCCCAAAAGCAATGTGTACATGCATACTCCGTGTTAAAATATTTTCAAAATACAGGCCTAAAACATGCAGAAAATCGATATTTTAGGTGCCCAAAGTCAATATGTGTATGCATCTTCTGTACCCGTCTATATCCCAAATTCAGGTTCAAAACACTTGAAAATTTGATATTTTTGGGTCCCAGAAGCAATCTGTACATGCCTACTTCTTGATAGAATGTTTTCAAGATACAGACCCAAAACATGCTCAAAATCGATATTTTAGGTGCAAAAAGTCGATATGTGCATGCATCTTCTGTACCCGTCTATATCCCAAATTCAGGTTCAAAACACTCGAAAATTCGATATTTTTGGGTCGCACAAGCGATCTGTACATGCCTACTCCGTGTTAATGTATTTTCAAAATACAGGCCCAAAACATGCTGAAAATCTATATTTTAGGTGCCCAAAGTCAATATGTGAATGCATCTTCTGTACCCGTCTATATCCCATATTCAGGTTCAAAACACCAGAGAATTCGGTATTTTTGGGTCCCAGAAGCGACCTGTACATGCCTACTCCTTCCTAGAATGTTTTCAAGATACAGACCCAAAACATGCTTAAAATCGATATTTTAGGTGCAAAAAGTCGATATGTGCATGCATCTTCTGTACCCGTTTATATCTCAAATTCAAACTCAAAACACCCAAAAAATCGATATTTTTGTGTCCCAGAAGCGATCTGTACATGTCTACATCGTGCTATAGTATTTTCAAAATACTGGCCCAAAACATGCTGAAAATCGATATTTTAGGTGCCCAAAGTCGATATGTGCATTCATCTTCTGTATCCGTTCATATCTCAAATTCAGGCTCAGAACACCCTAAAATTCGATTTATTTGGGTTCCAGAAGCGAGCTGTACGTGTCTACTCCGTGTTAGAGTATTTTAAAAATACAGGCCCAAAACATGCTCAAAATCGATATTTTGGGTGCCCAAAGTCGATATGTGCATGCATCTTCTGTACCCGTTTATATCTCAAATTCAGACTCAAAACATCCGAATATTCGATATTTTTGGGTCCCAAATGCAATGTGTACATGCATACTCCGTGTTAGAATATTTTCAAAATACAGGCCTAAAACATGCAGAAAATCGATATTTTAGCTGCCCAAAGTCAATATGTGTATGCATCTTCTGTACCCGTCTATATCCCAAATATCAGGTTCAAAACACTCGAAAAATCGATATTTTTGGGTCGTAGAAGCGATCTGTACATGCCTACTCCGTGTTAATGTATTTTCAAAATACAGGCCCAAAACATGCTGAAAATCTATATTTTAGGTGCAAAAAGTCAATATGTGTATGCATCTTTTGTACCCGTCTATATCCCAAATTCAGGTTCAAAACACCAGAAAATTCGGTATTTTTGGGTCCCAGAAGCGACCTGTACATGCCTACTCCTTCCTAGAATGTTTTCAAGATACAGACCCAAAACATGCTTAAAATCGATATTTTAGGTGAAAAAGGTCGATATGTGCATGCATCTTCTGTACCCGTTTATATCTCAAATTCAGGCTCAAGACACCCAAAAAATCGATATTTTTGTGTCCCAGAAGCGATCTGTACATGTCTACACCGTGCTATAGTATTTTCAAAATACAGGCCCAAAACATGCTGAAAATCGATATTTTAGGTGCCCAAAGTCGATATGTGCATGCATCTTCTGTATCCGTTCATATCTCAAATTCAGGCTCAGAACACCCTAAAATTCGATTTATTTGGGTTCCAGAAGCGATCTGTACGTGTCTAATCAGTGTTAGAGTATTTTAAAAATACAGGTCCAAAACATGCTCAAAATCGATATTTTGGGAGCCCAAAGTCGATATGTGCATGCATCTTCTGTACCCGTTTATATCTCAAATTCAGACTCAAAACACCCGAATATTCGATATTTTTGGGTCCCAAAAGCAATGTGTACATGCATACTCCGTGTTAGAGTATTTTCAAAATACAGGCCTAAAACATGCAGAAAATCGATATTTTAGGTGCCCAAAGTCAATATGTGTATGCATCTTCTGTACCCGTCTATATCCCAAATTCAGGTTCAAAACACTTGAAAATTTGATATTTTTGGGTCACAGAAGCAATCTGTACATGCCTACTTCTTGATAGAATGTTTTCAAGATTCAGACCCAAAACATGCTCAAAATCGATATTTTAGGTGCAAAAAGTCGATATGTGCATGCATCTTCTGTACCCGTCTATATCCCAAATTCAGGTTCAAAACACCAGAAAATTCGGTATTTTTGGGTCCCAGAAGCGACCTGTACATGTCTACTCCTTCCTAGAATGTTTTCAAGATACAGACCCAAAACATGCTTGAAATCGATATTTTAGGTGCAAAAAGTCGATATGTGCATGCATCCTCTGTACCCGGTTATATCCCAAATTCTGGGTCAAAACCCCCGAAAATTCGATATTTTTGGGTCCCAGAAGCAATCTGTACATGTCTACACCGTGCTATAGTATTTTCAAAATACAGGCCCAAAACATGCTGAAAATCGATATTTTAGGTGCCCAAAGTCGATATGTGCATGCATCTTCTGTATCCGTTCATATCTCAAATTCAGGCTCAAAACACCCTAAAATTCGATTTATTTGGGTTCCAGAAGCGATCAGTACGTGTCTACTCCGTGTTAGAGTATTTTAAAAATACAGGCCCAAAACATGCTCAAAATCGATATTTTGGGAGCCCAAAGTCGATATGTGCATGCATCTTCTGTACACGTTTATATCTCAAATTCAAACTCAAAACTTCCTAATATTCGATATTTTTGGGTCCCAAAAGCAATGTGTACATGCATACTCCGTGTTAGAATATTTTCAAAATACAGGCCTAAAACATGCAGAAAATCGATATATTAGCTGCCCAAAGTCAATATGTGTATGCATCTTCTGTACCCGTCAATATCCCAAATTCAGGTTCAAAACACTCGAAAATTCGATATTTTTGGGTCGCACAAGCGATCTGTACATGCCTACTCCGTGTTAATGTATTTTCAAAATACAGGCCCAAAACATGCTGAAAATCTATATTTTAGGTGCCCAAAGTCAATATGTGAATGCATCTTCTGTACCCGTCTATATCCCAAATTCAGGTTCAAAACACCAGAAAATTCGGTATTTTTGGGTCCCAGAAGCGACCTGTACATGCCTACTCCTTCCTAGAATGTTTTCAAGATACAGACCCAAAACATGCTTAAAATCGATATTTTAGGTGCAAAAAGTCGATATGTGCATGCATCTTCTGTACCCGTTTATATCTCAAATTCAGGCTCAAAACACCCAAAAAATCGATATTTTTGTGTCCCAGAAGCGATCTGTACATGTCTACACCGTGCTATAGTATTTTCAAAATACAGGCCCAAAACATGCTCAAAATCGATATTTTGGGTGCCCAAAGTCGATATGTGCATGCATCTTCTGTACCCGTTTATATCTCAAATTCAGACTCAAAACACCCGAATATTCGATATTTTTGGGTCCCAAAAGCAATGTGTACATGCATACTCCGTGTTAGAGTATTTTCAAAATACAGGCCTAAAACATGCAGAAAATCGATATTTTAGGTGCCCAAAGTCAATATGTGTATGCATCTTCTGTACCCGTCTATATCCCAAATTCAGGTTCAAAACACTTGAAAATTTGATATTTTTGGGTCCCAGAAGCAATCTGTACATGCCTACTTCTTGATAGAATGTTTTCAAGATACAGACCCAAAACATGCTCAAAATCGATATTTTAGGTGCAAAAAGTCGATATGTGCATGCATCTTCTGTACCCGTCTATATCCCAAATTCAGGTTCAAAACACCAGAAAATTCGGTATTTTTGGTTCCCAGAATTGACCTGTACATGTCTACTCCTTCCTAGAATGTTTTCAAGATACAGACCCAAAACATGCTTGAAATCGATATTTTAGGTGCAAAAAGTCGATATGTGCATGCATCCTCTGTACCCGGTTATATCCCAAATTCTGGGTCAAAACCCCCGAAAATTCGATATTTTTGGGTCCCAGAAGCGATCTGTACATGTCTACACCGTGCTATAGTATTTTCAAAATACAGGCCCAAAACATGCTCAAAATCGATATTTTAGGTGCCCAAAGTCGATATGTGCATGCATCTTCTGTATCCGTTCATATCTCAAATTCAGGCTCAGAACACACTAAAATTCGATTTATTTGGGTTCCAGAAGCGATCAGTACGTGTCTACTCCGTGTTAGAGTATTTTAAAAATACAGGCCCAAAACATGCTCAAAATCGATATTTTGGGAGCCCAAAGTCGATATGTGCATGCATCTTCTGTACCCGTTTATATCTCAAATTCAGACTCAAAACACCCTAATATTCGATATTTTTGGGTCCCAAAAGCAATGTGTACATGCATACTCCGTGTTAGAATATTTTCAAAATACAGGCCTAAAACATGGAGAAAATCGATATATTAGCTGCCCAAAGTCAATATGTGTATGCATCTTCTGTACCCGTCTATATCCCAAATTCAGGTTCAAAACACTCGAAAATTCGATATTTTTGGGTCGCACAAGCGATCTGTACATGCCTACTCCGTGTTAATGTATTTTCAAAATACAGGCCTAAAACATGCTGAAAATCTATATTTTAGGTGCCCAAAGTCAATATGTGAATGCATCTTCTGTACCCGTCTATATCCCAAATTCAGGTTCAAAACCCCAGAAAATTCGGTATTTTTGGGTCCCAGAAGCGACCTGTACATGCCTACTCCTTCCTAGAATGTTGTCAAGATACAGACCCAAAACATGCTTAAAATCGATATTTTAGGTGCAAAAAGTCGATATGTGCATGCATCTTCTGTACCCGTTTATATCTCAAATTCAGGCTCAAAACACCCAAAAAATCGATATTTTTGTGTCCCAGAAGCGATCTGTACATGTCTACACCGTGCTATAGTATTTTCAAAATACAGGCCCAAAACATGCTCAAAATCGATATTTTAGGTGCCAAAAGTCGATATGTGCATGCATCTTCTGTATCCGTTCATATCTCAAATTCAGGCTCAGAACACCCTAAAATTCGATTTATTTGGGTTCCAGAAGCGATCTGTACGTGTCTACTCCGTGTTAGAGTATTTTAAAAATACAGGCCCAAAACATGCTCAAAATCGATATTTTGGGTGCCCAAAGTCGATATGTGCATGCATCTTCTGTACCCGTTTATATCTCAAATTCAGACTCAAAACATCCGAATATTCGATATTTTTGGGTCCCAAAAGCAATGTGTACATGCATACTCCGTGTTAGAATATTTTCAAAATACAGGCCTAAAACATGCAGAAAATCGATATTTTAGCTGCCCAAAGTCAATATGTGTATGCATCTTCTGTACCCGTCTATATCCCAAATTCAGGTTCAAAACACTCGAAAATTTGATATTTTTGGGTCCCAGAAGCAATCTGTACATGCCTACTTCTTGCTAGAATGTTTTCAAGATACAGACCCAAAACATGCTCAAAAAATCGATATTTTAGGTGCAAAAAGTCGAAATGTGCATGCATCTTCTGTACCCGTTTATATCTCAAATTCAGGCTCAAAACACCCGAAAATTCGATATTTTTGCGTCCCCGTAGCAATCTGTACATACCTACTCCGTGTTAGAGTATTTTCAAAATACAGGCCCAAAACATGCTCAAAATCGATATTTTAGGTGCCCAAAGTCGATATGTGCATGCATCTTCTGTACCCGTTTATATCTAAAATTCAGACTCAAAACACCCGAATATTCGATATTTTTGGGTCCCAAAAGCAATGTGTACATGCATACTCCGTGTAAAAGTATTTTCAAAATACTGGCCTAAAACATGCTGAAAATCGATATTTTAGCTGCCCAAAGTCAATATGTGTATGCATCTTCTGTACCCGTCTATATCCCAAATTCAGGTTCAAAACTCTCGAAAATTCGATATTTTTTGGTCCCAGAAGCAATCTGTACATGCCTACTTCTTGATGGAATGTTTTCAAGATACAGACCCAAAACATGCTCAATATCGATATTTTAGGTGCAAAAAGTCGAAATGTGCATGCATCTTCTGTACCCGTTTATATCTCAAATTCATGCTCAAAACACCCGAAAATTCGATATTTTTGGGTCACCGAAGCGATCTGTACATGCCTACTCCGTGAAAGAGTATTTTCAAAATACAGGCCCAAAACATGCTCAAAATCGATATTTTAGGTGCCCAAAGTCGATATGTGCATGCATCTTCTGTACCCGTTTATATCTCAAATTCTGGCTCAAAACTCCGAAAATTCGACATTTTTGGGTCCCTTAAGCGATCTGCACATGCCTACTCAGTGCTAGAATGTTTTTAAAATACAGGCTTAAAACATGCTATAAATCGATATTTTAGGTGCAAAAAGTCGATATGTGCATGCATCTTCTGTACCCGTTTAAATCTCAAATTCAGGCTCAAAACACCCAAAAAATCGATATTTTTGTGTCCCAGAAGCGATCTGTACATGCATACTCCGTGTTAGAGTATTTTCAAAATACAGGCCCAAAACATGCTCAAAATCGATATTTTAGGTGCCCAAAGTCGATACGTGCATGCATCTTCTGTATCCGTCTATATCTCAAATTCAGGTTCAAAACACCCGAAAATTCGATAATTTTGGGTCCCAGAAGCGATCTGTACATGCCTACTCCTTCCTAGAATTTTTTCAAAATACAGACCCAAAACATGCTAAAAATCGATATTTTAGGTGCAAAAATTCGATATGTGCATGCATCTTCTGAACCCGTTTATATCTCAAATTCAGACTCAAAACTCCGAAAATTCGATATTTTTGGGTCCCTCAAGCGATCTGCACATGCCTACTCAGTGCTAGAATGTTTTTAAAATACAGGCTTAAAACATGCTATAAATCGATATTTTAGATGTGAAAAGTCGATATGTGCATGCATCTTCTGTACCCGTTTATATCTCAAATTCTGGCTCAAAACACCCAAAAAATCGATATTTTTGTGTCCCAGAAGCGATCTGTACATGCATACTCCGTGTTAGAGTATTTTCAAAATACAGGCCCAAAACATACTCAAAATCGATATTTTAGGTGCAAACAGTCGATATGTGCATGCATCTTATGTACCCGTTTATATCTCAAATTCAGGCTCAAAACACCCGAAAAGTCGATATTTTTGTGTCCCGGAAGCAAACTGTACATGCCTACTCCGTGTTAATGTATTTTCAAAATACAGGCCCAAAAAATGCTGAAAATCTATATTTTAGGTGCCCAAAGTCAATATGTGTATGCATCTTCTGTACCCGTCTATATCCCAAATTCAGGTTCAAAACACCAGAAAATTCGGTATTTTTGGGTCCCAGAAGCGACCTGTACATGCGTACTCCTTCCTAGAATGTTTTCAAGATACAGACCCAAAACATGCTTAAAATCGATATTTTAGGTGCAAAAAGTCGATATGTGCATGCATCTTCTGTACCCGTTTATATCTCAAATTCAGGCTCAAAACACCCAAAAAATCGATATTTTTGTGTCCCAGAAGCGATCTGTACATGCATACTCCGTGTTAGAGTATTTTCAAAATACAGGCCCAAAACATGCTCAAAATCGATATTTTAGGTGCCCAAAGTCGATACGTGCATGCATCTTCTGTATCCGTCTATATCCCAAATTCAGGTTCAAAACACCCGAAAATTCGATAATTTTGGGTCCCAGAAGCGATCTGTACATGCCTACTCCTTCCTAGAATTTTTTCAAAATACAGACCCAAAACATGCTAAAAATCGATATTTTAGGTGCAAAAATTCGATATGTGCATGCATCTTCTGAACCCGTTTATATCTCAAATTCAGACTCAAAACTCCGAAAATTCGATATTTTTGGGTCCCTTAAGCGATCTGCACATGCCTACTCAGTGCTAGAATGTTTTTAAAATACAGGCTTAAAACATGCTATAAATCGATATTTTAGGTGTGAAAAGTCGATATGTGCATGCATCTTCTGTACCCGTTTATATCTCAAATTCTGGCTCAAAACACCCAAAAAATCGATATTTTTGTGTCCCAGAAGCGATCTGTACATGCATACTCCGTGTTAGAGTATTTTCAAAATACAGGCCCAAAACATACTCAAAATCGATATTTTAGGTGCCAACAGTCGATATGTGCAAGCATCTTATGTACCCGTTTATATCTCAAATTCAGGCTCAAAACACCCGAAAAGTCGATATTTTTGTGTCCCGGAAGCAAACTGTACATGCCTACTCCGTGTTAATGTATTTTCAAAATACAGGCCCAAAAAATGCTGAAAATCTATATTTTAGGTGCCCAAAGTCAATATGTGTATGCATCTTCTGTACCCGTCTATATCCCAAATTCAGGTTCAAAACACCAGAAAATTCGGTATTTTTGGGTCCCAGAAGCGACCTGTACATGCGTACTCCTTCCTAGAATGTTTTCAAGATACAGACCCAAAACATGCTTAAAATCGATATTTTAGGTGCAAAAAGTCGATATGTGCATGCATCTTCTGTACCCGTTTATATCTCAAATTCTGGCTCAAAACACCCAAAAAATCGATATTTTTGTGTCCCAGAAGCGATCTGTACATGTCTACACCGTGCTATAGTATTTTCAAAATACAGGCCCAAAACATGCTGAAAATCGATATTTTAGGTGCCCAAAGTCGATATGTGCATGCATCTTCTGTATCCGTTCATATCTCAAATTCAGGCTCAGAACACCCTAAAATTCGATTTATTTGGGTTCCAGAAGCGATCTGTACGTGTCTACTCCGTGTTAGAGTATTTTAAAAATACAAGCTTAAAACATGCTATAAATCGATATTTTAGGTGCCCAAAGTCGATATGTGCATGCATCTTCTGTACCCGTTTATATCTCAAATTCAGGCTCAAAAAACCCGAAAAGTCGATATTTTTGGGTCCCAGAAGCGATCTGTACATGCCTACTCCGTGTTAATGTATTTTCAAAATACAGGCCCAAAACATGCAGAAAATCTATATTTTAGGTGCCCAAAGTCAATATGTGTATGCATCTTCTGTACCCGTCTATATCCCAAATTCAGGTTCAAAACACCAGAAAATTCGGTATTTTTGGGTCCCAGAAGCGACCTGTACATGTCTACTCCTTCCTAGAATGTTTTCAAGATACAGACCCAAAACATGCTTGAAATCGATATTTTAGGTGCAAAAAGTCGATATGTGCATGCATCCTCTGTACCCGGTCATATCCCAAATTCTGGGTCAAAACCCCGAAAATTCGAGATTTTTGGGTCCCAGAAGCGATCTGTACATGCCTACTCAGTGCTAGAATATTTTCAAATTATACGCCCAAAACATACTAAAAATCGATATTTTGGGTGCCAAAGTCGATATGTGCATGCATCTTCTGTACCCGTTTATATCTCAAATTCAGGCTCAAAACACCCAAAAAATCGAAATTTTTGTGTCCAAGAAGCGATCTGTACATGTCTACACCGTGCTATAGTATTTTCAAAATACAGGCCCAAAACATGCTCAAAATCGATATTTTAGGTTCCCAAAGTCGATATGTGCATGCATCTTCTGTATCCGTTCATATCTCAAATTCAGTCTCAGAACACCCTAAAATTCGATTTATTTGGGTTCCAGAAGAGATCTGTACGTGTCTACTCAGTGTTAGAGTATTTTAAAAATACAGGCCCAAAACATGCTCAAAATCGATATTTTAGGTGCCCAAAGTCGATATGTGCATGCATCTTCTGTACCCGTTTATATCTCAAATTCAGACTCAAAACACCCGAATATTCGATATTTTTGGGTCCCAAAAGCAATGTGTAAATGCATACTCCGTGTTAGAGTATTTTCAAAATACAGGAATTAAAACATGCAGAAAATCGATATTTTAGCTGCCCAAAGTCAATATGTGTATGCATCTTCTGTACCCGTCTATATCCCAAATTCAGGTTCAAAACACCAGAAAATTCGGTATTTTTGGGTCCCAGAAGCAATCTGTACATGCCTACTTCTTGCTAGAATGTTTTCAAGATACAGACCCAAAACATGCTCAAAATCGATATTTTAGGTGCAAAAAGTCGAAATGTGCATGCATCTTCTGTACCCGTTTATATCTCAAATTCAGGCTCAAAACACCCGAAAATTCGATATTTTTGCGTCCCCGAAGCGATCTGTACATACCTACTCCGTGTTAGAGTATTTTCAAAATACAGGCCCAAAACATGCTCAAAATCGATATTTTAGGTGACCAAAGTCGATACGTGCATGCATCTTCTTTATCCGTCTATATCCCAAATTCAGGTTCAAAACCCCCGAAAATTCGATAATTTTGGGTCCCAGAAGCGATCTGTACATGCCTACTCCTTGCTAGAATTTTTTCAAAATACAGACCCAAAACATGCTAAAAATCGATATTTTAGGTGTGAAAAGTCGATATGTGCATGCATCTTCTGTACCCGTTTATATCTCAAATTCAGGCTCAAAACACCCAAAAAAATCGATATTTTTGTGTCCCAGATGCGATCTGTACATGCATACTCCGTGTTAGAGTATTTTCAAAATACAGGCCCAAAACATACTAAAAATCGATATTTTAGGTGCCCAAAGTCGATATGTGCATGCATCTTCTGTACCCGTTTATATCTCAAATTCAGGCTCAAAACACCCAAAAAATCGATATTTTTGGGTCCCAGAAGCGATCTGTACATGTCTACACCGTGCTATAGTATTTTCAAAATACAGGCCTAAAACAAGCAGAAAATCGATATTTTAGCTGCCCAAAGTCAATATGTGTATGCATCTTCTGTACCCGTCTATATCCCAAATTCAGGTTCAAAACACTCGAAAATTCTATATTTTTTGTTCCTAAAAGCAATCTGTACATGCCTACTTCTTGCTAGAATGTTTTCAAGATACAGACCTAAAACATGCTCAAAATCGATATTTTAGGTGTGAAAAGTCGATATGTGCATACATCTTCTGTACCCGTTTATATCTCAAATTCAGGCTCAAAACACCCAAAAAATCGATATTTTTGTGTCCCAGAAGCGATCTGTACATGCATACTCCGTTTTAGAGTATTTTCAAAATACAGGCCCAAAACATGCTCAAAATCGATATTTTAGGTGCCCAAAGTCGATATGTGCATGCATTTTTGTACCCGTTTATATCTCAAATTCAGGCTCAAAACACCCGAAAAGTCGATATTTTTGGGTCCCAGAAGCGATATGTACATGCCTACTCCGTGTTAATGTATTTTCAAAATACAGGCCCAAAACATGCTGAAAATCTTTATTTTAGGTGCCCAAAGTCAATATGTGTATGCATCTTCTGTACCCGTCTATATCCCAAATTCAGGTTCAAAACACCAGAAAATTCGGTATTTTTGGGTCCCAGAAGCGACCTGTACATGCCTACTCCTTCCTAGAATGTTTTCAAGATACAGACCCAAAACATGCTTAAAATCGATATTTTAGGTGCAAAAAGTCGATATGTGGATGCATCTTCTGTACCCGTTTATATCTCAAATTCAGGCTCAAAACACCCAAAAAATTGATATTTTTGTGTCCCAGAAGCGATCTGTACATGTCTAAACCGTGCTGGAGTATTTTCAAAATACATACCCAAAACATGCTGAAAATCGATATTTTAGGTGCCCAAAGTCGATATGTGCATGCATCTTCTGTATCCGTTCATATCTCAAATTCAGGCTCAGAACACCCTAAAATTCGATTTATTTGGGATCCAGAAGCGATCTGTACGTGTCTACTCCGTGTTAGAGTATTTTAAAAATACAGGCCCAAAACATGCTCAAAATCGATATTATGGGTGCCCAAAGTCGATATGTGCATGCATCTTCTGTACCCGTTTATATCTCAAATTCAGACTCAAAACACCCGAATATTCGATATTTTTGGGTCCCAGAAGCGATCTGTACATGTCTACTTCTTGCTAGAATGTTTTCAAGATACAGATGTAAAACATGCTCAAAATCGATATTTTAGGTGCAAAAAGTCGATATGTGCATGCATCCTCTGTACCCGGTTATATCCCAAAATCTTGCTCAAAACCCCCTAAAATTCGATATTTTTGGGTCCCAGAAGCGATCTGTACATGCCTACTCAGTGCTAGAATACTTTCAAATTATACGCCGAAAACATACTAAAAATCGATATTTTGGGTGCCAAAGTCGATATGTGCATGCATCTTCTGTACCCGTTTATATCTCAAATTCAGGCTCAAAACACCCAAAAAATCGATAATTTTGGGTCCCAAAAGCCATCTGTACATGCATACTCCGTGTTAGAGTGTTTTTAAAATGCAGGCCCAAAACATGCTGAAAATTGATATTTTAGGTGCACAAAGTCAATATGTGTATGCATTCTCTGTACCCGGTTATATCTCAAATTCAGGCTCAAAACACCAGAAAATTCAATATTTTTGGGTCCCAGAAGCGATCTGTACATGCCTACTCAGTGCTAGAATGTTTTCAAAATAGAGGCTCAGAACATTCTAAAAATCGATATTTTTGGTGCCCGAAGTCGATATGTGCATGCATCTTCTGTACCCGTTTATATCTCAAATTCCTGCTCAAAACACCCAAAAATCCGATATTTTTGTGTCCCAGAAGCGATCTGTACGTGTCTACTCCGTGTTAGAGTATTTTAAAAATACAGGCCCAAAATATGCTCAAAATCGATATTTTGGGTGCCCAAAGTCGATATGTGCATGCATCTTCTGTACCCGTTTATGTCTCAAATTCAGACTCAAAACTCCCGAATATTCGATATTTTTGGGTTTCAAAAGCCATCTGTACATGCATACTCCGTGTTAGAGTATTTTTTAAATACAGGCCCAAAACATGCTGAAAATCGATATTTTAGCTGCCCAAAGTCAATATGTGTATACATCTTCTGTACCCTTTTATATCTTAAATTCAGGCTCAAAACACCCGAAAATTCGATATTTTTGGGTCCCAAAAGCGATCTGTACATGTCTACTCCGTGTTAGAGTATTTTAAAAATACAGGCCCAAAACATACTAAAAATCGATATTTTGGGTGCTTTAAGTCGATATGTGTATGCATCTTCTGTATCCGTTTATATCTCAAATTCAGACTCAAAACACCCGAATATTCGATATTTTTGGGTCCCAAAAGCGATCTGTACATGCCTACTCCGTGTTAGAGTATTTTCAAAATACAGGCCTAAAACATGCTGTAAATCGATATTTTAGCTGCCCAAAGTCAATATGTGTATGCATCTTCTGTACCCGTCTATATCCCAAATTCAGGTTCAAAACATTCGAAAATTCGATATTTTTTGGTCCCAGAAGCAATCTGTACATGCCTACTTCTTGCTAGAAAGTTTTAAGATACAGACCCAAAACATGCTTTAAAATAGATATTTTAGGTTCAAAAATTCGATATGTGCATGCATCATCTGTAACCATTTATATCACAAATTCAGGCTCAAAACTTCGAAAATTCGATATTTTGGTGTCCCAGAAGCGATCTGTACATGCATACTCTGTGTTAGAGTGTTTTTAAAATACAGGCCCAAAACATGCTAAAAATTGATATTTTAGGTGCACAAAGTCAATATGTGTATGCATTCTCTGTACCCGGTTATATCTCAAATTCAGGCTCAAAACACCCGAAAATTCAATATTTTTAGGTCCCAGAAGCAATCTGTACATGCCTACTCAGTGCTAGAATGTTTTTAAAATAGAGGCTCAGAACATGTTAAAAATCGATATTTTGGGTGCCCAAAGTCAATATATGCATGCATGTTCTGTACCCGTTTATATCTCAAATTTAGGCTCAAAACACCCAAAAATTCGATATTTTTGTGTCCCAAAAGCGATCTGTACGTGTCTACTCCGTGTTAGAGTATTTTAAAAATACAGGCCCAAAACATGCTTAAAATCGATATTTTGGGTGCTTTAAGTCGATATGTGCATGCATCTTCTGTACCCGTTTATATCTCAAATTCAGACTCAAAACACCTGAATACTCGATATTTGTGTGTCCCAAAAGCGATCTGTACATGCCTACTCCGTGTTAGAGTATTTTCAAAATACAGGCCTAAAACATGCTGTAAATCGATATTTTAGCTGCCCAAAGTCAATATGTGTATGCATCTTCTGTACCCGTCTATATCCCAAATTCAGGTTCAAAACATTCGAAAATTCGATATTTTTGGGTCCCAAAAGCAATCTGTACATGCCTACTTCTTGCTAGAATGTTTTCAAGATACAGACCAAAAACATGCTCAAAATCGATATTTTAGGTGCAAAAAGTCGATATGTGCATGCATCTTCTGTACCCGTTTATATCTCAAATTCAGGCTCAAAACTCTGAAAATTCAATATTTTTGTGTCCCAGAAGCGATCTGTACCTGCATACTCCGTGTTAGAGTGTTTTTAAAATACAGGCCCAAAACATGCTGAAAATTGATATTTTAGGTGCACAAAGTCAATATGTGTATGCATTCTCTGTACCCGGTTATATCTCAAATTCAGGCTCAAAACACCCGAAAATTCAATATTTTTGGGTCCCAGAAGCGATCTGTACATGCCTACTCAGTGCTAGAATGTTTTCAAAATAGAGGCTCATAACATGTTAAAAATCGATATTTTGGGTGCAAAAAGTCAATATGTGCATGCATGTTCTGTACCCGTTTATATCTCAAATTTAGGCTCAAAACACCCGAAAATTCGATATTTTTGGGTCCCAGAAGCGATCTGTATATGCCTACTCCGTGTATGAGTATTTTCAAAATACATGCCCAAAACATGCTGAAAATCGATATTTTAGCTGCCCATAGTCGATATGTGCATGCATCTTCTGCACCCGTTTATATCTCAAATTCAGGCTCAAAACACCCGAAAATTCGATATTTTTGGGTCCCTTAAACGATCTGTCCATGCATACTCAGTCTTAGAGTATTTTCAAAATACAGGCCCAAAACATGCTAAAAATCGACATTTTGGGTGCCCAAAGTCGATATGTGCATTCATCTTCTGTACCCGTTTATATCTCAAATTCAGGCTCAAAACACCCAAAAATCCGATATTTTTGTGTGCCTGAAGCGATCTGTACATGCCTACTCCGTGTTAGAGTATTTACACAATACAGACCCAAAACATGCTCAAAATCGATATTTTAGGTGCAAAGAGTCGATATGTGCATTTATCTTCATTACCCATTTATATCTCAAATTCAGGCTCAAAACACCCGAAAATTCGAAATTTTTGGGTCCCAGAAGCGATCTGTCATGCCTACTCCGCGTTAAAGTATTTTCAAAATACAGGCCCAAAACATGCTAAAAATCTATATTTTAGGTGCCCAAAGTCAATATGTGTATGCATCTTCTGTACCCGTCTATATCCCAAATTCAGGTTCAAAACACCAGAAAATTCGATATTTTTGGGTCCCAGAAGCGATCTGTACATGCCTACTCCTTGCTAGAATGTTTTTCAAGATACAGATCCAAAACATGCTCAAAATCGATATTTTAGGTGCAAAAAGTCGATATGTGCATGCATCCTCTGTACCCGGTTATATCCCAAATTCAGGCTCAAAACTCCCGAAAATTCGATTTATTTTGGTCCCAGAAGCAATCTGTACGTGCATACTCCGTGTTAGAGTGTTTTTAAAATATAGGCCAAAAACATGCTGAAAATCGATATTTTAGGTGCCTAAAGTCAATATGTTTATGCATCTTCTGTACCCGTGTATATCCCTAATTCAGGTTCAAAACACCCAAAAAATCGAAATTTTTATGTCCCAGAAGCGATCTGTACATTTCTATACCGTGTTAGAGTATTTTCAAAAAACAGGCCCTAAACATGCTCAAAATCGATATTTTAGGTGCCCAAAGTCGATATGTGCATGTATCTTCTGTACCCGTTTATATCTCAAATTCAGACTCAAAACACCCGAATATTCGATATTTTTGGGTCCCAAAAGCGATCTGTACATGCCTACTCCGTGTTAGAGTATTTTCAAAATACAGGCCTAAAACATGCTGTAAATCGATATTTTAGCTGCCCAAAGTCAATATGTGTATGCATCTTCTGTACCGTCTATATCCCAAATTCAGGTTCAAAACACTCGAAAATTCGATATTTTTTGGTCCCAGAAGCAATCTGTACATGCCTACTTCTTGCTAGAAAGTTTTAAGATACAGACCCAAAACATGCTTTAAAATCGATATTTTAGGTTCAAAAATTCGATATGTGCATGCATCATCTGTACCCATTTATATCTCAAATTCAGGCTCAAAACTCCGAAAATTCGATATTTTTTGGTCCCAGAAGTGATCTGTACATGCATACTCTGTGTTAGAGTGTTTTTAAAATACAGGCCCAAAACATGCTAAAAATTGATATTTTAGGTGCACAAAGTCAATATGTGTATGCATTCTCTGTACCCGGTTATATCTCAAATTCAGGCTCAAAACACCCGAAAATTCAATATTTTTGGGTCCCAGAAGCGATCTGTACATGCCTACTCAGTGCTAGAATGTTTTTAAAATAGAGGCTCAGAACATGTTAAAAATCGATATTTTGGGTGCCCAAAGTCAATATGTGCATGCATGTTCTGTACCCGTTTATATCTTAAATTTAGGCTCAAAACACCCGAAAATTCGATATTTTTGGGTCCCAGAAGCGATCTGTATATGCCTACTCCGTGTTTGAGTATTTTCAAAATACATGCCCAAAATATGCTGAAAATCGATATTTTAGGTGCAAAGAGTCGATATGTGCATTCATCTTCATTACCCATTTATATCTCAAATTCAGGCTCAAAACCCCCGAAAATTCGATATTTTTGGCTCCCAGAAGCGATCTGTACATGCCTACTCCGTGTTAAAGTATTTTCAAAATACAGGCCCAAAACATGCTCAAAATCGATATTTTAGGTGCCAAAAGTCGATATGTGTATGCATCTTCTGTATCCGTCTATATCCCAAATTCAGGTTCAAAACACCAGAAAATTCGATATTTTTGGATCCCAGGAGCGATCTGTACATGCCTACTCCTTGCTAGAATGTTTTCAAGATACACACCCAAAACATGCTCAAAATCGATATTTTAGGTGCAAAAAGTCGATATGTGCATGCATCCTCTGTACACTGTTATATCCCAAATTCAGGCTCAAAACACCCGAAAATTCGATATTTTTGGGTCCCAAAAGCGATTTGTACATGCCGACTCCGTGTTAAGTATTTTCAAAATACAGGCCCAAAACATGCTCAAAATCGATATTTTAGGTGCAAAGAGTTGATATGTGCATACATCTTCTGTACCCGTTTATATCTCAAATTCAGGCTCAAAACACTCGAAAATTCCATATTTTTGGGTCCCTTAAGCGATCTGTACATGCCTTCTCAGTGCTAGAATATTTTCAAAATATATCCCCAAAACATGCTGAAAATCGATATTTTAGGTGCCCAAAGTCGATATGAGCATGCATCTTCAGCACCCGTTTATATCTCAAATTCAGGCTCAAAACACCCGAAAATTTAATATTTTTGAATCCCAGGAGCGATCTGTACATGCCTACTCAGTGCTAGAATATTTTTTAAAAATATAGGCCCAAAACATACTAAAAATCGATATTTTGGCTGCAAAAGTCGATATGTGCATGAATCTTCTGTACCCGTTTATATCTCAAATTCAGGCTCAAAACACCCGAAAATTCGATATTTTTGGCTCCCAGAAGCGATCTGTACATGCCGACTCCGTGTTAAGTATTTTCAAAATACAGGCCCAAAACATGCAAAAAAACTATATTTTAGGTGCCCAAAGTCAATATGTGTATGCATCTTCGGTACCCGTCTATATCACAAATTCAGGTTCAATACATTCGAAAATTCGATATTTTTGTGTCCCAGAAGCGATCTGTACATGCCTACTCCGTGTTAGAGTATTTTCAAAATACAGGCCCAAAACATGCTCAAAATCGATATTTTAGGTGCCAAAAGTCGATATGTGTATGCATCTTCTGTATCCGTCTATATCCCAAATTCAGGTTCAAAACACCCGAAAATTCGATATTTTTGGGTCCCAAAAGCGATCTGTACATGCCTTCTCAGTGCTAGAATATTTTCAAAATATATCCCCAAAACATGCTGATAATCGATATTTTAGGTGCCCAAAGTCGATATGTGCATGCATCTTCAGTACCCGTTTATATCTCAAATTCAGGCTCAAAACACCCGAAAATTCAATATTTTTTAATCCCAGGAGAGATCTGTACATGCCTACACAGTGCTAGAATATTTTCAAAATATAGGCCCAAAACATACTAAAAATCGATATTTTGGCTGCAAAAGTCGATATGTGCATGCATCTTCTGTACCCGTTTATATCTCAAATTCAGGCTCAAAAAACCCAAAAATTCAATATTTTTGGGTCTCCGAAGCGATCTGTACATGCCTACTCCGTGTTAGAGTATTTTCAAAATACAGGCCCAAAACATGCTCAAAATCGATATTTTAGGTGCCCAAAGTCGATATGTGCATGCATCTTCTGTATCCGCCTATATCCCAAATTCAGGTTCAAAACACCAGAAAATTCGATATTTTGGGGTCCCAGAAGCGATCTGTATATGCTTACTCCTTGCTAGAATTTTTTCAATTTACAGACCCAAAACATGATCAAAATCGATATTTTAGGTGCAAAGAGTCGATATGTGCATACATCTTCTGTACCCGTTTATATCTCAAATTCAGGCTCAAAACACTCGAAAATTCCATATTTTTGGGTCCCTTAAGCGATCTGTACATGCCTTCTCAGTGCTAGAATATTTTCAAAATATATCCCCAAAACATGCTGAAAATCGATATTTTAGGTGCCCAAAGTCGATATGAGCATGCATCTTCAGCACCCGTTTATATCTCAAATTCAGGCTCAAAACACCTGAAAATTCAATATTTTTGAATCCCAGGAGCAATCTGTACATGCCTACTCAGTGCTAGAATATATTTTAAAAATATAGGCCCAAAACATATTAAAAATCGATATTTTGGCTGCAAAAGTCGATATGTGCATGAATCTTCTGTACCCGTTTATATCTCAAATTCAGGCTCAAAACACCCGAAAATTCGATATTTTTGGCTCCCAGAAACGATCTGTACATGCCTACTCCGTGTTAAGTATTTTCAAAATACAGGCCCAAAACATGCAAAAAAACTATATTTTAGCTGCCCAAAGTCAATATGTGTATGCCTCTTCGGTACCCGTCTATATCCCAAATTCAGGTTCAATACATTCGAAAATTCGATATTTTTGTGTCCCAGAAGCGATCTGTACATGCCTACTTCTTGCTAGAAAGTTTTCAAGATACAGACCCAAAACATGCACAAAATCGATATTTCAGGTGCAAAAAGTCAATATGTGCATGCATCTTCTGTACCCGTTTATATCTCAAATTCAGGCTCAAAACACCCGAAAATTCGATATTTTTGGGTCCCAGAAGCGATCTGTACATGCCTACTCCGTGTTAGAGTATTTTCACAATACAGGCCCAAAACATGCTCAAAATCGATATTTTAGGTGTCAAAAGTCGATATGTGTATGCATCTTCTGTATCCGTCTATATCCCAAATTCAGGTTCAAAACAACCGAAAATTCGATATTTTTGGGTCCCAGGAGCGATCTGTACATGACTACTCCTTGCTAGAATTTTTTCAAAATATATCCCCAAAACATGCTGATAATCGATATTTTAGGTGCCCAAAGACGATATGTGCATGCATCTTCAGTACCCGTTTATATCTCAAATTCAGGCTCAAAACACCCGAAAATTCAATATTTTTTAATCCCAGGAGTGATCTGTAAATGCCTACACAGTGCTAGAATATTTTCAAAATATAGGCCCAAAACATGCACAAAATCGATATTTTAGGTGCAAAAAGTCAATATGTGCATGCATCTTCTGTACCCGTTTATATCTCAAATTCAGGCTCAAAACACCCAAAAATTCAATATTTTTGGGTCTCCGAAGCGATCTGTACATGCCTACTCCGTGTTAGAGTATTTTCAAAATACAGGCCCTAAACATGCTCAAAATCGATATTTTAGGTGCCAAAAGTCGATATGTGTATGCATCTTCTGTATCCGTCTATATCCCAAATTCAGGTTCAAAACACCCGAAAATTCGATATTTTTGGGTCCCAAAAGCGATCTGTACATGCCTTTTCAGTGCTAGAATATTTTCAAAATATATCCCCAAAACATGCTGATAATCGATATTTTAGGTGCCCAAAGTCGATATGTGCATGCATCTTCAGTACCCGTTTATATCTCAAATTCATGCTCAAAACACCCGAAAATTCAATATTTTTTAATCCCAGGAGCGATCTGTACATGCCTACACAGTGCTAGAATATTTTCAAAATATAGGCCCAAAACATACTAAAAATCGATATTTTGGCTGCAAAAGTCGATATGTGCATGCATCTTCTGTACCCGTTTATATCTCAAATTCAGGCTCAAAACACCCAAAAATTCAATATTTTTGGGTCTCCGAAGCGATCTGTACATGCCTACTCCGTGTTAGAGTATTTTCAAAATACAGGCCCAAAACATGCTCAAAATCGATATTTTAGGTGTCCAATGTCGATATGTGCATGCATCTTCTGTATCCGCCTATATCCCAAATTCAGGTTCAAAACACCAGAAAATTCGATATTTTGGGGTCCCAGAAGCGATCTGTATATGCCTACTCCTTGCTAGAATTTTTTCAATTTACAGACCCAAAACATGATCAAAATCGATATTTTAGGTGCAAAGAGTCGATATGTGCATACATCTTCTGTACCCGTTTATATCTCAAATTCAGGCTCAAAACACTCGAAAATTCCATATTTTTGGGTCCCTTAATCGATCTGCACATGCCTACTCAGTGCTAGAATGTTTTTAAAATAGTGGCTGAAAACATGCTATAAATCGATATTTTAGGTGTCCAAAGTCGATATGTGCATGCATCTTCTGTACCCTTTTATATCTCAAATTCAGGCTCAAAACACCAGAAAATTCGATATTTTGGGGTCCCAGAATCGATCTGTATATGCCTACTCCTTGCTAGAATTTTTTCAAGATACAGACCCAAAACATGCTTAAAATCGATATTTTAGATGCAAAAAGTCGATATGTGCATGCATCTTCTGTACCCGTTTATATCTCAAATTCAGGCTCCAAAAACCTGAAAATTCCATATTTTTGGGTCCCTTAAGCGATCTGTACATGCATACTCAGTGCTAGAATGTTTTCAAAATATAGGCTCAAAACATGCTAAAAATCGATATTTTAGGTGTCCAAATTCGATATGTGCATGCATCTTCTGTACCCGTTTATATCTAAAATTCAGGCTCAAAACACCCGAAAATTCGATATTTTTGGGTCCCAAAAGCGATCTGTACATGTCTACTACAAGTTAGAGTATTTTTTAAATACAGGCCCAAAACATGCTAAAAATCGATATTTTATGTGCCCAAAGTCAATATGTGTATGCATCTTCTGTACACGTGTATATCCCAAATTCAGGCTTAAAACTCCGAAAATTCGATATTTTTGGGTCCCTTAAGCAATCTGCACATGCCTACTCAGTGCTAGAATGTTTTTAAAATATAGGCTCAAAACATGCTAAAAATCGATATTTTAGGTGTCCAAATTCGATATGTGCATGCATCTTCTGTACCCGTTTATATCTCAAGTTCAGGCTCAAAACACCCAAAAAATCGATATTTTTGTGTCCCAGAAGCGATCTGTACATGCCTAGTCAGTGTTAGAGTATTTTCAAAATACAGGCCCAAAACATGTTAAAAATCGATATGATAGGTGCCCAAAGTCGATATGTGCATGCATCTTCTGTACCCGTTTATATCTCAAATTCAGGCTCAAATCACCCGAAAATTCGATATTTTTGGGTCCCAAAAGCGATCTGTACATGCCTACTCCGTGTTAATGTATTTTCAAAATACAGGCCCAAAACATGTTGAAAATCTATATTTTAGGTGCCCAAAGTTAATATGTGTATGCATCTTCTGTACCCGTCTATATCCCAAATTCAGGTTCAAATCACCAGAAAATTCGGTATTTTTGGGTCCCAGAAGCGATCTGTACATGCCTACTCCTTGCTAGAATTTTTTCAAGATACAGACCCAAAACATGCTCAAAATCGATATTTTAGGTGCAAAAAGTCGATATGTTCATGCGTCCTCTGTACCCGGTTATATCCCAAATTCTGGCTCAAAACCCCCGAAAATTCGATATTTTTGGGTCCCAGAAGCGATCTGTACATGCCTACTCAGTGCTAGAATATTTTCAAATTATACGCCGAAAACATACTAAAAATCGATATTTTGGGTGCCAAAGTCGATATGTGCATGCATCTTCTGTATCCGTTCATATCTCAAATTCAGGCTCAGAACACCCTAAAATTTAATTTATTTGGGTTCCAGAAGCGATCTGTACGTGTCTACTCAGTGTTAGAGTATTTTAAAAATACAGGCCCAAAACATGCTCAAAATCGATATTTTGGGTGCCCAAAGTCGATATGTGCATGCATCTTCTGTACCCGTTTATATCTCAAATTCAGACTCAAAACACCCGAATATTCAATATTTTTCGGTCCCAAAAGGAATGGGTACATGCATACTCCGTGTTAGAGTATTTTCAAAATACAGGTCTATAACATGCTGAAAATCGATATTTTAGCTGCCCAAAGTCAATATGTGTATGTATCTTCTGTACCCGTCTATATCCCAAATTCAGGTTCAAAACACTCGAAAATTCGATATTTTTGGGTCCCAGAAGCAATCTGTACATGCCTACTTCTTGCTAGAATGTTTTCAAGATACAGACCCAAAACATGCTAAAAATCGATATATTAGGTGCAAAAAGTCGAAATGTGCATGCATCTTCTGTACCCGTTTATATCTCAGGTTCAGGCTCAAAAAACTCGAAAATTCGATATTTTTGGGTCCCCGAAGCGATCTGTACATGCCTACTCCGTGTTAGAGTTTTTTCAAAATACACACCCAAAACATGCTCAAAATCGATATTTTAGGTGCAAAAAGTCGATATGTGCATGCATCCTCTGTACTCGGTTATATCCCAAATTCAGGCTCAAAACCCCCGAAAATTTGATATTTTTGGGTACCAGAAGCGATCTGTACATGCCTACTCAGTGCTAGAATATTTTCAAATTATACGCCCAAAACATACTAAAAATCGATATTTTGGGTGCCAAAGTAGATATGTGCATGCATCTTCTGTACCAGTTCATATTTCAAATTCAGGCTCAGAACACCCTAAAATTCGATTTATTTGGGTTCCAGAAGCGATCTATACGTGTCTACTCAGTTTTGGAGTATTTTAAAAATACAGGCCCAAAACATGCTCAAAATCGATATTTTGGGTGCCCAAAGTCGATATGTGCATGCATCTTCTGTACCCGTTTATATCTCAAATTCAGACTCAAAACACCCAAATATTCGATATTTTTGGGCCCCAAAAACAATGTGTACATGCATACTCCGTGTTAGAGTATTTTCAACGTACAGGCCTAAAACATGCTGAAAATCGATATTTTAGCTGCCCAAAGTCAATATGTGTATGCATCTTCTGTACCCGTCTATATCCCAAATTCTGGTTCAAAACACTCGAAAATTCGATATTTTTGGGTCCTAGAAGCGATCTGTACATGCCTACTCCGTGTTAATGTATTTTCAAAATACAGGCCCAAAACATGCTGAAAATCTATATATTAGGTGCCTAAAGTCAATATGTGTATGCATCTTCTGTACCCGTCTATATCCCAAATTCAGGTTCAAAACACCAGAAAATTCGGTATTTTTGGGTCCCAGAAGCGATCTGTACATGCCTACTCCTTGCTAGAATTTTTTCAAGATACAGACCCAAAACATGCTCAAAATCGATATTTTAGGTGCAAAAAGTCGATATGTGCATGCATCCTCTGTACCCGGTTATATCCGAAAATCTGGCTCAAAACCCCCTAAAAATCGATATTTTTAGGTCCCAGAAGCGATCTGTACGTGCCTACTCAGTGCTTGAATATTTTCAAATTATACGCTGAAAACATACTAAAAATCGATATTTTGGGTGCCAAAGTCGATATGTGCATGCATCTTCTGTACCCGTTTATATCTCAAATTCAGGCTCAAAACACTCAAAAAAATCGATATTTTTGTGTCCCAGAAGCGATCTGTACATGTCTACACCGTGCTATAGTATTTTCAAAATACAGACCCAAAACTTGTTAAAAATCGACATTTTAAGTGCAAAAAGTCGATATGTGCATGCATCTTCTGTACCCATTCATATCTCAAATTCAGGCTCAGAACACCCTAAAATTCGATTTATTTGGGTTCCAGAAGCGATCTGTACGTGTCTACTCAGTGTTAGAGTATTTTAAAAATACAGGCCCAAAACATGATCAAAATCGATATTTTAGGTGCCCAAAGTCGATATGTGCATGCATCTTCTGTATCCGTCTATATCCCAAATTCAGGTTCAAAACACTCGAAAATTTGATATTTTTGGGTCCCAGAATCAATATGTACATGCCTACTTCTTGCTAAAATGTTTTCAAGATACAGACCCAAAACATGCTCAAAATCGATATTTTAGGTGCAAAAAGTCGAAATGTGCATGCATCTTCTGTACCCGTTTATATCTCAAATTCAGGCTCAAAACACCCGAAAATTCGATATTTTTGGATCCCCAAAGCAATCTGTACATGCCTACTCCGTGTTAGAGTATTTTCAAAATACAGGCCCAAAACATGCTCAAAATCGATATTTTAGGTGCCCAAAGTCGATATGTGCATGCATCTTCTGTATCCGTCTATATCCCAAATTCAGGTTCAAAACACCCGAAAATTCGATATTTTTGGGTTCCAGAAGCGATCTGTACGTGTCTACTCAGTGTTAGAGTATTTTAAAAATACAGGCCCAAAACATGCTCAAAATCGATATATTGGGTGCCCAAAGTCGATATGTGCATGCATCTTCTGTACCCGTTTATATCTCAAATTCAGACTCAAAACACCCGAATATTCAATATTTTTGGGTCCCAAAAGCAATGTGTACATGCATACTCCGTGTTAGAGTATTTTCAAAATACAGGCCTAAAACATGCTGAAAATCGATATTTTAGCTGCCCAAAGTCAATATGTGTATGTATCTTCTGTACCCGTCTATATCCCAAATTCAGGTTCAAAACACTCGAAAATTCGATATTTTTGGGTCCCAGAAGCAATCTGTACATGTCTACTCCTTGCTAGAATTTTTTAAGATACAAACACAAGACATGCTCAAAATCGATATTTTAGGTGCAAAAAGTCGATATGCGCATGCATCTTCTGTACCCGTTTATATCTCAAATTCTGGCTCAAAACACCCGAAAAATCGATATTTTTGTGTCCCAGAAGCGATCTGTACATGCCTACTCCGTGTTAGAGTATTTTCAAAATACAGGCCCAAAACATGCTCAAAATCGATATTTTAGGTACCCAAAGTCGATATATGCAAGCATCTTCTGTATCCGTCTATATCCCAAATTCAGGTTCAAAACACCCTAAAATTCGATATTTTTGGGTCCCAGAAGCGATCTGTACATGCCTACAACTTGCTAGAATTTTTTAAGATACAAACCCAAGACATGCTCAAAATCGATATTTTAGGTGCAAAAAGTCGATATGTGCATGCATCTTGTGTACCCGTTTATATCTCAAATTCAGGCTCAAAACACCAGAAAATTCAATATTTTTGGGTCCCAGAAGCGATCTGTACGTGCATACTCCGTGTTTGAGTGTTTTTAAAATACAGGCCAAAAACATGCTGAAAATCGATATTTTATGTGCCCAAAGTCAATATGTGTATGCATCTTCTGTACACGTGTATATCCCAAATTCAAGTTCAAAACACCAGAGAATTCGATATTTTTGGGTCCCAAGAGCGATCTGTACATGCCTACCCCTTGCTAGAATGTTTTCAAGATACAGACCCAAAACATGCTCAAAATCGATATTTTAAGTGCAAAAAGTCGATATGTGCATGCATCTTCTGTACCCGTTTATATCTCAAATTCAGGCTCAAAACTCCGAAAATTCGATATTTTTGGGTCCCAAAAGCGATCTGTACATGTCTACTCCGTGTTAGAGTTTTTTTAAAATACAGGCCCAAAACATGCTAAAAATCGATATTTTAGGTGCCCAAAGTCGATATGTGCATTCATCATCTGTACCCGTTTATATCTCAAATTCAGGCTCAAAACACCCGAAAATTCGATATTTTTGGGTCCCAGAAGCGATCTGTACGTGCACACTCCGTGCTAGAATGTTTTCAAGATACAGACCCAAAACATGTTAAAAAACGACATTTTAAGTGCAAAAAGTCGATATGTGCATGCATCTTCTGTACCCGTTCATATCTCAAATTCAGGCTCAGAACACCCTAAAATTTGATTTATTTGGGTTCCAGAAGCGATCTGTACGTGTCTACTCAGTGTTAGAGTATTTTTAAAATACAGGCCCAAAACATGCTCAAAATCGATATTTTAGGTGCCCAAAGTCGATATGTGCATGCATCTTCTGTATCCGTCTATATCCCAAATTCAGGTTCAAAACACTCGAAAATTTGATATTTTTGGGTCCCAGAAGCAATCTGTACATGCCTACTTCTTGCTAGAATTTTTTCAAGATACAGACCCAAAACATGCTCAAAATCGATATTTTAGGTGGAAAAAGTCGATATGCGCATGCATCTTCTGTACCCGTTTATATCTCAAATTCAGGCTCAAAACACCCGAAAACTCGATATTTTTGTGTCCCCGAAGCCATCTGTACATGCCTACTCCGTGTTAGAGTATTTTCAAAATACAGGCCTAAAACATGCTCAAAATCGATATTTTAGGTGCCCAAAGTCGATATGTGCAATCATCTTCTGAATACGTCTATATCCCAAATTCAGGTTCAAAACACCCGAAAATTCGATATTTTTGGGTCCCAGAAGCGATCTATACATGCATACAACTTGCTAGAATTTTTTAAAATACAAACCCAAGACATGCTCAAAATCGATATTTTAGGTGCAAAAAGTCGATATGTGCATGCATCTTGTGTACCCGTTTATATCTCAAATTCAGTCTCAAAACACCAGAAAATTCAATTTTTTTGGGTCCCAGAAGCGATCTGTACGTGCATACTCCCTGTTTGAGTGTTTTTAAAATACAGGTCAAAAACATGCTGAAAATCGATATTTTATGTGCCCAAAGTCAATATGTGTATGCATCTTCTGTACACGTGTATATCCCAAATTCAAGTTCAAAACACCAGAAAATTCGATATTTTTGGGTCCCAAAAGCGATCTGTACATGCCTACTCCTTGCTAGAATGTTTTCAAGATACAGACCCAAAACATGTTAAAAATCGACATTTTAAGTGCAAAAAGTCGATATGTGCATGCATCCTCTGTACCCGTTTATATCTCAAATTCAGGCTCAAAACACCCAAAAATTCGATATTTTTGGGTCCCAAAAGCGATCTGTAAATGTCTACTCCGTGTTAGAGTATTTTTGAAATACAGACCCAAAACATGCTAAAAATCGATATTTTAGGTGCCCAAAGTCGATATGTGTATGCATCTTCTGTACCCGTTTATATCTCAAATTCAGGTTCAAAACACCCGAAAATTCCATATTTTTGGGTCCCAGAAGCGATCTGTACGTGCATACTCCGTGTTAGAGTGTTTTTAAAATATATGCTCAAAACATGCTGAAAATCTATATTTTATGTGCCCAAAGTCAATATGTGTAAGCATCTTCTGTACACGTGTATATCCCTAATTCAAGTTCAAAACACCCGAAAATTCGATATTTTTGGGTCCCAAAAGCGATCTGTACATGCCTACTCCTTGCTAGAATGTTTTCAAGATACAGACCAAAAACATGCTCAAAATCGATATTTTAAGTGCAAAAAGTCGATATGTGCATGCATCTTCTGTACCCGTTTATATCTCAAATTCAGGTTCAAAACACTCGAAAATTCGATATTTTTGGGTCCCAGAAGCAATCTGTACATGCCTACTTCTTGCTAGAATGATTTCAAGATACAGACCCAAAACATGCTCAAAATCGATATTTTAGGTGCAAAAAGTCGAAATGTGCATGCATCTTCTGTACCCGTTTATATCTCAAATTCAGGCTCAAAACACCCGAAAATTCGATATTTTTGGGTCCCCGAAGCCATCTGTACATGCCTACTCCGTGTTAGAGTATTTTCAAAATACAGGCCCAAAAAATGCTCAAAATCTATATTTTAGGTGACCAAAGTCAATATATGTATGCATCTTCGGTACCCGTCTATATCCCAAATTCAGGTTCAAAACACCAGAAAATTCGGTATTTTTGGGTCCCAGAAGCGATCTGTACATGCCTACTCCTTGCAAGAATTTTTTCAAGATACAGACCCAAAACATGCTCAAAATCGATATTTTAGGTGCAAAAAGTCGATATGTGCATGCATCCTCTGTAACCGGTTATATCCCAAATTCAGGCTCAAAACACCCGAAAATTCCATATTTTTGTGTCCCTTAAGCGATCTGTACATGCATACTTAGTGCTAGAATGTTTTCAAAATATAGGCTCAAAACATGCTCAAAATCGATATTTTAGGTGCCCAAAGTCAATATGTGCATGCATCCTCTGTACCCGTTTATATCTCAAATTCAGGCTCAAAACACCCAAAAATTCGATATTTTTGGGTCCCAAAAGCGATCTGTAAATGTCTACTCCGTGTTAGAGTATTTTTGAAATACAGACCCAAAACATGCTAAAAATCGATATTTTAGGTGCCCAAAGTCGATATGTGTATGCATCTTCTGTACCCGTTTATATCTCAAATTCAGGTTCAAAACACCCGAAAATTCCATATTTTTGGGTCCCAGAAGCGATCTGTACGTGCATACTCCGTGTTAGAGTGTTTTTAAAATATATGCTCAAAACATGCTGAAAATCTATATTTTATGTGCCCAAAGTCAATATGTGTAAGCATCTTCTGTACACGTGTATATCCCTAATTCAAGTTCAAAACACCCGAAAATTCGATATTTTTGGGTCCCAAAAGCGATCTGTACATGCCTACTCCTTGCTAGAATGTTTTCAAGATACAGACCAAAAACATGCTCAAAATCGATATTTTAAGTGCAAAAAGTCGATATGTGCATGCATCTTCTGTACCCGTTTATATCTCAAATTTAGGCTCAAAACTCCGAAAATTCGATTTTATTGGGTCCCTTAAGCAATCTGCACATGCCTACTCAGTGCTAGAATGTTTTTAAAATACAGGCTTAAAACATGCTATAAATCGATATTTTAGGTGTCCAAAGTCGATATGTGCATGCATCTTCTGTACCCGTTTATATCTCAAATTCAGGCTCAAAACACCCGAAAAATCGATATTTTTGTGTCCCAGAAACGATCTGTACATGCCTACTCCGTGTTAGAGTATTTTCAAATTACCGGCCCAAAACATGCTCAAAATCTATATTTTAGGTGCACAAAGTCGATATGTACATGCATCTTCTGTATCCGTTTATATCTCAAATTCAGGCTCAAAACACCCGAAAAATCGATATTTTTGTGTCCCAGAAGCAATGTGTACATGCCTACTCCGTGTTAATGTATTTTCAAAATACAGGCGCAAAACAAGCTAAAAATCTATATATTAGGTGCCCAAAGTCAATATGTGTATGCATCTTCTGTACCCGTCTATATCCCAAATTCAGGTTCAAAACACCAGAAAACTCGGTATTTTTGGGTCCCAGAAGCGATCTGTACATGCCTACTCCTTGCTAGAATTTTTTCAAGATACAGACCCAAAACATGCCCAAAATCGATATTTTAGGTGTCCAAAGTCGATATGTGCATGCATCCTCTGTACCCGGTTATATCCGAAAATCTGGCTCAAAACCTCCGAAAAATCGATATTTTTAGGTCCCAGAAGCGATCTGTACATGCCTACTCAGTGCTTGAATATTTTCAAATTATACGCTGAAAACATACTAAAAATCGATATTTTGGGTGCCAAAGTCGATATGTGCATGCATCTTCTGTACCCGTTTATATCTCAAATTCAGGCTCAAAACACTCAAAAAAATCGATATTTTTGTGTCCCAGAAGCGATCTGTACATGTCTACACCGTGCTATAGTATTTTCAAAATACAGGCCCAAAACATGCTCAAAATCGATATTTTAGGTGCCCAAAGTCGATATGTGCATGCATCTTCTGTATCCGTTCATATCTCAAATTCAGGCTCAGAACACCCTAAAATTCGATTTATTTGGGTTCCAGAAGCGATCTGTACGTGTCTACTGAGTGTTAGAGTATTTTAAAAATACAGGCCCAAAACATGCTCAAAATCGATATTTTGGGTGCACAAAGTCGATATGTGCATGCATCTTCTGTACCCGTTTATATCTCAAATTCAGACTCAAAACACCCGAATATTCAATATTTTTGGGTCCCAAAAGCAATGTGTACATGCCTACTCCGTGTTAGAGTATTTTCAAAATATAGGCCTAAAACATGCTCAAAATCGATATTTTAGGTGCCCAAAGTCGATATGTGCAAGCATCTTCTGTATCCGTCTATATCCCAAATTCAGGTTAAAACAACCGAAAATTCGATATTTTTGGGTCCCAGAAGCGATCTGTACATGCCTACAACTTGCTAGAATTTTTTAAAATACAAACCCAAGACATGCTCAAAATCGATATTTTAGGTGCAAAAAGTCGATATGTGCATGCATCTTGTGTACCCGTTTATATCTCAAATTCAGTCTCAAAACACCAGAAAATTCAATATTTTTGGGTCCCAGAAGCGATCTGTACGTGCATACTCCGTGTTTGAGTGTTTTTAAAATACTGGCCAAAAACATGCTGAAAATCGATATTTTATGTGCCCAAAGTCAATATGTGTATGCATCTTCTGTACACGTGTATATCCCAAATTCAAGTTCAAAACACCAGAAAATTCGATATTTTTGGGTCCCAAAAGCGATCTGTACATGCCTACTCCTTGCTAGAATGTTTTCAAGATACAGACCCAAAACATGTTAAAAATCGGCATTTTAAGTGCAAAAAGTCGATATGTGCATGCATCTTCTTTACCCATTCATATCTCAAATTCAGGCTCAGAACACCCTAAAATTCGATTTATTTGGGTTCCAGAAGCGATCTGTACGTGTCTACTCAGTGTTAGAGTATTTTAAAAATACAGGCCCAAAACATGCTCAAAATCGATATTTTAGGTGCCCAAAGTCGATATGTGCATGCATCTTCTGTATCCGTCTATATCCCAAATTCAGGTTCAAAACACTCGAAAATTTGATGTTTTTGGGTCCCAGAAGCAATCTGTACATGCCTACTCCGTGTTAGAGTATTTTCAAAATACAGGCCCAAAACATGCTCAAAATCGATATTTTAGGTGCCCAAAGTCGATATGTGCATGCATCTTCTGTATCCGTCTATATCCCAAATTCAGGTTCAAAACACCCGAAAATTCGATATTTTTGGGTTCCAGAAGCGATCTGTACGTGTCTACTCAGTGTTAGAGTATTTTAAAAATACAGGCCCAAAACATGCTCAAAATCGATATTTTGGGTGCCCAAAGTCGATATGTGCATACATCTTCTGTACCCGTTTATATCTCAAATTCAGACTCAAAACACCCGAATATTCAATATTTTTGGGTCCCAAAAGCAATTTGTACATGCATACTCCGCTTTAGAGTATTTTCAAAATACAGGCCTAAAACATGCTGAAAATCGATATTTTAGCTGCCCAAAGTCAATATGTGTATGTATCTTCTGTACCCGTCTATATCCCAAATTCAGGTTCAAAACACTCGAAAATTCGATATTTTTGGGTCCCAGAAGCAATCTGTACATGTCTACTCCTTGCTAGAATTTTTTAAGATACAAACACAAGACATGCTCAAAATCGATATTTTAGGTGCAAAAAGTCGATATGCGCATGCATCTTCTGTACCCGTTTATATCTCAAATTCTGGCTCAAAACACCCGAAAAATCGATATTTTTGTGTCCCAGAAGCGATCTGTACATGCCTACTCCGTGTTAGAGTATTTTCAAAATACAGGCCCAAAACATGCTGAAAATCGATATTTTAGGTACCCAAAGTCGATATGTGCAAGCATCTTCTGTATCCGTCAATATCCCAAATTCAGGTTCAAAACACCCGAAAATTCAATATTTTTGGGTCCCAGAAGCGATCTGTACATGCCTACAACTTGCTAGAATTTTTTAAGATACAAACCCAAAACATGCTCAAAATCGATATTTTAGGTGCAAAAAGTCGATATGTGCATGCATCTTGTGTACCCGTTTATATCTCAAATTCAGTCTCAAAACACCAGAAAATTCAATATTTTTGGGTCCCAGAAGCGATCTGTACGTGCATACTCCGTGTTTGAGTGTTTTTTAAATACAGGCCAAAAACATGCTGAAAATCGATATTTTATGTGCCCAAAGTCAATATGGGTATGCATCTTCTGTACACGTGTATATCCCAAATTCAAGTTCAAAACACCAGAAAATTCGATATTTTTGGGTCTCAAAATCGATCTGTACATGCCTACTCCTTGCTAGAATGTTTTCAAGATACAGACCCAAAACATGTTAAAAACCGACATTTTAAGTGCAAAAAGTCGATATGTGCATGCATCTTCTGTACCCATTCATATCTCAAATTCAGGCTCAGAACACCCTAAAATTCGATTTATTTGGGTTCCAGAAGCGATCTGTACGTGTCTACTGAGTGTTAGAGTATTTTAAAAATACAGGCCCAAAACATGCTCAAAATCGATATTTTAGGTGCCCAAAGTCGATATGTGCATGCATCTTCTGTATCCGTCTATATCCCAAATTCAGGTTCAAAACACTCGAAAATTTGATGTTTTTGGGTCCCAGAAGCAATCTGTACATGCCTACTTCTTGCTAGAATGTTTTCAAGATACAGACCCAAAACATACTCAAAATCGATATTTTAGGTGCAAAAAGTCGAAATGTGCATGCATCTTCTGTACCCGTATATATCTCAAATTCAGGCTCAAAACACTCGAAAATTCGATATTTTTGGATCCCCAAAGCAATCTGTACATGCCTACTCCGTGTTAGAGTATTTTCAAAATACAGGCCCAAAACATGCTCAAAATCGATATTTTAGGTGCCCAAAGTCGATATGTGCATGCATCTTCTGTATCCGTCTATATCCCAAATTCAGGTTCAAAACACCCGAAAATTCGATATTTTTGGGTTCCAGAAGCGATCTGTACGTGTCTACTCAGTGTTAGAGTATTTTAAAAATACAGGCCCAAAACATGCTCAAAATCGATATTTTGGGTGCCCAAAGTCGATATGTGCATACATCTTCTGTACCCGTTTATATCTCAAATTCAGACTCAAAACACCCGAATATTCAATATTTTTGGGTCCCAAAAGCAATTTGTACATGCATACTCCGCTTTAGAGTATTTTCAAAATACAGGCCTAAAACATGCTGAAAATCGATATTTTAGCTGCCCAAAGTCAATATGTGTATGTATCTTCTGTACCCGTCTATATCCCAAATTCAGGTTCAAAACACTCGAAAATTCGATATTTTTGGGTCCCAGAAGCAATCTGTACATGTCTACTCCTTGCTAGAATTTTTTAAGATACAAACACAAGACATGCTCAAAATCGATATTTTAGGTGCAAAAAGTCGATATGCGCATGCATCTTCTGTACCCGTTTATATCTCAAATTCGGGCTCAAAACACCCGAAAAATCGATATTTTTGTGTCCCAGAAGCGATCTGTACATGCCTACTCCGTGTTAGAGTATTTTCAAAATACAGGCCCAAAACATGCTCAAAATCGATATTTTAGGTACCCAAAGTCGATATGTGCAAGCATCCTCTGTACCCGGTTATATCCGAAAATCTGGCTCAAAACACCCGAAAATTCGATATTTTTAGGTCCCAGAAGCGATCTGTACATGCCTACTCAGTGCTTGAATATTTTCAAATTATACGCTGAAAACATACTAAAAATCGATATTTTGGGTGCCAAAGTCGATATGTGCATGCATCTTCTGTACCCGTTTATATCTCAAATTCAGGCTCAAAACACTCAAAAAAATCGATATTTTTGTGTCCCAGAAGCGATCTGTACATGTCTACACCGTGCTATAGTATTTTCAAAATACAGGCCCAAAACATGCTCAAAATCGATATTTTAGGTGCCCAAAGTCGATATGTGCATGCATCTTCTGTATCCGTTCATATCTCAAATTCAGGCTCAGAACACCCTAAAATTCGATTTATTTGGGTTCCAGAAGAGATCTGTACGTGTCTACTGAGTGTTAGAGTATTTTAAAAATACAGGCCCAAAACATGCTCAAAATCGATATTTTGGGTGCACAAAGTCGATATGTGCATGCATCTTCTGTACCCGTTTATATCTCAAATTCAGACTCAAAACACCCGAATATTCAATATTTTTGGGTCCCAAAAGCAATGTGTACATGCATACTCCGTGTTAGAGTATTTTCAAAATACAGGCCTAAAACATGCTGAAAATCGATATTTTAGCTGCCCAAAGTCAATATGTGTATATATCTTCTGTACCCGTCTATATCTCAAATTCAGTTTCAAAACACTCGAAAATTCGATATTTTTGGATCCCAGAAACAATCTGTACATGCCTACTCCTTGCTAGAATTTTTTAAGATACAAACACAAGACATGCTCAAAATCGATATTTTAGGTGCAAAAAGTCGATATGCGCATGCATCTTCTGTACCCGTTTATATCTCAAATTCAGGCTCAAAACACCCGAAAAATCGATATTTTTGTGTCCCCGAAGCCATCTGAACATGCCTACTCCGTGTTAGAGTATTTTCAAAATACAGGCCTAAAACATGCTCAAAATCGATATTTTAGGTGCCCAAAGTCGATATGTGCAAGCATCTTCTGTATCCGTCTATATCCCAAATTCAGGTTAAAACAACCGAAAATTCGATATTTTTGGGTCCCAGAAGCGATCTGTACATGCCTACAACTTGCTAGAATTTTTTATGATACAAACCCAAAACATGCTCAAAATCGATATTTTAGGTGCAAAAAGTCGATATGTGCATGCATCTTGTGTACCCGTTTATATCTCAAATTCAGTCTCAAAACACCAGAAAATTCAATATTTTTGGGTCCCAGAAGCGATCTGTACGTGCATACTCCGTGTTTGAGTGTTTTTAAAATACTGGCCAAAAACATGCTGAAAATCGATATTTTATGTGCCCAAAGTCAATATGTGTATGCATCTTCTGTACACGTGTATATCCCAAATTCAAGTTCAAAACACCAGAAAATTCGATATTTTTGGGTCCCAAAAGCGATCTGTACATGCCTACTCCTTGCTAGAATGTTTTCAAGATACAGACCCAAAACATGTTAAAAATCGACATTTTAAGTGCAAAAAGTCGATATGTGCATGCATCTTCTGTACCCATTCATATCTCAAATTCAGGCTCAGAACACCCTAAAATTCGATTTATTTGGGTTCCAGAAGCGATCTGTACGTGTCTACTCAGTGTTAGAGTATTTTAAAAATACAGGCCCAAAACATGCTCAAAATCGATATTTTAGGTGCCCAAAGTCGATATGTGCATGCATCTTCTGTATCCGTCTATATCCCAAATTCAGGTTCAAAACACTCGAAAATTTGATGTTTTTGGGTCCCAGAAGCAATCTGTACATGCCTACTTCTTGCTAGAATGTTTTCAAGATACAGACCCAAAACATACTCAAAATCGATATTTTAGGTGCAAAAAGTCGAAATGTGCATGCATCTTCTGTACCCGTTTATATCTCAAATTCAGGCTCAAAACACTCGAAAATTCGATATTTTTGGATCCCCAAAGCAATCTGTACATGCCTACTCCGTGTTAGAGTATTTTCAAAATACAGGCCCAAAACATGCTCAAAATCGATATTTTAGGTGCAAAAAGTCGATATGTGCATGCATCTTCTGTATCCGTCTATATCCCAAATTCAGGTTCAAAACACCCGAAAATTCGATATTTTTGGGTTCCAGAAGCGATCTGTACGTGTCTACTCAGTGTTAGAGTATTTTAAAAATACATGCCCAAAACATGCTCAAAATCGATATTTTGGGTGCCCAAAGTCGATATGTGCATACATCTTCTGTACCCGTTTATATCTCAAATTCAGACTCAAAACACCCGAATATTCAATATTTTTGGGTCCCAAAAGCAATTTGTACATGCATACTCCGCTTTAGAGTATTTTCAAAATACAGGTCTAAAACATGCTGAAAATCGATATTTTAGCTGCCCAAAGTCAATATGTGTATGTATCTTCTGTACCCGTCTATATCCCAAATTCAGGTTCAAAACACTCGAAAATTCGATATTTTTGGGTCCCAGAAGCAATCTGTACATGTCTACTCCTTGCTAGAATTTTTTAAGATACAAACACAAGACATGCTCAAAATCGATATTTTAGGTGCAAAAAGTCGATATGCGCATGCATCTTCTGTACCCGTTTATATCTCAAATTCTGGCTCAAAACACCCGAAAAATCGATATTTTTGTGTCCCAGAAGCGATCTGTACATGCCTACTCCGTGTTAGAGTATTTTCAAAATACAGGCCCAAAACATGCTCAAAATCGATATTTTAGGTACCCAAAGTCGATATGTGCAAGCATCTTCTGTATCCGTCAATATCCCAAATTCAGGTTCAAAACACCCGAAAATTCGATATTTTTGGGTCCCAGAAGCGATCTGTACATGCCTACAACTTGCTAGAATTTTTTAAGATACAAACCCAAAACATGCTCAAAATCGATATTTTAGGTGCAAAAAGTCGATATGTGCATGCATCTTGTGTACCCGTTTATATCTCAAATTCAGTCTCAAAACACCAGAAAATTCAATATTTTTGGGTCCCAGAAGCGATCTGTACGTGCATACTCCGTGTTTGAGTGTTTTTTAAATACAGGCCAAAAACATGCTGAAAATCGATATTTTATGTGCCCAAAGTCAATATGGGTATGCATCTTCTGTACACGTGTATATCCCAAATTCAAGTTCAAAACACCAGAAAATTCGATATTTTTGGGTCTCAAAATCGATCTGTACATGCCTACTCCTTGCTAGAATGTTTTCAAGCTACAGACCCAAAACATGTTAAAAACCGACATTTTAAGTGCAAAAAGTCGATATGTGCATGCATCTTCTGTACCCATTCATATCTCAAATTCAGGCTCAGAACACCCTAAAATTCGATTTATTTGGGTTCCAGAAGCGATCTGTACGTGTCTACTCAGTGTTAGAGTATTTTAAAAATACAGGCCCAAAACATGCTCAAAATCGATATTTTAGGTGCCCAAAGTCGATATGAGCATGCATCTTCTGTATCCGTCTATATCCCAAATTCAGGTTCAAAACACTCGAAAATTTGATGTTTTTGGGTCCCAGAAGCAATCTGTACATGCCTACTTCTTGCTAGAATGTTTTCAAGATACAGACCCAAAACATACTCAAAATCGATATTTTAGGTGCAAAAAGTCGAAATGTGCATGCATCTTCTGTACCCGTATATATCTCAAATTCAGGCTCAAAACACTCGAAAATTCGATATTTTTGGATCCCCAAAGCAATCTGTACATGCCTACTCCGTGTTAGAGTATTTTCAAAATACAGGCCCAAAACATGCTCAAAATCGATATTTTAGGTGCCCAAAGTCGATATGTGCATGCATCTTCTGTATCCGTCTATATCCCAAATTCAGGTTCAAAACACCCGAAAATTCGATATTTTTGGGTTCCAGAAGCGATCTGTACGTGTCTACTCAGTGTTAGAGTATTTTAAAAATACAGGCCCAAAACATGCTCAAAATCGATATTTTGGGTGCCCAAAGTCGATATGTGCATACATCTTCTGTACCCGTTTATATCTCAAATTCAGACTCAAAACACCCGAATATTCAATATTTTTGGGTCCCAAAAGCAATTTGTACATGCATACTCCGCTTTAGAGTATTTTCAAAATACAGGCCTAAAACATGCTGAAAATCGATATTTTAGCTGCCCAAAGTCAATATGTGTATGTATCTTCTGTACCCGTCTATATCCCAAATTCAGGTTCAAAACACTCGAAAATTCGATATTTTTGGGTCCCAGAAGCAATCTGTACATGTCTACTCCTTGCTAGAATTTTTTAAGATACAAACACAAGACATGCTCAAAATCGATATTTTAGGTGCAAAAAGTCGATATGCGCATGCATCTTCTGTACCCGTTTATATCTCAAATTCTGGCTCAAAACACCCGAAAAATCGATATTTTTGTGTCCCAGAAGCGATCTGTACATGCCTACTCCGTGTTAGAGTATTTTCAAAATACAGGCCCAAAACATGCTCAAAATCGATATTTTAGGTACCCAAAGTCGATATGTGCAAGCATCTTCTGTATCCGTCAATATCCCAAATTCAGGTTCAAAACACCCGAAAATTCGATATTTTTGGGTCCCAGAAGCGATCTGTACATGCCTACAACTTGCTAGAATTTTTTAAGATACAAACCCAAAACATGCTCAAAATCGATATTTTAGGTGCAAAAAGTCGATATGTGCATGCATCTTGTGTACCCGTTTATATCTCAAATTCAGTCTCAAAACACCAGAAAATTCAATATTTTTGGGTCCCAGAAGCGATCTGTACGTGCATACTCCGTGTTTGAGTGTTTTTAAAATACAGGCCAAAAACATGCTGAAAATCGATATTTTATGTGCCCAAAGTCAATATGGGTATGCATCTTCTGTACACGTGTATATCCCAAATTCAAGTTCAAAACACCAGAAAATTCGATATTTTTGAGTCTCAAAATCGATCTGTACATGCCTACTCCTTGCTAGAATGTTTTCAAGATACAGACCCAAAACATGTTAAAAACCGACATTTTAAGTGCAAAAAGTCGATATGTGCATGCATCTTCTGTACCCATTCATATCTCAAATTCAGGCTCAGAACACCCTAAAATTCGATTTATTTGGGTTCCTGAAGCGATCTGTACGTGTCTACTCAGTGTTAGAGTATTTTAAAAATACAGGCCCAAAACATGCTCAAAATCGATATTTTAGGTGCCCAAAGTCGATATGTGCATGCATCTTCTGTATCCGTCTATATCCCAAATTCAGGTTCAAAACACTCGAAAATTTGATATTTTTGGGTCCCAGAAGCAATCTGTACATGCCTACTTCTTGCTAAAATGTTTTCAAGATACAGACCCAAAACATGCTCAAAATCGATATTTTAAGTGCAAAAAGTCGAAATGTGCATGCATCTTCTGTACCCGTTTATATCTCAAATTCAGGCTCAAAACACCCGAAAATTCGATATTTTTGGATCCCCAAAGCAATCTGTACAAGCCTACTCCGTGTTAGAGTATTTTCAAAATACAGGCCCAAAACATGCTCAAAATCGATATTTTAGGTGCCCAAAGTCGATATGTGCATGCATCTTCTGTATCCGTCTATATCCCAAATTCAGGTTCAAAACACCCAAAAATTCGATATTTTTGGGTTCCAGAAACGATCTGTACGTGTCTACTCAGTGTTAGAGTATTTTAAAAATACAGGCCCAAAACATGCTCAAAATCGATATTTTGGGTGCCCAAAGTCGATATGTGCATGCATCTTCTGTACCCGTTTATATCTCAAATTCAGACTCAAAACACCCGAATATTCAATATTTTTGGGTCCCAAAAGCAATGTGTACATGCATACTCCGTGTTAGAGTATTTTCAAAACACAGGCCTAAAACATGCTGAAAATCGATATTTTAGCTGCCCAAAGTCAATATGTGTATGTATCTTCTGTACCCGTATATATCCCAAATTCAGGTTCAAAACACTCGAAAATTCGATATTTTTGGGTCCCAGAAGCAATCTGTACATGTCTACTCCTTGCTAGAATTTTTTAAGATACAAACACAAGACATGCTCAAAATCGATATTTTAGGTGCAAAAAGTCGATATGCGCATGGATCTTCTGTACCCGTTTATATCTCAAATTCTGGCTCAAAACACCCGAAAAATCGATATTTTTGTGTCCCAGAAGCGATCTGTACATGCCTACTCCGTGTTAGAGTATTTTCAAAATACAGGCCCAAAACATGCTCAAAATCGATATTTTAGGTACCCAAAGTCGATATGTGCAAGCATCTTCTGTATCCGTCTATATCCCAAATTCTGGTTCAAAACACCCGAAAATTCGATATTTTTGGGTCCCAGAGGCGATCTGTACATGCCTACAACTTCCTAGAATTTTTTAAGATACAAACCCAAGACATGCTCAAAATCGATATTTTAGGTGCAAAAAGTCGATATGTGCATGCATCTTGTGTACCCGTTTATATCTCAAATTCAGGCTTAAAACACCAGAAAATTTAATATTTTTGGGTCCCAGAAGCGATCTGTACGTGCATACTCCGTGTTTGAGTGTTTTTAAAATACAGGCCAAAAACATGCTAAAAATCGATATTTTAGGTGCCCAAAGTCGATATGTGCATTCATCATCTGTACCCGTTTATATCTCAAATTCAGGCTCAAAACACCCGAAAATTCAATATTTTTGGGTCACAGAAGCGATCTATACATGCCTACAACTTGCTACAATTTTTTAAAATACAAACCCAAGACATGCTCAAAATCGATATTTTAGGTGCAAAAAGTCGATATGTGCATGCATCTTGTGTACCCGTTTATATCTCAAATTCAGGCTCAAAACACCAGAAAATTCAATATTTTTGGATCCCAGAAGCGATCTGTACGTGCATACTCCGTGTTTGAGTGTTTTTAAAATACAGGCCAAAAACATGCTGAAAATCGATATTTTATGTGCCCAAAGTCAATATGTGTATGCATCTTCTGTACACGTGTATATCCCAAATTCAAGTTCAAAACACCAGAGAATTCGATATTTTTGGGTCCCAAAAGCGATCTGTACATGCCTACTCCTTGCTAGAATGTTTTCAAGATACAGACCCAAAACATGCTCAAAATCGATATTTTAAGTGCAAAAAGTCGATATGTGCATGCATCTTCTGTACCCGTTTATATCTCAAATTCAGTCTCAAAACACCAGAAAATTCAATATTTTTGGGTCCCAGAAGCGATCTGTACGTGCATACTCCGTGTTAGAGTATTTTAAAAATACAGGCCCAAAACATGCTCAAAATCGATATTTTAGCTGCCCAAAGTCGATATGTGCATGCATCTTCTGTATCCGTCTATATCCCAAATTCAGGTTCAAAACACCCGAAAATTCGATATTTTTGGGTTCCAGAAGCGATCTGTACATGCCTACTCCTTGCTAGAATGTTTTCAAGATACAGACCAAAAACATGTTAAAAATCGACATTTTAAGTGCAAAAAGTCGATATGTGCATGCATCTTCTGTACCCATTCATATCTCAAATTCAGGCTCAGAACACCCTAAAATTCGATTTATTTGGGTTCCAGAAGCGACCTGTACGTGTCTACTCAGTGTTAGAGTATTTTAAAAATACAGGCCCAAAACATGCTCAAAATCGATATTTTAGGTGCCCAAAGTCGATATGTGCATGCATCTTCTGTATCCGTCTATATCCCAAATTTAGGTTCAAAACACTCGAAAATTTGATATTTTTGGGTCCCAGAAGCAATCTGTACATGCCTACTTCTTGCTAAAATGTTTTCAAGATACAGACCCAAAACATGCTCAAAATCGATATTTTAGGTGCAAAAAGTCGAAATGTGCATGCATCTTCTGTACCCGTTTATATCTCAAATTCAGGCTCAAAACACCCGAAAATTCGATATTTTTGGATCCCCAAAGCAATCTGTACATGCCTACTCCGTGTTAGAGTAATTTCAAAATACAGGCCCAAAACATGCTCAAAATCGATATTTTAGGTGCCCAAAGTCGATATGTGCATGCATCTTCTGTATCCGTCTATATCCCAAATTCAGGTTAAAAACACCAGAAAATTCGATATTTTTGGGTTCCAGAAGCGATCTGTACGTGTCTACTCAGTGTTAGAGTATTTTAAAAATACAGGCCCAAAACATGTTCAAAATCGATATTTTGGGTGCCCAAAGTCGATATGTGCATGCATCTTCTGTACCCGTCTATATCCCAAATTCAGGTTCAAAACACTCGAAAATTCGATATTTTTGGGTCCCAGAAGCAATCTGTACATGTCTACTCCTTGCTAGAATTTTTTAAGATACAAACACAAGACATGCTCAAAATCAATATTTTAGGTGCAAAAAGTCGATATGCGCATGCATCTTCTGTACCCGTTTATATCTCAAATTCTGGCTCAAAACACCCGAAAAATCGATATTTTTGTGTCCCCGAAGCGATCTGTACATGCCTACTCCGTGTTAGAGTATTTTCAAAATACAGGCCCAAAAAAATGCTCAAAATCGATATTTTAGGTACCCAAAGTCGATATGTGCAAGCATCTTCTGTATCCGTCTATATCCCAAATTCATGTTCAAAACACCCGAAAATTCGATATTTTTGGGTCCCAGAAGCGATCTGTACATGCCTACAACTTGCTAGAATTTTTTAAGATACAAACCCAAGACATGCTCAAAATCGATATTTTAGGTGCAAAAAGTCGATATGTGCATGCATCTTGTGTACCCGTTTATATCTCAAATTCAGGCTCAAAACACCAGAAAATTCAATATTTTTGAATCCCAGAAGCGATCTGTACGTGCATACTCCGTGTTTGAGTGTTTTTAAAATACAGGCCAAAAACATGCTGAAAATCGATATTTTATGTGCCCAAAGTCAATATGTGTATGCATCTTCTGTACACGTGTATATCCCAAATTCAAGTTCAAAACACCAGAGAATTCGATATTTTTGGGTCCCAAAAGCGATCTGTACATGCCTACTCATTGCTAGAATGTTTTCAAGATACAGACCCAAAACATGCTCAAAATCGATATTTTAAGTGCAAAAAGTCGATATGTGCATGCATCTACTGTACCCGTTTATATCTCAAATTCAGGCTCAAAACTCCGAAAATTCGATATTTTTGGGTCCCAAAAGCGATCTGTACATGTCTACTCCGTGTTAGAGTTTTTTTAAAATACAGGCCCAAAACATGCTAAAAATCGATATTTTAGGTGCCCAAAGTCGATATGTGCATTCATCATCTGTACCCGTTTATATCTCAAATTCAGGCTCAAAACACCCGAAAATTCGATATTTTTGGGTTCCAGAAGCGATCTGTACGTGTCTACTCAGTGTTAGAGTATTTTAAAAATACAGGCCCAAAACATGCTCAAAATCGATATTTTAGGTGCAAAAAGTCGAAATGTGCATGCATCTTCTGTACCCGTTTATATCTCAAATTCAGGCTCAAAACACCCGAAAAATCGATATTTTTGTGTCCCCAAAGCAATCTGTACATGCCTACTCCGTGTTAGAGTATTTTCAAAATACAGGCCAAAAACATGCTCAAAATCGATATTTTAGGTGCCCAAAGTCGATATGTGCATGCATCTTCTGTATCCGTCTATATCCCAAATTCAGGTTCAAAACACCCGAAAATTCGATATTTTTGGGTTCCAGAAGCGATCTGTACATGCCTACTCCTTGCTAGAATTTTTTAAGATACAAACCCAAGACATGCTCAAAATCGATATTTTAGGTGCAAAAAGTCGATATGTGCATACATCTTCTGTACCCGTTTATATCTCAAATTCAGGCTCAAAACACCCGAAAATTCCATATTTTTGGGTCCCTTAAGCGATCTATACATGCATACTCAGTGCTAGAATGTTTTCAAAATATAGGCTCAAAACATGCTAAAAATCGATATTTTAGGTGCCCAAAGTCGATATGTGCATTCATCATCTGTACCCGTTTATATCTCAAATTCAGGCTCAAAACACCCAAAAATTCAATATTTTTGGGTCCCAGAAGCGATCTGTACGTGCACACTCCGTGCTAGAATGTTTTCAAGATACAGACCCAAAACATGTTAAAAATCGACATTTTAAGTGCAAAAAGTCGATATGTGCATGCATTTTCTGTACCCGTTCATATCTCAAATTCAGGCTCAGAACACCCTAAAATTCGATTTATATGGGTTTCAGAAGCGATCTGTACGTGTCTACTCAGTGTTAGAGTATTTTAAAAATACAGGCCCAAAACATGCTCAAAATCGATATTTTAGGTGCCCAAAGTCGATATGTGCATGCATCTTCTGTATCCGTCTATATTCCAAATTCAGGTTCAAAACACTCGAAAATTTGATATTTTTGGGTCCCAGAAGCAATCTGTACATGCCTACTGCTTGCTAGAATTTTTTCAAGATACAGACCCAAAACATGCTCAAAATCGATATTTTAGGTGCAAAAAGTCGAAATGTGCATGCATCTTCTGTACCCGTTTATATCTCAAATTCAGGCTCAAAACACCCGGAAATTCGATATTTTTGGATCCCCAAAGCAATCTGTAAATGCCTACTCCGTGTTAGAGTATTTTCAAGATACAGACCCAAAACATGCTCAAAATCGATATTTTAGGTGCCCAAAGTCGATATGTGCATGCATCTTCTGTACCCGTTTATATCTCAAATTCAGGCTCAAAACACCCGAAAATTCCATATTTTTGGGTCCCTTAAGCGATCTGTACATGCATACTCAGTGCTAGAATGTTTTCAAAATATAGGCTCAAAACATGCTAAAAATCGATATTTTAGGTGTCCAAAGTCGATATGTGCATTCATCTTCTGTACCCGTTTATATCTAAAATTAAGGCTCAAAACACCCGAAAATTCGATATTTTTGGGTCCCAAAAGCGATCTGTACATGTCTACTCCAAGTTAGAGTATTTTTTAAATACAGGCCCAAAACATGCTAAAAATCGATATTTTAGGTGCCCAAAGTCGATATGTGCATGCATCTTCTGTACCCGTTTATATCTCAATTTCAGGCTCAAAACACCCGAAAATTCGATATTTTTGGGTCCCAAAAGCGATCTGTACATGTCTACTCCGTGTTAGAGTATTTTTAAAATACAGGCCCAAAACATGCTAAAAATCGATATTTTAGGTGCCCAAAGTCGATATGTGCATGCATCATCTGTACCCGTTTATATCTCAAATTCAGGCTCAAAACACCAGAAAATTCAATATTTTTGGGTCCCAGAAGCGATCTGTACGTGCACACTCCGTGCTAGAATGTTTTCAAAATACAGACCCAAAACATGTTAAAAATCGACATTTTAAGTGCCCAAAGTCGATATGTGCATGCATCTTCTGTACCCGTTCATATCTCAAATTCAGGCTCAGAACACCCTAAAATTCGATTTATTTGGGTTCCAGAAGCGATCTGTACGTGTCTACTCAGTGTTAGAATATTTTAAAAATACAGGCCCAAAACATGCTCAAAATCGATATTTTAGGTGCCCAAAGTCGATATGTGCATGCATCTTCTGTATCCGTCTATATCCCAAATTCAGGTTCAAAACACTCGAAAATTTGATATTTTTGGGTCCTACAAGCGATCTGTACATGCCTACTCATTGCTAGAATTTTTTCAAGATACAGACCCAAAACATGCTCAAAATCGATATTTTAGGTGCAAAAAGTCGAAATGTGCATGCATCTTCTGTACCCGTTTATATCTCAAATTCAGGCTCAAAACACCCGAAAATTCGATATTTTTGGATCCCCAAAGCAATCTGTACATGCCTATTCCGTGTTAGAGTATTTTCAAAATACAGGCCCAAAACATGCTCAAAATCGATATTTTAGGTGCCCAAAGTCGATATGTGCATGCATCTTCTGTATCCGTCTATATCCCAAATTCATTTTCAAAACACCCGAAAATTCGATATTTTTGGGTTCCAGAAGCGATCTGTACATGCCTACTCCTTGCTAGAATTTTTTAAGATACAAACCCAAGACATGCTCAAAATCGATATTTTAGGTGCAAAAAGTCGATATGTGCATACATCTTCTGTACCCGTTTATATCTCAAATTCAGGCTCAAAACACCCGAAAATTCGATATTTTTGGGTCCCTTAAGCGATCTGTACATGCATACTCAGTGCTAGAATGTTTTCAAAATATAGGCTCAAAACATGCTAAAAATCGATATTTTAGGTGTCCAAAGTCGATATGTGCATTCATCTTCTGTACCCGTTTATATCTAAAATTAAGGCTCAAAACACCCGAAAATTCGATATTTTTGGGTCCCAAAAGCGATCTGTACATGTCTACTCCAAGTTAGAGTATTTTTTTAAATACAGGCCCAAAACATGCTAAAAATCGATATTTTAGGTGCCCAAAGTCGATATGTGCATGCATCTTCTGTACCCGTTTATATCTCAAATTCAGGCTCAAAACACCCGAAAATTCGATATTTTTGGGTCCCAAAAGCGATCTGTACATGTCTACTCCGTGTTAGAGTATTTTTAAAATACAGGCCCAAAACATGCTAAAAATCGATATTTTAGGTGCCCAAAGTCGATATGTGCATGCATCATCTGTACCCGTTTATATCTCAAATTCAGGCTCAAAACACTCAAAAATTCAATATTTTTGGGTCCCCGAAGCGATCTGTACGTGCACACTCCGTGTTAGAGTGTTTTTAAAATACAGGCCCAAAACATGCTGAAAATCGATATTTTATGTGCCCAAAGTCAAAATGTGTATGCATCTTCTGTACACGTGTATATCCCTAATTCAGGTTCTAAACACCTGAAAATTCGATATTTTTGGGTCCCAGAAGCGATCTGCATATACCTACTCCTTGCTAGAATGTTTTCAAGATACAGACCCAAAACATGTTAAAAATCGATATTTTAAGTGCAAAAAGTCGATATGTGCATGCATCCTCTGTACCCGTTTATATCTCAAATTCAGGCTCAAAACACCCAAAAAATCGATATTTTTGTGTCCCAGAAGCGATCTGTACATGCCTACTACGTGTTAATGTATTTTCAAAATACAGGCCCAAAACATGCTGAAAATCTATATTTTATGTGCCCAAAGTCAATATGTGTATGCTTCTTCTGTACGCGTCTATATCCCAAATTCAGGTTCAAAACACCAGAAAATTCGGTATTTTTGGGTCCTACAAGCGATCTGTACAAGCCTACTCATTGCTAGAATTTTTTCAAGATACAGACCCAAAACATGCTCAAAATCGATATTTTAGGTACAAAAAGTCGATATGTGCATGCATCCTCTGTACGCGGTTATATCCCAAATTCTGGCTCAAAACACCCGAAAATTCGATATTTTTGGGTCCCAGCAGCGATATGTACATGCCTACTCAGTGCTAGAATATTTTCAAATTATACGCCCAAAACATACTAAAAATCGATATTTTGGGTGCCAAAGTCGATATGTGCATGCATCTTCTGTACCCGTTCATATCTCAAATTCAGGCTCAGAACACCCTAAAATTCGATTTATTTGGGTTCCAGATGCGAACTGTACGTGTCTACTCAGTGTTAGAGTATTTTAAAAATACAGGCCCAAAACATGCTCAAAATCGATATTTTGGGTGCCCAAAGTCGATATGTGCATGCATCTTCTGTACCCGTTTATATCTCAAATTCAGACTCAAAACACCCAAATATTCGATATTTTTGGGTCCCAATAGCAATGTGTACATGCATACTCCGTGTTAGAGTATTTTCAAAATACAGGCCTAAAACATGCTGAAAATCGATATTTTAGCTGCCCAAAGTCAATATGTGTATGCATCTTCTGTACATGTGTATATCCCAAATTCAAGTTCAAAACACCAGAAAATTCGATATTTTTGGGTCCCAAAAGCGACCTGTACATGCCTACTCCTTGCTAGAATGTTTTCAAGATACAGACCCAAAACATGCTCAAAATCGATATTTTAAGTGCAAAAAGTCGATATGTGCATGCATCTTCTGTACCCGTTTATATCTCAAATTCAGGCTCAAAACTCCGAAAATTCGATATTTTTGGGTCCCAAAAGCGATCTGTACATGTCTACTCCGTGTTAGAGTTTTTTTAAAATACAGGCCCAAAACATGCTAAAAATCGATATTTTAGGTGCCCAAAGTCGATATGTGCATTCATCATCTGTACCCGTTTATATCTCAAATTCAGGCTCAAAACACCCGAAAATTCAATATTTTTGGGTCCCAGAAGCGATCTGTACGTGCACACTCCGTGCTAGAATGTTTTTCAAGATACAGACCCAAAACATGTTAAAAATCGACATTTTAAGTGCAAAAAGTCGATATGTGCATGCATCTTCTGTATCCGTCTATATCCCAAATTCAGGTTCAAAACACCCGAAAATTCGATATTTTTGGGTTCCAGAAGCGATCTGTACATGCCTACTCCTTGCTAGAATTTTTTAAGATACAAACCCAAGACATGCTCAAAATCGATATTTTAGGTGCAAAAAGTCGATATGTGCATACATCTTCTGTACCCGTTTATATCTCAAATTCAGGCTCAAAACACCCGAAAATTCGATATTTTTGGGTCCCTTAAGCGATCTGTACATGCATACTCAGTGCTAGAATGTTTTCAAAATATAGGCTCAAAACATGCTAAAAATCGATATTTTAGGTGTCCAAAGTCGATATGTGCATTCATCTTCTGTACCCGTTTATATCTAAAATTAAGGCTCAAGACACCCGAAAATTCGATATTTTTGGGTCCCAAAAGCGATCTGTACATGTCTACTCCAAGTTAGAGTATTTTTTAAATAAAGGCCCAAAACATGCTAAAAATCGATATTTTAGGTGCCCAAAGTCGATATGTGCATGCATCTTCTGTACCCGTTTATATCTCAAATTCAGGCTCAAAACACCCGAAAATTCGATATTTTTGGGTCCCAAAAGCGATCTGTACATGTCTACTCCGTGTTAGAGTATTTTTAAAATACAGGCCCAAAACATGCTAAAAATCGATATTTTAGGTGCCCAAAGTCGATATGTGCATGCATCATCTGTACCCGTTTATATCTCAAATTCAGGCTCAAAACACTCAAAAATTCAATATTTTTGGGTCCCCGAAGCGATCTGTACGTGCACACTCCGTGTTAGAGTGTTTTTAAAATACAGGCCCAAAACATGCTGAAAATCGATATTTTATGTGCCCAAAGTCAAAATGTGTATGCATCTTCTGTACACGTGTATATCCCTAATTCAGGTTCTAAACACCTGAAAATTCAATTCTTTTGGGTCCCAGAAGCAATCTGCATATACCTACTCCTTGCTAGAATGTTTTCAAGATACAGACCCAAAACATGTTAAAAATCGATATTTTAAGTGCAAAAAGTCGATATGTGCATGCATCCTCTGTACCCGTTTATATCTCAAATTCAGGCTCAAAACACCCAAAAAATCGATATTTTTGTGTCCCAGAAGCGATCTGTACATGCCTACTCCGTGTTAATGTATTTTCAAAATACAGGCCCAAAACATGCTGAAAATCTATATTTTATGTGCCCAAAGTCAATATGTGTATGCTTCTTCTGTACGCGTCTATATCCCAAATTCAGGTTCAAAACACCAGAAAATTCGGTATTTTTGGGTCCTACAAGCGATCTGTACATGCCTACTCATTGCTAGAATTTTTTCAAGATACAGACCCAAAACATGCTCAAAATCGATATTTTAGGTACAAAAAGTCGATATGTGCATGCATCCTTTGTACCCGGTTATATCCCAAATTCTGTCTCAAAACACCCGAAAATTCGATATTTTTGGGTCCCAGCAGCGATATGTACATGCCTACTCAGTGCTAGAATATTTTCAAATTATACGCCCAAAACATACTAAAAATCGATATTTTGGGTGCCAAAGTCGATATGTGCATGCATCTTCTGTACCCGTTCATATCTCAAATTCAGGCTCAGAACACCCTAAAATTCGATTTATTTGGGTTCCAGATGCGAACTGTACGTGTCTACTCAGTGTTAGAGTATTTTAAAAATACAGGCCCAAAACATGCTCAAAATCGATATTTTGGGTGCCCAAAGTCGATATGTGCATGCATCTTCTGTACCCGTTTATATCTCAAATTCAGACTCAAAACACCCAAATATTCGATATTTTTGGGTCCCAATAGCAATGTGTACATGCATACTCCGTGTTAGAGTATTTTCAAAATACAGGCCTAAAACATGCTGAAAATCGATATTTTAGCTGCCCAAAGTCAATATGTGTATGCATCTTCTGTACATGTGTATATCCCAAATTCAAGTTCAAAACACCAGAAAATTCGATATTTTTGGGTCCCAAAAGCGATCTGTACATGCCTACTCCTTGCTAGAATGTTTTCAAGATACAGACCCAAAACATGCTCAAAATCGATATTTTAAGTGCAAAAAGTCGATATGTGCATGCATCTTCTGTACCCGTTTATATCTCAAATTCAGGCTCAAAACTCCGAAAATTCGATATTTTTGGGTCCCAAAAGCGATCTGTACATGTCTACTCCGTGTTAGAGTTTTTTTAAAATACAGGCCCAAAACATGCTAAAAATCGATATTTTAGGTGCCCAAAGTAGATATGTGCATTCATCATCTGTACCCGTTTATATCTCAAATTCAGGCTCAAAACACCCGAAAATTCAATATTTTTGGGTCCCAGAAGCGATCTGTACGTGCACACTCCGTGCTAGAATGTTTTCAAGATACAGACCCAAAACATGTTAAAAATCTACATTTTAAGTGCAAAAAGTCGATATGTGCATGCATCTTCTGTACCCGTTCATATCTCAAATTCAGGCTCAGAACACCCTAAAATTCGATTTATTTGGGTTCCAGAAGCGATCTGTACGTGTCTACTCAGTGTTAGAATATTTTAAAAATACAGGCCCAAAACATGCTCAAAATCGATATTTTAGGTGCCCAAAGTCGATATGTGCATGCATCTTCTGTATCCGTCTATATCCCAAATTCAGGTTCAAAACACTCGAAAATTTGATATTTTTGGGTCCCAGAAGCAATCTGTACATGCCTACTTCTTGCTAGAATTTTTTCAAGATACAGTCCCAAAACATGCTCAAAATCGATATTTTAGGTGCAAAAAGTCGAAATGTGCATGCATCTTCTGTACCCGTTTATATCTCAAATTCAGGCTCAAAACACCCGAAAATTCGATATTTTTGGATCCCCAAAGCAATCTGTACATGCCTACTCCGTGTTAGAGTATTTTCAAAATACAGGCCCAAAACATGCTGGAAATCGATATTTTAGCTGCCCAAAGTCGATATGTGCATGCATCTTCTGTATCCGTCTATATCCCAAATTCAGGTTTAAAACACCCGAAAAATTCGATATTTTTGGGTTCCAGAAGCGATCTGTACATGCCTACTCCTTGCTAGAATTTTTTAAGATACAAACCCAAGACATGCTCAAAATCGATATTTTAGGTTCAAAAAGTCGATATGTGCATACATCTTCTGTACCCGTTTGTATCTCAAATTAAGGCTCAAAACACCCGAAAATTCCATATTTTTGGGTCCCTTAAGCTATCTGTACATGCATACTCAGTGCTAGAATGTTTTCAAAATATAGGCTCAAAACATGCTAAAAATCGATATTTTAGGTGTCCAAAGTCGATATGTGCATTCATCTTCTGTACCCGTTTATATCTCAAATTCAGGCTCAAAACACCCGAAAATTCTATATTTTTGGGTCCCAAAAGCGATCTGTACATGTCTACTCCGAGTTAGAGTGTTTTTAAAATACAGGCCCAAAACATGCTGAAAATCGATATTTTATGTGCCCAAAGTCGATATGTGCATGCATCCTCTATACCCGTTTATATCTCAAATTCAGGCTCAAAACTCCGAAAATTCGGTTTTTTTGGGTCCCTTAAGCAATCTGCACATGCCTACTCAGTGCTAGAATGTTTTTAAAATACAGGCTTAAAACATGCTATAAATCGATATTTTAGGTGTCCAAAGTCGATATGTGCATGTATCTTCTGAACCCGTTTATATCTCAAATTCAGGCTCAAAACACCCAAAAAATCGATATTTTTGTGTCCCAGAAGCGATCTGTACATGTCTACTTCGTGTTAATTTTTTTTCAAAATACAGGCCCAAAACATGCTGAAAATCTATATTTTATGTGCCCAAAGTCAATATGTGTATGCTTCTTCTGTACGCGTCTATATCCCAAATTCAGGTTCAAAACACCAGAAAATTCGGTATTTTTGGGTCCTACAAGCGAACTGTACATGCCTACTCATTGCTAGAATTTTTTCAAGATACAGACCCAAAACATGCTCAAAATCGATATTTTAGGTGCAAAAAGTCGATATGTGCATGCATCCTCTGTACCCGGTTATATCCCAAATTCTGGCTCAAAACACCCGAAAATTCGATATTTTTGGGTCCCAGAAGCGATCTGTACATGCCTACTCAGTGCTAGAATATTTTCAGATTATACGCCCAAAACATACTAAAAATCGATATTTTGGGTGCCAAAGTCGATATGTGCATGCATCTTCTGAACCCGTTTATATCTCAAATTCAGGCTCAAAACACCAAAAAATCGATATTTTTGTGTCCCAGAAGCGATCTGTACATGTCTACACCGTGCTATAGTATTTTCAAAATACAGGCCCAAAACATGCTCAAAATCGATATTTTAAGTTCCCAAAGTCGATATGTGCATGCATCTTCTGTACCCGTTCATATCTCAAATTCAGGCTCAGAACACCCTAAAATTCGATTTATTTGGGTTCCAGAAGCGATCTGTACGTGTCTACTCAGTGTTAGAGTATTTTAAAAATACAGGCCCAAAACATGCTCAAAATCGATATTTTGGGTGCCCAAAGTCAATATGTGCATGCATCTTCTGTACCCGTTTATATCTCAAATTCAGACTCAAAACACCCGAATTTTCGATATTTTTGGGTCCCAATAACAATGTGTACATGCATACTCCGTGTTAGAGTATTTTCAAAATACAGGCCTAAAACATGCTGAAAATCGATATTTTAGCTGCCCAAAGTCAATATGTGTATGCATCTTCTGTACCCGTCTATATCCCAAATTCAAGTTTAAAACACTCGAAAATTCGATATTTTTGGGTCCCAGAAGCAATCTGTACATGCCTACTTCTTGCTAGAATGTTTTCAAGATACAAACCCAAAACATGCTCAAAATCGATATTTTAGGTGCCCAAAGTCCGATATGTGCATGCATCTTCTGTACCCGTTTATATCTCAAACTCAGGCTCAAAACACCCGAAAATTCCATATTTTTGGGTCCCTTAAGCGATCTGTACATGCATACTCAGTGCTAGAATGTTTTCAAAATATAGGCTCAAAACATGCTAAAAATCGATATTTTAGGTGTCCAAAGTCAATATGTGCATTCATCTTCTGTACCCGTTTATATCTCAAATTCAGGCTCAAAACACCCGAAAATTCGATATTTTTGGGTCCCAAAAGCGATCTGTACATGTCTACTCCAAGTTAGAGTATTTTTTAAATACAGGCCCAAAACATGCTCAAAATCGATATTTTAGGTGCCCAAAGTCGATATGTGTATGCATCTTCTGTACCCGTTTATATCTAAAATTCAGGCTCAAAACACCCGAAAATTCGATATTTTTGGGTCCCAAAAGCGATCTGTACATGTCTACTCCAAGTTAGAGTATTTTTTAAATACAGGCCCAAAACATGCTAAAAATCGATATTTTAGGTGCCCAAAGTCGATATGTGCATGCATCTTCTGTACCCGTTTATATCTCAAATTCAGGCTCAAAACACCCGAAAATTCGATATTTTTGGGTCCCAAAAGCGATCTGTACATGTCTACTCCGTGTTAGAGTATTTTTAAAATACAGGCCCAAAACATGCTAAAAATCGATATTTTAGGTGCAAAAAGTCAATATGTGCATGCATCATCTGTACCCGTTTATATCTCAAATTCAGGCTCAAAACACTCGAAAATTCAATATTTTTGGGTCCCAGAAGCGATCTGTATATACCTACTTCTTGCTAGAATGTTTTCAAGATACAGTCCCAAAACATGTTAAAAATCGATATTTTAAGTGCAAAAAGTCGATATGTGCATGCATCCTCTGTACCCGTTTATATCTCAAATTCAGGCTCAAAACTCCGAAAATTCGTGTTTTTTGGGTCCCTTAAGCAATCTGCACATGCCTACCCAGTGCTAGAATGTTTTTAAAATACAGGCCCAAAACATGCTGAAATTCTATATATTAGGTGCCCAAAGTCAATATGTGCATGCATCTTCTGTACCCGTCTATATCCCAAATTCAGGTTCAAAACACCCAAAAAATCGATATTTTTGTGTCCCAGAAGCGATCTGTACATGCCTACTCCGTGTTAATGTATTTTTTTTTAAATACAGGCCCAAAACATGCTGAAAATCTATATTTTATGTGCCCAAAGTCAATATGTGTATGCATCTTCTGTACCCGTCTATATCTCAAATTCAGGTTCAAAAAACCCGAATATTCAATATTTTTGGGTCCCAAAAGCAATGTGTACATGCATACTCCGTGTTAGAGTATTTTCAAAATACAGGCCCAAAACATGCTTAAAATCGATATTTTAGCTGCCCAAAGACAATATGTGTATGTATCTTCTGTACCCGTCTATATCCCAAATTCAGGTTCAAAACACTCGAAAGTTCGGTATTTTTGGGTCCCAGAAGCAATCTGTACATGCCTACTCCTTGCTAGAATTTTTTAAGATACAAACACAAGACATGCTCAAAATCGATATTTTTGGTGCAAAAAGTCGATATGTGCATGCATCTTCTGTACCCGTCTATATCTCAAATTCAGGCTCAAAACACCCAAAAAATCGATATTTTTGTGTCTCAGAAGCGATCTGTACATGCCTACTCCGTGTTAATGTATTTTCAAAATACAGCCCCAAAACATGCTCAAAATCTATATATTAGGTGCCCAAAGTCAATATGTGTATGCATCTTCTGTACCCGTCTATATCCCAAATTCAGGTTCAAAACAGCAGAAAATTCGGTATTTTTGGGTCCCAGAAGCAATCTGTACATGCCTACTTCTTGCTAGAATGTTTTCAAGATACAGACCCAAAACATGCTCAAAATCGATATTTTAGGTGCAAAAAGTCGAAATGTGCATGCATCTTCTGTACCCGTTTATATCTCAAATTCAGGCTCAAAACTCCCGAAAATTCGATATTTTTGGATCCCCGAAGCGATCTGTACATGCCTACTCCGTGTTAGAGTATTTTCAAAATACAGGCCCAAAACAAGCTCAAAATCGATATTTTAGGTGCCCAAAGTCGATATGTGCATGCATCTTCTGTATCCGTCTATATCCCAAATTCAGGTTCAAAACACCCGAAAATTCGATATTTTTGGGTCCCAGAAGCGATCTGTACATGCCTACTCCTTGCTAGAATTTTTTAAGATACAAACCCAAGACATGCTCAAAATCGATATTTTAGTTGCAAAAAGTCGATATGTGCATGCATCTTCTGTACCCGTTTATATCTCAAATTCAGGCTCAAAACACCCGAAAATTCCATATTTTTGGGTCCCTTAAGCGATCTGTACATGCATACTCAGTGCTAGAATGTTTTCAAAATATAGGCCCAAAACATGCTAAAAATCGATATTTTAGGTGTCCAAAGTCGATATGTGCATGCATCTTCTGTACCCGTTTATATCTAAAATTCAGGCTCAAAACACCCGAAAATTCGATATTTTTGGGTCCCAAAAGCGATCTGTACATGTCTACTCCGAGTTAGAGTATTTTTTAGGTACAGGCCCAAAACATGCTAAAAATCGATATTTTAGGTGCCCAAAGTCGATATGTGCATGCATCTTCGGTACACGTGTATATCCCTAATTCAGGTTCAAAACACCAGAATATTTAATTTTCTTGGGTCCCAGAAGCGATCTGTATATACCTACTCCTTGCTAGAATGTTTTCAAGATACAGACCCAAAACATGTTAAAAATCGATATTTTAAGTGCAAAAAGTCGATATGTGCATGCATCCTCTGTACTCGTTTATATCTCAAATTCAGGCTCAAAGCTCCGAAAATTCGTTTTTTTTGGGTCCCTTAAGCAATCTGCACGTTCCTACTCAGTGCTAGAATGTTTTTAAAATCCAGGCTTAAAACATGCTATAAATCGATATTTTAGGTGTCCAAAGTCGATATGTGCATGTATCTTCTGAACCCGTTTATATCTCAAATTCAGGCTCAAAACACCCAAAAAATCGATATTTTTGTGTCCCAGAAGCGATCTGTACATGCCTACTCCGTGTTAATGTATTTTCAAAATACAGGCCCAAAACATGCTAAAAATCTATAATTTATGTGCCCAAAATCAATATGTGTATGCATCTTCTGTATCCGTCTATATCCCAAATTCAGGTTCAAAACACCAGAAAATTCGGTATTTTTGGGTCCTACAAGCGATCTGTACATGCCTACTCATTGCTAGAATTTTTTCAAGATACAGACCCAAAACATGCTCAAAATCTAAATTTTAGGTGCAAAAAGTCGATATGTGCATGCATCCTCTGTACCCGGTTATATCCCAAATTCTGGCTCAAAACTCCCGAAAATTCGATATTTTTGGGTCCCAGAAGCGATCTGTACATGCCTACTCAGTGCTAGAATATTTTCAAATTATTCGCTGAAAACATACTAAAAATCGATATTTTGGGTGCCAAAGTCGATATGTGCATGCATCTTCTGTACCCATTTATATCTCAAATTCTGACTCAAAACACCCAAATATTCAATATTTTTGGGTCCCCAAAGCAATGTGTACATGCATACTCCGTGTTAGAGTATTTTCAAAATACAGGCCTAAAACATGCTGAAAATCGATATTTTAGCTGCCCAAAGTCAATATGTGTATGTATCTTCTGTACCCGTCTATATCCCAAATTCAGGTTCAAAATACTCGAAAATTCGATATTTTTGGGTCCCAGAAGCAATCTGTACATGCCTACTTCTTGCTAGAATGTTTTCAAGATACAGACCCAAAACATGCTCAAAATCGATATTTTAGGTGCAAAAAGTCAAAATGTGCATGCATCTTCTGTACCCGTTTATATCTCAAATTCAGGCTCAAAACACCCGAAAATTCGATATTTTTGGGTCCCCGAAGCGATCTGTACATGCCTACTCCGTGTTAATGTATTTTCAAAATACAGGCCAAAAACATGCTGAAAATCTATATATTAGGTGCTTAAAGTCAATATGTGTATGCATCTTCTGTACCCGTCTATATCCCAAATTCAGGTTCAAAACACCATAAAATTCGGTATTTTTAGGTCCCAGAAGCGATCTGTACATGCCTACTCCTTGCTAGAATTTTTTCAAGATACAGACCCAAAACATGCTCAAAATCGATATTTTAGGTGCAAAAAGTCGATATGTGCATGCATCCTCTGTACCCGGTTATATCCCAAATTCAGGCTCAAAACCCCCGAAAATTCGATATTTTTGGGTCCCAGAAGCGATCTGTACATGCCTACTCAGTGCTAGAATATTTTCAAATTATACGCTGAAAACATACTAAAAATCGATATTTTGGGTGCCAAAGTCGATATGTGCATGCATCTTCTGTACCCGTTTATATCTCAAATTCAGACTCAAAACACACAAATATTCAATATTTTTGGGTCCCAAAAGCAATGTGTACATGCATACTCCGTGCTAGAAGGTTTTCAAAATAAAGGCTCAAAACATGCTAAAAATCGATATTTTAGGTGTCCAAAGTCGATATGTGCATGCATCTTCTGTACCCGTTTATATCTAAAATTCAGGCTCAAAACACCCGAAAATTCCATATTTTTGGGTCCCAAAAGCGATCTGTACATGTCTACTCCGAGTTAGAGTATTTTTTAAGTACAGACCCAAAACATGCTAAAAATCGATATTTTAGGTGCCCAAAGTCGATATGTGCATTCATCATCTGTACCCGTTTATATCTCAAATTCAGGCTCAAAACACCCGAAAATTCAATATTTTTGGGTCCCAGAAGCGATCTGTACGTGCACACTCCGTGCTAGAATGTTTTCAAGACACAGACGCAAAACATGTTAAAAATCGACATTTTAAGTGCAAAAAGTCGATATGTGCATGCATCTTCTGTACCCGTTTATATCTCAAATTCAGGCTCAAAACTCCGAAAATTCGATTTTTTTGGGTCCCTTAAGCAATCTGCACATGCCTACTTAGTGCTAGCATGTTTTTAAAATACACGCTTAAAACATGCTATAAATCGATATTTTAGGTGTCCAAAGTCGATATGTGCATGCATCTTCTGAACCCGTTTATATCTCAAATTCAAGCTCAAAACACCCAAAAAATCGATATTTTTGTGTCCCAGAAACGATCTGTACATGCCTACTCCGTGTTAGAGTATTTTCAAAATACAAACCCAAGACATGCTCAAAATCGATATTTTAGGTGCAAAAAGTCGATATGTGCATGCATCTTCTGTACCCGTTTATATCTCAAATTCAGGCTCAAAACACCCGAAAATTCCATATTTTTTGGTCCCTTAAGCGATCTGTACATGCATACTCAGTGCTAGTATGTTTTCAAAATATAGGCTCAAAACATTCTCAAAATCGATATTTTAGGTGTCCAAAGTCGATATGTGCATGCATCTTCTGTACCCGTTTATATCTAAAATTCAGGCTCAAAACACCAGAAAATTCGATATTTTTGTGTCCCAAAAGCGATCTGTACATGTCTACTCCAAGTTAGATTATTTTTTAAATACAGGCCCAAAACATGCTAAAAATTGATATTTTAGGTGCCCAAAGTCGATATGTGCATGCATCCTCTGTACCCGTTTATATCTCAAATTCAGGCTCAAAACTCCGAAAATTCGGTTTTTTTGGGTCCCGTAAGCAATCTGCACATGCCTACTCAGTGATAGAATGTTTTTAAAATACAGGCTTAAAACATGCTATAAATCGATATTTTAGGTGTCCAAAGTCGATATGTGCATGTATCTTCTGAACCCATTTATATCTCAAATTCAGGCTCAAAACACCCAAAAAATCGATATTTTTGTGTCCCCGAAGCGATCTGTACATGCCTATTCCGTGTTAATGTATTTTCAATTTATACGCCCAAAACATACTAAAAATCGATATTTTGGGTGCCAAAGTCGATATGTGCATGCATCTTCTGTACCCGTTTATATCTCAAATTCAGGCTCAAAACACCCAAAAAATCGATATTTTTGTGTCCCAGAAGCGATCTGTACATGTCTACACGGTGCTATAGTATTTTCAAAGTACAGGCCCAAAACATGCTCAAAATCGATATTTTAGGTTCCCAAAGTCGATATGTGCATGCATCTTCTGTACCTGTTCATATCTCAAATTCAGGCTCAGAACACCTTAAATTCGATTTATTTGGGTTCCAGAAGCGATCTGTACGTGTCTACTCAGTGTTAGAGTATTTTAAAAATACAGGCCCAAAACATGCTCAAAATCGATATTTTGGGTGCCCAAAGTCTATATGTGCATGCATCTTCTGTATCTGTCTATATCCCAAATTCAGGTTCAAAACACCCGAAAAATCGATATTTTTGGATCCCAGAAGCGATCTGTACATGCCTACTCCTTGCTAGAGTTTTTTAAGATACAAACCCAAGACATGCTCAAAATCGATATTTTAGGTGCAAAAAGTCGATATGTGCATGCATCTTCTGTACCCGTTTATATCTCAAATTCAGGCTCAAAACACCCGAAAATTCCATATTTTTGGGTCCCTTAAGCGATCTGTACATGCATACTCAGTGCTAGAATGTTTTCAAAATATAGGCTCAAAACATGCTAAAAATCGATATTTTAGCTGCCCAAAGTCGATATGTGCATGCATCTTCTGTACCCGTTTATATCTCAAATTCAGACTCAAAACACCCGAATATTCTATATTTTTGGGTCCCAAAAGCAATGTGTACATGCATACTCCGTGTTAGAGTATTTTCAAAATACAGCCCTAAAACATGCTGAAAATCGATATTTTAGCTGCCCAAAGTCAATATGTGTATGCATCTTCTGTACACGTGTATATCCCTAATTCAGGTTCAAAACACCAGAAAATTCGAATATTTTGGGTCCCAGAAGCGATCTGTACATGCCTACTCCTTGTTAGAATATTTTCAAGATACAGACCCAAAACATGCTCAAAATCGATAATTTAAGTGCAAAAAGTCGATATGTGCATGAATCTTCTGTACCCGTTTATATCTCAAATTCAGGCTCAAAACTCCGAAAATTCGATATTTTTGGGTCCCTTAAGCAATCTGCACATGCTTACTCAGTGCTAGAATGTTTTTAAAATACAGGCTTAAAACATGCTATAAATCAATATTTTAGGTGTCCAAAGTCGATATGTGCATGCATCTTCTGAACCCGTTTATATCTCAAATTCAGGCTCAAAACACCCAAAAAATCGATATTTTTGTGTCCCAGAAGCGATCTGTACATGCCTACTCAGTGTTAGAGTATTTTCAAAATACCGGCCCAAAACATGCTCAAAATCGATATTTTAGGTGCCCAAAGTCGATATGTGCATGCATCTTCTGTACCCGTTTATATCTCAAATTTAGGCTCAAAACACCCGAATATTCGATATTTTTGGGTCCCAAAAGCAATGTGTACATGCATACTCCGTGTTAGAGTATTTTCAAAATACAGGCCTAAAACATGCTGAAAATCGATATTTTAGCTGCCCAAAGTCAATATGTGTATGCATCTTCTGTACCCGTCTATATCCCAAATTCAGGTTCAAAACACTCGAAAATTCGATATTTTTGGGTCCCTGAAACAATCTATACATGCCTACTTCTTGCTAGAATGTTTTCAAGATACAGACCCAAAACATGCTCAAAATCGATATTTTAGGTGCAAAAAGTCGAAATGTGCATGCATCTTCTGTACCCGTTTATATCTCAAATTCAGGCTCAAAACCCCCGAAAATTCGATATTTTTGTGTCTCAGAAGCGATCTGTACATGCCTACACAGTGTTAGAGTATTTTCAAAATACAGGCCCAAAACATGCTCAAAATCGTTATTTTACCTGCCCAAAGTCAATATGTGTATGCATCTTCTGTACCCGTCAATATCCCAAATTCAGGTTCAAAACACCCGAAAATTCGATAATTTTGGGTCCCAGAAGCGATCTGTACATGCCTACTCAGTGCTAGAATATTTTCAAGATACAGACCCAAAACATGCTCAAAATCGATATTTTAAGAGCAAAAAGTCGATATGTGCATGCATCCTCTGTACCCGGTTATATCCCAAATTCTGGCTCAAAACCCCCGAAAATTCGATATTTTTAGGTCCCAGAAGCGATCTGTACATGCCTACTCAGTGCTAGAATATTTTCAAATTATACGCTGAAAACATACTAAAAATCGATATTTTGGGTGCCAAAGTCGATATGTGCATGCATCTTCTGTACCCGTTTATATCTCAAATTCAGACTCAAAACACACAAATATTCAATATTTTTGGGTCCCAAAAGCAATGTGTACATGCATACTCCGTGCTAGAATGTTTTCAAAATAAAGGCTCAAAACATGCTAAAAATCGATATTTTAGGTGTCCAAAGTCGATATGTGCATGCATCTTCTGTACCCGTTTATATCTAAAATTCAGGCTCAAAACACCCGAAAATTCCATATTTTTGGGTCCCAAAAGCGATCTGTACATGTCTACTCCGAGTTAGAGTATTTTTTAAGTACAGACCCAAAACATGCTAAAAATCGATATTTTAGGTGCCCAAAGTCGATATGTGCATGCATCTTCTGTACCCGTTTATATCTCAAAATTCAGGCTCAAAACACCCGAAAATTCAATATTTTTGGGTCCCAGAAGCGATATGTACGTGCATACTACGTGTTTGAGTGTTTTTAAAATACAGGCCAAAAACATGCTGAAAATCGATATTTTATGTGCCCAAAGTCAATATGTGTATGCATCTTCTGTACACGTGTATATCCCAAATTCAAGTTCAAAACACCAGAAAATTCGATATTTTTGGGTCCCAAAAGCGATCTGTACGTGAATACTCAGTGCTAGAATGTTTTCAAAATATAGGCTCAAAACATGCTAAAAATCGATATTTTAGGTGTCCAAAGTCGATATGTGCATGCATCTTCTGTACCCGTTTATATCTCAAATTCAGGCTCAAAACTCCGAAAATTCGATATTTTTGGGTCCCAAAAGCGATCGGTACATGTCTACTCCGTGTTAGAGTATTTTTAAAATACAGGCCCGAAACATGATAAAAATCGATATTTTAGATGCACAAAGTCGATATGTGCATTCATCATCTGTACCCGTTTATATCTCAAATTCAGGCTCAAAACACCCGAAAATTCAATATTTTTGGGTCCCAGAAGCGATCTGTACGTGCACACTCCGTGCTAGAATGTTTTCAAGACACAGACGCAAAACATGTTAAAAATCGACATTTTAAGTGCAAAAAGTCGATATGTGCATGCATCTTCTGTACCCGTTTATATCTCAAATTCAGGCTCAAAACTCCGAAAATTCGATTTTTTTGGGTCCCTTAAGCAATCTGCACATGCCTACTTAGTGCTAGCATGTTTTTAAAATACACGCTTAAAACATGCTATAAATCGATATTTTAGGTGTCCAAAGTCGATATGTGCATGCATCTTCTGAACCCGTTTATATCTCAAATTCAAGCTCAAAACACCCAAAAATTCGATATTTTTGTGTCCCAGAAACGATCTGTACATGCCTACTCCGTGTTAGAGTATTTTCAAAATACAAACCCAAGACATGCTCAAAATCGATATTTTAGGTGCAAAAAGTCGATATGTGCATGCATCTTCTGTACCCGTTTATATCTCAAATTCAGGCTCAAAACACCCGAAAATTCGATATTTTTGGGTCCCAAAAGCGATCTGTACATGTCTACTCCAAGTTAGAGTATTTTTTAAATACAGGCCCAAAACATGCTAAAAATTGATATTTTAGGTGCCCAAAGTCGATATGTGCATGCATCCTCTGTACCCGTTTATATCTCAAATTCAGGCTCAAAACTCCGAAAATTCGGTTTTTTTGGGTCCCGTAAGCAATCTGCACATGCCTACTCAGTGATAGAATGTTTTTAAAATACAGGCTTAAAACATGCTATAAATCGATATTTTAGGTGTCCAAAGTCGATATGTGCATGTATCTTCTGAACCCATTTATATCTCAAATTCAGGCTCAAAACACCCAAAAAATCGATATTTTTGTGTCCCCGAAGCGATCTGTACATGCCTATTCCGTGTTAATGTATTTTCAATTTATACGCCCAAAACATACTAAAAATCGATATTTTGGGTGCCAAAGTCCATATGTGCATGCATCTTCTGTACCCGTTTATATCTCAAATTCAGGCTCAAAACACCCAAAAAATCGATATTTTTGTGTCCCAGAAGCGATCTGTACATGTCTACACGGTGCTATAGTATTTTCAAAGTACAGGCCCAAAACATGCTCAAAATCGATATTTTAGGTTCCCAAAGTCGATATGTGCATGCATCTTCTGTACCTGTTCATATCTCAAATTCAGGCTCAGAATACCTTAAATTCGATTTATTTGGGTTCCAGAAGCGATCTGTACGTGTCTACTCAGTGTTAGAGTATTTTAAAAATACAGGCCCAAAACATGCTCAAAATCGATATTTTGGGTGCCCAAAGTCGATATGTGCATGCATCTTCTGTATCTGTCTATATCCCAAATTCAGGTTCAAAACACCCGAAAAATCGATATTTTTGGATCCCAGAAGCGATCTGTACATGCCTACTAATTGCTAGAGTTTTTTAAGATACAAACCCAAGACATGCTCAAAATCGATATTTTAGGTGCAAAAAGTCGATATGTGCATGCATCTTCTGTACCCGTTTATATCTCAAATTCAGGCTCAAAACACCCGAAAATTCCATATTTTTGGGTCCCTTAAGCGATCTGTACATGCATACTCAGTGCTAGAATGTTTTCAAAATATAGGCTCAAAACATGCTAAAAATCGATATTTTAGCTGCCCAAAGTCGATATGTGCATGCATCTTCTGTACCCGTTTATATCTCAAATTCAGACTCAAAACACCCGAATATTCTATATTTTTGGGTCCCAAAAGCAATGTGTACATGCATACTCCGTGTTAGAGTATTTTCAAAATACAGCCCTAAAACATGCTGAAAATCGATATTTTAGCTGCCCAAAGTCAATATGTGTATGCATCTTATGTACACGTGTATATCCCTAATTCAGGTTCAAAACACCAGAAAATTCGAATATTTTGGGTCCCAGAAGCGATCTGTACATGCCTACTCCTTGTTAGAATATTTTCAAGATACAGACCCAAAACATGCTCAAAATCGATAATTTAAGTGCAAAAAGTCGATATGTGCATGCATCTTCTGTACCCGTTTATATCTCAAATTCAGGCTCAAAACTCCGAAAATTCGATATTTTTGGGTCCCTTAAGCAATCTGCACATGCTTACTCAGTGCTAGAATGTTTTTAAAATACAGGCTTAAAACATGCTATAAATCAATATTTTAGGTGTCCAAAGTCGATATGTGCATGCATCTTCTGAACCCGTTTATATCTCAAATTCAGGCTCAAAACACCCAAAAAATCGATATTTTTGTGTCCTAGAAGCGATCTGTACATGCCTACTCAGTGTTAGAGTATTTTCAAAATACCGGCCCAAAACATGCTCAAAATCGATATTTTAGGTGCCCAAAGTCGATATGTGCATGCATCTTCTGTACCCGTTTATATCTCAAATTTAGGCTCAAAACACCCGAATATTCGATATTTTTGGGTCCCAAAAGCAATGTGTACATGCATACTCCGTGTTAGAGTATTTTCAAAATACAGGCCTAAAACATGCTGAAAATCGATATTTTAGCTGCCCAAAGTCAATATGTGTATGCATCTTCTGTACCCGTCTATATCCCAAATTCAGGTTCAAAACACTCGAAAATTCGATATTTTTGGGTCCCTGAAACAATCTATAAATGCCTACTTCTTGCTAGAATGTTTTCAAGATACAGACCCAAAACATGCTCAAAATCGATATTTTAGGTGCAAAAAGTCGAAATGTGCATGCATCTTCTGTACCCGTTTATATCTCAAATTCAGGCTCAAAACCCCCGAAAATTCGATATTTTTGTGTCTCAGAAGCGATCTGTACATGCCTACACAGTGTTAGAGTATTTTCAAAATACAGGCCCAAAACATGCTCAAAATCGTTATTTTACCTGCCCAAAGTCAATATGTGTATGCATCTTCTGTACCCGTCAATATCCCAAATTCAGGTTCAAAACACCCGAAAATTCGATAATTTTGGGTCCCAGAAGCGATCTGTACATGCCTACTCAGTGCTAGAATATTTTCAAGATACAGACCCAAAACATGCTCAAAATCGATATTTTAAGTGCAAAAAGTCGATATGTGCATGCATCCTCTGTACCCGGTTATATCCCAAATTCTGGCTCAAAACCCCCGAAAATTCGATATTTTTAGGTCCCAGAAGCGATCTGTACATGCCTACTCAGTGCTAGAATATTTTCAAATTATACGCCCAAAACATACTAAAAATCGATATTTTGGGTACCAAAGTCGATATGTGCATGCATCTTCTGTACCCGTTTATATCTCAAATTCAGGCTCAAAACACTCAAAAAAATCGATATTTTTGTGTCCCAGAAGCGATCTGTACATGTCTACACCGTGCTATAGTATTTTCAAAATACAGGCCCAAAACATGCTCAAAATCGATATTTTAGGTGCCCAAAGTCGATATGTGCATGCATCTTCTGTACCCGTTTATATCTCAAATTCAGACTCAAAACACCCGAATACTCGATATTTTTGGGTCCCAAAAGCCATCTGTACATGCATACTCCGTGTTAGAGTATTTTTAAAATACAGGCCTAAAACATGCTGTAAATCGATATTTTAGCTGCCCAAAGTCAATATGTGTATGTATCTTCTGTACCCGTCTATATCCCAAATTCAGGTTCAAAACACTCGAAAATTCGATATTTTTGGGTCCCAGAAGCGATCTGTACATGCCTACTCCTTGCTAGAATGTTTTCAAGATACAGACCCAAAACATGCTCAAAACCGATATTTTAGGTGCCCAAAGTCGAAATGTGCATGCATCTTCTGTACCCGTTTATATCTCAAATTCAGGCTCAAAACTCCGAAAATTCGATATTTTTGGGTCCCTTAAGCAATCTGCACATGCCTACTCAGTGCTAGAATGTTTTTAAAATACAGGCTTAAAACATGCTATAAATCGATATTTTAGGTGTCCAAAGTCGATATGTGCATGCATCTTCTGAACCCGTTTATATCTCAAATTCAGGCTCAAAACACCCAAAAAATCGATATTTTTGTGTCTCAGAAGCGATCTGTACATGCCTACACAGTGTTAGAGTATTTTCAAAATACAGGCCCAAAACATGCTCAAAATCGATATTTTAGGTGCCCAAAATCGATATGTGCATGCATCTTCTGTACCCGTTTATATCTCAAATTCATACTCAAAACACCCGAATATTCGATATTTTTGGGTCCAAAAAGCAATGTGTACATGCATACTCCGTGTTAGAGTATTTTCAAAATACAGGCCTAAAACATGCTCAAAATCGATATTTTAGCTGCCCAAAGTCAATATGTGTATGCATCTTCTGTACCCGTCTATATCCCAAATTCAGGTTCAAAACACTCGAAAATTCGATATTTTGGGGTCCCAGAAGCAATCTGTACATGCCTACTTCTTGCTAGAATGTTTTCAAGATACAGACCCAAAACATGCTCAAAATCGATATTTTCGGTGCAAAAAGTCGATATGTGCATGCATCCTCTGTACCCGGTTTTATCCCAATTTCTGGCTCAGAACACCCGAAAATTCGATATTTTTGGGTCCCAGAAGCGATCTGTACATGCCTACTCAGTGCTAGAATATTTTCAAATTATACGCTCAAAACATACTAAAAATCGATATTTTGGGTGCCCAAAGTCGATATGTGCATGCATCTTCTGTATCCGTTCATATCTCAAATTCAGGCTCAGAACACCCTAAAATTCGATTTATTTGGGTTCCAGAAGCGATCTGTACGTGTCTACTCAGTGTTAGAATATTTTAAAAATACAGGCTCAAAACATGCTCAAAATTGATATTTTGGGTGCCCAAAGTCGATATGTGCATGCATCTTCTGTACCCGTTTATATCTCAAATTCAGACTCAAAACACCCGAATATTCGATATTTTTGGGTCCCAAAAGCCATCTGTACATGCATACTCCGTGTTAGAGTATTTTTAAAATACAGGCCTAAAACATGCTGTAAATCGATATTTTAGCTGCCCAAAGTCAATATGTGTATGCATCTTCTGTACCCGTCTATATCCCAAATTCAGGTTCAAAACACTCGAAAATTCGATATTTTTGAGTCCCAGAAGCAATCTGTACATGCCTACTTCTTGCTAGAAAGTTTTCATGATACAGACCCAAAACATGCTCAAAATCGATATTTTAGGTGCAAAAATTCGATATGTGCATGCATCTTCTGTACCCGTTTATATCTCAAATTCAGGCTCAAAACACCCAAAAAATCGATATTTTTGTGTCCCAGAAGCGATCTGTACATGTCTACACTGTGTTATAGTATTTTCAAAATACAGGCCCAAAACATGCTCAAAATCGATATTTTAGGTGCTTAAATTCGATATGTGCATTCATCTTCTGTACCCGTTCATATCTCAAATTCAGGCTCAGAACACCCTAAAATTCGATTTATTTGGGTCCCAGAAGCGATCTGTACGTGTCTACTCAGTGTTAGAGTATTTTAAAAATTCAGGCCCAAAACATGCTCAAAATCGATATTTTGGGTGCCCAAAGTCGATATGTGCATGCATCTTCTGTACCCGTTTATATCTCAAATTCAGGCTCAAAACACCCGAAAATTCAATGTTTTTGGGTCCCAGAAGCGATCTGTACGTGCATACTCCGTGTTAGAGTGTTTTTAAAACACAGGCCCAAAACATGCTGAAAATCGATATTTTATGTGCCCAAAGTCAATATGTGTATGCATCTTCTGTACCCGTGTATATCCCTAATTCTGGTTCAAAACACCAGCAAATTCGATATTTTTGGGTCCCAGAAGCGATCTGTACATGCCTACTCAGTGCTAGAATATTTTCAAATTATACGCTCAAAACATACTAAAAATCGATATTTTGGGTGCCCAAAGTCGATATGTGCATGCATCTTCTGTATCCGTTCATATCTCAAATTCAGGCTCAGAACACCCTAAAATTCGATTTATTTGGGTTCCAGAAGCGATCTGTACGTGTCTACTCAGTGTTAGAATATTTTAAAAATACAGGCTCAAAACATGCTCAAAATTGATATTTTGGGTGCCCAAAGTCGATATGTGCATGCATCTTCTGTACCCGTTTATATCTCAAATTCAGACTCAAAACACCCGAATATTCGATATTTTTGGGTCCCAAAAGCCATCTGTACATGCATACTCAGTGTTAGAGTATTTTTAAAATACAGGCCTAAAACATGCTGTAAATCGATATTTTAGCTGCCCAAAGTCAATATGTGTATGCATCTTCTGTACCCGTCTATATCCCAAATTCAGGTTCAAAACACTCGAAAATTCGATATTTTTGAGTCCCAGAAGCAATCTGTACATGCCTACGTCTTGCTAGAAAGTTTTCATGATACAGACCCAAAACATGCTCAAAATCGATATTTTAGGTGCAAAAATTCGATATGTGCATGCATCTTCTGTACCCGTTTATATCTCAAATTCAGGCTCAAAACACCCAAAAAATCGATATTTTTGTGTCCCAGAAGCGATCTGTACATGTCTACACTGTGTTATAGTATTTTCAAAATACAGGCCCAAAACATGCTCAAAATCGATATTTTAGGTGCTTAAATTCGATATGTGCATTCATCTTCTGTACCCGTTCATATCTCAAATTCAGGCTCAGAACACCCTAAAATTCGATTTATTTGGGTCCCAGAAGCGATCTGTACGTGTCTACTCAGTGTTAGAGTATTTTAAAAATTCAGGCCCAAAACATGCTCAAAATCGATATTTTGGGTGCCCAAAGTCGATATGTGCATGCATCTTCTGTACCCGTTTATATATCAAATTCAGGCTCAAAACACCCGAAAATTCAATGTTTTTGGGTCCCAGAAGCGATCTGTACGTGCATACTCCGTGTTAGAGTGTTTTTAAAACACAGGCCCAAAACATGCTGAAAATCGATATTTTATGTGCCCAAAGTCAATATGTGTATGCATCTTCTGTACCCGTGTATATCCCTAATTCTGGTTCAAAACACCAGCAAATTCGATATTTTTGGGTCCCAGAAGCGATCTGTACATGCCTACTCCTTGCTAGAATGTTTTCAAGATACAGACCCAAAACATGCTCAAAATCGATATTTTAAGTGCAAAAAGTCGATATGTGCATGCATCTTCTGTACCCGTTTATATCTCAAATTCAGGCTCAAAACACCCGAAAAGTCGATATTTTTGGGTCCCAGAAGCGATCTGTACATGCCTACTCCGTGTTAATGTATTTTCAAAATACAGGCCCAAAACATGCTAAAAATCTATATTTTAGGTGCCCAAAGTCAATATGTGTATGCATCTTCTGTACTCGTCTATATCCCAAATTCCGGTTCAAAACACCAGAAAATTCGGTATTTTTGGGTCCCAGAAGCGACCTGTACATGCCTACTCCTTCCTAGAATGTTTTCAAGATACAGACCCAAAACATGCTTAAAATCGATATTTTAGGTGCAAAAAGTCGATATGTGCATGCATCCTCTGTGCCCGGTTATATCCCAAATTCTGGCTCAAAACCCCCGAAAATTCGATATTTTTGGGTCCCAGAAGCGATCTGTACATGCCTACTCAGTGCTAAAATATTTTCAAATTATACGCCCAAAACATACTAAAAATCGATATTTTGGGTGACAAAGTCGATATGTGCATGCATCTTCTGTACCCGTTTATATCTCAAATTCAATCTCAAAACACCCAAAAAATCGATATGTTTGTGTCCCAGAAGCGATCTGTATATGTCTGCACCGTGCTGTAGTATTTTCAAAATACAGGCCCAAAACATGCTCAAAATCGATATTTTAGCTGCTCAAAGTCAATATGTGTATGCATCTTCTGTACCCGTCTATATCCCAAATTCAGGTTCAAAACACTCGAAAATTCGATATTTTTGGGTCCCAGAAGCAATCTGTACATGCCTACTTCTTGCTAGAATGTTTTCAAGATACAGACCCAAAACATGCTAAAAATCGATATTTTAGGTGCAAAAAGTCGAAATGTGCATGCATCTTCTGTACCCGTTTATATCTCAAATTAAGGCTCCAAACACCCAAAAATTCGATATTTTTGGGTCCCCGAAGCGATCTGTACATGCCTACTCCGTTTTAGAGTATTTTCAAAATACAGGCCCAAAACATGCTCAAAATCGATAATTTAGGTGCAAAAAGTCGATATGTGAATGCATCTTCGGTATCCGTCTATATCCCAAATTCAGGTTAAAAACACCAGAAAATTCGATAATTTTGGGTCCCAGAAGCGATCTGTACATCGCTAGAATATTTTCAAATTATACGCCCAAAACATACTAAAAATCGATATTTTGGGTGCCAAAGTCGATATGTGCATGCATCTTCTGTACCCGTTTATATCTCAAATTCAGGCTCAAAACACCCAAAAAGTCGATATTTTTGGGTCCCAGAAGCGATCTGTACATGTCTACACCGTGTTTGAGTATTTTCAAAATACAGGCCCAAAATATGCTCAAAATCGATATTGTAGGTGCCCGAAGTCGATATGTGCATGCATCTTCTGTACCTGTTCATATCTCAAATTCAGGCTCAGAACAACCGAAAATTCGATTTTTTTGGGTCCCTGAAGCGATCTGTACGTGTCTACTGTGTGTTAGAGTATTTTAAAAATACAGGCTCAAAACATGCTCAAAATCGATATTTTGGGTGCCCAAAGTCGATATGTGCATGCATCTTCTGTACCCGTTTATATCTCAAATTCAGACTCAAAACACCCGAATATTCGATATTTCAGGGTCCCAAAAGCTATCTGTACATGCATACTCCGTGTTAGAGTATTTTTAAAATACAGGCCTAAAACATGCTGTAAATCGATATTTTAGCTGCCCAAAGTCAATATGTGTAGGTATCTTCTGTACCCGTCTATATCCCAAATTCAGGTTCAAAACACCCGAAAATTCGATATTTTTGGGTCCCAGAAGCGATCTGTACATGCCTACTCCTTGCTAGAATGTTTTCAAGATACAGAGCCAAAACATGCTCAAAATCGATATTTTAAGTGCAAAAAGTCGATATGTCCATGCATCTTCTGTACCCGTTTATATCTCAAATTCAGGCTCAAAACTCCGAAAATTCGATATTTTTGGGTCCCTTAAGCGATCTGCACATGCCTACTCAGTGCTAGAATGTTTTTAAAATACAGGCTTAAAAACATGCTATAAATCGATATTTTAGGTGTGAAAAGTCGATATGTGCATGCATCTTCTGTACCCGTTTATATCTCAAATTCAGTCTCAAAACACCCAAAAAATCGATATTTTTGTGTCCCAGAAGAGATCTGTACATGCATACTCCGTGTTAGAGTATTTTCAAAATACAGGCCCAAAACATACTCAAAATCGATATTTTAGGTGCCCAAAGTCGATATGTGCATGCATCTTCTGTACCCGTTTATATCTCAAATTCAGGCTCAAAAAACCCAAAAAATCGATATTTTTGTGTCCCAGAAGCGATCTGTACATGTCTACACCGTGCTATAGTATTTTCAAAATACAGGCCCAAAACATGCTCAAAATCGATATTTTGGGTGCCCAAAGTCGATATGTGTATGCATCTTCTGTACCCGTTTATATCTCAAATTCAGACTCAAAACACCCGAAAATTCGATATTTTTGGGTCCCAGAAGCAATCTGTACATGCCTACTTCTTGCTAGAATGTTTCCAATATACAGACCCAAAACATGCTCAAAACCAATATTTTAGGTGCCCAAAGTCGAAATGTGCATGCATCTTCTGTACCCGTTTATATCTCAAATTCAGGCTCAAAACACCCGAAAATTCGATATTTTTGGATCCCCGAAGCGATCTGTACATGCCTACTCTGTGTTAGAGTATTTTCAAAATACAGGCCCAAAACATGCTCGAAATCGATAATTTAGGTGCAAAAAGTCGATATGTGCATGCATCTTCGGTATCCGTCTATATCCCAAATTCAGGTTCAAAACACCCGAAAATTCGATAATTTTGGGTCCCAGAAGCGATCTGTACATGCCTACTCCTTGCTAGAATTTTTTCAAGATACAAACCCAAAACATGCTCAAAATCGATATTTTAAGTGCAAAAAGTCGATATGTGCATGCATCCTCTGTACCCGGTTATATCCCAATTTCTGGCTCAAAACACCCGAAAATTCGATATTTTTGGGTCCCAGAAGCGATCTGTACATGCCTACTCAGTGCTAGAATATTTTCAAATTATACGCCCAAAACATACTAAAAATCGATATTTTAGCTGCCCAAAGTCAATATGTGTATGCATCTTCTGTACCCGTTTATATCTCAAATTCAGGCTCAAAACACCCGAATATTCGATATTTTTGGGTCCCAAAAGCCATCTGTACATGCATACTCCGTGTTAGAGTATTTTTAAAATACAGGCCTAAAACATGCTGTAAATCGATATTTTAGCTGCCCAAAGTCAATATGTGTATGCATCTTCTGTACCCGTCTATATCCCAAATTCAGGTTCAAAACACTCGAAAATTCGATATTTTTGAGTCATAGAAGCAATCTGTACATGCCTAATTCTTGCTAGAAAGTTTTCATGATACAGATCCAAAACATGCTCAAAATCGATATTTTAGGTGCATAAAGTCGATATGTGCATGCATCTTCTGTACCCGTTTATATATCAAATTCAGGCTCAAAACACCCAAAAAATCGATATTTTTGTGTCCCAGAAGCGATCTGTACATGTCTACACCGTGTTATAGTATTTTTAAAATACAGGCCCAAAACATGCTCAAAATCGATGTTTTAGGTGCCCAAAGTCGATATGTGCATGCATCTTCTGTACCCGTTCATATCTCAAATTCAGGCTCAAAACACACAAAAAATCGATATTTTTGTGTCCCAGAAGCGATCTGTACATGCATACTCCGTGTTAGAGTATTTTCAAAATGCAGGCCCAAAACATACTCAAAATCGATATTTTAGGTGCCCAAAGTCGATATGTGCATGCATCTTCTGTACCCGTTTATATCTCAAATTCAGGCTCAAAACACCCGAAAAGTCGATATTTTTGGGTCCCAGAAGCTATCTGTACATGCCTACTCCGTGTTAATGTATTTTCAAAATACAGGCCCAAAACATGCTGAAAATCTATATTTTAGGTGCCCAAAGTCAATATGTGTATGCATCTTCTGTACTCGTCTATATCCCAAATTCCGGTTCAAAACACCAGAAAATTCGGTATTTTTGGGTCCCAGAAGCGACCTGTACATGCCTACTCCTTCCTAGAATGTTTTCAAGATACAGACCCAAAACATGCTTAAAATCGATATTTTAGGTGCAAAAAGTCGATATGTGCATGCATCCTCTGTACCCGGTTATATCCCAAATTCTGGCTCAAAACCCCCGAAAAATCGATATTTTTGGGTCCCAGAAGCGATCTGTACATGCCTACTCAGTGCTAAAATATTTTCAAATTATACGCCCAAAACATACTAAAAATCGATATTTTGGGTGACAAAGTCATGTGCATGCATCTTCTGTACCCGTTTATATCTCAAATTCAATCTCAAAACACCCAAAAAATCGATATTTTTGTGTCCCAGAAGCGATCTGTATATGTCTACACCGTGCTGTAGTATTTTCAAAATACAGGCCCAAAACATGCTCAAAATCGATATTTTAGCTGCTCAAAGTCAATATGTGTATGCATCTTCTGTACCCGTCTATATCCCAAATTCAGGTTCAAAACACTCGAAAATTCGATATTTTTGGGTCCCAGAAGCAATCTGTACATGCCTACTTCTTGCTAGAATGTTTTCAAGATACAGACCCAAAACATGCTCAAAATCGATATTTTAGGTGCAAAAAGTCGAAATGTGCTTGCATCTTCTGTACCCGTTTATATCTCAAATTAAGGCTCCAAACACCCCAAAATTCGATATTTTTGGGTCCCCGAAGCGATCTGTACATGCCTACTCCGTTTTAGAGTATTTTCAAAATACAGGCCCAAAACATGCTAAAAATCGATAATTTAGGTGCAAAAAGTCGATATGTGAATGCATCTTCGGTATCCGTCTATATCCCAAATTCAGGTTCAAAACACCCGAAAATTCGATAATTTTGGGTCCCAGAAGCGATCTGTACATGCCTACTCCTTGCTAGAATTTTTTCAAGATACAGACCCAAAACATGCTCAAAATCGATATTTTAGTTGCAAAAAGTCGATATGTGCATGCATCCTCTGTACCCGGTGATATCCCAAGTTCTGGCTCAAAACACCCGAAAATTCGATATTTTTGTGTCCCAGAAGCGATCTGTACATGCCTACTCAGTGCTAGAATATTTTCAAATTATAAGCCCAAAACATGCTGAAAATCGATATTTTAAGTGCAAAAAGTCGATATGTGCATGCATCTTCTGTACCCGTTTATATCTCAAATTCAGGCTCAAAACACCCAAAAAGTCGATATTTTTGGGTCCCAGAAGCGATCTGTACATGTCTACACCGTGTTTGAGTATTTTCAAAATACAGGCCCAAAATATGCTCAAAATCGATATTGTAGGTGCCCGAAGTCGATATGTGCATGCATCTTCTGTACCTGTTCATATCTCAAATTCAGGCTCAGAACAACCGAAAATTCGATTTATTTGGGTCCCAGAAGCGATCTGTACGTGTCTACTGTGTGTTAGAGTAGTTTAAAGATACAGGCTCAAAACATGCTCAAAATCGATATTTTGGGTGCCCAAAGTCGATATGTGCATGCATCTTCTGTACCCGTTTATATCTCAAATTCAGACTCAAAACACCCGAATATTCGATATTTTAGGGTCCCAAAAGCTATCTGTACATGCATACTCCGTGTTAGAGTATTTTTAAAATACAGGCCTAAAACATGCTGTAAATCGATATTTTAGCTGCCCAAAGTCAATATGTGTAGGTATCTTCTGTACCCGTCTATATCCCAAATTCAGGTTCAAAACACCAGAAAATTCGATATTTTTGGGTCCCAGAAGCGATCTGTACATGCCTACTCCTTGCTAAAATGTTTTCAAGATACAGACCCAAAACATGCTCAAAATCGATATTTTAAGTGCAAAAAGTCGATATGTGCATGCATCTTCTGTACCCGTTTATATCTCAAATTCAGGCTCAAAACTCCGAAAATTCGATATTTTTGGGTCCCTTAAGCGATCTGCACATGCCTACTCAGTGCTAGAATGTTTTTAAAATACAGGCTTAAAAACATGCTATAAATCGATATTTTAGGTGTGAAAAGTCGATATGTGCATGCATCTTCTGTACCCGTTTATATCTCAAATTCAGTCTCAAAACACCCAAAAAATCGATATTTTTGTGTCCCAGAAGCGATCTGTACATGCATACTCCGTGTTAGAGTATTTTTAAAATACAGGCCCAAAACATACTCAAAATCGATATTTTAGGTGCCCAAAGTCGATATGTGCATGCATCTTCTGTACCCGTTTATATCTCAAATTCAGGCTCAAAACACCTGAAAAGTCGATATTTTTGGGTCCCAGAAGCGATCTGTACATGTCTACTCCGTGTTAATGTATTTTCAAAATACAGGCCTAAAACATGCTGAAAATCTATATTTTAGGTGCCCTAAGTCAATATGTGTATACATCTTCTGTACCCGTCTATATCCCAAATTCAGGTTCAAAACACCAGAAAATTCGGTATTTTTGGGTCCCAGAAGCGACCTGTACATGCCTACTCCTTCCTAGAATGTTTTCAAGATACAGACCAAAAACATGCTTTAAATCGATATTTTAGGTGCAAAAAGTCGATATGTGCATGCATCCTCTGTACCAGGTTATATCCCAAATTCTGGCTCAAAACCCCCGAAAATTCGATATTTTTGGGTCCCAGAAGCGATCTGTACATGCCTACTTCTTGCTAGAATGTTTTCAAGATACAGACCCAAAACATGCTCAAAATCGATATTTTAGGTGCAAAAAGTCGAAATGTGCATGCATCTTCTGTACCCGTTTATATCTCAAATTAAGGCTCCAAACACCCCAAAATTCGATATTTTTGGGTCCCCGAAGCGATCTGTACATGCCTACTCCGTTTTAGAGTATTTTCAAAATACAGGCCCAAAACATGCTCAAAATCGATAATTTAGGTGCAAAAAGTCGATATGTGAATGCATCTTCGGTATCCGTCTATATCCCAAATTCAGGTTCAAAACACCAGAAAATTCGATATTTTTGGGTCCCAGAAGCGATCTGTACATGCCTACTCCTTGCTAGAATGTTTTCAAGATACAGACCCAAAACATGCTCAAAATCGATATTTTAAGTGCAAAAAGTCGATATGTGCATGCATCTTCTGTACCCGTTTATATCTCAAATTCAGGCTCAAAACTCCGAAAATTCGATATTTTTGTGTCCCTTAAGCGATCTGCACATGCCTACTCAGTGCTAGAATGTTTTTAAAATACAGGCTTAAAAACATGCTATAAATCGATATTTTAGGTGTGAAAAGTCGATATGTGCATGCATCTTCTGTACCCGTTTATATCTCAAATTCAGTCTCAAAACACCCAAAAAATCGATATTTTTGTGTCCCAGAAGCGATCTGTACATGCATACTCCGTGTTAGAGTATTTTTAAAATACAGGCCCAAAACATACTCAAAATCGATATTTTAGGTGCCCAAAGTCGATATGTGCATGCATCTTCTGTACCCGTTTATATCTCAAATTCAGGCTCAAAACACCTGAAAAGTCGATATTTTTGGGTCCCAGAAGCGATCTGTACATGCCTACTCCGTGTTAATGTATTTTCAAAATACAGGCCTAAAACATGCTGAAAATCTATATTTTAGGTGCCCTAAGTCAATATGTGTATACATCTTCTGTACCCGTCTATATCCCAAATTCAGGTTCAAAACACCAGAAAATTCGGTATTTTTGGGTTCCAGAAGCGACCTGTACATGCCTACTCCTTCCTAGAATGTTTTCAAGATACAGACCAAAAACATGCTTTAAATCGATATTTTAGGTGCAAAAAGTCGATATGTGCATGCATCCTCTGTACCAGGTTATATCCCAAATTCTGGCTCAAAACCCCCGAAAATTCGATATTTTTGGGTCCCAGAAGCGATCTGTACATGCCTACTCAGTTCCAGAATATTTTCAAATTATACGCCCAAAACATACTAAAAATCGATATTTTGGGTGCCAAAGTCGATATGTGCATGCATCTTCTGTACCCGTTTATATCTCAAATTCAGGCTCAAAAAACCCAAAAAATCGATATTTTTGTGTCCCAGAAGCGATCTGTACATGTCTACACCGTGCTATAGTATTTTCAAAATACAGGCCCAAAACATGCTCAAAATCGATATTTTGGGTGCCCAAAGTCGATATGTGCATGCATCTTCTGTACCCGTTTATATCTCAAATTCAGACTCAAAACACCCGAAAATTCGATATTTTTGGGTCCCAGAAGCAATCTGTACATGCCTACTTCTTGCTAGAATGTTTTCAAGATACAGACCCAAAACATGCTCAAAACCGATATTTTAGGTGCCCAAAGTCGAAATGTGCATGCATCTTCTGTACCCGTTTATATCTCAAATTCAGGCTCAAAACACCCGAAAATTCGATATTTTTGGATCCCCGAAGCGATCTGTACATGCCTACTCCGTGTTAGAGTATTTTCAAAATACAGGCCCAAAACATGCTCGAAATCGATATTTTAGGTGCAAAAAGTCGATATGTGCATGCATCTTCGGTATCCGTCTATATCCCAAATTCAGGTTCAAAACACCCGAAAATTCGATAATTTTGGGTCCCAGAAGCGATCTGTACATGCCTACTCCTTGCTAGAATTTTTTCAAGATACAGACCCAAAACATGCTCAAAATCGATATTTTAAGTGCAAAAAGTCGATATGTGCATGCATCCTCTGTACCCGGTTATATCCCAATTTCTGGCTCAAAACACCCGAAAATTCGATATTTTTGGGTCCCAGAAGCTATCTGTACATTCCTACTCAGTGCTAGAATATTTTCAAATTATACGCATAAAACATACTAAAAATCGATATTTTAGCTGCCCAAAGTCAATATGTGTATGCATCTTCTGTACCCGTTTATATCTCAAATTCAGGCTCAAAACACCCGAATATTCGATATTTTTGGGTCCCAAAAGCCATCTGTACATGCATACTCCGTGTTAGAGTATTTTTAAAATACAGGCCTAAAACATGCTGTAAATCGATATTTTAGCTGCCCAAAGTCAATATGTGTATGCATCTTCTGTACCCGTCTATATCCCAAATTCAGGTTCAAAACACTCGAAAATTCGATATTTTTGGGTCCCAGAAGCAATCTGTACATGCCTACTTCTTGCTAGAATGTTTTCAAGATACAGACCCAAAACATGCTCAAAATCGATATTTTAGGTGCAAAAAGTCGAAATGTGCATGCATCTTCTGTACCCGTTTATATCTCAAATTAAGGCTCCAAACACCCCAAAATTCGATATTTTTGGGTCCCCGAAGCGATCTGTACATGCCTACTCCGTTTTAGAGTATTTTCAAAATACAGGCCCAAAACATGCTCAAAATCGATAATTTAGGTGCAAAAAGTCGATATGTGAATGCATCTTCGGTATCCGTCTATATCCCAAATTCAGGTTCAAAACACCCGAAAATTCGATAATTTTGGGTCCCAGAAGCGATCTGTACATGCCTACTCCTTGCTAGAATTTTTTCAAGATACAGACCCAAAACATGCTCAAAATCGATATTTTAGGTGCAAAAAGTCGATATGTGCATGCATCCTCTGTACCAGGTTATATCCCAAATTCTGGCTCAAAACCCCCGAAAATTCGATATTTTTGGGTCCCAGAAGCGATCTGTACATGCCTACTCAGTTCCAGAATATTTTCAAATTATACGCCCAAAACATACTAAAAATCGATATTTTGGGTGCCAAAGTCGATATGTGCATGCATCTTCTGTACCCGTTTATATCTCAAATTCAGGCTCAAAAAACCCAAAAAATCGATATTTTTGTGTCCCAGAAGCGATCTGTACATGTCTACACCGTGCTATAGTATTTTCAAAATACAGGCCCAAAACATGCTCAAAATCGATATTTTGGGTGCCCAAAGTCGATATGTGCATGCATCTTCTGTACCCGTTCATATCTCAAATTCAGGCTCAAAACACACAAAAAATCGATATTTTTGGGTCCCAGAAGCTATCTGTACATTCCTACTCAGTGCTAGAATATTTTCAAATTATACGCATAAAACATACTAAAAATCGATATTTTAGCTGCCCAAAGTCAATATGTGTATGCATCTTCTGTACCCGTTTATATCTCAAATTCAGGCTCAAAACACCCGAATATTCGATATTTTTGGGTCCCAAAAGCCATCTGTACATGCATACTCCGTGTTAGAGTATTTTTAAAATACAGGCCTAAAACATGCTGTAAATCGATATTTTAGCTGCCCAAAGTCAATATGTGTATGCATCTTCTGTACCCGTTTATATCTCAAATTCAGACTCAAAACACCCGAAAATTCGATATTTTTGGGTCCCAGAAGCAATCTGTACATGCCTACTTCTTGCTAGAATGTTTTCAAGATACAGACCCAAAACATGCTCAAAACCGATATTTTAGGTGCCCAAAGTCGAAATGTGCATGCATCTTCTGTACCCGTTTATATCTCAAATTCAGGCTCAAAACACCCGAAAATTCGATATTTTTGGATCCCCGAAGCGATCTGTACATGCCTACTCCGTGTTAGAGTATTTTCAAAATACAGGCCCAAAACATGCTCGAAATCGATATTTTAGGTGCAAAAAGTCGATATGTGCATGCATCTTCGGTATCCGTCTATATCCCAAATTCAGGTTCAAAACACCCGAAAATTCGATAATTTTGGGTCCCAGAAGCGATCTGTACATGCCTACTCCTTGCTAGAATTTTTTCAAGATACAGACCCAAAACATGCTCAAAATCGATATTTTAAGTGCAAAAAGTCGATATGTGCATGCATCCTCTGTACCCGGTTATATCCCAATTTCTGGCTCAAAACACCCGAAAATTCGATATTTTTGGGTCCCAGAAGCTATCTGTACATTCCTACTCAGTGCTAGAATATTTTCAAATTATACGCATAAAACATACTAAAAATCGATATTTTAGCTGCCCAAAGTCAATATGTGTATGCATCTTCTGTACCCGTTTATATCTCAAATTCAGGCTCAAAACACCCGAATATTCGATATTTTTGGGTCCCAAAAGCCATCTGTACATGCATACTCCGTGTTAGAGTATTTTTAAAATACAGGCCTAAAACATGCTGTAAATCGATATTTTAGCTGCCCAAAGTCAATATGTGTATGCATCTTCTGTACCCGTCTATATCCCAAATTCAGGTTCAAAACACTCGAAAATTCGATATTTTTGGGTCCCAGAAGCAATCTGTACATGCCTACTTCTTGCTAGAATGTTTTCAAGATACAGACCCAAAACATGCTCAAAATCGATATTTTAGGTGCAAAAAGTCGAAATGTGCATGCATCTTCTGTACCCGTTTATATCTCAAATTAAGGCTCCAAACACCCCAAAATTCGATATTTTTGGGTCCCCGAAGCGATCTGTACATGCCTACTCCGTTTTAGAGTATTTTCAAAATACAGGCCCAAAACATGCTCAAAATCGATAATTTAGGTGCAAAAAGTCGATATGTGAATGCATCTTCGGTATCCGTCTATATCCCAAATTCAGGTTCAAAACACCCGAAAATTCGATAATTTTGGGTCCCAGAAGCGATCTGTACATGCCTACTCCTTGCTAGAATTTTTTCAAGATACAGACCCAAAACATGCTCAAAATCGATATTTTAGGTGCAAAAAGTCGATATGTGCATGCATCCTCTGTACCAGGTTATATCCCAAATTCTGGCTCAAAACCCCCGAAAATTCGATATTTTTGGGTCCCAGAAGCGATCTGTACATGCCTACTCAGTTCCAGAATATTTTCAAATTATACGCCCAAAACATACTAAAAATCGATATTTTGGGTGCCAAAGTCGATATGTGCATGCATCTTCTGTACCCGTTTATATCTCAAATTCAGGCTCAAAAAACCCAAAAAATCGATATTTTTGTGTCCCAGAAGCGATCTGTACATGTCTACACCGTGCTATAGTATTTTCAAAATACAGGCCCAAAACATGCTCAAAATCGATATTTTGGGTGCCCAAAGTCGATATGTGCATGCATCTTCTGTACCCGTTCATATCTCAAATTCAGGCTCAAAACACACAAAAAATCGATATTTTTGTGTCCCAGAAGCGATCTGTACATGCATACTCCGTGTTAGAGTATTTTCAAAATGCAGGCCCAAAACATACTCAAAATCGATATTTTAGGTGCCCAAAGTCGATATGTGCATGCATCTTCTGTACCAGTTTATATCTCAAATTCAGGCTCAAAACACCCGAAAAGTCGATATTTTTGGGTCCCAGAAGCTATCTGTACATGCCTACTCCGTGTTAATGTATTTTCAAAATACAGGCCCAAAACATGCTGAAAATCTATATTTTAGGTGCCCAAAGTCAATATGTGTATGCATCTTCTGTACTCGTCTATATCCCAAATTCCGGTTCAAAACACCAGAAAATTCGGTATTTTTGGGTCCCAGAAGCGACCTGTACATGCCTACTCCTTCCTAGAATGTTTTCAAGATACAGACCCAAAACATGCTTAAAATCGATATTTTAGGTGCAAAAAGTCGATATGTGCATGCATCCTCTGTACCCGGTTATATCCCAAATTCTGGCTCAAAACCCCCGAAAAATCGATATTTTTGGGTCCCAGAAGCGATCTGTACATGCCTACTCAGTGCTAAAATATTTTCAAATTATACGCCCAAAACATACTAAAAATCGATATTTTGGGTGACAAAGTCGATATGTGCATGCATCTTCTGTACCCGTTTATATCTCAAATTCAATCTCAAAAAACCCAAAAAATCGATATTTTTGTGTCCCAGAAGCGATCTGTATATGTCTACACCGTGCTGTAGTATTTTCAAAATACAGGCCCAAAACATGCTCAAAATCGATATTTTAGCTGCTCAAAGTCAATATGTGTATGCATCTTCTGTACCCGTCTATATCCCAAATTCAGGTTCAAAACACTCGAAAATTCGATATTTTTGGGTCCCAGAAGCAATCTGTACATGCCTACTTCTTGCTAGAATGTTTTCAAGATACAGACCCAAAACATGCTCAAAATCGATATTTTAGGTGCAAAAAGTCGAAATGTGCATGCATCTTCTGTACCCGTTTATATCTCAAATTAAGGCTCCAAACACCCCAAAATTCGATATTTTTGGGTCCCCGAAGCGATCTGTACATGCCTACTCCGTTTTAGAGTATTTTCAAAATACAGGCCCAAAACATGCTCAAAATCGATAATTTAGGTGCAAAAAGTCGATATGTGAATGCATCTTCGGTATCCGTCTATATCCCAAATTCAGGTTCAAAACACCCAAAAATTCGATAATTTTGGGTCCCAGAAGCGATCTGTACATGCCTACTCCTTGCTAGAATTTTTTCTAGATACAGACCCAAAACATGCTCAAAATCGATATTTTAGGTGCAAAAAGTCGATATGTGCATGCATCCTCTGTACCCGGTGATATCCCAAGTTCTGGCTCAAAACACCCGAAAATTCGATATTTTTGTGTCCCAGAAGCGATCTGTACATGCCTACTCAGTGCTAGAATATTTTCAAATTATACGCCCAAAACATGCTCAAAATCGATATTTTAAGTGCAAAAAGTCGATATGTGCATGCATCTTCTGTACCCGTTTATATCTCAAATTCAGGCTCAAAACACCCAAAAAGTCGATATTTTTGGGTCCCAGAAGCGATCTGTACATGTCTACACCGTGTTTGAGTATTTTCAAAATACAGGCCCAAAATATGCTCAAAATCGATATTGTAGGTGCCCGAAGTCGATATGTGCATGCATCTTCTGTACCTGTTCATATCTCAAATTCAGGCTCAGAACAACCGAAAATTCGATTTATTTGGGTCCCAGAAGCGATCTGTACGTGTCTACTGTGTGTTAGAGTATTTTAAAGATACAGGCTCAAAACATGCTCAAAATCGATATATTGGGTGCCCAAAGTCGATATGTGCATGCATCTTCTGTACCCGTTTATATCTCAAATTCAGACTGAAAACACCCGAATATTCGATATTTTAGGGTCCCAAAAGCTATCTGTACATGCATACTCCGTGTTAGAGTATTTTTAAAATACAGGCCTAAAACATGCTGTAAATCGATATTTTAGCTGCCCAAAGTCTATATGTGTAGGTATCTTCTGTACCCGTCTATATCCCAAATTCAGGTTCAAAACACCAGAAAATTCGATATTTTTGGGTCCCAGAAGCGATCTGTACATGCCTACTCCTTGCTAGAATGTTTTCAAGATACAGACCCAAAACATGCTCAAAATCGATATTTTAAGTGCAAAAAGTCGATATGTGCATGCATCTTCTGTACCCGTTTATATCTCAAATTCAGGCTCAAAACTCCGAAAATTCGATATTTTTGGGTCCCTTAAGCGATCTGCACATGCCTACTCAGTGCTAGAATGTTTTTAAAATACAGGCTTAAAAACATGCTATAAATCGATATTTTAGGTGTGAAAAGTCGATATGTGCATACATCTTCTGTACCCGTTTATATCTCAAATTCAGTCTCAAAACACCCAAAAAATCGATATTTTTGTGTCCCAGAAGCGATCTGTACATGCATACTCCGTGTTAGAGTATTTTTAAAATACAGGCCCAAAACATACTCAAAATCGATATTTTAGGTGCCCAAAGTCGATATGTGCATGCATCTTCTGTACCCGTTTATATCTCAAATTCAGGCTCAAAACACCCGAAAAGTCGATATTTTTGGGTCCCAGAAGCGATCTGTACATGCCTACTCCGTGTTAATGTATTTTCAAGATACAGACCAAAAACATGCTTTAAATCGATATTTTAGGTGCAAAAAGTCGATATGTGCATGCATCCTCTGTACCAGGTTATATCCCAAATTCTGGCTCAAAACCCCCGAAAATTCGATATTTTTGGGTCCCAGAAGCGATCTGTACATGCCTACTCAGTTCCAGAATATTTTCAAATTATACGCCCAAAACATGCTCAAAATCGATATTTTAAGTGCAAAAAGTCGATATGTGCATGCATCTTCTGTACCCGTTTATATCTCAAATTCAGGCTCAAAACACCCAAAAAATCGATATTTTTGTGTCCCAGAAGCGATCTGTACATGTCTACACCGTGCTATAGTATTTTCAAAATACAGGCCCAAAACATGCTCAAAATCGATATTTTGGGTGCCCAAAGTCGATATGTGCATGCATCTTCTGTACCCGTTTATATCTCAAATTCAGACTCAAAACACCCGAAAATTCGATATTTTTGGGTCCCAGAAGCAATCTGTACATGCCTACTTCTTGCTAGAATGTTTTCAAGATACAGACCCAAAACATGCTCAAAATCGATATTTTAGGTGCATAAAGTCGATATGTGCATGCATCTTCTGTACCCGTTTATATCTCAAATTCAGACTCAAAACACCCGAATATTCGATATTTTTGGGTCCCTAAAGCAATGTGTACATGCATACTCCGTGTTAGAGTATTTTCAAAATACAGGCCTAAAACATGCAGAAAATCGATATTTTAGTTGCCCAAAGTCAATATGCGTATGTATCTTCTGTACCCGTCTATATCCCAAATTCAGGTTCAAAACACTCGAAAATTCGATATTTTTGGGTCCCAGAAGCGATCTGTACATGCCTACTTCTTGGTAGAATGTTTTCAAGATACAAACCCAAAACATGCTCAAAATCGATATTTTAGGTGCAAAAAGTCTAAATGTGCATGCATCTTCTGTACCCGTTTATATCTCAAATTCAGGCTCAAAACACCCGAAAATTCGATATTTTTGGGTGCCCGAAGCGATCTGTACATGCCTACTCCGTGTTAGAGTATTTTCTAAATTCAGGCCTAAAACATGCTCAAAATCGATATTTTAGGTGCAAAAAGTCGATATGTGCATGCATCTTCGGTATCCGTCTATATCCCAAATTCAGGTTCAAAACACCCGAAAATTCGATAATTTTGGGTCCCAGAAGCGATCTGTACATGCCTAATCTTTGCTAGAATTTTTTCAAGATACAGACCCAAAACATGCTCAAAATCGATATTTCAGGTGCAAAAAGTCGATATGTGCATGCATCTTCTGTACCCGGTTATATCCCAATTTCTGGCTCAAAACACCCGAAAATTCGATATTTTTGGGTCCCAGAAGCGATCTGTACATGCCTACTCAGTGCTAGAATATTTTCAAATTATACGCCCAAAACATACTAAAAATCGATATTTTAGGTGCCAAAGTCGATATGTGCATGCATCTTCTGTACCCGTTTATATATCAAATTCAGGCTCAAAACACCCAAAAAATCGGTTGTTTTTGTGTCCCAGAAGCGATCTGTACATGTCTACACCGTGTTTGAGTATTTTCAAAATACAGGCCCAAAACATGCTCAAAATCGTTATTTTTGGTGCCCGAAGTCGATATGTGCATGCATCTTCTGTTCCTGTTCATATCTCAAATTCAGGCTCAGAACAACCGAAAATTCGATTTATTTGGGTCCCAGAAGCGATCTGTACGTGTCTACTCCGTGTTAGAGTATTTTAAAAATACAGTCTCAAAACATGCTCAAAATCGATATTTTGGGTGCCCAAAGTCGATATGTGCATGCATTTTCTGTACCCGTTTATATCTCAAATTCAGGCTCAAAACACCCGAAAATTCAATGTTTTTGGGTCCCAGAAGCGATCTGTACATGTCTACACCGTGTTTGAGTATTTTCAAAATACAGGCCCAAAACATGCTGAAAATCGATATTTTATGTGCCCAAAGTCAATATGTGTATGGAACTTCTGTACCCGTTTATATCCCAAATTCAGGTTCAAAACACCAGAAAATTCGATTTTTTTTGGTCCCAGAAGCGATCTGTACATGCCTACTCCTTGCTAGAATGTTTTCAAGATACAGACCCAAAACATGCTCAAAATCGATATTTTAAGTGCAGAAAGTCGATATGTGCATGCATCTTCTGTACCCGTTTATATCTCAAATTCAGGCTCAAAACTCCGAAAATTCGATATTTTTAGGTCCCTTAAGCGATCTGCACATGCCTACTCAGTGCTAGAATGTTTTTAAAATACAGGCTTAAAACATGCTATAAATCGATATTTTAGGTGTGAAAAGTCGATATGTGCATGCATCTTCTGTACCCGTTTATATCTCAAATTCAGGCTCAAAACACCCAAAAAATCTATATTTTTGTGTCTCAGAAGCGATCTGTACATGCATACTCCTTGTTAGAGTATTTTCAAAATACAGGCCCAAAACATACTCAAAATCGATATTTTAAGTGTGAAAAGTCGATATGTGTGTGCATCTTCTGTACCCGTTTATATCTCAAATTCAGGTTCAAAACACCAGAAAATTCGGTATTTTTGGGTCCCAGAAGCGACCTGTACATGCCTACTCCTTCCTAGAATGTTTTCAAGATACAGACCCAAAACATGCTTAAAATCGATATTTTAGGTGCAAAAAGTCGATATGTGCATGCATCCTCTGTACCCGGTTATATCACAAATTCTGGCTCAAAACCCCCGAAAATTCGATATTTTTGGGTCCCAGAAGCGATCTGTACATGCCTACTCAGTGCTAGAATATTTTCAAGTTATACGCCCAAAACATACTAAAAATCGATATTTTGGGTGCCAAAGTCGATATGTGCATGCATCTTCTGTACCCGTTTATATCTCAAATTCAGGCTCAAAGCACCCAAAAAATCGATATTTTTGTGTCCCAGAAGCGATCTGTACATGTCTACACCGTACTATAGTATTTTCAAAATACAGGCCCAAAACATGCTCAAAATCGATATTTTAGGTACCCAAAGTCGATATGTGCATGCATCTTCTGTATCCGTTCATATATCAAATTCAGACTCAAAACACCCGAATATTCGATATTTTTGGGTCCCAAAAGCAATGTGTACATGCATACTCCGTGTTAGAGTATTTTCAAAATACAGGCCCAAAACATGCAGAAAATCGATATTTTAGTTGCCCAAAGTCAATATGTGAATGTATCTTCTGTACCCGTTTATATCCCAAATTCAGGTTCAAAACACTCCAAAATTCGATATTTTTGGGTCCCAGAAGCGATCTGTACATGCCTACTTCTTGCTAGAATGTTTTCAAGATACAGACCCAAAACATGCTCAAAATCGATATTTTATGTGTAAAAAGTCGAAATGTGCATGCATCTTCTGTACCCGTTTATATCTCAAATTCAGGCTCAAAACACCCGAAAATTCGATATTTTTGGGTCCCCGAAGCGATCTGTACATGCCTACTCCGTGTTAGAGTATTTTCAAAATACAGGCCCAAAACATGCTCAAAATCGATATTTTAGTTGCCCAAAGTCAATATGTGAATGTATCTTCTGTACCCGTTTATATCCCAAATTCAGGTTCAAAACACTCCAAAATTCGATATTTTTGGGTCCCAGAAGCGATCTGTACATGCCTACTTCTTGCTAGAATGTTTTCAAGATACAGACCTAAAACATGCTAAAAATCGATATTTTAGGTGCAAAATGTCGATATGTGCATGCATCCTCTGTACACGGTTATATCCCAAATTCTAGCTCAAAACCCCCGAAAATTCGATATTTTTGTGTCCCAGAAGCGATCTGTACATGCATACTCAGTGCTAGAATATTTTCAAATTATACGCCCAAAACATAATAAAAATCGATATTTTAGGTGCCTAAAGTCAATATGTGTATGCATCTTCTGTACCCGTCTATATCCCAAATTCAGGTTCAAAACATCAGAAAATTCGATATTTTTTGGTCCCAGAAGCGACCTGTACATGCCTACTTCATGCTAGAAAGTTTTCAAGATACAGGCCCAAAACATGCTCAAAATCGATATTTTAGGTGCAAAAAGTCGATATGTGCATGCATCTTCTGTACTCGTTTATATCTCAAATTCAGCCTCAAAACTCCGAAAATTCGATATTTTTGTGTCCCAGAAGCGATCTGTACATGCATACTCCGTGTTAAAGTGTTTTTAAAATGCAGGCCCAAAACATGCTGAAAATTGATATTTTAGGTGCACAAAGTCAATATGTGTATGCATTATCTGTACCCGGTTATATCTCAAATTCAGGCTCAAAACACCCGAAAATTCAATATTTTTGGGTCCCAGAAGCGATTTGTACATGCCTACTCAGTGCTAGAATGTTTTCAAAATAGAGGCTCAGAACATGCTAAAAATCGATATTTTGGGTTCCCAAAGTCGATATGTGCATGCATCTTCTGTACCCGTTTATATCTCAAATTCAGGCTCAAAACACCCAAAAATTCGATATTTTTGTGTCCCAGAAGCGATCTGTACGTGTCTACTTCGTGTTAGAGTATTTAAAAAATACAGGCCCAAAATATGCTCAAAATCGATATTTTGGGTGCCCAAAGTCGATATGTGCATGCATCTTCTGTACCCGTTTATGTCTCAAATTCAGACTCAAAACACCCGAATATTCGATATTTTTGGGTCCCAGAAGCGATCTGTACATGCCTACTCCGTGTTAAAGTATTTTCAAAATACAGGCCCAAAACATGCTGAAAATCTATATTTTAGGTGCCCAAAGTCAATATGTGCATGCATCTTCTGTACCCGTCTATATCCCAAATTCAGGTTCAAAACAATCGAAAATTCGATGTTTTTGGGTCCCAGAAGTGATCTGTACATGCCTACTCCTTGCTAGAATGTTTTCAAGATACAGACCCAAAACATGCTCAAAATCGATATTTTAGGTGCAAAAAGTCGATATGTGCACGCATCCTCTGTACACGGTAATATCCCAAATTCTGGCTCAAAACACCCGAAAATTCGATATTTTTGGGTCCCAGAAGCGATCTGTACATGCCTAATCAGTGCTAGAATATTTTCAAATTATACGCCCAAAACATACTAAAAATCGATATTTTGGGTGCCAAAGCAGATATGTGCATGCATCTTCTGTACCCGTTTATATCTCAAATTCAGGCTCAAAACACCCAAAAAATCGATATTTTTGTGTCCCAGAAGCGATCTGTACATGTCTACTCCATGTTAGAGTATTTTCAAAATACAGGCCAAAAACATGCTCAAAATCGATATTTTAGGTGCCCAAAGTCAATATGTGCATGCATCTTCTGGACCCGTTCATATCTCAAATTCAGGCTCAGAACACCCGAAAATTCGATTTATTTGGATCCCAGAAGCGATCTGTACGTGTCTACTCTGTGTTAGAGTATTTTAAAAATACAGGCCCAAAACATGCTCAAAATCGATATTTTGGGTGCCCAAAGTCGATATGTTCATGCATCTTCTGTACCCGTTTATATCTCAAATTCAGAATCAAAACACCCGATTATTCGATGTTTTTGGGTCCCAAAAGCCATCTGTACATGCATACTCCGTGTTAGAGTATTTTCAAAATACAGGCCTAAAACATGCTGAAAATCGATATTTTAGCTGCCCAAAGTCAATATGTGTATGCATCTTCCGTACCCGTCTATATCTCAAATTCAGGTTCAAAACACTCGAAAACTCTGTATTTTTGGGTCCCAGAAGCAATCTGTACATGCCTACTTCTTGCTAGAATATTTTCAAGATACACACCCAAAACATGCTCAAAATCGATATTTTAGGTGCAAAAAGTCGATATGTGCATGCATCTTTTGTACCCGTTTATATCTCAAATTCAGGCTCAAAACACCCGAAAATTCCATATTTTTGGGTCCCTTAAGCGATCTGTACATGCATACTCAGTGCTAGAATGTTTTTAAAATATAGGCTCAAACCATGCTAAAAATCGATATTTTTGGTGTCCAAAGTCGATATGTGCATGCTTCTTCTGTACCCGTTTATATCTCAAATTCAGGCTCAAAACACTCGAAAATTCGATATTTTTGGGTACCAAAAGCTATCTGTACATGTCTACTCCGTGTTAGAGTATTTTTAAAATACAGGCCCAAAACATACTAAAAATCGATATTTTAGGTGCCCAAAGTCGATATGTGCATGGATCTTTTGTACCAGTTTATATCTCAAATTCAGGCTCAAAACACCCGAAAATTCGATATTTTTGGGTCCCCGAAGCGATCTGTAATTGCCTACTCCGTGTTAGAGTATTTTCAAAATACAGGCCCGAAACATGCTCGAAATCGATATTTTTGGTGCCCAAAGTCGATATGTGCATGCATCTTATGTATCCGTCTATATCCCAAATTCAGGTTCTAAACACCCGAAAATTAGATATTTTTGGGTCCCAGAAGCAATCTGTACATGCCTACTCCTTGCTAAAAAATTTTCAAGATACAGACCCAAAACATGCTCAAAATCGATATTTTAGGTGCAAAAAGTCGATATGTGCATGCATCTTCTGTACCCGTTTATATCTCAAATTCAGGCTCAAAACACCCGAATATTCGATATTTTTGGGTCCCAAAAGCAATGTGTACATGCATACTCCGTGTTAGAGTATTTTCAAAATACAGGCCTAAAACATGCAGAAAATCGATATTTTAGTTGCCCAAAGTCAATATGTGAATGTATCTTCTGTACCCGTTTATATCCCAAATTCAGGTTCAAAACACTCGAAAATTCGATATTTTTGGGTCCCAGAAGTGATCTGTACATGCCTACTTCTTGCTAGAATATTTTCAAGATACAGACCCAAAACATGCTCAAAATCGATATTTTAGGTGCAAAAAGTCGAAATGTGCATGCATCTTCTGTACCCATTTATATCTCAAATTCAGGCTCAAAACACCCGAAAATTCGATATTTTTGGGTCCCCGAAGCGATCTGTACATGCCTACTCCGTGTTAGAGTATTTTCAAAATACAGGCCCAAAACATGCTCAAAATCGATATTTTAGTTGCCCAAAGTCAATATGTGAATGTATCTTCTGTACCCGTTTATATCCCAAATTCAGGTTCAAAACACTCGAAAAATCGATATTTTTGGGTCCCAGAAGCGATCTGTACATGCCTACTTCTTGCTAGAATGTTTTCAAGATACAGACCTAAAACATGCTCAAAATCGATATTTTAGGTGCAAAAAGTCGATATGTGCATGCATCCTCTGTACCCGGTTATATCCCAAATTCTGGCTCAAAACACCCGAAAATTCGATATTTTTGGGTCCCAGAAGCGATCTGTACATGCCTACTCAGTGCTAGAATATTTTCAAATTATACGCCCAAAACATACTAAAAATCGATATTTTAGGTGCCAAAGTCGATATGTGCATGCATCTTCTGTACCCGTTTATATCTCAAATTCAGGCTCAAAACACCCAAAAAATCGATATTTTTGTGTCCCAGAAGCGATCTGTACATGTCTACACCGTGTTTGAGTATTTTCAAAATACAGGCCCAAAACATGCTCAAAATCGTTATTTTAGGTGCCCGAAGTCGATATGTGCATGCATCCTCTTTACCCGTTTATATCCCAAATTCTGGCTCAAAACCCCCGAAAATTCGGTATTTTTGGGTCCCAGAAGCGATCTGTACATGCCTGCTCCTTGCTTGAATGTTTCCAAGATACAGACCCAAAACATGTTAAAAATCGATATTTTAAGTGCAAAAAGTCGATATGTGCATGCATCTTCGGTACCCGTTTATATATCAAATTCAGGCTCAAAACACCCGAAAATTCGATATTTTTGGGTCCCAGAAGCGATCTGTACATGCCTTCTCCGTGTTAAAGTATTTTCAAAATACAGGCTCAAAACATGCTGAAAATCTATATTTTAGGTGCCCAAAGTCAATATGTTTATGCATCTTCTGTACCCGTGTATATCCCAAATTCAGGTTCAAAACACCAGAAAATTCGGTATTTTTGGGTCCCAGAAGCGATCTGTACATGCCTACTCCTTGCTAGAATGTTTTCAAGATACAGACCCAAAACATGCTCAAAATCGATATTTTAGGTGCAAAAAGTCGATATGTGCATGCATCCTCTGTACCCGGTTATATCGCAAATTCAGGCTCAAAACACCTGAAAATTCGATATTTTTGGGTCCCAGAAGCGATCTGTACATGCCTACTCAGTGCTAGAATATTTTCAAATTATACGCCCAAAACATACTAAAAATCGATATTTTGGGTGCCAAAGTCGATATGTGCATGCATCTTCTGTACCCGTTTATATCTCAAATTCATGCTCAAAACACCCAAAAAATCAATATTTTTGAGTCCCAGATGCGATCTGTACATGCCTACTCCGAGTTAGAGTATTTTCAAAATACAGGCCCAAAACATGCATGTTAAAAATCGATATTTTAGGTGCCCAAAGTCGATATGTACATGCATCTTCTGTATCCGTTTATATCTCAAATTCAGGCACAAAACACCCGAAAATTTCATATTTTTGGGTCCCTTAAGCGATCTGTACATGCATACTCAGTGCTATAATGTTTTCAAAATATAGGCTCAAAACATGCTAAAAATCGATATTTTAGGTGTCCAAAGTCGATATGTGCATGAATCTTCTGTACCCGTTTATATCTCAAGATCAGGCTCAAAACACCCGAAAATTCGATATTTTTGGGTCCCAAAAACGATCTGTACATGCCTACTCCGTGTTAGAGTATTTTTAAAATACAGGCCCAAAACATACTAAAAATCGATATTTTGGGTGCCAAAGTCGATATGTGCATGCATCTTCTGTACCCGTTTATATCTCAAATTCATGCTCAAAACACCCGAAAATTCAATATTTTTGAATCCCAGGAGCGATCTGTACATGCCTACTCAGTGCTAGAATATTTTCAAAATATAGGCCCAAAACATACTAAAAGTCGATATTTTAGCTGCAAAAGTCGATATGTGCATGCATCTTCTGTACCCGTTTATATCTCAAATTCGGGCTCAAAACACCCGAAAATTCGATATTTTTGGGTACCAGAAGCGATCTGTACATGCCTACTCAGTACTAGAATATTTTCAATTTATACGCCGAAAACATGCTCAAAATCGATATTTTATGTGCCCAAAGTCGATATGTGCATGCATCTTCTGTACCCATTTATATCCCAAATTCAGACTCAAAACACCCGAATATTCGATATTTTTGGGTCCCAAAAGCCATCTGTACATGCATACTCCGTGTCAGAGTATTTTCAAAATACAAGCCTAAAACATGCTGAAAATCGATATTTTAGCTGCCCAAAGTCAATATGTGTATGCATCTTCTGTACCCGTCTATATCCCAAATTCTGGTTCAAAACATTCGAAAATTCGATATTTTTGGGTCCAAGAAGCAATCTGTACATGCCTACTTCTTGCTAGAATGTTTTCAAGATACAGTCCCAAAACATGCTCAAAATCGATATTTTAGGTGCAAAAAGTCGATATGTGCATGCATCTTCTGTACCCGTTTATATATCAAATTCAGGCTCAAAACACCCGAAAATTCGATATTTTTGGGTCCCAGAAGCGATCTGTACATGCCTTCTCCGTGTTAAAGTATTTTCAAAATACAGGCTCATAACATGCTGAAAATCTATATTTTAGGTGCCCAAAGTCAATATGTGTATGCATCTTCTGTACCCGTGTATATCCCAAATTCAGGTTCAAAACACCAGAAAATTCGGTATTTTTGGGTCCCTTTAGCAATCTGCACATGCCTACTCAGTGCTAGAATGTTTTTAAAATACAGGCTTAAAACATGCTATAAATCGATATTTTAGGTTTCCAAAGTCGATATGTGCATGCATCTTCTGTACCCGTTTATATCTCAAATTCAGGCTCAAAACATCCGAAAATTCGATATTTTTGGGTTCCAGAAGCGATTTGTACATGCCTACTCCATGTTAAAGTATTTTCAAAATACAGGCCCAAAACATGCTGAAAATCTATATTTTAGGTGCCCAAAGTCAATATGTGTATGCATCTTCTGTACCCGTCTATATCCCAAATTCAGGTTCAAAACACCCGAAAATTCGGTATTTTTTGGTCCCAGAAGCGATCTGTACATGCCTACTTCTTGCTAGAATGTTTTCAAGATACAGACCCAAAACATGCTCAAAATCGATATTTTAGGTGCAAAAAGTCGATATGTGCATTCATCCTCTGTACCCGGTTATATCCCATATTCTGGCTCAAAACCCCCTGAAAATTCGATATTTTTGGGTCCCAGAAGCGATCTGTACATGCCTACTCAGTGCAAGAATATTTTCAAATTATACGCCCAAAACATACTAAAAATCGATATTTTGGGTGCCAAAGTCGATATGTGTATGCATCTTCTGTACCCGTTTATATCCCAAAATCAGGCTCAAAACTCCGAAAAATCGATATTTTTGGGTCCCTTAAGCAATCTGCACATGCCTACTCAGTGCTAGAATGTTTTTAAAGTACAGGCTTAAAACATTCTATAAATCGATATTTTAGGTGTCCAAAGTCGATATGTGCATGCATCTTCTGTACCCGTTTATATCTCAAATTCAGGCTCAAAACACCCGAAAATTCGATATTTTTGGGTCCCAGAAGCGATCTGTACATGCATACTCAGTGCTAGATTATTTTCAAATTATACGCCCAAAACATACTAAAAATCGATATTTTGGGTACCAAAGTCGATATGTGCATGCATCTTCTGTGCCCGTTTATATCTCAAATTCAGGCTCAAAACACCCAAAAAATCGATATTTTTGTGTCCCAGAAGCTATCTGTACATGTCTACACCGTGTTAGAGTATTTTCAAAATACAGGCCCAAAACATGCTCAAAATCGATATTTTAGGTTCCCAAAGTCGATATGTGCATGCATCTTCTGTACCCGTTCATATCTCAAATTCAGGCTCAGAACACCCAAAAAATTCGATATATTTGGGTCCCAGAAGCGATCTATACGTGTCTACTCAGTGTTAGAGTATTTTAAAGATACAGGCCCAAAACATGCACAAAGTCGATATTTTGGGTGCCCAAAGTCGATATGTGCATGCATCTTCTGTAGCCGTTTAAATCTCAAATTCAAACTCAAAACACCCGAATATTCGATATTTTTGGGTCCCAAAAGCAATGTGTACATGCATACTCCGTGTTAGAGTATTTTCAAAATACAGGCCTAAAACATGCTGAAAATCGATATTTTAGGTGAACAAAGTCAATATGTGTATGTATCTTCTGTACCCGTCTATATCCCAAATTCAGGTTCAAAACACCCGAAAATTCGATATTTTTGGGTCCCCGAAGCGATCTATACATGCCTACTCCGTGTTAGAGTATTTTCAAAATACAGGCCCAAAACATGCTCAAAATCGATATTTTAGGTGCCCAAAGTCGATATGTGCATGCATCTTCTGTACCCGTTCATATCTCAAATTCAGGCTCAGAACACCCTAAAATTCGATTTATTTGGGTTCCAGAAGCGATCTGTACGTGTCTACTCAGTGTTAGAGTATTTTTAAAAATACAGGCCCAAAACATGCTCAAAATCGATATTTTGGGTGCCCAAAGTCGATATGTGCATGTATCTTCTGTACCCATTTATATCTCAAATTCAGACTCAAAACCCCCGAATATTCGATATTTTTGGGTCCCAGAAGCAATCTGTACATGCATACTCCGTGTTAGAGTATTTTCAAAATACAGGTCTAAAACATGCTGAAAATCGATATTTTAGCTGCCCAAAGTCACTATGTGTATGTATCTTCTGTACCCGTCTATATCCCAAATTTAGGTTCAAAACACTCGAAAATTCGATATTTTTGGGTCCCAGAAGCAATCTGTAAATGCCTACTTCTTGCTAGAATGTTTTCAAGATACAGACCCAAAACATGCTCAAAATCGATATTTTAGGTGCCCAAAGTCGATATGTGCATGCATCTTCTGTATCCGTCTATATCCCAAATTCAGGTTCAAAACACCCGAAAAATCGATATTTTTGGGTCCCAGAAACGATCTGTACATGCCTACTCCTTGCTAGAATTTTTTAAGATACAAACCCAAGACATGCTCAAAATCTATATTTTAGGTGGAAAAAGTCGATATGTGCATGCATCTTCTGTACCCGTTTATATCTCAAATTCAGGCTCAAAACACCCGAAAATTCCATATTTTTGGGTCCCAAAAGCGATCTGTACATGCCTACTCAGTGCTAGAATGTTTTCAAAATATAGGCTCAAAACATGCTAAAAATCGATATTTTAGGTGTCCAAAGTCAATATGTGCATGCATCATCTGTACCCGTTTATATCTAAAATTCAGGCTCAAAACACCCGAAAATTCGATATTTTTGGGTCCCAAAAGCGGTCTGTACATGTCTACTCCGAGTTAGAGTATTTTTTAAATACAGGCCCAAAACATGCTCAAAATCGATATTTTAGGTGCCCAAAGTCGATATGTGCATGCATCTTCTGTACCCGTTTATATCTCAAATTCAGGCTCAAAACACCCGAAAATTCCATATTTTTGGGTCCCAGAAGCGATCTGTACGTGCATACTCCGTGTTAGTGTGTTTTTAAAATACAGGCCCAAAACATGCTGAAAATCGATATTTTATGTGCCCAAAGTCAATATGTGTATGCATCTTCTGTACACGTGTATATCTATAATTCAAGTTCAAAACACCAGAAAATTCGATATTTTTGGGTCCCAAAAGCAATCTGTACATGCCTACTCCTTGCTAGAATGTTTTCAAGATACAGACCCAAAACATGCTCAAAATCGATTTTTTTAGTGCAAAAAGTCGATATGTGCATGCATCTTCTGTACCCGTTTATATCTCAAATTCAGGCTCAAAGCTCCGAAAATTCGCTATTTTTGGGTCCCAAAAGCGATCTGTACATGTCTACTCCGAGTTAGAGTATTTTTTAAATACAGGCCCAAAACATGCTCAAAATCGATATTTTAGGTGCCCAAAGTCGATATGTGCATGCATCTTCTGTACCCGTTTATATCTCAAATTCAGGCTCAAAACACCCGAAAATTCCATATTTTTGGGTCCCAGAAACGATCTGTACGTGCATACTCCGTGTTAGTGTGTTTTTAAAATACAGGCCCAAAACATGCTGAAAATCGATATTTTATGTGCCCAAAGTCAATATGTGTATGCATCTTCTGTACACGTGTATATCTATAATTCAAGTTCAAAACACCAGAAAATTCGATATTTTTGGGTCCCAAAAGCAATCTGTACATGCCTACTCCTTGCTAGAATGTTTTCAAGATACAGACCCAAAACATGCTCAAAATCGATTTTTTTAGTGCAAAAAGTCGATATGTGCATGCATCTTCTGTACCCGTTTATATCTCAAATTCAGGCTCAAAGCTCCGAAAATTCGCTATTTTTGGGACCCAGAAGCAATCTGCACATGCCTACACAGTGCTAGAATGTTTTTAAAATACAGGCTTAAAACATGCTATGAATCGATATTTTATGTGTCCAAAGTCGATATGTGCATGCATCTTCTGAACCCGTTTATATCTCAGATTCAGGCTAAAAACACCCAAAAAACCGATATTTTTGCGTCCCAGAAGCGATCTGTACATGCCTACTCCGTGTTAGAGTATTTTCAAAATACAGGCCCAAAACATGTTAAAAATCGATATTTTAGGTGCCCAAAGTCAATATGTGTATGCATCTTCGGTACCCGTCTATATCCCAAATTCTGGTTCAAAACACCAGAAAATTCGGTATTTTTTGGTCCCAGAAGCGATCTGTACATGCCTACTCCTTGCTAGAATTTTTTCAAGATACAGACCCAAAACATTCTCAAAATCGATATTTTAGGTGCAAAAAGTCGATATGTGCATGCATCCTCTGTACCCGGTTATATCCCAAATTCTGGCTCAAAACCCCCGAAAATTCGATATTTTTGGGTCCCAGAAGCGATCTGTACATGCCTACTCAGTGCTAGAATATTTTCAAATTATACGCCGAAAACATACTATAAATCGATATTTTGGGTGCCAAAGTCAATATGTGCATGCATCTTCTGTATCCGTTTATATCTCAAATTCAGGCTCAAAACACCCTAAAATTCAATATTTTTAGGTCCCAGAAGCGATCTGTACATGCCTACTCCGTGTTAATGTATTTTTAAAATACAGGCCCAAAAACATGCTCAAAATCGATATTTTAGGTGCAAAAAGTCGATATGTGCATGCATCCTCTTTACCCGTTTATATCCCAAATTCTGGCTCAAAACCCCCGAAAATTCGATATTTTTGGGTCCCAGAAGCGATCTGTACATGCCTGCTCCTTGCTAGAATGTTTCCAAGATACAGACCCAAAACATGTTAAAAATCGATATTTTAAGTGCAAAAAGTCGATATGTGCATGCATCTTCGGTACCCGTTTATATCTCAAATTCAGGCTCAAAACTCCGAAAATTCGATATTTTTTGGTCCCTTAAGCATTCTGCACATGCCTACTCAGTGCTAGAATGTTTTTAATATACAGGCTTAAAACATGCTATAAATCGATATTTTAGGTGTCCAAAGTCGATATGTGCATGCATCTTCGGTACCCGTTTATATCTCAAATTCAGGCTCAAAACACCCAAAAAATCGATATTTTTGTGTCCCAGAAGCAATCTGTACATGCCTACTCAGTGCTAGAATGTTTTTAAAATACAGGCTTAAAACATGCTATAAATCGATATTTTAGGTGTCCAAAGTCGATATGTGCATGCATCTTCTGTACCTGTTTATATCTAAAATTCAGGCTCAAAACACCCGAAAATTCGATATTTTTGGGTCCCAAAAGCGATCTGTACATGCCTACTCCTTGCTAGAATGTTTTCAAGATACAGACCCCAAACATGCTCAAAATCGATATTTTAAGTGCCCAAAGTCGATATGTGCATGCATCTTCTGTACCCGTTCATATCTCAATTTCAGGCTCAGAACACCCTAAAATTCGATTTATTTGGGTTCCAGAAGCGATCTGTACGTGTCTACTCAGTGTTAGAGTATTTTTAAAATACAGGCCCAAAACATGCTCAAAATCGATATTTTGGGTGCCCAAAGTCGATATGTGCATGCATCTTCTGTACCCGTTTATATCTCAAATTCAGACTCAAAACACCCGAATATTCGATATTTTTGGGTCCCAAAAGCAATGTGTACATGCATACTCCGTGTTAGAGTATTTTCAAATTACAGGCCTAAAACATGCTGAAAATCGATATTTTAGCTGCCCAAAGTCAATATGTGTATGCATCTTCTGTATCCGTCTATATCCCAAATTCAGGTTCAAAACACCCGAAAATTCGATATTTTTGGGTCCCAGAAGCAATCCGTACATGCCTAGTTCTTGATAGAATTTTTTTAGATACAATCCCAAGACATGCTCAAAATCGATATCTTATGTGCAAAAAGTCGATATGTGCATGCATCTTCTGTACCCGTTTATATCTCAAATTCAGGTTGAAAACACCCGAAAATTCCATATTTTTGGGTCCCTTAAGCAATCTGTACATGCATACTCAGTGCTAGAATGTTTGTAATATATAGGCCCAAAACATGCTAAAAATCGATATTTTAGGTGCCCAAAGTCGATATGTGCATGCATCTTCTGTACCCGTTTATATCTCAAATTCAAGCTCAAAACACCAGAGAATTCCATATTTTTGGGTCCCAGAAGCAATCTGTACTTGCATACTCCGTGTTAGAGTGTTTTTAAAATACAGGCCCAAAACATGCTGAAAATCGATATTTTTTGTGCCCAAAGTCAATATGTGTAAGCATCTTCTGTACACGTGTATATCCCTAATTCAAGTTCAAAACACCCGAAAATTCGATATTTTTGGGTTCCAAAAGCGATCTGTACATGCCTACTCCTTGCTAGAATGTTTTCAAGATACAGACCAAAAACATGCTCAAAATCGATATTTTAGGTGTCCAAAGTCGATAAGTGCATGCATCTTCTGTACCCGTTTATATCTCAAATTCAGGCTCAAAAAACCCGAAAATTCGATATTTTTGGGTCCCAAAAGCGATCTGTACGTGCATACTCCGTGTTAGAGTGTTTTTAAAATATAGGCCCAAAACATGCTCAAAATCGATATTTTAGGTGCCCAAAGTCGATATGTGCATGCATCTTTTGTACCCGTTTATATCTCAAATTCAGGCTCAAAACACCCGAAAATTCGATATTTTTGGGTCCCAGAAGCAATCTGTACTTGCATACTCCGTGTTAGAGTGTTTTTAAAATACAGGCCCAAAACATGCTAAAAATCGATATTTTAGGTGCATAAGTCGATATGTGCATACATCTTCTGTATCCGTTTATATCTCAAATTCAGGCTCAAAACACCCGAAAATTCAATATTTTTGGGTCCCACAAGCGATCTGTACATGCCTACTCCGTGTTAATGTTTTTTCAAAATACAGGTCCAAAACATGCTGAAAATCTATATTTTAGGTGCCCAAAGTCAATATGTGTATGCATCTTCTGTACCCGTCTATATCCCAAATTCAGTTTCAAAACACCAGAAAATTCGGTATTTTTGGGTCTCAGAAGCGATCTGTACATGCCTACTCCTTGCTAGAATTTTTTCAAGATACAGACCCAAAACATGCTCAAAATCGATATTTTAGGTGCAAAAAGTCGATATGTGCATGCATCCTCTGTACCCGGTTATATCCCAAATTCTGGCTCAAAACCCCCTGAAAATTCGATATTTTTTGGTCCCAGAAGCGATCTTTACATGCCTATTCAGTGCTAGAATATTTTCGAATTATACGCCCAAAACATACTAAAAATCGATATTTTGGGTGCCAAAGTCGATACGTGCATGCATCTTCTGTACCCGTTTATATATCAAATTCAGGCTCAAAACACCCAAAAAATCGATATTTTTGTGTCCCAGAAGCGATCTGTACATGTCTACACCGTGCTATAGTATTTTCAAAATACAGGCCCAAAACATGCTCAAAATCGATATTTTAGGTGCCCAAAGTCGATATGTGCGTGCATCTTCTGTACCCGTTCATATCTCAAATTCAGGCTCAAAACACCCGAAAATTCGATATATTTGGGTTCCAGAGGCGATCTGTACGTGTCTACTCAGTGTTGGAGTATTTTAAAAATACAGGCCCAAAACATGCTCAAAATCGATATTTTGGGTGCCCAAAGTCGATATGTGCATGAATCTTCTGTACCCGTTTATATCTCAAATTTAGACTCAAAACACCCGAATATTCGATATTTTTGGGTCCCAGAAGCGATCTGTACATGTCTACTCCGTGTTAGAGTATTTTCAAAATACAGGCCCAAAACATGCTCAAAATCGATATTTTATGTGCCCAAAGTCAAAATGTGTATGCATCTTCTGTACACGTGTATATCCCTAATTCAGGTTCAAAACTCACGAAAATTCAATATTTCTGGGTCCCTGAAGCGATCTGTAAATGCCTACTCAGTGTTAATGTATTTTCAAAATACAGGCCCAAAACATGCTGAAAATCTATATTTTAGGTGACCAAAGTCACTATGTGTATGCATCTTCTGTACCCGTCTATATCCCAAATTCAGGTTCAAAACACCAAATAATTCGGTATTTTTGGGTACCAGATGCGATCTGTACATGCCTACTCCTTGCTAGAATTTTTTCAAGATACAGACCTAAAACATGCTCAAAATCGATTTTTTAGGTGCAAAAAGTCGATATGTGCATGCATCCTCTGTACCCGGTTATATCCCAAATTCTGGCTCAAAACCCCCGAAAATTCGATATTTTTGTGTCCCAGAAGCGATCTGTACATGTATACTCCGTGTTAGAGTGTTTTTAAAATACAGGCCCATAACATGCTAAAAATCGATATTTTAGGTGCCCAAAATCGATATGTGCATGCATCTTCTGTACCCGTAAATATCTCAAATTCAGGCTCAGAACACCCGAAAATTCAATATTTTTGGGTCCCAGAAGCGATCTGTACGTGCATACTCTGTGTTAGTGTGTTTTAAAAATACAGGCCTAAAACATGCTGAAAATCGATATTTTATGTGCCCAAAGTCAATATGTGTATGCATTTTCTGTACACGTGTATATCCCTAATTCAGGTTCAAAACACCAGAAAATTCGATATTTTTGGGTCCCAGAAGCAATCTGTACATGCCTACTCTTTGCTAGAATGTTTTCAAGATATAGACCAAAAAAATGCTCAAAATCGATATTTTTAGTGCAAAAAGTCGATATGTGCATTCATCTTCTGTACCCGTTTATATCTCAAATTCAGGCTCAAAACTCCGAAAATTCGATATTTTTGGGTCCCTTAAGCAATCTGCACATGCCTACTCAGTGATAGAATGTTTTTAAAATACAGGCTTAAAACATGCTATAAATCGATATTTTAGGTGTCCAAAGTCGATATGTGCATGCATCTTCTGTACCCGTTTATATCTCAAATTTAGGCTCAAAACACCCAAAAAATCGATATTTTTGTGTCCCATAAAGCGATCTGTACATGCCTACTCCGTGTTAGAATATTTTCAAAATACAGGCCCAAAACTTGCTAAAAATCGATATTTTATGTGCCCAAAGTCGATATGTGCATACATCTTCTGTATCCGTTTATATCTCAAATTCAGGCTCAAAACACCCGAAAATTCAATATTTTTGGGTCCCACAAGCGATCTGTACATGCCTACTCCGTGTTAATGTTTTTTCAAAATACAGGTCCAAAACATGCTGAAAATCTATATTTTAGGTGCCCAAAGTCAATATGTGTATGCATCTTCTGTACCCGTCTATATCCCAAATTCAGTTTCAAAACACCAGAAAATTCGGTATTTTTGGGTCCCAGAAGCGATCTGTACATGCCTACTCCTTGCTAGAATTTTTTCAAGATACAGACCCAAAACATGCTCAAAATCGATATTTTAGGTGCAAAAAGTCGATATGTGCATGCATCCTCTGTACCCGGTTATATCCCAAATTCTGGCTCAAAACCCCCGAAAATTCGATATTTTTGGGTCCCAGAAGCGATCTGTACATGTCTACTCAGTGCTAGAATATTTTCGAATTATACACCGATAACATACTAAAAATCGATATTTTGGGTGCCAAAGTCGATATGTGCATGTATCTTCTGTAACCGTTTATATCTCAAATTCAGGCTCAAAACACCCAAAAAAATCGATATTTTTGTGTCCCAGAAGCGATCTGTACATGCCTACTCCGTGTTAGAGTATTTTCAAAATACTGGCCCAAAACATGTTAAAAATCGATATTTTAGGTGCCCAAAGTCGATATGTGCATGCATCTTCTGTATCCGTTTATATCTCAAATTCAGGCTCAAAACACCCGAAAATTCGATATTTTTGGGTCCCAGAAGCGATCTGTACATGCCTACTAAGTGTTAATGTATTTTCAAAATACAGGCCCAAAACATGCTGAAAATCTATATTTTAGGTGCCCAAAGTCAATATGTGTATGCATCTTCAGTACTCGTCTATATCCCAAATTCAGGTTCAAAACACCAGAAAATTTGGTATTTTTGGCCCAGAAGCGATCTGTACATGCCTACTCCTTGCTAGAATTTTTTCAAGATACAGACCCAAAACATGCTCAAAATCGATATTTTAGGTGCAAAAAGTCGATATGTGCATGCATCCTCTGTACCCGGTTATATCCCAATTTCTGGCTCAAAACCCCCGAAAATTCGATATTTTTGGGTCCCAGAAGCGATCTGTACATGCCTACTCAGTGCTAGAATATTTTCAAATTATACGCCGAAAACATACTAAAAATCTATATTTTGGGTGCCAAAGTCGATATGTGCATGCATCTTCTGAACCCGTTTATATCTCAAATTCAAGCTCGAAACACCCAAAAAATCGATATTTTTGTGTCCCAGAAGCGATCTGTACATGCCTACTCCGTGTTAGAGTACTTTCAAAATACAGGTCCAAAACATTTTCAAAATCGATATTTTAGGTGCCCAAAGTCAATATGTGCATGCATCTTCTGAATCCGTTTATATCTCAAATTCAGGCTTAAACACCCGAAAATTCGATTTTTTTGGGTCCAAGAAGCGATCTGTACATGCCTACTCCGTGTTAGAGTATTTTCAAAATACAGGCCCAAAACATGCTGAAAATCTATATTTTAGGTGAACAAAGTCAATATGTGTATGTATCTTCTGTACCCGTCTATATCCCAAATTCAGGTTCAAAACACCCGAAAATTCGATATTTTTGGGTCCCCGAAGCGATTTTTACATGCCTACTCCGTGTTAGAGTATTTTCAAAATACAGGCCCAAAACATGCTCAAAATCGATATTTTAGGTGCCCAAAGTCGATATGTGCATGCATCTTCTGTACCCGTTCATATCTCAAATTCAGGCTCAGAACACCCTAAAATTCGATTTATTTGGGTTCCAGAAGCGATCTGTACGTGTCTACTCAGTGTTAGAGTATTTTTAAAAATACAGGCCCAAAACATGCTCAAAATCGATATTTTGGGTGCCCAAAGTCGATATGTGCATGTATCTTCTGTACCCATTTATATCTCAAATTCAGACTCAAAACCCCCGAATATTCGATATTTTTGGGTCCCAGAAGCAATCTGTACATGCATACTCCGTGTTAGAGTATTTTCAAAATACAGGTCTAAAACATGCTGAAAATCGATATTTTAGCTGCCCAAAGTCACTATGTGTATGTATCTTCTGTACCCGTCTATATCCCAAATTTAGGTTCAAAACACTCGAAAATTCGATATTTTTGGGTCCCAGAAGCAATCTGTAAATGCCTACTTCTTGCTAGAATGTTTTCAAGATACAGACCCAAAACATGCTCAAAATCGATATTTTAGGTGCAAAAAGTCGAAATGTGCATGCATCTTCTGTACCCGTTTATATCTCAAATTCAGGCTCAAAACACCCGAAAATTCGATATTTTTGGGTCCCCGAAGCGATCTGTACATGCCTACTCCGTGTTAGAGTATTTTCAAAATACAGGCCCAAAACATGCTCAAAATCGATATTTTAGGTGCCCAAAGTCGATATGTGCATGCATCTTCTGTATCCGTCTATATCCCAAATTCAGGTTCAAAACACCCGAAAAATCGATATTTTTGGGTCCCAGAAGCGATCTGTACATGCCTACTCCTTGCTAGAATTTTTTAAGATACAAACCCAAGACATGCTCAAAATCTATATTTTAGGTGGAAAAAGTCGATATGTGCATGCATCTTCTGTACCCGTTTATATCTCAAATTCAGGCTCAAAACACCCGAAAATACCATATTTTTGGGTCCCAAAAGCGATCTGTACATGCCTACTCAGTGCTAGAATGTTTTCAAAATATAGGCTCAAAACATGCTAAAAATCGATATTTTAGGTGTCCAAAGTCAATATGTGCATGCATCATCTGTACCCGTTTATATCTAAAATTCAGGCTCAAAACACCCGAAAATTCGATATTTTTGGGTCCCAAAAGCGATCTGTACATGTCTACTCCGAGTTAGAGTATTTTTTAAATACAGGCCCAAAACATGCTCAAAATCGATATTTTAGGTGCCCAAAGTCGATATGTGCATGCATCTTCTGTACCCGTTTATATCTCAAATTCAGGCTCAAAACACCCGAAAATTCAATATTTTTGGGTCCCAGAAGCGATCTGTACGTGCATACTCCGTGTTAGTGTGTTTTTAAAATACAGGCCCAAAACATGCTGAAAATCGATATTTTATGTGCCCAAAGTCAATATGTGTATGCATCTTCTGTACACGTGTATATTTATAATTCAAGTTCAAAACACCAGAAAATTCGATATTTTTGGGTCCCAAAAGCAATCTGTACATGCCTACTCCTTGCTAGAATGTTTTCAAGATACAGACCCAAAACATGCTCAAAATCGATTTTTTTAGTGCAAAAAGTCGATATGTGCATGCATCTTCTGTACCCGTTTATATCTCAAATTCAGGCTCAAAGCTCCGAAAATTCGCTATTTTTGGGACCCAGAAGCAATCTGCACATGCCTACACAGTGCTAGAATGTTTTTAAAATACAGGCTTAAAACATGCTATAAATCGATATTTTATGTGTCCAAAGTCGATATGTGCATGCATCTTCTGAACCCGTTTATATCTCAGATTCAGGCTAAAAACACCCAAAAAACCGATATTTTTGCGTCCCAGAAGCGATCTGTACATGCCTACTCCGTGTTAGAGTATTTTCAAAATACAGGCCCAAAACATGTTAAAAATCGATATTTTAGGTGCCCAAAGTCAATATGTGTATGCATCTTCGGTACCCGTCTATATCCCAAATTCAGGTTCAAAACACCAGAAAACTCGGTATTTTTTGGTCCCAGAAGCGATCTGTACATGCCTACTCCTTGCTAGAATTTTTTCAAGATACAGACCCAAAACATTCTCAAAATCGATATTTTAGGTGCAAAAAGTCGATATGTGCATGCATCCTCTGTACCCGGTTATATCCCAAATTCTGGCTCAAAACCCCCGAAAATTCGATATTTTTGGGTCCCAGAAGCGATCTGTACATGCCTACTCAGTGCTAGAATATTTTCAAATTATACGCCGAAAACATACTATAAATCGATATTTTGGGTGCCAAAGTCAATATGTGCATGCATCTTCTGTATCCGTTTATATCTCAAATTCAGGCTCAAAACACCCTAAAATTCAATATTTTTAGGTCCCATAAGCGATCTGTACATGCCTACTCCGTGTTAATGTATTTTTAAAATACAGGCCCAAAAACATGCTCAAAATCGATATTTTAGGTGCAAAAAGTCGATATGTGCATGCATCCTCTTTACCCGTTTATATCCCAAATTCTGGCTCAAAACCCCCGAAAATTCGATATTTTTGGGTCCCAGAAGCGATCTGTACATGCCTGCTCCTTGCTAGAATGTTTCCAAGATACAGACCCAAAACATGTTAAAAATCGATATTTTAAGTGCAAAAAGTCGATATGTGCATGCATCTTCGGTACCCGTTTATATCTCAAATTCAGGCTCAAAACTCCGAAAATTCGATATTTTTTGGTCCCTTAAGCATTCTGCACATGCCTACTCAGTGCTAGAATGTTTTTAATATACAGGCTTAAAACATGCTATAAATCGATATTTTAGGTGTCCAAAGTCGATATGTGCATGCATCTTCGGTACCCGTTTATATCTCAAATTCAGGCTCAAAACACCCAAAAAATCGATATTTTTGTGTCCCAGAAGCAATCTGTACATGCCTACTCAGTGCTAGAATGTTTTTAAAATACAGGCTTAAAACATGCTATAAATCGATATTTTAGGTGTCCAAAGTCGATATGTGCATGCATCTTCTGTACCTGTTTATATCTCAAATTCAGGCTCAAAACACCCGAAAATTCGATATTTTTGGGTCCCAAAAGCGATCTGTACATGCCTACTCCTTGCTAGAATGTTTTCAAGATACAGACCCCAAACATGCTCAAAATCGATATTTTAAGTGCAAAAAGTCGATATGTGCATGCATCCTCTGTACCCGGTTATATCCCAAATTCCTGCTCAAAACCCCCCAAAATTCGATATTTTTGGGTCCCAGAAGCGATCTGTACATGCCTACTCAGTGCTAGAATATTTTCAAATTATACGCTGAAAACATACTAAAAATCGATATTTTGGGTGCCAAAGTCGATATGTGCATGCATCTTCTGTACCCGTTTATATCTCAAATTCAGGCGCAAAACACCCCAAAAAATCGATATTTTTGTGTCCCAGAAGCGATTTGTACATGTCTACACCGTGCTATAGTATTTTTAAAATACAGGCCCAAAACATGCTCAAAATCGATATTTTAGGTGCCCAAAGTCGATATGTGCATGCATCTTCTGTACCCGTTCATATCTCAAATTCAGGCTCAGAACACCCTAAAATTCGATTTATTTGGGTTCCAGAAGCGATCTGTACGTGTCTACTCAGTGTTAGAGTATTTTAAAAATACAGGCCCAAAACATGCTCAAAATCGATATTTTAGGTGCAAAAAGTCGAAATGTGCATGTATCTGCTGTACCCGTTTATATCTCAAATTCAGGCTCAAAACACCCGAAAATTCGATATTTTTGGGTCCCCGAAGCGATCTGTACATGCCTACTTTGTGTTAGAGTATTTTCAAAATACAGGCCCAAAACATGCTCAAAATCGATATTTTATGTGACCAAAGTCGATATGTGCATGCATCTTCTGTATCCGTCTATATCCCAAATTCAGGTTCAAAACTCCCGAAAATTCGATATTTTTGGGTCCCAGAAGCGATCTGTACATGCCTACTCCTTGCTAGAATTTTTTAAGATACAGACCCAAAACATGCTCAAAATCGATATTTTAGGTGCAAAAAGTCGAAATGTGCATACATCTTCTGTACCCGTTTATATCTCAAATTCAGGCTCAAAACACCCGAAAATTCCATATTTTTGGGTCCCTTAAGTGATCTGTACATGCATACTCAGTGCTAGAATGTTTTTAAAATACAGGCTTAAAACATGCTATAAATCGAAATTTTAGGTGTCCAAAGTCGATATGTGCATTCATCTTCTGTACCCGTTTATATCTCAAATTCAGGCTCAAAACACCCGAAAATTCGATATTTTTGGGTCCCAGAAGCGATCTGTACGTGCACAATCCGTGTTAGAGTGTTTTTAAAATACAGGCCCAAAACATGCTAAAAAACGATATTTTATGTGCCCAAAGTCAAAATGTGTATGCATCTTCTGTACACGTGTATATCCCTAATTCAGGTTCAAAACACCAGAAAATTCGATTTTTTTGGGTCCCAGAAGCGATCTGTACATGCCTACTCCTTGCTAGAATGTTTTCAAGATACAGACCCAAAACATGTTAAAAATCGATATTTTAAGTGCAAAAAGTCGATATGTGCATGCATTATCTGTACCTGTTTATATCTCAAATTCAGGCTCAAAACTCCGAAAATTCGATTTTTTTGGGTCCCTTAAGCAATCTGCACATGCCTACTCAGTGCTAGAATGTTTTTAAAATACAGGCTTAAAACATGCTATAAATCGATATTTTAGGTGTCCAAAGTCGATATGTGCATGCATCTTCTGAACCCGTTTATATCTCAAATTCAGGCTCAAAACACCCAAAAAATCGATATTTTTGTGCACCAGAAGCGATCTGTCCATGCCTACTCCGTGTTAGAGTATTTTTATAATACAGGCCCAAAACATGTTAAAAATCGATATTTTAGGTGCCCAAAGTCGATATGTGCATGCATCTTCTGAATCCGTTTATATATCATATTCAGGCTTAAAACACCCGAAAATTCGATATTTTTGGGTCCCAGAAGCGATCTGTACATGCCTAGTCAGTGCTAGAATGTTTTTAAAATACAGGCTTAAAATATTCTATAAATCGAAATTTTAGGTGTCCAAAGTCGATATGTGCATTCATCTTCTGTACCCGTTTATATCTCAAATTCAGGCTCAGAACACCCTAAAATTCGATTTATTTGGGTTCCAGAAGCGATCTGTACGTGTCTACTCAGTGTTAGAGTATTTTTTAAAATACAGGCCCAAAACATGCTTAAAATCGATATTTTGGGTGCCCAAAGTCGATGTGTTCATGCATCTTCTGTACCCGTTTATATAACAAATTCAGACTTAAAACAACCGAATATTCTATATTTTTGTGTCCCAGAAGCGATCTGTACATGCCTACTCCGTGTTAGAGTATTTTCAAAATACAGCCCCAAAACATGCTCAAAATCGATATTTTATGTGCCCAAAGTCAAAATGTGTATGCATCTTCTGTACACGTGTGTATCCCTAATTCAGGTTCAAAACACCAGAAAATTCGATTTTTTTGGGTCCCACAAGCGATCTGTACATGCCTACTCCTTGCTAAAATGTTTTCAAGATACAGACCCAAAACATGTTAAAAATCTATATTTTAGGTGCCCAAAGTCAATATGTGTATGCATCTTCTGTACCCGTTTATATCCCAAATTCAGGTTCAAAACACCAGAAAATTCGGTATTTTTGGGTCCCAGAAGCGATCTATACATGCCTACTCCTTGCTAGAATTTTTTCAAGATACAGGCCCAAAACATGCTCAAAATCGATATTTAAGGTGCCCAAAGTCGATATGTGCATGCATCTTCTGTACCCGTTCATATCTCATATTCAGGCTCAGAACACCCTAAAACTCGATTTATTTGGGTTCCAGAAGCGATCTGTACGTGTCTACTCAGTGTTAGAGTATTTTTAAAAATACAGGCCCAAAACATGCTTAAAATCGATATTTTGGGTTCCCAAAGTCGATATGTGCATGCATCTTCTGTACCCGTTTATATCTCAAATTCAGAATCAAAACACCCGAATATTCGATATTTTGAGGTCCCAGAAGCAATGTGTACATGCATACTCCGTGTTAGAGTATTTTCAAAGTACAGGCCTAAAACATGCTGAAAATCGATATTTTAGATGCCCAAAGTCAATATGTGTATGCATCTTCTGTACCAGTCTATATCCCAAATTCAGGTTTAAAACACCCGAAAATTCGATATTTTTGTGTCCCAGAAGCGATCTGTACATGCCTACTCCGTGTTAGAGTATTTTCAAAATACAGGCCCAAAACATGCTGAAAATCGATATTTTAGGTGCCCAAATTTAATATGTGCATGCATCTTCTGTACCCGTTTATATCTCAAATTCAGGTTTAAAAACACCCGAAAAATCGGTATTTTTGGGTCCCAGAAGCAATCTGTACATGCCTACTCAGATACAGGCCCAAAACATGCTGAAAATCGATATTTTATGTGCCCAAAGTCAATATGTGTATGCATCTTCTGCACCCGTTTATATCCCAAATTCAACCTCAAAACACCCGAAAATTCGATATATTTGGGTCCCAGAAGCGATCTGTACATCCCTACTCAGTGCTAGAATGTTTTCAAAATATAGGCCCAAAACATGCCAAAAATCGATATTTTAATTGTCCAAAGTCGATATGTGCATGCATCTTCTGTACCCGTTTATATCTCAAATTAAGGCTCAAAACACCCGAAAATTCGGTATTTTTGGGTCCTAGAAGCGATCTGTACATGCCTACTCCTAGTTAGAATGATTCCAAAATACAGACCCAAAACATGCTCAAAATCGATATTTTAGGTGCCCAAAAGTCGATATGTGCATGCATCTTCTGTACCCGTTTATATCTCAAATTCAGGCTCAAAACACCCGAAAATTCGATATTTTGGGGTCCCAGAAGCGATCTGTACATGCCTACTCAGTGCTAGAATATTTTCAAAATATAGCCCCAAAACATGCTAAAAATCGATATTTTAGGTGCCCAAAGTCGATATCTTAAATTCAGGCTCCAAACACCCGAAAATTCAATATTTTGGGGTCCCAGAAGCGATCTGTACATGCCTACTGAGATACAGGCCCAAAACATGCTGAAAATCGATATTTTAGGTGCCCAAAGTCATAATGTGTATACGTCTTCGGCACCCGTCTATATCTCAAATTCAGGCTCAAAACACCGGAAAATTCGATATTTTGGGGCCCCAGAAGCGATCTGTACATGCCTACTCAGTGCTAGAATGTTTTCAAAATCTAGGCCCAAAACATGCTAAAAATCGATATTTGAGGTGCCCAATGTCGATATCTCAAATTCAGGCCCAAAACACCCGAAAATTCAATATTTTTGGGTCCCAGAAGCGATCTGTACATGCTCACTCAGTGCTAGAATATTTTTACAAAATATAGGCCTAAAACATGCTGGAAATAGTTTTTTTTTTGTGAAGAAAGTCCATATGTGCATGCATCTTCTGTACCCGTTTATATCCCAAATTCATTCTCAAAACACCAGAAAATTCGGTTTTTATGGGTCTTAGAAGCGCTCTGTACTTGCTTACCCAGTGCTAGATTAAATTCAAAATATATGGCCAAAACATACTAAAAATCGATATTTTAGGTGCCCAAAAGTCGATACGTGCATGCATCTTCTGTACCCGTTTATATCCCAAATTCAGTCTCAAAACACCTGAAAATTCGATATTTTTGGATCCCAGAAGCAATCTCCACATGCATAGTCAGTGCTAGAATATTTTCAAAATACAAGCCCAAAACATGCCTAAAATCGATAATATAGGTGATCAAAGTCGATATCTGCATGCATCTTCTGTTCCCGTTTATATCCCAAATTCAGGCTAAAAACACCTGAAAATATAATTTTTTGGGGTCCCAGAAGCGATCTGTACATGCCTACTCAGTGTTAGAATATTTTCAAAATACAGGCCCAAAATAAGCTGAAAATCGCAATTTTTGGTGCCCAAAGTCGATATCTCAAATTTATCACCAAAACACCCGAAAATTCGATATTTTGGGTTCCTTGAAGCGATCTGTACATGCCTACTCCGTGTTAGAGTATTTTCAAAATACAGGCCCAAAACATACAGAAAATCGATTTTTTATGTGGCCAAAAGTCGATATGTGCATGCATCTTCCATACTCGTTTATATCTCAAATTCAGGCTCCAAACACCCGAAAATTCGATATTTTTGAGTCCCAAAAGCGATCATTACATGCCTACTCAGATACAGGCCCAAAACCTGCTGAAAATCGATATTTTAGGTGCCCAAAGTCAATATGTGTATGCATCTTCTGCACCCGTTTATATCCCAAATTCAACCTCAAAACACCCGAAAATTCGATATATTTGGGTCCCAGAAGCGATCTGTACATGCCTACTCAGTGCTAGAATGTTTTCAAAATATAGGCTCAAAACATACTAAAAATCGATATTTTAAGTGTCCAAAGTCGATATGTGCATGCATCTTCTCTACCCGTTTATATCTCAAATTAAGGCTCAAAACACCCGAAAATTCGGTATTTTTGGGTCCTAGAAGCGAACTGTACATGCCTACTCCTAGTTAGAATGATTCCAATATACTGACCCAAAACATGCTCAAAATCGATATTTTAGGTGCCCAAAAGTCGATATGTGCATGCATCTTCTGTACCCGTTTGTATCTCAAATTCAGGCTCAAAACACCCGAAAATTCGATATTTTGGGGTCCTAGAAGCGATCTGTACATGCCTACTCAGTGCTAGAATATTTTCAAAATATAGCCCCAAAACATGCTAAAATCGATATTTTCGGTGCCCAAAGTCGATATCTCAAATTCAGGCCCAAAACACCCGAAAATTCGATATTTTTTGGTCCCAGAAGCGATCTGTACATGCCTACTCAGATACAGGCTCAAAACATGCTAAAAATCGATATTTTAAGAGTCCAAAGTCGATATGTGCATGCATCTTCTGCACCCGTTTATATCCCAAATTCAGGCTCAAAACACCCGAAAATTCGATATTTTTGGCTCCCATAAGCGATCTGTACATGCCTACTCAGTGCTAGAATGTTTTCAAAATACAGGCCCAAAACATACAGAAAATCGATATTTTAGGTGGCCAAAAGTCGATATGTGCATGCATCTTCCATACTCGTTTATATCTCAAATTCAGGCTCCAAACACCCGAAAATTCGATATTTTTGAGTCCCAGAAGTGATCTGTACATGCCTACTCAGATACAGGCCCAAAACATGCTGAAAATCGATATTTTAGGTGCCCAAACTCAATATGTGTATGCATCTTCTGCACCCGTTTATATCCCAAATTCAACCTCAAAACACCCGAAAAATCGATATATTTGGGTCCCAGAAGCGATCTGTACATGCCTACTCAGTGCTAGAATGTTTTCAAAATATAGGCTCAAAACATACTAAAAATCGATATTTTAAGTGTCCAAAGTCGATATGTGCATGCATCTTCTGTACCCGTTTATATCTCAAATTAAGGCTCTAAACACCCGAAAAATCAGTATTTTTGGGTCCTAGAAGCGATCTGTACTTGCCTACTCCTAGTTAGAATGTTTTCAAGATACAGACCCAAAACATGCTCAAAATCGATATTTTAGGTGCCCAAAAGTCGATATGTGCATGCATCTTTCTTACCTGTTTATATCTCAAATTCAGGCTCAAAACACCCGAAAATTCGATATTTTTGGGTCCCAGAAGCGATCTGTACATGCCTACTCCGTGTTAGAGTATTTTCAAAATACAGGCCCAAAACATGCTGAAAATCGATATTTTAGGTGCCCAAAGTCAATATGTGCATGCATTTTCTGTACCCGTTTATATCTCAAATTCAGGCTCAAAACACCTGTAAATTCGATATTTTGGGGTCCCAGAAGCGATCTGTACATGCCTACTCTGTGCTAGAATATTTTCAAAATATAGGCCCAAAACATGCTAAAAATCGATATTTTAGGTGCCCAAAGTCGATATCTCAAATACAGGCCTAAAACATCCGAAAATCGATATTTTTGGGTCCCAGAAGCGATCTGTACATGCCTACTCAGATAAAAGCCCAAAACATGCTGTAAATCGATATTTTAGGCTCCGAAAGTCAATATGTGTATGCATCTTCTGAACTCGTTTATATCTCAAATTCAACGTCAAAACATCCGAAAATTCGATATTTTTGGGTCCCAGAAGCGATTTGTACATGCCTACTCAGTGCTAGAATGTTTTCAAAATATAGGCTCAAAATATGCTAAAAATCGATATTTTAAGTGTCCAAAGTCGATATGTGAATGCATCTTCTTTACCTGTTTATATCTCAAATTTAGGCTCAAAACACCCGAAAATTCGGTATTTTGGGGTCCTAGAAGCAATCTGTACATGCCTACTCCTAGATAGAATGTTTTCGAGATTCAGACCCAAAACATGCACAAAATCGATATTTTAGGTGCCCAAAAGTCGATATGTGCATGCATCTTCTGTACCCGTTTATATCTCAATTTCAGGCTCAAAACACCCGAAAATTCGATATTTTGGGGTCCCAGAAGCGATCTGTACATGCCTACTCAGTGCTAGAATATTTTTAAAATATAGGCCCAAAACATGCTAAAAATCGATATTTTAAGTGTCCAAAGTCAATATTTGCATGCATCTTCTGTACCCGTTTATATCTCAAATTCAGGCTCAAAACACCCGAAAATTCGATATCTTGGGGTCCCATAAGAGATCTGTACATGCCTACTTAGTGCTAGAATATTTTCAAAATATAGGCCCAAAACATGCTAAAAGTCGATATTTTAGGTGCCCAAAGTCGATATTTCAAATTCAGGCCCAAAACACCCGAAAATTCGATATTTTGGGGTCCCAGAAGCGAACTGTACATGCCTACTCCGTGTTAGAGTATTTTCAAAATACAGGCCCAAAACATACTGAAAATCGATCTTTTAGGTGCCAAAAAGTCGATATGTGCATGCATCTTCTGTACCCGTTTATATCTCAAATTCAGGCTCCAAACACCCGAAAAATCGATATTTTGGGGTCCCAGAAGTAATCTGTACATGCCTACTCAGTGCTAGAATGTTTTAAAAATATAGGCTGAAAACAAGCTAAAAATTGATATTTTAAGTGTCCAAAGTCGATATGTGCATGCATCTTCTATACCCGTTTATATCTCAAATTCAGGCTCAAAACACCCGAAAATTCGGTATTTTTGGGTAATAGAAGCGATCTGTACATGCTTACTCCTAATTAGAATGTTTTCAAGATACAGACCAAAAACATGCTCAAAATCGATATTTTAGGAGCACAAAAGTCGATATGTGCATGCATCTTCAGTACCTGTTTATATCTCAAATTCAGTCTCAAAACGTCCGAAAATTCGATATTTTTATTCCAAGAACCGATCTGTACATGCCTACTCAATGCTAGAATGTTTTAAAAATATAGGCTCAAAACAAGCCAAAAATCGATATTTTAAGTGTCCAAAGTCAATATGTGCATGCATCTTCTGTACCCGTTTATATCTCAAATTCAGGTTCAAAACACCCGAAAATTCGATATTTTGGGGTCCCATAAGAGATCTGTACATGCCTACTTAGTGCTAGAATATTTTCAAAATATAGGCCCAAAACATGCTAAAAATCGATATTTTAGGTGCCCAAAGTCGATATCTCAAATTCAGACCTAAAACATCCGAAAATCGATATTTTGGGGTCTCAGAAGCGATCTGTACATGCCTACTCAGATGAAAGCCCAAAACATGCTGTAAATCGATATTTTAGGTTCCGAAAGTCAATATGTGTATGCATCTTCTTCACTCGTTTATATCTCAAATTCAACGTCAAAACATCCGAAAATTCGATATTTTTGGGTCCCAGAAGCGATCTGTACATGCTTACTCAGTGATAGAATGTTTTCAAAATATAGGCTCAAAATATGCTAAAAATCGATATTTTAAGTGTCCAAAGTCGATATGTGAATGCATCTTCTTTACCTGTTTATATCTCTAATTCAGGCTCAAAAAACACTAGAAAATTCGATATTTTTGAGTCCTAGAAGCAATCTGTACATGCCTACTCCTAGATAGAATGTTTTCGAGATTCAGACCAAAAACATGCTCAAAATCGATATTTTTGGTGCCCAAAAGTCGATATGTGCATGCATATTCTGTACCCGTTTATATCTCAAATTCAGGCCCAAAACACCCAAAAATTCGATATTTTGGGGTCCCAGAAGCGAACTTTACATGCCTACTCCGTGTTAGAGTATTTTCAAAATACAGGCCCAAAACATGCAGAAAATCGATCTTTTAGGTGCCCAAAGTAAATATGTGCATGCATCTTATGTACCCGTTTATATTTAAAATTTAGGCTCAAAACACCCGAAAATTCGATATTTTGGGGTCCCAAAAGCGATTTGTACATGCCTACTCAGTGCTAGAATATTTCCAAAATATAGGCCCAAAACATGCTAAAAATCGATATTATAGGTGCCCAAAGTCGATATCTCAAATTCAGGCCCAAAACACCCGAAAATTCGATATTTTGGGGTCCCAGAAGCGATCTGTACATGCCTACTCCGTGTTAGCGTATTTTCAAAATACAGGCCCAAAACATGCTGAAAATCGATATTTTAGGTGCCCAAAGTCAATATGTGTATGCATCTTCTGTACCCGTTTATATCTCAAATTAAGGCTAAACACCCGAAAATTTGATACTTTGGGGTCCCAGAAGCGATCTGTACATGTCTACTCAGTGCTAGAATGTTTATAAAATATAGGCTCAAAACATGTTAAAAATCGATATTTTAAGTGTCCAAAGTCGATATGTGCATGCATCTTCTGTACCTGTTTATATCTCAAATTCATGCTCAAAACACCCGAAAGATCGGTATTTTTGGGTCCTTGAAGCGATCTGTACATGCCTACTCCTAATTAGAATGTTTTCAAGATACAGACCCAAAACATGCCTGAAAATCGATATTTTAGGTGTCCAAAAGCAGATATGTGCATGCATCTTCAGTACCCATTTACATCTCAAATTCAGGCTCAAAACACCCGTGAAATCAATATTTTGGGGTCCCAGAAGCAATCTGTACATGCCTACTCAGTGCTAGAATATTTTCAAAATATAGGCCCAAAACGTGCTATAAATCTATATTTGAGGTGCCCAAAGTCGATATCTCAAATTTAGGCCCAAAACACCCGAAAATTCGATATTTTGGGGTCCCAGAAGCGATCTGTACATGCCTACGCAGTGCTAGAATATTTTCAAAATACAGGTCCAAAACATGCTAAAAATCGATATTTTAGGTGCCCAAAGTCGATATCTCAAATTCATGTCCAAAACACCCGAAAAATCGATATTTTGGGGTCCCAGAAGCGATCTGTACATGCCTACTCCGTGTTAGAGTATTTTTAATATACAGGCTCAAAACATACTGAAAATCGATTTTTTAGGTGCCCAAAAGTCGATATGTGTATGCATCTTCTGCACTCGTTTATATCCCAAATTCAACCTCAAAATACCCTAAAATTCGATATTTTTGGGTCCCAGAAGCGATCTGTACATGCCTAGTCAGTGCTAGAATTTTTTTAAAAATATAGGCTTAAAACATGCTAAAAATCGATATTTTTAGTGTCCAAAGTCGTACTTTTGTACCCGTTTATATCTTAAATTCAGGCTCAAAACACTCGAAAATTCGGTATTTTTGGGTCCTAGAAGCGATATGTACATGCCTACTCCTAGTTAGAATGTTTTCAAGATACAGACCCAAAACATGCTCAAAATCGATATTTTAGGTGCCCAAAGTTGATATGTGCATGCATCTTCAGTACCCGTTTATATCTCAAATTCAGGGTCAAAACACCCGAAAATTCAATATTTTGGGGTCCCAAAAGCGATCTGTACATGCCTACTCACTGCTAGAATATTTTCAAAATATAGTCCCAAAACATGCTAAAAATCGATATTTTAGGTGCCCAAAGTCAATATCTCAAATTCAGGCCCAAAACACCCGAAAATTCGATATTTTGGGGTCCCAGAAGCGATCTGTACATGCTTACTCCATATTAGAGTATTTTCAAAATACAGGCCCAAAACATACTGAAAGTCGATCCTTTAGGTGCCCAAAAGTCGATATGTTAATGCATCTTCTGTATTCGTTTATATCTCAAAATCAGGTTCCAAACACCCGGAAATTCGATATTTTGGGGTCCCTTCTGGGTCCCAGAAGCGATCTGTACTGGCCTATTCAGATACAGGCCCAAAACATGCTGAAAATCGATATTTTAGGTGCCCAAAGTCAATATGTGCATGCATCTTCTGTACCCGTTTATATCTCAAATTCAGGCTCAAAACACCCGAAAATTCAATATTTTGGAGTCCCAGAAGCGATATGTACATGCTTACTCCGTGTTAGAGTATTTTCAAAATATAGGCTCAAAACATGCTAAAAATCGATATTTTAAGTGTCCAAAGTCGATATGTGCATGCATCTTCTATACCCGTTTATATCTCAAATTCAGGATCAAAACACCCGAAAATTCGGTATTTCGGTGTCCTAGAAGCGATCAGTACATGCCTACTCCTAGTTAGAATGTTTTCAAGATACAGACCCAAAACATGCTCAAAATCGATATTTTAGGTGCCCAAAGTCAATACGTGCATGCATTTTCGGCACCAGATTATATTCCAAATTCATCCTCAAAACACCTGAAAATATGATATTTTGGGTTCCCAGAAGCGATCTGTACATGCCTAATAAGTGCTAGAATATTTTCAAAATATAGGCTCAAAACATGCTAAAAATCGATATTTTAAGTCTCCAAAGTCGATATGTGCATGCATCTTCAGTACCCGTTTATATCTCAAATTCAGGCTCAAAACACTCGAAAATTCGATATTTTGAGGTTCCAGAAGCGATCTGTACATGCCTACCACGTGTTATAGAATTTTCTGAATACATGCGCAAAACATGCTCAAAATCGATCTTTTAGGTGCCCAAAGTCAATATGTGCATGCATCTTCTGTACCCGTAAATATCTCGAATTCAGACTCCAAACACCCGAAAATTCGATATTTTGGGGTCCCAGAAGCAATCTGTACATGCCTGCTCCATGTTAGAGTATTTCCAAGATACAGGCCCAAAACATACTGAAAATCGATCTTTTAGGTGCCCAAAAGTCGATATGTGCATGAATCTTCTGTACCCGTTTATATCTCAAATTCAACCTCAAAACACCCGAAAATTCGATATTTGTGGGTCCCATAAGCGATCTGTACATGCCTACACAGTGCTAGAATTTTTTCAAAATATAGGCTCAAAACATGCTAAAAATCGATATTTTAAGTGTCCAAAGTCGATATGTGCATGCATCTTCTGTACCCGTTTATATCTCAAATTCAGGCTCAAAACACCCGAAAATTCGATATTTTGGGGTCCCAGAAGCGATCTGTACATGCCTACGCAGTGTTAGAATATTTTCAAAATACAGGCCCAAAACATGCTAAAAAACGATATTTTAGGTGCCCAAAGTCGATATCTCAAATTCATGTCCAAAACACCCGAAAATTCGATATTTTGGGGTCCCAGAAGCGATCTGTACATGCCTACTCCGTGTTAGAGTATTCTTAATATACAGGCTCAAAACATACTGAAAATCGATTTTTTAGGTGCCCAAAAGTCGATATGTGTATGCATCTTCTGCACTCGTTTATATCCCAAATTCAACCTCAAAACACCCGAAAATTCGATATTTTAGGGTCCCAGAAGCGATCTGTACATGCCTACTCCGTGTTAGAGTATTTTCAAAATACAGGCCCAAAACATACTGAAAATCGATCTTTTAGGTGCCCAAAAGTCGATATGTGCGTGCATCTTCAGTACCCGTTTATATCTCAAATTCAGGCTCCAAACACCCGAAAATTCGATATTTAGGGGTCCCAAAAGCGATCTGTACATGCCTACTCAGTGCTAGAACATTTTCAAAATATAGACCCAAAACATGCTAAAATCGATATTTTAGGTGCCTAGAGTCGATATATCAAATTCAAGCCCAAAACACCCGAAAATTCGATATTTTAGGGTCCCAGAAGCGATCTGTACATGCCTACTCCTTGTTAGAGTATTTTCGAAATACAGGCCCAAAACATGCTGAAAATCGATCTCTTAGGTGCCCAAAAGTCGATATGTGCATGCATCTTCTGTACCCGTTTATATCTCAAATTCAACCTCAAAATACCCTAAAATTCGATATTTTTGGGTCACAGAAGCGATCTGTACATGCCTACTCAGTGCTAGAATTTTTTTAAAGATATAGGCTCAAAACATGCTAAAAATCGATATTTTTAGTGTCCAAAGTCGTACTTTTGTACCCGTTTATATCTTAAATTCAGGCTCAAAACACTCGAAAATTCGGTATTTTTGGGTCCTAGAAGCGATATGTACATGCCTACTCCTAGTTAGAATGTTTTAAAGATACAGACCAAAAACATGCTCAAAATCGATATTTTAGGTGCCCAAAGTTGATATGTGCATGCATCTTCAGTACCCGTTTATATCTCAAATTCAGGGTCAAAACACCCGAAAATTCAATATTTTGGGGTCCCAAAAGCGATCTGTACATGCCTACTCACTGCTAGAATATTTTCAAAATATAGAACCAAAACATGCTAAAAATCGATATTTTAGGTGCCCAAAGTCGATATCTCAAATTCAGGCCCAAAACACCCGAAAATTCGATATTTTGGGGTCCCAGAAGCGATCTGTACATGCTTACACCATATTAGAGTATTTTCAAAATACAGGCCCAAAACATACTGAAAGTCGATCTTTTAGGTGCCCAAAAGTCGATATGTGCATGCATCTTCTGTACCCGTTTATATCTCAAATTCAGGTTCCAAACACCCGGAAATTCGATATTTTGGGGTCCCAGAAGCGATCTGTACTGGCGTATTCAGATACAGGCCCAAAACATGCTGAAAATCGATATTTTAGGTGCCCAAAGTCAATATGTGCATGCATCTTCTGTACCCATTTATATCTCAAATTCAGGCTCAAAACACCCGAAAATTCGATATTTTGGAGTCCCAGAAGCGATCTGTACATGCCTACTCCGTGTTAGAGTATTTTCAAAATACAGGCCCAAATTACTGTATACTGAAAATCGATCTTTTAGGTGCCTAAAGTCGATATGTGCATGCATCTTCTGTTTCCGTTTATATCTCAAATTCAGGTTCCTAACACCCGGAAATTCGATATTTTGGGGTCCCAGAAGCGATCTGTACATGCCTACTCAGATACAGGCCCAAAACATGCTGAAAATCGATATTTTAGGTGCCCAAAGTCGATATGTGTATGCATCTTCTGCAACCGTTTATATCCCAAATTCAACCTCAAAACACCCGAAAAGTCGATATTTTTGGGTCCCAGAAGCGATCTGTACATGCCTACTCAGGGCTAGAATGTTTTCAAAATATAGGCTCAAAACATGTTCAAAATCGATATTTTAGGTGCCCAAAAGTTTATATGTGCATGCATCTTCAGTACCCGTTTATATCTCAAATTCAGGCTCAAAACACCCGAAAATTTGATATTTTGGGGTCCCAAAAGCGATCTGTACATGCCTACTCAGTGCTAGAATATTTTCAAAATATAGGCCCAAAACATGCTAAAAATCGATATTTTAGGTGCCCAAAGTCGATATCTCAAATTCAGGCCCAAAACACCCAAAAATTCGTTATTTTGGGGTCCCAGAAGCGATCTGTACATCCCTAATCCGTGTTAGAGTATTTTCAAAATACAGGCCCAAAACATACTGAAAATCGATCTTTTAGGTGCCCAAAAGTCGATATGTGCATGCATCTTCTGTACCCGTTTAAATCTCAAATTCAGGTTCCAAACACCCGGAAATTCGATATTTTGGGGTCTCAGAAGCGATCTGTACATGCCTATTCAGATACAGGCCCAAAACATGCTGAAAATCGATATTTTAGGTGCCCAAAGTCAATATGTGTATGCATCTTCTGCAACCGTTTATATCCCAAATTCAACCCCAAAACACCCGAAAATTCGATATTTTTCGGTCCCAGAAGCGATCTGTACATGCCTACTCAGTGCTAGAATGTTTTCAAAATATAGGCTCAAAACAAACTAAAAATCGATATTTTTAGTGTCCAAAGTCGATCTTCTGTACCCTTTTATATCTTAAATTCAGGCTCAAAACACCCAAAAATTCGGTATTTTTGGGTCCTAGAAGCGATATGTACATGCCTACTCCAAGTTTGAATGTTTTCAAGATACAGACCCAAAACATGCTCAAAATCGATATTTTAGGTGCCCACAAGTAAATATGTGCATGGATCTTCAGTACCCGTTTATATCTCAAATTCAGGCTCAAAACACCCGCAAATTCGATATTTTTGGGTCCCAGAAGCGATCTGTTCATGCCTACCTCGTGTTAGAGTATTTTCTAAATACAGGAACAAAACATGCTCAAAATTGATATTTTAAGTGTCCAAAGTCGATATGTGCATACATCTTCTGTACCCGTTTATATCTCAAATTCAGGCTCAAAACACCCGAAAATTCGATATTTTGGGGTCCTAGGTGCGATCTGTACATGCCTACTCCTAGTAAGAATGTTTTCAAGATACAGACCCAAAACATGCTCAAAATCGATATTTTAGGAGCCCAAAAGTCGATATGTGAATGCATCTTCTGTACCCGTTTATATCTCAAATTTAGGCTCAAAACACCCGAAAATTCGATATTTTGGGGTCCCAGAAGCGATCTGTACATCAGTGCTAGAATATTTTCAAAATATAGACCCAAAACATGCTCAAAATCGATATTTTAAGTGTCCAAAGTCGATATGTGCATACATCTTCTGTACCCGTTTATATCTCAAATTCAGGCTCAAAACACCCGAAAATTCGGTATTTTTTGGTCCTATAAGCGATCTGTACATGCCTACTCCTAGTAAGAATGTTTTCAAGATACAGACCAAAAACATGCTAAATATCGATATTTTAGGAGCTCAAAAGTCGATATGTGCATGCATCTTCTGTACCCGTTTATATCTCAAATTCAGGCTCAAAACACCTGAAAATTCGATATTTTGGGGTCCTAGACGCGATCTGTACATGCCTACTCAGTGCTATAATATTTTTAAAAATATAGGCCCAAAACATGCTTAAAATCGATATTTTAGGTGCCCAAAGTCGATATCTCAAATTCAGGCCCTAAACACCCGAAAATTCGATATTTTGGGGTTCCTGATGCGATTTGTACATGGCTACTCCTTGTTAGAGTTCTCTCAAAATACAAGCCCAAAACATACTGAAAATCGATCTTTTAGGTGCCCAAAAGTCGATATGTGCATGCATCTTCTGTACCCGTTTATATCTCAAATTCAGGCTCAAAACACCCGAAAATTCGATATTTTTTGGTCCCAGAAGCGATTTGTACATGCCTACTCAGTGCCAGATTATTTTCAAAATATAGGCCCAAAACATGCTAAAAATCGATATTTTAAGTGAACAAAGTCGATATATCAAATTCAGGCCAAAAACCCCTGAAAACTCGATATTTTGGGATCCCAGAAGCGATCTGTACATGCCTACTCCGTGTTAGAGCATTTTCAAAATACAGGCCCAAAACATGCTAAAAATCGATATTTTAAGTGTCTAAAGTCGATATGTGCATGCATCTTCTGTACCCGTTTATATCTCAAATTCAGGTCCAAAACACCTGAAAATTTGATATTATGGGGTCCCTGAAGCGACCTGTACATGCCCACTCAGTGCTAGAATGTTTTCAAAATATAGGCTCAAAACAAGCTAAAAATCGATATTTTAAGTGTCTAAAGTCGATATGTTCATGCATCTTCTGTACCCGTTTATATCCCAAATTCAGGCTCAAAACACCCGAAAATTCGATATTTTGGGGTCCCAGAAGCGATCTGTACATGCCTACTCAGTGCTAGAATATTTTTAAAATATAGACCCAAAACATGCTCAAAATCGATATTTTAAGTGTCCAAAGTCGATATGTGCATACATCATCTGTACCCGTTTATATCTCAAATTCAGGCTCAAAACACCCGAAAATTCGGTATTTTTCGGTCCTAGAAGCGATCTGTACATGCCTACTCCTAGTAAGAATGTTTTCAAGAAACAGACCAAAAACATGCTGAAAATCGATATTTTAGGAGCCCAAAAGTCGATTTGTGCATGCATCTTCTGTACCCGTTTATATCTGAAATTCAGGCTCAAAACACCTGAAAATTCGATATTTTGGGGTCCCAGACGCGATCTGTACATGCCTACTCAGTGCTAGAATATTTTCAAAAATATAGTCCCAAAACATGCTAAAAATCGATATTTTAGGTGCCCAAAGTCGATATCTCAAATTCAGGCCCAAAACACCCGAAAATTCGATATTTTGGGGTCCCTGAAGCGATTTGTACATGGCTACTCCTTGTTAGAGTTCTTTCAAAATACAAGCCCAAAACATACTGAAAATCGATCTTTTAGGTGCCCAAAAGTCGATATGTGCATGCATCTTCTGTACCCGTTGATATCTCAAATTCAGACTCCAAACACCCGAAAATTCGATATTTTTGGGTCCCAGAAGCGATTTGTACATGCCTACTCAGTGCCAGATTATTTTCAAAATATAGGCTTAAAACATGCTAAAAATCGATATTTTAAGTGAACAAAGTCGATATCTCAAATTCAGGCCAAAAACCCCTGAAAACTCGATATTTTGGGATCCCAGAAGCGATCTGTACATGCCTACTCCGTGTTAGAGCATTTTCAAAATACAGGCCCAAAGCATGCTGAAAATCGCTAGTTTAGGTGCCCAAAGTCAATATGTGTATGCATCTTCTGCACCAGTTTATATAAAATATTCAACCTCAAAACACCCGAAAATTCAATATTTTTGGGTCCCAGAAGCGATCTGTACATGCCTACTCAGTGCTAAAATGTTTTCAAAGTAAAGGCTCAAAACATGCTAAAAATCGATATTTTAAGTGTCTAAAGTCGATATGTGCATGCATCTTCTGTACCCGTTTATATTCCAAATTCAGGCTCAAAACACCCGAAAATTCGATATTTTGGGGTCCCAGAAGCGATCTGTACCTGCCTACTCAGTGCTAGAATATTTTCAAAATATAGACCCAAAACATGCTCAAAATCGATATTTTAAGTGTCCAAAGTCGAGATGTGCATACATCTTCTGTACCCGTTTATATCTCAAATTCAGGCTCAAAACACCCGAAAATTCGGTATTTTTCGGTCCTAGAAGCGATCTGTACATGCCTACTCCTAGTAAGAATGTTTTCAAGAAACAGACTAAAAACATGCTGAAAATCGATATTTTAGGAGCCCTAAAGTCAATATGTGCATGCATCTTCTGTACCCGTTTATATCTGAAATTCAGGCTCAAAACACCTGAAAATTCGATATTTTGGGGTCCCAGACGCGATCTGTACATGCCTACTCAGTGCTAGAATATTTTCAAAAATATAGGCCCAAAACATGCTAAAAATTGATATTTTAGGTGCCCAAAGTCGATATCTCAAATTCAGGCCCAAAACACCCGAAAATTCGATATTTTGGGGTCCCTGAAGCGATTTGTACATGGCTACTCCTTGTTAGAGTTCTTTCAAAATACAAGCCCAAAACATACTGAAAATCGATCTCTTAGGTGCCCAAAAGTCGATATGTGCATGCATCTTCTGTACCCGTTTATATCTCAAATTCAGACTCCAAACACCCGAAAATTCGATATTTTTGGGTCCCAGAAGCGATTTTTACATGCCTACTCAGTGCCAGATTATTTTCAAAATATAGGCTTAAAACATGCTAAAAATCGATATTTTAAGTGAACAAAGTCGATATCTCAAATTCAGGCCAAAAACCCCTGAAAACTCGATATTTTGGGATCCCAGAAGCGATCTGTACATGCCTACTCTGTGTTAGAGCATTTTCAAAATACAGGCCCAAAGCATGCTGAAAATCGCTTGTTTAGGTGCCCAAAGTCAATATGTGTATGCATCTTCTGCACCCGTTTATATAAAATATTCAACCTCAAAACACCCGAAAATTCGATATTTTTGGGTCCCAGAAGCGATCTGTACATGCCTACTCAGTGCTAAAATGTTTTCAAAGTAAAGGCTCAAAACATGCTAAAAATCGATATTTTAAGTGTCTAAAGTCGATATGTGCATGCATCTTCTGTACCCGTTTATATTCCAAATTCAGGCTCAAAACACCCGAAAAATCGATATTTTGGGGTCCCAGAAGCGATCTGTACCTGCCTACTCAGTGCTAGAATATTTTCAAAATATAGACCCAAAACATGCTCAAAATCGATATTTTAAGTGTCCAAAGTCGAGATGTGCATACATCTTCTGTACCCGTTTATATCTCAAATTCAGGCTCAAAACACCCGAAAATTCGGTATTTTATGGTCCTAGAAGCGATCTGTACATGCCTACTCCTAGTAAGAATGTTTTCAAGATACAGACCAAAAACATGCTGAAAATCGATATTTTAGGAGCCCAAAAGTCGATATGTGCATGTATCTTCTGTACCCGTTTATATCTGAAATTCAGGCTCAAAACACCTGAAAATTCGATATTTTGGAATCCCAGACGCGATCTGTACATGCCTACTCAGTGCTAGAATATTTTCTAAAATATAGGCCCAAAACATGCTAAAAATCGATATTTTAGGTGCCCAAAGTCGATATCTCAAATTCAGGCCCAAAACACCCGAAAATTCGATATTTTGGGGTCCCTGAAGCGATTTGTACATGGCTACTCCTTGTTAGAGTTCTTTCAAAATGCAAGCCCAAAACATACTGAAAATCGATCTTTTAGGTGCCCAAAAGTCGATATGTGCATGAATCTTCTGTACCCGTTAATATCTCAAATTCAGACTCCAAACACCCGAAAATTCGATATTTTTGGGTCCCAGAAGCGATTTGTACATGCCTACTCAGTGCCAGATTATTTTCAAAATATAGGCCCAAAACATGCTAAAAATTGATATTTTAAGTGCCCAAAGTCGATATCTCAAATTCAGGCCAAAAACCCCTGAAAACTCGATATTTTGGGATCCCAGAAGCGATTTGTACATGCCTACTCCGTGTTAGAGCATTTTCAAAATACAGGCCCAAAGCATGCTGAAAATCGCTAGTTTAGGTGCCCAAAGTCAATATGTGTATGCATCTTCTGCACCCGTTTATATAAAATATTCAACCTCAAAACACCCGAAAATTCGATATTTTTGGGTCCCAGAAGCGATCTGTACATGCCTACTCAGTGCTAGAATGTTTTCAAAGTAAAGGCTCAAAACATGCTAAAAATCGATATTTTAAGTGTCTAAAGTCGATATGTGCATGCATCTTCTGTACCCGTTTATATCCCAAATTCAGGCTCAAAACTCCCGAAAATTCGATATTTTGGGGTCCCAGAAGCGATCTGTACCCGCCTACTCAGTGCTAGAATATTTTCAAAATATAGACCCAAAACATGCTCAAAATCGATATTTTAAGTGTCCAAAGTCGATATGTGCATACATCTTCTGTACCCGTTTATATCTCAAATTCAGGCTCAAAACACCCGAAAATTCGGTATTTTTTGGTCCTAGAAGCGATCTGTACATGCCTACTCCTAGTAAAAATGTTTTCAAGATACAGACCAAAAACATGCTGAAAATCGATATTTTAGGAGCCCAAAAGTCGATATGTGCATGCATCTTCTGTACCCGTTTATATCTGAAATTCAGGCTCAAAACACCTGAAAATTCGATATTTTGGAATCCCAGACGCGATCTGTACATGCCTACTCAGTGCTAGAATATTTTCTAAAATATAGGCCCAAAACATGCTAAAAATCGATATTTTAGGTGCCCAAAGTCGATATCTCAAATTCAGGCCCAAAACACCCTAAAATTCGATATTTTGGGGTCCCTGAAGCGATTTGTACATGGCTACTCGTTGTTAGAGTTCTTTCAAAATACACGCCCAAAACATACTGAAAATCGATCTTTTAGGTGCCCAAAAGTCGATATGTGCATGCATCTTCTGTACCCGTTTATATCTCAAATTCAGACTCCAAACACCCGAAAATTCGATATTTTTGGGTCCCAGAAGCGATTTGTACATGCCTACTCAGTGCCAGATTATTTTCAAAATATAGGCCCAAAACATGCTAAAAATCGATATTTTAAGTGCCCAAAGTCGATATCTCAAATTCAGGCCAAAAACACCTGAAAACTCGATATTTTGGGATCCCAGAAGCGATCTGTACATGCCTACTCCGTGTTAGAGCATTTTCAAAATACAGGCCCAAAGCATGCTGAAAATCGCTAGTTTAGGTGCCCAAAGTCAATATGTGTATGCATCTTCTGCACCCGTTTATATAAAATATTCAACCTCAAAACACCCGAAAATTCGATATTTTTGGGTCCCAGAAGCGATCTGTACATGCCTACTCAGTGCTAGAATGTTTTCAAAGTAAAGGCTCAAAACATGCTAAAAATCGATATTTTAAGTGTCTAAAGTCGATATGTGCATGCATCTTCTGTACCCGTTTATATCCCAAATTCAGGCTCAAAACACCCGAAAATTCGATATTTTGGGGTCCCAGAAGCGATCTGTACATGCCTACTCAGTGCTAGAATATTTTCAAAATATAGACCCAAAACATGCTCAAAATCGATATTTTAAGTGTCCAAAGTCGATATGTTCATACATCTTCTGTACCCGTTTATATCTCAAATTCAGGCTCAAAACACCCGAAAATTCGGTATTTTTGGTCCTAAAAGCGATCTGTACATGCCTACTCCTAGTAAGAATGTTTTCAAGATACAGACCAAAAAGATGCTGAAAATCGATATTTTAGGAACCCAAAAGTCGATATGTGCATGCATCTTCTGTACCCGTTTATATCTGAAATTCAGGCTCAAAACACCTGAAAATTCGATATTTTGGGGTCCCAGACGCGATCTGTACATGCCTACTCAGTGCTAGATTATTTTCAAAATATAGGCCCAAAACATGCTAAAAATCGATATTTTAAGTGCCCAAAGTCGATATCTCAAATTCAGGCCAAAAACACCTGAAAACTCGATATTTTGGGATCCCAGAAGCGATCTGTACATGCCTACTCCGTGTTAGAGCATTTTCAAAATACAGGCCCAAAGCATGCTGAAAATCGCTAGTTTAGGTGCCCAAAGTCAATATGTGTATGCATCTTCTGCACCCGTTTATATAAAATATTCAACCTCAAAACACCCGAAAATTCGATATTTTTGGGTCCCAGAAGCGATCTGTACATGCCTACTCAGTGTTAGAATATTTTCAAAATACAGGCCTAAAATAAGCTGAAAATCGCAATTTTTGGTGCCCAAAATCGATATGTGCATGAATCATCAGCACTCGCTTGTATCCCAAATTAAGGTTTAAAACACCTTAAAATTCGATACTTTTTGTTCCCAGAAGGGATCTATAAATGCGTACTCAATGTTAAAAGATTTTCAAAATACAGACCCAAAACAAACTGAAAACCGATATTTTATGTGCCCAAAATCCATATGTGCATTCATCTTCTGTACCGTTTATATCCCAAATTCAGGCTCAAAACACCCGAAAATTCGATATTTTTGGGTCTCAGAAGCAATCTGAACATGCTTACACAATGCTAGAATACATTCAAAATATAGGGCCAAAACATCCTGAAAATCGATACTTCAGGTGACCAAAGTCGATATGTGCATATATCTTCAGTACCGGTTTCTATCTCAAATTCAGGCTCAAAACACCCGACAATTCTATATTTTTGGGTCCTAGAAGCGATCTGTACATGCCTACGCAGTGCTAGAATATTTTTAATATACAGGCCCAAAACATACTGGAAATCGATCTTTTAGGTGCCCAAAAGTCGATATGTGTATGCATCTTCTGTACCCGTTTATATCTCTTGCAGGCTCAAAACACCCGAAAATTCGATATTTTGGGGTCCCAGAAGCGATCTGTACATGCCTACGCAGTGCTAGAATATTTTCAAAATACAGGCCCAAAACATGCTAAAAATCGATATTTTAAGTGTCCAAAATCGATATGTGCATGCATCTTCTGTACCCGTTTATATCTCAAATTCAGGCTTAAAACACCCGAAAATTCGATATTTTGGGGTCCCTCAAGCGATCTGTACATGCCTACTCAGTGCTAGAATATTTTCAAATTATAGGCCCAAAATATGCTAAAAATCGATATTTTAGGTTCCCAAAGTCGATATCTCAAATTCAGGCCCAAAACACCCGAAAATTCGATATTTTTTGGTCCCAGAAGCGATCTGTACATGCCTACTCCGTGTTAGAGCATTTTCAATATACAGGCCCAAAACATGCTGAAAATCGATATTTTAGGTGCCCAAAGTCAATATGTGCATGCATTTTCTGTACCCGTTTATATCTCAAATTCAGGCTCAAAACACCCGAAAATTCGATATTTTGCGGTCCCAGAAGCGATCTGTACATGCGTACTGAGTGCTAGAATATTTTCAAAATATAGGCTTAAAACATGCTAAAAATCGATATTTTAAGTGTCCAAAATCGATATGTGCATGCATCTTCTGTACCCGTTTATATCTCAAATTCAGGCTTAAAACACCCGAAAATTCGATATTTTGGGGTCCCAGAAGTGATATGTACATATGTACTTTGTGCTAGAATATTTTCAAAATATAGGCTCAAAACATGCTAAAAATCGATATTTTAAGTGCAAAAAGTCGATATGTGCATGCATCTTCTGTACCCGTTTATATCTCAAATTCAGGCTCCAAACACTCGAAATATCGATATTTTGGGGTCCCAGAAGCGATCTGTACATGCCTACTCAGATACAGGCCCAAAACATGCTGAAAATCGATATTTTAGGTGCCCAAAGTCAATATGTGTATGCATCTTCTGCACCCGTTTATATCTCAAATTCAACCACAAAACTCCCGAAAATTCGATATTTTTCGGTCCCAGAAGCGATCTGTACATGCCTACTCAGTGCTAGAATGTTTTCAAAATATAGGCTCAAAACATGCCAAAAATCGATATTTTAAGTGTCTAAAGTCGATATATGCATGCATCTTCTGTACCCGTTTATATCTCAAATTCAGGCTCAAAACACCCGAAAAATCGGTATTTTTGGGTCCTAGAAGCGATCTGTACTTGCCTACTCTTAGTTAGAATTTTTTCAAGTTACTGACCGAAAACATGCTCAAAATCGATATTTTAGGTGCCCAAAAGTCGATATGTGCATGCATCTTCAGTACCTGTTTATATCTCAAATTTAGGCTCAAAACACCCGAAAATTCGATATTTTGGGGTCCCAGAAGCAATCTGTACATGCTTACTCAGTGCTAGAATATTTTCAAAATATAGGCCCAAAACATGCTAAAATCGATATTTTAGGTGCCCAAAGTCGATATTTCAAATTTTTCCCCAAAACACCCGAAAACTCGATATTTTGAGGTCCCTCAAGCGATCTGTACATGCCTACTCAGTGCTAGAATATTTTCAAATTATAGGCCCAAAATATGCTAAAAATCGATATTTTAGGTTCCCAAAGTCGATATCTCAAATTCAGGCCCAAACCACCCGAAAATTCGATATTTTTTGGTCCCAGAAGCGATCTGTACATGCCTACTCCGTGTTAGAGCATTTTCAATATACTGGCCCAAAACATGCTGAAATTCGATATTTTAGGTGCCCAAAGTCAATATGTGCATGCATTTTCTGTACCCGTTTATATCTCAAATTCAGGCTCAAAACACCCGAAAATTCGAAATTTTGGGGTCCCAGAAGCGATCTGTACATGCGTACTGAGTGCTAGAATATTTTCAAAATATAGGCCCAAAACATGCTAAAAATCGATATTTTAGGTGCCCAAAGTCAATATCTCAAATTCATCCCAAAAACACCCGAAAATTTGATATTTTGGGGTCCCAGAAGCGATCTGTACATGCCTACTCCGTGTTAGAGTATTTTCAAAATACAAGCCCAAAACATACAGAAAATCGATATTTTAGGTGCCCAAAAGTCGATATGTGCATGCATCTTCTGTACCCGTTTATATCTCAATTTCAGGCTCCAAACACCTGAAAATTCGATATTTTTTGGGCCCCAGATGCGATCTGTACATGCCTACTCAGATACAGGCCCAAAATATGCTGAAAATCGATATTTTAGGTGCCCAAAGTCAATATGTGTATGTATCTTCTGCACCCGTTTATATCCCAAATTCAACCATAAAACACCCGAAAATTCGATATTTTTGGGTCCCAGAAGCGATCTGTACATGCCTACTGAGTGCTAGAATATTTTCAAAATATAGACCCAAAACATGCTAAAAATCGATATTTTAGGTGCCCAAAGTCGATATCTCAAATTCATCCCCAAAACACCCGAAAATTTGATATTTTGGGGTCCCAGAAGCGATCTCTACATGCCTACTCCGTGTTAGAGCATTTTTAAAATACAAGCCCAAAGCATACAGAAAATCGATATTTTAGGTGCCCAAAAGTCGATATGTGCATGCATCTTCTGTACCCGTTTATATCTCAAATTCAGGCTCCAAACACCCGAAAAATCGATATTTTTTTGGTCCCAGAAGCGATCTGTAAATGCCTACTCAGATACAGGCTCAAAACATGCTGAAAATCGATATTTTAGGTGCCCAAAGTCAATATGTGTATGCATCTTCTGCACCCGTTTATATCCCAAATTCAACCTTAAAACACCCGAAAATTCGATATTTTTGGGTCCCAGAAGCGATCTGTACATGCCTACTCAGTTCTAGAATGTTTTCAAAATATAGGCTCAAAACATACTAAAAATCGATATTTTATGTGTCCAAAGTCGATATGTGCATGCTTCTTCTGTACCCGTTTATATCTCAAATTCTGGCTTAAAACACCCGAAAATTCGGTATTTTTGGGTCCTAGAAGCGATCTGTACATGCCTACTCCTAGTTAGAATGTTTTCAAGATACAGACCCAAAACATGCTCAAAATCGATATTTTAGGTGCCCAAAAGTCGATATGTGCATGCATTTTCTGTACCCGTTTATATCTCAAATTCAGGCTCAAAACACCCGAAAACTCGATATTTTGGGGTCCCAGAAGCGATCTGTACATGCTTACTCAGTGCTAGAATATTTCCAAAATATAGGCCCAAAACATGCTAAAAATCGATACTTTAAGTGCCCAAAGTCGATATTTCAAATTTATCCCCAAAACACCCGAAAACTCGATATATTTTAGGGTCCCTCAAGCGATCTGTACATGCCTACTCAGTGCTAGAATATTTTCTAATTATAGGCCCAAAATATGCTAAAAATCGATATTTTAGGTGCCCAAAGTCGATATCTCAAATTCAGGCCCAAAACACCCGAAAATTCGATATTTTGGGGTGCCAGAAGCGAACTTTACATGCCTACTCCGTGTTAGAGTATTTTCAAAATACAGGCCCAAAACATACTGCATGCATGCATCTTCTGTACCCGTTTATATCTCAAATTCAGGCTCAAAAAACCCGAAAATTCGACTTAGAGAAAATAAACGTGTTGGTGGGTTAGCCTTATTTGCTCGGGACAAATACCACACCCTACACCTGATTGTGGATATCCCAGAAGGAATTGAGGTCCTTTGGGTCAAGTTAACACCTCCCTGTCACCCGAGACTCACGGCCTCCATTATCTACTGCCTAATTTACCATCCACCACGTGCACCATCTCAGGCAGTGCTGATGGAACATATTATTAACACATGTGACATCCTCAAAATTAGGTATCCATCAGCAAAATTCGTAATATGTGGCGACTTCAATGAAATTAACACTGAAGAACTTGAAAATGCATTATCCCTCAGCCAAGTTGTTGATTTCCCAACCCACAACCAGAGTGTCCTAGATGAGATTGTCACCGACCTGTCAAATCAGTACCTCCCACCACAACCTTTGCCACCAGTGGGGAAGAGTACCCACCTCTCCATCCTGTGGACTCCCATCCCCACCACCACCCATCACCAGCCTCCCATCATCAGGAAGTACAGACCTACACCTGACTCATTGATAAGGGGATTTGGACAGTGGCTGGTACATTACCCGTGGGTTGAGGTATTGACTGTCAGTGAAGTTGACATCAAATGGGAGAACTATTCTACCACCATCACTCAAGCATACTATCACTTCTTCCCAGAAAAGTCGACGACAGTTCACCCATCGGATATGCCATGGATTACCACCAGAATAAAAAAGACTCATTAAACAACGTAACAAAGCCTTCTACACCGACAAGGCAAGATATAACAGTCTTCGCAACAAAGTCATTAGGGAAATCAGGAAAGCCAAACTGAAACATTACCCCACAAAAATACAACATCTCAAGGAATCCAACATCAGTCAGTGGTACAGCAAAATTAAGGATGTGTGTGGGATGCGTAAACACTCACCCTCCCTCCCTTGTACTAACGGACATACCAGTGAGGATACAGCAGGCCGCCTCAATGACCACTTTGCGGCCATATGTCAAAGCTTACCCGAGTTTGACCCATCCCAACTACCTGCCTACCTCCCCTCCCCTCAGCCACCCAGAGTCCAAGAGTATCAGGTCGCCAAGAAACTTTCAGAATTTAAACTTAAACGCTCCACCACTCCCATTGACCTTCCTATTAAATTGTATAAAGAGTTTGCTGTTGAGCTTGCCACCCCCCTTTGCTCTATTATCAACGCATCCATAAGTCAGTTTAAAGTACCCACAGATTGGAAGACAGCTTATATCACACCAATCCCTAAAGTCAATAATCCCCAATCTTTTGACCAGTTGAGACCCATTGCTATCACTCCCCTCCCCAGTCTTTTGTGTGAAAGTTTTGTTTTTGATTGGGCCTCAGCTAGTATTAAAAAATTCATTGATAACCAACAGTTTGGCAATATAAAGTCATCCTCCACCACACATTGCCTTATTAGCCTACTTGACTTTGTATATAAGAACTTAGAGCAAAGGAAGACCTCAGTAATACTAACTTTCCTTGACTTTAAAAAGGCATTTGACCTAGTGGACCACAATGTAATAATAAATAAGGCACTTGGTATTGGGATGGAGCCAGGCTTGGTGGCGTGGTTGGCAGATTTCCTCAGTGATCGACAGCAGGTGGTAAGATATCAAGGTGCAGTGTCTCTCCAACAAACACTGAAATGTGGTGTGCCTCAAGGGACCAGGATGGGACCTCTGTGCTTCCTAATCCTCATTAATGATGCCCTGACCGACACACACCAGTGGAAGTATGTGGATGACTCCACTGTGGGAGTTGTAGTGGACAACACTGCACCTGACTACCACCTACTACAACAACAACTTGACAACCTACAAGCTTGGACTGAAGCCAACAACGTCAGCATCAACCACAACAAGACAGTGGTGATGCATCTGCACACATCCACCACACCTGTACCACCACCGACAGTCACACTGGGGGGACACCCACTCCAGGTTGTGGAAACAACCAAAATCCTGGGAATTATGCTGGACAGCAAGATGGACTGGAAGCATCATATTACCACCACTACCCAGTCCGCCTCTTACCGTCTGTACATGCTGAGAAGGCTAAAGTCCCTAGGTACACCACAGTGTGAGCTGAGGAGTATATATCATATGTTTATACTCTCCAAGCTCACCTATGCCTCCCCAAGCTGGTTTCCATCCATTAACACCACACAGAAGAAACAGCTTGAACGTGTACAGAAAAGGGCTTGTCGTATAATACTGGGGGCAGACTATACTACCTACAGTGAGGCCCTTATCACCCTTGGCATGGTCTCCCTAGACACAGTACACCACAACATTCTGCGTCGATTTAGCATAGAACTGTTAAGCAACCCGAGACATCGAGATATGCTTCCCCCTTCCCTTCCACCACCACGACAATCGACGAGGCATACCAATATCTTAACACCGATAAGGGCACGCACTGACCGCTATAACAACAGTCCCATACCATCTATGGTCAGAATTATTAACAACAAATAATACTATGTCTAAAATTCATTTCACCATCATAACATCTTTCATTGTTGTATATATAAAACCATCCCCATCAATCATCAACCATATATATAATGTATTGTATATTTTCAGCCTTATGGCTGCAACCTCAATAAACCGCTTATTATTATTATTATTATTATTATTTTGGGGTCCCAGAAACGATCTGTACATGCCTACACAGTGCTAGAATATTTTCAAAATATAGGCCCAAAAACATGCTAAAAATCGATATTTTAGGTGCCCAAAGTATATATCTCAAATTCAGGCCCAAAACACCCGAAAATTCTATATTTTGGGGTCTCAGAAGCGATCTGTACATGCCTACTCCGTGTTAGAGTATTTTCAATATACAGGCCCAAAACATACTGAAAATCGATCTTTTAGGTGCCCAAAAGTCGATATGCGCATGCATCTTCTGTACCCGTTTATATCTCAAATTCAGGCTTCAAACACCAGAAAATTCGATATTTTGGGGTCCCAGAAGCGATCTGTACATGCCTACTCAGATACAACCCAAAACATGCTGAAAATCGATATTTTAGGTGCCCAAAGTCAATATGTGTATGCATTCTCTGTACCCGTTTATATCTCAAATTCAGGCTCAAAACACCCGAAAATTCGATATTTTGGGGTCGCAGAAGCGATCTGTACATGCCTACTCTGATACAGGACCAAAACATGCTGAAAATCGATATTTTAGGTGCCAAAGTCAATATGTATATGCATCTTCTGCACCCGTTTATATCCCAAATTCAACCTCAAAACACCCGAACATTCGATATTTTGGGGTCCCAGAAGCTATCTGTACATGCCTACTCAGTGCTAGAATGTTTTCAAAATATCGGCTCAAAACATGCTAAAAATCGATATTTTAAGTGTCCAAAGTCGATATGTGCATGCATATTCTGTACCCGTTTATATCTCAAATTCAGGCTCAAAAACACCCGAAAAATCGATATTTTGGGGTCCCAGAAGTGATCTGTACATGCCTACTTAGTGCTAGAATATTCTCAAAATATAGGCCCAAAACATGCTAAAAATCGATATTTTAGGTGCCCAAAGTCGATATCTCAAATTCAGGCCCAAAACTCACGAAAATTCGATATTTTGGGGTCCCAGAAGCGATTTGCACTTGCCTACACCGTGTTAGAGTATTTTCAAAATACAGGCCCAAAGCATTCTCAAAATCGATATTTTAGTTGACCAAAGTCAATATGTGTATGCATCTTCTGCACCCGTTTATATCCCAAATTCAACCTCAAAACACCCGAACATTCGATATTTTGGGGTCCCAGAAGCTATCTGTACATGCCTACTCAGTGCTAGAATGTTTTCAAAATATCGGCTCAAAACATGCTAAAAATCGATATTTTAAGTGTCCAAAGTCGATATGTGCATGTATATTCTGTACCCGTTTATATCTCAAATTCAGGCTCAAAAACACCCGAAAAATCGATATTTTGGGGTCCCAGAAGTGATCTGTACATGCCTACTTAGTGCTAGAATAATCTCAAAATATAGGCCCAAAACATGCTAAAAATCGATATATTAGGTGCACAAAGTCGATATCTCAAATTCAGGCCCAAAACTCACGAAAATTCGATATTTTGGGGTCACAAAAGCGATCTGTACTTGCCTACACCGTGATAAAGTATTTTCAAAATACAGGCCCAAAGCATTCTGAAAATCGATATTTTAGGTGACCAAAGTCAATATGTGTATGCATCTTCTGCACCCGTTTATAGCCCAAATTCAACCTCAAAACACCCGAAAATTCGATATTTTTGGGTCCCAGAAGCGATCTGTACATGCCTACTCAGTGCTAGAATGTTTTCAAAATATAGGCTCAAAACATGCCAAAAATCGATATTTTAAGTGTCCAAAGTCGATATGTGCATGCATCTTTAGTACCCGTTTATATCTCAAATTCAGGCTTAAAACTAACGAAAATTCGATATTTTGGGGTCCCAGAAGCGATCTGTACATGCCTACTCCGTGATAGAATATTTTCAAAATATAGGCCCAAAACATGCTAAAAATCGATATTTTAGGTGCCTAAAGTTGATATCTCAAATTCAGGCTCAAAACACCCGAAAATTCAATATTTTGGGGTCCCAGAAACGATCTGTACATACCTACTCATTGCTAGAATATTTTCAAAATATAGGCCAAAAACATGCTAAAAATCGATATTTTTGGTGCCAAAAGTCGATATCTCAAATTAAGGCCCAAAACACCCGAGAATTCGATATTTTGGGGTCCCAGAAACGATCTGTACATACCTACTCATTGCTAGAATATTTTCAAAATATAGGCCAAAAACATGCTAAAAATCGATATTTTTGGTGCCAAAAGTCGATATCTCAAATTAAGGCCCAAAACACCCGACAATTCGATATTTTGGGGTCCCAGAAGCGATCTGTACATGCCTACTCAATGCTAGAATATTTTCAAAATATAGGCCAAAAACATGCTAAAAATCGATATTTTTGGTGCCAAAAGTCGATATCTCAAATTAAGGCCCAAAACACCCGAAAATTCGGTATTTTTGGGTCCTTGAAGCGATCTGTACATGCCTACTTCGTGTTAAAGTATTTTCGAAATACAGGCCCAAAACATACTGAAAATCGATCTTTTAGGTGCCCAAAAGTCGATATGTGCATGCATCTTCTGTACCCGTTTATATCTCAAATTCAGGCTCTAAACACCTGAAAATTCGATATTTTGGAGTCCCAGAAGCGATATGTACATGCTTACTCCGTGTTAGAGTATTTTCTAAATACAGGCCCAAAACATACTGAAAATCGATCTTTTAGGTGCCCAAAAGTCAATATGTGCGTGCATCTTCTGTACCCGTTTATATCTCAAATTCAGCCTCAAAACACCAGAAAATTCGATATTTTTTGGTCCCAGAAGCGATCTGTACATGCCTACTCAGTGCTAGAATTTTTTCAAAATATAGGCTCAAAACATGCTAAAAATCGATATTTTAAGTGTCCAAAGTCGATATGTGCATGCATCTTCTGTACCCGCTTATATCTCAAATTCAGGATCAAAACACCCGAAAATTCGATATATTGGGGTCCCAGAAGTAATCTGTACATGCCTACTTAGTGCTAGAATATTTTCAAAATATAGGCCCATATCATACTGAAAATCGAACTTTTAGGTGCCCAAAAGTCGATATGTGCATGCATCTTCTGTACCCGATTTTATCTCAAATTCAGGCTCCAAACACCCGAAAATTCGATAATTTTGGGTCCCAGAAGAGATCTGTACATGCCTACTCAGATACAGGCCCAAAACATGCTGAAAATCGATATTTTAGGTGCCCAAAGTTAATATGTGTATGCATCTTCTGCACCCGTTTATATTCCAAATTCAACCTCAAAACATCCAAAAATTCGATATTTTTGGGTCCCAGAAGCGATTTGTACATGCCTACTCAGTGCTAGATTATTTTCAAAATATAGGCCCAAAACATGCTATAAATCGATATTTTAGGTGCCCAAAGTCGATATCTCAAATTCAGGCCCAAAACACCCGAAAATTCTATATTTTGGGGTCCCAGAAGCGATCTGTACATGCCTACTCAGTGCTAGAATGTTTTCAAAATATAGGCTCAAAACATCCTAAAAATCGATATTTTAAGTGTTCAAAGTCGATAAGTGCATGCATCTTCTGTACCCGTTTATATCTCAAATTCAGCCTCAAAACACCAGAAAATTCTATATTTTGGGGTCCCAGAAGCGATCTGTACATGCCTACTCAGTGCTAGAATATTTTCAAAATACAGGACCAAAACATACTGAAAATCGATTTTTTAGGTGTCCAAAAGTCGATATGTGCATGCATCTTCTGTACCCGTTTATATCTCAAATTCAGGTTCCAAACACCCGGAAATTCAATATTTTGGGGTCCCAGAAGCGATCTGTACAAGCCTATTCAAATACAGTTCCAAAACATGCTGAAAATCTATATATATTGGTGCCCCAAATCAATATGTGTATTCATCTTCTGCAACCGTTTATATCCCAAATTCAACCCCAAAACACACGAAAATTCGATATTTTTTGGTCCCAGAAGCGATCTGTACATGCCTACTCAGTGCTAGAATTTTTTCAAAATATAGGCTCAAAACATGCTAAAAATAGTTATTTTAAGTGTCCAAAGTCGATATGTGTATGCATCTTCTGTACCTGTTTATATCTCAAATTTAGGCCCAAAACACCCGAAAATTCGATATTTTGGGGTCAGAGAAGCGATATGTACATACCTACTCCGTGTTAGAGTATTTTCAAAATACAGTCCCAAAACATACAGAAAATCGATATTTTAGGTGTCCAAAAGTCGATATGTGCATGCATCTTCTGTACCCGTTTATATCTCAAATTCAGTTTCCAAACACCAGGAAAATCGATATTTTGGGGTCCCAGAATCGGTCTGTAAATGCCTATTCAGATACAGGCCCAAAACATGCTGAAAATCGATATTTTAGGTGCCCAAAGTCAATATGTGTATTCATCTTCAGCAACCGTTTATATCCCAAATTCAACCTCAAAACACCCGTAAATTTGATATTTTTTGGCCCCAGAAGCGATCTGTACATGCCTACTCAGTGCTAGAATGTTTTCAAAATATAGGCTCAAAACATGCTAAAAATCGATATTTTTAGTGTCCAAAGTCGATCTTCGGTACCCGTTTATATCTTAAATTCAGGCTCAAAACACCCGAAAATTCGATATTTTTGGGTCCCAGAAGCGATCTGTACATGCCTACTCCGTGTTATAGTATTTTCAAAATACAGGCCCAAAACATGCTGAAAATCGATATTTTAGGTGCCCAAAGTCGATATCTCAAATTCAGGCCCAAAACACCCGAAAATTCTATATTTTGGGGTCCCAGAAGCGATCTGTACATGCCTACTCAGTGCTAGAATGTTTTCAAAATATAGGCTCAAAACATGCTAAAAATCGATATTTTAAGTGTTCAAAGTCGATATGTGCATGCATCTTCTGCACCCGTTTATATCTCAAATTCAGGCTGAAAACACCCGAAAATTCGATATTTTGGGGTCCCAGAAGCGATCTGTACATTCCTACTCCGTGGTAGAGTATTTTCAAAATACAGGCACAAAACATGCTGAAAATCGATATTTTAGGTGCCCAAAGTCGATATCTTAAATTCAGCCCCAAAACACCCGAAAATTCGATATTTTGGGGTCCCAGAAGCGATCTGTACATGCCTACTCCGTGTGAGAGTATTTTCAATATACAGGCCCAAAACATACTGAAAATCGATATTTTAAGTAACCAAAGTCAATATGTGTATGCATCTTCTGCACCCGTTTATATCCCAAATTCAACCTCAAAACACCTGAAAATTCGATATTTTTGGGGTCCCAGAAGCGAACTGTACATGCCTAGTCTGTGCTAGAATGTTTTCAAAAATATATATATGCTTAAAACATGCTAAAAATCGATATTTTGAATGTCCAAAGTTGATATATGCATGCATCTTCTGTACCCATTAATATCTCAAATTCAGGATCAAAACACCCGAAAAATCGATATTTTGGTATCCCAGAAGTGATCTGTACATGCCTACTTAGTGCTAGAATATTTTCAAAATATAGGCCCAAAACATGCTCAAAATCGATATTTTAGGTGCCCAAAGTCGATATCTCAAATTCAGGCCCAAAACACCCGAAAATTCGATATTTTGGGGTCCCAGAAGCGACCTGTACATGCCTACTCCGTGTTAGAGTATTTTCAAAATACAGGCCCATAACATACTGAAAATCGATCTTTTAGGTGCCCAAAAGTCGATATGTGCATGCATCTTCTGTACCCGTTTATATCTCAAATTCAGGCTCCAAACACCCGAAAATTTGATATTTTTCGGGTCCCAGAAGCGAACTGTATATGCCTTTTCAGTGCAAGAATGTTTTCAAAATATAGGCTCAAAACACGATAAAAATCGATATTTTAAGTATCAAAAGTCGATATGTGGATGCATCTTCTGTACCCGTTTATATCTCAAATTCAGGATCAAAACACCCGAAAATTCGATATTTTGGGGTCCCAGAAGCGAACTGTACATGCCTACTCCGTGTTAGAGTATTTTCAAAATACAGGCCCATATCATACTGAAAATCGATCTTTTAAGTGCCCAAAAGTCGATATGTGCATGCATCTTCTGTACCTGTTTATATCTCAAACTCAGGCTCCAAACACCCGAAAATTCGATATTTTGGGGTCCCAGAAGCGATCTGTACATGCCTACTCAGATACAGGCCCAAAACATGCTGAAAATCGATATTTTAGGTGCCCAAAGTTAATATGTGTATGCATCTTCTGCACTCGTTTATATCTCAAATTCAACCTCAAAACACTCAAAAATTCGATATTTTGGGGTCATAGAAGCGATCTGTACTTGCCTACTCCGTGTTTGAGTATTTTCAAAATACAGGACCAAAACATGCTGAAAATCGATATTTTAGGTGACCAAAGTCAATATGTGTATGCATCTTCTGCACCCGTTTATATCCCAAATTCAACCTCAAAAAACCCGAACATTCGGTATTTTTGGGTCCTAGAAGCGATCTGTACATGCCTACTCTTAGTTAGAATGTTTTCAAGATACAGACCCAAAACATGCTCAAAATCAATATTTTAGTGGCCCAAAAGTCGATATGTGCATGCATCTTCTGTACCCGTTTATATCTCAAATTCAGGATCAAAACACCCGAAAATATGAAATTTTGTGGTCCCAGAAGCAATCTGTACCTGGCCAAAACATGCTAAAAATCGATATTTTAGGTGTCCAAAGTCGATATCTCAAATTCAGTCCTTAAACACCCGAAAATTCGATATTTTGGGGTCCTAGAAGCGATCTGTACATACCTACTCCGTGTTAGAGTATTTATAAAATACAGGCCCAAAACATACCTATAATCGATATTTTAGGTGCGCAAAAGTCGATATGTGCCTGCATCTTCTGTACCCGTTTATATCTCAAATTCAGGCTCCAAACACCCGACAATTCCATATTTTGGGGTCCCAGAAGTGATCTGTACTTGCCTACTCCGTGTTTGAGTATTTTCATAATACAGGCCCAAAACATGCTGAAAATCGATATTTTAGGTGACCAAAGTCAATATGTGTATGCATCTTATGCACCCGTTTATATCTCAAATTCAGGCACAAAACACCCGAAAATTCGATATTTTGGTGTCCCAGAAGTGATCTGTACATGCCTACTTAGTTCTAGAATATTTTCTAAATATAGGCTCAAAACATGCTAAGAATCGATAATTTAGGTGCCCAAAGTCGATATATCAAATTCAGGCTCAAAACGCACGAAAACCCGATATTTTGGGGTCCCAGAAGCGATCTGTACATGCCTACTCCGTATTAGAGTTTTTTCAATATACAGGCCCAAAACATACTGAAAATAGATCTTTTAGGTGCCCAAAAGTCGATATGTGGATGCATCTTCTGTACCCGTTTATATCTCAAATTCAGGCTCCAAACACCCGAAAATTCGATATTTTGGGGTCCCAGAAGCGATCTGTACTTGCCTACTCCGTGTTAGAGTATTTTCAAAATACAGGCCCAAAACATGCTGAAAATCGATATTTTAGGTTCCCAAAGTCAATATGTGAATGCATTTTCTGTACCCGTTTATATCTCAAATTCAGGCTTAAAACACCCGAAAAGTCGATATTTCGGGGTCCCAGAAGCGATCTGTACATGCCTACTCAGTGCTAGAATGTTTTCAAAAGACAGGTCCAAAACATGCTAGAAATCGATATTTTAGGTGCCCAAAGTCGATATCTCGAATTCAGTCCTTAAACACCCGAAAATTCGATATTTTGGGGTCCTGGAAGCGATCTGTACATACCTACTCCGTGTTAGAGTATTTATAAAATACTGGTCCAAAACATACAGATAATCGATATTTTAGGTGCATGCATCTTCTGTACCCGTTTATATCTCAAATTCAGGCTCCTAACACCCGAAAATTCGATATTTTGGGGTCCCAGAAGCGATCTGTACTTGCCTACTCCGTGTTAGAGTATTTTCAAAATACAGGCCCAAAACAAGCTGAAAATCGATATTTTAGGTGACCAAAGTAGAGATGTGCATGCATCTTCTGTACCCGTTTATATCTCAAATTCAGGCTCAAAACACCCGAAAATTCGATATTTTGGGGTCCCAGAAGTGAGCTGTACATGCCTACTTAGTGCTATAATATTTTCAAAATATAGGCCCAAAACATGCTAAAAATCAATATTTTAGGTGCCCAAAGTCGATATCTCAAATTCAGGCTCAAAACACCCAAAAATTCTATATATTTGGGTCCGAGAAGCGATCTGTACATGCCTACTCCGTGTTAGAGTATTTTAAAAATACAGGCCCTAAACATGCTGAAAATCGATATTTTAGGTGCCCAAAGTCGATATGTGCATGCATTTTCTGTACCCGTTTATATCTCAAATTCAGGCTTAAAACACCCGAAAATTCGATATTTCGGGGTCCCAGAAGCGATCTGTACATGCCTACTCAGTGCTAGAATTTATTCAAAATATAGGCTCAAAACATGCTAAAAATCGATATTTTAAGTGTCCAAAGTCAATATGTGCATGCATCTTCTGGAACCGTTTATATCTCAAATTCAGGCTCAAAACACCCGAAAATTCGATATTTTGGGGTCCCAGAAGTGATCTGTACATGCCTACTTAGTTCTAGAATATTTTCAAAATATAGGCCCAAAACATGCCAAAAATCGATATTTTAGGTGCCCAAAGTCGATATCTCAAATTCAGGCCCAAAACACCCGAAAATTCGATATTTTAGGGTCCCAGAAGCGAATTGTACATGCCTACTCCGTGTTAGAGTATTTTCAAAATACAGGCCCAAAACATACTCAAAATCGATCTTTTAGGTGCCCAAAAGTCGATATGTGCATGAATCTTCTGTACCCGTTTATATCTCAAATTCAGGCTCAAAACACCCGAAAATTCGGTATTTTGGGGTCCCAGAAGCGATCTGTACATGCCTACTCAGTGCTAGATTGTTTTTAAAATATAGGCCCAAAACATGCGAAAAATCGATATTTTAGGTGCCCAAAGTCGATATCTCAAATTCAGGCCCAAAACACCCGAAAATTCGATATTTTGGGGTCCCAGAAGCGAACTGTACATGCCTACTCCGTGTTAGAGTATTTTCAAATTACAGGCCCAAAACATACTGAAAACCGATCTTTTAGGTGCCCAAAAGTCGATATGTGCATGCATTTTATGCACCCGTTTATATCCCAAATTCAACCTCAAAACACCCGAAAATTCGATATTTTTTGGTCCCAGAAGCGATCAGTACATGCCTACTCAGTGCTAGAATGTTTTCAAATTATAGGCTCAAAACATGCAAAAAATCGATATTTTAAGTTTCCAAAGTCGATATGTGCTTGCATCTTCTGTACCCGTTTATATCTCAAATTCAGGCTCAAAACACCCAAAAATTCGATATTTTGGGGTCCAAGAAGTGATCTGTAAATGCCTACTTAGTGCTAGAATATTTTCAAAATATAGGCCCAAAACATGCCAAAAATCGATATTTTAGGTGCCCAAAGTCGATATCTCAAATTCAGGCCCAAAACACCCGAAAATTCGATATTTTGGGGTCCCAGAAGCGAATTGTACATGCCTACTCCGTGTTAGAGTATTTTCAAAATACAGGCCCAAAACATACTCAAAATCGATCTTTTAGGTGCCCAAAAGTCGATATGTGCATGAATCTTCTGTACCCGTTTATATCTCAAATTCAGGCTCAAAACACCCGAAAATTCGGTATTTTTGGGTCCCAGAAGCGATCTGTACATGCCTACTCAGTGCTAGATTGTTTTTTAATATATAGGCCCAAAACATGCGAAAAATCGATATTATAGGTGCCCAAAGTCGATATCTCAAATTCAGGCCCAAAACACCCGAAAATTCGATATTTTGGGGTCTTAGAAGCGAACTGTACATGCCTACTCCGTGTTAGAGTATTTTCAAATTACAGGCCCAAAACATACTGAAAACCGATCTTTTAGGTGCCCAAAAGTCGATATGTGCATGCATTTTATGCACCCGTTTATATCCCAAATTCAACCTCAAAACACCCGAAAATTCGATATTTTTTGGTCCCAGAAGCGATCAGTACATGCCTACTCAGTGCTAGAATGTTTTCAAATTATAGGCTCAAATCATGCAAAAAATCGATATTTTAAGTTTTCAAAGTCGATATGTTCTTGCATCTTCTGTACCCATTTATATCTCAAATTCAGGCTCAAAACACCCAAAAATTCGATATTTTGGGGTCCAAGAAGTGATCTGTAAATGCCTACTTAGTGCTAGAATATTTTCAAAATATAGGCCCAAAACATGCTAAAAATCGATATTTTAGGTGCCCAAAGTCGATATTAAAATTGAGGCCCAAAACACACGAAAATTCGATATTTTGGGGTCCCAGAATCGATCTGTACATGCCTACTCCGTGTTAGAGTATTTTCAATATACAGGCCCAAAACATACTGAAAATCGATCTTTTTGGTGCCCAAAAGTCGATATGTGCATGCATCTTCTGTACCCGTTTATATCTCAAATTCAGGCTCAAAACACCCGAAAATTCGATATTTTTGGGTCCCAGAAGCGATCTGTACATGCCTACTCAGTGCTAGAATATTTTTAAAATACAGGCCCATAACATGATAAAAATCGATATTTTAGGTGCCCAAAGTCGATATATCAAATTCAGGCCCAAAACACCCGAAAATTCGATATTTTAGGGTCCCAGAAGCTATCTGTACGTGCCTACTCCGTGTTAGAGTATTTTCAATATACAGGCCCAAAACATACTGAAAATCGATCTTTTAGGTGCCCAAAATTCGATATGTGCATGCATCTTCTGTACCCGTTTACATCTCAAATTCAGGCTCCAAACACCCGAAAATTCGATATTCTGGGGTCCCAGAAGCGATCTGTACATGCCTACTCAGATACAGGCCCAAAACATGCTGAAAATCGATATTTTAGGTACCCAAAGTTAATATGTGTATGCATCTTCTGCACTCGTTTATATCTCAAATTCAACCTCAAAACACCCGAAAATTCGATATTTTTGGGTCCCAGAAGCGATATGCACTTGCCTACTCAGTGCTAGAATGTTTTCAAAATATATGCTCAAAACATGCTCAAAATCGATATTTTAAGTGCCCAAAAGACGATATGTGTATGCATCATCAGTACCTGTTTATATCTCAAATTCAGGCTCAAAACACCCGAAAATTCTATATTTTTGGGTCCCAGAAGCGATCTGTACATAAATACTTCGTGTTAGAGTATTTTCAATATACAGGCCCAAAACATACTGAAACTCGATCTTTTAGGTGCCCAAAAGTCGATATGTGGATGCATCTTCTGTACCCGTTTATGTCTCAAATTCAGGCTCCAAACACCCCAAAATTCGATATTGTGGGGTCCCAGAAGCGATCTGTACTTGCCTACTCCGTGTTAGAGTATTTTCAAAATACAGGCCCAAAACATGCTGAAAATCGATATTTTAGGTGACCAGAGTCAATATGTGTATGCATCTTCTGCACCCGTTTCTATCCCAAATTCAACCTCAAAACACCCGAAAATTCGATATTTTTTGGTCCCAGAAGCGATCTGTACATGCCTACTCAGTGCTAGAATGTTTTCAAAATATAGGCTCAAAACATGCTAAAAATCAATATTTTAAGTGTCCAAAGTCGATATGTGCATGCATCTTCTGGACCCGTTTATATCTCAAATTCAGGCTCAAAACACCCGAAAATCCGATATTTTGGGGTCCCAGAAGTGATCTGTACATGCCTACTTAGTTCTAGAATATTTTCAAAATATAGGCCCGAAACATGCTAAAAATCGATAATTTAGGTGCCCAAAGTCGATATCTCAAATTCAGGCCCAAAACGCACGAAAACCCGATATTTTGGGGTCCCAGAAGCGATCTGTACATGCCTACTCCGTATTAGAGTATTTTCAAAATACAGGACCAAAACATACTGAAAATCGATCTCTTAGGTGCCCAAAAGTCGATATGTGGATGCATCTTCTGTATCCGTTTATATCTCAAATTCAGGCTCCAAACACCCAAAAATTCGATATTTTGGGTCCCAGAAGCGATCTGTACTTGCCTACTCCGTGTTAGAGTATTTTCAAAATACAGGCCCAAAACATGCTGAAAATCGATATTTTAGGTGACCAAAGTAGAGATGTGCATGCATCTTCTGTACCCGTTTATATCTCAAATTCAGGCTCAAAACACCCGAAAATTCGATATTTTTGGGTCCCAGAAGTGATCTGTACATGCCTACTTAGTGCTAGAATATTTTCAAAATATAGGCCCAAAACATGCTAAAAATCGATATTTTAGGTGCCCAAAGTCGATATCTCAAATTCAGGCCCAAAACATCCGAAAATTCGATATTTTGGGGTCCCAGAAGCGATCTGTACATGCCTACTCCGTGTTAGAGTATTTTCAAATTACAGGCCCAAAACATACCGAAAATCGATCTTTTAGGTGCCCAAAAGTCGATATGTGCATGCATCTTCTGTACCCGTTGATATCTCAAATTCCGGCTCAAAACACCCGAAAATTCGGTATTTTGGGGTCTCAGAAGCGATCTGTACATACTTACTCCGTGTTAGAGTATTTTCAAAATACAGGCCCAAAACATGCTGAAAATCGATATTTTAGGTGCCAAAAGTCAATATGTGCATGCATTTTCTGTACCCGTTTATATCTCAAATTCAGGCTCCAAACGCCCGAAAATTCGATATTTTGGGGTCCAAGAAGCGATCTGTACATACCTACTCCGTGTTAGAGTATTTTCAAAATACAGGCCCAAAACATACTAAAAATCGATCTTTTAGGTGCCCAAAAGTCGATATGTGCATGCATCTTCTGTACCCGTTTATATCTCAAATTCAGGCTCAAAACACCCGAAAAATCGGTATTTTGGGGTCCCAGAAGCGATCTGTACATGCCTACTCAGTGCTAGAATGTTTTTAAAAATATAGGCCCAAAACATGCTAAAAGTCGATATTTTAGGTGCCCAAAGTCGATATCTCAAATTCAGGCCCAAAACACCCGAAAACCCGATATTTTGGGGTCCCAGAAGCGATCTGTACATGCCTAATCCGTATTAGAGTATTTTCAATATACAGGCCCAAAACATACTGAAAATCGATCTTTTAGGTGCCCAAAAGTCGATATGTGGATGCATCTTCTGTACCCGTTTATATCTCAAATTCAGGCTCCAAACACCCAAAAATTCGATATTGTAGGGTCCCAGAAGCGATCTGTACTTGCCTACTCCGTGTTAGAGTATTTTCAAAATACAGGCCCAAAACATGCTGAAAATCGATATTTTAGGTGACCAAAGTCAATATGTGTATGCATCTTCTGCACCCGTTTATATCTCAAATTCAACCTCAAAACACCCGAAAATTCGATATTTTTTGGTCCCAGAAGCGATCTGTACATGCCTACTCAGTGCTAGAATGTTTTCAAAATATAGGCTCAAAACATGCTTAAAAATCGATATTTTAAGTGTCCAAAGTCGATATGTGCATGCATCTTCTGGACCCGTTTATATCTCAAATTCAGGCTCAAAACACCCGAAAATTCGATATTTTGGGGTCCCAGAAGTGATCTGTACATGCCTACTTAGTTCTAGAATATTTTCAAAATATAGAACCCAAAACATGCTAAAAATCGTTAATTTAGGTGCCCAAAGTCGATATCTGAAATTCAGGCCCAAAACGCACGAAAACCCGATATTTTGGGGTCCCAGAAGCGATCTGTACATGCCTACTCCGTATTAGAGTATTTTCATAATACAGGACCAAAACATACTGAAAATTGATCTCTTAGGTGCCCAAAAGTCGATATGTGGATGCATCTTCTGTATCCGTTTATATCTCAAATTCAGGCTCCAAACACCCAAAAATTCGATATTTTGAGTCCCAGAAGCGACCTGTACTTGCCTACTCCGTGTTAGAGTATTTTCAAAATACAGGCCCAAAACATGCTGAAAATCGATATTTTAGGTGACCAAAGTAGAGATGTGCATGCATCTTCTGTACCCGTTTATATCTCAAATTCAGGCTCAAAACACCTGAAAATTCGATATTTAGGGGTCCCAGAAGTGATCTGTACATGCCTACTTAGTGCTAGAATATTTTCAAAATATAGGCCCAAAACATGCTAAAAATCGATATTTTAGGTGCCCAAAGTCGATATCTCAAATTCAGGCCCAAAACATCCGAAAATTCGATATTTTGGGGTCCCAGAAGCGATCTGTACATGCCTACTCCGTGTTAGAGTATTTTCAAATTACAGGCCCAAAACATACCGAAAATCGATCTTTTAGGTGCCCATAAGTCTATATGTGCATGCATCTTCTGTACCCGTTGATATGTCAAATTCCGGCTCAAAACACCCGAAAATTCGGTATTTTGGGGTCCCAGAAGCGATCTGTACATACTTACTCCGTGTTAGAGTATTTTCAAAATACAGGCCCAAAACATGCTGAAAATCGATATTTTAGGTGGCAAAAGTCAATATGTGCATGCATTTTCTGTACCCGTTTATATCTCAAATTCAGGCTCCAAACGCCCGAAAATTCGATATTTTGGGGTCCAAGAAGCGATTTGTACATACCTACTCCGTGTTAGAGTATTTTCAAAATACAGGCCCAAAACATGCTGAAAATCGATCTTTTAGGTGCCCAAAAGTCAATATGTGTATACATCTTCTGCACCCGTTTATATCCCAAATTCAACCTCAAAACACCCGAAAATTCGATATTTTTTGGTCCCAGAAGCGATCTGTACATGCCTACTCAGTGCTGGAATGTTTTCAAAATATAGGCTCAAAACATGCTAAAAATCGATATTTTAAATGTCCAAAGTCGATATGTGCATGCATCTTCTGGACCCGTTTATATCTCAAATTCAGGCTCAAAACACCCGAAAATTCGATATTTTGGGGTCCCAGAAGTGATCTGTAAATGCCTACTTAGTGCTAGAATATTTTCAAAATATAGGCCCAAAACATGCCAAAAATCGATATTTTAGGTGCCCAAAGTCGATATCTCAAATTCAGGCCCAAAACACCCGAAAATTCGATATTTTGGGGTCCCAGAAGCGAATTGTACACGCCTACTCCGTGTTAGAGTATTTTCAAAATACAGGCCCAAAACATACTCAAAATCGATTTTTTAGGTGCCCAAAAGTCGATATGTGCATGAATCTTCTGTACCCGTTTATATCTCAAATTCAGGCTCAAAACACCCGAAAATTCGGTATTTTGGGGTCCCAGAAGCGATCTGTACATGCCTACTCAGTGCTAGATTGTTTTTAAAATATAGGCCCAAAACATGCGAAAAATCGATATTTTAGGTGCCCAAAGTCGATATCTCAAATTCAGGCCCAAAACACCCGAAAACCCGATATTTTGGGGTCCCAGAAGCGATCTGTACATGCCTAATCCGTATTAGAGTATTTTCAATATACAGGCCCAAAACATACTGAAAATCGATCTTTTAGGTGCCCAAAAGTCGATATGTGGATGCATCTTCTGTACCCGTTTATATCTCAAATTCAGGCTCCAAACACCCAAAAATTCGATATTGTAGGGTCCCAGAAGCGATCTGTACTTGCCTACTCCGTGTTAGAGTATTTTCAAAATACAGGCCCAAAACATGCTGAAAATCGATATTTTAGGTGACCAAAGTCAATATGTGTATGCATCTTCTGCACCCGTTTATATCTCAAATTCAACCTCAAAACACCCGAAAATTCGATATTTTTTGGTCCCAGAAGCGATCTGTACATGCCTACTCAGTGCTAGAATGTTTTCAAAATATAGGCTCAAAACATGCTTAAAAATCGATATTTTAAGTGTCCAAAGTCGATATGTGCATGCATCTTCTGGACCCGTTTATATCTCAAATTCAGGCTCAAAACACCCGAAAATTCGATATTTTGGGGTCCCAGAAGTGATCTGTACATGCCTACTTAGTTCTAGAATATTTTCAAAATATAGAACCCAAAACATGCTAAAAATCGTTAATTTAGGTGCCCAAAGTCGATATCTGAAATTCAGGCCCAAAACGCACGAAAACCCGATATTTTGGGGTCCCAGAAGCGATCTGTACATGCCTACTCCGTATTAGAGTATTTTCATAATACAGGACCAAAACATACTGAAAATTGATCTCTTAGGTGCCCAAAAGTCGATATGTGGATGCATCTTCTGTATCCGTTTATATCTCAAATTCAGGCTCCAAACACCCAAAAATTCGATATTTTGAGTCCCAGAAGCGACCTGTACTTGCCTACTCCGTGTTAGAGTATTTTCAAAATACAGGCCCAAAACATGCTGAAAATCGATATTTTAGGTGACCAAAGTAGAGATGTGCATGCATCTTCTGTACCCGTTTATATCTCAAATTCAGGCTCAAAACACCTGAAAATTCGATATTTAGGGGTCCCAGAAGTGATCTGTACATGCCTACTTAGTGCTAGAATATTTTCAAAATATAGGCCCAAAACATGCTAAAAATCGATATTTTAGGTGCCCAAAGTCGATATCTCAAATTCAGGCCCAAAACATCCGAAAATTCGATATTTTGGGTTCCCAGAAGCGATCTGTACATGCCTACTCCGTGTTAGAGTATTTTCAAATTACAGGCCCAAAACATACCGAAAATCGATCTTTTAGGTGCCCATAAGTCGATATGTGCATGCATCTTCTGTACCCGTTGATATGTCAAATTCCGGCTCAAAACACCCGAAAATTCGGTATTTTGGGGTCCCAGAAGCGATCTGTACATACTTACTCCGTGTTAGAGTATTTTCAAAATACAGGCCCAAAACATGCTGAAAATCGATATTTTAGGTGGCAAAAGTCAATATGTGCATGCATTTTCTGTACCCGTTTATATCTCAAATTCAGGCTCCAAACGCCCGAAAATTCGATATTTTGGGGTCCAAGAAGCGATTTGTACATACCTACTCCGTGTTAGAGTATTTTCAAAATACAGGCCCAAAACATGCTGAAAATCGATCTTTTAGGTGCCCAAAAGTCAATATGTGTATACATCTTCTGCACCCGTTTATATCCCAAATTCAACCTCAAAACACCCGAAAATTCGATATTTTTTGGTCCCAGAAGCGATCTGTACATGCCTACTCAGTGCTGGAATGTTTTCAAAATATAGGCTCAAAACATGCTAAAAATCGATATTTTAAATGTCCAAAGTCGATATGTGCATGCATCTTCTGGACCCGTTTATATCTCAAATTCAGGCTCAAAACACCCGAAAATTCGATATTTTGGGGTCCCAGAAGTGATCTGTAAATGCCTACTTAGTGCTAGAATATTTTCAAAATATAGGCCCAAAACATGCCAAAAATCGATATTTTAGGTGCCCAAAGTCGATATCTCAAATTCAGGCCCAAAACACCCGAAAATTCGATATTTTGGGGTCCCAGAAGCGAATTGTACACGCCTACTCCGTGTTAGAGTATTTTCAAAATACAGGCCCAAAACATACTCAAAATCGATCTTTTAGGTGCCCAAAAGTCGATATGTGCATGAATCTTCTGTACCCGTTTATATCTCAAATTCAGGCTCAAAACACCCGAAAATTCGGTATTTTGGGGTCCCAGAAGCGATCTGTACATGCCTACTCAGTGCTAGATTGTTTTTAAAATATAGGCCCAAAACATGCGAAAAATCGATATTTTAGGTGCCCAAAGTCGATATCTCAAATTCAGGCCCAAAACACCCGAAAATTCGATATTTTGGGGTCCCAGAAGCGAACTGTACATGCCTACTCCGTGTTAGAGTATTTTCAAATTACAGGCCGAAAACATACTGAAAACTGATCTTTTAGGTGCCCAAAAGTCGATATGTGCATGCATTTTATGCACCCGTTTATATCCCAAATTCAACCTCAAAACACCCGAAAATTCGATATTTTTTGGTCCCAGAAGCGATCAGTACATGCCTACTCAGTGCTAGAATGTTTTCAAATTATAGGCTCAAATCATGCAAAAAATCGATATTTTAAGTTTCCAAAGTCGATATGTGCTTGCATCTTCTGTACCCATTTATATCTCAAATTCAGGCTCAAAACACCCAAAAATTCGATATTTTGGGGTCCAAGAAGTGATCTGTAAATGCCTACTTAGTGCTAGAATATTTTCAAAATATAGGCCCAAAATATGCTAAAAATCGATATTTTAGGTGCCCAAAGTCGATATTAAAATTGAGGCCCAAAACACACGAAAATTCGATATTTTGGGGTCCCAGAATCGATCTGTACATGCCTACTCCGTGTTAGAGTATTTTCAATATACAGGCCCAAAACATACTGAAAATCGATCTTTTTGGTGCCCAGAAGTCGATATGTGCATGCATCTTCTGTACCCGTTTATATCTCAAATTCAGGCTCAAAACACCCGAAAATTCGATATTTTTGGGTCCCAGAAGCGATCTGTACATGCCTACTCAGTGCTAGAATATTTTTAAAATACAGGCCCATAACATGATAAAAATCGATATTTTAGGTGCCCAAAGTCGATATATCAAATTCAGGCCCAAAACACCCGAAAATTCGATATTTTAGGGTCCCAGAAGCTATCTGTACATGCCTACTCCGTGTTAGAGTATTTTCAATATACAGGCCCAAAACATACTGAAAATCGATCTTTTAGGTGCCCAAAATTCGATATGTGCATGCATCTTCTGTACCCGTTTACATCTCAAATTCAGGCTCCAAACACCCGAAAATTCGATTTTCTGGGGTCCCAGAAGCGATCTGTACATGCCTACTCAGATACAGGCCCAAAACATGCTGAAAATCGATATTTTAGGTGCACAAAGTCAATATGTGTATGCATCTTCTGCACCCGTTTATATCCCAAATTCAACCTCAAAACACCCGAAAATTCGATATTTTGGGGTCCCAGAAGCGATCTGTACATGAATACTCAGTGCTAGAATGTTTTCATAATATAGGCTTAAAAAATACTAAAAATCGATATTTTAAGTGTCCAAAGTCGATATGTGCATGCATCTTCTGTACCCGTTTATATCTCAAATTCAGGCTTAAAACACCCGAAAATTCGGTATTTTTGGGTCCTAGAAGCGATATGTACATGCCTACTCCTAGTTAGAATGTTTTCAAGATACAGACCCAAAACATGCTCAAAATCGATATTTTAGGTGCTCAAAAGTCGATATGTGTATGCATTTTCTGTACCCGTTGATATCTCAAATTCAGGATCAAAACACCCGAAAATTTGATATTTTGGGGTCCCAGAAGCAATCTGTACATGCCTACTCAGTGCTAGAATATTTTCAAAATATAGGCCCAAAAAATGCTAAAAATCGATATTTTAAGTGCCCAAAGTTGATATCTCAAATTCAGGCCCAAAACACCCGAAAATTCGATATTTTGGGGTCCCTGAAGCGATCTGTACATGCCTACTCCGTATTAGAGTATTTTCAATATACAGGCCCAAAACATACTGAAAATCGATCTTTTAGGTGCCCAAAAGTCGAAATGTGGATAATATCTTCTGTACCCGTTTATATCTCAAATTCAGGCTCCAAACACCCGAACATTCGATATTTTGGGGTCCCAGAAGCGATCTGTACTTGCCTACTCCGTGTTAGAGTATTTTCAAAATACAGGCCAAAAACATGCTGAAAATCGATATTTTAGATGACCAAAGTCAATATGTGTATGCATCTTCTGCACCTGTTTATATCCCAAATTCAACCTCAAAACACCCGAAAATTCGATATTTTTTGGGTCCCAGAACCGAACTGTACATGCCTACTCAGTGCTAGAATGTTTTTAAAATATAGGCTCAAAACATGCTAAAAATCGATATTTTAAGTGTCCAAAGTCGATATGTGCATGCATCTTCTGTACCCGTTTATATCTCAAATTCAGGATCAAAACACCCGAAAATTCGATATTTTGGGGTCCCAGAAGTGATCTGTACATGCCTTCTCAGTGCGAGAATGTTTTAAAAATATGGGCTCAAAACATGCTAAAAATCGATATTTTAGGTGCCCAAAGTCGATATCTCAAATTCAGGCCCAAAACACCTGAAAATTCGATATTTTGGGATCTCAGAAGCGAACTGTAAATGCCTACTCCGTGTTAGAGTATTTTCAAAATACAGGCCCATAACATACTGAAAATCGATTTTTTAGGTGCCCAAAAGTCGATATGTGCATGCATCTTTTGTAACCGTTTATATCTCAAATTCAGGCTCCAAACACCCGAAAATTCGATATTTTGGGGTCCAAGAAGCGATCTGTACATGCCTACTCAGATACAGGCCCAAAACATGCTGAAAATCGATATTTTAGGTACCCAAAGTTAATATGTGTATGCATCTTCTGCACTCGTTTATATCTCAAATTCAACCTCAAAACACCCGAAAATTCGATATTTTTGGGTCCCAGAAGCGATATGCACTTGCCTACTCAGTGCTAGAATGTTTTCAAAATATATGCTCAAAACATGCTCAAAATCGATATTTTAAGTGCCCAAAAGACGATATGTGCATGCATCATCAGTACCTGTTTATATCTCAAATTCAGGCTCAAAACACCCGAAAATTTTATATTTTTGGGTCCCAGAAGCGATCTGTACATAAATACTTCGTGTTAGAGTATTTTCAATATACAGGCCCAAAACATACTGAAACTCGATCTTTTAGGTGCCCAAAAGTCGATATGTGGATGCATCTTCTGTACCCGTTTATGTCTCAAATTCAGGCTCCAAACACCCCAAAATTCGATATTGTGGGGTCCCAGAATCGATCTGTACTTGCCTACTCCGTGTTAGAGTATTTTCAAAATACAGGCCCAAAACATGCTGAAAATCGATATTTTAGGTGACCAAAGTCAATATGTGTATGCATCTTCTGCACCCGTTTATATCCCAAATTCAACCTCAAAACACCCGAAAATTCGATATTTTTTGGTCCCAGAAGCGATCTGTACATGCCTACTCAGTGCTAGAATGTTTTCAAAATATAGGCTCAAAACATGCTAAAAATCAATATTTTAAGTGTCCAAAGTCGATATGTGCATGCATCTTCTGGACCCGTTTATATCTCAAATTCAGGCTCAAAACACCCGAAAATCCGATATTTTGGGGTCCCAGAAGTGATCTGTACATGCCTACTTAGTTCTAGAATATTTTCAAAATATAGGCCCGAAACATGCTAAAAATCGATAATTTAGGTGCCCAAAGTCGATATCTCAAATTCAGGCCCAAAACGCACGAAAACCCGATATTTTGGGGTCCCAGAAGCGATCTGTACATGCCTACTCCGTATTAGAGTATTTTCAAAATACAGGACCAAAACATACTGAAAATCGATCTCTTAGGTGCCCAAAAGTCGATATGTGGATGCATCTTCTGTATCCGTTTATATCTCAAATTCAGGCTCCAAACACCCAAAAATTCGATATTTTGGGTCCCAGAAGCGATCTGTACTTGCCTACTCCGTGTTAGAGTATTTTCAAAATACAGGCCCAAAACATGCTGAAAATCGATATTTTAGGTGACCAAAGTAGAGATGTGCATGCATCTTCTGTACCCGTTTATATCTCAAATTCAGGCTCAAAACACCCGAAAATTCGATATTTTGGGGTCCCAGAAGTGATCTGTACATGCCTACTTAGTGCTAGAATATTTTCAAAATATAGGCCCAAAACATGCTAAAAATCGATATTTTAGGTGCCCAAAGTCGATATCTCAAATTCAGGCCCAAAACATCCGAAAATTCGATATTTTGGGGTCCCAGAAGCGATCTGTACATGCCTACTCCGTGTTAGAGTATTTTCAAATTACAGGCCCAAAACATACCGAAAATCGATCGTTTAGGTGCCCAAAAGTCGATATGTGCATGCATCTTCTGTACCCGTTGATATCTCAAATTCCGGCTCAAAAAAACCGAAAATTCGGTATTTTGGGGTCCCAGAAGCGATCTGTACATACTTACTCCGTGTTAGAGTATTTTCAAAATACAGGCCCAAAACATGCTGAAAATCGATATTTTAGGTGCCAAAAGTCAATATGTGCATGCATTTTCTGTACCCGTTTATATCTCAAATTCAGGCTCCAAACGCCCGAAAATTCGATATTTTGGGGTCCAAGAAGCGATCTGTACATACCTACTCCGTGTTAGAGTATTTTCAAAATACAGGCCCAAAACATACTAAAAATCGATCTTTTAGGTGCCCAAAAGTCGATATGTGCATGCATCTTCTGTACCCGTTTATATCTCAAATTCAGGCTCAAAACACCCGAAAAATCGGTATTTTGGGGTCCCAGAAGCGATCTGTACATGCCTACTCAGTGCTAGAATGTTTTTAAAAATATAGGCCCAAAACATGCTAAAAGTCGATATTTTAGGTGCCCAAAGTCGATATCTCAAATTCAGGCCCAAAACACCCGAAAACCCGATATTTTGGGGTCCCAGAAGCGATCTGTACATGCCTACTCCGTATTAGAGTATTTTCAATATACAGGCCCAAAACATACTGAAAATCGATCTTTTAGGTGCCCAAAAGCCGATATGTGGATGCATCTTCTGTACCCGTTTATATCTCAAATTCAGGCTCCAAACACCCAAAAATTCGATATTGTGGGGTCCCAGAATCGATCTGTACTTGCCTACTCCGTGTTAGAGTATTTTCAAAATACAGGCCCAAAACATGCTGAAAATCGATATTTTAGGTGACCAAAGTCAATATGTGTATGCATCTTCTGCACCCGTTTATATCTCAAATTCAACCTCAAAACACCCGAAAATTCGATATTTTTTGGTCCCAGAAGCGATCTGTACATGCCTACTCAGTGCTAGAATGTTTTCAAAATATAGGCTCAAAACATGCTTAAAAATCGATATTTTAAGTGTCCAAAGTCGATATGTGCATGCATCTTCTGGACCCGTTTATATCTCAAATTCAGGCTCAAAACACCCGAAAATTTGATATTTTGGGGTCCCAGAAGTGATTTGTACATGCCTACTTAGTTCTAGAATATTTTCAAAATATAGGCCCAAAACATGCTAAAAATCGATAATTTAGGTGCCCAAAGTCGATATCTCAAATTCAGGCCCAAAACGCACGAAAACCCGATATTTTGGGGTCCCAGAAGCGATCTGTACATGCCTACTCCGTGTTAGAGTATTTTCAAATTACAGGCCCAAAACATACCGAAAATCGATCTATTAGGTGCCCAAAAGTCGATATGTGCATGCATCTTCTGTACCCGTTGATATCTCAAATTCAGGCTCAAAACACCCGAAAATTCGGTATTTTGGGGTCCCAGAAGCGATCTGTACATACCTACTCCGTGTTAGAGTATTTTCAAAATACAGGCCCAAAACATACTAAAAATCGATCTTTTAGGTGCCCAAAAGTCGATATGTGCATGCATCTTCTGTACCCGTTTATATCTCAAATTCAGGCTCAAAACACCCGAAAAATCGGTATTTTGGGGTCCCAGAAGCGATCTGTACATGCCTACTCAGTGCTAGAATGTTTTTAAAAGTATAGGCCCAAAACATGCTAAAAGTCGATATTTTAGGTGCCCAAAGTCGATATCTTAAATTCAGGCCCAAAACACCCGAAAACCCGATATTTTGGGGTCCCAAAAGCGATCTGTACATGCCTACTCCGTATTAGAGTATTTTCAATATACAGGCCCAAAACATACTGAAAATCGATCTTTTAGGTGCCCAAAAGTCGATATGTTAATGCATCTTCTGTACCCGTTTATATCTCAAATTCAGGCTCCAAACACCCAAAAATTCGATATTTTGGGGTCCCAGAAGCGAACTGTACTTGCATACTCCGTGTTAGAGTATTTTCAAAATACAGGCCCAAAACATTCTGAAAATCGATATTTTAGGTGCCCAAAGTCGATATATCAAATTCAGGCCCGAAACACCCGAAAATTCGATATTTTAGGGTCCCAGAAGCGAACTGTACATGCCTACTCAGATACAGGCCCAAAACATGCTGAAAATCGATATTTTAGGTGCCCAAAGTCAATATGTGTATGCATCTTCTGCACTCGTTTATATCTCAAATTCAACCTCAAAACACCCGAAAATTCGATATTTTTGGGTCCCAGAAGCGATCTGTACATGCCTACTCAGTGCTAGAATGTTTTCAAAATATATGCTCAAAACATACTGAAAATCGATATTTTAAGTGTCCAAAGTCGATATGTGCATGCATTTTCTGTACCCGTTTTTATCTCAAATTCAGGCTCAAAACACACGAAAATTCGGTATTTTTGGGTCCCAGAAGCGATCTGTACATGCCTACTCAGTGCTAGAATATTTTTAAAATATAGACCCAAAACATGCTAAAAATCGATATTTTAAGTGTCCAAAGTCGATATGTGCATGCATCTTCTGGACCCGTTTATATCTCAAATTCAGGCTCAAAACACCCGAAAATTTGATATTTTGGGGTCCCAGAAGTGATTTGTACATGCCTACTTAGTTCTAGAATATTTTCAAAATATAGGCCCAAAACATGCTAAAAATCGATAATTTAGGTGCCCAAAGTCGATATCTCAAATTCAGGCCCAAAACGCACGAAAACCCGATATTTTGGGGTCCCAGAAGCGATCTGTACATGCCTACTCCGTGTTAGAGTATTTTCAAATTACAGGCCCAAAACATACCGAAAATCGATCTATTAGGTGCCCAAAAGTCGATATGTGCATGCATCTTCTGTACCCGTTGATATCTCAAATTCAGGCTCAAAACACCCGAAAATTCGGTATTTTGGGGTCCCAGAAGCGATCTGTACATACCTACTCCGTGTTAGAGTATTTTCAAAATACAGGCCCAAAACATACTAAAAATCGATCTTTTAGGTGCCCAAAAGTCGATATGTGCATGCATCTTCTGTACCCGTTTATATCTCAAATTCAGGCTCAAAACACCCGAAAAATCGGTATTTTGGGGTCCCAGAAGCGATCTGTACATGCCTACTCAGTGCTAGAATGTTTTTAAAAGTATAGGCCCAAAACATGCTAAAAGTCGATATTTTAGGTGCCCAAAGTCGATATCTTAAATTCAGGCCCAAAACACCCGAAAACCCGATATTTTGGGGTCCCAAAAGCGATCTGTACATGCCTACTCCGTATTAGAGTATTTTCAATATACAGGCCCAAAACATACTGAAAATCGATCTTTTAGGTGCCCAAAAGTCGATATGTTAATGCATCTTCTGTACCCGTTTATATCTCAAATTCAGGCTCCAAACACCCAAAAATTCGATATTTTGGGGTCCCAGAAGCGAACTGTACTTGCATACTCCGTGTTAGAGTATTTTCAAAATACAGGCCCAAAACATTCTGAAAATCGATATTTTAGGTGCCCAAAGTCGATATATCAAATTCAGGCCCGAAACACCCGAAAATTCGATATTTTAGGGTCCCAGAAGCGAACTGTACATGCCTACTCAGATACAGGCCCAAAACATGCTGAAAATCGATATTTTAGGTGCCCAAAGTCAATATGTGTATGCATCTTCTGCACTCGTTTATATCTCAAATTCAACCTCAAAACACCCGAAAATTCGATATTTTTGGGTCCCAGAAGCGATCTGTACATGCCTACTCAGTGCTAGAATGTTTTCAAAATATATGCTCAAAACATACTGAAAATCGATATTTTAAGTGTCCAAAGTCGATATGTGCATGCATTTTCTGTACCCGTTTTTATCTCAAATTCAGGCTCAAAACACACGAAAATTCGGTATTTTTGGGTCCCAGAAGCGATCTGTACATGCCTACTCAGTGCTAGAATATTTTTAAAATATAGACCCAAAACATGCTAAAAATCGATATTTTAGGTGCCCAAAGTCGATATATCAAATTCAGGCCCAAAACACCCGAAAATTCGATATTTTTGGTTCCCAGAAGCGATCTGTACATGCCTACTCAGTGCTAGACTGTTTTCAAAATATATGCTCAATACATGCAAAAAATCGATATTTTAAGTGTCCAAAGTCGATATGTGCATGCATCTTCTGTACCCGTTTATATCCCAAATTCAGGCTCAAAACACCCGAAAATTCGGTATTTTTGGGTCCTAGAAGCGATCTGTACATGCCTACTCCTAGTTAGAATGTTTTCAAGATACAGACCCAAAACATGCTCCAAATCGATATTTTAGGTGCCCAAAAGTCGAAATGTGGATACATCTTCTGTACCCGTTTATATCTCAAATTCAGGCTCAAAACACCCGAAAATTCGATATTTTGGAGTCCCAGTAGCGATCTGTACATGCCTACTCAGTGCTAGAATATTTTTAAAATATAGGCCCAAAACATGCTAAAAATCGATATTTTAGGTGCCCCAAGTCGATATATCAAATTCAGGCCCAATACACCCGAAAATTCGATATTTTAGGGTCCCAGAAGCGATCTGTACATGCCTATTCCGTGCTAGAGTATTTTCAATATACAGGCCCAAAACATACTGAAAATTGATCTTTTAGGTGCCCAAAAGTCGATATGTGGATGTATCTTCTGTACCCGTTTACATCTCAAATTCAGGCTCCAAACACCCGAAAATTCGATATTTTGGGGTCCCAGAAGTGATTTGTACATGCCTACTTAGTGCTAGAATATTTTCAAAATATAGACCCAAAACATACTAAAAATCGATATTTTAAGTGTCCAAAGTCGATATGTGAATGCATCTTCTGTACCCGTTTATATCTCAAATTCAGGCTCCAAACACCCGAAAATTCGATATTTTGGGGTCCCAGAAGCGATCTGAACATGCCTACTCAGATACAGGCCAAAAACATGCTCAAAATCGATATTTTAGGTGCCCAAAGTTAATATGTGTATGCATCTTCTGCACTCGTTTATATCTCAAATTCAACCTCAAAACACCCGAAAATTCAATATTTTTGGGTCCCAGAAGCGATCTGCACATGCCTAGTCAGTGCTAGAATGTTTTCAAAATATTGGCTCAAAACATGCCAAAAATCGATATTTTAAATGTCCAAAGTTGATGTGTGCATGCATCTTCTGTACCCGTTTATATCTCAAATTCAGGCTCAAAACACCCGAAAATTCGGTATTTTTGGGTCTTAGAAGCGATCTCTACATTCCTACTCCTAGTTAGAATGTTTTCAAGATACAGACCCAAAACATGCTCAAAATCGATATTTTAAGTGCCCAAAAGTCGATATGTGCATGCATCTTCAGTACCTGTTTATATCTTAAATTCAGGCCCAAAACACCCGAAAATTCGATATTTTGGGGTCCCAGAAGCGATCTGTACATGCCTACTCAGTGCTAGAATATTTTCAAAATATAGGCCCAAAACATGCTAAAAATCGATATTTTAGGTGCCCAAAGTCGATATCTCAAATTCAGGCCCAAAACACCCGAAAATTCGATATCTTGGGGTCCCAGAAGCGATCTGTTAGAGTATTTTCAATACACAGGCCCAAAACATACTGAAAATCGATCTTTTAGGTGTCCAAAAGTCGATATGTGGATGCTTCTGTACCCGTTTATATCTCAAATTCAGGCATCAAAACACCCGAAAATTCTATATTTTGGGGTCCCAGAAGCGATCTGTACATGACTAATCAGTGCTAGAATATTTTCAATATATAGGCCCAAAACATGCTAAAAATCGATATTTTAGGTGCCCAAAGTCGATATCTCAAATTCAGGCCCAAAACACCCGAAAATTCGATATTTTGTAATCCCAGAAGCGATCTGTACATGCCTACTCCGTGTTAGAGTATTTTCAAAATACAGGCCCAAAACATACAGAATATCGATATTTTAGGTGTCCAAAAGTCGATATGTGTATGCATCTTCTGCACTCGTTTATATCTCAAATTCAAACTCAAAACACACGAAAATTCGATATTTTGGGGTTCCAGAAGTGATCTGTACATGCCTACTCAGTGCTAAAATGTTTTCAAAATAGAGGCCCAAAACATGCTAAAAATCGATATTTTAGGGGTTCAAAGTCGATATGTGCATGCATCTTCTGCACTCGTTTATATCTCAAATTCAACCTCAAAACACCCGAAAACTCGATATTTTTGAGTCCCAGAAGCGATCTGTACATGCCTACTCAGTGCTAGAATATTTTCAAAATATAGGCCCAAAACATGCTAAAATCGATATTTTAGGTGCCCAAAGTCGATATCTCAAATTCTGGCCCAAAACACCCGAAAATTCGATATTTTGGGGTCCCAGAAGCGATCTGTACATGCCTACTCCAGGTTAGAGTATTTTCAAAATGCAGGCCCAAAACATGCTGAAAATCGATATTTTAGGTGACCAAAGTCAATATGTGTATGCATCTTTTGTACCCGTTTATATCTCAAATTCATTCTCCAAACACCCGAAAATTCGATATTTTGGGGTCCCAGAAGCGATCTGTACATGCCTACTCAGATTCAAGCCCAAAACATGCTGAAAATCGATATTTTAGGTGCCCAAAGTCAATATGTGTATGCATCTTCTGCACTCGTTTATATCTCAAATTCAACCTCAAAACACCCGAAAATTCGATATTTTTGAGTCCCAGAAGCGATCTGTACATGCCTACTCAGTGCTAGAATGTTTTCAAGATACAGACCCGAAACATGCTCAAAATCGATATTTTAGGTGCCCAAAAGTCGATATGTGCATGCATCTTCTGTACCCGTTTATATCTCAAATTCAAGCTCAAAACACCCGAAAATTTGATATTTTGGGATCCCTGAAGTGATCTGTACATGCCTACTTACTGCTAGAATATTTTCTAATTATAGCCCCAAAACATACTAAAAATCGATATTTTAGGTGACCAAAGTCGAAATCTCAAATTCAGGCCCAAAACATCCGAAAATTCGATATTTTGGGGTTCCAGAAGCGATCTGTACATGCCTACTCCCTATTAGAGTATTTTCAAAATACAGGCACAAAACATACAGAATATCGATATTTTAGGTGCCCAAAAGTCGATATGTTCATGCATTTTCTGTACCCGTTTATATCTTAAATTCAGGCTCAAAACACCAAAAAATTCGGTATTTTTGGGTCCTAAAAGCGATCTGTACATACCTACTCCGTGTTAGAGTATTTTCAATATACAGGCCAAAAACATGCTGAAAATCGATATTTTAGGTGCCCAAAGTTAATATGTGTATGCATCTTCTGCACTCGTTTATATCTCAAATTCAACCTCAAAACACCCGAAAATTCGATATTTTTGGGTCCCAGAAGCGATCTGCACATGCCTAGTCAGTACTAGAATGTTTTCAAAATATAGGCTCAAAACATGCCAAAAATCGATATTTTAAATGTCCAAAGTCGATGTGTGCATGGATCTTCTGTACCCGTTTATATCTCAAATTCAGGCTCAAAACACCCGAATATTCGGTATTTTTGGGTCTTAGAAGCGATCTCTACATTCCTACTCCTAGTTAGAATGTTTTCAAGATACAGACCCAAAAAAATGCTCAAAATCGATATTTTAAGTGCCCAAAAGTCGATATGTGCATGCATCTTCAGTACCTGTTTATATCTTAAATTCAGGCTCAAAACACCCAAAAATTCGATATTTTGCGGTCCCAGAAGCGATCTGTACATGCCTACTCATTGCTAGAATATTTTCAAAATATAGGCCCAAAACATGCTAAAAATCGATATTTTAGGTGCCTAAAGTCGATATCTGAAATTCAGGCCCAAAACACCCGAAAATTCGATATTTTGGGGTCCCAGAAGCGATCTGTACATGCCTACTCACTGCTAGAATATTTTCAAAATATAGGCCCAAAACATGCTAAAAATCGATATTTTAGGTGCCCAAAGTCGATATCTCAAATTCAGGCCCAAAACACCCGAAAATTCGATATTTTGGGGTCCCAGAAGCGATCTGTCAGAGTATTTTCAATATACAGGCCCAAAACATACTGAAAATCTATCTTTTAGGTGCCCAAAAGTCGATATGTGGATGCTTCTGTACCCGTTTATATCTCAAATTCAGGCTCCAAACACCCGTAAATTCGATATTTTGGGGTCCCAGAAGCGATCTGTGCTTGCCTACTCCGTGACAGAATATTTTCAATATACAGGCCCAAAACATGCTGAAAAACGATATTTTAAGTGACCAAAGTCAATATGTGTATGCATCTTCTGTACCCGTTTATATCTCAAATTCAGGCATCAAAACACCCGAAAATTCGATATTTTGGGGTCCCAGAAGCGATCTGTACATGCCTACTCCGTGTTAGAGTATTTTCAAAATACAGGCCCAAAACATACAGAATATCGATATATTAGGTGTCCAAAAGTCGATATGTGCATGCATCTTCTGTACCCGTTTATATCTCAAATTAAAGATCCAAACACCCGAAAATTCGATATTTTGGGGTCTCAGAAGCGATCTGTACATGCCTACTCAGATACAGGCCCAAAACATGCTGAAAATCGATATTTTAGGTGCCCAAAGTTAATATGTGTATGCATCTTCTGCACTCGTTTATATCTCAAATTCAACCTCAAAACACACGAAAATTCGATATTTTGGGGTCCCAGAAGTGATCTGTACATGCCTACTCAGTGCTAAAAGGTTTTCAAAATAGAGGCCCAAAACATGCTAAAAATCGATATTTTAATTGTTCAAAGTCGATATGTGCATGCATCTTCTGCTCTCGTTTATATCTCAAATTCAACCTCAAAACACCCGAAAATTCGATATTTTTGAGTCCCAGAAGCGATATGTACATGCCTACTCAGTGCTAGAATGTTTTCAAGATACAGACCCGAAACATGCTCAAAATCGATATTTTATGGGGACCTCACACTCCAACACCCTATCTGCGCTCCTGTTAGTTTTAGAAGCAAAAGCTTTTTGCCATCGTAATTCTCGTTTGGTTTTACATATATTGACAAATTTTCATTACAATCGAGCAACAAATAATATTTTTCCTAACACTTTTAAAATTATTTTGTAAAAAATTAACAACAAAAAAACTATGTTTCAGAATTGCATAAGATTTATGTGGACTATCCTCTGATATATAGCAACACTGCTGATGACGAAAGAGTCCATTATCACTGCTATAAATGGGAAAATTCCTTGCCTGAAATTTTTGAAAAAAATTTCAGCCAGAAATGTTTGGGAAAAAATTCGCCTAAACAAAAATAATCCTTTTAGATCAAAATCCAAACGACAAACTGTGCTCATATATACGTATATCACGTGTGAATCATATTCATTGACAAAACGTCAATACCTTTCGTGTTGTTTGCTTTTTTAGTGGAGAAATTTGAAAAAAAATACAAAAAAATCACTTTGAAACTAAAATCACTAGGAAATGCTTCAGTTGGTGCTCTACACTTCCATTCTCTTCAGTTTGGCCTAGACTATAGAGCATGAAGAAGTGGCTGTATATAGGGGTAACTAATGATTTTTGGTGATTATTTTAAAGTGAAATTTTTTTTAGGTTCTGCTTCTCGTTTTTTATGACGTTAAGTAGTGTGGTGTCCCCTTAAGTGCCCAAAAGGCGATATGTGCATGCATCTTCAGTACCTGTTTATATCTCAAATTCAGGCTCAAAACACCTGAAAATTTTAAATTTTTGGGTCCCAGAAGCGATCTGTAAATGCCTACTCCGTGTTAGAATATTTTCAAGATACAGACCCAAAACATGCTCAAAATCGATATTTTAGGTGCCCAAAGTCAATATGTGCATGCATTTTCTGTACCCGTTTATATCTCAAATTCAGGCTAAAAACACCCGAAAATTCGATATTTTAGGGTCCCAGAAGCGATCTGTACATGCCTACTCAGTACTAGAATATTTTCAAAATATAGGCCCAAAACATGCTAAAAATCGATATTTTAGGTGCCCTAAGTCAATATCTGAAATTCAGGCCCAAAACACCCGAAAATTCGATATTTTGGGGTCCCAGAAGCGATCTGTACATACCTACTCCGTGTTAGAGTATTTTCAAAATACAGGCCCAAAACATACATAAAATCGATATTTTAGGTGCCCAAAAGTCGATATGTGCATGCATCTTCTGTACCCGTTTATATCTCGAATTCAGGTTTAAAACACCCGAAAATTCGAGATGTTGGGGTCCCAGAAGCGATCTGTACATGCCTACTCCTTGCTAGAATATTTTCAAAATATAGGCCCAAAACATGCTAAAATCGATATTTTAGGTGCCCAAAGTCGATATCTCAAATTCTGGCCCAAAACACCCGAAAATTCGATATTTTGGGGTCCCAGAAGCGATCTGTACATGCCTAATCCGGGTTAGAGTATTTTCAAAATGCAGGCCCAAAACATGCTGAAAATCGATATTTTTGGTGACCAAAGTCAATATGTGTATGCATCTTTTGTACCCGTTTATATCTCAAATTCAACCTCAAAACACCCGAAAATTCGATATTTTTGGGTCCCAGAAGCGATCTGCACATGCCTAGTCAGTGCAAGAATGTTTTCAAAATATAGGCTCAAAACATGCCAAAAATCGATATTTTAAATGTCCAAAGTCGATGTGTGCATGAATCTTCTGTACCCGTTTATATCTCAAATTCAGGCTCAAAACACCCGAAAATTCGGTATTTTTGGGTCTTAGAAGCGATCTCTACATTCCTACTCCTAGTTAAAATGTTTTCAAGATACAGACCTAAAACATGCTCAAAATCGATATTTTAAGTGCCCAAAAGTCGAAATGTGCATACATCTTCAGTACCTGTTTATATCTTAAATTCAGGCTCAAAACACCCAAAAATTCGATATTTTGGGGTCCCAGAAGCGATCTGTACATGCCTACTCATTGCTAGAATATTTTCAAAATATAGGCCCAAAACATGCTAAAAATCGATATTTTAGGTGCCTAAAGTCAATATCTGAAATTCATGCCCAAAACACCCGAAAATTCGATATTTTGGGGTCCCAGAAGCGATCTGTACATGCCTACTCAGTGCTAGAATATTTTCAAAATATAGGCCCAAAACATGCTAAAAATCGATATTTTAGGTGCCCAAAGTCGATATCTCAAATTCAGGCCCAAAACACACGAAAATTCGATATTTTGGGGTCCCAGAAGCAATCTGTTATAGTATTTTCAATATACAGGCCCAAAACATACTGAAAATCGATCTTTTAGGTGCCCGAAAGTCGATATGTGGATGCTTCTGTACCCATTTATATCTCAAATTCAGGCTCCAAACACCCGAAAATTCTATATTTTGGGTTCCCAGAAGTGATCTGTACATGCCTACTCAGATACAGACCCAAAACATGCTCAAAATCGATGTTTTAGGTGCCCAAAAGTCGATATGTGCATGCATCTTCTGTACCCGTTTATATCTCAAATTCAGGCTCAAAATACACGAAAATTCGATATTTTGGGGTCTCAAAGCGATCTGTACATGCCTACTCAGTTCTAAAATATTTTTAAAATATAGGCCCAAAACATGCTAAAAATCGATATTTTAGGTGCCCAAAGTCGATATCTTAAATTCAGGCCCAAAACACCCGAAAATTCGATATTTTGGGGTCCCAGAAGCGATCTGTCAGAGTATTTTCAATATACAGGCCCAAAACATACTGAAAATCTATCTTTTAGGTGCCCAAAAGTCGATATGTGGATGCTTCTGTACCCGTATATATCTTAAATTCAGGCTCCAAACACCCGAAAATTCGATATTTTGGGGTCCCAGAAGCGATCTGTACTTGCCTACTCCGTGATAGAATATTTTCAATATACAGGCCCAAAACATGCTGAAAATCGATATTTTAAGTGACCAAAGTCAATATGTGCATGCATCTTCTGTACCCGTATATATCTCAAATTCAGGCATCAAAACACCCGAAAATTCGATATTTTGGGGTCCCAGAAGCGATCTGTACATGACTAATCAGTGCTATAATATTTTCAATATATAGGCCCAAAACATGCTAAAAATCGATATTTTAGGTGCCCAAAGTCGATATCTCAAATTCAGGCCCAAAACACCCGAAAATTCTATATTTTGTAATCCCAGAAGCGATCTGTATATGTCTACTCCGTGTTAGAGTATTTTCAAAATACAGGCCCAAAACATACAGAATATCGATATTTTAGGTGTCCAAAAGTCGATATGTGCATGCATCTTCTGTACCCGTTTATATCTCAAATTAAAGATCCAAACACCCGAAAATTCGATATTTTGGGGTCCCAGAAGCGATCTGTACATGCCTACTCAGATACAGGCCCAAAACATGCTGAAAATCGATATTTTAGGTGCCCAAAGTCAATATGTGTATGCATCTTCTGTACCCGTGTATATCCCTAATTCTGGTTCAAAACACCAGAAAATACGATATTTTTTGGTCCCAGAAGCAATCTGTACATGCATACTCCGTGTTGGAGTGTTTTTAAAATACAGGCCCAAAACATGCTAAAAATCGATATTTTAGCTGCCCAAAGTCAATATGTCTATGCATCTTCTGTACCCGTCTATATCCCAAATTCAGGTTCAAATCATTCGAAAATTCGATGTTTTTGGGTCTCAGAAGCAATCTGTACATGCCTACTCCTTGCTAGAATTTTTTCAAGATACAGACCCAAAACATGATCAAAATCGATATTTTAGGTGCAAAAAGTAGATATGTGTATGCATCTTCTGTACCCGTTTATATCTCAAATTCAGGCTCAAAACTCCGAAAATTCGATATTTTTGGGTCCCTTAAGCAATCTGCACATGCCTACTCAGTGCTAGAATGTTTTTAAAATAGAGGCTTAAAACATGCTATAAATCGATATTTTAGGTGTCCAAAGTCGATATGTGCAAGCATCTTCTGTACCCGTTTATATCTCAAATTCAGGCTCAAAACACCCGAAAATTCGATATTTTTGGGTCCCAGAAGCGATCTGTACATGCCTACTCCGTGTTAAAGTATTTTCAAAATACAGGCCCAAAACATGCTGAAAATCTATATTTTAGGTGCCCAAAGTCAATATGTGTATGCATCTTCTGTATCCGTCTATATCCCAAATTCAGGTTCAAAACACCCGAAAATTCGATATTTTTGGGTCCCAGGAGCGATCTGTACATGCCAACTCCTTGCTAGAATTTGTTCAAGATACAGACCCAAAACAAGATCAAAATCGATGTTTTAGGTGCAAAAAGTCGATATGTGCATGCATCTTCTGTATCCGTTTATATCTCAAATTCAGGCTCAAAACACCCAAAAATTCGATATTTTTGGGTCCCAAAAGCGATCTGTACATGTCTACTCCGTGTTAGAGTATTTTTAAGATACAGGCCCAAAACATACTAAAAATTGATATGTTAGGTGTCCAAAGTCGATATGTGCATGCATCTTCTGTACCCGTTTATATCTCAAATTCAGGCTCAAAACACCCAAAAAATCAATATTTTTGTGTCCAAGAAGCGATCTGTACATGCCTACTCCGTGGTACAGTATTTTCAAAATACAGACCCAAAATATGCTCAAAATCGATATTTTAAGTGCCCAAAGTCAATATGTGCATGCATCTTCTGTATCCGTTTATATCTCAAATTCAGGTTCAAAACACCAGAAAATTCGGTATTTTTGGGTCCCAGAAGCGATCTGTACATGCCTACTCCTTTCTAGAATGTTTTCAAGATACAGACCCAAAACATGCTCAAAATCGATATTTTAGGTGCAAAAAGTCGATATGTGCATGCATCCTCTGTACCCGGTTATATCCCAAATTCAGGCTCAAAACCCCCGAAAATTCGATATTTTTGGGTCCCAGAAGCGATCTGTACATGCTTACTCCGTGTTAGAGTGTTTTTAAAGTACAGGCCCAAAACATGCTAAAAACTTGATATTTTAGGTGCACAAAGTCAATATGTGTATGCATTCTCTGTACCCGGTTATATCTCAAATTCAGGCTCAAAACTCCCGAAAATTCAATATTTTTGGGTCCCAGAAGCGATCTGTACATGCCAACTCAGTGCTAGAATGTTTTCAAAATATAGGTCCAAAACATGCTAAAAATCGATATTTTGGGTGCCCAAAGTCGATATGTGCATGCAACTTCTGTACCCGTTTATATCTCAAATTCAGGCTCAAAACACCCAAAAATTCGATATTTTTGTGTCCCAGAAGCGATCTGTACGTGTCTACTCCGTGTTAGAGTATTTTAAATATACAGACCCAAAATATGCTCAAAATCGATATATTGGGTGCCTAAAGTCGATATGTGCATGCATCTTCTGTACCCGTTTATATCTCAAATTCAGACTTAAAACACCCGAATATTCGATATTTTTGGGTCCCAAAAGTCATCTGTACATGCATACTCCGTGTCAGAGTATTTTCAAAATACAAGCCTAAAACATGCTAAAAATCGATATTTTAGCTGCCCAAAGTCAATATGTCTATGCATCTTCTGTACCCGTCTATATCCCAAATTCAGGTTCAAATCATTCGAAAATTCGATGTTTTTGGGTCTCAGAAGCAATCTGTACATGCCTACTTCTTGCTAGAATGTTTTCAAGATACAGTCCCAAAACATGCTCAAAATCGATATTTTAGGTGCAAAAAGTCGATATGTGCATGCATCCTCTGTACCCGGTTATATCCCAAATTCTGGCTCAAAACCCCCGAAAATTCGACATTTTTGGGTCCCAGAAGCGATCTGTACATGTCTACACCGTGTTTGAGTATTTTCAAAATACAGACCCAAAAGATGCTCAAAATCGATATTTTAGGTGCAAAAAGTCGATATGTACATTCATCTTTTGTACCCGTTTATATCTCAAATTCAGGCTCAAAACACCCGAAAATTCAATATTTTTGGGTCCCAGAAGCGATCTGTATATGCCTACTCAGTGCTAGAATGTTTTCAAAATATAGGCTCAGAACATGCTAAAAATCGATATTTTGGGTGCCCAAAGTCGATATGTGCATGCATCTTCTGTACCCGTTTATATCATAAATTCAGACTCAAAACACCCGAATAATCGATATTTTTGGGTCCCAAAAGCCATCTGTACATGCATACTCCGAGTTAGAGTATTTTCAAAATACAAGCCTAAAACATACTAAAAATCGATATTTTAAGTGTCCAAAGTTGATATGTGCATGCATCTTCTGTACCCGTTTATATCTCAAATTCAGGCTCAAAACACCCAAAAATTCCATATTTTTGGGTCCCAGAAGCGATCTGTACATGCCTACTCCGTGGTACAGTATTTTCAAAATACAGGCCCAAAACATGCTCAAAATCGATATTTTAGGTGCCCAAAGTCAATATGTGCATGCATCTTCTGTATCCGTTTATATCTCAAATTCAGGCTGAAAACACCCGAAAATTCGATATTTTTGGGTCCCAGAAGCGATCTGTACATGCCTTCTCCGTGTTAAAGTATTTTCAAAATACAGGCTTAAAACATGCTGAAAATCTATATTTTAGGTGCCAAAAGTCAATATGTGTATGCATCTTCTGTACCCGTCTATATCTCAAATTCAGGTTCAAAACACCAGAAAATTCGGTATTTTTGGGTCCCAGAAGCGATCTGTACATGCCTACTCCTTGCTAGAATATTTTTAAGATACAGACCCAAAACATGCTCAAAATCGATATTTTAGGTGCAAAAAGTCGATATGTGCATGCATCCTCTGTACCCGTTTATATCCCAAATTCTGGCTCAAAACCCCCGAAATTTCGATATTTTTGGGTTCCAGAAGCGATCTGTACATGCCTTCTCTGTGTTAAAGTATTTTCAAAATACAGGCTCAAAACATGCTGAAAATCTATATTTTAGGTCCACAAAGTCAATATGTGTATGCATCTTTTGTACCCGTGTATATCCCAAATAAATTCAGGTTCAAAACACCAGAAAATTCGGTATTTTTTTGTCCCAGAAGCGATCTGTACATGCCTACTCCTTGCTAGAATGTTTTCAAGATACAGTCCCAAAACATGCTCAAAATCGATATTTTAGGTGCAAAAAGTCGATATGTGCATGCATCTTCTGTACCCGTTTATATCTCAAATTCAGGCTCAAAACACCCGAAAATTCTATATTTTTGGGTCCCAGAAGCGATCTGTACATGCCTTCTCCGTGTTAAAGTATTTTCAAAATACAGCCTCAAAACATGCTGAAAATCTATATTTTAGGTGCCCAAAGTCAATATGTGTATGCATCTTCTGTACCCGTGTATATCCCAAATTCAGGTTCAAAACACCAGAAAATTCGGTATTTTTACGTCCCAGAAGCGATCTGTACATGCCTACTCCTTGCTAGAATGTTTTCAGGATACAGACCCAAAACATGCTCAAAATCGATATTTTAGGTGCAAAAAGTCGATATGTGCATGCATCCTCTGTACCCGGTTATATCCCAAATTCTGGCTCAAAACACCCAAAAAATCTATATTTTTGTGTCCCAGAAGCGATCTGTACATGCCTACTCAGTGCTAGAATATTTTCAAATTATACGCCCAAAACAAACTAAAAATCGATATTTTGGGTGCCAAAGTCGATATGTGCATGCATCTTCTGTACCCGTTTATATCTCAAATTCAGGCTCAAAACACCCAAAAAATCGATATTTTTGTGTCCCAGAAGCGATCTGTACATGTCTACACCGTGTTTGAGTATTTTGAAAATACAGACCCAAAAGATGCTCAAAATCGATATTTTAGCTGCCCAAGGTCGATATGTGCATTTATCTTTTGTACCCGTATATATCTCAAATTCAGGCTCAAAACACCCGAAAATTCAATATTTTTGGGTCCGAGAAGCAATCTGTACACGCCTACTCCTTGCAAGAATTTTTTCAAGATACAGACCCAAAACATGATCAAAATCGATATTTTAGGTGAAAAAAGCCGATATGTGCATGCATCTTCTGTACCCGTTTATATCTCAAATTCAAGCTCAAAACACCCGAAAATTCCATATTTTTGTGTCCCTTAAGCGATCTGTACATGCATACTCAGTGCTAGAATGTTTTCAAAATACAGGCCCAAAACATGCTCAAAATTGATATTTTAGGTGCCCAAAGTCGATATGTGCATGCATCTTCTGTACCCATTTATATCCCAAATTCAGACTCAAAACACCAGAATATTCGATATTTTTGGGTCCCAAAAGCCATCTGTACATGCATACTCCGTGTTAGAGTATGTTCAAATTACAGGCCTAAAACATGCTGTAAATCGATATTTTAGCTGCCCAAAGTCAATATGTGTATGCATCTACTGTACCAGTCTATATCCCAAATTAGGGTTCAAAACACTCGAAAATTCGATATTTTTGGGTCCCAGAAGCGATCTGTACAAGCATACTCCGTGTTTGAGTGTTTTTAAAATACAGGCCCAAAACATGCTGAAAATTGATATTTTAGGTGCACAAAGTCAATATGTGTATGCATTCTCTGTACCCGGTTATATCTCAAATTCAGGCTCAAAACACCCGAAAATTCAATATTTTTGGTTTCCAGAAGCGATCTGTACATGCCTACTCAGTGTTAGAGTATTTTAAATATTCAGGCCCAAAACATGCTCAAAATCGATATTTTTGGTGCCCAAAGTCGATATGTGCATGCATCTTCTGTATCCGTTTATATCTCAAATTCATGCTCAAAACTCCGAAAATGCGATATTTTTGGGTCCCTTAAGCAATCTGCACATGCCTACTCAGTACTAGAATGTTTTTAAAATACAGGCTCAAAACATGCTATAAATCGATATTTTAGGTGTCCAAAGTCGATATGTGCATGCATCTTCTGAACCTGTTTATATCTCAAATTCAGGCTCAAAACACCCAAAAATTCGATATTTTTGTGTCCCAGAAGCGATCTGTACATGCCTACTCCGCGTTAGAGTATTTTCAAAAAACAGGCCCAAAACATGCTCAAAATCGATATTTTAGGTGCCCAAAGTCGATATGTGTCTGCATCTTCTGTACCCGTTTATATCTCAAATTCAGGTTTAAACACCCGAAAATTCAATATTTTTGGGTCCCAGATGCGATCTGTACGTGCACACTCCGTGTTAGAGTGTTTTAAAAAAAAAGGCCCGAAACATGCTCAAAATCGATATTTTATGTGCCCAAAGTCAAAATGTGTATGCATCTTCTGTACACGTGTATATCCCTAATTCAGGTTTAAAACACCAGAAAATTCGATATTTTTGGGTCCCTTAAGCGATCTGCACATGCCTAGTCAGTGCTAGAATGTTTTTAAAATACAGGCTTAAAACATGCTCAAAATCGATATTTTAGGTGTGAAAAGTCGATTTTTGCATGCATCCTCTGTACCCGGTTATATCCCAAATTCTTGCTCAAAACCCCCGAAAATTCGATATTTTTTTGTCCCAGAAGCGATCTGTACATGCCTACTCAGTGCTAGAATATTTTCAAATTATACGCCCAAAACATACTAAAAATCGATATTTTGGGTGCCAAAGTCGATATGTGCATGCATCTTCTGTACCCGTTTATATCTCAAATTCAGGCTCAAAACACCCAACAAATCGATATTTTTGTGTCCTAGAAGCGATCTGTGCATGTCTACACTGTGCTATAGTTTTTTTCAAAATACAGGCCCAAAACATGCTGAATATTGATATTTTAGGTGCACAAAGTCAATATGTGTATGCATTCTCTGTACCCGGTTATATCTTAAATTCAGGCTCAAAACACCAGAAAATTCAATATTTTTGGGTCCCAGAAGCGATCTGTACATGCCTACTCAGTGCTAGAATGTTTTCAAAATAGAGACTCAGAACATGCTAAAAATCGATATTTTAGGTGCCCAAAGTCGATATATATGTACATGCATCTTCTGTACCCGTTTATATCTCAAATTCAGGCTCAAAACTCCGAAAATTCGATATTTTTTGGTCCCTTAAGCAATCTGCACATGCCTACTCAGTGCTAGAATGTTTTTAAAATACAGGCCCAAAACATGCTATAAATCGATATTTTAGGTGTCCAAAGTCGATATGTGCATGCATCTTCTGTACCCGTTTATATCTCAAATTCAGGCTCAGAACACGCGAAAATTCGATTTATTTGGGTCCCAGAAGTGATCTGTACGTGTCTACTCTGTGTTAGAGTGTTTTAAAAATACAGGCCCAAAACATGCTATAAATCGATATTTTGGATGCCCAAAGTCGATATGTGCATGCATCTTCTGTACCCGTTTATATCTCAAATTCAGATTCAAAACTCCCGAATATTCGATATTTTTGGGTCCCAAAAGCCATCTGTACATGCATACTCCGTGTTAGAGTATTTTCAAAATACAGGCCCAAAACATGCTCAAACTCGATATTTTAAGTGAACAAAGTCGATATGTGCATGCATCTTCTGTATCCGTCTATATCCCAAATTCAGGTTCAAAACACCAAAAAATTCGATATTTTTGGTCCCAGAAGCGATCTGTACATGCCTACTCGTTTCTAGAATTTTTTCAAGATACAGACCCAAAACATGCTCAAAATCGATATTTTAGGTGCCCAAAGTCGATATGTGCATGCATATTCTGTACCCGTTTATATCTCAAATTCAGGCTCAAAACACCCAAAAATTCAATGTTTTGGGGTCCCAGAAACGATCTGTACGTGCATACTCCGTGTCAGAGTGTTTTTAAAATACAGGCCCAAATCATGCTGAAAATCGATATTTTATGTGCCCAAAGTCAATATGTGTATGCATCTTCTGTACCCGTGTATATCCCTAATTCTGGTTCTAAACACCAGAAAATTCTATATTTTTGGGTCCCAGAAGCGATCTGTACATGCCTACTCCTTGCTAGAATGTTTTCGAGATACAGACCCAAAACATGCTCAAAATCGATATTTTAAGTGCAAAAAGACGATATGTGCATGCATCTTCTGTACCCGTTTATATCTAAAATTCAGGCTCAAAACTCCGAAAATTCGATATTTTTGGGTCCCTTAAGCGATCTGCACATGCCTACTCAGTGCTAGAATGTTTTTAAAATACAGGCTTAAAACATGCTCAAAAATGATATTTTAGGTGTGAAAAGTCGATATGTGCATGCATCTTCTGTACCCGTTTATATCTCAAATTCAGGCTCAAAACACCCGAAGTTTCGATATTTTTGGGTCCCAGAAGCGATCTGTACTTGCCTACTCCTAGTTAGAATGTTTTCAAGATACTGACCCAAAACATGCTCAAAATCGATATTTTAGGTGACCAAAAGTCGATATGTGCATGCATCTTCAGTACCTGTTTATATCTCAAATTCAGGCTCAAAACACCCGGAAATTCGATATTTTTGGGTCCCTGAAGCGATCTGTACATGCCTACTCAGAAACAGGCTTAAAACATGCTAAAAATCGATATTTTAAGTGTCCAAAGTCGATATGTGCATGCATCTTCTGCACCCGTTTATATCCCAAATTCAGGCTCAAAACACCCGAAAATTTGATATTTTTGGGTCCCAGAAGCGATCTGTAGATGCCTACTCCGTGTTAGAGTATTTTCAAAATACAGGTATAAAACATGCTGAAAATCGATATTTTAGGTGGCCAAAGTCAATATGTGCATGCATTTTCTAAAACCGTTTATATCTAGAATTCAGGCTCAAAACACCCGAAAATTCGATATTTTGGGGTCCCAGAAGCGATCTGTACATGCTTACTCAGTGCTAGAATATTTTCAAAATATAGGCCCAAAACATGCTAAAAAATCGATATTTTAGGTGCCCAAAGTCGATATCTCAAATTTATCCCCAAAACACTTGAAAATTCGATATTTTGGGTTCCCAGAAGCGATCTGTACATGCCTACTCCGTGTTAGAGTATTTTCAAAATACAGGCACAAAACATACAGAAACTCGATATTTTAGGTGCCCAATAGTCGATATGTGCATGCATCTTCTATACCCGTTTATATCTCAAATTCAGGCTCCAAACACCCGAAAATTCGATATTTTTTGGTCCCAGAAGCGATCTGTACATGACTACTTAGATACAGGCCCAAAACATGCTGAAAATCGATATTTTAGGTGCCCAAAGTCAATATGTGTATGCATCTTCTGCACCCGTTTATATCCCAAATTCAACCTCAATACACCCGAAAATTCGATATTTTTGGGTCTCAGAAGCAATCTGAACATGCTTACACAATGCTAGAATACATTCAAAATATAGGGCCAAAACATCCTAAAAATCGATACTTCAAGTGACCAAAGTCGATATGTGCATGTATCTTCAGTACCGGTTTCTGTCTCAAATTCAGGCTCAAAACACCCGAAAATTCTATATTTTTGGGTCCTAGAAGCGATCTGTACATGCCTACTCCTAGTTAGAATGTTTTCAAAATACAGACCCAAAACATGCTTAAAATCGATATTTTAGGTGCCCAAATTTAATATGTGCATGCATCTTCTGTACCCGTTTATATCTCAAATTCAGGCTTTAAACACCCGAAAAATCGGTATTTTTGGGTCCTAGAAGAGATCTGTACTTGCCTACTCCTAGTTAGAATGTTTTCAAGATACAGACTCAAAACATGATCAAAATCGATATTTTAGGTGCCGAAAAGTCGATATGTGCATGCATCTTCAGTACCTGTTTATATCTAAAATTCAGGCTCAAAACACCCGAAAATTCGATATTTTTGGGTCCCAGAAGCGATCTGTACATGCCTACTCCGTGTTAGAGTATTTTCAAAATACAGGCCCAAAACATCCTGAAAATCGATATTTTAGGTGCCTAAAGTCAATATGTGCATGTATTTACTGTACCCGTTTATATCTCAAATTCAGGCTCAAAACACCCGAAAATTCGATATTTTGGGGTCCCAGAAGCGATCTGTACATGCTTACTCAGTGCAAGAATATTTTCAAAATATATGCCCAAAACATGCTAAAAATCGATATTTTAGGTGCCTAAAGTCGATATCTCAAATTTATCCCCAAAACACCGAAAATTCGTTTTTTTGGGGTCCCAGAAGCGATCTGTACATGTCTACTCCGTGTTAGAGTATTTTCAAAATACAGGCCCAAAACATACAGAAAATCGATATTTTAGGTGCCCAAAAGTCGATATGTGCATGCATCTTCTGTACCCGTTTATATCTCAAATTCAGGCTCCAAACACCCGAAAATTTAATATTTTGGGGTCCCAGAAGCGATCTGTACATGCCTACTCAGATACAGGCCCAAAACATGCTGAAAATCGATATTTTAGGTGTCCAAAGTCAATATGTGTATGCATCTTCTGCACCCGTTTATATCCCAAATTCAACTTCAAAACACCCGAAAATTCGATATTTTTGGGTCCCAGAAGCGATCTGTACATGCCTACTCAGTGCTAGAATGTTTTCAAAAAAAAGGCTCAAAACATACTAAAAATCGATATTTTAAGTGTCCAAAGTCGATATGTGCATGCATCTTCTGTACCCGTTTATATCTCAAATTCAGGCTCAAAACACCCGAAAATTCGGTATTTTTGGGTCCTAGAAGCGATCTGTACATGCATACTCCTAGTTAGAATGTTTTCAAGATACAGACCCAAAACATGCTCAAAATCGATATTTTAGGTGCCCAAAAGTCGATATGTGCATGCATCATCTGTACCCGTTTGTATCTCAAATTCAGGCTCAAAACACCCGAAAATTCGATATTTTGGGGTCCCAGAAGCGATCTGTACATGCCTACTCAGTGCAAGAATATTTTCAAAATTCAGGCCCAAAACATGCTAAAAATCGATATTTTAGGTGCCCAAAGTCGATATCTCAAATTCAAGCCTAAAACACCCGAAATTTCGATATTTTGGGGTCCTAGAAGTGATCTGTACATGCCTACTCCGTGTTAGAGTATTTTTAATATACAGGCCCAAAACATACTGAAAATCGATCTTTTAGGTGCCCAAAAGTCGATACGCGTATGCATCTTCTGCACCCGTTTATATCCCAAATTTAGGCTTAAAACAACAGCAAATTCGATATTTTGGGGTCCCAGAAGTGATCTGTACATGCCTACTCAGTGCTAGAATGTTTTCAAAATATAGGCTCAAAACATGCTAAAAATCGATATTTTAAGTGTCCAAAGTCGATATTTGCATGCATCTTCTGTACCCGTTTATATCTCAAATTCAGGCTCCAAACACCCGAAAATTTGATATTTTGGGGTCCCAGAAGCGATCTGTACATGCCTACTCAGATACAGGCTCAAAACATGCTGAAAATCGATATTTTAGGTGCCCAAAGTCAATATGTGTATGCATCTTCTCCACGCGTTTATATCTCAAATTGAAACACAAAACACCCGAAAATTCGATATTTTTCAGTCCCAGAAGCGATCTGTACATGCCTACTCCGTGTTAGAGTATTTTCAAAATAAAGGCCCAAAACATGCTGAAAATCGATATTTTAGGTGCCCAAATTTAATATGTGCATGCATCTTCTGTACCCGTTTATTTCTCAAATTTAGGCTCAAAACACCCGAAAATTCGGTATTTTTGGGTCCTAGAAGCGATCTGTACATGCCTACTCCTAGTTAGAATGTTTTCAAGATACAGACCCAAAACATGCTCAAAATCGATATTTTAGGTGCCCAAAAGTCGATATGTGTATGCATCTTCTGTACCCGTTTGTATCTCAAATTCAGGCTCAAAACACCCGAAAATTCGATATTTTGGGGTCCCAAAAGTGATCTGTACATGCTTACTCAATGCTAGAATATTTTCAAAATATAGGCCCAAAACATGCTAAAAATCGATATTTTAGGTGCCCAAAGTCGATATCTCAAATTTATCCCCAAAACACCCGAAAATTCGATATTTTGGAGTCCCAGAAGCGATTTGTACATGCCTACTCCGTGTTAGAGTATTTTCAAAATACAGGCCCAAAACATACAGAAAATCAATATTTTAAGTGTCCAAAGTCGATATGTGCATGCATCTTCTGTACCCGTTTATATCTCAAATTCAGGCTCCAAACACCCGAAAATTCGATATTTTGGGGTCCCAGAAGCGATCTGTACATGCCTACTCAGATACAGGCCCAAAACATGCTGAAAATCGATATTTTAGGTGCCCAAAGTCAATATGTGTATGCATCTTTTGCACCCGTTTATATCTCAAATTCAACCACAAAACACCCGAAAATTCGATATTATTCGGTCCCAGAAGCGATCTGTACATGCCTACTCAGTGCTAGAATGTTTTCAAAATATAGGCTCAAAACATGCTAAAAATCGATATTTTAAGTGTCTACAGTCGATATGTGCATGCATCTTCTGTACCCGTTTATATCTCAAATTCAGGCTCAAAACACCCGAAAAATCAGTATTTTTGGGTCCTAGAAGCGATCTGTACTTGCCTACTCCTAGTTAGAATGTTTTCAAGATACAGACCCAAAACATGCTCAAAATCGATATTTTAGGTGCCCAAAAGTCGATATGTGCATGCATCTTCCGTACCTGTTTATATCTCAAATTCAGGCTCAAAACACCCGAAAATTCGATATTTTGGGGTCCCAGAAGCGATCTGTACATGCCTACTCCGTGTTAGAGTATTTTCAAAATACAGGCCCAAAACATACAGAAAATCGATATTTTAGGTGCCCAAAAGTCGATATGTGCATGCATCTTCTATACCCGTTTATATCTCAAATTCAGGCTCCAAACGCCCGAAAATTCGATATTGTTTGGTCCCAGAAGCGATCTGTACATGCCTACTCCGATACAGGCCCAAAACATGCTGAAAATCGATATTTTAGGTGCCCAAAGTCAATATGTGTATGCATTTTCTGCACCCGTTTATATCCCAAATTCAACCTCAAAACACCCGAAAATTCGATTTATTTGGGTCCCAGAAGCAATCTGTACATGCTTACTCAGTGCTAGAATGTTTTCAAAATATAGGGTCAAAACATACTAAAAATCGACATTTTAAGTGTCCAAAGTCGATATGTGCATGCATCTTCTGTACCCGTTTATATCTCAAATTCAGGCTCAAAACACCCGAAAATTCGGTATTTTTGGGTCCTAGAAGCGATCTGTACATGCCTACTCCTAGTTAGAAAGTTTTCAAGATACAGACCCAAAACATGCTCAAAATCGATATTTTAGGTGCCCAAAAGTCGATATGTGCATGCATCTTCTGTACCCGTTTGTATCTCAAATTCAGGCTCAAAAAAACCCGCAAATTCGATATTTTGGGGTCCCAGAAGCGATCTGTACATGCCTACACAGTGCTAGAATATTTTCAAAATATAGGCCCAAAAACATGCTAAAAATCGATATTTTAGGTGCCCAAAGTATATATCTCGAATTCAGGCCCAAAACACCCGAAAATTCGATATTTTGGGGTCGCAGAAGCGATCTGTACATGCCTACTCAGATACAGGCCCAAAACATGCTGAAAATCGATATTATAGGTGCCCAAAGTCAATATGTGTATGCATCTTATGCACCCGTTTATATCCCAAATTCAACCTCAAAACACCCAAAAATTTGATATTTTTGGGTCCCTGAAGCGATCTGTACATGCCTACTCAGTGCTAGAATGTTTTCAATATATAGGCTTAAAACATGCTAAAAATCGATATTTTAAGTGTCCATAGTAGGTATGTGCATGAATCTTCTATACCCGTTTATATCTCAAATTCCGGCTCAAAACACCCGAGAATTCGATATTTTTGGGTCCCAGAAGTGATATGTACATGCCTATTCAGTGCTAGAATACTTTCAAAATGTAGGTCCAAAACATGCTAAAAATCGATATTTAAGGTGCCCAAAGTCGATATATCAAATTCAGTAACAAAACACCCCAAAATTCGATATTTTGGGGTCCCAGAAGCGATCTGTACATGTCTACTCCGTGTTAGAGTATTTTCAAAATACAGGCCCAAAACATACAGAAAATCGATATTTTAGGTGCCCAAAAGTCGATATGTGCATGCATCTTCTGTACCCGTTTATATCTCAAATTCAGGCTCCAAACACCCGAAAATTTAATATTTTGGGGTCCCAGAAGCGATCTGTACATGCCTACTCAGATACAGGCCCAAAACATGCTGAAAATCGATATTTTAGGTGTCCAAAGTCAATATGTGTATGCATCTTCTGCACCCGTTTATATCCCAAATTCAACTTCAAAACACCCGAAAATTCGATATTTTTGGGTCCCAGAAGCGATCTGTACATGCCTACTCAGTGCTAGAATGTTTTCAAAAAAAAGGCTCAAAACATACTAAAAATCGATATTTTAAGTGTCCAAAGTCGATATGTGCATGCATCTTCTGTACCCGTTTATATCTCAAATTCAGGCTCAAAACACCCGAAAATTCGGTATTTTTGGGTCCTAGAAGCGATCTGTACATGCATACTCCTAGTTAGAATGTTTTCAAGATACAGACCCAAAACATGCTCAAAATCGATATTTTAGGTGCCCAAAAGTCGATATGTGCATGCATCATCTGTACCCGTTTGTATCTCAAATTCAGGCTCAAAACACCCGAAAATTCGATATTTTGGGGTCCCAGAAGCGATCTGTACATGCCTACTCAGTGCAAGAATATTTTCAAAATTCAGGCCCAAAACATGCTAAAAATCGATATTTTAGGTGCCCAAAGTCGATATCTCAAATTCAAGCCTAAAACACCCGAAATTTCGATATTTTGGGGTCCTAGAAGTGATCTGTACATGCCTACTCCGTGTTAGAGTATTTTTAATATACAGGCCCAAAACATACTGAAAATCGATCTTTTAGGTGCCCAAAAGTCGATACGCGTATGCATCTTCTGCACCCGTTTATATCCCAAATTTAGGCTTAAAACAACAGCAAATTCGATATTTTGGGGTCCCAGAAGTGATCTGTACATGCCTACTCAGTGCTAGAATGTTTTCAAAATATAGGCTCAAAACATGCTAAAAATCGATATTTTAAGTGTCCAAAGTCGATATTTGCATGCATCTTCTGTACCCGTTTATATCTCAAATTCAGGCTCCAAACACCCGAAAATTTGATATTTTGGGGTCCCAGAAGCGATCTGTACATGCCTACTCAGATACAGGCTCAAAACATGCTGAAAATCGATATTTTAGGTGCCCAAAGTCAATATGTGTATGCATCTTCTCCACGCGTTTATATCTCAAATTGAAACACAAAACACCCGAAAATTCGATATTTTTCAGTCCCAGAAGCGATCTGTACATGCCTACTCCGTGTTAGAGTATTTTCAAAATAAAGGCCCAAAACATGCTGAAAATCGATATTTTAGGTGCCCAAATTTAATATGTGCATGCATCTTCTGTACCCGTTTATTTCTCAAATTCAGGCTCAAAACACCCGAAAATTCGGTATTTTTGGGTCCTAGAAGCGATCTGTACATGCCTACTCCTAGTTAGAATGTTTTCAAGATACAGACCCAAAACATGCTCAAAATCGATATTTTAGGTGCCCAAAAGTCGATATGTGTATGCATCTTCTGTACCCGTTTGTATCTCAAATTCAGGCTCAAAACACCCGAAAATTCGATATTTTGGGGTCCCAAAAGTGATCTGTACATGCTTACTCAATGCTAGAATATTTTCAAAATATAGGCCCAAAACATGCTAAAAATCGATATTTTAGGTGCCCAAAGTCGATATCTCAAATTTATCCCCAAAACACCCGAAAATTCGATATTTTGGAGTCCCAGAAGCGATTTGTACATGCCTACTCCGTGTTAGAGTATTTTCAAAATACAGGCCCAAAACATACAGAAAATCAATATTTTAAGTGTCCAAAGTCGATATGTGCATGCATCTTCTGTACCCGTTTATATCTCAAATTCAGGCTCCAAACACCCGAAAATTCGATATTTTGGGGTCCCAGAAGCGATCTGTACATGCCTACTCAGATACAGGCCCAAAACATGCTGAAAATCGATATTTTAGGTGCCCAAAGTCAATATGTGTATGCATCTTTTGCACCCGTTTATATCTCAAATTCAACCACAAAACACCCGAAAATTCGATATTATTCGGTCCCAGAAGCGATCTGTACATGCCTACTCAGTGCTAGAATGTTTTCAAAATATAGGCTCAAAACATGCTAAAAATCGATATTTTAAGTGTCTACAGTCGATATGTGCATGCATCTTCTGTACCCGTTTATATCTCAAATTCAGGCTCAAAACACCCGAAAAATCAGTATTTTTGGGTCCTAGAAGCGATCTGTACTTGCCTACTCCTAGTTAGAATGTTTTCAAGATACAGACCCAAAACATGCTCAAAATCGATATTTTAGGTGCCCAAAAGTCGATATGTGCATGCATCTTCCGTACCTGTTTATATCTCAAATTCAGGCTCAAAACACCCGAAAATTCGATATTTTGGGGTCCCAGAAGCGATCTGTACATGCCTACTCCGTGTTAGAGTATTTTCAAAATACAGGCCCAAAACATACAGAAAATCGATATTTTAGGTGCCCAAAAGTCGATATGTGCATGCATCTTCTATACCCGTTTATATCTCAAATTCAGGCTCCAAACGCCCGAAAATTCGATATTGTTTGGTCCCAGAAGCGATCTGTACATGCCTACTCCGATACAGGCCCAAAACATGCTGAAAATCGATATTTTAGGTGCCCAAAGTCAATATGTGTATGCATTTTCTGCACCCGTTTATATCCCAAATTCAACCTCAAAACACCCGAAAATTCGATTTATTTGGGTCCCAGAAGCAATCTGTACATGCTTACTCAGTGCTAGAATGTTTTCAAAATATAGGGTCAAAACATACTAAAAATCGACATTTTAAGTGTCCAAAGTCGATATGTGCATGCATCTTCTGTACCCGTTTATATCTCAAATTCAGGCTCAAAACACCCGAAAATTCGGTATTTTTGGGTCCTAGAAGCGATCTGTACATGCCTACTCCTAGTTAGAAAGTTTTCAAGATACAGACCCAAAACATGCTCAAAATCGATATTTTAGGTGCCCAAAAGTCGATATGTGCATGCATCTTCTGTACCCGTTTGTATCTCAAATTCAGGCTCAAAAAAACCCGCAAATTCGATATTTTGGGGTCCCAGAAGCGATCTGTACATGCCTACACAGTGCTAGAATATTTTCAAAATATAGGCCCAAAAACATGCTAAAAATCGATATTTTAGGTGCCCAAAGTATATATCTCGAATTCAGGCCCAAAACACCCGAAAATTCGATATTTTGGGGTCGCAGAAGCGATCTGTACATGCCTACTCAGATACAGGCCCAAAACATGCTGAAAATCGATATTATAGGTGCCCAAAGTCAATATGTGTATGCATCTTATGCACCCGTTTATATCCCAAATTCAACCTCAAAACACCCAAAAATTTGATATTTTTGGGTCCCTGAAGCGATCTGTACATGCCTACTCAGTGCTAGAATGTTTTCAATATATAGGCTTAAAACATGCTAAAAATCGATATTTTAAGTGTCCATAGTAGGTATGTGCATGAATCTTCTATACCCGTTTATATCTCAAATTCCGGCTCAAAACACCCGAGAATTCGATATTTTTGGGTCCCAGAAGTGATATGTACATGCCTATTCAGTGCTAGAATACTTTCAAAATGTAGGTCCAAAACATGCTAAAAATCGATATTTAAGGTGCCCAAAGTCGATATATCAAATTCAGTAACAAAACACCCCAAAATTCGATATTTTGGGGTCCCAGAAGCAATCTGTACATGCCTACTCCGTGTTAGAGTATTTTCAAAATACTGGACCAAAACATACTGAAAATCGATCTTTTAGGTGAACAAAAGTCGATATGTGCATGCATCTTCTCTACCCGTTTATATCTCAAATTCAGGCTCCAAACACCCGAAAATTCGATATTTTGGGGTCCCAGAAGCAATCTGTACATGCCTAATCAGATACAGGCACAAAACATGCTGAAAATCGATATTTTTGGTGCCCAAAGTCAATATGTGTATGCATCTTCTGCACCCGTTTATATCCCAAAATCAACCACAAAACACCTGAAAATTCGATATTTTTGGGTCCCAGAAGCGATCTGTACATGCCTACTCAGTGCTAGAGTGTTTTCAAAATATAGGCTCAAAACATGCTAAAAATCGATATTTTAAGTGTCCAAAGTCGATATATGCATGCATCATCTGTACCCGTTTATATCTCAAATTGTGCCTCAAAACACCCGAAAATACGGTATTTTTTGGTCCTAGAAGCGATTTGTACATGCCTACTTCGTGTTAGAGTATTTTCAAAATACAGGCCCAAAACATGCTAAAAAAAAATATTTTAGGTCCCCAAAGTCGATAACTCAAATAAAGGCCCAAAACACCCGAAAATTCGATATTTTGGGGTCCCAGAAGCGATCTGTACATGCCTACTCCGTGTTAGAGTATTTTCAAAATACAGGCCGAAAACATACTGAAAATCGATCTTTTAGTTGCCCAAAAGTCGATATGTGTATGCATCTTCCGTACACGTTTATATCTCAAATTTACGCTCAAAACACCCGAAAATTCGATATTTTGGGGTCCCAGAAGCGATCTGTACATGCCTACTCGGTGTTAGAGTATTTTAAAAATACAGACCCAAATCATGCTGAAAATCGATATTTTAGGTGCCCAAAGTCAATATGTGCATGCATCTTCTGTACCCGTTTATATCTCAAATTCAGGCTCAAAACACCCGAACATTCAATATTTTGGGGTCCCACAAGCGATCTCTACATACCTACTCATTGCTAGAATATTTTCAAATTATAGGTCCAAAACATGCTAAATATCGATATTTTAGGTGCCTAAAGTTAATATCTCAAATTCAGGCCCAAAACACCCGAAAATTCGATCTTTTTAGGGTCCAAGAAGCGATCTGTACATGCCTACTTCGTGTTAGAGTATTTTCAAAATACAGGCCCAAAACATGCTAAAAAAAAATATTTTAGGTGCCCAAAGTCGATATCTCAAATTAAGGCCCAAAACACCCGAAAATTCGATATTTTGGGGTCCTAGAAGCGATCTGTACATGCCTACTCCGTGTTAGAGTATTTTCAAAATACAGGCCCAAAACATGCTGAAAATCGATATTTTAGGTGCCCAAAGTCAATATGTGCATGCATCTTCTGTACCCATTTATATCTCAAATTCAGTCTCAAAACACCCGAAAATTCGATATTTTGGGGTTCCAGAAGCGATCCGTGTTAGAGTATTTTCAAAATACAGGCCCAAAACATACTGAAAATCGATCTTTTAGGTTCCCAAAAGTCGATATCTGCATGCATCTTCTGTACCCGTTTATATCTCAAATTTAGGCTCAAAACACCCGAAAATTCGATATTTTGGGGTCCCAGAAGCGATCTGTACATGCCTACTTCGTGTTAGATGATTTTCAAAATATAGGCCCATAACATGCTGAAAATCGATTTTTAGGTGCCCAAAGTTAATATGTACATGCATCTTGTGTACCCGTTTATATCTCAAATTAAGGCTCCAAACACCCGAAAATTCGATATTTTGGGGTCCCAGAAGCGATCTGTACATGCCTACTCCGTGTTAGAGTATTTTCAAAATATAGGCCCAAAACATGCTGAAAATCGATCTTTTAGGTGCCCAAAGTCAATATGTGCATGCATCTTCTGTACCCGTTTTTATTTAAAATTTAGGCTCAAAACACCCGAAAATTCGATATTTTGGGGTCCCAGAAGCGAACTGTACATGCCTACTCCGTGTTAGAGTATTTTCAAAATACAGGCCTAAAACATACTGAAAATCGATATTTTAGGTGCCAAAAAGTCGATATGTGCATGCATCTTCTGTACCCGTTTATATCTCAAATTCAGGCTCCAAACACCCGAAAATTCGATATTTTGGGGTCCCAGAAGCAATCTGTACTTGCCTAATTAGAATGTTTTCAAGATACAGACCAAAAACTTGCTGAAAATCGATATTTTAGGTGACCAAAGTCAATATGTGTATGCATCTTCTTCACCCGTTTATATCCCAAATTCAACCTCAAAACTCACGAAAATTCGATATTTTTGGGGTCCCAGAAGCGAACTGTATATGCCTAGTCAGTGCAAGAATGTTTTCAAAATATAGGCTCAAAACACGCTAAAAATCGATATTTTAAGTATCCAAAGTCGATATGTGCATGCATCTTCTGTACCCGTTTATATCTCAAATTCAGGATCAAAACACCCGAAAATTCGATATTTTGGGGTCCCAGAAGTGATCTGTACATGACTACTTAGTGCTAGAATATTTTCAAAATATAGGCCCAAAACATGCTAAAAAATCGATATTTTAGGTGCCCAAAGTCGATATCTCAAATTCATGCCCAAAACACCCGAAAATTCGATATTTTGGGGTCCCAGAAGCGAACTGTACATGCCTACTCCGTGTTAGAGTATTTTCAAAATACAGGCCCATATCATACTGAAAATCGATCTTTTAAGTGCCCAAAAGTCGATATGTGCATGCATCTTCTGTACCCGTTTATATCTCAAACTCAGGCTCCAAACACCCGGAAATTCGATATTTTGGGGTCCCAGAAGCGATCTGTACATGCCTACTCAGATACAGGCCCAAATCATGCTGAAAATCGATATTTTAGGTGCCCAAAGTTAATATGTGTATGCATCTTCTGCACTCGTTTATATCTCAAATTCAACCTCAAAACACCCGAAAATTCGATATTTTGGGGTCATAGAAGCGATCTGTACTTGCCTACTCCGTGTTAGAGTATTTTCAAAATACAGGACCAAAACATGCTGAAAATCGATATTTTAAGTGACCAAAGTTAATATGTGTATGCATCTTCTGAACCCGTTTATATCCCAAATTCAACCTCAAAAAACCAGAACATTCGGTATTTTTGGGTCCTAGAAGCGATCTGTACATGCCTACTCTTAGTTAGAATGTTTTCAAGATACAGACCCAAAACATGCTCAAAATCAATATTTTAGTGGCCTAAAAGTCGATATGTGCATGCATCTTCTGTACCCGTATATATCTCAAATTCAGGATCAAAACACCCGAAAATATGAAATTTTGTGGTCCCAGAAGCAATCTGTACATGGCCAAAACATGCTAAAAATCTATATTTTAGGTGCCCAAAGTCGATATATCAAATTCAGGCTCAAAACGCACGAAAACCCGATATTTTGGGGTCCCAGAAGCGATCTGTACATGCCTACTCCGTATTAGAGTTTTTTCAATATACAGGCCCAAAACATACTGAAAATAGATCTTTTAGGTGCCCAAAAGTCGATATGTGGATGCATCTTATGTACCCGTTTATATCTCAAATTCAGGCTCCAAACACCCGAAAATTCGATATTTTGGGGTCCCAGAAGCGATCTGTACTTGCCTACTCCGTGTTAGAGTATTTTCAAAATACAGGCCCAAAACATGCTGAAAATCGATATTTTAGGTGCCCAAAGTCAATATGTGCATGCATTTTCTGTGCCCGTTTATATCTCAAATTCAGGCTTAAAACACCCGAAAATTCGATATTTTGGGGTCCCAGAAGCGATCTGTACATGCCTACTCAGTGCTAGAATGTTTTCAAAATATAGGTCCAAAACATGCTAGAAATCGATATTTTAGGTGCCCAAAGTCGATATCTCAAATTCAGTCCTTAAACACCCGAAAATTCGATATTTTGGGGTCCTGGAAGCGATCTGTACATACCTACTCCGTGTTAGAGTATTTATAAAATACAGGTCCAAAACATACAGATAATCGATATTTTAGGTGCCCAAAAGTCGATATGTGCATGCATCTTCTGTACCCGTTTATATCTCAAATTCAGGCTCTAAACACCCGAAAATTCGACATTTTGGGGTCCCAGAAGTGATCTGTACTTGCCTACTCCGTGTTAGAGTATTTTCAAAATACAGGCCCAAAACATGCTGAAAAATCGATATTTTAGGTGACCAAAGTCTATATGTGTATGCATCTTCTGCACCCGTTTATATCCCAAATTCAACCTCAAAACCCTCGAAAATTCGATAATTTTTTGGTTCCAGAAGCGATCCGTACATGCCTACTCAGTGCTAGAATTTATTCAAAATATAGGCTCAAAACATGCTAAAAATCGATATTTTAAGTGTCCAAAGTCGATATGTGCATGCATCTTCTGGACCCGTTTATATCTCAAATTCAGGCTCAAAACACCCGAAAATTCGATATTTTGGGGTCCCAGAAGTGATCTGTACATGCCTACTTAGTTCTAGAATCTTTTCAAAATATAGGCCCAAAACATGCCAAAAATCGATATTTTAAGTGCCCAAAGTCGATATCTCAAATTCAGGCCCAAAACACCCGAAAATTCGATATTTTGGGGTCCCAGAAGCGAATTGTACATGCCTACTCCGTGTTAGAGTATTTTCAAAATACAGGCCCAAAACATACTCAAAATCGATCTTTTAGGTGCCCAAAAGTCGATATGTGCATGAATCTTCTGTACCCGTTTATATCTCAAATTCAGGCTCAAAACACCCGAAAATTCGGTATTTTGGGGTCCCAGAAGCGATCTGTACATGCCTACTCAGTGCTAGATTGTTTTTAAAATATAGGCCCAAAACATGCGAAAAATCGATATTTTAGGTGCCCAAAGTCGATATCTCAAATTCAGGCCCAAAACACCCGAAAATTCGATATTTTGGGGTCCCAGAAGCGAACTGTACATGCCTACACCGTGTTAGAGTATTTTCAAATTACAGGCCCAAAACATACTTAAAATCGATCTTTTAGGTGCCCAAAAGTCGATATGTGCATGCATTTTATGCACCCGTTTATATCCCAAATTCAACCTCAAAACACCCGAAAATTCGATATTTTTTGGTCCCAGAAGCGATCAGTACATGCCTACTCAGTGCTAGAATGTTTTCAAATTATAGGCTCAAAACATGCAAAAAATCGATATTTTAAGTTTCCAAAGTCGATATGTGCTTGCATCTTCTGTACCCGTTTATATCTCAAATTCAGGCTCAAAACACCCAAAAATTCGATATTTTGGGGTCCAAGAAGTGATCTGTAAATGCCTACTTAGTGCTAGAATATTTTCAAAATATAGGCCCAAAACATGCTAAAAATCGATATTTTAGGTGCCCAAAGTCGATATTAAAATTGAGGCCCAAAACACACGAAAATTCGATATTTTGGGGTCCCAGAATCGATCTGTACATGCCTACTCCGTGTTAGAGTATTTTCAATATACAGGCCCAAAACATACTGAAAATCGATCTTTTTGGTGCCCAAAAGTCGATATGTGCATGCATCTTCTGTACCCGTTTATATCTCAAATTCAGGCTCAAAACACCCGAAAATTCGATATTTTTGGGTCCCAGAAGCGATCTGTACATGCCTACTCAGTGCTAGAATATTTTTAAAATACAGGCCCATAACATGATAAAAATCGATATTTTAGGTGCTCAAAGTCGATATATCAAATTCAGGCCCAAAACACCCGAAAATTCGATATTTTAGGGTCCCAGAAGCGATCTGTACATGCCTACTCCGTGTTAGAGTATTTTCAATATACAGGCCCAAAACATACTGAAAATCGATCTTTTAGGTGCCCAAAATTCGATATGTGTGTATCCGTGGCTGATCACGTTCGCGATACATGATACACCTATGGTGTTGGAACATTCCGTTAAGCCAAAGCAGTTCAAGCTAGTTTCATTAGACACAACATCCTTTGAAAAGTGCTGAGTTGCAGCGTGGGGGAATCTTCCATGCTGAGCTACTGATTGCTAGATTCACTCTGTAATTATCTATATGTTAATCTCTATACTATAATCAACTCCATATTGTCATCTCGTATGTAGAGAAAGGGACAATATATATTTACTTACTTTATTCTTATATAAACTCATATCTAACTTATCCATATTTCATATGTAAGCTTAGCATTGTAAATAGCATCATCGACAACCTGTCATCTGAGCAAGGGTGTGGCAGTGTATACCACGAGCGAGGACTACCAGAGAGAGAAGGCGCATTACAAGCCCTGCCCTGAAGACAACAGGTTCACTCCTACCTTATATTAGAGAGACACGAGATGTCTGTATAACCTGTAAACTATATCTAATATACTTAGTAAATAGAGACAAGTCCACGAGTTTACTCTAACCCTTGAGTAACTAACTTAGTTCCCCAGGAAGACTAGAGTGGTAGTTCAGAGCAACGGTAAGTTGGCTTGAAACCAGAGGTCTACATCGGCGTAGTAAGTAATACTAGCCCGAGAGTAAGTGAGAGTTTCCAGCAGGTGTTTCCGAGAGAAGCTGTTGCTGAGCTTGGACGACCCCACGAGTACATAATGGTGGCAGCGGTAAGGGAAACGTAACATTCACAGTGTCCTGTATTAATTCTATATTCCAAACAGAATAATTGTGTACGTGGTGGGCGGCTTGGGCGCTTTCCTCGTTGGTAACACTGACGGAGCGAGAGCGAGCCAGAGCGATACCAGCTGGGGGTTGCCAGCTAATGGTGGCTGCGTAACCTAACCTACTTTAATCAGGCATTTTTCCCTGTGTGCCTTTCCCAGGGAAAAAGAGGAATTGTCTGTTGTGGGTACTCTCATCTGGGAAGGAACAAGGACGGACTTAGGAGGGTGAACCAGAAGAGTGAACGGGAGCTGTGAGAGGAACGACTGGCCAGCGTTTACTCTGGGGGTGTGTGGCATCTACACATTCCTTTACTACGTGTATACTGAACATCTGTAATCTTCATTCTCCATCGGTTAGTTATTTTATTCTATACACATACACAGTGAACATTAAACACACAATAGTAACATGTTGTTGGGGTATTTTTGTATGCCTATGTAATATTTTATTATATGTTGTGGTGAGTGTATAGGAATTATTTCTACGGGACATGTTTAAGAAATTTAGAACGACAAAGAATATAATCCCAGGGGATTTATCAGAGGATTCAGACAGTAGTAGCAGTGAGGGGGAACTAAACTTTCCACCTACTCCCAATACCACTAATATACATGAGCAGTTAAGGGGACTGAATAGTCCAGTACCAGGGCAGTTAAGAAGTGGATATCAATTTCGTGTAGAGGGAAGTGACGAAATAGAGGAAACACGGGAGAACGTGTTTAAGTTACCGCCAAAAGGGCGAGGAAAGGGTAATAAAAATACTACAGTTGTACAAGCTACAATTCCAATGGCGACTGCAAGCACCAGTGCTGTTGGGGGTGCAGGCCAGGCGACAGGGCAGAATGTCACTAACCCTAGTATAGGCAATTTAGTGGGTAGCGCCCACGGGAATCAGCCAACAAATATTATGAGAGTGTTTACAGGTGAGGATTCAGTACCAAAGTTTGATGGGGATCCAAATAAGAATTATACAATAGAGGAATTTATACGGAGACTTGAGCAGTCTTTCGTGGAGTATAATATTACCGAGGATAGAGGTAAAATAGGATATGCAGACTCGAGGATTGAAGGGGAGTTTGCAAGGCAGTTATTAAACTGTAGTTGTCTGTTGGGAAGGTCGTCAAGGGAACAACAGACGTGGGAGGAGTTTAAAAAAGCATTAGTTATAGTGTACCGAAGGTCGGCTCCAGAGGGATGCTCGGCGTGGGCACATAGAATATTCACGGACTTAGGTTTAAAGGCGTGGACTACATCACTAGAAGTAGCAGTATCAAAGGCGGGTGCTATACGTAAGGATATACAAGATTGTATACAGGACAACAATTGGTCTAAGGATGTTAATGGGGAACAATGGATGAAGGTAGACGACGCCTGTGAGATGTTTGAATATCTCTTGATGTATCTAGGTCTATCAGAGGAGGACCAGAGGAGAGTCCGGAAAAAAAAGTTGGAGCGAGGTAAGGGAATCTGGCATTTAATTAATGAGTTAAAACTGGAAATCAGAGATCCCATGGTTGTTAGACCATTTCGCAACCAAAATGCTACGAAGGTACAGACTTCGGTATTGCAAACGGAGGTAACTGACAGGAGGTCAGAGGGCGAGCCGCAGACTGGCGTAAATGCGGTCGCGGGGCAAAGGAATACAAGGGGTGGAAATTCATCTGTGAGGTACCAGGTAGAATGTTTCCATTGTCGTAAGTGGGGCCATGTAAAGGCCGACTGTCCTCAATTACAGAATAGATCTCAAGGGGATCAATATAGAGGTTCAATGAACAGGGGTCAGGCGTACCCTAGAGGCACAGCCAGGCGGGCGCGTGGAGGACAAGCTAGAGGACGTGGTAGAGCGTACCACTATGCACATCAGGATAATTATCAACAAGGAGGAGGTTATGTACCTCCCGGACAGAGTAAGTGGTGTGAAATCCATAAATGGTCGAATCATATAACGGCAGACTGTGGAGTAATAATACGAGCTATGCATGAGGAAAAATCACGTATGGGGGTCCGGCGATCAGGGTCGGATGAGGCATTATGACACAAGGACGAGAGGAAGAGAATGTCTAGAGATATAGAATTCTCCATAGTGTCGGCAGTCAGTAGAAGTAATCATTTAGCTGTAGGAAATGTAACAATAGGGGGAATTCCGGGGGCACTTTTGATTGATACTGGTGCAGTAGTCAATCTAATATCAAAGGAGACCTATCAAAATATTAGAAAACATCATTCTGAGAGGAGTTATGCATTGCAAGAGCCACAATACCAACTGAGTGGGGTGTCAGGAACTACAGTGGATGTTCTTGGAGTTGTGAGATTGCCAGTCCACTTCCGGGGTAGCTCAAGTTTTGCTGCATCATTTTATGTTGTAAGTAAATTTCATCCTATGGCAAGCGGGTTGCTTGGATTGTCAACCATGGCTGAAAGGAAGATTGAGGTGTACCCAGGGGAAGGTTTAATTGTTCATGAAAATGTACCTTATATGTGTATGGCAACCCCGCAACCCAAACACTCAGACAAAGAGGTTAAAACGGTGGGTTATGTAAGGGGCTTTGAAGAGAAGTCAAACCAAAGGGTCATGAAACAAGATAGACTATGCGACACTGCTAGGGTGGAAGTCACGCGTTGGACTGTTGTTACTGCTATTGTACCTGATGCGCACAGGCTGCAACCGCAGGAAATGATTCAGTTCAAGGTGTGTTTGAAAGGAGTGAAAGAAGGCGTAGATGTGGTGTGCAAGTCTGAAACATGTAAGTTGAAAGGGGTGTCGCTAGAGTCTACTCTGACTACAGTAAAGTCAGGGGGTGAGACTGTGGTGCTGGCTGTAAATAATACAGGAGTAGAGATTGAAGTTAAGCCAGGCAGTCAATTGTGTGATTTTCTCGTATACCATGGTACGGTATTAGAGCCGAAGCATAACCTACCAGTTGTGAGTGTTGTTGGTTGTATTGGTGCATCTCCTTCGTCAGAATTGAGAAGTCAAGTTAAAACTGGGGGAAACTCAGAAGGGAAAGAAGAGTTGTTACAGTTACTTCAAGGGTATAGGAAGGCTATAGCTCTTGCAGGGGAACCATTAGGTAGTACAGACCTAACTTCACATGTGATTAAGTTAAAGCGAGAAGCGCAACCCAGTTACATAAAATCATATAGGCTCCCCCATTCACAAAGACAGATAGTGGACGATACGGTGAAGGATATGTTAAAACAGAAGGTTATTGAACCTTCGACCTCTCCTTGGAGTAGTCCCATATTTTTGGTTCCAAAGAAGGATGGAACATATAGACCTGTTATTGACTATAGGAGAGTAAATCAGCAGACAGTCCCTGATAAATACCCCATGCCTCATTTGAATGACCTGTTGCAGGCTATAGGTGAGGGAAATAAGGTGTTTTCTACCTTGGATTTGCTGTCAGGATATTGGCAGGTGCCAGTTCACGAGCGGTCTCGTGACATCACGGCTTTTTCCACTCATCAAGGTCATTATCAGTTTCGCAGGATGCCATTTGGGCTCTGCAATGCCCCTACGACTTTCCAAAGACTAGTGAACAATGTATTGGCGGGGTTAATTGGGAAAGATGCATTAGTATACCTAGATGACATAATTATTTTCTCAAAGGATGTGCCTACGCACTTGGAGAAATTAAGAAAGGTATTGGAACGTTTAGCATCAGCGGGTTTGAAGCTAAAACTTAGTAAGTGTGAATTCTTGAAACAAAAGATTAAGTATTTGGGGCATGAAGTAGACGAGTCAGGTATACATGTGAATCAGGATAAGATAAAGGCTATCTTAAAGTTTCCAACACCGACCAAGGCAGATCATGTACGATCTTTTCTGGGACTAGCGGGTTACTACAGGAGTTTTGTGTATCAGTTTTCTAGCAAGGCAGCACCTTTGATTAAACTGTTGAAGCAGACAAATAAGTTTGAATGGGGTCAACCACAAGAAGAGGCAGTTAGTATATTAAAGGAGGCTCTGACGCAACCACCTGTTTTGGCTTTCCCAGATTTCAAGAAACCTTTTATTTTACATACAGATGCATCGGGGGTTGGACTTGGGGCAGTATTGGCACAAGAAGATGAGGGGGGAAAGTTAAAACCCATTGGCTACGCAAGTAAGGCGTTAAATGATACAGAGAAGAAATATAGTGTTACACATCAGGAGGCATATGCCATAGTGTGGGCCTTGAAACATTTTCATCCTATTATTTTTGGTTACTCTATTACAGTTTGTACTGATCATCGCCCATGTCTCGAGTTGTTCAAGGGGAAGAATATGACCGGGAAGTTAGCACGATGGCACTTGACTATTCTGGAGTTCAACCCTACTTTCAATTTTGTACCTGGTAAGATTAATGTAGTTGCAGATGCATTAAGTCGACAGACTGTGAACTCTGTAACCACATTGAGTACAATATCCCCACAGAAGTTAAAGACAAAGCAAAGGGAAGATCCTATGTGGAAAAGGGTAATTTATGGTCTAGAGTCAGGGGAAGAGGTAGAAGTTCCAGGTCTACCGCTAAGAACAACAGAGTTTATCCTGAGGGATAATGTTCTTCATAAGGTAACTGTAGTTGAAGGGAAAGAAACATACAGAATAGTAGTGCCAGGGTCTCTGATAGAAACAGTATTAAGGCTTCTTCATGATGCACCGCAAGCAGGTCATAAAGGGAGGGACGCTTGTCTAGAAGAAGCTAGGTCGAGGTATTTCTGGTTGAAAATGCGTAAGGACATAGAAAACCATATAAAGAAATGTGTATCGTGTGCGAGGAACAAGGGAACTACGGGACCACCCGCTCCTCTGCAAACATTTCCAAGTCCTGCTAAACCTTGGGATGTGGTAGCCATAGATGTGTTACAGCTACCTACAAGTTATCAGGGATCAAAGTATCTGTTGACTTGTGTGGATCACTTCAGTAGGTTTGTTGTGTTAGCTCCTCTACAAGATAAATCAGCTCAGTCCATTGCACATGCTTTAGTAAACTCATTGTTTTGTACATACACTATACCCCGTGTGCTGTTGTCAGACAATGGGACAGAATTTAGAAATAGTGTCCTAGAAGAAATCTGCAAGCTCTACAATATTAAGCAGGTGTTCACGGTTGCATACCATCCTCAAAGTAATGGTATGGTGGAGAGAGTAAATAGGAAGATTTTGGAGGTACTTAGACATCTGGCAGGTTCAATTCAAGCAGGCTGGGAAGATTGGTTATGCCAGGTAACCGCATGTATAAATAGTTCCATACATTCCTCACTGGGAAAGACACCACATTATATTATATATGGTGAGGATAAGGTCCTACCATATGATATATTGGTTGGAAGACCAGGCCCTGTGTATAATGTAGACGACTATGTGAGTGTCCAGGGACACGCTTTTGCAACCATTCACCATGAAGTAAGAAAGCATATGGAAGCCTCACGGGCAGAACATATTGCAAGGCAACATAAGTTTGCAAAGAAAGTAGAAATTGAGGAAGGAGATGTTGTGATGGTGAAGACTCCAGAGAGACAGAGCAAACTATCTCCGAAATTCAAGGGTCCCTACATTGTAAAAAGGGTATTGGGAAATAAATTAATAGTTCAGGATAATATAACAGACGCGGATCTACAGGTACACGTGGATAGAATAAAGAGGGTTCCAAAGGAAACGGTCCAAGTGGGAAAGGAAACAGAGTCTGAACCTGAGCAAAGAATGCATTTGAGATCAGGGAAATATCTGGCAAAAATAATCTAATGTTGATTTTGTTCGCAGACCATCATGAGGACATGGGGAGTGTTCTGCGTGATGTTGGTGGCGGCGTTTGTGAGTTCCAAAGGTTCGACTGACCAAATAAAACCGGGTGCCTTAGTGGGTACTGATGGGAGACTTGAGGTGGTCACGGACGTAATAACAGTAAGACTCAATCTTGGAACTCTGTTGGACCTAAAGACAAGGGTTGATGATTTCCAGCTGAAATTTCATAACGCCATAGAAATGTCGTCTGCTAAATTAGGTAAATTGATGAACTCGAGTTACCCTCTGGAACGTCAAATAAAGGTACAGTTGGAAGACAGATATTTTCAAATAAAGAATATGATGAAATACTCAGAACAGAATTTACCCAACTTCTCAAGTGAGGTTAGAAAATTAGCTCATAATCAGATTACCAATAGCAGGGCTAAAAGAGGATTATTTGACATTGGAGGGGTAATTGCTAAAACTCTATTTGGAACAGCTACTAGTGACGATGTCGAAGATCTAGGACGCAGACTAGAGATTTTAAACAAGGTGATTGTAGAACAAAATAGGGTCATAGATAGTACGTTTTCCTTGGCAGCTAATGTGGCAGAAGAAGTAAATGGAGTTATTGAAAAGACTAATGAAGTAATTAAGGAATTAGACAGGTTAGCTAAACATTTGGATTTTACAATGTTTGTGTTAAACCTAGATCAATATTTAAGTATTGTGGAAAATTACATAAATGGACTGAATGCTCAAACCAGAAAACTACTCCATAACCTAAGGAATGCAGCGCTAGGTAAGGCCGACGCTGACCTTCTGTCAGTAGTTGATCTGCAAAGGGTGGTTGATGTGGCTAGAATTAAGCATGGTTTGAATTCTTTCTTTGAAGGTGAATCCGTATCTTACTACTATCCACTTTTGGAATCATGCTTAACGACTAAAACTATTCTTATTCACATTCCCACAAAACATCAGGTTCATTTTAACATATGGTCAGTGAAGCCATTTCCTATGAGGTTAGGAGCGGAGATCATGATGTTAAATGTGGATTATGATTATATTATTGCATCTCAGGATCGCTCACTGGTGGTTGCAGTTACCAAGGAACAGCTAGAAGATTGTCATACAGCATATTACCATTTGAAGGTGTGCCCAGCTCTAAATTTTATTTTTACAGGACCCGAGGAATCCCAGTGTGAACTATCATTAATCCAGGCTGATGCTTCAAGCTCCATTAAACATTGTGAGTACCTGAGACCAAAAAGGAAGTCAGATGTTTATGTAACGTATTTTCAGGGCATTGCATATTATACTTTCACTAAGCCAGCAAGAGCAACTATTATTTGTGAAGATGGCCCTTCAGGAGCAAAACATGTGTCTGAGGTGGGTACGTTTGTAGTTCCACCTGCGTGTTCATTTTTAAGCTATACTAAAACAGTTCTGGCCACGAAGCATCATCTTGGATTGGTCCTAAACAAATCTGTGGAATTTGTGAAAGTCCATCCTCCTCTCCCAGCAAACTTTTCTACTGTTAATATGGATTCTGAGAAAATAAGATTGATGGAATTGTTAAACATGTCTGATGTTCATCCTGTAATTGAATCTGCTCTACCTTTCCATCTGCAACGGGTAGCTGTGTACCCTTGGTCCGGAGTGACTAGTTTATTATTCATATTATATTTCATATTCTCTTGTTACCTGTTCAGGAGTTTGAGGGTTTTGAATGGTGAGATTAAAAAGAAGAAAAACAAAAGATCAAGGAATATAGAGGTCCACCATACACAACCTAGGGAAGATGAATTGTAAGGATAATTTTAAGGACACCTCAACAACTAGGTAGTACACTACACGGTTAGTTGTAGGGATTTAGAATTAAGGAATTGTATGAATGTGTATTATATTTTATTATCCATGTATAATTACTTAATTTAAGGAAGTATTATTAATTACCCATTGTATCATTCACGAGCTCAACAATTTATTTTTCTTTTATGTTAATTCATCCAATGTGTATATATTTCATCTTGTATATATTGTATATATATGTTACCATGTCAAGAGTCAATCTAATAATCAGGAAGGCTAAGCATTGTTTAACGTAAATTTAATATTATTGTGAACTGCAGGGACGCAGTTGTTTTAGCGTGGCCGAGCAATGTATCCGTGGCTGATCACGTTCGCGATACATGATACACCTATGGTGTTGGAACATTCCGTTAAGCCAAAGCAGTTCAAGCTAGTTTCATTAGACACAACATCCTTTGAAAAGTGCTGAGTTGCAGCGTGGGGGAATCTTCCATGCTGAGCTACTGATTGCTAGATTCACTCTGTAATTATCTATATGTTAATCTCTATACTATAATCAACTCCATATTGTCATCTCGTATGTAGAGAAAGGGACAATATATATTTACTCACTTTATTCTTATATAAACTCATATCTAACTTATCCATATTTCATATGTAAGCTTAGCATTGTAAATAGCATCATCGACAACCTGTCATCTGAGCAAGGGTGTGGCAGTGTATACCACGAGCGAGGACTACCAGAGAGAGAAGGCGCATTACAAGCCCTGCCCTGAAGACAACAGGTTCACTCCTACCTTATATTAGAGAGACAAGAGATGTCTGTATAACCTGTAAACTATATCTAATATACTTAGTAAATAGAGACAAGTCCACGAGTTTACTCTAACCCTTGAGTAACTAACTTAGTTCCCCAGGAAGACTAGAGTGGTAGTTCAGAGCAACGGTAAGTTGGCTTGAAACCAGAGGTCTACATCGGCGTAGTAAGTAATACTAGCCCGAGAGTAAGTGAGAGTTTCCAGCAGGTGTTTCCGAGAGAAGCTGTTGCTGAGCTTGGACGACCCCACGAGTACATGTGCATGCATCTTCTGTACCCGTTTATATCTCAAATTCAGGCTCCAAACACCCGAAAATTCGATATTCTGGGGTCCCAGAAGCGATCTGTACATGCCTACTCAGATACAGGCCCAAAACATGCTGAAAATCGATATTTTAGGTGCACAAAGTCAATATGTGTATGCATCTTCGGCACCCGTTTATATCCCAAATTCAACCTCAAAACACCCGAAAATTCGATATTTTGGGGTCCCAGAAGCGATCTGTACATGAATACTCAGTGCTAGAATGTTTTCATAATATAGGCTCAAAAAATGCTAAAAATCGATATTTTAAGTGTCCAAAGTCGATATGTGCATGCATCTTCTGTACCCGTTTATATCTCAAATTCAGGCTTAAAACACCCGAAAATTCGGTATTTTTGGGTCCTAGAAGCGATATGTACATGCCGACTCCTAGTTAGAATGTTTTCAAGATACAGACCCAAAACATGCTCAAAATCGATATTTTAGGTGCTCAAAAGTCGATATGTGTATGCATTTTCTGTACCCGTTGATATCTCAAATTCAGGATCAAAACACCCGAAAATTTGATATTTTGGGGTCCCAGAAGCAATCTGTACATGCCTACTCAGTGCTAGAATATTTTCAAAATATAGGCCCAAAAAATGCTAAAAATCGATATTTTAAGTGCCCAAAGTCGATATCTCAAATTCAGGCCCAAAACACCCGAAAATTCGATATTTTGGGGTCCCTGAAGCGATCTGTACATGCCTACTCCGTATTAGAGTATTTTCAATATACAGGCCCAAAACATACTGAAAATCGATCTTTTAGGTGCCCAAAAGTCGAAATGTGGATAATATCTTCTGTACCCGTTTATATCTCAAATTCAGGCTCCAAACACCCGAACATTCGATATTTTGGGGTCCCAGAAGCGATCTGTACTTGCCTACTCCGTGTTAGAGTATTTTCAAAATACAGGCCAAAAACATGATGAAAATCGATATTTTAGATGACCAAAGTCAATATGTGTATGCATCTTCTGCACCTGTTTATATCCCAAATTCAACTTCAAAACACCCGAAAATTCGATATTTTTTGGGTCCCAGAACCGAACTGTACATGCCTACTCAGTGCTAGAATGTTTTCAAAATATAGGCTCAAAACATGCTAAAAATAAATATTTTAAGTGTCCAAAGTCGATATGTGCATGCATCTTCTGTACCCGTTTATATCTCAAATTCAGGATCAAAACACCCGAAAATTCGATATTTTGGGGTCCCAGAAGTGATCTGTACATGCCTTCTCAGTGCGAGAATGTTTTCAAAATATGGGCTCAAAACATGCTAAAAATCGATATTTTAGGTGCCCAAAGTCGATATCTCAAATTCAGGCCCAAAACACCTGAAAATTCGATATTTTGGGATCTCAGAAGCGAACTGTAAATGCCTACTCCGTGTTAGAGTATTTTCAAAATACAGGCCCATAACATACTGAAAATTGATTTTTTAGGTGCCCAAAAGTCGATATGTGCATGCATCTTTTGTAACCGTTTATATCTCAAATTCAGGCTCCAAACACCCGAAAATTCGATATTTTGCGGTCCAAGAAGCGATCTGTACATGCCTACTCAGATACAGGCCCAAAACATGCTGAAAATCGATATTTTAGGTGCCCAAAGTTAATATGTGTATGTATCTTCTGCACTCGTTTATATCTCAAATTCAACCTCAAAACACCCGAAAATTCGATATTTTTGGGTCCCAGAAGCGATCTGCACTTGCCTACTCAGTGCTAGAATGTTTTCAAAATATATGCTCAAAACATGCTCAAAATCGATATTTTAAGTGCCCAAAAGACGATATGTGCATGCATCATCAGTACCTGTTTATATCTCAAATTCAGGCTCAAAACACCCGAAAATTCTATATTTTTGGGTCCCAGAAGCGATCTGTACATAAATACTTCGTGTTAGAGTATTTTCAATATACAGGCCCAAAACATACTGAAACTCGATCTTTTAGGTGCCCAAAAGTCGATATGTGGATGCATCTTCTGTACCCGTTTATGTCTCAAATTCAGGCTCCAAACACCCAAAAATTCGATATTGTGGGGTCCCAGAAGCGATCTGTACTTGCCTACTCCGTGTTAGAGTATTTTCAAAATACAGGCCCAAAACATGCTGAAAATCGATATTTTAGGTGACAAAAGTCAATATGTGTATGCATCTTCTGCACCCGTTTATATCCCAAATTCAACCTCAAAACACCCGAAAATTCGATATTTTTTGGTCCCAGAAGCGATCTGTACATGCCTACTCAGTGCTAGAATGTTTTCAAAATATAGGCTCAAAACATGCTAAAAATCGATATTTTAAGTGTCCAAAGTCGATATGTGCATGCATCTTCTGGACCCGTTTATATCTCAAATTCAGGCTCAAAACACCCGAAAATCCGATATTTTGGGGTCCCAGAAGTGATCTGTACATGCCTACTTAGTTCTAGAATATTTTCAAAATATAGGCCCGAAACATGCTAAAAATCGATAATTTAGGTGCCCAAAGTCGATATCTCAAATTCAGGCCCAAAACGCACGAAAACCCGATATTTTGGGGTCCCAGAAGCGATCTGTACATGCCTACTCCGTATTAGAGTATTTTCAAAATACAGGACCAAAACATACTGAAAATCGATCTCTTAGGTGCCCAAAAGTCGATAAGTGGATGCATCTTCTGTATCCGTTTATATCTCAAATTCAGGCTCCAAACACCCAAAAATTCGATATTTTGGGTCCCAGAAGCGATCTGTACTTGCCTACTCCGTGTTAGAGTATTTTCAAAATACAGGCCCAAAACATGCTGAAAATCGATATTTTAGGTGACCAAAGTAGAGATGTGCATGCATCTTCTGTACCCGTTTATATCTCAAATTCAGGCTCAAAACACCCGAAAATTCGATATTTTGGGGTCCCAGAAGTGATCTGTACATGCCTACTTAGTGCTAGAATATTTTCAAAATATAGGCCCAAAACATGCTAAAAATCGATAATTTAGGTGCCCAAAGTCGATATCTCAAATTCAGGCTCAAAACATCCGAAAATTCGATATTTTGGGGTCCCAGAAGCGATCTGTACATGCCTACTCCGTGTTAGAGTATTTTCAAATTACAGGCCCAAAACATACCGAAAATCGATCTTTTAGGTGCCCAAAAGTCGATATGTGCATGCATCTTCTGTACCCGTTGATATCTCAAATTCAGGCTCAAAACACCCGAAAATTCTGTATTTTGGGGTCCCAGAAGCGATCTCTACATACTTACTCCGTGTTAGAGTATTTTCAAAATACAGGCCCAAAACATGCTGAAAATCGATATTTTAGGTGCCAAAAGTCAATATGTGCATGCATTTTCTGTACCCGTTTATATCTCAAATTCAGGCTCCAAACGCCCGAAAATTCGATATTTTGGGGTCCAAGAAGCGATCTGTACATACCTACTCCGTGTTAGAGTATTTCCAAAATACAGGCCCAAAACATACTAAAAATCGATCTTTTAGGTGCCCAAAAGTCGATATGTGCATGCATCTTCTGTACCCGTTTATATCTCAAATTCAGGCTCAAAACACCCGAAAAATCGGTATTTTGGGGTCCCAGAAGCGATCTGTACATGCCTACTCAGTGCTAGAATGTTTTTAAAAATATAGGCCCAAAACATGCTAAAAGTCGATATTTTAGGTGCCCAAAGTCGATATCTCAAATTCAGGCCCAAAACACCCGAAAACCCGATATTTTGGGGTCCCAGAAGCGATCTGTACATGCCTACTCCGTATTAGAGTATTTTCAATATACAGGCCCAAAACATACTGAAAATCGATCTTTTAGGTGCCCAAAAGTCGATATGTGGATGCATCTTCTGTACCCGTTTATATCTCAAATTCAGGCTCAAAACCCCCGAAAATTCGATATTTTTGGGTACCAGAAGCGATCTGTACATGCCTACTCCGTGTTAATGTATTTTCAAAATACAGGCCCAAAACATGCTGAAAATCGATATTTTATGTGCCCAAAGTCAATATGTGTATTCATCTTCTGTATCCGGTTATATCCCAAATTCTGGCTCAAAACCTCGGAAAATTCGATATTTTTGGGTCAAAGAAGCGATCTGTACATGCCTACTCAGTGCTAGAATATTTTCAAATTATACGCCGAAAACATACTAAAAATCGATATTTTGGATGCCAAATTCGATATGTGCATGCATCTTCTGTACCCGTTTATATCTCAAATTCAGGCTCAAAACACCCAAAAAATCGATATTTTTGTGTCCCAGAAGCTAACTGTACATGTCTACACCGTGCTATAGTATTTTCAAAATACAGGCCCAAAACATGCTCAAAATCGATATTTTAGGTGCCCAAAGTCGATATGTGTATGCATCTTCTGTACCCGTTCATATCTCAAATTCAGGCTCAGAACACCCTAAAATTCGATTTATTTGGGTTCCAGAAGCGATCTGTACATGTCTACTCAGTGTTAGAGTAATTTTAAAATACAGGCTCAAAACATGCTAACAATCGATATTTTAGGTGCCCAAAGTCGATATGTGCATGCATCTTCTGTACCCGTTTATATCTCAAATTCAGGCTTAAAACACCCGAAAATTAAATATTTTTGGGTCCCATAAGCGATCTGTACGTGCACACTCCGTGTTAGAGTGTTTTTATAATACAGGCCCAAAACATGCTCAAAATCGATATTTTATGTGCCCAAAGTCAAAATGTGTATGCATCTTCTGTACACGTGTATATCCCTAATTCAGGTTCAAAACACCAGAAAATTCGATTTTTGGGGGTTCCAGAAGCGATCTGTACATGCCTACTCCTTGCTAGAATATTTTCAAGATACAGACCCAAAACATGATCAAAATCGATATTTTAAGTGCAAAAAGTCGATATGTGCATGCATCTTCTGTACCCGTTTATATCTCATATTCAGGCTCAAATCCCCGAAAATTCGATATTTTTGGGTCCCTTAAGCAATCTGCACATGGCTACTCAGTACTAGAATGTTTTTAAAATACAGGCTCAAAACATGCTAAAAATCGATATTTTAGGTATCCAAAGTCGATATGTGCATGCATCTTCTGAACCCGTTTATATCTCAAATTCAGGCTCAAAACACCCAAAAAATCGATATTTTTGTGTCCCAGAAGCGATCTGTACATGCCTACACCCGTGTTAGAGTATTTTCAAAATACAGGCCCAAAACATGCTCAAAATCGATATTTTAGGTCCCCAAAGTCGATATGTGCATGCATCTTCTGTATCCGTTTATATCCCAAATTCAGGTTCAAAACACCAGACAATTCGGTATTTTTGGGTCCCAGAAGCGATCTGTACATGCCTACTCCTTGCTAAAAAAAAATTCAAGATACAGACCCAAAACATGCTCAAAATCCATATTTTAGGTGCAAAAAGTCGATATGTGCATGCATCCTCTGTACCCGGTTATATCCCAATATCTGGCTCAGAACACCCGAAAATTCGATATTTTTGGGTCCCAGAAGCGATCTGTAGATGCCTACTCAGTGCTAGAATATTTTCAAATTATACGCCGAAAACATACTAAAATCGATATTTTGGTTGCCCAAAGTCGATATGTGCATGCATCTTCTGTACCCGTTTATATCTCAAATTCAGGCTCAAAACACCCAAAAAATCGATATTTTTGTGTCCCAGAAGCGATCTGTACATGTCTACACCGTGTTTGAGTATTTTCAAAATACAGGCCCAAAACATGCTCAAAATCGATATTTTAGGTGCCCGAAGTCGATATGTGCATGCATCTTCTGTACCTGTTCATATCTCAAATTCAGGCTCAGAACAACCGAAAATTCGATTTATTTGGGTCCCAGAAGCGATCCTTACGTGTCTACTCTGTGTTAGAGTATTTTAAAAATACAGGTTCAAAACATGCTCAAATCGATATTTTGGGTGCCCAAAGTCGATATGTGCATGCATCTTCTGTACCCGTTTATATCTCAAATTCAGACTCAAAACACCCGAATATTCGATATTTTTGGGTCCCAGAAGCGATCTGTACATGCCTACTCAGTGCTAGAATATTTTCAAATTTTACGCCCAAAACATACTAAAAATCGATATTTTGGGTGCCAAAGTCTATATGTGCATGCATCTTCTGTACCCGTTTATATCTCAAATTCAGGCTCAAAACACCCAAAAAATCGATATTTTTGTGTCCCAGAAGCGATCTGTACATGTCTACACCGTGCTATAGTTTTTTTCAAAATACAGGCCCAAAACATGCTCAAAATCGATATTTTAGGTGCCCAAAGTCGATATGTGCATGCATCTTCTGTATCCGTCTATATCCAAAATTCAGGTTCAAAACACCCGAAAATTCGATAATTTTGGGTCCCAGAAGCGATCTGTACATGCCTACATCTTGCTAGAATTTGTTCAAGATACAGACCAAAAACATGCTCCAAATCGATATTTTAGGTGCAAAAAGTCGATATGTGCATGCATCCTCTGTACCCGGTTATATCCTAATTTCTGGCTAAAAACACCCGAAAATTCGATATTTTTGGGTCCCAGAAGCGATCTGTACATGCCTACTCAGTGCTAGAATATTTTCAAATTATACACCCAAAACATACTAAAAATCGATATTTTGGGTGCCCAAAGTCGATATGTGCATGCATCTTCTGTACCCGTTTTTATCTCAAATTCAGGCTCAAAACTCCCCAAAAATCGATATTTTTGTGTCCCAGAAGCGATCTGTACATGTCTACACCGTGTTGGAGTATTTTCAAAATACAGGCCCAAAACATGCTCAAAATCGATATTTTAGGTGCCCGAAGTCGATATGTGCATGTATCTTCTGTACCTGTTCATATCTCAAATTCAGGCTCAGAACAACCGAAAATTCGATTTATTTGGGTCCCAGAAGCGATCTGTACGTGTCTACTCCGTGTTAGTGTATTTTAAAAATACAAGCTGAAAAATTGCTCAAAATCAATATTTTGGGTCCCCAAAGTCGATATGTGCATGCATCTTCTGTACCCGTTTATATCTCAAATTCAGACCCAAAACACCCGAATATTCGTTATTTTTGGGTCCCAAAAGCCATCTGTACATGCATACTCCGTTTTAGAGTATTTTCAAAATACAGGCCTAAAACATGCTGTAAATCGATATTTTAGCTGCCCAAAGTCAATATGTGTATGCATCTTCTGTACCCGTCTATATCCCAAATTCCGGTTCAAAACACTCGAATATTCGATATTTTTGAGTCCCAGAAGCAATCTGTACATGCCTACTTCTTGCTAGAAAGATTTCATGATACAGACCCAAAACATGCTCAAAATCGATATTTTAAGTGCAAAAAGTCGATATCTGCATGCATCTTCTGTACCCGTTTATATCTCAAATTCAGGCTCAAAACACCCAAAAAATCGATATTTTTGTGTCCCAGAAGCAATCTGTACGTGTCTACTTAGTGTTAGAGTATTTTAAATATTCAGGCCCAAAACATGCTCAAAATCGATATTTTTGGTGCCCAAAGTCGATATGTGCATGCATCTTCTGTATCCGTTTATATCTCAAATTCATGCTCAAAACTCCGAAAATGCGATATTTTTGGGTCCCTTAAGCAATCTGCACATGCCTACTCAGTACTAGAATGTTTTTAAAATACAGGCTCAAAACATGCTATAAATCGATATTTTAGGTGTCCAAAGTCGATATGTGCATGCATCTTCTGAACCCGTTTATATCTCAAATTCAGGCTCAAAAAACCCAAAAATTCGATATTTTTGTGTCCCAGAAGCGATCTGTACATGCCTACTCCGTGTTAGAGTATTTTCAAAATACAGGCCCAAAACATGCTCAAAATCGATATTTTAGGTGCCCAAAGTCGATATGTGTCTGCATCTTCTGTACCCGTTTATATCTCAAATTCAGGTTTAAAACACCCGAAAATTCAATATTTTTGTGTCCCAGATGCGATCTGTACGTGCACACTCCGTGTTAGAGTGTTTTAAAAAAAAAGGCCCGAAACATGCTCAAAATCGATATTTTATGTGCCCAAAGTCAAAATGTGTATGCATCTTCTGTACACGTGTATATCCCTAATTCAGGTTCAAAACACCAGAAAATTCGATATTTTTGTGTCCCAGAAGCGATCCGTACATGTCTACTCCGTGTTTGAGTATTTTCAAAATACAGGACCAAAACATGCTCAAAATCGATATTTTAGGTGCCCGAAGTCGATATGTGCATGCATCTTCTGTACCTGTTCATATCTCAAATTCAGGCTCAGAACAACCGAAAATTCGATTTATTTGGGTCCCAAAAGCCATCTGTACATGCATACTCCGTGTTAGAGTATTTTTAAAATACAGGCCTAAAACATGCTGTAAATCGATATTTTAGCTGCCCAAAGTCAATATGTGTATGCATCTTCTGTACCCGTCTATATCCCAAATTCAGGTTCAAAACACTCGAAAATTCCATATTTTTGAGTCCCAGAAGCAATCTGTACATGCCTACTTCTTGCTAGAAAGTTTTCATGATACAGACCCAAAACATGCTCAAAATCGATATTTTAGGTGCAAAAAGTCGATATGTGCATTCATCTTCTGTACCCGTTTATATCTCAAATTCAGGCTCAAAACACCCAAAAAATCGATATTTTTGTGTCCCAGAAGCGATCTGTACATGTCTACACCGTGTTTTAGTATTTTCAAAATACAGGCCCAAAACATGCTCAAAATCGATATTTTAGGTGCCCAAAGTCGATATGTGCATGCATCTTCTGTACCCGTGTATATCCCTAATTCAGGTTCAAAACACCAGAAAATTCGATATTTTTGGTTCCCAGAAGCGATCTGTACATGCCTACTCCTTGATAGAATGTTTTCAAGATACAGACCCAAAACATGCTTAAAATCGATATTTTAGGTGCAAAAAGTCGATATGTGCATGCATCCTCTGTACCCGGTTATATCCCAAATTCTGGCTCAAAACCCCCGAAAATTCGATATTTTTGGGTCCCAGAAGCGATCTGTACATGCCTACTCAGTGCTAGAATATTTTCAAATTATACGCTTAAAACATACTAAAAATCGATATTTTGGGTGCCAAAGTCGATATGTGCATGCATCATCTGTACCCGTTTATATCTCAAATTCAGGCTCAGAAAACCCAAAAAATCGATATTTTTGTGTCCCAGAAGCGATCTGTACATGTCTACACCGTGCTATAGTATTTTCATAATATAGGCCCAAAACATGCTCAAAATCGATATTTTTGGTGCCCAAAGTCGATACGTGCATGCATCTTCTGTACCCGTTCATATCTCAAATTCAGGCTCAGAACACGCGAAAATTCGATTTATTTGGGTCCCAGAAGTGATCTGTACGTGTCTACTCCGTGTTAGAGTGTTTTAAAAATACAGGCCCAAAACATGCTATAAATCGATATTTTGGATGCCCAAAGTCGATATGTGCATGCATCTTCTGTACCCGTTTATATCTCAAATTCAGACTCAAAACTCCCGAATATTCGATATTTTTGGGTCCCAAAAGCCATCTGTACATGCATACTCCGTGTTAGAGTATTTTCAAATTACAGGCCCAAAACATGCTCAAAATCGATATTTTAAGTGAACAAAGTCGATATGTGCATGCATCTTCTGTATCCGTCTATATCCCAAATTCAGGTTCAAAACACCAAAAAATTCGATATTTTTTGGTCCCAGAAGCGATCTGTACATGCCTACTCCTTTCTAGAATTTTTTCAAGATACAGACCCAAAACATGCTCAAAATCGATATTTTAGGTGCCCAAAGTCGATATGTGCATGCATATTCTGTACCCGTTTATATCTCAAATTCAGGCTCAAAACACCCAAAAATTCAATGTTTTGGGGTCCCAGAAGCGATCTGTACGTGCATACTCCGTGTTAGAGTGTTTTTAAAATACAGGCCCAAATCATGCTGAAAATCGATATTTTATGTTCCCAAAGTCAATATGTGTATGCATCTTCTGTACCCGTGTATATCCCTAATTCTGGTTCAAAACACCAGAAAATTCGATATTTTTGGGTCCCAGAAGCGATCTGTACATGCCTACTCCTTGCTAGAATGTTTTCGAGATACAGACCCAAAACATGCTCAAAATCGATATTTTAAGTGCAAAAAGACGATTTGTGCATGCATCTTCTGTACCCGTTTATATCTAAAATTCAGGCTCAAAACTCCGAAAATTCGATATTTTTGGGTCCCTTAAGCGATCTGCACATGCCTACTCAGTGCTAGAATGTTTTTAAAATACAGGCTTAAAACATGCTCAAAAATGATATTTTAGGTGTGAAAAGTCGATATGTGCATGCATCTTCTGTACCCGTTTATATCTCAAATTCAGGCTCAAAACACAAAAAAAATCGATATTTTTGTGTCCCAGAAGCGATCTGTACATGCCTACTCCGTGTTAATGTATTTTCAAAATACAGACCCAAAACATGCTTTAAATCGATATTTTAGGTGCAAAAAGTCGATATGTGCATGCATCCTCTGTACCCGGTTATATCCCAAATTCTGGCTCAAAACCCCCGAAAATTCGATATTTTTGGGTCCCATAAGCGATCTGTACATGCCTACTCAGTGCTAGAATAGTTTCAAATTATACGCCCAAAACATACTAAAAACCGATATTTTGGGTGCCAAAGTCGATATGTGCATGCATCTTCTGTACCCGTTTATATCTCAAATTCAGACTCAAAACACCCGAATATTCGATATTTTTGGGTCTCAAAAGCCATCTGTACATGCATACTCCGTGTTAGAGTATTTTCAAAATACAGGCCAAAAACATGATGTAAATCGATATTTTAGCTGCCCAAAGTCAATATGTGCATGCATCTTCTATACCCGTCTATTTCCCAAATTCAGGCTCTAAACACCCGAAAATTCGATATTTTGGGGTCCCAGAAGCGATCTGTACATGCCTACTCAGATACAGGCCCAAAACATGCTGAAAATCGATATTTTAGGTGCCAAAAGTCAATATGTGTATGCATCTTCTGCACCCGTCTATATCTCAAATTCAACCACAAAACACCCGAAAATTCGATATTTTTCGGTCCCAGAAGCGATCTGTACATGCCTACTCCGTGTTAGAGTATTTTTAATATACAGGCCCAAAACATACTGAAAATCGATCTTTTAGGTGCCCAAAAGTCGATACGCGTATGCATCTTCTGCACCCGTTTATATCTCAAATTCAGGCTTAAAACAACAGCAAATTCGATATTTTGTGGTCCCAGAAGTGATCTGTACATGCCTACTCAGTGCTAGAATGTTTTCAAAATATAGGCTCAAAACATGCTAAAAATCGATATTTTAGGTGTCCAAAGTCGATATTTGCATGCATCTTCTGTACCCGTTTATATCTCAAATTCAGGCTCCAAACACCCGAAAATTTGATATTTTGGGGTCCCAGAAGCGATCTGTACATGCCTACTCAGATACAGGCTCAAAACATGCTGAAAATCGATATTTTAGGTGCCCAAAGTCAAAATGTGTATGCATCTTCTCCACGCGTTTATATCTCAAATTCAAACACAAAACACCCGAAAATTCGATATTTTTCAGTCCCAGAAGCGATCTGTACATGCCTACTCAGTGCTAGAATGTTTTCAAAATATAGGCTCAAAAACATGCTAAAAATCGATATTTTAAGTGTCCAAAGTCGATATGTGCATGCATCTTCTGTACCCGTTTATATCTCAAATTCAGGCTCAAAACCTCCGAAAATTCTATATTTTTGGGTCCTAGAAGCGATCTTTACATGCCAACTCCTAGTTAGAATGTTTTCAAGATACAGACCCAAAACATGCTCAAAATCGATATTTTAGGTGCCCAAAAGTCGATATGTGCATGCATTTTCTGTACCCGTTTATATCTCAAATTCATGCTCAAAACACCCGAAAATTCGATATTTTAGGGTCCCAGAAGCGATCTGTATATGCCTACGCAGTGCTAGAATATTTTCAAAATACAGGCCCAAAACATGCTAAAAATCGATATTTTAGGTGCCCAAAGTCGATATCTCAAATTCATGTCCAAAACACCCGAAAATTCGATATTTTAGGGTCCCAGAAGCGATCTGTACATGCCTACTCCGTGTTAGAGTATTTTTAATATACAGGCTCAAAACATACTGAAAACCGATCTTTTAGGTGCCCAAAAGTCGATATGTGTATGCATTTTCTGCACCCGTTTATATCCCAAATTCAACCTCAAAACACCCAAAAATTCGATATTTTAGGGTCCCAGAAGCGATATGTACATGCCTAGTCAGTGCTAGAATGTTTTCAAAATATAGGCTCAAAACATGCTAAAAATCGATATTTTAAGTGTCCAAAGTCGATATGTGCAAGCATCTTCTGTACCCGTTTATATATCAAATTCAGGCTTAAAACACCCGAAAATTCGATATTTTGGGGTCCCAGAAGTGATCTGTACATATCTACTTTGTGCTAGAATATTTTCATAATATAGGCTCAAAACATGCTAAAAACCGATATTTTAAGTGTCCAAAGTCGATATGTGCATGCATCTTCTGTACCCGTTTATATCTCAAATTCAGGCTGGAAACACCCGAAAATTCGATATTTGGGGTCCCAGAAGTGATCTGTACATGCCTACTCAGATACAGGCCCAAACCATGCTGAAAATCGATATTTTAGGTGCCCAAAGACAATATGTGTATGCATCTTCTGCACCCGTATATATCTCAAATTCAACCACAAAACACCCGAAAATTCGATATTTTTCGGTCCCAGAAGCGATCTGTACATGCTTACTCAGTGGTAGAATGTTTTCGAAATATAGGCTCAAAACATGCTAAAAATCGATATTTTAAGTGTCCAAAGTCGATATGTGCATGCATCTTCTGTACCCGTTTATATCTCAAATTCAGGCTCAAAACACCCGAAAAATCGGTATTTTTGGGTCCCAGAAGCGATCTGTACTTGCCTACTCCTAGTTAGAATGTTTTCAAGATACTGACCCAAAACATGCTTTAAAATCGATATTTTAGTTGACCAAAAGTCGATATGTGCATGCATCTTCAGTACCTGTTTATATCTCAAATTCAGGATCAAAACACCCGAAAATTCGATATTTTTGGGTCCCTGAAGAGATTTGTACATGCCTACTCAGTAACAGGCTCAAAACATGCTAAGATCGATATTTTAAGTGTCCAAAGTCGATATGTGCATGCATCTTCTGCACCCGTTTATATCCCAAATTCAGGCTCAAAACACCCGAAAATTCGATATTTTTGGGTCCAAGAAGCGATCTGTACATGCCTACTCCGTGTTAGAGTATTTTCAAAATACAGGCCCAAAACATGCTGAAAATCGATATTTTAGGTGCCCAAAGTCAATATGTTCATGCATTTTCAGTACCCGTTTATATCTCAAATTCAGGCTCAAAACACCCGAAAATTCGATATTTTGGGGTCCCAGAAACGATCTGTACATGCTTACTCTGTGCTAGAATATTTTCAAAATATAGGCCAAAAACATGCTAAAAAATCGATATTTTAGGTGCCCAAAGTCGATATCTCAAATTTATCCCCAAAACACCCGAAAATTCGATATTTTGGGTTCCCAGAAGCGATCTGTCCATGCCTACTCCGTGTTAGAGTATTTTCAAAATACAGGCCCAAAACATGCTTAAAATCGATATTTTAGGTGCCCAAAAGTCGATATGTGCATGCATCTTCTGTACCCGTTTATATCTCAAATCCAAGCTTAAAACACCCGAAAAATCGATATTTTTGGGTCTCAGAAGCGATCCGTACATGACTACTCAGATACAGGCCCAAAACATGCTGAAAATCGATATTTTAGGTGCCCAAAGTCAATATGTGTATGCATCTTCTGCACCCGTTTATATCCCAAATTCAACCTCAAAACACCCGAAAATTCGATATTTTTGGGTCTCAGAAGCAATCTGAACATGCTTACACAATGCTAGAATACATTCAAAATATAGGGCCAAAACATCCTAAAAATCGATACTTCAAGTGACCAAAGTCGATATGTGCATGTATCTTCAGTACCGGTTTCTGTCTCAAATTCAGGCTCAAAACACCCGAAAATTCTATATTTTTGGGTCCTAGAAGCGATCTGTACATGCCTACTTCTAGTTAGAATGATTTCAAAATACTGACCCAAAACATGCTCAAAATCGATATTTTAGGTGCCCAAAAGTCGATATGTGCATGCATCTTCAGTACCTGTTTATATCTAAAATTCAGGCTCAAAACACCCGAAAATTCGATATTTTGGGGTCCCAGAAGCGATCTGTACATGCCTACTCTGTGTTAGAGTATTTTCAAAATACAGGCCCAAAACATGCTGAAAATCGATATTTTAGGTGCCTAAAGTCAATATGAGCATGCATTTACTGTACCCGTTTATATCTCAAATTCAGGCTCAAAACACCCGAAAATTCGATATTTTGGAGTCCCAGAAGCGATCTGTACATGCTTACTCAGTGCAAGAATATTTTCAAAATATATGCCCAAAACATGCTAAAAATCGATATTTTAGGTGCCTAAAGTCGATATCTCAAATTTATCCCCAAAACACCGAAAATTCGATATTTTGGGGTCCCAGAAGCGATCTGTACATGTCTACTCCGTGTTAGAGTATTTTCAAAATACAGGCCCAAAACATACAGAAAATCGATATTTTAGGTGAGCAAAAGTCGATATGTTCATGCATCTTCTGCACCCGTTTATTTCCCAAATTCAACCTCAAAACACCCGAAAATTCGATATTTTTGGGTCCCAGAAGCGATCTGTATATGCCTACTCAGTGCTAGAATGTTTTCAAAATATAGGCTCAAAACATACTAAAAATCGATATTTTAAGTGTCCAAAGTCGATATGTGCATGCATCTTCTGTACCCGTTTATATCTCAAATTCAGGCTCAAAACACCCGAAAATTCGGTATTTTTGGGTCCTAGAAGCGATCTGTACATGCCTACTCCTAGTTAGAATGTTTTCAAGATACAGACCCAAAACATGCTCAAAATCGATATTTTAGTTGCCCAAAAGTCGATATGTGCATGCATCTTCTGTACCCGTTTGTATCTCAAATTCAGGCTCAAAACACCCGAAAATTCGATATTTTGGGGTCCCAGAAGCGATCTGTACATGCCTACGCAGTGCTAGAATATTTTCAAAATTCAGGCCCAAAACATGCTAAAAGTCGATATTTTAGGTGCCCAAAGTCGATATCTCAAATTCAGGCCCAAAGCACCCGAAAATTCGATATTTTGGGGTAACAGAAGCGATCTGTACATGCTTACTCCGTGTTAGAGTATTTTCAATATACAGGCCCAAAACATACTGAGAATCGATCTTTTAGGTGCTTAAAAGTCGATATGTGGATGCATCTTCTGTACCCGTTTATATCTCAAATTCAGGCTCCAAACACCCGAAAATTCGATATTTTTTGGTCCCAGAAGCGATCTGTACATGCCTACTCAGATACAGGCTCAAAACATGCTAAAAATCGATATTTTAAGTGTCCAAAGTCGATATGTGCATGCATCTTCTGCACCCGTTTATATCCCAAATTCAGGCTCAAAACACCCGAAAATTCGATATTTTTGGGTCCCAGAAGCGATCTGTACATGCCTCCTCCGTGTTAGAGTATTTTCAAAATATTGGCCCAAAACATGCTAAAAATCGATATTGTGGGTGCCCAAAGTCGATATGTGCATGCATTTTCTGTACCCGTTATATCTCAAATTCAGGCTCAAAACACCCGAAAATTCGATATTTTTGGATCCCAGAAGCGATCTGTACATGCCTACTCCGTGTTAGAGTATTTTCAATATACAGGCCAAAAACATGCTCAAAATCGATATTTTGGGTGCTCAAAGTCGATATGTGCATGCATCTTCAGTACCCGTTTACATTCCAAATTGAGGTTCAAAACACCCGAAAATTCAATATTTTTGGGTCCCAGAAGCGATCTGTACATGCTCACTCTAGGCTAGAATATTTTACAAAATATAGGCCTAAAACATGCTGAAAATCGTTTTTTTTTGTGAAGAAAGTCGATATGTGCATGCATCTTCTGTACCCGTTTATATCCCAAATTCATTCTCAAAACACCACAAAATTCGGTATTTTTGGGTCTTAGAAGCGCTCTGTACATGCTTACCCAGTGCTAGATTAAATTCAAAATATAGGGCCAAAACATACTAAAAATCGATATTTTAGGTGCCCAAAGTCGAAATGTTCATGCATCTTCTGTACCCGTTTATATCACAAATTCAGTCTCAAAACACCTGAAAATTCGTTATTTTTGGATCCCAGAAGCAATCTCCACATGCATAGTCAGTGCTAGAATATTTTCAAAATACAGGCCCAAAACATGCTTAAAATCGATATTATTGGTGATAAAAGTCGATATCTGCATGCATTTTCTGTTCCCGTTTATATCCCAAATTCAGGCTAAAAACACTTGAAAATTTGATTTTTTGGGGTCCCAGAAGCGATCTGTACATGCCTACACAGTGTTAGAATATTTTCAGAATACAGGCCCAAAATAAGCTGAAAATCGCAATTTTTGGTGCCCAAAATCGATATGTGCATGAATCATCAGCACTCGCTTGTATCCCAAATTCAGGCCTAAAACACCTTAAAATTCGATACTTTTTGTTCCCAGAAGGGATCTGTAAATGCCTACTCAATGTTAAAATATTTTCAAAATACAGACACAAAACAAGCTGACAACCGATATTTTATGTGCCCAAAATCCATATGTGCATTCATCTTCTGTACCCGTTTATATCTAAAATTCAGGCTCAAAACACCCGAAAATTCGATATTTTTGGGTCTCAGAAGCAATCTGAACATGCTTACACAATGCTAGAATACATTCAAAATATAGGGCCAAAACATCCTGAAAATCGATACCAAAGTGACCAAAGTCGATATGTGCATGTATCTTCAGTACCGGTTTCTATATCAAATTCAGGCTCAAAACACCCGAAAATTCTATATATTTGGGTCCTAGAAGCGATCTGAACATGCCTACTCCGAGTTAGAATGTTTTCAAGATACAGACCAAAAGCATGCTCAAAATCGATATTTTAGGTGCCCAAAAGTCGATATGTGCATGCATCTTCTGTACCCGTTTATATCTCAAATTCAGGCTCAAAACACCCGAAAATTCTATATTTTTGGGTCCTAGAAGCGATCTGTACATGCCTACTCCTAGTTAGAATGTTTTCAAGATACATTCCCAAAACATGCTCAAAATCGATATTTTAGGTGCCCAAAAGTCGATATGTATATGCATCTTCTGCACCCGTTTATATCTCAAATTCAACCACAAAACACCCGAAAATTCGATATTTTTGGGTCCCAGAAACGATCTGTACATGCCTACTCAGTGCTAGAATGTTTTCAAATAATAGGCTCAAAATATGCTCAAAATCGATATTTTAAGTGTCCAAAGTCGATATGTGCATGCATCTTCTGTACCCGTTTATATCTCAAATTCAGGCTCAAAACACCCGAAAAATCGTTATTTTTGGGTCCTAGAAGCGATCTGTATTTGCCTACTCCTAGTTAGAAAGTTTTCAAGATACAGACCCAAAACATGCTAAAAATCGATATTTTAGGTGCCCAAAAGTCGATATGTGCATGCATCTTCAGTACCTGTTTATGTCTCAAATTCAGGCTCAAAACACCCGAAAATTCGATATTTTGGGGTCCCAGAAGCGATCTGTACATGCCTACTCAGTGCTAGAATATTTTCATAATATAGGCCCAAAACATGCTAAAAATCGATATTTTAGGTGCCCAAAGTCGATATCTCAAATTCAGGCCCAAAACACTCAAAAATTCGATATTTTTTGGTCCCAGAAGCGATCTGTACATGCCTACTCAGATACAGGCTCAAAACATGCTAAAAATCGATATTTTAAGTGTCCAAAGTCGATATGTGCATGCATCTTATGCACCCGTTTATATCCCCAATTCAGGCTCAAAACACCCGAAAATTCGATATTTTTGGGTCCCAGAAGCGATCTGTACATGCCTACTCCGTGTTTAGAGTATTTTCAAAATACAGACACAAAACAAGCTGACAACCGATATTTTATGTGCCCAAAATCCATATGTGCATTCATCTTCTGTACCCGTTTATATCTAAAATTCAGGCTCAAAACACCCGAAAATTCGATATTTTTGGGTCTCAGAAGCAATCTGAACATGCTTACACAATGCTAGAATACATTCAAAATATAGGGCCAAAACATCCTGAAAATCGATACCAAAGTGACCAAAGTCGATATGTGCATGTATCTTCAGTACCGGTTTCTATATCAAATTCAGGCTCAAAACACCCGAAAATTCTATATATTTGGGTCCTAGAAGCGATCTGAACATGCCTACTCCGAGTTAGAATGTTTTCAAGATACAGACCAAAAGCATGCTCAAAATCGATATTTTAGGTGCCCAATAGTCGATATGTGCATGCATCTTCTGTACCCGTTTATATCTCAAATTCAGGCTCAAAACACCCGAAAATTCTATATTTTTGGGTCCTAGAAGCGATCTGTACATGCCTACTCCTAGTTAGAATGTTTTCAAGATACATTCCCAAAACATGCTCAAAATCGATATTTTAGGTGCCCAAAAGTCGATATGTATATGCATCTTCTGCACCCGTTTATATCTCAAATTCAACCACAAAACACCCGAAAATTCGATATTTTTGGGTCCCAGAAACGATCTGTACATGCCTACTCAGTGCTAGAATGTTTTCAAATAATAGGCTCAAAATATGCTCAAAATCGATATTTTAAGTGTCCAAAGTCGATATGTGCATGCATCTTCTGTACCCGTTTATATCTCAAATTCAGGCTCAAAACACCCGAAAAATCGTTTTTTTTGGGTCCTAGAAGCGATCTGTATTTGCCTACTCCTAGTTAGAAAGTTTTCAAGATACAGACCCAAAACATGCTAAAAATCGATATTTTAGGTGCCCAAAAGTCGATATGTGCATGCATCTTCAGTACCTGTTTATGTCTCAAATTCAGGCTCAAAACACCCGAAAATTCGATATTTTGGGGTCCCAGAAGCGATCTGTACATGCCTACTCAGTGCTAGAATATTTTCATAATATAGGCCCAAAACATGCTAAAAATCGATATTTTAGGTGCCCAAAGTCGATATCTCAAATTCAGGCCCAAAACACTCAAAAATTCGATATTTTTTGGTCCCAGAAGCGATCTGTACATGCCTACTCAGATACAGGCTCAAAACATGCTAAAAATCGATATTTTAAGTGTCCAAAGTCGATATGTGCATGCATCTTATGCACCCGTTTATATCCCCAATTCAGGCTCAAAACACCCGAAAATTCGATATTTTTGGGTCCCAGAAGCGATCTGTACATGCCTACTCCGTGTTTAGAGTATTTTCAAAATACAGGCCCAAAACATGCTGAAAATCGATATTTTAGGTGCCCAAAGTCAATATGTGCATGCATTTTCTGTACCCGTTTATATCTCAAATTCAGGCTCAAAACACCCGAAAATTCGATATTTTGGGGTCCCAGAAGCGATCTGTACATGCTTACTCAGTGCTAGAATATTTTCAAAATATAGGTCCAAAACATGCTAAAAATCGATATTTTAGGTGCCCAAAGTCAATATCTCAAATTTATCCCCAAAACACCCAAAAATTCGATATTTTGGGGTCACAGAAGCGATCTATACATGCCTACTCCGTGTTAGAGTATTTTCAAAATACAGGCCCAAAACATACAGAAAATCGATATTTTAGGTGCCCAAAAGTCGATATGTGCATTCATCTTCTATACCCGTTTTAATCTTAAATTCAGGCTTCAAACACCCGAAAATTCGATATTTTGGGGTCCCAGAAGCTTTCTGTACATGCCTACTCAGATACAGGCCCAAAACATGCTGAAAATCGATATTTTAGGTGCCCAAAGTCAATATGTGTATGCTTCTTCTGCACCCGTTTATATCCCAAATTCAACCTCAAAACACCCGAAAATTCGATATTTTTGGGTCCCAGAAGCGATCTGTACATGCCTACTCAGTGCTAGAATGTTTTCAAAATATAGGCTCAAAACATACTAAAAATCGATATTTTAAGTGTCCAAAGTCGATATGTGCATGCATCTTCTGTACCCGTTTATATCTCATATTCATGCTCAAAACACCCGAAAATTCGGTACTTTTGGGTCGTAGAAGCGATCTGTACATGCCTACTCCTAGTTAGAATGTTTTCAATATACAGACCCAAAATATGCTTAAAATCGATATTATAGGTGCCCAAAAGTCGATATGTGCATGCATCTTCTGTACCCGTTTGTATCTCAAATTCAGGCTTAAAACACCCGAAAATTCGATATTTTGGGGTCCCAGAAGCGATCTGTACATGCCTAATCAGTGCTAGAATATTTTCAAAATTCAGGCCCAAAACATGCTAAAAATCGATATATTAGGTGCCCAAAGTCGATATCTCAAATTCAGTCCCAAAACACCCGAAAATTCGATATTTTGGGGTCCCAGAAGCGATCTGTACATGCTTACTCCGTGTTAGAGTATTTGCAATATACAGGCCCAAAACATAATGAAAATCGATCTTTTAGGTGCCCAAAAGTCGATATGTGTATGCATCTTCTGCACCCGTTTATATCCCAAATTCAACCTCAAAACACCCGAAAATTCAAAATTTTTGTGTCCCAGAAGCGATCTGTACATGCCTACTCAGTCCTAGAATATTTTCAAAATTCAGGCCCAAAACATGCTAAAAATCGATATTTTAGGCGCCCAAAGTCGATATCTCAAATTCAGGCCCAAAACACCCGAAAATTCGATATTTTGGGGTCCCAGAAGCGATCTGTACTTGCCTACTCCGTTTTAGAGTATTTTCAAAATACAGGCCCAAAACATGCTGGGAATCGATATTTTAGGTGCCCAAAGTCAATATGTGCACGCATTTTCTGTACCCGTTTATATCTCAAAATCAGGCTCAAAACACCCGAAAATTCGATATTTTGGGGTCCCAGAAGCGATCTGTACAAGCCTACTCAGTGCTAGAATATTTTCAAAATATAGCCCCAAAACATGCTAAAAATCGATATTTTAGGTGCCCAAAGTCGATATCTCAAATTCAGGCCCAAAACACCCGAAAATTCGATATTTTTTGGTCCCAGAAGCGATCTGTACATGCATACTCAGATACAGGCTCAAAACATTCTAAAAATCGATATTTTAAGTGTCCAAAGTCGATATGTGCATGCATCTTCTGCACCCGTTTATATCCCAAATTCAGGCTCAAAACACCCAAAAATTCGATATTTTTGGGTCCCAGAAGCGATCTGTACATGCCTACTCCGTGTTAGAGTATTTTCAAAATAAAGGCCCAAAACATGCTGAAAATCGATATTTTAGGTGCCCAAATTTAATATGTGCATGCATCTTCTGTACCCGTTTATTTCTCAAATTCAGGCTCAAAACACCCGAAAAATCAGTATTTTTGGGTCCTAGAAGCGATCTGTACTTGCTTACTCCTAGTTAGAATGTTTTCAAGATACAGACCCAAAACATGCTCAAAATCGATATTTTAAGTGCCCAAAAGTCGATATGTGCATGCATCTTCCGTACCTGTTTATATCTCAAATTCAGGCTCAAATCACCCGAAAATTCGATATTTTTGGGTCCCAGAAGCGATCTGTACATGGCTACTCCGTGTTAGAGTATTTTCAAAATACATGCCCAAAACATACAGAAAATCGATATTTTAGGTGCCCAAAAGTCGATATGTGCATGCATCTTCTATACCCGTTTATATCTCAAATTCAGGCTCCAAATGCCCGAAAATTCGATATTGTTTGGTCCCAGAAGCGATCTGTACATGCCTACTCCGATACAGGCCCAAAACATGCTGAAAATCGATATTTTAGGTGCCCAAAGTCAATATGTGTATGCATTTTCTGCACCCGTTTATATCCCAAATTCAACCTCAAAACACCCGAAAATTCGATATATTTGGGTCCCAGAAGCAATCTGTACATGCTTACTCAGTGCTAAAATGTTTTCAAAATATAGGGTCAAAACACACTAAAAAATCGACATTTTAAGTGTCCAAAGTCGATATGTGCATGCATCTTCTGTACCCGTTTATATCTCAAATTCAGGCTCAAAACACTCGAAAATTCGGTATTTTTGGGTCCTAGAAGCGATCTGTACATGCCTACTCCTAGTTAGAATGTTTTCAAGATACAGACCCAAAACATGCTCAAAATCGATATTTTAGGTGCCCAAAAGTCGATTTGTGCATGCATCTTCTGTACCCGTTTGTATCTCAAATTCAGGCTCAAAACACCCGAAAATTCGATATTTTGGGGTCCCAGAAGTGATCTGTACATGCTTACTCAGTGCTAGAATATTTTCAAAATATAGGCCCAAAACATGCTAAAAATCGATATTTTCGGTGCCCAAAGTCGATATCTCAAATTTATCCCCAAAACACCCGAAAATTCGATATTTTGGAGTCCCAGAAGCGATTTGTACATGCCTACTCCGTGTTAGAGTATTTTCAAAATACATTCCCAAAACATACAGAAAATCAATATTTTAAGTGTCCAAAGTCGATATGTGCATGCATCTTCTGTACCCGTTTATATCTCAAATTCAGGCTCCAAACACCCGAAAATTCGATATTTTGGGGTCCCAGAAGCGATCTGTACATGCCTACTCAGATACAGGCCCAAAACATGCTGAAAATCGATATTTTAGGTGCCCAAAGTCAATATGTGTATGCATCTTTTGCACCCGTTTATATCTCAAATTCAACCACAAAACACCCGAAAATTCGATATTATTCGGTCCCAGAAGCGATCTGTACATGCCTACTCAGTGCTAGAATGTTTTCAAAATATAGGCTCAAAACATGCTAAAAATCGATATTTTAAGTGTCTACAGTCGATATGTGCATGCATCTTCTGTACCCGTTTATATCTCAAATTCAGGCTCAAAACACCCGAAAAATCAGTATTTTTGGGTCATAGAAGCGATCTGTACTTGCTTACTCCTAGTTAGAATGTTTTCAAGATACAGACCCAAAACATGCTCAAAATCGATATTTTAAGTGCCCAAAAGTCGATATGTGCATGCATCTTCCGTACCTGTTTATATCTCAAATTCAGGCTCAAATCACCCGAAAATTCGATATTTTTGGGTCCCAGAAGCGATCTGTACATGGCTACTCCGTGTTAGATTATTTTCAAAATACATGCCCAAAACATACAGAAAATCGATATTTTAGGTGCAAAAAAGTCGATATGTGCATGCATCTTCTATACCCGTTTATATCTCAAATTCAGGCTCCAAACGCCCGAAAATTCGATATTGTTTGGTCCCAGAAGCGATCTGTACATGCCTACTCCGATACAGGCCCAAAACATGCTGAAAATCGATATTTTAGGTGCCCAAAGTCAATATGTGTATGCATTTTCTGCACCCGTTTATATCCCAAATTCAACCTCAAAACACCCGAAAATTCGATATTTTTGGGTCCCAGAAGCGATCTGTACATGCCTACTCAGTGCTAGAATGTTTTCAAAATATAGGCTCAAAACATACTAAAAATCGATATTTTAAGTGTCCAAAGTCGATATGTGCATGCATCTTCTGTACCCGTTTATATCTCATATTCATGCTCAAAACACCCGAAAATTCGGTACTTTTGGGTCGTAGAAGCGATCTGTACATGCCTACTCCTAGTTAGAATGTTTTCAATATACAGACCCAAAATATGCTTAAAATCGATATTATAGGTGCCCAAAAGTCGATATGTGCATGCATCTTCTGTACCCGTTTGTATCTCAAATTCAGGCTTAAAACACCCGAAAATTCGATATTTTGGGGTCCCAGAAGCGATCTGTACATGCCTAATCAGTGCTAGAATATTTTCAAAATTCAGGCCCAAAACATGCTAAAAATCGATATATTAGGTGCCCAAAGTCGATATCTCAAATTCAGTCCCAAAACACCCGAAAATTCGATATTTTGGGGTCCCAGAAGCGATCTGTACATGCTTACTCCGTGTTAGAGTATTTTCAATATACAGGCCCAAAACATAATGAAAATCGATCTTTTAGGTGCCCAAAAGTCGATATGTGTATGCATCTTCTGCACCCGTTTATATCCCAAATTCAACCTCAAAACACCCGAAAATTCAAAATTTTTGTGTCCCAGAAGCGATCTGTACATGCCTACTCAGTCCTAGAATATTTTCAAAATTCAGGCCCAAAACATGCTAAAAATCGATATTTTAGGTGCCCAATGTCGATATCTCAAATTCAGGCCCAAAACACCCGAAAATTCGATATTTTGGGGTTCCAGAAGCGATCTGTACATGCTTACTCCGTGTTAGAGTATTTTCAATATACAGGCCCAAAACATACTGAAAATCGATCTTTTAGGTGCCCAAAAGTCGATATGTGGATGCATCTTCTGTACCCGTTTATATCTCAAATTCAGGCTCCAAACACCCGAAAATTCGATATTTTGGGGTCCCAGAAGCGATCTGTACTTGCCTACTCCGTTTTAGAGTATTTTCAAAATACAGGCCCAAAACATGCTGGGAATCGATATTTTAGGTGCCCAAAGTCAATATGTGCACGCATTTTCTGTACCCGTTTATATCTCAAAATCAGGCTCAAAACACCCGAAAATTCGATATTTTGGGGTCCCAGAAGCGATCTGTACAAGCCTACTCAGTGCTAGAATATTTTCAAAATATAGCCCCAAAACATGCTAAAAATCGATATTTTAGGTGCCCAAAGTCGATATCTCAAATTCAGGCCCAAAACACCCGAAAATTCGATATTTTTTGGTCCCAGAAGCGATCTGTACATGCATACTCAGATACAGGCTCAAAACATTCTAAAAATCGATATTTTAAGTGTCCAAAGTCGATATGTGCATGCATCTTCTGCACCCGTTTATATCCCAAATTCAGGCTCAAAACACCCGAAAATTCGATATTTTTGGGTCCCAGAAGCGATCTGTACATGCCTACTCCGTGTTAGAGTATTTTCAAAATAAAAGCCCAAAACATGCTGAAAATCGATATTTTAGGTGCCCAAATTTAATATGTGCATGCATCTTCTGTACCCGTTTATTTCTCAAATTCAGGCTCAAAACACCCGAAAAATCAGTATTTTTGGGTCCTAGAAGCGATCTGTACTTGCTTACTCCTAGTTAGAATGTTTTCAAGATACAGACCCAAAACATTCTCAAAATCGATATTTTAAGTGCCCAAAAGTCGATATGTGCATGCATCTTCCGTACCTGTTTATATCTCAAATTCAGGCTCAAATCACCCGAAAATTCGATATTTTTGGGTCCCAGAAGCGATCTGTACATGGCTACTCCGTGTTAGAGTATTTTCAAAATACATGCCCAAAACATACAGAAAATCGATATTTTAGGTGCCCAAAAGTCGATATGTGCATGCATCTTCTATACCCGTTTATATCTCAAATTCAGGCTCCAAACGCCCGAAAATTCGATATTGTTTGGTCCCAGAAGCGATCTGTACATGCCTACTCCGATACAGGCCCAAAACATGCTGAAAATCGATATTTTAGGTGCCCAAAGTCAATATGTGTATGCATTTTCTGCACCCGTTTATATCCCAAATTCAACCTCAAAACACCCGAAAATTCGATATTTTTGTGTCCCAGAAGCAATCTGTACATGCTTACTCAGTGCTAGAATGTTTTCAAAATATAGGGTCAAAACACACTAAAAATCGACATTTTAAGTGTCCAAAGTCGATATGTGCATGCATCTTCTGTACCCGTTTATATCTCAAATTCAGGCTCAAAACACTCGAAAATTCGGTATTTTTGGGTCCTAGAAGCGATCTGTACATGCCTACTCCTAGTTAGAATGTTTTCAAGATACAGACCCAAAACATGCTCAAAATCGATATTTTAGGTGCCCAAAAGTCGATATGTGCATGCATCTTCTGTACCCGTTTGTATCTCAAATTCAGGCTCAAAACACCCGAAAATTCGATATTTTGGGGTCCCAGAAGTGATCTGTACATGCTTACTCAGTGCTAGAATATTTTCAAAATATAGGCCCAAAACATGCTAAAAATCGATATTTTCGGTGCCCAAAGTCGATATCTCAAATTTATCCCCAAAACACCCGAAAATTCGATATTTTGGAGTCCCAGAAGCGATTTGTACATGCCTACTCCGTGTTAGAGTATTTTCAAAATACAGGCCCAAAACATACAGAAAATCAATATTTTAAGTGTCCAAAGTCAATATGTGCATGCATCTTCTGTACCCGTTTATATCTCAAATTCAGGCTCCAAACACCCGAAAATTCGATATTTTGGGGTCCCAGAAGCGATCTGTACATGCCTACTCAGATACAGGCCCAAAACATGCTGAAAATCGATATTTTAGGTGCCCAAAGTCAATATGTGTATGCATCTTTTGCACCCGTTTATATCTCAAATTCAACCACAAAACACCCGAAAATTCGATATTATTCGGTCCCAGAAGCGATCTGTACATGCCTACTCAGTGCTAGAATGTTTTCAAAATATAGGCTCAAAACATGCTAAAAATCGATATTTTAAGTGTCTACAGTCGATATGTGCATGCATCTTCTGTACCCGTTTATATCTCAAATTCAGGCTCAAAACACCCGAAAAATCAGTATTTTTGGGTCCTAGAAGCGATCTGTACTTGCCTAATCCTAGTTAGAATGTTTTCAAGATACAGACCCAAAACATGCTCAAAATCGATATTTTAGGTTCCCAAAAGTCGATATGTGCATGCATCTTCCGTACCTGTTTATATCTCAAATTCAGGCTCAAAACACCCGAAAATTCGATATTTTTGGGTCCCAGAAGCGATCTGTACATGCCTACTCCGTGTTAGAGTATTTTCAAAATACAGGCCCAAAACATACAGAAAATCGATATTTTATTTGCCCAAAAGTCGATATGTGCATGCATCTTCTATACCCGTTTATATCTCAAATTCAGGCCCCAAACGCCCGAAAATTCGATATTGTTTGGTCCCAGAAGCGATCTGTACATGCCTACTCCGATACAGGCCCAAAACATGCTGAAAATCGATATTTTAGGTGCCCAAAGTCAATATGTGTATGCATCTTTTGCACCCGTTTATATCTCAAATTCAACCACAAAACACCCGAAAATTCGATATTATTCGGTCCCAGAAGCGATCTGTACATGCCTACTCAGTGCTAGAATGTTTTCAAAATATAGGCTCAAAACATGCTAAAAATCGATATTTTAAGTGTCTACAGTCGATATGTGCATGCATCTTCTGTACCCGTTTATATCTCAAATTCAGGCTCAAAACACCCGAAAAATCAGTATTTTTGGGTCCTAGAAGCGATCTGTACTTGCTTACTCCTAGTTAGAATGTTTTCAAGATACAGACCCAAAACATGCTCAAAATCGATATTTTAAGTGCCCAAAAGTCGATATGTGCATGCATCTTCCGTACCTGTTTATATCTCAAATTCAGGCTCAAATCACCCGAAAAATCGATATTTTTGGGTCCCAGAAGCGATCTGTACATGGCTACTCCGTGTTAGAGTATTTTCAAAATACATGCCCAAAACATACAGAAAATCGATATTTTAGGTGCCCAAAAGTCGATATGTGCATGCATCTTCTATTCCCGTTTATATCTCAAATTCAGGCTCCAAACGCCCGAAAATTCGGTATTTTTGGGTCCTAGAAGCGATCTGTACATGCCTACTCCTAGTTAGAAAGTTTTCTAGATACAGACCCAAAACATGCTCAAAATCGATATTTTAGGTGCCCAAAAGTCGATATGTGCATGCATCTTCTGTACCCGTTTGTATCTCAAATTCAGGCTCAAAAAAACCCGAAAATTCGATATTTAGGGGTCCCAGAAGCGATCTGTACATGCCTACACAGTGCTAGAATATTTTCAAAATATAGGCCCAAAAACATGCTAAAAATCGATATTTTAGGTGCCCAAAGTATATATCTCAAATTCAAGCCCAAAACACCCGAAAATTCGATATTTTGGGGTCGCAGAAGCGATCTGTACATGCCTACTCAGATACAGGCCCAAAACATGCTGAAAATCGATATTTTAGGTGCCCAAAGTCAATATGTGTATGCATCTTATGCACCCGTTTATATCCCAAATTCAACCTCAAAACACCCAAAAATTTGATATTTTTGGGTCCCTGAAGCGATCTGTACATGCCTACTCAGTGCAAGAATGTTTTCAATATATAGGCTTAAAACATGCTAAAAATCGATATTTTAAGTGTCCAAAGTAGGTATGTGCATGAATCTTCTATACCCGTTTATATCTCAAATTCCGGCTCAAAACACCCGAGAATTCGATATTTTTGGGTCCCAGAAGTGATCTGTACATGCCTACTCAGTGCTAGAATACTTTCAAAATGTAGGTCCAAAACATGCTAAAAATCGATATTTAAGGTGCCCAAAGTCGATATATCAAATTCAGGAACAAAACACCCCAAAATTCGATATTTTGGGGTCCCAGAAGCAATCTGTACATGCCTACTCCGTGTTAGAGTATTTTCAAAATACAGGCCCAAAACATACTGAAAATCGATCTTTTAGGTGAACAAAAGTCGATATGTGCATGCATCTTCTGTACCCGTTTATATCTCAAATTCAGGCTCCAAACACCCGAAAATTCGATATTTTGGGGTCCCAGAAGCGATCTGTACATGCCTAATCAGATACAGGCACAAAACATGCTGAAAATCGATATTTTTGGTGCCCAAAGTCAATATGTGTATGCATCTTCTGCACCCGTTTATATCCCAAAATCAACCACAAAACACCTGAAAATTCGATATTTTTGGGTCCCAGAAGCTATCTGTACATGCCTACTCAGTGCTAGAGTGTTTTCAAAATATAGGCTCAAAACATGCTAAAAATCGATATTTTAAGTGTCCAAAGTCGATATATGCATGCATCATCTTTACCCGTTTATATCTCAAAATGTGACTCAAAACACCCGAAAATACGGTATTTTTTGGTCCTAGAAGCGATTTGTACATGCCTACTTCGTGTTAGAGTATTTTCAAAATACAGGCCCAAAACATGCTAAAAAAAAATATTTTAGGTCCCCAAAGTCGATAACTCAAATTTAGGCCCAAAACACCCGAAAATTCGATATTTTGGGGTCCCATAAGTGATCTGTACATGCCTACTCGGTGTTAGAGTATTTTTTTAAAATACAGGCCCAAATCATGCTGAAAATCGATATTTTAGGTACCCAAAATCAATATGTGCATGCATCTTCAGTACCCGTTTATATCTCAAATTCAGGCTCAAAACCCCCAAAAATTCGATATTTTGGGGTCCTTGAAGCGATCTGTACATGCCTACTCCGTGTTAGAGTATTTTCAAAATACAGGCCCAAAACATACTGAAAATCGATATTTTAGGTGCCCAAAGTCAATATGTGCATGCATCTTCTGTACCCGTTTATATCTTAAATTCAGGCTCAAAACACCCGAACATTCAATATTTTGGGGTCCCACAAGCGATCTCTACATACCTACTCATTGCTAGAATATTTTCAAATTATAGGTCCAAAACATGCTAAATATCGATATTTTAGGTGCCTAAAGTTAATATCTCAAATTCAGGCCCAAAACACCCGAAAATTCGATCTTTTTGGGGTCCAAGAAGCGATCTGTACATGCCTACTTCGTGTTAGAGTATTTTCAAAATACAGGCCCAAAACATGCTAAAAAAAAATATTTTAGGTGCCCAAAGTCGATATCTCAAATTAAGGCCCAAAACACCCGAAAATTCGATATTTTGGGGTCCTAGAAGCGATCTGTACATGCCTACTCCGTGTTAGAGTATACTCAAAATACAGGCCCAAAACATGCTGAAAATCGATATTTTAGGTGCCCAAAGTCAATATGTGCATGCATCTTCTGTACCCATTTATATCTCAAATTCAGTCTCAAAACACCCGAAAATTCGATATTTTGGGGTCCCAGAAGCGATCTGTACATGCCTACTTCGTGTTAGAGGATTTTCAAAATATAGGCCCATAACATGCTGAAAATCGATATTTTAGGTGCCCAAAGTTAATATGTACATGCATCTTGTGTACCCGTTTATATCTCAAATTAAGGCTCCAAACACCCGAAAATTCGATATTTTGGGGTCCCAGAAGCAATCTGTACATGCCTACTCCGTGTTAGAATATTTTCAAAATATAGGCCCAAAACATGCTGAAAATCGATCTTTTAGGTGCCCAAAGTCAATATGTGCATGCATCTTCTGTACCCGTTTTTATTTAAAATTTAGGCTCAAAACACCCGAAAATTCGATATTTTGGGGTCCCAGAAGCGATCTGTACATGCCTACTCAGTGCTAGAATATTTTCAAAATATAGGTCCAAAACATGCTAAAAATTGATATTTTAGGTGCCCTAAGTCGATATCTCAAATTCAGGCTCAAAACACCCGAAAATTCGATATTTTGGGGTCCCAGAAGCGATCTGTACATGCCTACTTCGTGTTAGAGTATTTTCAAAATACAGGCCCAAAACGTGCTAAAAATCGATATTTTAGGTGCCCAAAGTCGATATCTCAAATTAAGGGCCAAAACACCCGAAAATTCGATATTTTTGGTTCTAGAAGCGATCTGTACGTGCCTACTCAGTGCTAGAATGTTTTCAAAATATGGGCTCAAAACATGCTAAAAATCGATATTTTAAGTGTCCAAAGTCGATATTTCAAATCCAGGCCCAAAACACACGAAAATTCGATATTTTGGGGTCCCAGAAGCGAACTGTACATGCCTACTCCGTGTTAGAGTATTTTCAAATTACAGGCCTAAAACATACTGAAAATCGATATTTTAGGTGCCAAAAAGTCGATATGTGCATGCATCTTCTGTACCCGTTTATATCTCAAATTCAGGCTCCAAACACCCGAAAATTCGATATTTTGGGGTCCCAGAAGCAATCTGTACATGCCTAATTAGAATGTTTTCAAGATACAGTCCAAAAACATGCTCAAAATCGATATTTTAGGTGCACAAAAGTCGATATGTGCATGCATCTTCAGTACCTGTTTATATCTCAAATTCGTGCTCAAAACATCCGAAAATTCGATATTTTTGTGCCCAAGAAGTGATCTGTACATGCCTACTCAGTGCTAGAATGTTTTCAAAATATAGGCCCAAAACAAGCTAAAAATCGATATTTTAAGTGTCCAAAGTCAATTTGTGCATGCATCTTCTGTACCCGTTTTTATCTCAAATTCAGGCTCAAAACACCCGAAAATTCGATATTTGGGGGTCCCATAAGAGATCTGTACATGCCTACTTAGTGCTAGAATATTTTCAAAATATAGGCCCAAAACATGCTAAAAATCGATATTTTAGGTGCCTAAAGTCGATATCTCAAATTCAGGCCCAAAACACCCGAAAATCGATATTTTGGGGTCCTAGAAGCGATCTGTACAAGCCTACTCAGATACATGCCCAAAACATGCAGAAAATCGATATTTTATGTGCCCAAAGTCAATATGTGTATGCATCTTCTGCATTCGTTTATATCTCAAATTCAACCTCAAAACACTCGAAAATTCGATATTTTTGGGTCCCAGAAGCGATCTGTACATGCCTACTCCTAGTTAGAATATTTTCAAGTTACAGACCCAAAACATGCTTAAAATCGATATTTTCGGTGCCCAAAAGTCGATATGTGCCTGCATCTTCATTACCCGTTTATATCTCAAATTCAGGCCCAAAACACCCAAAAATTCGATATTTTGGGGTTCCTGCAGGGATCTGTACATGCCTACTCCATGTTAGAGTATTTTCATAATACAGGCCGAAAACATACTGAAAATCGATATTTTAGGTGCCCAAAGTCAATATGTGCATGCATCTTCTGTACCCGTTTATATCTTAAATTCAGGCTCAAAACACCCGAAAATTCAATATTTTGGGGACCCAGAAGCGATCTGTACATACCTACTCATTGCTAGAATATTTTCAAAATATAGGTCCAAAACATGCTAAATATCGATATTTTAGGTGCCTAAAGTTGATAACTCAAATTCAGGCCCAAAACACCCGAAAATTCGATCTTTTGGGGTCCCAGAAGCGATCTGTACATGCCTACTCCGTGTTAGAGTATTTTCAAAATACAGGCCCAAAACATACTGAAAATCGATCTTTTAGGTGCCCAAAAGTCGATATGTGCATGCATCTTCTGTACCCGTTTATATCTCAAATTTAGGCTCAAAACACCCGAAAATTCGATACTTTGGGGTCAAAGAAGCGATCTCTACCTGCCTACTTCGTGTTAGAGTATTTTCAAAATACAGGCCCAAAACATGCTAAAAATCGATATTTTAGGTGCCCAAAGTCGATATCTCAAATTAAGGCCCAAAACACCCGAAAATTCGTTATTATGGGGTCCCTGAAGCGATCCGTACATGCCTACTCCGTTTTAGAGTATTTTCAAAATACAGGCCCAAAACATACTGAAAATCGATCTTTTAGGTGCCCAAAAGTCGATATGTGCATGCATCTTCTGTACCCGTTTATATCTCAAATTCAGGCTCAAAACACCCGGAAATTCGGTATTTTTGGGTCCTTGAAGCGATCCATACATGCCTACTCCGTGTTAGAGCATTTTCAAAATACAGGCCCATAACATACTGAAAATCGATCTGTTAGGTGCCCAAAGTCAATATGAGCATGCATCTTCTGTACCCGTTTATATCTTAAATTCAGGCTCAAAACACCCGAAAATTCGATATTTTGGGGTCCCAGAAGCGATCTGTACATACCTACTCATTGCTATAATATTTTCAAAATACAGGCCCAAAACATGCTAAAATTGATATTTTAGGTGCCCAAAGTCGATATCTCAAATTAAGGCCCTAAACACCCGAAAATTCGATAATTTGGGGTCCCAGAAGCGATCTGTACATACCTACTCATTGCTAGAATATTTTCAGAATATAGGCCCAAAACATGCTAAAAATCGATTTTTCAGGTGCCCAAAGTCGATATCTCAATTTCAGGCCCAAAACACCCGAATATTCGATATTTTTGGGTCTAGAAGCGATCTGTACATGCTTACTCAGTGCTAGAACGTTTTCAAAATATAGGCTCAAAACATGCTAAAAATCGATATTTTAAGTGTCCAAAGTCGATATGCGCATGCATCTTCAGTACCCGTTTATATCTCAAATTCAGGCTCAAAACACCCGAAAATTCGATATTTTGGGGTCCCAGAAGCGATCTGTACATGCCCACTCCGTGTTAGAGTATTTTCAAAATACAGGCCCAAAACATACTGAAAATCGATCTTTTAGGTGCCCAAAAGTCGATATCTGCATGCATCTTCTGTACCCGTTTATATCTCAAATTTAGGCTCAAAACGCCCGAAAATTCGATATTTTGGGGTCCTTGAAGCGATCTGTACATGCCTACTCCGTGTTAGAGTATTTTCAAAATACAGGCCCAAAACATACTGAAAATCGATATTTTAGGTGCCCAAAGTCGATATCTCAAATTCAGGCTCAAAACACAAGAAAATTCGATATTTTGGGGTCCCAAAAGCGATCTGTACATGCCTACTTCGTGTTAGAGTATTTTCAAAATACAGGCCCAAAACGTGCTAAAAATCGATATTTTAGGTGCCCAAAGTCGATATCTCAAATTAAGGGCCAAAACACCCGAAAATTCGATATTTCGGGGACCCAGAAGCGATCTGTACATGCCTACTCAGTGCTAGAATATTTTCAAAATGTAGGTCCAAAACATGCTAAAAATTGATATTTTAGGTGCCCTAAGTCGATATCTCGAATTCAGGCTCGAAACACCCGAAAATTCGATATTTTGGGGTCCCAGAAGCGATCTGTACAGGCCCAAAACACCCGAAAATTCGATATTTATGGTTCTAGAAGCGATCTGTACGTGCCTACTCAGTGCTAGAATGTTTTCAAAATATGGGCTCAAAACATGCTAAAAATCGATATTTTAAGTGTCCAAAGTCGATATGTGCATGCATCTTCTGTACCTGTTTATATCTCAAATTCAGGCTCAAAACACCCGAAAATTCGATATTTTTGGGCCCCGGATGCGATCTGTACATGCCTACTCCTAGTTAGAATGTTTTCTAGATACAGACCCAAAACTTGCTAAAAATCGATATTTTCGGTGCCCAAAAGTCGATATGTGCATGCATCTTCAGTACCCGTTTATATCTCAAATTTAGGCTCAAAACGCCCGAAAATTCGATATTTTGGGGTCCTTGAAGCGATCTGTACATGCCTACTCCGTGTTAGAGTATTTTCAAAATACAGGCCCAAAACATACTGAAAATCGATATTTTAGGTGCCCAAAGTCAATATGTGCATGCATCTTCTGTACCCGTTTATATCTCAAATTCAGGCTCAAAACACCCGAACATTCAATATTTTGGGGTCCCACAAGCGATCTCTACTTACCTACTCATTGCTAGAATATTTTCATATTATAGGTCAAAAACATGCTAAATATCGATATTTTAGGTGCCTAAAGTTAATATCTCAAATTCAGGCCCAAAACACCCGAAAATTCGATCTTTTTGGGGTCCAAGAAGCGATCTGTACATGCCTACTTCGTGTTAGAGTATTTTCAAAATACAGGCCCAAAACATGCTAAAAAAAAATATTTTAGGTGCCCAAAGTCGATATCTCAAATTAAGGCCCAAAACACCCGAAAATTCGATATTTTGGGGTCCTAGAAGCGATCTGTACATGCCTACTCCGTGTTAGAGTATACTCAAAATACAGGCCAAAAACATGCTGAAAATCGATATTTTAGGTGCCCAAAGTCAATATGTGCATGCATCTTCTGTACCCATTTATATCTCAAATTCAGTCTCAAAACACCCGAAAATTCGATATTTTGGGGTCCCAGAAGCGATCTGTACATGCCCACTCCGTGTTAGAGTATTTTCAATATACAGGCCCAAAACATGCTGAAAATCGATATTTTAGGTGCCCAAAGTCAATATGTGCATGCATCTTCTGTACCCATTTATATCTCAAATTCAGTCTCAAAACACCCGAAAATTCGATATTTTGGGGTCCCAGAAGCGATCTGTACATGACCACTCCGTGTTAGAGTATTTTCAAAATACAGGCCCAAAACATACTGAAAATCGATCTTTTAGGTGCCCAAAAGTCGATATCTGCATGCATCTTCTGTACCCGTTTATATCTCAAATTTAGGCTCAAAACTCCCGAATATTCGATATTTTGGTGTCCCAGAAGCGATCTGTACATGCCTACTTCGTGTTAGAGTATTTTCAAAATAAAGGCCCAAAACATGCTGAAAATCGATATTTTAGGTACCCAAAGTCAATACGTGCATGCATCTTCTGTACCCGTTTTTATTTCAAATTTAGGCTCAAAACACAAGAAAATTCGATATTTTGGGGTCCCAGAAGCGATTTGTACATGCCTACTTCGTGTTAGAGTATTTTCAAAATAAAGGCCCAAAACATGCTGAAAATCGATATTTTAGGTGCCCAAAGTCAATACGTGCATGCATCTTCTGTACCCGTTTATATCTCAAATTCAGGCTCAAAACACCCGAAAATTCGATATTTTGGGGTCCCAGAAGGGATCTGTACATGCCTACTCAGATACAGGCCCAAAACATGCTGAAAATAGATATTTTAGGTGCCCAAACTCAATATGTGTATGCATCTTTTGCATCCGTTTATATCCCAAATTTAACCTCAAAACACCCGAAAATTCGATATTTTGGGGTCCCAGAAGCGATTTGTACATGTCTACTCCGTGTTAGAGTATTTTCAAAATATAGGCCCAAAACATGCTGAAATCGATCTTTTATGTGCCCAAAGTCAATATGTGCATGCATCTTCTGTACCCGTTTTTATTTAAAATTTAGGCTCAAAACACCAAAAAATTCAATATTTTGGGGTCCCAGAAGCGATCTGTACATGCCTACTCTGTGCTAGAATATTTTCAAAATATAGGCCCAAAACGTGCTAAAAATTAATATTTTAGGTGCCCTAAGTCGATATCTCAAATTCAGGCTCAAAACACCCGAAAATTCGATATTTTGGGGTCCCAGAAGCGATCTGTACATGCCTACTTCGTGTTAGAGTATTTTCAAAATACAGGCCCAAAACGTGCTAAAAATAGATATTTTAGGTGCCCAAAGTCGATATCTCAAATTAAGGGCCAAAACACCCGAAAATTCGATATTTTTGGTTCTAGAAGCGATCTGTACGTGCCTACTCAGTGCTAGAATGTTTTCAAAATATGGGCTCAAAACATGCTAAAAATCGATATTTTAAGTGTCCAAAGTCGATATCTCAAATTCAGGCCCAAAACACCCGAAAATTCGATATTTTTGTTTCTAGAAGCGATCTGTACGTGCCTACTCAGTGCTAGAATGTTTTCAAAATATGGGCTCAAAACATGCTAAAAATCGATATTTTAAGTGTCCAAAGTCGATATGTGCATGCATCTTCTGTACCTGTTTATATCTCAAATTCAGGCTCAAAACACCCGAAAATTCGATATTTTGGGGTCCCTGAAGCGATCTGGACTTGCCTACTCCGTGTTAGAGTATTTTCAAAATACAGGCCCAAAACATGCTGCAAATCGATATTTTAGGTGCCCAAAGTCAATATGTGCATGCATCTTCTGTACCCGTTTATATCTCAAATTCAGGCTCAAAACACCCGAAAATTCGATATTTTTGGGTACCAGAAGCGATCTGTACATGCCTACTCAGTGCTAGAATATTTTCAAAATATAGGTCCAAAACATGCTAAACATCGATATTTTAAGTGCCTAAAATCGATATCTCAAATTCAGTCTCAAAACACCCGAAAATTCGATATTTTGGGGTCCCAGAAGCGATCTGTACATGCCCACTCCGTGTTAGAGTATTTTCAAAATACAGGCCCAAAACATGCTGAAAATCGATATTTTAGGTGCCCAAAGTCAATATGTGCATGCATCTTCTGTACCCATTTATATCTCAAATTCAGTCTCAAAACACCCGAAAAATCGATATTTTGGGGTCCCAGAAGCGATCTGTACATGCCCACTCCGTGTTAGAGTATTTTCAAAATACAGGCCCAAAACATACTGAAAATCGATCTTTTAGGTGCCCAAAAGTCGATATCTGCATGCATCTTCTGTACCCGTTTATATCTCAAATTTAGGCTCAAAACACCCGAATATTCGATATTTTGGGGTCCCAGAAGCGATCTGTACATGCCTACTTCGTGTTAGAGTATTTTCAAAATAAAGGCCCAAAACATGCTGAAAATCGATATTTTAGGTGCCCAAAGTCAATACGTGCATGCATCTTCTGTACCCGTTTTTATTTGAAATTTAGGCTCAAAACACAAGAAAATTCGATATTTTGGGGTCCCAGAAGCGATCTGTACATGCCTACTTCGTGTTAGAGTATTTTCAAAATAAAGGCCCAAAACATGCTGAAAATCGATATTTTAGGTGCCCAAAGTCAATACGTGCATGCATCTTCTGTACCCGTTTATATCTCAAATTCAGGCTCAAAACACCCGAAAATTCGATATTTTGGGGTCCCAGAAGGGATCTGTACATGCCTACTCAGATACAGGCCCAAAACATGCTGAAAATAGATATTTTAGGTGCCCAAACTCAATATGTGTATGCATCTTTTGCACCCGTTTATATCCCAAATTTAACCTCAAAACACCCGAAAATTCGATATTTTGGGGTCCCAGAAGCGATTTGTACATGCCTACTCCGTGTTAGAGTATTTTCAAAATATAGGCCCAAAACATGCTGAAATCGATCTTTTATGTGCCCAAAGTCAATATGTGCATGCATCTTCTGTACCCGTTTTTATTTAAAATTTAGGCTCAAAACACCAAAAAATTCGATATTTTGGGGTCCCAGAAGAGATCTGTACATGCCTGCTCTGTGCTAGAATATTTTCAAAATATAGGCCCAAAACGTGCTAAAAATTGATATTTTAGGTGCCCTAAGTCGATATCTCAAATTCAGGCTCAAAACACCCGAAAATTCGATATTTTGGGGTCCCAGAAGCGATCTGTACATGCCTACTTCGTGTTAGAGTATTTTCAAAATACAGGCCCAAAACGTGCTAAAAATCGATATTTTAGGTGCCCAAAGTCGATATCTCAAATTAAGGGCCAAAACACCCGAAAATTCGATATTTTTGGTTCTAGAAGCGATCTGTACGTGCCTACTCAGTGCTAAAATGTTTTCAAAATATGGGCTCAAAACATGCTAAAAATCGATATTTTAAGTGTCCAAAGTCGATATCTCAAATTCAGGCCCAAAACACCCGAAAATTCGATATTTTTGGTTCTAGAAGCGATCTGTACGTGCCTACTCAGTGCTAGAATGTTTTCAAAATATGGGCTCAAAACATGCTAAAAATCGATATTTTAAGTGTCCAAAGTCGATATGTGCATGCATCTTCTGTACCTGTTTATATCTCAAATTCAGGCTCAAAACACCCGAAAATTCGATATTTTGGGGTCCCTGAAGCGATCTGGACATGCCTACTCCGTGTTAGAGTATTTTCAAAATACAGGCCCAAAACATGCTGCAAATCGATATTTTAGGTGCCCAAATTCAATATGTGCATGCATCTTCTGTACCCGTTTATATCTCAAATTCAGGCTCAAAACACCCGAAAATTCGATATTTTTGGGTACCAGAAGCGATCTGTACATGCCTACTTCGTGTTAGAGTATTTTCAAAATACAAGCCCAAAACATGCTAAAAAAAAAATATTTTAGGTGCCCAAAGTCGATATCTCAAATTAAGGCCCAAAACACCCTAAAATTCGATATTTTGGGGTCCTAGAAGCGATCTGCACATGCCTACTCCGTGTTAGAGTATTTTCAAAATACTGGCCCAAAACATGCTGAAATTCGATATTTTAGGTGCCCAAAGTCAATATGTGCATGCATCTTCTGTACCCGTTTATATCTCAAATTCAGTCTCAAAACACCCGAAAATTTGATATTTTTGGGTCCCAGAAGCGATCTGTACATGCCTACTCAGTGCTAGAATATTTTCAAAATATAGGTCCAAAACATGCTACATATCGATATTTTAGGTGCCTAAAGTCGATATCTCAAATTCAGGCCCAAAACACCCGAAAATTCGATATTTTTGGGTCCCAGAAGCGATCCGTACATGCCCACTCCGTGTTAGAGTATTTTCAAAATACAGGCCCAAAACATACTGAAAATCGATCTTTTAGGTGCCCAAAAGTCGATATGTGCATGCATCTTCTGTACCCGTTGATATCTCAAATTTAGGCTCAAAACACCCGAAAATTCGATATTTTGGGGTCCCAGAAGCGATCTGTACATGCCTACTTCGTGTTAGAGGATTTTCAAAATACAGGACCATAACATGCTGAAAATCGATATTTTAGGTGCCCAAAGTCAATATGTACATGCATCTTGTGTACCCGTTTATATCTCAAATTAAGGCTCCAAACACCCGAAAACTCGATATTTTGGGGTCCCAGAAGCGATCTGTACATGCCTACTCCGTGTTAGAGTATTTTCAAAATAAAGGCCCAAAACATGCTAAAAATCGATATTTTAGGTGCCCAAAGTCAATATGTGCATGCATCTTCTGTACCCGTTTATATCTCAAATTCTGGCTCAAAACACCCGAAAATTCGATATTTTGGGGTCCCAGAAGGGATCTGTACATGCCTACTCAGATACAGGCCCAAAACATGCTGAAAATAGATATTTTAGGTGCCCAAACTCAATATGTGTATGCATCTTTTGCACCCGTTTATATCCAAAATTTAACCTCAAAACACCCGAAAATTCGATATTTTGGGGTCCCAGAAGCGATTTGTACATGCCTACTCCGTGTTAGAGTATTTTCAAAATATAGGTCAAAAACATGCTGAAAATCGATCTTTTAGGTGCCCAAAGTCAATATGTGCATGCATCTTCTGTACCCGTTTTTATTTTAAATTTAGGCTCAAAACACCCGAAAATTCGATATTTTGGGGTCCCAGAAGCGATCTGTACATGCCTACTCAGTGCTAGAATATTTTCAAAATATAGGCCCAAAACGTGCTAAAAATTGATATTTTAGGTGCCCTAAGTCGATATCTCAAATTCTGGCTCAAAACACCCGAAAATTCGATATTTTGGGGTCCCAGAAGCGATCTGTACATGCCTACTTCGTGTTAGAGTATTTTCAAAATACGGGCCCAAAACGTGCTAAAAATCGATATTTTAGGTGCCCAAAGTCGATATCTCAAATTAAGGGCCAAAACACCCGAAAATTCGATATTTTGGGGTCCCAGAAGCGATCTGTACATACCTACTCATTGCTAAAATATTTTCAAAACATAGGTCCAAAACATGTTAAAAATCGATATTTCAGGTGCCCAAAGTTGATATCTCAAATTCAGGCTCAAAACACACGAAAATTTGATATTTTTGGGTCCCAGAAGCGATCTGTACATGCCTACTCAGTGCTAGAATATTTTCAAAATATAGGTCCAAAACATGCTAAAAATCGATATTTTAGGTGCCCAAAGTCGATATCTCAAATTCAGGCCCAAAACACCCGAAAATTCGATATTTTTGGTTCTTGAAGCGATCTGTACGAGCCTACTCAGTGCTAGAATGTTTTCAAAATATGGGCTCAAAACATGCTATAAATCGATATTTTAAGTGTCCAAAGTCGATATGTGCATGCATCTTCTGTACCTGTTTATATCTCAAATTCAGGCTCAAAACACCCGAAAATTCGGTATTTTTGGGTCCTGGAAGCGATCTGTACATGCCTACTCCTAGTTAGAATGTTTTCTAGATACAGACCCAAAACATGCTCAAAATCGATATTTTCGGTGCCCAAAAGTCGATATGTGTATGCATCTTCAGTACCCGTTTATATCTCAAATTCAGGCTCAAAACACCCGAAAATTCGGTATTTTTGGGTCCTGGAAGCGATCTGTACATGCCTACTCCTAGTTAGAATGTTTTCTAGATACAGACCCAAAACATGCTCAAAATCGATATTTTCGGTGCCCAAAAGTCGATATGTGTATGCATCTTCAGTACCCGTTTATATCTCAAATTCAGGCTCAAAACACCCGAAAATTCGATATTTTGGGGTCCCAGAAGCGATCTGTACATGCCTACTTCGTGTTAGAGTATTTTCAAAATACAAGCCCAAAACATGCTAAAAAAAAATATTTTAGGTGCCCAAAGTCGATATCTCAAATTAAGGCCCAAAACACCCAAAAATTCGATATTTTGGGGTCCTAGAAGCGATCTGTACATGCCTACTCCGTGTTAGAGTATTTTCAAAATACAGGCCCAAAACATGCCGAAAATCGATATTTTAGGTGCCCAAAGTCAATATGTGCATGCATCTTCTGTACCCGTTTATATCTCAAATTCAGTCTCAAAACACCCGAAAATTCGATATTTTGGGGTCCCAGAAGCGATCTGTACATACCTACTCATTGCTAAAATATTTTCAAAACATAGGCCCAAAACATGTTAAAAATCGATATTTCAGGTGCCCAAAGTTGATATCTCAAATTCAGGCTCAAAACACCCGAAAATTTGATATTTTAGGGTCCCAGAAGCGATCTGTACATGCCTACTCAGTGCTAGAATATTTTCAAAATATAGGTCCAAAACATGCTAAAAATCGATATTTTAGGTGCCCAAAGTCGATATCTCAAATTCAGGCCCAAAACACATGAAAATTCGATATTTTTGGTTCTAGAAGCGATCTGTACGTGCCTACTCAGTGCTAGAATGTTTTCAAAATATAGGCTCAAAACATGATAAAAAATCGATATTTTAAGTGTCCAAAGTCGATATGTGCATGCATCTTCTGTACCCGTTTATATCTCAAATTCATGCTCAAAACACACGAAAATTAGGTATTTTTGGGTCCTGGAAGCGATCTGTATATGCCTATACCTAGTTAGAATGTTTTCTAGATACAGACCCAAAACATGCTCAAAATCGATCTTTTAGGTACCCAAAAGTCGATATGTGCATGCATCTTCGGTACCCGTTTATACCTCAAATTGAGGCTTCAAACACCCGAAAATTCGATATTTTGAAGTCCCAGAAGCGATCTGTACATGCCCACTCCGTGTTAGAGAATTTTCAAAATACAGGCCCAAAACATGCTGAAAATCGATCTTTTATGTGCCCAAAGTCAATATGTACATGCATCTTGTGTACCTGTCTATATCTCAAATTAAGGCTCCAAACACCCGAAAATTCGATATTTTGGGGTCCCAGAAACGATCTGTACATGCCTATTCCATGTTAGAGTATTTTCAAAATACAGGCCCAAAACATGCTGAAAATCGATATTTTAGGTGCCCAAAGTCAATACGTGCATGCATCTTCTGTACCCGTTTATATCTCAAATTCAGGCTCAAAACACCCAAAAATTCGATATTTTGGGGTCCCAGAAGGGATCTGTACATGCCTACTCAGATACAGGCCCAAAACATGCTGAAAATAGATATTTTAGGTGCCCAAACTCAATATGTGTATGCATCTTTTGCTTTGCGCAGTGGCAATATCGTAACCAATGAGGTCGAGGATTGCTACTGTGCTTAACTGCTGTCAGTATTGGGAAAAGCTAGAACCTCGGTTGCCTACCCCTCCCCAGGAAGGGTATGTAAGCCTTACCCCGCCTCCAAGCGGTGACCTCGGGGGTACACCTCCTTTTTTTATCTAGTTTTTATCCATTCAGGAGGTGGAGCCAAAGGGGAAGGCGGTGTGGGGGTGAGACCTAGCTTCCCCCACATATAGGTTTTAAGGTTTTTATTGTATTTTTATTGTATTTTAGTGTTTTTAAGATTTTAATTTCTATGACTGCATGTTTTTATATTTTGTGATAATTTCTTTTAAATTTATGACCTTGTTTTTAGCTTCTGACAATGCCGACGGCCCGTGTCCCTCCGGGAATGAGCACTGCATTGGCCTTGCCAGCCATCAGTGGCCCCCCAATGGGGGAGTGGACAGATATGGCTACTGGCGGGGGAGGGTCTCCGGGTTGCCCTGTAGAGGGAGTAGGGAAGAGGGATTGTATGAGAGTGGTAGCTATGAATGTGAATGGAATGACGGATGGGACCAAGAGGCGAGAGATTGTAGAATGTTTTAAGAAAGGAAGAGTGGATGTGATGGGAGTGACGGAGACACACGTGAAAGGATGTGGAGTGGTTGAGTGTCAGGAAGGAAGGGAGAGTGGACTGTGGGAGGGAATGGAGGGAGGAGTAGTATGGACGGGTATGAATGAAAAGAGTAAAGGAAGAGGGAAGGAAGGGTGTGCGCTGTTGGTGTCTCCGTGGGTGTGGAAGGGAGTGGATGGACATGGGTGGAATGGATCGAGGATTGTATGGATGACTGGAAAGATTGGCTTGGTGAAGTATGCTTGGGTGTGTGCTTATGCACCAGTGAATGAAAAGAGTAAGACAGGGAGAGAGAAGATGAGAGTGTTTTGGGAAGAGCTGAATGCATGTCTGAGAGGAATTGATAATGGAAGGAGAATAGTGATGATGGGAGACATGAATGGAAAGGTGGGAGGTGAGGAAGTGGGGAATATTGTGGGTAAATGGGGTGTAGAAGGAACAAATGAGAATGGTGAGTATCTGGTGGATGTCTGTGCTGAGAGAGGGTTGTTCTTGGCGAACACCTTCTTTCAGCACAAGATGATCCACTGGTATACATGGAAGAGAAGGGATGAGAGAGGAGAGCAGAAGAGTTTGATTGATTATGTGGCAGTGGATGAAAGGTTGAGGAAGGATGTGTATGACGCAAAAGTAGTGAGAGGAATGGTCCATTGCTCCGACCATTTTGCGGTGTTGGTGAGGATGAAGGTTAGGGTTAAGTGGGAATATAGTAGGAGGGATGAAGGGGTGAGGAATAAGAGGGTGGTGGCTAGTGGGAAATTAGACGTAGAAGAGTATAGGGAGGAATATAAGAGGAGGGTGGGTGAGGCGCTGGGGGATGTAAGGATGGGGATAGGGGAGGGAGTGGGAGTGAATGCGGTGTATGAAATGATTAAGATGAGAGTATTAAGGACAGCAGCAGAGGTAGTAGGATATAAGTCACAGAAGAGGGGCAAGAAAGGGAGTGCTTGGTGGACAGAAGAAGTGAAAGATGCTGTAGAGGATAAGAGGAAGGCATATCGGAGAACACTACAGAGGAATGTGCCGGAAGAAGTGAGAGAGAGATGGAAAAGAGAATATAATGTGTGTAAGAGACAAGTGAAAATGATGGTGAGTGAGAGTAAAAGGAGAGTGGATGAGGAGTTTGGTATGAAGCTGAGTGAAAAGTTTAAAGAGAACAAGAAATTATTCTGGAAGGAGGTTAAAAGAGAAAGAGGAGAAGGAAAGTCTGGTAGTGTGAGAATGAAGAGAGAGGATGGAGTTACTGTGAGTAGAAGTGAGGAAGTGAAAGAAGTGTGGAAGAGGCATTTTGATGGTCTGATGAATGGGGGGACGGGAGGGGAGGCGGTAGTGACATGCATGGGGATGGAGGCAGGTGGTAGACGACAGGGTGTACAGGGAGATTTAGGAAGGGAAGAGGTTAGGAAAGCAATAGGAAAGTTGAAGATGGGAAAGGCACAAGGGGTGGATGGGATAACTGCTGAAATGTTAAAGTGTGGGGGGGAGGTAGTGGTGGAGTGGATGTTGCTTATATGTACATTGGCCTGGAGGCAGGGAGAGGTGCCAGAGGATTGGAGGAGAGCCATAATTGTACCTTTGTATAAGGGGAAGGGAAGTAAGGATGAGTGTGGTAGCTATAGGGGAATAAGCCTTCTTAGTGTACCGGGGAAGGTTTACGGGAAGGTTCTGACTGAGAGACTGATGGAAGTAACAGGGAATAAAGTTAGTGAGGAGCAGGGAGGGTTCAGAAAGGGTAGAGGATGTGTGGACCAAATATTTGCATTAAAATCAATAGTGGAGAAGTATATTGGGAAGGGTAAGAAGTTATATGCTGCCTTCATGGACTTGGAGAAGGCATACGATAGGGTTGATAGGAAAGCTATGACAGAGGTGTTGAGAATTTATGGAGTTGGGGGGCCTTTACTGAAAGGCATTGAGGCTTTTTATGCAGATGCAAAAGCATGTGTACGGGTAGAGGGTGATCTAAGTGAGAGTTTTAATATTAGTGTAGGGCTGAGACAGGGGTGTGTTATGTCACCATGGCTGTTCAATATATATATGGATGGTTGTATGAGAGAGGTGAAAGCCAAAGTGAATGGTCTGGGGGTGAAGTTGAGGTTGAATGAAGCAAATTGGTCCCTGGTGGCAAGTTTGTTTGCGGATGACACTGTGCTGATGGCTGAGAATGAAAGGAATTTACAGAGAGTGGTGGACGAATTTCAGTCTGTGTGTAAACGAAGGAAATTGAAGGTGAATGTGGGTAAAAGTAAAGTGATGGTATTTGAAAGAGCAGAAACTGAAGTGATTGACTTTGCTACACCTTACAGAGTGGCTGTACCAACTGGGACGAAGTGTGAGATAACTCTGAGGGGTGAGAGGATGGAGGAAGTGAAGGAGTTTAAGTACCTGGGTACAGTTATGTGTAAACATGGAAGTATGGAAGGAGAAATTAGGGAGAGAGCAGTGAAGGGTAGACAGGTCATAGGATCACTGGGGAGGATTATGAAGGGTAGAAGTGTGAGTATGGAAGTGAAAAGGGGACTACGAAATAGTATAATCCTGCCAACACTGACATATGCGTCGGAGACATGGACATGGAATAGGGCGCATCAGTCTAGAATAGGTGCTGTGGAAATGAGTTACTTGAGAGGAGCATGTGGACTTACTAGATGGGATGGAGAAAGTAATGAGAGTGTATATGAGAGATGTGGTATGAGTGAGAAGGCAATTGGTATTGAGTGTGGAGTGGTTGAGAGAGTGAAACGTAATACATTGAGATGGTATGGACATGTGGAGAGAATGCAAGGCGAGGAATTTGTAAAGAAGGTGTATGGAAGTGAAGTTGTGGGACCTGGTGTGAGAGGCAGACCTCCGGTTAGATGGCAGAACAGAGTGGAAGAGTATGTAAAGGAGAGAAACATGAGGGGCAGAGGAGGGCTTGAACAAGTAAGGAGGGAGTGTTGGAACAGGGAGAACTGGAGACACTTCTGCCGTGGCCACCCCCTTGAGGGGAGTTCCCGGAGGGAACGAGGCGTCGGAGCTATAGATATAGATAGATAGATAGATCTTTTGCACCCGTTTATATCCCAAATTTATCCTCAAAACACCCGAAAATTCAATATTTTGGGGTCCCAGAAGCGATATGTACATGCCAACTCCGTGTTAGAGTTTTTTTTTTAATTCATACCCAAAACATACTTAAAATCGATATTTTAGGTGCCCAAAGTCAATACGTGCATGCATCTTCTGTACCCGTTTATATCTCAAATTCAGGTTCAAAACACCCGAAAATTAGATATTTTGGGGTCCCAGAAGCGATCTGTACATGCCTACTCAGGCTAGAATATTTCCAAAATGTAGGCCCAAAACATGCTAAAAATCGATAATATAGGTGCCCAAAGTCGATATCTCAAATTCAGGCCCAAAACACCTGAAAATTCGATATTGTGGGGTCGCAGATGCGATCTGTACATGCCTACTCAGTGCTAGAATATTTTCAAAATATAGGTCCAAAACATGCTAAAAATCGATATTTTAGGTGCCCAAAGTCGATATCTCAAATTCAGGCCCAAAACACATGAAAATTCGATATTTTTGGTTCTAGAAGCGATCTGTACGTGCCTACTCAGTGCTACAATGTTTTCAAAATATAGGCTCAAAACATGATAAAAAATCGATATTTTAAGTGTCCAAAGTCGATATGTGCATGCATCTTCTGTACCCGTTTATATCTCAAATTCATGCTCAAAACACCCGAAAATTAGGTATTTTTGGGTCCTGGAAGCGATCTGTACATGCCTACTCCTAGTTAGAATGTTTTCTAGATAAAGACCCAAAACATGCTCAAAATCGATCTTTTAGGTACCCAAAAGTCGATATGTGCATGCATCTTCGGTACCCGTTTATATCTCAAATTCAGGCTTCAAACACCCGAAAATTCGATATTTTGAAGTCCCAGAAGCGATCTGTACATGCCTACTCCGTGTTAGAGTATTTTCAAAATACAGGCCCAAAACATGCTGAAAATCGATCTTTTATATGCCCAAAGTCAATATGTACATGCATCTTGTGTACCTGTCTATATCTCAAATTAAGGCTCCAAACACCCGAAAATTCGATATTTTGGGGTCCCAGAAGCGATCTGTACATGCCTATTCCATGTTAGAGTATTTTCAAAATACAGGCCCAAAACATGCTGAAAATCGATATTTTAGGTGCCCAAAGTCAATACGTGCATGCATCTTCTGTACCCGTTTATATCTCAAATTCAGGCTCAAAACACCCAAAAATTCGATATTTTGGGGTCCCAGAAGGGATCTGTACATGCCTACTCAGATACAGGCCCAAAACATGCTGAAAATAGATATTTTAGGTGCCCAAACTCAATATGTGTATGCATCTTTTGCACCCGTTTATATCCCAAATTTATCCTCAAAACACCCGAAAATACAATATTTTGGGGTCCCAGAAGCGATATGTACATGCCAACTCCGTGTTAGAGTTTTTTTTTTTATTCATACCCAAAACATACTTAAAATCGATATTTTAGGTGCCCAAAGTCAATACGTGCATGCATCTTCTGTACCCGTTTATATCTCAAATTCAGGTTCAAAACACCCGAAAATTCGATATTTTGGGGTCCCAGAAGCGATCTGTACATGCCTACTCAGTGCTAGAATATTTCCAAAATGTAGGCCCAAAACATGCTAAAAATCGATAATATAGGTGCCCAAAGTCGATATCTCAAATTCAGGCCCAAAACACCCGAAAATTCGATATTTTGGGGTACCAGAAGCGATCTGTACATGCCTACTCCGTGTTAGCGTATTTTCAAAATACAGGCCCAAAACATGCTGAAAATCGATATTTTAGGTGCCCAAAGTCAATATGTGCATGGATCTTCTGTCCCCGTTTATATCACAAATTCAGGCTCAAAACACCCCAAAATTCGGTATTTCGGGGTCCTAGAAGCGATCTGTACATGCCTAGTCCTAGTTAGAATGTTTTCAAGATACAGACCCAAAACATGCTCAAAATCGATATTTTAGGTGCCCAAAGTCAATACGTGCATGCATCTTCGGCACCAGATTATATTCCAAATTCATCCTCAAAACACCTGAAAATATGATATTTTGGGTTCCCAGAAGCGATCTGTACATGCCTAATAAGTGCTAGAATATTTTCAAAATATAGGCTCAAAACATGCTGAAATTCGATCTTTTAGGTGTCCAAAGTCAATATGTGCATTCATCTTCTGTACCCGTTTATATCTCAAATTCAGGCTCAAAACACCCGAAAATTCGATATTTTGGGGTCCCTGAAGCGATCTGCACATGCCTACTCAGTGCTAGAATATTTTCAAAATATAGACCTAAAACATGCTAAAAATCAATATTTTAGGTGCCCAGAGTCGATATCTCAAATTCAGGCCCAAAACACCTGAAAATCCGATATTTTGGGGTCCCAGAAGCGATCTGTACATGCCTACTCCGTGTTAGAGTATTTTCAAAATACAGGCCCAAAACATGCTGAAAATCGATATTTTAGGTGCCCAAAGTCAATATGTGTAAGCATCTTCTGCACCCGTTTATATAATCCAAATTCAACCTCAAAACACCTGAAAATTCGATATTGTGGGGTCGCAGATGCGATCTGTACATGCCTACCCCGTGTTAGAGAATTTTCTGAATACAGGCGCAAAACATGCTAAAAATCGATCTTTTTGGTGCCCAAAGTCAATATTTGCATACATCTTCTGTACCCGTAAATATCTCAAATTCAGACTCCATACACCCGAAAATTCGATATTTTGGGGTCCCAGAAGCGATCTGTACATGCCTGCTCCATGTTAGAGTATTTTCAAAATACAGGCCCAAAACATACTGAAAATCGATATTTTAAGTCTGCAAAGTCGATATGTGCATGCATCTTCAGTACCAGTTTATATCTCAAATTCAACCTCAAAACACCCGAAAATTCGATATTTTGGGGTCCCAGAAGCGATCTGTACATGCCTACTCAGTGCTAGAATTTTTTTTAAAATATAGGCTCAAAACATGCTAAAAATCGATATTTTTAGGGCCCAAAGTCGTACTTTTGTACCCGTTTATATCTTAAATTCAGGCTCAAAACACTCGAAAATTCGGTATTTTTGGGTCCTAGAAGCGATATGTACATGTCTACTCCTAGTTAGAATGTTTTCAAGATACAGACCCAAAACATGCTCAAAATCGATATTTTAGGTGCCCAAAGTTGATATGTGCATGCATCTTCAGTACCCGTTTATATATCAAATTCAGGGTCAAAACACCCGAAAATTCGGTATTTCGGTGTCCTAGAAGCGATCAGTACATGCCTACTCCTAGTTAGAATGTTTTCAAGATACAGACCCAAAACATACTTAAAAATCGATATTTTAGGTGCCCAAAAGTCGATATGTGCATGCATCTTCAGTACCCGTTCATATCTCAAATTCAGGCTGAAAACACCCGAAAATTCGATATTTTGAGGTCCCAGAAGCGATCTGTACATGCCTACTCCGTGTTAGAGTATTTTCAAAATACAGGCCCAAAACATGCTGAAAATCGATATTTTAGGTGCCCAAAAGTCGATATGTGCATGCATCTTCAGTACCCGTTTATATATCAAATTCAGGCTCAAAACACCCGAAAATTCGATATTTTGGGGTCCCAGAAGCGATCTGTACATGCCTACTCAGTGCTAGAATATTTTCAAAATATAGACCCAAAACATGCTAGAAATAGATATTTTAGGTGCCCAAAGTCGATATCTCAAATTCAGGCCCAAAACACCCGAAAATCCGATATTTTGGAGTCCCAGAAGCGATCTGTACATGTCTACTCCGTGTTAGAGTATTTTCAAAATACAGGCCCAAATTACTGTATACTGAAAATCGATCTTTTAGGTGCCCAAATTCGATATGTGCATACATCTTCTGTTTCCGTTTATATCTCAAATTCAGGTTCCAAACACCCGGAAATTCGATATTTTGGGGTCCCAGAAGCGATCTGTACATGCCTACTCAGATACAGGCCCAAAACATGCTGAAAATCTATATTTTAGGTGCCCAAAGTCGATATGTGTATGCATCTTCTGCAACCGTTTATATCCCAAATTCAACCTCAAAACACCCGAAAATTCGATATTTTTGGGTCCCAGAAGCGATCTGTACATGCCTCCTCAGGGCTAGAATGTTTTCAAAATATAGGCTCAAAACATGCTCAAAATCGATATTTTAGGTGCCCAAAAGTTTGTATGTGCATGCATCTTCAGTACCCGTTTATATCTCAAATTCAGGCTCAAAACACCCGAAAATTTGATATTTTGGGGTCCCAAAAGCGATCTGTACATGCCTACTCAGTGCTAGAATAATTTCCAAAAATAGGCCCAAAACATGCTAAAAATCGATATTTTAGGTGCCCAAAGTCGATATCTCAAATTCAGGCCAAAAACACCCGAAAATTCGTTATTTTGGGGTCCCAGAAGCGATCTGTACATGCCTAATCCGTGTTAGAGTATTTTCAAAATACAGGCCCAAAACATACTGAAAATCGATCTTTTAGGTGCCCAAAAGTCAATATGTGCATGCATCTTCTGTACCCGTTTAAATCTCAAATTCAGGTTCCAAACTCCCGGAAATTCGATATTTTGGGGTCCCTGAAGCGATCTGTACATGCCTATTCAGATACAGGCCCAAAACATGCTGAAAATCGATATTTTAGGTGCCCAAAGTCAATATGTGTATGCATCTTCTGCAACCGTTTATATCCCAAATTCAACCCCAAAACACCCAAAAATTCGATATTTTTCGGTCCCAGAAGCGATCTGTACATGCCTACTCAGTGCTAGAATGTTTTCAAAATATAGGCTCAAAACAAGCTAAAAATCGATATTTTTAGTGTCCAAAGTCGATCTTCTGTACCCGTTTATATCTTAAATTTAGGCTCAAAACACCCGAAAATTCAGTATTTTTGGGTCCTAGAAGCGATATGTACATGCCTACTCCTAGTTAGAATGTTTTCAAGATACAGACCCAAAATATGCTCAAAATCGATATTTTAGGTGCCCACAAGTCGATATGTGCATGCATCTTCAGAACCCGTTTATATCTCAAATTCAGGCTCAAAACACCGGCAAATTCGATATTTTGAGGTCCCAGAAGCGAACTGTACATGCCTACCCCGTGTTAGAGTATTTTCAAAATACAGACTCAAAACATGCTCAAAATCGATATTTTAAGTGTCCAAAGTCGATATGTGCATACATCTTCTGTACCCGTTTATATCTCAAATTCAGGCTCAAAACCCCCCAAAAATTCGGTATTTTTGGGTCCTTGAAGCGATCTGTACATGCCTACTCCTAGTAAGAATGTTTTCAAGATACAGACCCAAAACATGCTCAAAATCGATATTTTAGGAGCCCCAAAGTCGATATGTGCATGCATCTTCTGTACCCGTTTATATCTCAAATTCAGGCCCAAAACACCTGAAAATTTGATATTTTGGGGTCCCAGAAGCGATCTGTACATGCCTACTAAGTGCTAGAATGTTTTCAAAATATAGGCTCAAAACATGCTAAAAATCGATATTTTAAGTGTTCAAAGTTGATATGTACATACATCTTCTGTACCCGTTTATATCTCAAATTCAGGCTCAAAAAACCCGAAAATTCGATATTTTGGGGTCCCAGAAGCGATCTGTACATGCCTACTCAGTGCTAGAATATTTTCAAAATATAGACCCAAAACATGCACAAAATCGATATTTTAAGTGTCCAAAGTCAATATGTGCATGCATCTTCTGTACCCGTTTATATCTCAAATTCAGGCTCAAAACACCCGAAAATTCGATATTTTGGAGTCCCAGAAGCGATATGTACATGCTTACTCCGTGTTAGAGTATTTTCAAAATATAGGCTCAAAACATGCTAAAAATCGATATCTTAAGTGTCCAAAGTCTATATGTGTATGCATCTTCTGTACCCGTTTATATCTCAAATTCAGGATCAAAACACCCAAAAATTCGGTATTTCGGGGTCCTAGAAGCGATCAGTACATGCCTACTCCTAGTTAGAATGTTTTCAAGATACAAACCCAAAACATACTTAAAAATCGATATTTTAGGTGCCCAAAAGTCGATATGTGCCTGCATCTTCTGTACACGTTTATATCTTAAATTCAACCTCAAAACACCCTAAAATTCGATGTTTTTGGGTCCCCGAAGTGATCTGTACATGCCTACTCAGTGCTAGAATTTTTTTTTAAATATAGGCTCAAAACATGCTAAAAATAGATATTTTTAGTGTCCAAAGTCGTACTTTTGTACCCGTTAATATCTTAAATTCAGGCTCAAAACACTCGAAAATTCGGTTTTTTTGGGTCCTAGAAGCGATATGTACATGCCTACTCCTAGTTAGAATGTTTTCAAGATACAGACCCAAAACATGCTCAAAATCGATATGTTAGGTGCCCAAAGTTGATATGTGCATGCATCTTCAGTACCCGTTTATATATCAAATTCAGGGTCAAAACACCCGAAAATTCAATATTTTGGGGTCCAAAAAGCGATCTGTACATGCCTACTCACTGCTAGAATATTTTCAAAATATAGTCCCAAAACATGCTAAAAATCGATATTTTAGGTGCCTAAAGTCGATATCTCAAATTCAGGCCCAAAACACCCGAAAATTCGATATTTTGGGGTCCCAGAATCGATCTGTACATGCTTACTCCATATTAGAGTATTTTCAAAATACAGGCCCAAAACATACTGAAAATCGATCTTTTAGGTGCCCAAAAGTCGATATGTGCATGCATCTTCTGTACCCGTTTATATCTCAATTTCAGGTTCCAAACACCCGGAAATTCGATATTTTGGGGTCCCAGAAGCGATCTGTACTGGTTTATTCAGATACAGGCCCAAAACATGCTGAAAATCGATATTTTAGGTGCCCAAAGTCAATATGTGCATGCATCTTCTGTTCCCGTTTATATCTCAAATTCAGGCTCAAAACACCCGAAAATTCGATATTTTGGAGTCCCAGAAGCGATACGTACATGCTTACTCCGTGTTAGAGTATTTTCAAAATATAGGCTCAAAACATGCTAAAAATCGATATTTTAAGTGTCCAAAGTCGATATGTGCATGCATCTTCTGTACCCGTTTATATCTCAAATTCAGGATCAAAACACCCGAAAATTCGGTATTTCGGGGTCCTAGAAGCGATCAGTACATGCCTACTCCTAGTTAGAATGTTTTCAAGATACAGACCCAAATCATACTTAAAAATCGATATTTTAGGTGCCCAAAAGTCGATATGTGCCTGCATCTTCTGTACCCGTTTATATCTCAAATTCAACCTCAAAACACCCTAAAATTCGATATTTTTGGGTCCCAGAAGCGATCTGTACATGCCTACTCAGTGCTAGAATTTTTTTTAAAAATATAGGCTCAAAACATGCTAAAAATCGATATTTTTAGTGTCCAAAGTCGTACTTTTGTACCCGTTTATATCTTAAATTCAGGCTCAAAACACTCGAAAATTCGGTATTTTTGGGTCCTAGAAGCGATATGTACATGCCTACTCCTAGTTAGAATGTTTTCAAGATACAGACCCAAAACATGCTCAAAATCGATATATTAGGTGCCCAAAGTTGATATGTGCATGCATCTTCAGTACCCGTTTATATATCAAATTCAGGGTCAAAACACCCGAAAATTCAATATTTTTGGGTCCCAAAAGCGATCTGTACATGCCTACTCACTGCTAGAATATTTTCAAAATATAGTCCCAAAACATGCTAAAAATCGATATTTTAGGTGCCCAAAGTCGATATCTCAAATTCAGGCCCAAAACACCCGAAAATTCGATATTTTGAGGTCCCAGAAGCGATCTGTACATGCTTACTCCATATTAGAGTATTTTCAAAATACAGGCCCAAAACCTACTGAAAATCGATCTTTTAGGTGCCCAAAAGTCGATATGTGCATGCATCTTATGTACCCGTTTATATCTCAAATTCAGGTTCCAAACACCCGGAAATTCGATATTTTGGGGTCCCAGAAGCGATATGTACATGCTTACTCCGTGTTAGAGTATTTTCAAAATATAGGCTCACAAACATTATAAAAATCGATATTTTAAGTGTCCAAAGTCGATATCTCAAATTCAGGCCAAAAACACCCGAAAATCCGATATTTTGGAGTCCCTGAAGCGATCTGTACATGCCTACTCCGTGTTAGAGAATGCATCTTCTGTACCCGTTTATATCTCAAATTCAGGATCAAAACACCCGCAAATTCGGTATTTCGGTGTCCTAGAAGCGATCAGTACATGCCTACTCCTAGTTAGAATGTTCTCAAGATACAGATCCAAAACATACTTAAAAATCGATATTTTAGGTGCCCAAAAGTCGATATGTGCATGCATCTTCAGTACCCGTTCATATCTCAAATTCAGGCTGAAAAGACCCGAAAATTCGATATTTTGAGGTCCCAGAAGCGATCTGTACATGCCTACTCCGTGTTAGAGTATTTTCAAAATACAGGCTTAAAACATGCTGAAAATCGATATTTTATGTGCCCAAAAGTCGATATGTGCATGCATCTTCAGTATCCGTTTATATATCAAATTCAGGCTCAAAACACCCGAAAATTCGATATTTTGGGGTCCCAGAAGCGATCTTTACATGCCTACTCAGTGCTAAAATATTTTCAAAATATAGACCGAAAACATGCTAGAAATAGATATTTTAGGTGCCCAAAGTCGATATCTCAAATTCAGGCCAAAAACACCCGAAAATCCGATATTTTGGAGTCCCTGAAGCGATCTGTACATGCCTACTCCGTGTTAGAGAATTTTCAAAATACAGGCCCAAATTACTGTATACTGAAAATCGATCTTTTAGGTGCCCAAAGTCGATCTGTGCATGCATCTTCTGTTTCCGTTTATATCTCAAATTCAGATTCCTAACACCCGGAAATTCGATATTTTGGGGTCCCAGAAGCGATCTGTACATGCCTACTCAGATACAGGCCCAAAACATGCTGAAAATCGATATTTTAGGTGCCTAAAGTCGATATGTGTATGCATCTTCTGCAACCGTTTATATCCCAAATTCAACCTCAAAACACCCGAAAAATCGATATTTTTGGGTCCCAGAAGCGATCTGTACATGCCTACTCAGGGCTAGAATGTTTTCAAAATACAGGCTTAAAACATGCTGAAAATCTATATTTTAGGTGCCAAAAGTCAATATGTGTATGCATCTTCTGTACCCGTCTATAACTCAAATTCAGGTTCAAAACACCAGAAAATTCGGTACTTTTGGGTCCCAGAAGCGATCTGTACATGCCTATTCCTTGCTAGAATGTTTTCAAAATACAGGCCCAAAAGATGCTCAAAATCGATATTTTAGGTGCCCAAAGTCGATATGTGCATGCATCTTCTGTACCCGTTTATATCTCAAATTCATGCTCAAAACACCCGAAAATTCAATGTTTTTGGGTCCCAGAAGCGATCTGTACGTGCATACTCCGTGTTAGACTGTTTTTAAAATACAGGCCCAAAACATGCTCAAAATCGATATTTTGGGTGCCCAAAGTCGATATGTGCATGCATCTTCTTTACGCGTTTTTTATATTTCAAATTCAGGCTGAAAACACCCGAAGATTCGATATTTTTGGATCCCAGAAGCAATCTGTACATGCCTACTCCTTGCTTGAATGTTTTCAAGATACAGACCCAAAACAAGCATAAAATCGATATTTTATGTGCAGAAAGTCGATATGTGCATGTATCTTCAGTACCGGTTTACATATCAAATTCAGGCTCAAAACACCCGAATATTCAATAGTTTTAAGTTCCAGAAGCGATCTGTACATGTTTACTCAGTGCTAGAATGTTTTTTAAATATAGGTTTAAAACATGCTAAAAATTTATATTTTAGGTGTCCCAAGTCGATATGTGCATGTATATTCAGTACCCGTTTATATCTCAAATTCAGGCTCAAAACACCCGAAAATTCAAAATTTGTGGGTCCCAGAAGCGATCTGTACATGCCTACTCAGTGCTAGAATGTTTTCAAATTATAGGCTAAAAACATGCTAAAAATTGATATATTAGGTGTCCAAAGTCGATATGTCATTGCATCTTTTGTACCCGTTTACATCTCAAATTCAGGCTCAAAACACCCGAAAAATCGATATTTTTGGGTCCCAAAAGCGATCTGTACATGCCTACTCCGTGTTAGTGTATTTTCAAAATACATAATCAATATGTTAGGTGCCCGAAGTCGATATGTGCATGCATCTTCTGTACCGGTTTATATCTCAAATTCAGGCTCAAAACACCCGAAAATTCGATATTTTTGGGTTTTAGAAGCTATCTGTACATGCCTACTCAGTGCTTGAATATTTTCAAATTATAGGCTCAAAACATGCTAAAAATTGATATTTTAGGTGTCCAAAGTCGATATGTCATTGCATCTTCTGTACCCATTTATATCTCAAATACAGGCTCAAAACACCCGAAAATTCGATATTTTTGGGTCACATAAGCGATCTGTACATGCCTACTCCTTTCTAGAATGTTTTCAAGATACGGACACAAAACATGCACAAAATTGATATTTTAGGATCAAAAAGTCGATATGTGCAGGTATCTTCAGTACCCGTTTATATATCAAATTCATTCTAAAACCCCCGAAAATTGAATATTTTTGGGTCCCAAAAACAAACTGTACATGCCTACTCCTTGCTAGAATGTTTTCAAGATACAGACCCAAAACATGCTAAAAATCGATATTTTAGGTGCCCAAAGTCAATATGTTCATGCAACTTCTGTACCCGTTTATTTATCAAATTCAGGCTCAAAACACCCGAAAATTCGATATTTTTGGGTCCTAGAAGCTATCTGTACGTGCATACTCCGTGTTAGAGTGTTTTTAAAATACAGGCCCAAAACATGCTAAAAATCGATATTTTAGATGCCCAAAGTCAATATATGTATGCATCCTCTGTACCCGGTTATATCCCAAATTCAGGCTCAAAACACCCGAAAATTCAATATTTTTTTTATTCCAGAAGCGATCTGTACATGCCTACTCAGTGCTAGAATGTTTTCAAAATATAGGCTCAAAACATCCTAAAAAATCGATATTTTAGGTGTCCAAAGTCAATATGTGCATGCATCTTCTGTACCCGTTTATATCTCAAATTCATGCTCAAAACACCCGAAAATTCGATATTTTTGGGTCAAAGAAGCGATCTGTACATGCCTACTCCTTTCTAGAATGTTTTAAAGATACAGAATCAAAACATGCACAAAATCGATATTTTAGGTGCAAAAAGTAGATATGTGCATTTATCTTCAGTACCCGTTTATATCTCATATTTAGGCTCAAAACACCCGAAAATTCAATATTTTTGGGTTCCAGAAACGATCTGTACATGCCTACTCAGTGCTAGAATGTTTTCAAAATATAGGCTCAAAACATGCTAAAAATCGATATTTTAGGTGTCCAAAGTCGATATGTGCATGAATCTTCTGTACCCGTTTATATCTCAAATTCAGGCTCAAGACGCCCAAAAATTCGATATTTTTGGGTCCCAGAAGCGATCTGTACATGCCTACTCCGTGTTAGAGCATTTTCAAATACAGATCCAAAACATGAAGAAAATCGGTATTTTGGGTGCCCAAAGTCAATATGTGTATACATCTTCTGTACCCGTTTATATCCCAAATTCAGGCTCAAAACACCGGAAAATTCGATATTTTTCGGTTCCAGAAGCGATCTGTACATGCCTACTCCGTGTTAGAGTATTTTTAAAATAACAAGCTCAAAACATGAAGAAAATCGATATTTTACTTTCCCAATGTCAATATGTGTATGTATCTTCTGTACCCGTTTATATCCCAAATTTAGGCTCGAAACATCCGAAAATTCGATATATTTTGTCCCAGAAGCGATCTGTACATGCCTACTCAGTGCTAGAATATTTTCAACATATAGTCCCAAAACATGCTAAAAATCGATATTTTAGGTGCCCGAAGTCGATATGTGCATGCATCTTCTGTACCCGTTTATATCTCAAATTCAGGCTCAAAACACCCGAAAATTCGATATTTTTGGGTCCCAGAAGCAATCTGTACATGCCTACTCCTTGCTAGAATGTTTTCGAGATACAGACCCAAAACATGTTAAAAATCGATATGTTAGGTGCCCAAAGTCAATATGTGCATGCATCTTCTGTACCCGTTTATATATCAAATTCAGGCTCAAAACACCCAAAAATTCGATATTTTTGGATCCCAGAAGCTATCTGTACATGCCTACTCCTTGCTAGAATGTTTTCAAGATACAAACCCAAAACATGCTCAAAATCGATATATTAGGTGCAAAAAGTCGATATGTGCATGAATCTTCTGTACCCGTTTATATCTCAAATTCAGGCTCAAAACACCCGAAAATTCGATATTTTTGGGTCCCATAAGCGATCTGTACATGCCTACTCCTTGTTAAGTATTTTCAAAATACAGGCCCAAAACATGCTAAAAAACTATATTTTAGGTGCCCAAAGTCAATATGTGTATGCATCTTCTGTACCCGTTTATATCTCAAATTCAGGCTCAAAACACCCGAAAATTTGATATTTTGGGGTCCCAAAAGCGATCTGTACATGCCTACTCCGTGTTAGAGTATTTCCAAATTACAGGCCCAAAACATGCTAAAAATCGATATTTTAGGTGCCCAAAGTCGATATGTGCATGCATCTTCTGTACCCGTTTATATCTCAAATTCAGGCTCAAAACACTCAAAAATTCGATATTTTTGTGTCCCAGAAGCAATCTGTACATGCCTACTCCGTGTTAGTGTATTTTCAAAATACATAATCAATATGTTAGGTGCCCGAAGTCGATATGTGCATGCATCTTCTGTACCGGTTTATATCTCAAATTCAGGCTCAAAACACCCGAAAATTCGATATTTTTGGGTTTTAGAAGCTATCTGTACATGCCTACTCAGTGCTTGAATATTTTCAAATTATAGGCTCAAAACATGCTAAAAATTGATATTTTAGGTGTCCAAAGTCGATATGTCATTGCATCTTCTGTACCCATTTATATCTCAAATACAGGCTCAAAACACCCGAAAATTCGATATTTTTGGGTCACATAAGCGATCTGTACATGCCTACTCCTTTCTAGAATGTTTTCAAGATACGGACACAAAACATGCACAAAATTGATATTTTAGGATCAAAAAGTCGATATGTGCAGGTATCTTCAGTACCCGTTTATATATCAAATTCATTCTAAAACCCCCGAAAATTGAATATTTTTGGGTCCCAAAAACAAACTGTACATGCCTACTCCTTGCTAGAATGTTTTCAAGATACAGACCCAAAACATGCTAAAAATCGATATTTTAGGTGCCCAAAGTCAATATGTTCATGCAACTTCTGTACCCGTTTATTTATCAAATTCAGGCTCAAAACACCCGAAAATTCGATATTTTTGGGTCCTAGAAGCTATCTGTACGTGCATACTCCGTGTTAGAGTGTTTTTAAAATACAGGCCCAAAACATGCTAAAAATCGATATTTTAGATGCCCAAAGTCAATATATGTATGCATCCTCTGTACCCGGTTATATCCCAAATTCAGGCTCAAAACACCCGAAAATTCAATATTTTTTTTATTCCAGAAGCGATCTGTACATGCCTACTCAGTGCTAGAATGTTTTCAAAATATAGGCTCAAAACATCCTAAAAAATCGATATTTTAGGTGTCCAAAGTCAATATGTGCATGCATCTTCTGTACCCGTTTATATCTCAAATTCATGCTCAAAACACCCGAAAATTCGATATTTTTGGGTCAAAGAAGCGATCTGTACATGCCTACTCCTTTCTAGAATGTTTTAAAGATACAGAATCAAAACATGCACAAAATCGATATTTTAGGTGCAAAAAGTAGATATGTGCATTTATCTTCAGTACCCGTTTATATCTCATATTTAGGCTCAAAACACCCGAAAATTCAATATTTTTGGGTTCCAGAAACGATCTGTACATGCCTACTCAGTGCTAGAATGTTTTCAAAATATAGGCTCAAAACATGCTAAAAATCGATATTTTAGGTGTCCAAAGTCGATATGTGCATGAATCTTCTGTACCCGTTTATATCTCAAATTCAGGCTCAAGACGCCCAAAAATTCGATATTTTTGGGTCCCAGAAGCGATCTGTACATGCCTACTCCGTGTTAGAGCATTTTCAAATACAGATCCAAAACATGAAGAAAATCGGTATTTTGGGTGCCCAAAGTCAATATGTGTATACATCTTCTGTACCCGTTTATATCCCAAATTCAGGCTCAAAACACCGGAAAATTCGATATTTTTCGGTTCCAGAAGCGATCTGTACATGCCTACTCCGTGTTAGAGTATTTTTAAAATAACAAGCTCAAAACATGAAGAAAATCGATATTTTACTTTCCCAATGTCAATATGTGTATGTATCTTCTGTACCCGTTTATATCCCAAATTTAGGCTCGAAACATCCGAAAATTCGATATATTTTGTCCCAGAAGCGATCTGTACATGCCTACTCAGTGCTAGAATATTTTCAACATATAGTCCCAAAACATGCTAAAAATCGATATTTTAGGTGCCCGAAGTCGATATGTGCATGCATCTTCTGTACCCGTTTATATCTCAAATTCAGGCTCAAAACACCCGAAAATTCGATATTTTTGGGTCCCAGAAGCAATCTGTACATGCCTACTCCTTGCTAGAATGTTTTCGAGATACAGACCCAAAACATGTTAAAAATCGATATGTTAGGTGCCCAAAGTCAATATGTGCATGCATCTTCTGTACCCGTTTATATATCAAATTCAGGCTCAAAACACCCAAAAATTCGATATTTTTGGATCCCAGAAGCTATCTGTACATGCCTACTCCTTGCTAGAATGTTTTCAAGATACAAACCCAAAACATGCTCAAAATCGATATATTAGGTGCAAAAAGTCGATATGTGCATGAATCTTCTGTACCCGTTTATATCTCAAATTCAGGCTCAAAACACCCGAAAATTCGATATTTTTGGGTCCCATAAGCGATCTGTACATGCCTACTCCTTGTTAAGTATTTTCAAAATACAGGCCCAAAACATGCTAAAAAACTATATTTTAGGTGCCCAAAGTCAATATGTGTATGCATCTTCTGTACCCGTTTATATCTCAAATTCAGGCTCAAAACACCCGAAAATTTGATATTTTGGGGTCCCAAAAGCGATCTGTACATGCCTACTCCGTGTTAGAGTATTTCCAAATTACAGGCCCAAAACATGCTAAAAATCGATATTTTAGGTGCCCAAAGTCGATATGTGCATGCATCTTCTGTACCCGTTTATATCTCAAATTCAGGCTCAAAACACTCAAAAATTCGATATTTTTGTGTCCCAGAAGCAATCTGTACATGCCTACTCCATGTTAGAGTGTTTTAAAAATACATGCCCAAAACATGCTCAAAATCGATATTTGGGGTGCCCAAAGTCAATATGTGTAGGCATCTTCGGTACCCGTCTATATCCCAAATTCAGGTTCAAAACATTCGAAAATTCGATATTTTTGGGTCCCAGGAGCGATCTGTACTTGCATAGTCCTTGCTAGAATTTTTTCAAGATACAGACCCATAACAAGATCAAAATCGATATTTTAGGTGCAAAAAGTCGATATGTGCATGCATCCTCTGTACCCGGTTATATCCCAAATTCTGGCTCAAAACCTACGAAAATTCGATATTTTTGTGTCCCAGAAGCGATCTGTACATGCCTACTCAGTGCTAGAATATTTTCAAATTATACGCTGAAAACATACTAAAAATCGATATTTTGGGTGCCAAAGTCGATATGTGCATGCATCTTCTGTACCCGTTTATATCTCAAATTCAGGCTCAAAACACCCAAAAAATCGATATTTTTTTGTCCCAGAAGCGATCTGTACATGTCTACACCGTGTTAGAGTATTTTCAAAATACAGGCCCAAAACATGCTCAAAATCGATATTTTAGGTGTCCAAAGTCGATATGTGCATGCATCTTCTGTACCCGTTTATATCTCAAATTCAGGCTCAAAACACCCGAAAATTCGATATTTTTGGGTCCCAAAAGCGACCTGTACATGCCTACTCCGTGTTAAACTATTTTCAAAATACAGGCCCAAAACATGCTGAAAATCAATATTTTAGGTGCCCAAAGTCAATATGTGTATGCATCTTCTGTACCCATCTATATCCCAAATTGAGGTTCAAAACACCAGAAAATTCGATATTTTTTGGTCCCAGAAGCGATCTGTACATGCCTACTCCTTGCTAGAATGTTTTCAAGATACAAACCCAAAACATGCTCAAAATCGATATTTTAGGTGCAAAAAGTCGTTATGTGCATGCATCCTCTGTACACGGTTATATCCCAAATTCAGGCTCAAAACACCAGAAAATTCGATATTTTTAGGTCCCAAAAGCAATCTGTACATGCCTTCTCAGTGCTAGAATATTCTCAAAATATATCCCCAAAACATGCTGAAAATCGATATTTTACGTGCCCAAAGTCGATATGTGCATGCATCTTCAGTACCCGTTTATATCTCAAATTCAGGCTCAAAACACCCGAAAATTCAATGTTTTTGAATCCCAGGAGCGATATGTACATGCCTACTCACTGCTAGAATATTTTCAAAATATAGGCCCAAAACATACCAAAAATCGATATTTTGGCTGCAAAAGTCGATATGTGCATGCATCTTCTGTACCCGTTTATATCTCAAATTCAGGCTCAAAACACCCAAAAAATCGATATTTTTTTGTCCCAGAAGCGATCTGTACATGTCTACACCGTGTTAGAGTATTTTCAAAATACAGGCCCAAAACATGCTCAAAACCGATATTTTAGGTGCCCAAAGTCGATATGTGCATGCATCTTCTGTACCCGTCTATATCCCAAATTCAGGTTCAAAACATTCGAAAATTCGATATTTTTGGGTCCCAAAAGCCATCTGTACATGCATACTCCTTGTTAGAGTATTTTCAAAATACAGGCCCAAAACATGCTCAAAACTGATATTTTAGGTGCCCAAAGTCGATATGTGCATGCATCTTCTGTATCCGTCTATATCCCAAATTCTGGTTCAAAACACTCGAAAATTCGATATTTTTGGGTCCCAGGAGCGATCTGTACATGCCTACTCCTTGCTAGAATTTTTTCAAGATACAGACCCAAAACAAGATAAAAATCGATATTTTAGGTTCAAAAAGTCGATAAGCGCATGCATCTTCTGTACCCGTTTATATCCCAAATTTAGGTTCAAAACACCCGAAAATTCGATATTTTTGGGTACCAGAAGCGATCTGTATATGCCTACTCCTTGCTAGATATTTTTCAAGATACAGACCCAAAACATGATCAAAATAGATATTTTAGGTGCATAAAGTCGATATGTGCATGCATCTTCTGTACCCGTTTATATCTCAAATTCAGGCTCAAAGCACTCGAAAATTCCATATTTTTGGGTCCTTTAAGCGATCTGTACATGCATACTCAGTGCTAGAATGTTTTCAAAATATAGGCTCAAAACATGCTAAAAATCGATATTTTAGGTGTCCAAAGTCGATATGTGCATGCATCTTCTGTATCCGTTTATATCTCAAATTCAGGCTCAAAACACTCGAAAATTCAATATTATTGGGTCCCAGAAGCGATCTGTACGTGCTTACTCCGTGTTAGAGTTTTTTTAAAATACAGGCCCAAAACATGCTGAAAATCTATATTTTAGGTGCCCAAAGTCAATATGTGTTTGCAACTTCTGTACCAGTGTATATCCCTAATTCAGGTTCAAAACACCAGAAAATTCGATATTTTAGGGTCCCAGAAGCGATCTGTACATGCCTACTCCTTGCTAGAATATTTTCAAGATACAGACCCAAAACATGCTCAAAATCGATATTTTAAGTGCAAAAAGTCTATATGTGCATGCATCTTCTGTACCCGTTTATATCTCAAATTCGGGCTCAAAAACTCCGAAAATTCGATATTTTTGGGTCCCTTAAGCAATCTGCACATGCCTACTCAGTGCTAGAATGTTATTAAAATACAGGCTTAAAACATGCTATAAATCGATATTTTAGGTGTCCAACGTCAATATGTGCATGCATCTTCTGTACCCGTTCATATCTCAAATTCAGGCTCAAAACACCCAAAAAATTGATATTTTTGGGTCCCAGAAGCGATCTGTACATGCCTACTCCTTGTTAAAGTATTTTCAAGATACAGGCCCAAAACATGCTGAAAATCTATATTTTAAGTGCCCAAAGTCAATATATGTATGCATCTTCTGTACCCGTCTATATCCCAAATTCAGGTTCAAAACACCAAAAAATTCGGTATTTTTGGGTCCCAGAAGCGATCTGTACATGCCTACTACTTGCTAGAATGTTTTCAAGATACAGACCCAAAACATGCTCAACATCGATATTTTAGGTGCAAAAAGTCGATATGTGTATGCATTCTTTGTACCTGGTTATATCTCAAGTTCAGGCTCAAAACACCCGAAAATTCAATATTTTTGGGTCCCAGAAGCGATATGTACATGCCTACTCAGTGCTAGAATGTTTTCAAAATATAGGCTCAGAACATGCTAAAAGTCGATATTTTGGGTGCCCAAAGTCGATATGTGCATGCATCTTCTGTACCCGTTTATATCTCAATTTCCGGCTCAAAACACCCAAAAAATCGATATTTTTGTGTCCCAGAAGCGATCTGTACGTGCTACTCCGTGTTAGAGTATTTTAAAGATACAGGCCCAAAACATGCTCAAAATCGATATATTGGGTGAACAAAGTCGATATGTGCATGCATCTTCTGTACCCGTTTATATCTTAAATTCAGACTCAAAACACCCGAATAATCGATATTTTTGTGTCCCAAAAGCCATCTGTACATGAATACTCCGTGTTAGAGTATTTTCAAAATACAAGCCTAAAACATGCTGAAAATCGATATTTTAGCTGCCCAAAGTCAATATGTGTATGCATCTTCTGTAACCGTCTATATCCCAAATTCAGGTTCAAAACATTCGAAAATTCGATATTTTTGGGTCCCAGAAGCAATCTGTACATGCCTACTTCTTGCTAGAATGTTTTCAAGATACAGACCCAAAACATGCTCAAAATCGATATTTTATGTGCAAAAAGTCGATATGTGCATGCATCTTCTGTACCCGTTTATATCTCAAATTCAGGCTCAAAACACCCGAAAATTCGATATTTTTGGGTCCCAGAAGCGATCTGTACATGCCTACTCAGTGCTAGAATATTTTCAAATTATACGCCCAAAACATACTAAAAATCGATATTTTGGGGGCCAAAGTCGATATGTGCATGCATCTTCAGTACCCGTTTATATCTTAAATTCAGGCTCAAAACACTCAAAAAATCGATATTTTTGTGTCCCAGAAGCGATCTGTACATGTCTACACCGTGTTTGAGTATTTTCAAAATACAAGCCCAAAAGATGCTCAAAATCGATATTTTAGGTGCCCATAGTCGATATGTGCATTCATCTTCTGTACCCGTTTATATCTCAAATTAATGCTCAAAACACCCGAAAATTCAATGTTTTTTGGTCCCAAAAGCGATCTGTACGTGCATACTCCGTGTTAGAGTGTTTTTAAAATACAGGCCCAAAACATGCTGAAAATCGATATTTTATGTGCCCAAAGTCAATATGTGTATGCATCTTCTGTACCCGTTCATATCTCAAATTCAGGCTCATAACTCCGAAAATTCGATATTTTTGCGTCCGAGAAGCGATCTGTACATGCCTACTCCTTGCAAGAATTTTTTCAAGATACAGACCCAAAATATGATCAAAATCGATATTTTAGGTGAAAAAAGTCGATATGTGCATGCATCTTCTGTACCCATTTATATCTCAAATTCAAACTCAAAACACCCGAAAATTCCATATTTTTGGGTCCCTTAAGCGATCTGTACATGCATACTCAGTGCTAGAATGTTTTCAAAATACAGGCCAAAAACATGCTCAAAATTGATATTTTAGGTGCCCAAAGTCGATATGTGCATGCATCTTCTGAACCAGTCTATATCCCAAATTCAGGTTCAAAACACTCGAAAATTCGATATTTTTGGGTCTCAGAAGCGATCTGTACATGCATACTCCGTGTTAGAGTGTTTTTAAAATACAGGCCCAAAACATGCTGAAAATTGATATTTTAGGTGCACAAAGTCAATATGTGTATGCATTCTCTGTACCCGGTTATATCTCAAATTCAGACTCAAAACACCCGAATAATCGATATTTTTGGGTCCCAAAAGCCATCTGTACATGCATACTCCGTGTTAGAGTATTTTCAAAATACAAGCCTAAAACATGCTGAAAATCGATATTTTAGCTGCCTATAGACAATATGTGTATGCATCTTCTGTACCCGTCTATATCCCAAATTCAGGTTCAAAACATTCGAAAATTCGATATTTTTGGGTCCCAGAAGCAATCTGTACATGCCTACTTCTTGCTAGAATGTTTTCAAGATACAGACCCAAAACATGCTCAAAATCGATATTTTAGGTGCAAAAAGTCGATATGTGCATGCATCTTTTGTACCCGTTTATATCTCAAATTCAGGCTCAAAACACCCGAAAATTCGATATTTTTGGGTCCCAAAAGCGATCTGTACATGTCTACTCCGTGTTAGAGTATTTTTAAACTACAGACCCAAAACATACTAAAAATCGATATTTTAGGTGCCAAAAGTCGATATGTGCATTCATCTTCTGTACCCGTTTATATCTCAAATTCAGGCTCAAAACACCCGAAAATTCAATATTTTTGGGTCCCAGAAGCGATCTGTACGTGCATACTCCGTGGTAGAGTGTTTTTAAAATACTGGCCCAAAACATGCTCAAAATCGATATTTTATGTGCCCAAAGTCAATATGTGTATGCATCTTCTGTACCCGTCTATATCCTAAATTCAGGTTCAAAACACCCAAAAATTCGATATTTTTGGGTCCCAGAAGCGATCTGTACATGCCTACTCCTTGTTAAAGTATTTTCAAAATACAGGCTCAAAACATGCTGAAAATCTATATTTTAGGTGCCCAAAGTCAATATGTGTATGCATCTTCTGTACCCGTCTATATCCCAAATTCAGGTTCAAAACACCAGAAAATTCGGTATTTTTGGGTCCCATAAGCGAACTGTACATGCCTACTACTTGCTAGAATGTTTTCAAGATACAGACCCAAAACATGCTCAACATCGATATTTTAGGTGCAAAAAGTCGATATGTGCATGCATCTTCTGTACCCGTTTATATCTCAAATTCAGTCTCAAAACACCCAAAAAATCGATATTTTTGTGTCCCAGAAGCAATCTGTACGTGCTACTCCGTGTTAGAGTATTTTAAAGATACAGGCCCAAAACATGCTCAAAATCGATATATTGGGTGAACAAAGTCGATATGTGCATGCATCTTCTGTACCCGTTTATATCTTAAATTCAGACTCAAAACACCCGAATAATCGATATTTTTGGGTCCCAGAAGCGATCTGTACGTGCATACTCCGTGGTAGAGTGTTTTTAAAATACAGGCCCAAAACATGCTCAAAATCGATATTTTATGTGCCCAAAGTCAATATGTGTATGCATCTTCTGTACCCGTCTATATCCTAAATTCAGGTTCAAAACACCCAAAAATTCGATATTTTTGGGTCCCAGAAGCGATCTGTACATGCCTACTCCTTGTTAAAGTATTTTCAAAATACAGGCTCAAAACATGCTGAAAATCTATATTTTAGGTGCAAAAAGTCGATATGTGCATGCATCTTCTGTACCCGTTTATATCTCAAATTCAGGCTCAAAACACCCAAAAATTCGATATTTTTGGGTCCCAGAAGCAATCTGTACATTCCTACTTCTTGCTAGAATGTTTTCAAGATACAGTCCCAAAACATGCTCAAAATCGATATTTTATGTGCAAAAAGTCGATATGTGCATGCATCTTCTGTACCCGTTTATATCTCAAATTCAGGCTCAAAACACCCGAAAATTCGATATTTTTGGGTCCCAGAAGCGATCTGTACATGCCTACTCAGTGCTAGAATATTTTCAAATTATACGCCCAAAACATACTAAAAATCGATATTTTGGGGGCCAAAGTCGATATGTGCATGCATCTTCAGTACCCGTTTATATCTCAAATTCAGGCTCAAAACACTCCAAAAATCAATATTTTTGTGTCCCAGAAGCGATCTGTACATGTCTACACCGTGTTTGAGTATTTTCAAAATACAAGCTCAAAAGATGCTCAAAATCGATATTTTAGGTGCCCATAGTCGATATGTGCATTCATCTTCTGTTCCCGTTTATATCTCAAATAAATGCTCAAAACACCCGAAAATTCAATGTTTTTGGGTCCCAGAAGCGATCTGTACGTGCATACTCCGTGTTAGAGTGTTTTTAAAATACAGGCCCAAAACATGCTGAAAATCGATATTTTTGGTGCCCAAAGTCAATATGTGTATGCATCTTCAGTACCCGTGTATATCCCTAATTCTGGTTCAAAACACCAGACAATTCGATATGTTTGGGTCCCTAAAGCGATCTGTACATGCCTACTCCTTGCTAGAATGTTTTTAAGATACAAACCCAAAACATGCTCAAAATCGATATTTTAAGTGCAAAAAGTCGATATGTGCATGCATCTTCTGTACCCGTTTATATCTCAAATTCAGGCTCATAACTCCAAAAATTCGATATTTTTGGGTCAGAGAAGCGATCTGTACATGCCTACTCCTTGCAAGAATTTTTTCAAGATACAGACCCAAAATATGATCAAAATCGATATTTTAGGTGAAAAAAGTCGATATGTGCATGCATCTTCTGTACCCATTTATATCTCAAATTCAAACTCAAAACACCCGAAAATTCCATATTTTTGTTTCCCTTAAGCGATCTGTACATGCATACTCAGTGCTAGAATGTTTTCAAAATACAGGCCAAAAACATGCTCAAAATTGATATTTTAGGTGCTCAAAGTCGATATGTGCATGCATCTTCTGAACCATTCTATATCCCAAATTCAGGTTCAAAACACTCGAAAATTCGATATTTTTGGGTCTCAGAAGCGATCTGTACATGCATACTCCGTGTTAGAGTGTTTTTAAAATACAGGCCCAAAACATGCTGAAAATTGATATTTTAGGTGCACAAAGTCGATATGTGTGTGCATCTTCTGTACCCGTTTATATCTCAAATTCAGGCTCAAAACACCCAAAAATTCGATATTTTTGGGTCCCAGAAGCAATCTGTACATTCCTACTTCTTGCTAGAATGTTTTCAAGATACAGTCCCAAAACATGCTCAAAATCGATATTTTATGTGCAAAAAGTCGATATGTGCATGCATCTTCTGTACCCGTTTATATCTCAAATTCAGGCACAAAACACCCGAAAATTCGATATTTTTGGGTCCCAGAAGCGATTTGTACATGCCTACTCAGTGCTAGAATATTTTCAAATTATACGCCCAAAACATACTAAAAATCGATATTTTGGGGGCCAAAGTCGATATGTGCATGCATCTTCAGTACCCGTTTATATCTCAAATTCAGGCTCAAAACACTCAAAAAATCGATATTTTTGTGTCCCAGAAGCGATCTGTACATGCCTACTCCTTGCTAGAATGTTTTTAAGATACAGACCCAAAACATGCTCAAAATCGATATTTTAAGTGCAAAAAGTCGATATGTGCATGCATCTTCTGTACCCGTTTATATCTCAAATTCAGGCTCATAACTCCGAAAATTCGATATTTTTGGGTCCGAGAAGCGATCTGTACATGCCTACTCCTTGCAAGAATTTTTTCAAGATACAGACCCAAAATATGATCAAAATCGATATTTTAGGTGAAAAAAGTCGATATGTGCATGCATCTTCTGTACCCATTTATATCTCAAATTCAAACTCAAAACACCCGAAAATTCCATATTTTTGGGTCCCTTAAGCGATCTGTACATGCATACTCAGTGCTAGAATGTTTTCAAAATACAGGCCAAAAACATGCTCAAAATTGATATTTTAGGTGCCCAAAGTCGATATGTGCATGCATCTTCAGAACCAGTCTATATCTCAAATTCAGGTTCAAAACACTCGAAAATTCGATATTTTTGGGTCTCAGAAGCGATCTGTACATGCATACTCCGTGTTAGAGTGTTTTTAAAATGCAGGCCCAAAACATGCTGAAAATTGATATTTTAGGTGCACAAAGTCAATATGTTATGCATTCTCTGTACCCGTCTATATCCCAAATTCAGGTTCAAAACATTCGAAAATTCGATATTTTTGGGTCCCAGAAGCAATCTGTACATGTCTACTCCGTGTTAGAGTATTTTTAAAATACAGTCCCAAAACATACTAAAAATCGATATTTTAGGTGTCCAAAGTCGATATGTGCATGCATCTTCTGTACCCGTTTATATCTCAAATTCAGGCTCAAAATACCCAAAAAATCCATATTTTTGTGTCCCAGAAACGTTCTGTACATCCCTACTCCGTGGTACAGTATTTTCAAAATACAGGCACAAAACATGCTCAAAATCGATATTTTAGGTGCCCAAAGTCGATATGTGCATGCATCTTCTGTATCCGTTTATATCTCAAATTCAGGCTCAAAACACCCGATAATTCGATATTTTTGGGTCCCAGAAGCGATCTGTACATGCCTTCTCCGTGTTAAAGTATTTTCAAAATACAGGCTTAAAACATGCTGAAAATCGATATTTTAGGTGTCCAAAGTCGATATGTGCATGCATCCTCTGTACCCGGTTATATCCCAAATTCTGGCTCAAAACCTCCGAAAATTCGATATTTTTGGGTCCAAGAAGCGATCTGTACATGTCTACTCAGTGCTAGAATATTTTCAAATTATACGCCCAAAACATACTAAAAATCGATATTGTAGGTGCCATAGTCGATATGTGCATGCATCTTCTGTACCAGTTTATATCTCAAATTCAGGCTCAAAATACCCCAAAAATCCATATTTTCGTGTCCCAGAAGCGATCTGTACATGCCTACTTCGTGTTAGAGTATTTTCAAAATACAAGCCTAAAACATGCTGAAAATCGATATTTTAGCTGCCTATAGACAATATGTGTATGCATCTTCTGTACCCGTCTATATCCCAAATTCAGGTTCAAAACATTCGAAAATTCGATATTTTTGGGTCCCAGAAGCAATCTGTACATGCCTACTTCTTGCTAGAATGTTTTCAAGATACAGACCCAAAACATGCTCAAAATCGATATTTTAGGTGCAAAAAGTCGATATGTGCATGCATCTTCTGTACCCGTTTATATCTCAAATTCAGGCTCAAAACACCCGAAAATTCGATATTTTTGGGTCCCAAAAGCGATCTGTACATGTCTACTCCGTGTTAGAGTATTTTTAAAATACAGGCCCAAAACATACTAAAAATCGATATTTTAGGTGCCCAAAGTCGATATGTGCATTCATCTTCTGTACCCGTTTATATCTCAAATTCAGGCTTAAAACAACCGAAAATTCAATATTTTTGGGTCCCAGAAGCGATCTGTACGTGCATACTCCGTGGTAGAGTGTTTTTAAAATACAGGCCCAAAACATGCTCAAAATCGATATTTTATGTGCCCAAAGTCAATATGTGTATGCATCTTCTGTACCCGTCTATATCCTAAATTCAGGTTCAAAACACCCAAAAATTTGATATTTTTGGGTCCCAGAAGCGATCTGTACATGCCTACTCCTTGTTAAAGTATTTTCAAGATACAGGCCCAAAACATGCTGAAAATCTATATTTTAGGTACCCAAAGTCAATATGTGTATGCATCTTCTGTACCCGTCTATATCCCAAATTCAGGTTCAAAACACCAGAAAATTCGGTATTTTTGGGTCCCAGAAGCGATCTGTACATGCCTACTACTTGCTAGAATGTTTTCAATTTACAGACCCAAAACATGCTCAACATCGATATTTTAGGTGCAAAAAGTCGATATGTGTATGCATTCTCTATACCCGGTTATATCTCAAATTCAGGCTTAAAACACCCGAAAATTCAATATTTTTGGGTCCCAGAAGCGATCTGTACATGCCTACTCAATGCTAGAATGTTTTCAAAATATAGGGTCAGAACATGCTAAAAGTCGATATTTTGGGTGCCCAAAGTCGATATGTGCATGCATCTTCTGTACCCGTTTATATCTCAAATTCAGGCTCAAAACACCCAAAAAATCGATATTTTTGTGTCCCTGAAGCGATCTGTACGTGCTACTCCGTGTTAGAGTATTTTAAAGATACAGGCCCAAAACATGCTCAAAATCGATATATTGGGTGAACAAAGTCGATATGTGCATGCATCTTCTGTACCCGTTTATATCTTAAATTCAGACTCAAAACACCCGAATAATCGATATTTTTGTGTCCCAAAAGCCATCTGTACATGCATACTCCGTGTTAGAGTATTTTCAAAATACAAGCCTAAAACATGCTGAAAATCGATATTTTAGCTGCCCAAAGTCAATATGTGTATGCATCTTCTGTACCCGTCTATATCCCAAATTCAGGTTCAAAACACCAGAAAATTCGGTATTTTTGGGTCCCAGAAGCGATCTGTACATGCCTACTACTTGCTAGAATGTTTTCAATTTACAGACCCAAAACATGCTCAACATCGATATTTTAGGTGCAAAAAGTCGATATGTGTATGCATTCTCTATACCCGGTTATATCTCAAATTCAGGCTTAAAACACCCGAAAATTCAATATTTTTGGGTCCCAGAAGCGATCTGTACATGCCTACTCAATGCTAGAATGTTTTCAAAATATAGGGTCAGAACATGCTAAAAGTCGATATTTTGGGTGCCCAAAGTCGATATGTGCATGCATCTTCTGTACCCGTTTATATCTCAAATTCAGGCTCAAAACACCCAAAAAATCGATATTTTTGTGTCCCTGAAGCGATCTGTACGTGCTACTCCGTGTTAGAGTATTTTAAAGATACAGGCCCAAAACATGCTCAAAATCGATATATTGGGTGAACAAAGTCGATATGTGCATGCATCTTCTGTACCCGTTTATATCTTAAATTCAGACTCAAAACACCCGAATAATCGATATTTTTGTGTCCCAAAAGCCATCTGTACATGCATACTCCGTGTTAGAGTATTTTCAAAATACAAGCCTAAAACATGCTGAAAATCGATATTTTAGCTGCCCAAAGTCAATATGTGTATGCATCTTCTGTAACCGTCTATATCCCAAATTCAGGTTCAAAACATTCGAAAATTCGATATTTTTGGGTCCCAGAAGAAATCTGTACATGCCTACTTCTTGCTAGAATGTTTTCAAGATACAGACCCAAAACATGCTCAAAATCGATATTTTAGGTGCAAAAAGTCGATATGTGTATGCATCTTCTGTACCCGTTTATATCTCAAATTCAGGCTCAAAACACCCAAAAATTCGATATTTTTGGGTCCCAGAAGCAATCTGTACATTCCTACTTCTTGCTAGAATGTTTTCAAGATACAGTCCCAAAACATGCTCAAAAACGATATTTTATGTGCAAAAAGTCGATATGTGCATGCATCTTCTGTACCCGTTTATATCTCAAATTCAGGCACAAAACACCCGAAAATTCGATATTTTTGGGTCCCAGAAGCGATTTGTACATGCCTACTCAGTGCTAGAATATTTTCAAATTATACGCCCAAAACATACTAAAAATCGATATTTTGGGGGCCAAAATCGATATGTGCATGCATCTTAAGTACCCGTTTATATCTCAAATTCAGGCTCAAAACACTCAAAAAATCGATATTTTTGTGTCCCAGAAGCGATCTGTACATGCATACTCCGTGTTAGAGTGTTTTTAAAATACAGGCCCAAAACATGCTGAAAATCGATATTTTATGTGCCCAAAGTCAATATGTGTATGCATCTTCTGTACCCGTGTATATCCCTAATTCTGGTTCAAAACACCAGACAATTCGATATGTTTGGGTCCCAGAAGCGATCTGTACATGCCTACTCCTTGCTAGAATGTTTTTAAGATACAGACCCAAAACATGCTCAAAATCGATATTTTAAGTGCAAAAAGTCGATATGTGCATGCATCTTCTGTACCCGTTTATATCTCAAATTCAGGCTCATAACTCCGAAAATTCGATATTTTTGGGTCCGAGAAGCGATCTGTACATGCCTACTCCTTGCAAGAATTTTTTCAAGATACAGACCCAAAATATGATCAAAATCGATATTTTAAGTGAAAAAAGTAGATATGTGCATGCATCTTCTGTACCCATTTATATCTCAAATTCAAACTCAAAACACCCGAAAATTCCATATTTTTGGGTCCCTTAAGCGATCTGTACATGCATACTCAGTGCTAGAATGTTTTCAAAATACAGGCCAAAAACATGCTCAAAATTGATATTTTAGGTGCCCAAAGTCGATATGTGCATGCATCTTCAGAACCAGTCTATATCTCAAATTCAGGTTCAAAACACTCGAAAATTCGATATTTTTGGGTCTCAGAAGCGATCTGTACATGCATACTCCGTGTTAGAGTGTTTTTAAAATACAGGCCCAAAACATGCTGAAAATTGATATTTTAGGTGCACAAAGTCAATATGTTTATGCATTCTCTGTACCCGGTTATATCTCAAATTCAGACTCAAAACACCCGAATAATCGATATTTTTGGGTCCCAAAAGCCATCTGTACATGCATACTCCGTGTTAGAGTATTTTCAAAATACAATCCTAAAACATGCTGAAAATCGATATTTTAGCTGCCTATAGACAATATGTGTATGCATCTTCTGTACCCGTCTATATCCCAAATTCAGGTTCAAAACATTCGAAAATTCGATATTTTTGGGTCCCAGAAGCAATCTGTACATGTCTACTCCGTGTTAGAGTATTTTTAAAATACAGTCCCAAAACATACTAAAAATCGATATTTTAGGTGTCCAAAGTCGATATGTGCATGCATCTTCTGTACCCGTTTATATCTCAAATTCAGGCTCAAAATACCCAAAAAATCCATATTTTTGTGTCCCAGAAACGTTCTGTACATGCCTACTCCGTGGTACAGTATTTTCAAAATACAGGCACAAAACATGCTCAAAATCGATATTTTAGGTGCCCAAAGTCGATATGTGCATGCATCTTCTGTATCCGTTTATATCTCAAATTCAGGCTCAAAACACCCGATAATTCGATATTTTTGGGTCCCAGAAGCGATCTGTACATGCCTTCTCCGTGTTAAAGTATTTTCAAAATACAGGCTTAAAACATGCTGAAAATCGATATTTTAGGTGTCCAAAGTCGATATGTGCATGCATCCTCTGTACCCGGTTATATCCCAAATTCTGGCTCAAAACCTCCGAAAATTCGATATTTTTGGGTCCAAGAAGCGATCTGTACATGTCTACTCAGTGCTAGAATATTTTCAAATTATACGCCCAAAACATACTAAAAATCGATATTTTAGGTGCCATAGTCGATATGTGCATGCATCTTCTGTACCAGTTTATATCTCAAATTCAGGCTCAAAATACCCCAAAAATCCATATTTTCGTGTCCCAGAAGCGATCTGTACATGCCTACTTCGTGTTAGAGTATTTTCAAAATACAGGTCCAAAACATGCTCAAAATCGATATTTTAGGTGCCCAAAGTCGATATGTGCATGCATCTTCTGTATCCGTCTATATCCCAAATTCTGGTTCATAACACCCGAAAATTCGATATATTTGGGTCCCAGGAGCGATCTGTACATGCCTACTCCTTGCTAGAATTTTTTCAAGATACAGACCCAAAACAAGATCAAAATCGATATTTTAGGTTCAAAAAGTCGATATGTGCATGCATCTTCTGTACCCGTTTATAACTCATATTCAGGCTCAAAACACCCGAAAATTCGATATTTTTGGGTCTAAAAAGCGATCTGTACATGTCTACTCCGTGTTAGAGTATTTTTAAAATACAGTCCCAAAACATACTAAAAATCGATATTTTAGGTGTCCAAAGTCGATATGTGCATGCATCTTCTGTACCCGTTTATATCTCAAATTCAGGCTCAAAATACCCAAAAAATCCATATTTTTGTGTCCCAGAAGCGATCTGTACATGCCTACTCCGTGGTACAGTATTTTCAAATTACAGGCCCAAAACATGCTCAAAATCGATATTTTAGGTGCCCAAAGTCAATATGTGCATGCATCTTCTGTATCCGTTTATATCTCAAATTCAGGCTCAAAACACCCGAAAATTCGATATTTTTGGGTACCAGAAGCGATCTGTACATGCCTTCTCCGTGTTAAAGTATTTTCAAAATACAGGCTTAAAACATGCTGAAAATCTATATTTTGGGAGCCAAAAGTCAATATGTGTATGCATCTTCTGTACCCGTCTATATCTCAAATTCAGGTTCAAAACACCAGAAAATTCGGTATTTTTGGGTCCCAGACGCGATCTGTACATGCCTACTCCTTGCTAGAATGTTTTCAAGATACAGACCTAAAACATGCTCAAAATCGATATTTTAGGTGCAAAAAGTCGATATGTGCATGCATCCTCTGTACCCGGTTATATCCCAAATTCAGGCTCAAAACCCCCCAAAATTCGATATTTTTGGTTTCCAGAAGCGATCTGTACATGCCTACTCAGTGTAAGAATATTTTCAAATTATACGCCCAAAACATACTAAAAATCGATATTTTGGGTCCCAAAGTCGATATGTGCATGCATCTTCTGTACCCGTTTATATCTCAAATTCAGGCTCAAAACACCCAAAAAATCGATATTTTTGTGTCCCAGAAGCGATCTGTACATGTCTACACCGTGTTTGAGTATTTTCAAAATACAGGCCCAAAAGATGCTCAAAATCGATATTTTAGGTGCCCAAAGTCGATATGTGCATGCATCTTCTGTTCCCGTTTATATCTCAAATTAATGCTCAAAACACCCGAAAATTCAATGTTTTTGGGTCCCAGAAGCGATCTGTACGTGCATACTCCGTGTTAGAGTGTTTTTAAAATACAGGCCCAAAACATGCTGAAAATCGATATTTTATGTGCCCAAAGTCAATAAGTGTATGCATCTTCTGTACCCGTCTATATCCCAAATTGAGGTTCAAAACATTCGAAAATTCGATATTTTTGGGTCCCAGAAGCAATCTGTACATGCCTACTTCTTGATAGAATGTTTTCAAGATACAGACCCAAAACATGCTCAAAATCGATATTTTAGGTGCAAAAAGTCGATATGTGCATGCATCTTCTGTACCCGCTTATATCTCAAATTCAGGCTCAAAAAACCCGAAAATTCGATATTTTTGGGTCCCAAAAGCGATCTGTACATGCCTACTCCGTGTTAGAGTATTTTCAAAACACAGGTCCAAAACATGCTCAAAATCGATATTTTGGGTGCCCAAAGTCGATATGTGCATGCATCTTCTGTACCCGTTTATATCACAAATTCAGGCTCAAAACACCCGAAAATTCAATGTTTTTGGGTCCCAGGAGCGATCTGTACGTGCGTACTCCGTGTTAGAGTGTTTTTAAAATACAGGCCCAAAACATGCTGAAAATCGATATTTTATGTGCCCAAAGTCAATATGTGTATGCATCTTCTGTACACGTCTATATCCCAAATTCAGGTTCAAAACACCAGAAAATTCGATATTTTTGGGTCCCAGAAGCGACCTGTACATGCCTACTCCTTGCTAGAATGTTTTCAAGATACAGACACAAAACATGCTTAAAATCGATATTTTAGGTGCAAAAAGTCGATATGTGCATGCATCCTCTGTACCCGGTTATATCCCAAATTCTGGCTTAAAACCACCGAAAATTCGGTATTTTTTTGTCCCAGAAGCGATCTGTACATGCCTACTCAGTGCTAGAATATTTTCAAATTATACGGCCAAAACATACTAAAAATCGATATTTTGGGTGCCAAAGTCGATATGTGCATGCATCTTCTGTACCCGTTTATATCTCAAATTCAGGCTCAAAACACCCAAAAAATCGATATTTTTGTGTCCCAGAAGCGATCTGTGCATATCTACACTGTGCTATAGTTTTTTCAAAATACAGGCCCAAAACATGCTCGAAATCGATATTTTAGGTTCCCAAAGTCGATATGTGCATGCATCTTCAGTATCCGTTCATATCTCAAATTCAGGCTCAGAACACACTAAAATTCGATTTATGTGGGTTCCAGAAGCGATCTGTCCGTGTCTACTCAGTGTTAGAGTATTTTAAATATACGGGCCAAAAACATGCTCAAAATCGATATTTTAGGTGCCCAAAGTCGATATGTGCATGCATCTTCTGTACCCGTTCATATCTCAAATTCAGGCTCAGAACACCCGAAAATTCGATTTATTTGGGTCCCAGAAGCGATCTGTACGTGTCTACTCAGTGTTAGAGTATTTTAAAGATTCAGGCTCAAAACATGCTATAAATCGATATTTTAGGTGTCCAAAGTCGATATGTGAATGCATCTTCTGAACCCGTTTATATCTCAAATTCAGGCTCAAAACACCCAAAAAATTCGATATTTTTGTGTCCCAGAAGCGATCTGTACATGCCTACTCCGTGTTAGAGTATTTTCAAAATACAGGCCCAAAACATGCTAAAAATCGATATTTTAGGTGCAAAAAGTCGATATGTGCATGCATCCTCTGTACCCGGTTATATCCCAATATCTGGCTCAGAACACCCGAAAATTCGATATTTTTGTGTCCCAGAAGCGATCTGTACATGCCTACTTCTTGCTAGAATATTTTCAAGATACAGACCCAAAACATGATCAAAATCGATATTTTAAGTGCAAAAAGTCGATATGTGCATGCATCTTCTGTACCCGTTCATATCTCAAATTCTGGCTCAGAACACCCGAAAATTCGATTTTCGTGGGTCCCAGAAGCGATCTGTACATGTCTACTCAGTGTTAGAGTATTTTAAAAATTCAGGCTAAAAACATGCTCAAAATCGATATTTTGGGTGCCCAAAGTCGATATGTGCATGCATATTCTGTACCCGTTTATATCACAAATTCAGGCTCAAAACACCCGAAAATTCAATGTTTTTGGGTCCCAGAAGCGATCTGTACGTGCATACTCCGTGTTAGAGTGTTTTTAAAATACAAGCCCAAAACATGCTGAAAATCGATATTTTATGTGAACAAAGTCAATATGTGTATGCATCTTCTGTACCCGTGTATATCCCTAATTCTGGTTCAAAACACCAGAAAATTCGATATTTTTCGGTCCCTTAAGCGATCTGCACATGCCTACTCAGTACTAGAATGTTTTTAAAATACAGGCTCAAAACATGCTATAAATCGATATTTTAGGTGTCCAAAGTCGATATGTGCATGCATCTTCTGAACCCGTTTATATCTCAAATTCAGGCTCAAAACACCCAAAAATTCGATATTTTTGTGTCCCAGAAGCGATCTGTACATGCCTACTCCGTGTTAGAGTATTTTCAAAATACAGACCCAAAACATGCTCAAAATCGATATTTTAGGTGCCCAAAGTCGATATGTGTCTGCATCTTCTGTACCCGTTTATATCTGAAATTCAGGCTTAAAACACCCGAAAATTCAATATTTTTGGGTCCCAGATGCGATCTGTAGGTGCACACTCCATGTTAGAGTGTTTAAAAAAAAAAGACCCGAAACATGCTCAAAATCGATATTTTATGTGCCCAAAGTCAAAATGTGTATGCATCTTCTGTACACGTGTATATCCCTAATTCAGGTTCAAAACACCAGAAAATTCAATTGTTTTGGGTCCCAGAAGCGATCTGTACATGCCTACTCCTTGCTAGAATATTTTCAAGATACAGACCTAAAACATGATCAAAATCGATATTTTAAGTGCAAAAAGTCGATATGTGCATGCATCTTCTATACCCGTTTATATCTCAAATTCAGGCTCAAAACTCCGAAAATTCGATATATTTGGGTCCCTTAAGCAATCTGCACATGCCTACTCAGTACTAGAATGTTTTTAAAATACAGGCTCAAAACATGCTATAGATCGATATTTTAGGTGTCCAAAGTCGATTTGTGCATGCATCTTCTGAACCCGTTTATATCTCAAATTCAGGCTCAAAACACCCAAAAAATCGATATTTTTGTGTCCCAGAACGATCTGTACATGCCTACTCCGTGTTTGAGTATTTTCAAAATACAGGACCAAAACATGCTCAAAATCGATATTTTAGGTTTCCCAAAGTCGATATGTGCATGCATCTTCTGTATCCGTTTATATCTCAAATTCAGGCTCAAAACACCCGAAAATTCAATATATATTTGGGTCCCAGAAGCGATCTGTACATGCCTACTCCTTGCTAAAAAAATTTCAAGAAACAGACCCAAAACATGCTCAAAATCTATATTTTAGGTGCAAAAAGTCGATATGTGCATGCATCCTCTGTACCCGGTTATATCCCAATATCTGGCTCAGAACACCCGAAAATTCGATATTTTTGTGTCCCAGAAGCGATCTGTACGTGCATACTCCGTGTTAGAGTGTTTTTAAAATACAGGCCCAAAACATGCTGAAAATCGATATTTTATGTGCCCAAAGTCAATATGTGTATGCATCTTCTGTACCCGTCTATATCCCAAATTGAGGTTCAAAACATTCGAAAATTCGATATTTTTGGGTCCCAGAAGCAATCTGTACATGCCTACTTCTTGATAGAATGTTTTCAAGATACAGACCCAAAACATGCTCAAAATCGATATTTTAGGTGCAAAAAGTCGATATGTGCATGCATCTTCTGTACCCGCTTATATCTCAAATTCAGGCTCAAAAAACCCGAAAATTCGATATTTTTGGGTCCCAAAAGCGATCTGTACATGCCTACTCCGTGTTAGAGTATTTTCAAAACACAGGTCCAAAACATGCTCAAAATCGATATTTTGGGTGCCCAAAGTCGATATGTGCATGCATCTTCTGTACCCGTTTATATCACAAATTCAGGCTCAAAACACCCGAAAATTCAATGTTTTTGGGTCCCAGGAGCGATCTGTACGTGCGTACTCCGTGTTAGAGTGTTTTTAAAATACAGGCCCAAAACATGCTGAAAATCGATATTTTATGTGCCCAAAGTCAATATGTGTATGCATCTTCTGTACCCGTGTATATCCCTAATTCTGGTTCAAAACACCAGAAAATTCGATATTTTTGGGTCCCAGAAGTGATCTGTACATGCCTACTCCTTGTTAATGTATTTTAAAAATACAGGCCCAAAACATGCTAAAAATCTATAATTTAGGTGCCTAAAGTCAATATGTGTATGCATCTTCTGTACACGTCTATATCCCAAATTCAGGTTCAAAACACCAGAAAATTCGATATTTTTGGGTCCCAGAAGCGACCTGTACATGCCTACTCCTTGCTAGAATGTTTTCAAGATACAGACACAAAACATGCTTAAAATCGATATTTTAGGTGCAAAAAGTCGATATGTGCATGCATCCTCTGTACCCGGTTATATCCCAAATTCTGGCTCAAAACCCCCGAAAATTCGGTATTTTTTTGTCCCAGAAGCGATCTGTACATGCCTACTCAGTGCTAGAATATTTTCAAATTATACGGCCAAAACATACTAAAAATCGATATTTTGGGTGCCAAAGTCGATATGTGCATGCATCTTCTGTACCCGTTTATATCTCAAATTCAGGCTCAAAACACCCAAAAAATCGATATTTTTGTGTCCCAGAAGCGATCTGTGCATATCTACACTGTGCTATAGTTTTTTCAAAATACAGGCCCAAAACATGCTCGAAATCGATATTTTAGGTTCCCAAAGTCGATATGTGCATGCATCTTCAGTATCCGTTCATATCTCAATTTCAGGCTCAGAACACACTAAAATTCGATTTATGTGGGTTCCAGAAGCGATCTGTCCGTGTCTACTCAGTGTTAGAGTATTTTAAATATACGGGCCAAAAACATGCTCAAAATCGATATTTTAGGTGCCCAAAGTCGATATGTGCATGCATCTTCTGTACCCGTTCATATCTCAAATTCAGGCTCAGAACACCCGAAAATTCGATTTATTTGGGTCCCAGAAGCGATCTGTACGTGTCTACTCAGTGTTAGAGTATTTTAAAGATTCAGGCTCAAAACATGCTATAAATCGATATTTTAGGTGTCCAAAGTCGATATGTGCATGCATCTTCTGAACCCGTTTATATCTCAAATTCAGGCTCAAAACACCCAAAAATTCGATATTTTTGTGTCCCAGAAGCGATCTGTACATGCCTACTCCGTGTTAGAGTATTTTCAAAATACAGGCCCAAAACATGCTCAAAATCGATATTTTAGGTGCCCAAAGTCGATATATGTCTGCATCTTCTGTACCCGTTTATATCTCAAATTCAGGCTTAAAACACCCGAAAATTCAATATTTTTGGGTCCCAGATGCGATCTGTACGTGCACACTCTGTGTTAGAGTGTTTTTAAAAAAAATTCTCGAAAAATGCTCAAAATCGATATTTTATGTGCCCAAAGTCAAAATGTGTATGCATCTTCTGTACACGTGTATATCCCTAATTCAGGTTCAAAACACCAGAAAATTCGATTTTTTGGGGTCCCAGAAGCGATCTGTACATGCCTACTCCTTGCTAGAATATTTTCAAGATACAGACCCAAAACATGATCAAAATCGATATTTTAAGTGCAAAAAGTCGATATGTGCATGCATCTTTTGTACCCGTTTATATCTCAAATTTAGGCTCAAAACTCCGAAAATTCGATATATTTGGGTCCCTTAAGCAATCTGCACATGCCTACTCAGTACTAGAATGTTTTTAAAATACAGGCTCAAAACATGCTATAAATCGATATTTTAGGTGTCCAAAGTCGATATGTGCATGCATCTTCTGAACCCGTTTATATCTCAAATTCAGGCTCAAAACACCCAAAAAATCGATATTTTTGTGTCCCAGAAGCGATCTGTACATGCCTACTCCGTGTTAGAGTATTTTCAAAATACAGGCCCAAAACATGCTAAAAATCGATATTTTAGGTGCAAAAAGTCGATATGTGCATGCATCCTCTGTACCCGGTTATATCCCAATATCTGGCTCAGAACACCCGAAAATTCGATATTTTTGTGTCCCAGAAGCGATCTGTACATGTCTACACCGTGTTTGAGTATTTTCAAAATACTGGACCAAAACATGCTCAAAATCGATATTTTAGGTGCCCGAAGTCGATATGTGCATGCATCTTCTGTACCTGTTCATATCTCAAATTCAGGCTCAGAACAACCGAAAATTCGATTTATTTGGGTCCCAAAAGCCATCTGTACATGCATACTCCGTGTTAGAGTATTTTTAAAATACAGGCCTAAAACATGCCGTAAATCGATATTTTAGCTGCCCAAAGTCAATATGTGTATGCATCTTCTGTACCCGTCTATATCCCAAATTCAGGTTCAAAACACTCGAAAATTCGATATTTTTGAGTCCCAGAAGCAATCTGTACATGCCTACTTCTTGCTAGAATATTTTCAAGATACAGACCCAAAACATGATCAAAATCGATATTTTAAGTGCAAAAAGTCGATATGTGCATGCATCTTCTGTACCCGTTCATATCTCAAATTCTGGCTCAGAACACCCGAAAATTCGATTTTTTTGGGTCCCAGAAGCGATCTGTACATGTCTACTCAGTGTTAGAGTATTTTAAAAATTCAGGCTAAAAACATGCTCAAAATCGATATTTTGGGTGCCCAAAGTCGATATGTGCATGCATATTCTGTACCCGTTTATATCACAAATTCAGGCTCAAAACACCCGAAAATTCAATGTTTTTGGGTCCCAGAAGCGATCTGTACGTGCGTACTCCGTGTTAGAGTGTTTTTAAAATACAAGCCCAAAACATGCTGAAAATCGATATTTTATGTGCCCAAAGTCAATATGTGTATGCATCTTCTGTACCCGTGTATATCCCTAATTCTGGTTCAAAACACCAGAAAATTCGATATTTTTGGGTCCCTTAAGCGATCTGCACATGCCTACTCAGTACTAGAATGTTTTTAAAATACAGGCTCAAAACATGCTATAAATCGATATTTTAGGTGTCCAAAGTCGATATGTGCATGCATCTTCTGAATCCGTTTATATCTCAAATTCAGGCTCAAAACACCCAAAAATTCGATATTTTTGTGTCCCAGAAGCGATCTGTACATGCCTACTCCGTGTTAGAGTATTTTCAAAATACAGACCCAAAACATGCTCAAAATCGATATTTTAGGTGCCCAAAGTCGATATGTGTCTGCATCTTCTGTACCCGTTTATATCTGAAATTCAGGCTTAAAACACCCGAAAATTCAATATTTTTGGGTCCCAGATGCGATCTGTAGGTGCACACTCCATGTTAGAGTGTTTAAAAAAAAAAGACCCGAAACATGCTCAAAATCGATATTTTATGTGCCCAAAGTCAAAATGTGTATGCATCTTCTGTACACGTGTATATCCCTAATTCAGGTTCAAAACACCAGAAAATTCAATTGTTTTGGGTCCCAGAAGCGATCTGTACATGCCTACTCCTTGCTAGAATATTTTCAAGATACAGACCTAAAACATGATCAAAATCGATATTTTAAGTGCAAAAAGTCGATATGTGCATGTATCTTCTATACCCGTTTATATCTCAAATTCAGGCTCAAAACTCCGAAAATTCGATATATTTGGGTCCCTTAAGCAATCTGCACATGCCTACTCAGTACTAGAATGTTTTTAAAATACAGGCTCAAAACATGCTATAGATCGATATTTTAGGTGTCCAAAGTCGATTTGTGCATGCATCTTCTGAACCCGTTTATATCTCAAATTCAGGCTCAAAACACCCAAAAAATCGATATTTTTGTGTCCCAGAAGCGATCTGTACATGCCTACTCCGTGTTTGAGTATTTTCAAAATACAGGACCAAAACATGCTCAAAATCGATATTTTAGGTTTCCCAAAGTCGATATGTGCATGCATCTTCTGTATCCGTTTATATCTCAAATTCAGGCTCAAAACACCCGAAAATTCAATATATATTTGGGTCCCAGAAGCGATCTGTACATGCCTACTCCTTGCTAAAAAAATTTCAAGAAACAGACCCAAAACATGCTCAAAATCTATATTTTAGGTGCAAAAAGTCGATATGTGCATGCATCCTCTGTACCCGGTTATATCCCAATATCTGGCTCAGAACACCCGAAAATTCGATATTTTTGTGTCCCAGAAGCGATCCGTACATGTCTACATCGTGTTTGAGTATTTTCAAAATACAGGACCAAAACATGCTCAAAATCGATATTTTAGGTGCCAAAAGTCGATATGTGCATGCATCTTCTGTACCTATTCATATCTCAAATTCAGGCTCAGAACAACCGAAAATTCGATTTTTTTGGGTCCCAAAAGCCATCTGTACATGCATACTCCGTGTTAGAGTATGTTTAAAATACAGGCCTAAAACATGCTGTAAATCGATATTTTAGCTGCCCAAAGTCAATATGTGTATGCATCTTCTGTACCCGTCTGTATCCCAAATTCAGGTTCAAAACACTCGAAAATTCGATATTTTTGAGTCCCAGAAGCAATCTGTACATGCCTACTTCTTGCTAGAAAGTTTTCATGATACAGACCCAAAACATGCTCAAAATCGATATTTTAGGTGCAAAAAGTCGATATGTGCATGCATCTTCTGTACCCGTTCATATCTCAAATTCTGGCTCAGAACACCCGAAAATTCGATTTATTTGGGTCCCAGAAGCGATCTGTACATGTCTACTCAGTGTTAGAGTATTTTAAAAATTCAGGCCCAAAACATGCTCAAAATCGATATTTTGGGTGCCCAAAGTCGATATGTGCATGCATCTTCTGTACCCGTTTATATCACATATTCAGGCTCAAAACTCCCAAAAAATCGATATTTTTGTGTCCCAGAAGCGATCTGTACATGTCTACACCGTGTTATAGTATTTTCAAAATACAGGCCCAAAACATGCTCAAAATCGATATTTTAGGTGCCCAAAGTCGATATGTGCATGCATCTTCTGTACCCGTTCATATCTCAAATTCTGGCTCAGAACACCCGAAAATTCGATTTATTTGGGTCCCATAAGCGATCTGTACATGTCTACTCAGTGTTAGAGTATTTTAAAAATTCAGGCCCAAAACATGCTCAAAATCGATATTTTGGGTGCCCAAAGTCGATATGTGCATGCATCTTCTGTACCCGTTTATATCTCAAATTCAGGCTCAAAACACCCAAGAAATCGATATTTTTGTGTCTCAGAAGCGATCTGTACATGCATACTCCGTGTTAGAGTATTTTTAAAATACAGGCTTAAAACATGCTGTAAATCGATATTTTAGCTGCCCAAAGTCAATATGTGTATGCATCTTCTGTACCTGTCTATATCCCAAATTCAGGTTCAAAACACTCGAGAATTCGATATTTTTGAGTCCTAGGACCAATCTGTACATGCCTACTTCTTGCTAGAAAGTTTTCATGATACAGACCCAAAACATGCTCAAAATCGATATTTTAGGTGCAAAATGTCGATATGTGCATGCATCTTCTGTACCCGTTTATATCTCAAATTCAGGCTCAAAACACCCAAAAAATCGATATTTTTGTGTCCCAGAAGCGATCTGTATATGTCTACAACGTGTTATAGTATTTTTAAAATACAGGCCCAAAACATGCTCAAAATCGATATTTTATGTGCCCAAAGTCGATATGTGCATGCATCTTCTGTACCCGTTCATATCTCAAATTCAGGCTCAGAACACCCGAAAATTCGATTTATTTGGGTCCCAGAAGCGATCTGTACATGCCTACTCCTTGTTAGAATGTTTTCAAGATACAGAAACCAAAACATGCTCAAAATCGATATTTTAAGTGCAAAAAGTCGATATGTGCATGCATCTTCTGTTCCCGTTTATATCTCAAATTAAGGCTCAAAACACCCAAAAAATCGATATCTTTGTGTTCCAGAAGCGATCTGTACATGTCTACACCGTGTTAGAGTATTTTCAAAATGCAGGCCCAAAACATGCTCAAAATCGATATTTTTGGTGCCCAAAGTCGATATGTGCATGCATCTTCTGTACCCGTTTATATCTCAAATTCAGACTCAAAACACCCGAATATTCGATATATTTGGGTCCCAAAAGACATCTGTACATGCATACTCCGTGTTAGAGTATTTTCAAAATACAGGCCTAAAACATGATGTAAATCGATATTTTAGCTGCCCAAAGTCAATATGTGTATGCATCTTCTGTACCCGTCTATATCCCAAATTCAGGTTCAAAACACTCGAAAATTCGATATTTTTGGGTCCCAGAAGCAATCTGTACATGCCTACTTCTTGCTAGAAAGTTTTCAAGGTACAGATCCAAAACATGCTCAAAATCGATATTTTAGGTGCAAAAAGTCGATATGTACATGCATCTTCTGTAATCGTTTATATCTCAAATTCAGGCTCAAAACTCCGAAAATTCGATATTTTTGTGTCCCAGAAGCGATCTGTACATGCATACTCCGTGTTAGAGTGTTTTTAAATTGCATACCCATAACATGCTGAAAATTGATATTTTAGGTGCACAAAGTCAATATGTGTATGCATTCTCTGTACCCGGTTATATCTTAAATTCAGGCTCAAAACACCAGAAAATTCAATATTTTTGGGTCCCAGAAGTGATCTGTACATGCCTACTCAGTGCTAGAATGTTTTCAAAATAGAGTCTCAGAACATGCTAAAAATCGATATTTTAGGTGCCCAAAGTCGATACGTGCATTCACCTTCTGTACCAGTTTATATCTCAAATTCAGGCTCAAAACACCCAAAAAATCGATATTTTTGTGTCCCAGAAGCGATCTGTACATGCCTACTCCGTGTTAATGTATTTTCAAAATACAGGCCCAAAACATGCTGAAAATCGATATTTTAGGTGCCCAAAGTCAATATGTGTATGCATCTTCTGTACCCGTCTATATCCCAAATTCAGGTTCAAAACACCAGAAAATTCGATATTTTTGGGTCCCAGAAGCGACCTGTACATGCCTACTCCTTGCTAGAATGTTTTCAAGATACAGACCCAAAACATGCTTTAAATCGATATTTTAGGTACAAAAAGTCGATATGTGCATGCATCCTCTGTACCCGGTTATATCTCAAATTCTGGCTCAAAACCCCCGAAAATTCGATATTTTTGGGTCCCAGAAGCGATCTGTACATGCCTACTCAGTGTTAGAATATTTTCAAATTATACGCCCAAAACATACTAAAAATAGATAATTTGGGTGCCAAAGTCGATATGTGCATGCATCTTCTGTACCCGTTTATATCTCAAATTCAAACTCAAAACACCCGAATATTCGATATTTTTGGGTCTCAGAAGCCATCTGTACATGCATACTCCGTGTTAGAGTATTTTCAAAATACAGACCTAAAACATGATGTAAATCGATATTTTAGCTGCCCAAAGTCAATATGTGTATGCATTCTCTGTACCCGGTTATATCTCAAATTCAGGCTCAAAACACCCGAAATTCAATATTTTTGGGTCCCAGAAGCGATCTGTACATGCCTACTCAGTGCAAGAATGTTTTCAAAATAGTGGCTCAGAACATGCTAAAAATCGATATTTTAGCTGCCCAAAGTCAATATGTGTATGCATCTTCTGTACCCGTTTATATCTCAAATGCAGGCTCAAAACACCCAAAAAAAATCGATATTTTTGATACCCAGATGCAATCTGTACGTGTCTACTCCGTGTTAGAGTATTTTCAAGATACAGGCCCAAAACATGCTCAAAATCGATATATTTTAGGTGCCCGAAGTCGATATGTGCATGCATCTTCTGTACCCGTCTATATCCCAAATTCAGGTTCAAAACACTCGAAAATTCGATATTTTTGGGTACCAGAAGCAATCTGTACATGCCTACTTCTTGCTAGAATGTTTTCAAGATACAGACCCAAAACATGCTTAAAATCGATATTTTAGGTGCAAAAAGTCGAAATGTGCATGCATTCTCTGTACCCGTTTATATCTCAAATTCAGGCTCAAAACACCGAAAATTCGATATTTTTGGGTCCCCGAAGCGATCTGTACATGCCTACTCCGTGTTAGAGTATTTTCAAAATACAGGCCCAAAACATGCTCAAAATCGATATTTTAGGTGCCCAAAGTCGATATGTGCATGCATCTTCTGTATCCGTCTATATCCCAAATTCAGGTTCAAAACACCGAAAAATTCGATATTTTTGGGTCCCAGAAGCGATCTGTACATGCCTACTCCTGGCTAGAATTTTTTCAAGATACAGACCCAAAACATGCTCAAAATCGATATTTTAGGTGCAAAAAGTCGATATGTGCATGCATCCTCTGTACCCGGTTATATCCCAAATTCTGGCTCAAAACACCCGAAAATTCGATTTTTTTGAGTCCCAGAAGCGATCTGTACATGCCTACTCAGTGCTAGAATATTTTCAAATTATACGCCCAAAACATACTAAAAATAGATAATTTGGGTGCCAAAGTCGATATGTGCATGCATCTTCTGTACCCGTTTATATCTCAAATTCAGACTCAAAACACCCGAATATTCGATATTTTTGGGTCTCAAAAGCCATCTGTACATGCATACTCCGTGTTAGAGTATTTTCAAAATACAGGCCTAAAACATGATGTAAATCGATATTTTAGCTGCCCAAAGTCAATATGTGTATGCATCCTCTGTACCCGGTTATATCTCAAATTCAGGCTTAAAACTCCGAAAATTCGATATTTTTGTGTCGCAGAAGCGATCTGTACATGCATACTCCGTGTTAGAGTGTTTTTAAAATGCAGGCCCAAAACATGCTGAAAATTGATATTTTAGGTGCACAAAGTCAATATGTGTATGCATTCTCTGTACCCGGTTATATCTCAAATTCAGGCTCAAAACACCCGAAAATTCAATATTTTTGGGTCCCAGAAGCGATCTGCATATGCCTACTCAGTGCTAGAATGTTTTCAAAATAGAGGCTCAGAACATGCTAAAAATCAATATTTTGGGTGCCCAAAGTCGATATGTGAATACATCTTCTGTACCCGTTTATATCTCAAATTCAGGCTCAAAACACCCAGAAAATCGATATTTTTGTGTCCCTGAAGCGATCTGTACATACATACTTCGTGTTAGATTATTTTCAAAATACAGGCCTAAAGCATGCTGAAAATCGATATTTTAGCTGCCCAAAGTCAATATGTGTATGCATCTTCTGTACCCATTTATATCTCAAATTCAGGCTCAAAACGCCCGAAAATTCGATATTTTTGGGTCCCAGAAGCGATCTGTACATGCCTACTCCGTGTTAGAATAATTTCAAGATATTGGCCCAAAACATGCTAAAAATCGATATTTTGGGTGCACAAAAACGAAATGTGCATGCATGCTCTGTACCCGTTTATATTTCAAATTCAGGCTCAAAACATCCGAAAATTCGATATTTTTGAATCCCAGAAGCGATCTGTAAATGCCTACTCCGTGTTAGAATATTTTTAAAATACAGGCCCAAAATATGCTCAAAATCGATATTCTAGGTGCCCATAGTCGATATGTTCATGCATCTGCAGTATCCGTTAATATCTCAAATTCAAGCTCAAAACACCCGAAAATTCGGTATTTTTGGGTCCCAGAAGCGATCTGTACATGCCTACTTCTTGCTAGAATGTTTTCAAGATACAGACCCAAAACAAGCTGAAAATCGATATTTTAGGTGCAAAAAGTCGATATGTGCATGTATCTTCAGTACCGGTTTATATCTCAAATTCAGGCTCAAAACACCCAAATATTCAATAGTTTTAGGTTCCAGAAGCGATCTGTACATGTCTACTCAGTGCTAGAATGTTTTTAAAATATAGGTTTAAAACATGCTAATTATTTATATTATAGGTGTCCGAAGTCGATATGTGCATGCATCTTCAGTATCCGTTTATATCTCAAATTCAGGCTCAAAACACCCGAAAATTCGATATTTTTTGGTCCCAGAAGCGATCTGTACATGCCTACTCAGTACTAGAATAATTTCAGATATTGGCCCAAAACATGCTAAAAATCGATATTTTGGGTGCCCAAAATCGAAGTGTGCATTCATGCTCTGTACCCGTTTATATTTCAAATTCAAGCTCTAATCACCCGAAAAGTCAATATTTTTGGGTTCCAGAAGCGATCTGTACATGCCTACACAGTGCTAGAATGTTTTTAAAATATAGGTTTAAAACATGCTAAAAATATATATTTTAGGTTTCCCAAGTCGATATGTGCATGCATCTTCTGTACCCGTTTATATCTTAAATTTAGGCTCAAAACACCCGAAAATTCGATATTTTTGGGTCCCAGAAGCGATCTGTATATGCCTACTCCGTGTTAGAATAATTTCAAAATATTGGCCCATAACATGCTAAAAATCGATATTTTGGGTGCCTAAAATCGATATGTGCATGCATCTTCTGTACCCCTCTATATCTCAAATTCAGGCTAAAAACACCCGATAATTCGATATTTTGGGGTCCCAGAAGCGATCTGTACATGCTTACTCCGTGTTAGAGTATTTTCCAAATACAGGTCCAAAACATTCTGAAATTCGATATTATAGGTGTCCTAAGTCAATATGTGTATGCATCTTCTGTACCCGTTTATATCCCAAATTCCGGCTCAAAACACCCGAAAATTCGATATTTTTGGGTCCGAGAATCGATCTGTACATCCCTACTTCATGCTTGAATGTTTTCAAGATACAGACCCAAAACATGCTCAAAATCGATATTTTAGGTGCATAATGTCGATATGTGCATGCATCTTCAGTGTCCGTTTATATCTCAAATTCAGGCTCAAAACACCCAAAAATTCAATATGCTTGGGCCACCGAAGCGATCTGTACATGTCTACTCAGTGCTACAATGTTTTAAAATATAGGCTTAAAACATGCTTAAAATCAATATTTTACGTGTCCAAAGTCGATATGTGCATACATCTTTTGTACCTGTTTATATCCCAAATTCATGCTCAAAACACCCGAAAATTCAATATTTTTGGGTCTCAGAAGCAATCTGTACATGCCTACTCAGTGATAGAATATTTTTAAAATACAGGCTAAAAACATGCTCAAAATCGATATTTTGGGTGCCCAAAGTCAATATGTACATGCATCTGCAGTATCCGTTAATATCTCAAATTCAAGCTCAAAACACCCGAAAATTCGGTATTTTTGGGTCCCAGAAGCGATCTGTACATGCCTACTTCTTGCTAGAATGTTTTCAAGATACAGACCCAAAACAAGCTGAAAATCGATATTTTAGGTGCAAAAAGTCGATATGTGCATGTATCTTCAGTACCGGTTTATATCTCAAATTCAGGCTCAAAACACCCAAATATTCAATAGTTTTAGGTTCCAGAAGCGATCTGTACATGTCTACTCAGTGCTAGAATGTTTTTAAAATATAGGTTTAAAACATGCTAAAAATTTATATTATAGGTGTCCGAAGTCGATATGTGCATGCATCTTCAGTATCCGTTTATATCTCAAATTCAGGCTCAAAACACCCGAAAATTCGATATTTTTTGGTCCCAGAAGCGATCTGTACATGCCTACTCAGTGCTAGAATAATTTCAGATATTGGCCCAAAACATGCTAAAAATCGATATTTTGGGTGCCCAAAATCGAAGTGTGCATTCATGCTCTGTACCCGTTTATATTTCAAATTCAAGCTCTAATCACCCGAAAAGTCAATATTTTTGGGTTCCAGAAGCGATCTGTACATGCCTACACAGTGCTAGAATGTTTTTAAAATATAGGTTTAAAACATGCTAAAAATATATATTTTAGGTTTCCCAAGTCGATATGTGCATGCATCTTCTGTACCCGTTTATATCTTAAATTTAGGCTCAAATACCCGAAAATTCGATATTTTTGGGTCCCAGAAGCGATCTGTATATGCCTACTCCGTGTTAGAATAATTTCAAAATATTGGCCCATAACATGCTAAAAATCGATATTTTGGGTGCCTAAAATCGATATGTGCATGCATCTTCTGTACCCCTCTATATCTCAAATTCAGGCTAAAAACACCCGATAATTCGATATTTTGGGGTCCCAGAAGCGATCTGTACATGCTTACTCCGTGTTAGAGTATTTTCCAAATACAGGTCCAAAACATTCTGAAATTCGATATTATAGGTGTCCTAAGTCAATATGTGTATGCATCTTCTGTACCCGTTTATATCCCAAATTCCGGCTCAAAACACCCGAAAATTCGATATTTTTGGGTCCGAGAATCGATCTGTACATCCCTACTTCATGCTTGAATGTTTTCAAGATACAGACCCAAAACATGCTCAAAATCGATATTTTAGGTGCATAATGTCGATATGTGCATGCATCTTCAGTGTCCGTTTATATCTCAAATTCAGGCTCAAAACACCCAAAAATTCAATATGCTTGGGCCACCGAAGCGATCTGTACATGTCTACTCAGTGCTACAATGTTTTAAAATATAGGCTTAAAACATGCTTAAAATCAATATTTTACGTGTCCAAAGTCGATATGTGCATACATCTTTTGTACCTGTTTATATCCCAAATTCATGCTCAAAACACCCGAAAATTCAATATTTTTGGGTCTCAGAAGCAATCTGTACATGCCTACTCAGTGATAGAATATTTTTAAAATACAGGCTAAAAACATGCTCAAAATCGATATTTTGGGTGCCCAAAGTCAATATGTGCATGCATCTTCTGCACCCGTTTATATCTCAAATTCAGGCTCAAAACACCCTGAAATTTGATATTTTGGGATCCCAGAAGCGATCTGTATATGCCTACTCCGTGTTAGAATAATTTCAAAATATTGGCCCATAACATGCTAAAAATCGATATTTTGGGTGCCTAAAATCGATATGTGTATGCATCTTCTCTACCCGTATACATCCCAAATTCATGTTCAAAACACCAGAAAATTCGATATTTTTGGGTCCCAGAAGCGATCTGTACATGCCTACTCCGTGTCAGAGTATTTTCAAAATACAGGCCCAAAACATGCTGAAAATCAATATTTTATGTGCCCAAAGTCAATATGTGCATGCTTCTTCTGTACCCGATAATATCTCAAATTCAGGCTCAAAATATCCGAAAATTCTATATTTTTGGGTCCCAGAAGCGATCTGTACATGCCTCCTCCGTGTTTGAGTAATTTCAAAATACAGGCCCAAAACATGCTGAAAATCGATGTTTTAGGTGCCCAAAGTCAATATGTACATGCATCTTCTGCACCCGTTTATATCTCAAATTCAGGCTCAAAACACCCGGATATTCGATATTTTGGGATACCAGAAGCGATCTGTATATGCCTACTCCGTGTTAGAATAATTTCAAAATATTGGCCCATAACATGCTAAAAATCGATATTTTGGGTGCCTAAAATCGATATGTGTATGCATCTTCTATACCCGTATACATCCCAAATTCATGCTCAAAACACCCGAAAAATCGATATTTTTGTGTCCCAGAAGCGATCTGTACATGTCTACTCAGTGCTACAGAAGCAATCTGTACATGCCTACTCCGTGTTAGAGTATGTTTTAAAAATACAGGCCCAAAACATGATAAAAATCAATATTTTGGGTGCCAAAAGTCGATATGTGCATGCAAATTCTGTACCCGTTTATATCTCAAATTCAGCCTCAAAACAACGGAAAATTCGATTTTTGTGTGTCCCAGACGCGATCTGTAAATGCCTACTTCGTGTTAGAGTATTTTTAAAGTACAGGCTCAAAACATGCTAAAAATCGATATTTTAAGTGTCCAAAGTCGATATGTGCATGCATCTTCTGCACCGTTTACATTCCAAATTGAGGTTCAAAACACCCGAAAATTCGATATTTTTGGGTCCCAGAAGCGATCTGTACATGCCTCCTCCGTGTTAGAGTATTTTCCAAATATTGGCCTAAAACATGCTAAAAATCGATATTGTGGGTGCCCAAAGTCGATATGTGCATGCATTTTCGGTACCTGTTTATATCTCAAATTCAAGCTCAAAACACCCGAAAATTCAATAGTTTTGGGTCCCAGAAGCGGTCTGTACATGCTCACTCTGTGCTAGAATACTTTACAAAATATAGGCCTAAAACATGCTGAAAATCGTTTTTTTGTGTGAAGAAAGTCGATATGTGCATGCATTTTCTGTACCCGTTTATATCTCAAATTCAGGCTCAAAACACCCGAAAATTCGAAATTTTTGGGTCCCAGAAGCGATCTGTACATGCTTTCCCAGTGCTAGATTAAATTCAAAATATAGGACCAAAACATACTAAAAATCGATATTTTAGGTGCCCAAAGTCGAAATGTTCATGCATCTTCTGTACCCGTTTATATCCCAAATTCAGTCTCAAAACACCTGAAAATTCGATATTTTTGGGTCCCAGAAGCAATCTGTACATGCCTACTCCGTGTTAGAGTATTTTCAAAATACATGCCCAAAACATGCTGAAAATCGATATTTTAGGTACCTAAAGTCAATATGTGCATGCATTTACTGTACCCATTTATATCTCAAATTCAGGCTAAAAACACCTGAAAATTTAATTTTTTTGGGTGCCTGAAGCGATCTGTACATGCCTACTCAGTGTTAGAATATTTTCAAAATACAGGCCCAAAATAAGCTGAAAATCGCAATTTTTGGTGCCCAAAATCGATATGTGAATGAATCATCAGCACTCGCTTGTATCCCAAATTCAGGCTTAAAACACCTTAAAATTCGATACTTTTTGTTCCCAGAAGGGATCTGTAAATGCCTACTCAATGTTAAAATATTTTCAAAATACAGACCCAAAACAAGCTGAAAACCGATATTTTATGTGCCCAAAATCCATATGTGCATTCATCTTCTGTACCCGTTTATATCCCAAATTCAGGCTCAAAACACCCGAAAATTCGATATTTTTGGGTCTCAGAATCAATCTGAACATGCTTACACAATGCTAGAATACATTCAAAATATAGGGCCAAAACATCCTGAAAATCGATACTTCAAGTGACCAAAGTCGATATGTGCATGTATCTTCAGTACCGGTTTCTGTCTCAAATTCAGGCTCAAAACACCCGAAAATTCTATATTTTTGGGTCGTAGAAGCGATCTGTACATGCCTACTCCTAGTTAGAATGTTTTCAAAATACAGACCCAAAACATGCTTAAAATCGATATTTTAGGTGCCCAAAAGTCGATATGTGCATGCATCTTCTGTACCCGTTTATATCTCAAATTCAGGCTTAAAACACCCGAAAAATCGGTATTTTCGGGTCCTAGAAGCGATTTGTACTTGCCTACTCCTAGTTAGAATGTTTTCAAGATACAGACTCAAAACATGCTCAAAATCGATATTTTAGGTGCCCAAAAGTCAATATGTGCATGCATCTTCAGTACCTGTTTATATCTAAAATTCAGGCTCAAAACACCCGAAAATTCGATATTTTTGGGTCCCAGAAGCAATCTGTACATGCCTACTCCGTGTTAGAGTATTTTCAAAATACATGCCCAAAACATGCTGAAAATCGATATTTTAGGTACCTAAAGTCAATATGTGCATGCATTTACTGTACCCATTTATATCTCAAATTCAGGCTCAAAACACCCGTAAAAAGGATATTTTGGGGTCCCAGAAGCGATCTGTACATGCTTACTCAGTGCAAGAATATTTTCAAAATATATGCCCAAAACATGCTAAAAATCGATATTTTAGGTGCCTAAAGTCGATATCTCAAATTTATCCCCAAAACACCGAAAATTCGATATTTTGGGGTCCCAGAAGCGATCTGTACATGTCTACTCCATGTTAGAGTATTTTCAAAATACAGGCCCAAAACATACAGAAAATCGATATTTTAGGTGGCCAAAAGTCAATATGTTCATGAATCTTCTATACTCGTTTATATCTCAAATTCAGGCTCCAAACACCCGAAAATTCGATATTTTGGGGTCCCAGAAGCGATCTGTACATGCCTACTCAGTGCTAGAATATTTTCAAAATATAGGCTCAAAACATACTAAAAATCGATATTTAAATGTCCAAAGTCGATATGTGCATGCATCTTCTGTACCCGTTTATATCTCAAATTCAGGCCATAACACCCGAAAATTCGGTATTTTTTGGTCCTAGAAGCGATCTGTACATGCCTACTCCTAGTTAGAATGTTTTCAAGATACAGACCCAAAACATGCTCAAAATCGATATTTTAGTTGCCCAAAAGTCGATATGTGTATGCATCTTCTGTAACCGTTTGTATCTCAAATTCAGGCTCAAAACACCCGAAAATTCGATATTTTGGGGTCCCACAAGCGAAGTGTACATGCCTACTCAGTGCTAGAATATTTTCAAAATTCAGGCCCAAAACATGCTAAAAATCGATATTTTAGGTGCCCAAAGTCTATATTTAAAATTCAGGCCCAAAAACAGCCGAAAATTCGATATTTTGGGGTCCCAGAAGCGATCTGTACATGCTTACTCCGTGTTAGAGTATTTTCAATATACAAGCCCAAAACATACTGAAAATCGATCTTTTAGGTGCCCAAAAGTCGATATGTGGATGCATCTTCTGTACCCGTTTATATCTCAAATTCAGGCTCCAAACACCCGAAAATTCGATATGTTTTGGTCCCAGAAGCAATCTGTACATGCCTACTCAGATACAGGCTCAAAACATGCTAGAAATCGATAGTTTAAGTGTCCAAAGTCGATATGTGCATGCATCTTCTGCACCCGTTTATATCCCAAATTCAGGCTCAAAACACCCGAAAATTCGATATTTTGGGGTCCCAGAAGCGATCTGTATATGCCTCCTCCGTATTAGAGTATTTTCAAAATATTGGCCCAAAACATGCTAAAAATCGATATTGTGGGTGCCCAAAGTCGATATGTGCATGCATTTTCTATACCCGTTATATCTCAAATTCTGGCTCAAAACACCCGAAAATTCGATATTTTGGGGTCCCAGAAGCGATCTGTACATGCCTCCTTCGTGTTAGAATATTTTCAAAATACAGGCCCAAAATAAGCTGAAAATCGCAATTTTTGGTGCCCAAAATCGATATGTGCATGAATCATCAGCACTCGCTTGTATCCCAAATTCAGGCCTAAAACACCTTAAAATTCGATACTTTTTCTTCCCAGAAGGGATCTGTAGATGCCTACTCAATGTTAAAATATTTTCAAAATACAGACACAAAACAAGCTGACAACCGATATTTTATGTGCTCAAAATCCATATGTGCATTCATCTTCTGTACCCGTTTATATCCCAAATTCAGGCTCAAAACACCCGAAAATTCGATATTTCTGGGTCTCAGAAGCAATCTGAACATGCTTACACAATGCTAGAATACATTCAAAATATAGGGAAAAAACATCCTAAAAATCGATACTTCAGGTGACCAAAGTCGATATGTGCATGTATCTTCAGTACCGGTTTCTATCTCAAATTCAGGCTCAAAACACCCGAAAATTCTATATTTTTGGGTCCTAGAAGCGATCTGTACATGCCTACTCCTAGTTAGAATGTTTTCAAGATACAGACCAAAAACATGCTCAAAATCGATATTTTAGGTGCCAAAAAGTCGATATGTGCATGCATCTTCTGTACCCGTTTATATCTCAAATTCAGGCTCAAAACACCTGAAAATTCTATATTTTTGGGTCCTAGAAGCGATCTGTACATGCCTACTCCTAGTTAGAATGTTTTCAAGATACAGACCCAAAACATGCTCAAAATCGATATTTTAGTTGCCCAAAAGTCGATATGTGCATTTATCTTCTGTACCCGTTTGTATCTCAAATTCAGGCTCAAAACACCCGAAAATTCGATATTTAGGGGTCCCACAAGCGAACTGTACATGCTTACTCAGTGCTAGAATATTTTCAAAATTCAGGCCCAAAACATGCTAAAAATCGATATTTTAGGTGCCCAAAGTCGATATCTCAAATTCAGGCCCAAAACACCCGAAAATTCGATATTTTGGGGTCCCAGAAGCGATCTGTACATGCCTACTCAGTGATAGAATGTTTTCAAATAATAGGCTCAAAATATGCTAAAAATCGATATTTTAAGTGTCCAAAGTCGATATGTGCATGCATTTTCTATACCCGTTATATCTCAAATTCTGGCTAAAAACACCGAAAATTCGATATTTTGGGGTCCCAGAAGCGATCTGTACATGCCTCCTTCGTGTTAGAATATTTTCAAAATACAGGCCCAAAATAAGCTGAAAATCGCAATTTTTGGTGCCCAAAATCGATATGTGCATGAATCATCAGCACTCGCTTGTATCCCAAATTCAGGCCTAAAACACCTTAAAATTCGATACTTTTTCTTCCCAGAAGGGATCTGTAGATGCCTACTCAATGTTAAAATATTTTCAAAATACAGACACAAAACAAGCTGACAACCGATATTTTATGTGCTCAAAATCCATATGTGCATTCATCTTCTGTACCCGTTTATATCCCAAATTCAGGCTCAAAACACCCGAAAATTCGATATTTTTGGGTCTCAGAAGCAATCTGAACATGCTTACACAATGCTAGAATACATTCAAAATATAGGGCCAAAACATCCTGAAAATCGATACTTCAGGTGACCAAAGTCGATATGTGCATGTATCTTCAGTACCGGTTTCTATCTCAAATTCAGGCTCAAAACACCCGAAAATTCTATATTTTTGGGTCCTAGAAGCGATCTGTACATGCCTACTCCTAGTTAGAATGTTTTCAAGATACAGACCAAAAACATGCTCAAAATCGATATTTTAGGTGCCAAAAAGTCGATATGTGCATGCATCTTCTGTACCCGTTTATATCTCAAATTCAGGCTCAAAACACCTGAAAATTCTATATTTTTGGGTCCTAGAAGCGATCTGTACATGCCTACTCCTAGTTAGAATGTTTTCAAGATACAGACCCAAAACATGCTCAAAATCGATATTTTAGTTGCCCAAAAGTCGATATGTGCATTTATCTTCTGTACCCGTTTGTATCTCAAATTCAGGCTCAAAACACCCGAAAATTCGATATTTAGGGGTCCCACAAGCGAACTGTACATGCTTACTCAGTGCTAGAATATTTTCAAAATTCAGGCCCAAAACATGCTAAAAATCGATATTTTAGGTGCCCAAAGTCGATATCTCAAATTCAGGCCCAAAACACCCGAAAATTCGATATTTTGGGGTCCCAGAAGCGATCTGTACATGCCTACTCAGTGATAGAATGTTTTCAAATAATAGGCTCAAAATATGCTAAAAATCGATATTTTAAGTGTCCAAAGTCAATATGTGCATGCATCTTCTGTACCCGTTTATATCTCAAATTCAGGCTCAAAACACCCGAAAAATCGGTATTTTTGGGTCCTAGAAGCGATCTGTACTTGCCTACTCCTAGTTAGAATGTTTTCAAGATACAGAAACAAAACATGCTCAAAATCGATATTTTAGGTGCCCAAAAGTCGATATGTGCATGCATCTTCAGTACCTGTTTATGTCTCAAATTCAGGCTCAAAACACCCGAAAATTCGATATTTTGGGGTCCCAGAAGCGATCTGTACATGCCTACTCAGTGCTAGAATATTTTCAAAATATAGGCCCAAAACATGCTAAAAATCGATATATTAGGTGCCCAAAGTCGATATCTCAAATTCAGGCCCAAAACACCCGAAAATTCGATATTTTTTGTCCCAGAAGCGATCTGTACAAGCCTACTAAGGTACAGGCTCAAAACATGCTAAAAATCGATATTTTAAGTGTCCAAAGTCGATATGTGCATGCATCTTCTACACCCGTTTATATCCCAAATTCAGGCTCAAAACACCCGAAAATTCGATATTTTTGGGTCCCAGAAGCGATCTGTACATGCCTCCTCCGTGTTAGAGTATTTTCCAAATATTGGCCCAAAACATGCTATAAATCGATATTGTGGGTGCCCAAAGTCGATAAGTGCATGCATTTTCTGTATCCGTTTATATCTCAAATTCAGACTCAAAACACCCGAAAATTCGGTATTTTTTGGTCCTAGAAGCGATCTGTACATGCCTACTCCTAGTTAGAATGTTTTCAAGATACAGACCCAAAACATGCTCAAAATCGATATTTTAGTTGCCCAAAAGTCGATATGTGCATTCATCTTCTGTACCCGTTTGTATCTCAAATTCAGGCTCAAAACACCCGAAAATTTGATATTTAGGGGTCCCACAAGCGAACTGTACATGCCTACTCAGTGCAAGAATATTTTCAAAATTCAGGCCCAAAACATGCTAAAAATCGATATTTTAGGTGCCCAAAGTCGATATCTCAAATTCAGGCCCAAAACACCCGAAAATTCGATATTTTGGGGTCCCAAAAGCGATCTGTACATGCTTACTCCGTGTTAGAGTATTTTCAATATACAGGCCCAAAACATACTGAAAATCGATCTTTTAGGTGCCCAAAAGTCGATATGTGGATGCATTTTCTGTACCCGTTATATCTCAAATTCAGGCTCAAAACACCCGAAAATTCAATATTTTTGGGTCCCAGAAGCGATCTGTACATGCTCACTCTAGGCTAGAATATTTTACAAAATATAGGCCTAAAACATGCTGAAAATTGTTTTTTTTTTGTGAAGAAAGTCGATATGTGCATGCATCTTCTGTACCCGTTTATATACCAAATTCATTCTCAAAACACCAGAAAATTCGGTATTTTTGGGTCTTAGAAGCGCTCTGTACATGCTTACATAGTGCTAGATTAAATTCAAAATATAGGGCCAAAACATACTAAAAATCGATATTTTAGGTGCCCAAAGTCGAAATGTTCATGCATCTTCTGTACCCGTTTATATCCCAAATTCAGTCTCAAAACACTTGAAAATTCGATATTTTTGGATCCCAGAAGCAATCTCCACATGCATAGTCAGTGCTAGAATATTTTCAGAATACAGGCCCAAAACATGCTTCAAATCGATATTATAGGTGATCAAAGTCGATATCTGCATGCATTTTCTGTTCCCGTTTATATCCCAAATTCAGGCTAAAAACACCTGAAAATTTGACTTTTTTGGGTCCAAGAAGCGATATGTAAATGCCTACTCAGTGTTAGAATATTTTCAAAATACAGGACCAAAATAAGCTGAAAATCGCAATTTTTGGTGCCCATAATCGATATGTGCATGAATCATCAGCACTCGCTTGTATCCCAAATTCAGGCCTAAAACACCTTAAAATTCTATACTTTTTCTTCCCAGAAGGGATCTGTAGATGCCTACTCAATGTTAAAATATTTTCAAAATACAGACACAAAACAAGCTGACAACCGATATTTTATGTGCTCAAAATCCATATGTGCATTCATCTTCTGTACCCGTTTATATCCCAAATTCAGGCTCAAAACACCCGAAAATTCGATATTTTTGGGTCTCAGAATCAATCTGAACATGCTTACACAATGCTAGAATACATTCAAAATATAGGGCCAAAACATCCTGAAAATCGATACTTCAGGTGACCAAAGTCGATATGTGCATGTATCTTCAGTACCGGTTTCTATCTCAAATTCAGGCTCAAAACACCCGAAAATTCTATATTTTTGGGTCCTAGAAGCGATCTGTACATGCCTACTCCTAGTTAGAATGTTTTCAAGATACAGACCAAAAACATGCTCAAAATCGATATTTTAGGTGCCAAAAAGTCGATATGTGCATGCATCTTCTGTACCCGTTTATATCTCAAATTCAGGCTCAAAACACCCGAAAATTCAATATTTTTGGGTCCTAGAAGCGATCTGTACATGCCTACTCCGTGTTAGAATGTTTTCAAGATACAGACCCAAAACATGCTCAAAATCGATATTTTAGTTGCCCAAAAGTCGATATGTGCATTCATCTGTACATGCCTCCTCCGTGTTAGAGTATTTTCCAAATATTGGCCCAAAACATGCTAAAAATCGATATTGTGGGTGCCCAAAGTCGATATGTGCATGCATTTTCTGTATCCGTTTATATCTCAAATTCAGACTCAAAACACCCGAAAATTCGATATTTTGGGGTCCCAGAAGCGATCTGTACATGCCTACTCAGTGCTAGAATATTTTTAAAATATAGGCCCAAAACATACTAAAAATCGATATTTTAAGTGTCCAAAGTCAATATGTGCATGCATCTTCTGTACCCGTTTATATCTCAAATTCAGGCTCAAAACACCCGAAAATTCGATATCTTGGGGTCCCATAAGAGATCTGTACATGCCTACTTAGTGCTAGAATATTTTCAAAATATAGGCCCAAAACATGCTAAAAATCGATATTTTAGGTGCCCAAAGTCGATATTTCAAATTCAGGCCCAAAACACCCGAAAATTCGATATTTTGGGGTCCCAGAAGCGAACTGTACATGCCTACTCCGTGTTAGAGTATTTTCAAAATACAGACCCAAAACATACTGAAAATCGATCTTTTAGGTGCCAAAAAGTCGATATGTGCATGCATCTTCTGTACCCGTTTATATCTTAAATTCAGGCTCCAAACACCCAAAAATTCGATATTTTGGGGTCCCAGAAGCAATCTGTATATGCCTACTCATTGCTAGAATGTTTTCAAAATATAGGCTGAAAACAAGCTAAAAATCGATATTTTAAGTGTCCAAAGTCGATATGTCCATGCATCTTCTATACCCGTTTATATCTCAAATTCAGGCTCAAAACACCCGAAAATTCGGTATTTTTGGGTAATAGACGCGATCTGAACATACTTACTCCTAATTAGAATGTTTTCAAGATACAGACCCAAAACATGCTCAAAATCGATATTTTAGGTGCCCAAAAGTCGATATGTGCATGCATCTTCTGTACCCGTTTATATCTCAAATTCAGGCTCAAAACACCCGAAAATTCGATATTTTGGTGTCCCAAAAGCGATCTGTACATGCCTACGCAGTGCTAGAATATTTTCAAGATATACAGGCCCAAAACATGCTAAAAATCTATATTATAGGTGCCCAAAGTCGATATCTCAAATTCAGGCCCAAAACACCCGAAAATTCGATATTTTGGGGTCCCAGAAGCAATCTGTACATGCCTACTCCGTGTTAGAGTATTTTTAATATACAGGCCCAAAACATACTGAAAATCGATCTTTTAGGTGCCCACAAGTCGAAATGTGTATGCATCTTCTGCACCCGTTTATATCCCAAATTCAGGCTTAAAACACCCAAAAAATTCGATATTTTTGGGTCCCAGAAGCGATCTGTACATGCCTACTTAGTGCTAGAATGTTTTCAAAATATAGGCTCAAAACATGCTAAAAATCGATATTTTAAGTGTCCCAAGTCGATATGTGCATGAATCTTCTGTACCCGTTTATATCTCAAATTCAGGCTTAAAACACCCGAAAATTCGATATTTTGGGGTCCAAGAAGTGATCTGTACATATCTACTTTGTGCTAGAATATTTTCAAAATATAGGCTCAAAACATGCTATAAAGCGATATTTTAAGTGTCTAAAGTCGATATGTGCATGCATCTTCTGTACCCGTTTATATCTCAAATTCAGGCTTGAAACACCCGAAAATTCGATATTTGGGGTCCCAGAAGCGAACTGTACATGCCTACTCAGGTACAGGCCCAAAACATGCTGAAAATCGATATTTTAGGTGCCCAAAGTCAATATGTGTATACATCTTCTGCACCCGTTTATATCTCAAATTCAATCACATAACACCCGAAAATTCTATATTTTTCGGTCTCAGAAGCGATCTGTACATGCCTACTCAGTGCTAGAATGTTTTCAAAATATAGGCTCAAAACATGCTAAAAATCGATATTTTAAGTGTCCAAAGTCGATATGTGCATGCATCTTCTGTACCCGTTTATATCTCAAATTCAGGCTCAAAACACCTGAAAAATCGGTATTTTTGGGTCCCAGAAGCGATCTGTACTTGCCTACTCCTAGTTGGTATGTTTTCAAGATACAGACCCAAAACATGCTTAAAATCGATATTTTAGGTGCCCAAAAGTCGATATGTGTATGCATATTCAGTACCTGTTTATATCTCAAATTTATCCCCAAAACACCCGAAAATTCGATATTTTGGGGTCCCAGAAGCGATTTGTACATGCCTACTCCGTGTTAGAGTATTTTCAAAATACAGGCCCAAAACATACAGAAAATCGATATTTTAGGTGCCCAAAAGTCGATATGTGGATGCATCTTCTGTACCCGTTTATATCTCAAATTCAGGCTCCAAACACCCGAAAATTCGATATTTTGGGGTCCCAGAAGCGATCTGTACATGCCTACTCAGTGCTAGAATATTTTCAAAATATAGCCCCAAAACATGCTAAAAATCGATATTTTAGGTGCCCAAAGTCGATATCTCAAATTCATGCCCAAAACACCCGAAAATTCTATATTTTTTGGTCCCAGAAGCGATCTGTACGTGCCTACTCAGATACAGGCTCAAAACATTCTAAAAATCGATATTTTAAGTGTCCAAAGTCGATATGTGCATGCATCTTCTGCACCCGTTTATATCTCAAATTCAGGCCCAAAACACCCGAAAATTCGATATTTTGGGGTTCCAGAAGCGATCTGTACATGCTTACTCCGTGTTAGAGTATTTTCAAAATACAGGCCCAAAACATACTGAAAATCGATCTTTTAGGTGCCCAAAAGTCGATATGTGTATGCATCTTCTGCACCCGTTTATATCCCAAATTCAACCTCAAAACACACGAAAATTCGATATTTTTGGGTCCCAGAAGCGATCTGTACATGCCTACTCAGTGCTAGAATGTTTTCAAAATATAGGCTCAAAACATGCTAAAAATCGATATTTTAAATGTCCAAAGTCGATAAGTGCATGCATCTTCTGTACCCGATTATATCTCAAATTCAGGCTTAAAACACCCGAAAATTCGATATTTTGGGGTCACAGAAGTGATCTGTACATATCTACTTTGTGCTAGAATATTTTCAAAATATAAGCTCAAAACATGCTAAAAATTGATATTTTAAGTGTCCAAAGTCAATATGTGCATGCATCTTCTGTACCCGTTTATATCTAAAATTCAGGCTCCAAACACCCGAAAATCCTATATTTTTGGGTCCCAGAAGCGATCTGTACATGCCTACTCAGTGCTAGAATGTTTTCAATATATAGGCTTAAAACATGCTAAAAATCGATATTTTAAGTGTCCAAAGTAGGTATGTGCATGAATCTTCTATACCCGTTTATATCTCAAATTTAGGCTCAAAACACCCGAAAATTCGATATTTGGGGTCCCAGAAGCGAACTGTACATGCCTACTCAGGTACAGGCCCAAAACATGCTAAAAATCGATATTTTAGGTGCCCAAAGTCGATATCTTAAATTCAGGCCCAAAAAACCCAAAAATTCGATATTTTGGGGTCCCAGAAGCGAACTTTACATGCCTACTCCGTGTTAGAATATTTTCAAAATACAGGCCCAAAACATACTGAAAATTGATCTCTTAGGAGCCCAAAAGTAGATATGTGCATTCATCTTCTGTACCCGTTTATATCTCAAATTCAGGCTTCAAACACTCGAAAATTCGATATTTTGGGGTCCCAGAAGCGATCTGTACATGCCTACTCAGATACAGGCCCAAAACATGCTGAACATCGATATTTTAGGTGCCCAAAGTCAATATGTGAATGCATCTTCTGCACTCGTTTAAATCTCAAATTCAACCACAAAACAACCATAAATTCGATATTTTTGGGTCCCAGAAGCAATCTGTACATGCCTACTCAGTGCTAAAATGTTTTCAAAATATAGGCTCAAAACATGCCAAAAATCGATATTTTAAGTGTCCAAAGTCGATATGTGCATGCATCTTCTTTACCTGTTTATATCTCAAATTCAGGCTCAAAACACCCGAAAATTCGGTATTTTTGGGTCCTAGAAGCAATCTGTACATGCCTACTCCTAGATAGAATGTTTTCGAGATTCAGACCCAAAACATGCTAAAAATCGATATTTTAGGTGCCCAAAGTCGATATCTCAAATTCAGGCCAAAAACATCCGAAAATCGATATTTTGGGGTCTCAGAAGCGATCTGTACATGCCTACTCAGATAAAAGCCCAAAACATGCTGTAAATCGATATTTTAGGTTCCAAAAGTCAATATGTGTATGCATCTTCTGCACTCGTTTATATCTCAAATTCATCGTCAAAACATCCGAAAATTCGATATTTTTGGGTCCCAGAAGCGATCTGTACATGCCTACTCAGTGCTAGAATGTTTTCAAAATATAGGCTCAAAATATGCTAAAAATCGATATTTTAAGTGTCCAAAGTCGATATGTGAATGCATCTTCTTTACCTGTTTATATCTCAAATTCAGGCTCAAAACACCCGAAAATTCGGTATTTTTGGGTCCTAGAAGCAATCTGTACATGCCTACTCCTAGATAGAATGTTTTCGAGATTCAGACCCAGAACATGCTCAAAATCGATATTTTAGGTGCCAAAAAGTCGATATGTGCATGCATCTTCTGTACCCGTTTATATCTCAAATTCAGGCTCAAAACACCCGACAACTCGATATTTTGGGGTCCCAGAAGCGAACTGTACATGCCTACTCCGTGTTAGAGTATTTTCAAAATACAGGCCGAAAACATACTGAAAATCGATATTTTAGGTGCCCAAAGTTAATATGCGCATGCATCTTCTGTACCCGTTTATATCTTAAATTCAGGCTCAAAACACCCGAAAATTCAATATTTTGGGGACCCAGAAGCGATCTGTACATACCTACTCATTGCTAGAATATTTTCAAAATATAGGTCCAAAACATGCTAAATATCGATATTTTAGGTGCCTAAAGTTGATATCTCAAATTCAGGCACAAAACACCCGAAAATTCGTTATTTTGGGGTCCCAGAAGCGATCTGTACATGCCTACTCCGTGTTAGAGTATTTTCAAAATACTGGCCCAAAACATACTGAAAATCGATCTTTTAGGTGCCCAAAAGTCGATATGTGCATGCATCTTCTGTACCCGTTTATATCTCAAATTCAACCACAAAACACCCGAAAATTCGATATTTTGGGGTCCCAGAAGCAATCTGTACATGCCTACTCAGTGCTAGAATGTTTTCAAAATATAGGCTGAAAACAAGCTAAAAATCGATATTTTAAGTGTCCAAAGTCGATATGTGCATGCATCTTCTATACCCGTTTATATCTCAAATTCAGGCTCAAAACACCCGAAAATTCGGTATTTTTGGGTAATAAACGCGATCTGTACATACTTACTCCTAATTAGAATGTTTTCAAGATACAGACCAAAAAACATGCTCAAAATCGATATTTTAGGAGCACAAAAGTCGATATGTGCATGCATCTTCAGTACCTGTTTATATCTCAAATTCAGGCTCAAAACATCCGAAAATTCGATATTTTTGTGCCCAAGAAGCGATCTGTACATGCCTACTCAGTGCTAGAATGTTTTCAAAATATAGGCTCAAAACAAGCTAAAAATCGATATTTTAAGTGTCCAAAGTCAATATGTGCATGCATCTTCTGTACCCGTTTATATCTCAAATTCAGGCTCAAAACACCCGAAAATTCGATATTTGGGGGTCCCATAAGAGATCTGTACATGCCTACTTAGTGCTAGAATATTTTCAAAATATAGGCCCAAAACATGCTAAAAATCGATATTTTAGGTTCCCAAAGTCGATATCTCAAATTCAGGCCTAAAACATACGAAAATCGATATTTTGGGGTCTCAGAAGCGTTCTGTACATGCCTACTCAGATAAAAGCCCAAAACATGCTGTAAATCGATATTTTAGGTTCCAAATGTCAATATGTGTATGCATCTTCTGCACTCGTTTATATCTCAAATTCAACGTCAAAACATCCGAAAATTCGATATTTTTGGGTCCCAGAAGCGATCTGTACATGCCTACTCAGTGCTAGAATGTTTTCAAAATATAGGCTCAAAATATGCTAAAAATCGATATTTTAAGTGTCCAAATTCGATATGTGAATGTATCTTCTTTACCTGTTTATATCTCAAATTCAGGCTCAAAACACCCGAAAATTCGGTATTTTTGGGTCCTAGAAGCAATCTGTACATGCCTACTCCTAGATAGAATGTTTTCGAGATTCAGACCCAAAACATGCTCAAAATCGATATTTTAGGTGCCCAAAAGTCGATATTTGCATGCATCTTCTGTACCCGTTTATTTCTCAAATTCAGGCCCAAAACACCCAAAAATTCGATATTTTGGGGTCCCAGAAGCGAACTTTTCATGCCTACTCCGTGTTAGAGTATTTTCAAAATACAGGCCCAAAACATACTGAAAATCGATCTTTTAGGAGCCCAAAAGTCGATATGTGCATGCATCTTCTGTACCCGTTTATATCTCAAATTCAGGCTCCAAACACCCGAAAATTCGATATTTTGGGGTCCCAGAAGCGATCTGTACATGCCTACTCAGATACAGGCCCAAAACATGCTGAAAATCGATATTTTAGGTGCCCAAAGTCAATATGTGTATGCATCTTCTGCACTCCTTTAAATCTCAAATTTAACCATAAAACAACCATAAATTCGATATTTTTGGGTCCCAGAAGCGATCTGTACATGCCTACTCAGTGTTAGAATGTTTTCAAAATATAGGCTCAAAACATGCCAAATTCGATATTTTAAGTGTCCAAAGTCGATATGTGCATGCATCTTCTGTACCCATTTATATCTCAAATTCAGGCTCAAAACACCCGAAAATTCGGTATTTTTGGGTAATAGAAGCGATATGTACATGCCTACTCCTAGTTAGAATGTTTTCAAGATACAGACCTAAAACATGCTCAAAATCGATATTTTAGGTGCCTAAAAGTCGATATGTGCATGCATCTTCAGTACCTGTTTAAATCTCAAATTCAGGCTCACAAAATCCGAAAATTCGATATTTTTGGGTAATAGATGCAATCTGTACATCCTTACTCCTAGTTAGAATGTTTTCAAGATACAGACCCAAAACATGCTCAAAATCGATATTTTAGGTGCCCAAAAGTCTTCAGTACCTGTTTATATTTCAAATTCAGGCTCAAAACAACCAAAAATTCGATATTTTTGGGCCCAAGAAGCGATCTGTACATGCCTACTCCGTGCTAGAGTATTTTCAAACTACAGGCCCAAAACATGTTGAATATCGATATTTTAGGTGCCCAAAGTCAATATGTGCATGCATTTTCTGTATCCGTTTATATCTCAAATTCAGGCTCAAAACACCTGTAAATTCGATATTTTGGGGTCCCAGAAGCGATCTGTACATGCCTACTCAGTGCTAGAATGTTTTCAAAATATAGGCTCAAAATATGCTAAAAATCGACATTTTAAGTGTCCAAAGTCGATATGTGAATGCATCTTCTTTACCTGTTTATATCTCAAATTCAGGCTCAAAACACCCGAAAATTCGGTATTTTTGGGTCCTAGAAGCAATCTGTACATGCCTACTCCTAGATTGAATGTTTTCGAGATTCAGACCCAAAACATGCTCAAAATCGATATTTTAGGTGACCAAAAGTCTATATGTGCATGCATCTTCTGTACCCGTTTATATCTCAAATTCAGGCTCAAAACACCCGACAATTCGATATTTTGGGGTCCCAGAAGCAAACTATACATGCCTACTCAGTGCTAGAATATTTTTAAAATATAGGCCCAAAACATGCTAAAAATCGATATTTTAAGTGTCCAAAGTCAATATGTGCATGCATCTTCTGTACCCGTTTATATCTCAAATTAAGGCTCCAAACACCCGAAAATTCGATATTTTGGGGTCCTATAAGAGATCTGTACATGCCTACTTAGTGCTAGAATATTTTCAAAATATAGGCCCAAAACATGCTAAAAATCGATATTTTAGGTGCCCAAAGTCGATATTTCAAATTCAGGCCCAAAACACCCGAAAATTCGATATTTTGGGGTCCCAGAAGCGAACTGTACATGCCTACTCCGTGTTAGAGTATTTTCAAAATACAGGCCCAAAACATACTGAAAATCGATCTTTTTGGTGCCAAAAAGTCGATATGTGCATGCATCTTCTGTACCCGTTTATATTTCAAATTCAGGCTCAAAATACCCGAAAATTCGGTATTTTTGGGTAATAGAAGCGATCTGTACATGCTTACTCCTAATTAGAATGTTTTCAAGATACAGACCAAAAACATGCTCAAAATCGATATTTTAGGTGCACAAAAGTCGATATGTGCATGCATCTTCAGTACCTGTTTATATCTCAAATTCGGGCTCAAAACATCCGAAAATTCGATATTTTTGTGCCCAAGAAGCGATCTGTACATGCCTACTCAGTGCTAGAATGTTTTCAAAATATAGGCCCAAAACAAGCTAAAAATCGATATTTTAAGTGTCCAAAGTCAATATGTGAATGCATCTTCTGTACCCGTTTATATCTCAAATTCAGGCTCAAAACACCCGAAAATTCGATATTTGGAGGTCCAATAAGAGATCTGTACATGCCTACTTAGTGCTAGAATATTTTCAAGATATAGGCCCAAAACATGCTAAAAATCGATATTTTAGGTGCCCAAAGTCGATATCTCAAATTCAGGCCCAAAACACCCGAAAATCGATATTTTGGGGTCCCAGAAGCGATCTGTACATGCCTACTCAAATACAAGCCCAAAACATGCTGAAAATCGATATTTTAGGTGCCCAAAGTCAATATGTGTATGCATCTTCTGCATTCGTTTATATCTCAAATTCAACCTCAAAACACCCGAAAATTCGATATTTTTGGTTCTAGAAGCGATATGTACGATTCTACTCAGTGCTAGAATGTTTTCAAAATATGGGCTCAAAACATGCTAAAAATCGATATTTTAAGTGTCCAAAGTCGATATGTGCATGCATCTTCTGTACCTGTTTATATCTCAAATTCAGGCTCAAAACACCCGAAAATTCGGTATTTTTGGGTCTTGGAAGCGATCTGTACATGCCTACTCCTAGTTAGAATGTTTTCTAGATACAGACCCAAAACATGCTCAAAATCGATATTTTCGGTGCCCAAAAGTCGATATGTGCATGCATCTTCAGTACCCGTTTATATCTCAAATTCAGGCTCAAAACACCCGAAAATTCGATATTTTGGGGTTCCTGAAGCGATCTGGACATGCCTACTCTGTGTTAGAGTATTTTCAAAATACAGGCCCAAAACATCCTGAAAATCGATATTTTAGGTGCCCAAAGTCAATATGTGCATGCATCTTCTGTACCCGTTTATATCTCAAATTCAGTCTCAAAACACCCGAAAATTTGATATTTTTGGGTCCCAGAAGAGATCTGTACATGCCTACTCAGTGCTAGAATATTTTCAAAATATAGGACCAAAACATGCTAAATATCGATATTTTAGGTGCCTAAAGTCGATATCTCAAATTCAGGCCCAAAACACCCGAAAATTCGATATTTTGGGGTCCCAGAAGCGATCTGTACATGCCCACTCCGTGTTAGAGTATTTTCAAAATACAGGCCCAAAACATACTGAAAATCGATCTTTTAGGTGCCCAAAAGTCGATATGTGCATGCATCTTCTGTACCCGTTTATATCTCAAATTTAGGATCAAAACAACCGAAAATTCGATATTTTGGGGTCCCAGAAGCGATCTGTACATGCCTATTCCGTGTTAGAGTATTTTCAAAATAAAGGCCCAAAACATGCTGAAAATCGATATTTTAGGTGCCCAAAGTCAATACGTGCATGCATTTTCTGTACCCGTTTACATCTCAAATTCAGGCTCAAAACACCCGAAAATTCAATATTTTGGGGTCCCAGAAGGGATCTGGACATGCCTACTCAGATACAGGCCCAAAACATGCTGAAAATAGATATTTTAGGTGCCCAAACTCAATGTGTATGCATCTTTTGCACCTGTTTATATCCCAAATTTAACCCCAAAACACCCGAAAATTCGATATTTTGGGGTCCCAGAAGCGATTTGTACATGCCTAATCCGTGTTAGAGTATTTTCAAAATATAGGCCCAAAATATTCTGAAAATCGATCTTTTAGGTGCCCAAAGTCAATATGTGCATTCATCTTATGTACCCGTTTATATTTAAAATTTAAGCTCAAAATACCCGAAAATTCGATATTTTGGGGTCCCAGAAGCGATCTGTACATGCCTACTCATTGCTAGAATATTTTCAAAATATAGGCCCAAAACGTGCTAAAAATTGATATTTTAGGTGCCCTAAGTCGATATCTCAAATTCAGGCTCAAAACACCCGAAAATTCGATATTTTGGGGTCCCAGAAGCGATCTGTACATGCCTAATAAGAAACAGGCCAAAAAACATGCTGAAAATCGATATTTTTGGTGCCCAAAGTCAATATGTGTATGCATCTTCTGCACCCGTTTATATCCCAAATTCAGGCTCAAAACACCCGAAAATTCGATATTTTTAGGTCCCAGAAGCGATTTGTACATGCCTACTCAGTGCTAGAGTGTTTTCAAAACATAGGCTCAAAACATGCTAAAAATCGATATTTTAAGTGTCCAAAGTCGATATGTGCATGCATCTTCTGTACCCGTTTATATCTCATATTGAGGGTCAAAACACCCGAAAATTCGGTATTTTTTGGTCCTAGAAGCGATCTGTACATGACTACTTCTAGTTATAATGTTTTCAAGATACAGACCCAAAACATGCTAGAAATCAATATTTTCGGTGCCCAAAAGTCGATATTTGCATGCATCTTCAGTACCCGTTTATATCTCAAATTCAGGCTCAAAACACTCGAAAATTCGATATTTTGGGGTCCCAGAAGCGATCTGTACATGCCTACTTCGTGTTAGAGTATTTTCAAAATACAGGCCCATAACATGCTAAAACAATATATTTTAGGTGCCCAAAGTCGATAACTCAAATAAAGGCCCAAAACACCCGAAAATTCGATATTTTGGGGTCCCAGAAGCCATCTGTACATGCCCACTCCGTGTTAGAGTATTTTCAAAATACAGGCCCAAAACATATTGAAAATCGATCTTTTAGGTGCCCAAAAGTCGATATGTGCATGCATTTTCTGTACCCGTTTATATCTCAAATTTAGGCTCAAAACACCCGAAAATTCCATATTTTGGGGTCCCAAAACCGATCTGTACATGCCTACTTCGTGTTAGAGTATTTTCAAAATACAGGCCCAAAACATGCTAAAACAAAATATTTTAGTTGCCCAAAGTCGATAACTCAAATAAAGGCCCCAAACACCCGAAAATTCGATATTTTGGGGTCCCAGAAGCGATCTGTACATGCCTACTCCGTGTTAGAGTATTTTCAAAATACAGGCCGAAAACATACTGAAAATCGATATTTTCGGTGCCCAAAAGTCGATATTAGCAAGCATTTCTGGACCCGTTTATATCTCAAATTCAGGCTCAAATCTCCCGAAAATTCGATATTTTGGAGTACTTGAAGCGATCTGTACATGCCTACTCCGTGTTAGAGTATTTTAAAAATACAGGCCCAAAACATGCTGATAATCGATATTTTAGGTGCCCAAAGTCAATACGTGCATGAATCTTCTGTACCCGTTTATATCTCAAATTCAGGCTCAAAACACCCGAACATTCAATATTTTGGGGTCCCAGAAGCGATCTGTACATACTTACTCATTGCTAGAAAATTTTCAAATTATAGGTCCAAAACATGCTAAATATCGATATTTTAGGTGCATAAAGTTGATATCTCAAATTCAGGCCCAAAACACCCGAAAATTCGATATTTTGGTGTCCAAGAAGTGATCTGTACATGCCTACTCCGTGTTCGAGTATTTTCAAAATACAGGCCCAAAACATACTGAAAATCGATTTTTTAGGTGCCCAAAAGTCGATATGTGCATGCATTTTCTGTACCCGTTTATATCTCAAATTTAGGCTCAAAACACCCGAAAATTCCATATTTTGGGGTCCCAGAAGCGATCTGTACATGCCTACTTCGTGTTAGAGTATTTTCAAAATACAGGCCCAAAACATGCTAAAAATCGATATTTTAGGTGCCCAAAGTCGATATCTCAAATTAAGGCCCAAAACACCCGAAAATTCGATATTTTGGGGTCCCAGAAGCGATCTGTACATGCCTACTCCGTGTTCGAGTAATTTCAAAATACAGGCCCAAAACATACTGAAAATCGATCTTTTAGGTGCCCAAAGTCGATATCTCAAATTCAGGCCTGAAACACCCGAAAATTCGGTATTTTTGGGTCCTGGAAGCGATCTGTACATGCCTAATCCTAGTTAGAATGTTTTCTAGATACAGACCCAAAACATGCTCAAAATCGATATTTTAGGTGCCCAAAGTTGATATGTGCAAGCATCTTCTGTACCCGTTTATATCTCAAATTGAGGGTCAAAGCACCCGAAAATTCGGTATTTATTGGTCCTAGAAGCGATCTGTACATGACTACTCCTAGTTATAATGTTTTCAAAATACAGACCCAAAACATGCTAGAAATCGATATTTTCGGTGCCCAAAAGTCGATATTTGCATGCATCTTCAGTACCCGTTTATATCTCAAATTCAGGCTCAAAACACTCGAAAATTCGATATTTTGGGGTCCCATAAGCGATCTGTATATGCCTACTTCGTGTTAGAGTATTTTCAAGATACAGGCCCAAAACATGCTAAAACAATATATTTTAGGTGCCCAAAGTCGATAACTCAAATAAAGGCCCAATACACCCGAAAATTCGATATTTTGGGGTCCCAGAAGCGATCTGTACATGCCCACTCCGTGTTAGAGTATTTTCAAAACACAGGCCCAAAACATACTGAAAATCGATCTTTTAGGTGCCCAAAAGTCGATATGTGCATGCATTTTCTGTAAAGTTTATATCTCAATTATTGGTATAGTGAAACCAGCACAGCTGTTTGCTATAGAATAGGCCCCTTCACAAGCCCAGGCCCCGTATAGGCATAATCTGGGTTGGAAGGGTCAATTCCGTGACGTTCATCAGAAGTAAATAAAATTCAAATCTGGCGCTGTACTGATAGTGGAGCCACCTGGTGGTGGTGAGGTGAGGTATTAAGCCCCTCCTCCGCTGAATACCGCTCGCCCACTCTGTCGCGGAACACGTCTCAGTCAACATCTACGCTCCTCGCTGCTACGCTATGGTATTGTGTCGCGTGTTCCTGCTAATTTTTTCTTTTGTGTTCTAGTGGCTAGCCGGCTTTGCAGATGTTTCATGTGTGTTTTCTAGGAGGGTTTTAGGTGTTTATGGGGGTTTTTTTCTTCGTTAGGACTTAGTCTTTTCCTTAAGCGAAGGGGGCTTTTCAGCCCCGGTTTTCGGAGTTTTTCTCCGTCTGTCCCCCCTTTCACTGTCCCTCCTGCCACTAGTACATGCTTCGTGTGTATTTTATCGGGGTTTCTGGGGTTTTTTAGCGAGGTTAGTGGGCGCCACGTGGGACTTCTCCGCCCCACGTGGTGAGCACATGGGGTCTTTGCAACCCTTCCTCTTGCCTTCCCCGATTATTATGTGTCCCCTCTCGGTAAGGGGGAGTGAGAATTGTGCCCTGGTTCTCTCTTCCTCTCCCGGGCGGGGTTTTTTTATTTTATTTTTGGGGTTTTTATATTATTTTCAGCCTGGAGTGTTTCTTCTCAGGCTATCGGGTCCCCTCCTACCCCTCCTTCTGGTTCTTTCTGTCCTGGGGGCCCTTATTTACCCGCTCCATGTGGCGGACGGTTTTGGTTTTACGGGTTTTTTCCCTGGGCGGCTGCGCGAGTGTGGGGGATCGTGTCCTGGTCCCCAGGTTCAGCGGGCGTGTCCCGCGCTTTTTTCCTTCGGGGAGGATGGGTTTCGTGTCTTCTGTGTTCCAGTGTTTGCACGTGTTAACCCATGTTTGTGTATTCTTTTCTCCCCCAGCCTACTCGTGCCCTTTGTGCTGCCTCAGGATGTACCGTGCGGGTCTCGCCTGACGGACACCTGCACTGTTCACCTCACGCACCCTGCTTCACTCCCTTGGGTTACGACCCTTTGGCGTGTGGTGTGTGCCGCCCCTGGGCTGAGTTGTGTCGGGTTACCTCCCCTTCTGCCCGCTCCAAGCTCCCTGCCCTTGCTTCTCTTCGTATGGCGTGGACGAGGGCTAGGAGAATGGCCCACAAACGAGACGGTTCTTCTTTGGCGTGGGTGGACCCGATTTTGGGAGCGGACCTGGGTTTATTCAGGACCCGTTACCCTTCTTCCTGTCTCTCGGAGTCTCAGGGGCTAGAACCTCCTGAGGCCCGAGAGATTGAGCCTCCTTCCCTAGGCGGTACTACGACTCCTTCTCGGGGCTTATCCCCCCGGGAAACGAGCGAGTCTGTCGCGCTGGTTCTTCCGACTGCCTCACCGGTACAAGGGCCCAGCAGGGAACCCCCAGCTTCGCCTCCTGCTAGAGCTGGCTCCTCAGGCCTCTCTAGAGGACGCAAGCGTTCAGCTAAGAGGTCCCGCCACTCCAGGAAGTCCCGTGCTCGTCGCCGTTCTCCTTCCTCCTCTTCTTCGTCGTCCTCTTCCTCTTCTTCGTCGTCGGGGAGCTCTCCTTCGCCCGCCCGCAAATCCCGCAAGGGTAAGCGGGGGGGGGACAGCCCCTCGTCGAGGAAGATAGTTAAGATCTTCCACGCCCTTATTCCTCACGCTTTTCCTGGGGCTTCCGTCGCGCAGCCTCCGGCTGTCGCTACGGAACCCGCTCCTGTTCCCCCGCCTCCCGCTGCTGCTCCCGTCGAGGGCGCGAGTCCTCCCGGGGATGTGGGAGTCCTTTTCGTGCCTCCCGTTTCCCCGGGGCTCGAGTCTCCGTCGGGGGACGTAGCTGAGGAGTTGGTTACCTCCGCACCTCCGTCCCCGTCACCCCCTCCTTCGGGAGACGGATACCTTCCCTACTCTTGGTCTCTTCTCCCTCCTACCTGGACCCACTCTTCGGAGGAGGGCAGACTGGTGGCTTGGTCTCCGGACACGGCTCAACCAGACGTGTGGATCCGGAGGGATGACGTCGTGGTGAAGTGGGGGGCGGATGAGAAGGGCGAGGCTATTCCCTTCTACAAGGTCCGTCCTATCTCAGCGCCCGTACCCACTTCTTCTAGGGTGTCCTCTGCGGCGACCCTGGACGCGATGGGTTTTCTGGTGGAGTACAGCCAGCTACACTTGTCCGGGGCTTGGAGGATTGACCGCTCCCACGGTAACACGGCTCTCCTCCTTTCCCCGGACGCGTACTTCCCGGGGGATAAGGGCGAAGGGGACCTGGACATTCCAGCCCTTCTCCTTAAGTCCCTGGACCACCAGAGAAACAACGCGCCGAGGAAGCCCCCTCCTCCGTCTTTCCCCGTCATCCTCCCTCATTCCCGGGCCCCCCCGGGCTTGAGGGAGTGCCTGTGGAAGACGGAGAAGTAGCCCCCGGTCCCCTATCAGCTGAAGGAGCCCGATGGCAAGTTGCGACAGGCGGAGTCTGCTACCCGTCTAGAGTTGGCCCACACCATCTCCACGGGAGCAGCCGCCTCGTTGATTAGGGACTGCCTCAACGCCCTAACCAACTCCTACCACGAGATGTCGGGTGTACAGCTAGCGTGAGTACCTTACTCGTGTGTCATGTTTTTTAGGGATACTGGGTAGAGGGTCTCTCTGTTACTCCCGGGTACTTATCCCCGGGTTCGCTCGGTTTTTTCCTTGTTTACCCCTTACAGTGACACCCTCTCTTCCATGGCCACCGTGATGGAGGGCGTGGCGGCGATGGCGACCCACTTCATGCGGGAGGAGGCGAAGGCGTTCGCCGAGGCGAGACTGGCAGCCCGCCAGGCGGCGGCTAAATCTGCGCCGGAGATGGCACAGAGGGGAGTGGTGCGAGCTGCCCCCTTGTCCCCCGCGCTCTTTGACCAACCGGCGACAGACACGATCTTCGCCTCCCTCCCAGCGGTAATCAATTTACCAAAACCCTCCACCTCCAAGTAAGTACCTCTCGTGTTCGTCTTACCCGAGTTGTCACGGGGGTGAAATGAAAGGATTTTCGGGTCTACTTTGGTTCCTAATCATTCTGTTTGTCCGTAGGCCACGTGCCCCACAGCCAGCCAGACCAGCCTACCAGCCCCGGAGGCCCTCCCAGCCCTCCAGGCTACCGAGGCCCTCCTATCCCACTCCCCCGAGAGCACACAACAGGCCCTCCCAGAGGGGCCAGCAGCCGTTTCGAGGAAGGGGACAGGGCTCCAAGTCCTACTCGAAGCCCAAGTCCTCCTTCAACCACCCCGCCCAGAAGGACCGTGCCACTTGAGGGTCCCACTCTGGGCTGCCTCACAGGGTGGTCAGCAGCCTGGCCCACCCACGGCTGGGCAGCAAGGATAATTCGCCAGGGCCTGTCATGGCCCTGGATTACTGTTCCGGTGAGTAACTGTCATCTTTACTTTCTGACATATGAATTATGCCTAATCCCGTCCTTGGGCTACCGTTAGGTCAAAATCAGATTTTCCCTTGCGGTCAAAATCTCTGCCTCTCCTGTCATTCACCCCCCAACCACCCCCGGGTCCCTCGGGCCCCGGGGGATTAGGATTAACGGTACTCTCACTGACACCTGTCTTCTCCCGTTACAGCCACTACGTCTACCTCCTGCCTCAACCAAAGTGTCACTTTCGGTCGTCCCGCATGTGTTAGAAATGCGGGAAAAAGGGGTAGTGGAGCGGGCGACGGGAAGGGTCTTTCTTTCTCGTTTATTCACGGTCCCCAAAAAGGACCAGGGAAAAACGAGATTGGTGATGGACCTGAGCAAGCTAAACAAATTCGTGAAAACGTTACATTTCAGGATGGTTTCGGTTGCTCAGGTCCGCACAGTTCTGAGGAAGGGAGACTGGTTAGCATCCCTGGATCTCAAGGATGCGTACTGGCACGTCCCGATCCACCCCAGGTTTTGCCGCTTTCTGGCCTTCCAGGTGGGGACCGAGACGTTCCAGTTTACCAGGCTCCCTTTCGGTCTTTCTCAAGCTCCGCGAGTCTTCACAAAACTCGTGAGGGTGGTGGCATCCCGTCTGGCAGAGGCGGGTGTCCCCACCCTCATGTACCTGGACGATTGGTTGCTTCACGCCCCTTCCAAGGAGCAGGTAGCAAACAACGTCCGGGTAGCGAGGGGAGTGCTAGAGGAAATGGGGTTCCTGTTGAACATCCCCAAGTCCTCTCTCACCCCCACTCGCAAGCTGTGTTGGCTAGGAATAGAGTGGGACTCTCTTTCGGCCACCCTCTCTCTCGCTCCAGACAACGCCCGCCGGACCCTCCGCCACGTCCGCCAGGCGCATTTTCCCGTACTTTCTCTCGCCGCCAGTGGGAATCATTGCTCGGGTCCCTAAATTTTGCGGCCCCTGCAATGCCCCTGGGACGATTGAAACACAGGAGGCTGACGCGGGAGGTAAACCTCCACCTGTCCCCCGCACACAGGGACCTTCCCAGGCAAGTGTCCCCCTCTCTCCACCGCCTCCTTCGCCCCTGGCTACGTCCCGGTGCCCTGCGTCAGCGGGTCCCCTGGGTGTTCCCTCCCCCGGGGATCACGGTGGCGACAGACGCATCGGACGTAGGCTGGGGATACCAGTCTTGCCTGGGACATCAACGGTGCGGGGGATGGAAGGAAAGGGAAAGGCTACTGCACATCAACGCCCGGGAGTTGATGGTAGCGAAGGAATGGCTCAACAGACACCCTCAGTTTGCCAGGATAGGCGTCCGCTTCGATATGGACAACGTTGCGGCCGTGCAGTGCCTACAGAAACAGGGCACCGTACGGTCGGAAATTCTCCTGTCCCTGTCAGAACAGATTTTCGCAATAGCGGCCAAGAGGGACATTCACCTCTCGGCCCGCTACGTGCCAGGGCGGGAAAACGATTGGGCGGACGCCCTATCCAGGTTCAGGGGGACGTCAGTCGAGTGGCAACTGCGTCCCCTTGTGTTCGAGTCTCTCTGCCTTCGCTACGGGACACCGGAGGTGGACCTATTCGCCTCCCCATCCACGGCCCTACTCCCTCTGTTCCTGACTTTCTCATCCAGAACAGAGGCGGGAGGCCCGGACGCCTTCACGGAGGACTGGAACAGGTGGGGTCATCTCTACCTCTTCCCACCCCCAGCCACTTCAGTCCTCCTGAAGGCGATCCTCAAGCTGCGCACTTTCAGGGGGAGGGTTCTCCTCATAGCCCCCCTCTGGCCAGCACAGCCGTGGTTCGGAGAGTTGTCCCGGTGGTGCCCTCATCCCCTTCAGTTGGGATCGGCGTGCCTCTCCAGCACCCTGTCTGCACCACTCCAAGCGTCACTGAAACTACACGCTTGGAGTTTCTACGGGGAGTCCTCAGCAAAAGGTTCACTAAGGAGACAGTGGACAAGATGTTGAGGGCTCATCGTCAGTCTTCGGTGCGACAATACGAATCGTGCTGGAAAAGATTCCAGGACTTCTTGCGAAGACACCCCTCCAGGGTCATCTCGGAGGACACAGTCCTGGAATTCCTCACGTGGCTCGCCGATTCCACCAACAGGGCCCCGGCGATGGTGCTTGCGCATCACGCAGCCCTGTCTGATCCCCTCCTCCTGGGTTTTAACATTAAGGTTTCGGAGAGGCCTCTCTCTCTCCTGAGGATGGGGATTCGGGCGGGGACCGCACCTCACCGGGCCCAGACACCCTCCTGGTCCCTTCATCGTGTCCTTTCCTACCTGACCTTCGAGGGGGTCACTCTGGAGGTTTGTCACCTCCTCCAGAAAGCTCTCTTCCTGCTCGCCTTAGCTACAGGTTACAGGGCTTCTCAGTTGGCAGCCCTGACCCGTCACACAGCCTTTTCTTCAGTAACCCCTAACCTTACTTCCTTAACCATTTCCCCCTCTCCTGCTTTTCTAGCTAAGAACGAGCAGGCTGACGACAGAATTGGCCCTCTCGCAGTACCCTCGTTCCTGAGGGATGGAAATTTCCACCCCCTCTGCCCAGTCCACGCCTTTGTTGCATACGTGGAGGCGACGAGAGGGGCTTCTCCGGACCACCTCTTCTACAACTCTAGGTCCGGTAACCCTCTCTTCCCTAGGTCAATCGCTCGCCTTCTCTGCCGAGTGATAGAGAACGGGGATCCCGGACACGCCCCGAGGGCTCACAGCGTTAGGGGCGTGGCCGCCTCCCTCGCCTTCCTCAGGACTCACTCGGTGGAGAGGGTCAGGGATTTGGGGGGCTGGGCGTCCACTTCCTCCTTCAGGACGAGGTACCTGTTCCACTCGCTCTCCCCTACCCCCTGTGTGGCTATGGGTACTCCACCTTCTATTCCCCAGGGTCCCCGCGGGAGACACATGGGGGGGAGGGGCCGCCCGAAGAGAAAAGGTCGGGTGATTTAAGTCCCGTCACATCATCCCATACCTCATCCACATCTTGTACAGCTTCATACTCATCCCCATTCTTTACATGTACATATGGTGAAAGAGAGACTAAAATAAATTACATTGTTACGGAATTCTTGTGTATTTATTTTCCAAACAATTACTTTACTACGATGAGTGACAGGAGATATTATTACACAGGATATCTGGATCCTAGTGTCCTCCTTCATCCCCTCGGGATCACATTACCTGAGCGAGGGCCATAGCCCTAACTCAGAAGACTTGAATAAGGGGGGGGGGGTTGCCATGGGCACCTCCCCCCCTCCTCTCCTAGGCCCGAACCCTCGAGTCTACCTATAAAGACTTTATGTGTAACAATTCTGGTCTATAACAGAATGGTCTACGGTTATATGGTATAAGCTACTTCTCCCCCACCACGGCTATTCACCTAGCCAGTGTCGGGAGGGGCGTTAGCTGCTGCCTCACCGGGCTCGGTTATCTTTCCTGCCCTCCGCTCTCAACCACTCTTAACTAGCACGTGATTGCCTCCACCTCACCTCCCACCTACCGCATCGCATGCATAGCAAACAGCTGTGCTGGTTTCACTATACCAATAATAGTGCATTTGTCGCGGCTTCTAGCCGCTTAAATTGTATTTATTGGTTGTGAAACCAGCACAGCTTCTACTGTCCCACCCACCTCCCGATGCGGCAGGCACTCACTTCTTTCTCATTGGAGTGGGCGAGCGGTATTCAGCGGAGGAGGGGCTTAATACCTCACCTCACCACCACCAGGTGGCTCCACTATCAGTACAGCGCCAGATTTGAATTTTATTTACTTCTGATGAACGTCACGGAATTGACCCTTCCTACCCAGATTATGCCTATACGGGGCCTGGGCTTGTGAAGGGGCCTATTCTATAGCAAACAGCTGTGCTGGTTTCAAAACCAATAAATACAATTTAAGCGGCTAGAAGCCGCGACAAATGCACTAATTTAGGCTCAAAACACCCGAAAATTCCATATTTTGGGGTCCCAGAAGCGATCTGTACATGCCTACTTCGTGTTAGAGTATTTTCAAAATAAAGGCCCAAAACATGCTAAAAATCGATATTTTAGGTGCCCAAAGTCGATATCTCAAATTAAGGCCCAAAACACCAGAAAATTCGATATTTTGGGGTCCCAGAAGCGATCTGTACATATCTACTCATTGCTAGAATATTTTCAAATTATAGGTCTAAAACATGCTAAATATCGATATTTTAGGTGCCTAAAGTTGATATCTCAAATTCAGGCCCAAAACACCCGAAAATTCGATATTTTGGTGTCCAAGAAGTGATCTGTACATGCCTACTCCGTGTTCGAGTATTTTCAAAATACAGGCCCAAAACATACTGAAAATCGATCTTTTAGGTGCCCAAAAGTCGATATGTGCATGCATCTTCTGTACCCGTTTATATCTCAAATTCAACCTCAAAACACCCTAAAATTCGATATTTTTGGGTCCCAGAAGCGATCTGTACATGACTACTCAGTGCTAGAATTTTTTAAAAAATATAGGCTCAAAACATGCTAAAAATCGATATTTTTAGTGTCCAAAGTCGTACTTTTGTACCCGTTTATATCTTAAATTCAGGCTCAAAACACTCAAAAATTCGGTATTTTTGGGTCCTAGAAGCGATATGTACATGCCTACTCCTAGTTAGAATGTTTTCAAGATACAGAACCAAAACATGCTCAAAATCGATATTTTAGGTGCCCAAAGTTGATATGTGCATGCATCTTCAGTACCCGTTCATATATCAAATTCAGGGTCAAAACACCCGAAAATTCAATATTTTGGGGTCCCAAAAGCGATCTGTACTGGCCTATTCAGATACAGGCCAAAAACATGCTGAAAATCGATATTTTAGGTGCCCAAAGTCAATATGTGCATGCATCTTATGTACCCGTTTATATCTCAAATTCAGGCTCAAAACACCCGAAAATTCGATATTTTGGAGTCCCAGAAGCGATATGTACATGCTTACTCCGTGTTAGAGTTTTTTCAAAATATATGCTCAAAACATGCTAAAAATCGATATTTTAAGTGTCCAAAGTCGATATGTGCATGCATCTTCTGTACCCGTTTATATCTCAAATTCAGGATCAAAACACCCGAAAATTCGGTATTTCGGTGTCCTAGAAGCGATCAGTACATGCCTACTCAGTGCTAGAATATTTTCAAAATATAGTCCGAAAACATGCTAGAAATAGATATTTTAGGTGTAAAAAAAGTCGATATCTCAAATTCAGGCCCAAAACACCCGAAAATCCGATATTTTGGAGTCCCAGAAGCGATCTGTACATGCCTACTCCGTGTTAGAGTATTTTCAAAATACAGGCCCAAATTACTGTATACTGAAAATTGATCTTTTAGGTGCAAAAGTCGATATGTGCATGCATCTTCTGTTTCCGTTAATATCTCAAATTCAGGTTCCTAACACCCGGAAATTCGATATTTTGGGGTCCCCGAAGCGATCTGTACATGCCTACTCAGATACAGGCCCAAAACATGCTGAAAATCGACATTTTAGGTGCCCAAAAGTCGATATGTGCATGCATCTTCTGTACCCGTTTATATCTCAAATTCAGGCTGAAAACACCCGAAAATTCGATATTTTGAGGTCCCAGAAGCGATCTGTACATGCCTACTCCGTGTTAGAGTATTTTCAAAATACAAGCCCAAAACATGCTGAAAATCGATATTTTAGGTGCCCAAAAGTCGATATGTGCATGCATCTTCAGTACCCGTTTATATATCAAATTCAGGCTCAAAACACCTGAAAATTCGATATTTTGGGGTTCCAGAAGTGATCTGTACATGCCTACTTAGTGCTAGAATATTCTCAAAATATAGGCCCAAAACATGCTAGAAATAGATATTTTAGGTGCCCAAAGTCGATATCTCAAATTCAGGCCCAAAACACCCGAAAATTCGATATTTTGGGGTCCCAGAAGCGATCTGTACATGCTTACTCCATATTAGAGTATTTTCAAAATACAGGCCCAAAACATACTGAAAATCGATCTTTTAGGTGCCCAAAAGTCGATATGTGCATGCATCTTCTGTACCCGTTTATATCTCAAATTCAGGCTGAAAACACCCGAAAATTCGATATTTTGAGGTCCCAGAAGCGATCTGTACATGCCTACTCCGTGTTAGAGTATTTTCAAAATACAAGCCCAAAACATGCTGAAAATCGATATTTTAGGTGCCCAAAAGTCGATATGTGCATGCATCTTCAGTACCCGTTTATATATCAAATTCAGGCTCAAAACACCCGAAAATTCGATATTTTGGGGTTCCAGAAGTGATCTGTACATGCCTACTTAGTGCTAGAATATTCTCAAAATATAGGCCCAAAACATGCTAGAAATAGATATTTTAGGTGCCCAAAGTCGATATCTCAAATTCAGGCCCAAAACACCCGAAAATCCGATATTTTGGGGTCCCAAAAGCGATCTGTACTTGCCTACACCGTGTTAGAGTATTTTCAAAATACAGGCCCAAAGCATTCTGAAAATCGATATTTTAGTTGACCAAAGTCAATATGTGTATGCATCTTCTGCACCCGTTTATATCCCAAATTCAACTTCAAAACACCCGAACATTCGATATTTTGGGGTCCCAGAAGCTATCTGTACATGCCTACTCAGTGCTAGAATGTTTTCAAAATATCGGCTCAAAACATGCTAAAAATCGATATTTTAAGTGTCCAAAGTCGATATGTGCATGCATATTCTGTACCCGTTTATATCTCAAATTCAGGCTCAAAAACACCCGAAAAATCGATATTTTGGGGTCCTAGAAGTGATCTGTACATGCCTACTTAGTGCTAGAATATTCACAAAATATAGGCCCAAAACATGCTAAAAATCGATATTTTAGGTGCACAAAGTCGATATCTCAAATTCAGGCCCAAAACTCACTAAAATTCGATATTTTGGGGTCCCAGAAGCTATCTGTACATGCCTACTCAGTGCTAGAATGTTTTCAAAATATCGGCTCAAAACATGCTAAAAATCGATATTTTAAGTGTCCAAAGTCGATATGTGCATGCATATTCTGTACCCGTTTATATCTCAAATTCAGGCTCAAAAACACCTGAAAAATCGATATTTTGGGGTCCTAGAAGTGATCTGTACATGCCTACTTAGTGCTAGAATATTCACAAAATATAGGCCCAAAACATGCTAAAAATCGATATTTTAGGTGCACAAAGTCGATATCTCAAATTCAGGCCCAAAACTCACTAAAATTCGATATTTTGGGGTCCCAGAAGCGATCTGTACTTGCCTACACCGTGATAAAGTATTTTCAAAATACAGGCCCAAAGCATTCTGAAAATCGATATTTTAGGTGACCAAAGTCAATATGTGTATACATCTTCTGCACCCGTTTATATCTCAAATTCAGGCTCCAAACACCCGAAAATTTGATATTTTGGGGTTCCAGAAGCGATCTGTACATGCCTACTCAGATACAGGCCCAAAACATGCTGAAAATCGATATTTTAGGTGTCCAAAGTCAATATGTGTATGCATCTTCTGCACTCGTTTATATCTCAAAATCAACCTCAAAACACCCATAAATTCGATATTTTTGGGTGCCAGAAGCGATCTGTACATGCCTACTCAGTGCTAGAATGTTTTCAAAATATAGGCTCAAAACATGCCAAAAATCGATATTTTAAGTGTCCAAAGTCGATATGTGCATGCATCTTCTGTACCCGTTTATATCTCAAATTCAGGCTCGAAACACCCGAAAATTTGGTATTTTTGGGTAATAGAAGCGATATGTACATGCCTACTCCTAGTTAGAATGTTTTCAAGATACAGACCTAAAACATGCTCAAAATCGATATTTTAGGTGCCCAAAAGACGATATGTGCATGCATCTTCAGTACCTGTTTATATCTCAAATTCAGGCTCACAACATCCGAAAATTCGATATTTTTGGGTCCCAGAAGCGATCTGTACATGCCTACTCTGTGTTAAAGTATTTTCAAACTACAGGCTCAAAACATGCTAAAAATCGATATTATAAGTGTCCAAAGTCGATATGTGCATGCATATTCTGTACCCGTTTATATCTCAAACTCAGGCTCAAAACACCCGAGAAATCGATATTTTGGGGTCCCAGAAGTGATCTGTACATGCCTACTTAGTGCTAGAATATTCTCAAAATATAGGCCCAAAACATGCTAAAAATCGATATTTAAGGTGCCCAAAGTCAATATCTCAAATTCAGGCCCAAAACACACGAAAATTCGATATTTTGGGGTCCCAGAAGCAAACTGTACATGAGTACTCCGTGTTAGAGTATTTTCAATATACAGGCCCAAAACATACAGAAAATCGATATTTTAGGTGCCCAAAAGTCGATATGTGCATGCATCATCTGTACCATTTTATGTCTCAAATTCAGGCTCCAAAACACCCGAAAATTCGATATTTTGGGGTCCCAGAAGCGAGTTGTACATGCCTACTCAGATACAGGCCCAAAACATGCTGAAAATCGATATTTTAGGTGCCCAAAGTCAATATATGTATGCATCTTCTGCACCCGTTTATATCCCAAATTCAACCTCAGAACACCCGAAAATTCAATATTTTTGGGTCCTAGAAGCGATCTGTACATGTTTACTCCTAGTAAGAATGTTTTAAAGATACAGACCCAAAACATGCTCAAAATCGATATTTTAGGTGCCCAAATTCGATATGTGCATGCATCTTCTGTACCTGTTTATATCTCAAATTCAGGCTCAAAGCACCCGACAATTCAATATTTTGGGGTCCCAGAAGCGATCTGTACATGCCTACTCAGTCCTAGAATGTTTTCAAAATATAGGCCCAAAACATGCTAAAAATCGATATTTTAAGTGTCCAAAGTCAATATGTGCATGCATAATCTGTACCCGTTTATATCTCAAATTCAACCTCAAAACACCCTAAAATTCGATATTTTTGGGTCCCAGAAGCGATCTGTACATGACTACTCAGTGCTAGAATTTTTTAAAAAATATAGGCTCAAAACATGCTAAAAATCGATATTTTTAGTGTCCAAAGTCGTACTTTTGTACCCGTTTATATCTTAAATTCAGGCTCAAAACACTCGAAAATTCGGTATTTTTGGGTCCTAGAAGCGATATGTACATGCCTACTCCTAGTTAGAATGTTTTCAAGATACAGAACCAAAATATGCTCAAAATCGATATTTTAGGTGCCCAAAGTTGATATGTGCATGCATCTTCAGTACCCGTTCATATATCAAATTCAGGGTCAAAACACCCGAAAATTCAATATTTTGGGGTCCCAAAAGCGATCTGTACTGGCCTTTTCAGATACAGGCCAAAAACATGCTGAAAATGGATATTTTAGGTGCCCAAAGTCAATATGTGCATGCATCTTCTGTACCCGTTTATATCTCAAATTCAGGCTCAAAACACCCGAAAATTCGATATTTTGGAGTCCCAGAAGCGATATGTACATGCTTACTCCGTGTTAGAGTTTTTTCAAAATATATGCTCAAAACATGCTAAAAATCGATATTTTAAGTGTCCAAAGTCGATATGTGCATGCATCTTCTGTACCCGTTTATATCTCAAATTCAGGATCAAAACACCCGAAAATTCGGTATTTCGGTGTCCTAGAAGCGATCAGTACATGCCTACTCAGTGCTAGAATATTTTCAAAATATAGTCCGAAAACATGCTAGAAATAGATATTTTAGGTGTAAAAAAAGTCGATATCTCAAATTCAGGCCCAAAACACCCGAAAATCCGATATTTTGGAGTCCCAGAAGCGATCTGTACATGCCTACTCCGTGTTAGAGTATTTTCAAAATACAGGCCCAAATTACTGTATACTGAAAATTGATCTTTTAGGTGCCCAAAGTCGATATGTGCATGCATCTTCTGTTTCCGTTAATATCTCAAATTCAGGTTCCTAACACCCGGAAATTCGATATTTTGGGGTCCCCGAAGCGATCTGTACATGCCTACTCAGATACAGGCCCAAAACATGCTGAAAATCGACATTTTAGGTGCCCAAAGTCGATATGTGTATGCATCTTCTGCAACCGTTTATATCCCAAATTCAACCTCAAAACACCCGAAAATTCGATATTTTTGGGTCCCAGAAGCGATCTGTACATGCCTACTCAGGGCTAGAATGTTTTCAAAATATAGGCTCAAAACATGCTCAAAATCGATATTTTAGGTGCCCAAAAGTTTATATGTGCATGCATCTTCAGTACCCGTTTATATCTCAAATTCAGGCTCAAAACACCCGAAAATTTGATATTTTGGGGTCCCAAAAGCGATCTGTACATGCCTACTCAGTGCTAGAATATTTTCAAAATATAGGCCCAAAACATGCTAAAAATCGATATTTTAGGTGCCCAAAGTCGATATCTCAAATTCAGGAGCAAAAAACACCCGAAAATTCGTTATTTTGGGGTCCCAGAAGCGATCTGTACATGCCTAATCCGTGTTAGAGTATTTTCAAAATACAGGCCCAAAACATACTGAAAATCGATCTTTTAGGTGCCCAAAAGTCGATATGTGCATGCATCTTCTGTACCCTTTTAAATCTCAAATTCAGGTTCCAAACACCCGGAAATTCGATATTTTGGGGTCCCAGAAGCGATCTGTACATGCCTATTCAGATACAGGCCCAAAACATGCTGAAAATCGATATTTTAGGTGCCCAAAGTCAATATATGTATGCATCTTCTGCAACCGTTTATATCTCAAATTCAACCCCAAAACACCCGAAAATTCGATATTTTGGGGTCCCAGAAGCGATCTGTACATGCCTACTCAGTGCTAGAATATTTTCAAAATATAGACCCAAAACATGCACAAAATCGATATTTTAAGTGTCCAAAGTCAATATGTGCATGCATCTTCTGTACCCGTTTATATCTCAAATTCAGGCTCAAAACACCGGAAAATTCGATATTTTGGAGTCCCAGAAGCGATATGTACATGCTTACTCCGTGTTAGAGTATTTTTTAAATATAGGCTCAAAACATGCTAAAAATCGATATTTTAAGTGTCCAAAGTCGATATGTGCATGCATCTTCTGTACCCGTTTATATCTCAAATTCAGGATCAAAACACCCGAAAATTCGGTATTTCGGGGTCCTAGAAGCGATCATTACATGCCTACTCCTAGTTAGAATGTTTTCAAGATACAGACCCAAAACATACTTAAAAATCGATATTTTAAGTGCCCAAAAGTCGATATGTGCCTGCATCTTCCGTACCCGTTTATATCTCAAATTCAACCTCAAAACACCCTAAAATTCGATATTTTACGGTCCCCGAAGCGATCTGTACATGCCTACTCAGTGCTAGAATTTATTTTTAAATATAGGCTCAAAACATGCTAAAAATCGATATTTTTAGTGTCCAAAGTCGTACTTTTGTACCCGTTTATATCTTAAATTCAGGCTCAAAACACTCGAAAATTCGGTATTTTTGGGTCCTAGAAGCGATATGTACATGCCTACTCCTAGTTAGAATGTTTTTAAGATACAGACCCAAAACATGCTCAAAATCGATATATTAGGTGCCCAAAGTTGATATGTGCATGCATCTTCAGTACCCGTTTATATATCAAATTCAGGGTCAAAACACCCGAAAATTCAATATTTTGGGGTCCCAAAAGCGATCTGTACATGCCTACTCACTGCTAGAATATTTTCAAAATATAGTCCCAAAACATGCTGAAAATCGATATTTTAGGTGCCCAAAGTCGATATCTCAAATTCAGGCCCAAAACACCCGAAAATTCGATATTTTGGGGTCCCAGAAGCGATCTGTACATGCTTACTCCATATTAGAGTATTTTCAAAATACAGGCCCAAAACATACTGAAAATCGATCTTTTAGGTGCCCAAAAGTCGATATGTGCATGCATCTTCTGTACCCGTTTATATCTCAAATTCAGGCTGAAAACACCCGAAAATTCGATATTTTGAGGTCCCAGAAGCGATCTGTACATGCCTACTCCGTGTTAGAGTATTTTCAAAATACAAGCCCAAAACATGCTGAAAATCGATATTTTAGGTGCCCAAAAGTCGATATGTGCATGCATCTTCAGTACCCGTTTATATATCAAATTCAGGCTCAAAACACCCGAAAATTCGATATTTTGGGGTTCCAGAAGTGATCTGTACATGCCTACTTAGTGCTAGAATATTCTCAAAATATAGGCCCAAAACATGCTAGAAATAGATATTTTAGGTGCCCAAAGTCGATATCTCAAATTCAGGCCCAAAACACCCGAAAATCCGATATTTTGGGGTCCCAGAAGCGATCTGTACTTGCCTACACCGTGTTAGAGTATTTTCAAAATACAGGCCCAAAGCATTCTGAAAATCGATATTTTAGTTGACCAAAGTCAATATGTGTATGCATCTTCTGCACCCGTTTATATCCCAAATTCAACTTCAAAACACCCGAACATTCGATATTTTGGGGTCCCAGAAGCTATCTGTACATGCCTACTCAATGCTAGAATGTTTTCAAAATATCGGCTCAAAACATGCTAAAAATCGATATTTTAAGTGTCCAAAGTCGATTTGTGCATGCATATTCTGTACCCGTTTATATCTCAAATTCAGGCTCAAAAACACCCGAAAAATCGATATTTTGGGGTCCCAGAAGTGATCTGTACATGCCTACTTAGTGCTAGAATATTCACAAAATATAGGCCCAAAACATGCTAAAAATCGATATTTTAGGTGCACAAAGTCGATATCTCGAATTCAGGCCCAAAACTCACGAAAATTCGATATTTTGGGGTCCCAGAAGCGATCTGTACTTGCCTACACCGTGATAAAGTATTTTCAAAATACAGGCCCAAAGCATTCTGAAAATCGATATTTTAGGTGACCAAAGTCAATATGTGTATACATCTTCTGCACCCGTTTATAGCCCAAATTCAACCTCAAAACACCCGAAAATTCGATATTTTTGGGTCCCAGAAGCGATCTGTACATGCCTATTCAGTGCTAGAATATTTTCAAAATATAGGCCCAAAACATACTGAAAATCAATCTTTTAGGTGCCCAAAAGTCGATATGTGCATGCATCTTCTGTACCCGTTTATATCTCAAATTCAGGTTCCAAACACCCGAAAATTTGATATTTTGGGGTTCCAGAAGCGATCTGTACATGCCTACTCAGATACAGGCCCAAAACATGCTGAAAATCGATATTTTAGGTGTCCAAAGTCAATATGTGTATGCATCTTCTGCACTCGTTTATATCTCAAAATCAACCTCTAAACACCCATAAATTCGATATTTTTGGGTGCCAGAAGCGATCTGTACATGCCTACTCAGTGCTAGAATGTTTTCAAAATATAGGCTCAAAACATGCCAAAAATCGATATTTTAAGTGTCCAAAGTCGATATGTGCATGCATCTTCTGTACCCGTTTATATCTCAAATTCAGGCTCGAAACACCCGAAAATTTGGTATTTTTGGGTAATAGAAGCGATATGTACATGCCTACTCCTAGTTAGAATGTTTTCAAGATACAGACCTAAAACATGCTCAAAATCGATATTTTAGGTGCCCAAAAGACGATATGTGCATGCATCTTCAGTACCTGTTTATATCTCAAATTCAGGCTCACAACATCCGAAAATTCGATATTTTGGGGTCCCAGAAGCGATCTGTACATGCCTACTCTGTGTTAAAGTATTTTCAAACTACAGGCTCAAAACATGCTAAAAATCGATATTATAAGTGTCCAAAGTCGATATGTGCATGCATATTCTGTACCCGTTTATATCTCAAACTCAGGCTCAAAACACCCGAGAAATCGATATTTTGGGGTCCCAGAAGTGATCTGTACATGCCTACTTAGTGCTAGAATATTCTCAAAATATAGGCCCAAAACATGCTAAAAATCGATATTTAAGGTGCCCAAAGTCAATATCTCAAATTCAGGCCCAAAACACACGAAAATTCGATATTTTGGGGTCCCAGAAGCAAACTGTACATGAGTACTCCGTGTTAGAGTATTTTCAATATACAGGCCCAAAACATACAGAAAATCGATATATTAGGTGCCCAAAAGTCGATATGTGCATGCATCATCTGTACCATTTTATGTCTCAAATTCAGGCTCCAAACACCCGAAAATTCGATATTTTGGGGTCCCAGAAGCGAGTTGTACATGCCTACTCAGATACAGGCCCAAAACATGCTGAAAATCGATATTTTAGGTTCCCAAAGTCAATATATGTATGCATCTTCTGCACCCGTTTATATCCCAAATTCAACCTCAAAACACCCGAAAATTCAATATTTTTGGGTCCTAGAAGCGATCTGTACATGTTTACTCCTAGTAAGAATGTTTTAAAGATACAGACCCAAAACATGCTCAAAATCGATATTTTAGGTGCCCAAATTCGATATGTGCATGCATCTTCTGTACCTGTTTATATCTCAAATTCAGGCTCAAAGCACCCGACAATTCGATATTTTGGGGTCCCAGAAGCGATCTGTACATGCCTACTCAGTCCTAGAATGTTTTCAAAATATAGGCCCAAAACATGCTAAAAATCGATATTTTAAGTGTCCAAAGTCAATATGTGCATGCATAATCTGTACCCGTTTATATCTCAAATTCAGGTTCAAAACACCCGAAAATTCGATATTTTGGGGTCCCATAAGTGATCTGTACATGCCTACTCATTGCTAGAATATTTTCAAAAAATTTAGGCCCAAAACATGCTAAAAATCGATATTTTAGGTGCCCAAAGTCGATATTTCATATTCAGACCCAAAACACCCGAAAATTCGATATTTTGGGGTTCCAGAAGCGAACTGTACATGCGTACTCCGTGTTAGAGTATTTTCAAAATATAGGCCAAAAACATACTGAAAATCAATCTTTTAGGTGCCAAAAAGTCGATATGTGCATGCATCTTCTGTACCCGTTTATATCTCAAATTCTGGCTCAAAACACCCGAAAATTCGATATTTTGGGGTTCCAGAAGTGATCTGTACATGCCTACTTAGTGCTAGAATATTCTCAAAATATAGGCCCAAAACATGCTAGAAATAGATATTTTAGGTGCCCAAAGTCGATATCTCAAATTCAGGCCCAAAACACCCGAAAATCCGATATTTTGGGGTCCCAGAAGCGATCTGTACTTGCCTACACCGTGTTAGAGTATTTTCAAAATACAGGCCCAAAGCATTCTGAAAATCGATATTTTAGTTGACTAAAGTCAATATGTGTATGCATCTTCTGCACCCGTTTATATCCCAAATTCAACTTCAAAACACCCGAACATTCGATATTTTGGGGTCCCAGAAGCTATCTGTACATGCCTACTCAGTGCTAGAATGTTTTCAAAATATCGGCTCAAAACATGCTAAAAATCGATATTTTAAGTGTCCAAAGTCGATTTGTGCATGCATATTCTGTACCCGTTTATATCTCAAATTCAGGCTCAAAAACACCCGAAAAATCGATATTTTGGGGTCCCAGAAGTGATCTGTACATGCCTACTTAGTGCTAGAATATTCACAAAATATAGGCCCAAAACATGCTAAAAATCGATATTTTAGGTGCACAAAGTCGATATCTCAAATTCAGGCCCAAAACTCACGAAAATTCGATATTTTGGGGTCCCAGAAGCGATCTGTACTTGCCTACACCGTGATAAAGTATTTTCAAAATACAGGCCCAAAGCATTCTGAAAATCGATATTTTAGGTGACCAAAGTCAATATGTGTATACATCTTCTGCACCCGTTTATAGCCCAAATTCAACCTCAAAACACCCGAAAATTCGATATTTTTGGGTCCCAGAAGCGATCTGTACATGCCTATTCAGTGCTAGAATATTTTCAAAATATAGGCCCAAAACATACTGAAAATCAATCTTTTAGGTGCCCAAAAGTCGATATGTGCATGCATCTTCTGTACCCGTTTATATCTCAAATTCAGGCTCCAAACACCCGAAAATTTGGTATTTTTGGGTAATAGAAGCGATATGTACATGCCTACTCCTAGTTAGAATGTTTTCAAGATACAGACCTAAAACATGCTCAAAATCGATATTTTAGGTGCCCAAAAGACGATATGTGCATGCATCTTCAGTACCTGTTTATATCTCAAATTCAGGCTCACAACATCCGAAAATTCGATATTTTTGGGTCCCAGAAGCGATCTGTACATGCCTACTCTGTGTTAAAGTATTTTCAAACTACAGGCTCAAAACATGCTAAAAATCGATATTATAAGTGTCCAAAGTCGATATGTGCATGCATATTCTGTACCCGTTTATATCTCAAACTCAGGCTCAAAACACCCGAGAAATCGATATTTTGGGGTCCCAGAAGTGATCTGTACATGCCTACTTAGTGCTAGAATATTCTCAAAATATAGGCCCAAAACATGCTAAAAATCGATATTTAAGGTGCCCAAAGTCAATATCTCAAATTCAGGCCCAAAACACACGAAAATTCGATATTTTGTGGTCCCAGAAGCAAACTGTACATGAGTACTCCGTGTTAGAGTATTTTCAATATACAGGCCCAAAACATACAGAAAATCGATATATTAGGTGCCCAAAAGTCGATATGTGCATGCATCATCTGTACCATTTTATGTCTCAAATTCAGGCTCCAAACACCCGAAAATTCGATATTTTGGGGTCCCAGAAGCGAGTTGTACATGCCTACTCAGATACAGGCCCAAAACATGCTGAAAATCGATATTTTAGGTGCCCAAAGTCAATATATGTATGCATCTTCTGCACCCGTTTATATCCCAAATTCAACCTCAAAACACCCGAAAATTCAATATTTTTGGGTCCTAGAAGCGATCTGTACATGTTTACTCCTAGTAAGAATGTTTTAAAGATACAGACCCAAAACATGCTCAAAATCGATATTTTAGGTGCCCAAATTCGATATGTGCATGCATCTTCTGTACCTGTTTATATCTCAAATTCAGGCTCAAAGCACCCGACAATTCGATATTTTGGGGTCCCAGAAGCGATCTGTACATGCCTACTCAGTCCTAGAATGTTTTCAAAATATAGGCCCAAAACATGCTAAAAATCGATATTTTATGTGTCCAAAGTCAATATGTGCATGCATAATCTGTACCCGTTTATATCTCAAATTCAGGTTCAAAACACCCGAAAATTCGATATTTTGGGGTCCCATAAGTGATCTGTACATGCCTACTCATTGCTAGAATATTTTCAAAAAATTTAGGCCCAAAACATGCTAAAAATCGATATTTTAGGTGCCCAAAGTCGATATTTCAAATTCAGACCCAAAACACCCGAAAATTCGATATTTTGGGGTTCCAGAAGCGAACTGTACATGCGTACTCCGTGTTAGAGTATTTTCAAAATACAGGCCAAAAACATACTGAAAATCAATCTTTTAGGTGCCAAAAAGTCGATATGTGCATGCATCTTCTGTACCCGTTTATATCTCAAATTCTGGCTCAAAACACCCGAAAATTCGGTATTTTTGGGTAATAGAAGCGATCTGTACATGCTTACTCCTAGTTAGAATGTTTTCAAGATACAGAGCCAAAACATGCTCAAAATCGATATTTTAGGTGCCCAAAAGTCGATATGTGTATGCATCTCCAGTACCTGTTTATATTTCAAATTCAGGCTCAAAACATCCGAAAATTCGATATTTTTGTGCCCAAGAAGCGATCTGTACATGCCTACTCCGTGTTAGAGTATTTTCAAACTACAGGCCCAAAACATGCTGAATTTTGATATTTTAGGTGCCCAAAGTCAATATGTGCATGCATTTTCTGTACCCGTTTATATCTCAAATTCAGGCTCAAAACTAACGAAAATTCGATATTTTGGGGTCCCAGAAGCGATCTGTACATGCCTACTCCATGCTAGAATATTTTCAAAATATAGGCCCAAAACATGCTAAAAATCGATATTTTAGGTGCCTAAAGTTGATATCTCAAATTCAGGCCCAAAACACCCGAAAATTCGATATTTTGGGGTCCCAGAAGCGATCTGTACATGCCTACTCCGTGTTAGAGTATTTTCAAAGTACAGGCCCAAAACATACTGAAAATCGATCTTTTAGGTGCCCAAAAGTCGATATGTGCATGCATCATTTGTACCCGTTTATATCTCAAATTTAGGCTCAAAACACCCGAAAAATCGATACTTTGGAGTCCCAGAAGCGATCTGTACATGCCTACTTCGTGTTAGAGTATTTTCAAAATACAGGCCCAAAACATGCTAAAAATCGATATTTTAGGTGCCCAAAGTCGATATCTCAAATTAAGGCCCAAAACACCCGAAAATTCGATATTTTGGGGTCCCAGAAGCGATCTGTACATGCCTACTCCGTGTTAGAGTATTTTCAAAATACAGGCCTAAAACATGCTAAAATGATGATATTTTAGGTGCCAAAAGTCAATATGTGGATGCATCTTCAGTACCCGTTTATATCTCAAATTCAGGCTCAAAACACCCAAAAATTCGATATTTTGGGTTCCCAGAAGCGATCTGTACATGCCTCCATTGTGTTAGAGTATTTTCAAAATACAGGCCCAAAACATGCTGAAAATCGATATTTTAGGTGCCCAAAGTCAATATGCGCATGCATCTTCTGTACCCGTTTATATCCTAAATTCACGCTCAAAACACCCGAAAATTCAATATTTGGGGGTCCAAGAAACGATCTGTACATACCTACTCATTGCTAGAATATTTTCCAAATATAGGCCAAAAACATGCTAAAAATCGATATTTTTGGTGCCAAAAGTCGATATCTCAAATTAAGGCCCAAAACACCCGAGAATTCGATATTTTGGGGTCCCAGAAGCGATCTGTACATGCCTACTCAGTGTTAGAGTATTTTCAAAATACAGGCCCAAAACATACTGAAAATCGATCTTTTAGGTTCCCAAAAGTCGATATGTGCATGCATCTTCTGTACCCGTTTATATCTCAAATTTAGGCTCAAAACACCCGAAAATTCGATATTTTGGGGTCCACGAAGCGATCTGTACATGCCTACTTCGTGTTAGAGTATTTTCAAAATACAGGCCCAAAACATACTGAAAATCGATCTTTTAGGTGCCCAAAAGTCGATATGTGCATGGATCTTCTGTACCCGTATATATCTCAAATTCAGGCTCAAAACACCCGAAAATTCGGTATTTTTGGGTCCTTGAAGCGATCTGTACATGCCTACTCCTAGTTAGAATGTTTTCAAGATACAGACCCAAAACATGCTTAAAATCGATATTTTCGGTGCCCAAAAGTCGATATGTGCATGCATCTTCAGTACCTTTTTATATCTCAAATTCAGACCCAAAACACCCAAAAATTCGATATTTTGGGGTCCCTGTAGGGATCTGTACATGCCTACTCCGTGTTAGAGTATTTTCAAAATACAGGCCCAAAACATACTTAAAATCGATATTTTGGTCCCGAAAGTCAATATGCGAATGCATCTTCTGTACCCATTTTTATCTTAAATTCAGGCTCAAAACACCCGAAAATTCGATATTTTGGGGTCCCAGAAGCGATCTGTACATGCCTACTTCGTGTTAGAGTATTTTCAAAATGCAGGCTCAAAACATGCTAAAATTGATATTTTAGGTGCCCAAAGTCGATATCTCAAATTAAGGCCCTAAACACCCGAAAATTCGATATTTTGGGGTCCCAGAAGCGATCTGTACATACCTACTCATTGCTAGAATATTTTCAGAATATAGCCCCAAAACATGCTAAAAATCGATATTTCAGGTGCCCAAAGTCGATATCTCAATTTCAGGCCCAAAACACCCGAAAATTCGATATTTTTGGGTCCCAGAAGCGATCTGTACATGCCTACTCAGTCCTAGAATGTTTTCAAAGTAAAGGCTCAAAACATGCTAAAAATCGATATTTTAAGTGTCTAAAGTCGATATGTGCATGCATCTTCTGTACCCGTTTATATCTCAAATTAAGGCCCAAAACACCCGAAAATTCGATATTTTTGGGTCCCAGAAGCGATCTGTACATGCCTACTCCGTGTTAGAGTATTTTCAAAATACAAGTCCAAAACATACTGAAAATCGATATTTTGGTCCCCAAAGTCAATATGCGAATGCATCTTCTGTACCCATTTTTATCTTAAATTCAGGCTCAAAACACCCGAAAATTCGATATTTTGGGGTCCCAGAAGCTATCTGTACATGCCTACTCCGTGTTAGAGTATTTTCAAAATACAGGCCCAAAACATGCTGAAAATCGATATTTTAGGTGCCCAAAGTCAATACGTGCATGCATCTTCTGTACCCGTTTATATCTCAAATTCAGGCTCAAAACACCCGAAAATTCGATATTATGGGGTCCCAGAAGGGATCTGTACATGCCTATTCAGATACAGTCCCAAAACATGCTGAAAATCGATATTTTAGGTGCCCAAACTCAATATGTGTATGCATCTTTTGCACACGTTTATATCCCAAATTTAACCTCAAAACACCCGAAAATTCGATATTTTGGTGTCCGACAAGCGAACTGTACATGCCTACTCCGTGTTAGAGTATTTTTAAAATACAGGCCCAAAACATACTGAAAATCGATCTTTTACGTGCCCAAAAGTCGATATAAGCATGCACCTTCTGTACCCGTTTATATTTTAAATTCAGCTCCAAACACCCGAAAATTTGATATTTTGGGGTCCCAGAAGCGATCTGTACAAGCCTATTCAGATACAGGCCCAAAACATGCTGAAAATCTATATATTTAGGTGCCCCAAGTCAATATGTGTATTCATCTTCTGCAACCGTTTATATCCCAAATTCAACCCCAAAATACACGAAAATTCGATATTTTTTGGTCCAAGAAGCGATCTGTACATGCCTACTCAGTGCTAGAATGTTTTCAAAATATAGGCTCAAAACATGCTAAAAATAGATATTTTAAGTGTCTAAAGTCGATATGTGCATGCATCTTCTGTATCCCTTTATATCTCAAATTCAGGCTCAAAACACCAGAAAATTCGATATTTTTTGGTCCCAGAAGCGATCTGTACATGCCTTCTCCGTGTTAGAGTATTTTCAAAATACAGGTCCAAAACATGCTCAAAATCCATATTTTAGGTGCCCAAAGTCGATATGTGCATGCATCTTCTGCATCCGTCTATATCCCAAATTCATTTTCAAAACATCCGAAAATTCGATATTTTTGGGTCCCAGGAGCAATTTGTACATGCCTACTCTTTGCTAGAATTTTTTCAAGATACAGGCCCAAAACATGTTTAAAACCGATATTTTAGGTGCCCAAAGTCAATATGTGTATGCATCTTCTGTACCCGTCTATATCTCAAATTCAGGTACAAAACACCAGAAAATTCGGTATTTTTGGGTCCCAGAAGCTATCTGTACATGCTTACTCCTTTCCAGAATGTTTTCAAGATACAGACCCAAAACATGCTCAAAATCGATATTTTAAGTGGAAAAAGTCGATATGTGCATGCATCCTCTGTACCCGGTTATATCCCAAATTCTGGCTCAAAACCCCCGAAAATTCGATATTTTTTGGTCCCAGAAGCGATCTGTACATGCCTACTCAGTGCTAGAATATTTTCAAATTATACGCCCAAAACATACTAAAAATCGATATTTTGGGTCCCAAAGTCGATATGTGCATGCATCTTCTGTACCCGTTTATATCTCAAATTCAAGCTCAAAACACCCAAAAAATCGATATTTTTGTGTCCCAGAAGCGATCTGTACATGTCTACACCGTGTTTGAGTATTTTCAAAATACAGGCCCAAAAGATGCTCAAAATCGATATTTTAGGTGCCCAAAGTCGATATGTGCATGCATCTTCTGTACCCGTTTATATCTCAAATTCATGCTCAAAACACCCGAAAATTCAATGTTTTTGGGTCCCAGAAGCAATCTGTACGTGCATACTCTGTGTTAGAGTGTTTTTAAAATACAGGCCCAAAACATGCTGAAAATCGATATTTTATGTGCCCAAAGTCAATATGTGTATGGATCTTCTGTACCCGTGTATATCCCTAATTCTGGTTCAAAACATCAGAAAATTCGATATTTTTGGGTCCCAGAAGAGATCTGTACATGCCTACTCCTTGCTAGAATGTTTTCAAGATACAGACCCAAAACATGCTCAAAATCGATATTTTAATTAAGTGCAAAAAGTCGATATGTGCATGTATCTTCTGTACCCGGTTATATCTCAAATTCAGGCTCAAAACTCCCGAAAATTCGATATTTTTGGGTCCCAAAAGCGATCTGTACATGTCTACTCCGTGTTAGAGTATTTTTAAAATACAGCCCCAAAACATACTAAAAATCGATATTTTAGGTGTCCAAAGTCGATATGTGCATGCATCTTCTGTACCCGTTTATATCTCAAATTCAGGCTCAAAACACCCAAAAAATCCATATTTTTGTGTCCCAGAAGCGATCTGTACATGCCTACTCCGTGGTACAGTATTTTCAAAATACAGGCCCAAAACATGCTCAAAATCGATATTTTAGGTGCCCAATGTCAATATGTGCATGCATCTTCTGTATCCGTTTATATCTCAAATTCAGGCTCAAAACACCCGAAAATTCGATATTTTTGGGTCCCAGAAGCGATCTGTACATGCCTTCTCCGTGTTAAAGTATTTTCAAAATACAGGCTTAAAACATGCTGAAAATCAATATTTTGGGAGCCAAAAGTCAATATGTGTATGCATCTTCTGTACCCGTCTATATCTCAAATTCAGGTTCAAAACTATAGAAAATTCGGTATTTTTGGGTCCCAGAAGCGATCTGTACATGCCTACTCCTTGCTAGAATGTTTTCAAGATACAGACCTAAAACATGCTCAAAATCGATATTTTAGGTGCAAAAAGTCGATATGTGCATGCATCCTCTGTACCCGGTTATATCCCAAATTCTGGCTCAAAACCCCCCAAAATTCGATATTTTTGGGTTCCAGAAGCGATCTGTACATGCCTACTCAGTGTAAGAATATTTTCAAATTATACGCCCAAAACATACTAAAAATCGATATTTTGGGTCCCAAAGTCGATATGTGCATGCATCTTCTGTACCCGTTTATATCTCAAATTCAGGCTCAAAACACCCAAAAAATCGATATTTTTGTGTCCCAGAAGCGATCTGTACATGTCTACACCGTGTTTGAGTATTTTCAAAATACAGGCCCAAAAGATGCTCAAAATCGATATTTTAGGTGCCCAAAGTCGATATGTGCATGCATCTTCTGTTCCCGTTTATATCTCAAATAAATGCTCAAAACACCCGAAAATTCAATGTTTTTGGGTCCCAGAAGCGATCTGTACGTGCATACTCCGTGTTAGAGTGTTTTTAAAATACAGGCCCAAAACATGCTGAAAATCGATATTTTATGTGCCCAAAGTCAATATGTGTATGCATCTTCGGTACCCGTCTATATCCCAAATTGAGGTTCAAAACATTCGAAAATTCGATATTTTTGGGTCCCAAAAGCGATCTTTACATGTTTACTCCGTGTTAGAGTATTTTTAAAATACAGGCCCAAAACATACTAAAAATCGATATTTTAGGTGTCCAAAGTCGATATGTGCATGCATCTTCTGTACCCGTTTATATCTCAAATTCAGGCTCAAAACACCCAAAAAATCCATATTTTTGTGTCCCAGAAGCGATCTGTACATGCCTACTCCGTGTTAAAGTATTTTCAAAATACAGGACCAAAACATGCTCAAAATCGATATTTTAGGTGACCAAAGTCAATATGTGCATGCATCTTCTGTATCCGTTTATATCTCAAATTCAGGCTCAAAACACCCGAAAATTCGATATTTTTGGGTCCCAGAAGCGATCTGTACATGCCTTCTCCGTGTTAAAGTATTTTCAAAATACAGGCTTAAAACATGCTGAAAATCAATATTTTGGGAGCCAAAAGTCAATATGTGTATGCATCTTCTGTACCCGTCTATATCTCAAATTCAGGTTCAAAACTATAGAAAATTCGGTATTTTTGGGTCCCAGAAGCGATCTGTACATGCCTACTCCTTGCTAGAATGTTTTCAAGATACAGACCTAAAACATGCTCAAAATCGATATTTTAGGTGCAAAAAGTCGATATGTGCATGCATCCTCTGTACCCGGTTATATCCCAAATTTTGGCTCAAAACCCCCCAAAATTCGATATTTTTGGGTTCCAGAAGCGATCTGTACATGCCTACTCAGTGTAAGAATATTTTCAAATTATACGCCCAAAACATACTAAAAATCGATATTTTGGGTCCCAAAGTCGATATGTGCATGCATCTTCTGTACCCGTTTATATCTCAAATTCAGGCTCAAAACACCCAAAAAATCGATATTTTTGTGTCCCAGAAGCGATCTGTACATGTCTACACCGTGTTTGAGTATTTTCAAAATACAGGCCCAAAAGATGCTCAAAATCGATATTTTAGGTGCCCAAAGTCGATATGTGCATGCATCTTCTGTTCCCGTTTATATCTCAAATAAATGCTCAAAACACCCGAAAATTCAATGTTTTTGGGTCCCAGAAGCGATCTGTACGTGCATACTCCGTGTTAGAGTGTTTTTAAAATACAGGCCCAAAACATGCTGAAAATCGATATTTTATGTGCCCAAAGTCAATATGTGTATGCATCTTCGGTACCCGTCTATATCCCAAATTGAGGTTCAAAACATTCGAAAATTCGATATTTTTGGGTCCCAAAAGCGATCTTTACATGTTTACTCCGTGTTAGAGTATTTTTAAAATACAGGCCCAAAACATACTAAAAATCGATATTTTAGGTGTCCAAAGTCGATATGTGCATGCATCTTCTGTACCCGTTTATATCTCAAATTCAGGCTCAAAACACCCAAAAAATCCATATTTTTGTGTCCCAGAAGCGATCTGTACATGCCTACTCCGTGTTAAAGTATTTTCAAAATACAGGACCAAAACATGCTCAAAATCGATATTTTAGGTGACCAAAGTCAATATGTGCATGCATCTTCTGTATCCGTTTATATCTCAAATTCAGGCTCAAAACACCCGAAAATTCGATATTTTTGGGTCCCAGAAGCGATCTGTACATGCCTTCTCCGTGTTAAAGTATTTTCAAAATACAGGCTTAAAACATGCTGAAAATCTATATTTTGGGTGCCAAAAGTCAATATGTGTATGCATCTTCTGTACCCGTCTATATCTCAAATTCAGGTTCAAAACACCAGAAAATTCTGTATTTTTGGGTCCCAGAAGCGATCTGTACATGCCTACACCTTGCTAGAATGTTTTCAAGATACAGACCTAAAACATGCTCAAAATCGATATTTTAGGTGCAAAAAGTCGATATGTGCATGCATCCTCTGTACCCGGTTATATCCCAAATTCAGGCTCAAAACCCCACAAAATTCGATATTTTTTTGTTCCAGAAGCGATCTTTACATGCCTACTCAGTGTAAGAATATTTTCAAATTATACGCCCAAAACATACTAAAAATCGATATTTTGGGTCCCAAAGTCGATATGTGCATGCATCTTCTGTACCCGTTTATATCTCAAATTCAGGCTCAAAACACCCAAAAAATCGATATTTTTGTGTCCCAGAAGCGATCTGTACATGTCTACACCGTGTTTGAGTATTTTCAAAATACAGGCCCAAAAGATGCTCAAAATCGATATTTTAGGTGCCCAAAGTCGATATGTGCATGCATCTTCTGTTCCCGTTTATATCTCAAATTAATGCTCAAAACACACGAAAATTCAATGTTTTTGGGTCCCAGAAGCGATCTGTACGTGCATACTCCGTGTTAGAATGTTTTCAAGATACAGACCCAAAATATGCTCAAAATCGATATTTTAGGTGCAAAAAGTCGATATGTGCATGCATCTTCTGTACCCGTTTATATCTCAAATTCAGGCTCAAAACACCCAAAAAAAATTCGATATTTTTGGGTCCCAAAAGCGATCTGTACATGCCTACTCCGTGTTAGAGCATTTTCAAAATACAGGTCCAAAACATGATCAAAATCCATATTTTAGGTGCCCAAAGTCGATATGTGCATGCATCTTCTGCATCCGTCTATATCCCAAATTCAGGTTCAAAACATCCGAAAATTCGATATTTTTGGTTCCCAGGAATAATCTGTACATGCCTACTACTTGCTAGAATTTTTTCAAAATACAGGCCCAAAACATGCTCAAAACCGATATTTTATGTGCCCAAAGTCAATATGTGTATGCATCTTCTGTGCCCGTCTATATCTCAAATTCAGGTTAAAAACACCAGAAAATTCGGTATTTTTGGGTCCCAGAAGCGATGTGTACATGCTTGCTCCTTGCCAGAATGTTTTCAAGATACAGACCCAAAACATGCTCAAAATCGATATTTTAAGTGCAAAAAGTCGATATGTGCATGCATCCTCTGTACCCGGTTATATCCCAAATTCGGGCTCAAAACCCCCCAAAATTCGATATTTTTGGGTCCCAGAAGCGATCTGTACATGCCTACTCAGTGCTAGAATATTTTCAAATTATACGCCCAAAACATACTAAAAATCGATATTTTGGGTCCCAAAGTCGATATGTGCATGCATCTTCTGTACCCGTTTATATCTCAAATTCAGGCTCAAAACACCCAAAAAATCGATATTTTTGTGTCCCAAAAGCGATCTGTACATGTCTACACCGTGTTTGAGTATTTTCAAAATACAGGCCCAAAACATGCTCAAAATCGATATTTTAGGTGCCCAAAGTCGATATGTGCATGCATCTTCTGTACCCTTGTATATCCCAAATAAATTCAGGTTCAAAACACCAGAAAATTCGGTATTTTTGGGTCCCAGAAGCGATCTGTACATGCCTACTCCTTGCTAGAATGTTTTCAAGATACGGACCCAAAACATGCTCAAAATCGATATTTTACGTGCAAAAAGTCGATATGTGCATGCATCCTCTGTACCCGGTTATATCCCAAATTCTGGCTCAAAACCCCCGAAAATTCGATATTTTTGGGTTCCAGAAGCGATCTGTACATGCCTACTCATTGCTAGAATATTTTAAAATTATACGCCCAAAACAAACTAGAAATCGATATTTTGGGCGGCAAAGTCGATATGTGCATGCATCTTCTGTACCCGTTTATATCTCAAATTCAGGCTCAAAACACCCAAAAAATCGATATTTTTGTGTCCCAGAAGCGATCTGTACGTGCATACTCCGTGTTAGAGTGTTTTTAAATTAAAGGCCCAAAACATGCTGAAAATCGATATTTTAGGTGCACAAAGTCAATATGTGTATGCATTCTCTGTACCCGGTTATATCTCAAATTCAGGCTCAAAACTCCCGAAAATTCGATATTTTTGGGTCCCAGGAGCGATCTGTACATGCCTACTCCTTGCTAGAATTTTTTCAAGATACAGACCCAAAACATAATCAAAATCGATATTTTAGGTGCAAAAAGTCGATATGTGTATGCATCTTCTGTACCCGTTTATATCTCAAATTCATGCTCAAAACACCCGAAAATTCAATGTTTTTGAGTCCCAGAAGCAATCTGTACGTGCATACTCCGTGTTAGAGTGTTTTTAAAATACAGGCCCAAAACATGCTGAAAATCGATATTTTATGTGCCCAAAGTCAATATGTGTATGGATCTTCTGTACCCGTGTATATCCCTAATTCTGGTTCAAAACATCAGAAAATTCGATATTTTTGGGTCCCAGAAGAGATCTGTACATGCCTACTCCTTGCTAGAATGTTTTCAAGATACAGACCCAAAACATGCTCAAAATCGATATTTTAATTAAGTGCAAAAAGTCGATATGTGCATTTATCTTCTGTACCCGGTTATATCTCAAATTCAGGCTCAAAACTCCCGAAAATTCGATATTTTTGGGTCCCAAAAGCGATCTGTACATGTCTACTCCGTGTTAGAGTATTTTTAAAATACAGCCCCAAAACATACTAAAAATCGATATTTTAGGTGTCCAAAGTCGACATGTGCATGCATCTTCTGTACCCGTTTATATCTCAAATTCAGGCTCAAAACACCCAAAAAATCCATATTTTTGTGTCCCAGAAGCGATCTGTACATGCCTACTCCGTGGTACAGTATTTTCAAAATACAGGCCCAAAACATGCTCAAAATCGATATTTTAGGTGCCCAATGTCAATATGTGCATGCATCTTCTGTATCCGTTTATATCTCAAATTCAGGCTCAAAACACCCGAAAATTCGATATTTTTGGGTCCCAGAAGCGATCTGTACATGCCTTCTCCGTGTTAAAGTATTTTCAAAATACAGGCTTAAAACATGCTGAAAATCAATATTTTGGGAGCCAAAAGTCAATATGTGTATGCATCTTCTGTACCCGTCTATATCTCAAATTCAGGTTCAAAACTATAGAAAATTCGGTATTTTTGGGTCCCAGAAGCGATCTGTACATGCCTACTCCTTGCTAGAATGTTTTCAAGATACAGACCCAAAACATGCTCAAAATCGATATTTTAGGTGCAAAAAGTCGATATGTGCATGCATCCTCTGTACCCGGTTATATCCCAAATTCTGGCTCAAAACCCCCCAAAATTCGATATTTTTGGGTTCCAGAAGCGATCTGTACATGCCTACTCAGTGTAAGAATATTTTCAAAATACAGGCTTAAAACATACTAAAAATCGATATTTTGGGTCCCAAAGTCGATATGTGCATGCATCTTCTGTACCCGTTTATATCTCAAATTCAGGCTCAAAACACCCAAAAAATCGATATTTTTGTGTCCCAGAAGCGATCTGTACATGTCTACACCGTGTTTGAGTATTTTCAAAATACAGGCCCAAAAGATGCTCAAAATCGATATTTTAGGTGCCCAAAGTCGATATGTGCATGCATCTTCTGTTCCCGTTTAAATCTCAAATAAATGCTCAAAACACCCGAAAATTCAATGTTTTTGGGTCCCAGAAGCGATCTGTACGTGCATACTCCGTGTTAGAGTGTTTTTAAAATACAGGCCCAAAACATGCTGAAAATCGATATTTTATGTGCCCAAAGTCAATATGTGTATACATCTTCTGTACCCGTCTATATCCCAAATTGAGGTTCAAAACATTCGAAAATTCGATATTTTTGGGTCCCAGAAGCAATCTGTACATGCCTACATCTTGATAGAATGTTTTCAAGATACAGACCCAAAACATGCCCAAAATCGATATTTTAGGTGCAAAAAGTCGATATGTGCATGCATCTTCTGTACCCGTTTATATCTCAAATTCAGGCTCAAAACATCCGAAAATTCGATATTTTTGGGTCCCAAAAGCGATCTGTACATGCCTTCTCCTTGTTAGAGCATTTTCAAAATACAGGCCCAAAAGATGCTCAAAATCGATATTTTATGTGCCCAAAGTCGATATGTGCATGCATCCTCTGTACCCGGTTATATCCCAAATTCTGACTCAAAACCCCCTAAAATTCGATATTTTTGGGTCCCAGAAGCGATCTGTACATGCCTACTCAGTGCTAGAATATTTTCAAATTATACGCATAAAACATACTAAAAATCGATATTTTGGGTCCCAAAGTCGATATGTGCATTCATCTTCTGTACCCGTTTATATCTCAAATTCAGGCTCAAAACACCCAAAAAATCGATATTTTTGTGTCCCATAAGCGATCTGTACATGTCTACACCGTGTTTGAGTATTTTCAAAATACAGGCCCAAAACATGCTCAAAATCGATATTTTAGGTGCCCAAAGTCGATATGTGCATGCATCTTCTGTACCCGTTTATATCTCAATTTCATGCTCAAAACACCCGAAAATTCAATGTTTTTGGGTCCCAGAAGCGATCTGTACGTGCATACTCCGTGTTAGAGTGTTTTTAAAATACAGGCCCAAAACATGCTGAAAATCGATATTTTATGTGCCCAAAGTCAATATGTGTATGGATCTTCTGTACCCGTGTATATCCCTAATTCTGTTTCAAAACATCAGAAAATTCGATATTTTTGGGTCCCAGAAGAGATCTGTACATGCCTACTCCTTGCTAGAATGTTTTCAAGATACAGACCCAAAACATGCTCAAAATCGATATTTTAATTAAGTGTAAAAAGTCGATATGTGCATGCATCTTCTGTACCCGTTTATATCTCAAATTCAGGCTCAAAACACCCAAAAAATCCATATTTTTGTGTCCCAGAAGCGATCTGTACATGCCTACTCCGTGGTACAGTATTTTCAAAATACAGGCCCAAAACATGCTGAAAATCGATATTTTAGGTGACCAAAGTCAATATGTGCATGCATCTTCTGTATCCGTTTATATCTCAAATTCAGGCTTAAAACACCCGAAAATTCGATATTTTTGGGTCCCAGAAGCGATCTGTACATGCCTTCTCCGTGTTAAAGTATTTTCAAAATACAGGCTTAAAACATGCTGAAAATCTATATTTTGGGTGCCAAAAGTCAATATGTGTATGCATCTTCTGTACCCGTCTATATCTCAAATTCAGGTTCAAAACACCAGAAAATTCTGTATTTTTGGGTCCCAGAAGCGATCTGTACATGCCTACTCCTTGCTAGAATGTTTTCAAGATACAGACCTAAAACATGCTCAAAATCGATATTTTAGGTGCAAAAAGTCGATATGTGCATGCATCCTCTGTACCCGGTTATATCCCAAATTCAGGCTCAAAACCCCCCAAAATTCGATATTTTTGGGTTCCAGAAGCGATCTTTACATGCCTACTCAGTGTAAGAATATTTTCAAATTATACGCCCAAAACATACTAAAAATCGATATTTTGGGTCCCAAAGTCGATATGTGCATGCATCTTCTGTACCCGTTTATATCTCAAATTCAGGCTCAAAACACCCAAAAAATCGATATTTTTGTGTCCCAGAAGCGATCTGTACATGTCTACACCGTGTTTGAGTATTTTCAAAATACAGGCCCAAAACATGCTCAAAATCGATATTTTAGGTGCCCAAAGTCGATATGTGCATGCATCTTCTGTACCCGTTTATATCTCAATTTCATGCTCAAAACACCCGAAAATTCAATGTTTTTGGGTCCCAGAAGCGATCTGTACGTGCATACTCCGTGTTAGAGTGTTTTTAAAATACAGGCCCAAAACATGCTGAAAATCGATATTTTATGTGCCCAAAGTCAATATGTGTATGGATCTTCTGTACCCGTGTATATCCCTAATTCTGGTTCAAAACATCAGAAAATTCGATATTTTTGGGTCCCAGAAGAGATCTGTACATGCCTACTCCTTGCTAGAATGTTTTCAAGATACAGACCCAAAACATGCTCAAAATCGATATTTTAATTAAGTGCAAAAAGTCGATATGTGCATGCATCTTCTGTACCCGTTTATATCTCAAATTCAGGCTCAAAACACCCAAAAAATCCATATTTTTGTGTCCCAGAAGCGATCTGTACATGCCTACTCCGTGGTACAGTATTTTCAAAATACAGGCCCAAAACATGCTGAAAATCGATATTTTAGGTGACCAAAGTCAATATGTGCATGCATCTTCTGTATCCGTTTATATCTCAAATTCAGGCTTAAAACACCCGAAAATTCGATATTTTTGGGTCCCAGAAGCGATCTGTACATGCCTTCTCCGTGTTAAAGTATTTTCAAAATACAGGCTTAAAACATGCTGAAAATCTATATTTTGGGTGCTAAAAGTCAATATGTGTATGCATCTTCTGTACCCGTCTATATCTCAAATTCAGGTTCAAAACACCAGAAAATTCTGTATTTTTGGGTCCCAGAAGCGATCTGTACATGCCTACTCCTTGCTAGAATGTTTTCAAGATACAGACCTAAAACATGCTCAAAATCGATATTTTAGGTGCAAAAAGTCGATATGTGCATGCATCCTCTGTACCCGGTTATATCCCAAATTCTGGCTCAAAACCCCCCAAAATTCGATATTTTTGGGTTCCAGAAGCGATCTTTACATGCCTACTCAGTGTAAGAATATTTTCAAATTATACGCCCAAAACATACTAAAAATCGATATTTTGGGTCCCAAAGTCGATATGTGCATGCATCTTCTGTACCCGTTTATATCTCAAATTCAGGCTCAAAACACCCAAAAAATCGATATTTTTGTGTCCCAGAAGCAATCTGTACATGTCTACACCGTGTTTGAGTATTTTCAAAATACAGGCCCAAAAGATGCTCAAAATCGATATTTTAGGTGCCCAAGGTCGATATGTGCATGCATCTTCTGTTCCCGTTTATATCTCAAATTAATGCTCAAAACACCCGAAAATTCAATGTTTTTGGGTCCCAGAAGCGATCTGTACGTGCATACTCCGTGTTAGAGTGTTTTTAAAATACAGGCCCAAAACATGCTGAAAATCGATATTTTATGTGCCCAAAGTCAATATGTGTATGCATCTTCTGTACCCGTCTATATCCCAAATTGAGGTTCAAAACATTCGAAAATTCGATATTTTTGGGTCCCAGAAGCAATCTGTACATGCCTACTTCTTGAGAGAATGTTTTCAAGATACAGACCCAAAATATGCTCAAAATCGATATTTTAGGTGCAAAAAGTCGATATGTGCATGCATCTTCTGTACCCGTTTATATCTCAAATTCAGGCTCAAAACACCCGAAAATTCGATATTTTTGGGTCCCAAAAGCGATCTGTACATGCCTACTCCGTGTTAGAGCATTTTCAAAATACAGGCCCAAAACATGCTCAAAACCGATATTTTATGTGCCCAAAGTCAATATGTGTATGCATCTTCTGTACCCGTCTATATCTCAAATTCAGGTTCAAAACACCAGAAAATTCGGTATTTTTGGGTCCCTGAAGCGATCTGTACATGCTTACTCCTTGCCAGAATGTTTTCAAGATACAGACCCAAAACATGCTCAAAATCGATATTTTAAGTGCAAAAAGTCGATATGTGCATGCATCCTCTGTACCCGGTTATATCCCAAATTCTGGCTCAAAACCCCCGAAAATTCGATATTTTTGGGTCCCAGAAGCAATCTGTACATGCCTACTCAGTGCTAGAATATTTTCAAATTATACGCCCAAAACATACTAAAAATCGATATTTTGGGTCCCAAAGTCGATATGTGCATGCATCTTCTGTACCCGTTTATATCTCAAATTCAGGCTCAAAACACCCAAAAAATCGATATTTTTGTGTCCCAGAAGCGATCTGTACATGTCTACACCGTGTTTGAGTATTTTCAAAATACAGGCCCAAAACATGCTCAAAATCGATATTTTAGGTGCCCAAAGTCGATATGTGCATGCATCTTCTGTACCCGTGTATATCCCAAATAAATTCAGGTTCAAAACACCAGAAAATTCGGTATTTTTGGGTCCCAGAAGCGATCTGTACATGCCTACTCCTTGCTAGAATGTTTTCAAGATACAGACCCAAAACATACTCAAAATCGATATTTTAGGTGCAAAAAGTCGATATGTGTATGCATTCTCTGTACCCGTTTATATCTCAAATTCAGGCTCAAAACTCCGAAAATTCGATATTTTTGGGTCCCTTAAGCAATCTGCACATGCCTACTCAGTGCTAGAATGTTTTTAAAATAGAGGCTTAAAACATGCTATAAATCGATATTTTAGGTGTCCAAAGTCAATATGTGCATGCATCTTCTGTACCCGTTTATATCTCAAATTCAGGTTCAAAACACCCGAAAATTCGATATTTTTGGGTCCCAGAAGCGATCTGTACATGCCTACTCCGTGTTAAAGTATTTTCAAAATACAGGCCCAAAACATGCTGAAAATCTATATTTTAGGTGCCCAAAGTCAATATGTGTATGCATCTTCTGTACCCATCTATATCCCAAATTCAGGTTCAAAACACCCGAAAATTCGATATTTTTGGGTCCCAGAAGCGATCTGTACATGCCTTCTCCGTGTTAAAGTATTTTCAAAATACAGGCTGAAAACATGCTGAAAATCTATATTTTAGGTGCCCAAAGTCAATATGTGTATGCATCTTCTGTACCCGACTATATCTCAAATTCAGGTTCAAAACACCAGAAAATTCGGTATTTTTGGGTCCCAGAAGCGATCTGTACATGCTTACTCCTTGCCAGAATGTTTTCAAGATACAGACCCAAAACATGCTCAAAATCGATATTTTAGGTGAAAAAAGTCGATATGTGCATGCATCCTCTGTACCTGGATATATCCCAAATTCTGGCTCAAAACCCCCGAAAATTCGATATTTTTGGGTCCCAGAAGCTATCTGTACATGCCTACTCAGTGCTAGAATATTTTCAAATTATACGCCCAAAACATACTAAAAATCGATATTTTGGGTCCCAAAGTCGATATGTGCATGCATCTTCTGTACCCATTTATATCTCAAATTCAGGCTCAAAACACCCAAAAAATCGATATTTTTGTGTCCCAGAAGCGATCTGTACATGTCTACACCGTGTTTGAGTATTTTCAAAATACAGGCCCAAAAGATGCTCAAAATCGATATTTTAGGTGCCCAAAGTCGATATGTGCATGCATCTTCTGTACCCGTTTATATCTCAAATTCATGCTCAAAACACCCGAAAATTCAATGTTTTTGGGTCCCAGAAGCGATCTGTACGTGCATACTCCGTGTTAGAGTGTTTTTAAATACAGGCCCAAAACATGCTGAAAATCGTTATTTTATGTGCCCAAAGTCGATATGTGTATGCATCTTCTGTACCCGTCTATATCCCAAATTGAGGTTCAAAACATTCGAAAATTCGATATTTTTGGGTCCCAGAAGCAATCTGTACATGCCTACTTCTTGAGAGAATGTTTTCAAGATACAGACCCAAAATATGCTCAAAATCGATATTTTAGGTGCAAAAAGTCGATATGTGCATGCATCTTCTGTACCCGTTTATATCTCAAATTCAGGCTCAAAACACCCGAAAATTCGATATTTTTGGGTCCCAAAAGCGATCTGTACATGCCTACTCCGTGTTAGAGCATTTTCAAAATACAGGCCCAAAACATGCTCAAAACCGATATTTTATGTGCCCAAAGTCAATATGTGTATGCATCTTCTGTACCCGTCTATATCTCAAATTCAGGTTCAAAACACCAGAAAATTCGGTATTTTTGGGTCCCAGAAGCGATCTGTACATGCTTACTCCTTGCCAGAATGTTTTCAAGATACAGACCCAAAACATGCTCAAAATCGATATTTTAAGTGCAAAAAGTCGATATGTGCATGCATCCTCTGTACCCGGTTATATCCCAAATTCTGGCTCAAAACCCCCGAAAATTCGATATTTTTGGGTCCCAGAAGCAATCTGTACATGCCTACTCAGTGCTAGAATATTTTCAAATTATACGCCCAAAACATACTAAAAATCGATATTTTGGGTCCCAAAGTCGATATGTGCATGCATCTTCTGTACCCGTTTATATCTCAAATTCAGGCTCAAAACACCCAAAAAATCGATATTTTTGTGTCCCAGAAGCGATCTGTACATGTCTACACCGTGTTTGAGTATTTTCAAAATACAGGCCCAAAACATGCTCAAAATCGATATTTTAGGTGCCCAAAGTCGATATGTGCATGCATCTTCTGTACCCGTGTATATCCCAAATAAATTCAGGTTCAAAACACCAGAAAATTCGGTATTTTTGGGTCCCAGAAGCGATCTGTACATGCCTACTCCTTGCTAGAATGTTTACAGACCCAAAACATGCTCAAAATCGATATTTTAGGTGCAAAAAGTCGATATGTGTATGCATTCTCTGTACCCGTTTATATCTCAAATTCAGGCTCAAAACTCCGAAAATTCGATATTTTTGGGTCCCTTAAGCAATCTGCACATGCCTACTCAGTGCTAGAATGTTTTTAAAATAGAGGCTTAAAACATGCTATAAATCGATATTTTAGGTGTCCAAAGTCAATATGTGCATGCATCTTCTGTACCCGTTTATATCTCAAATTCAGGTTCAAAACACCCGAAAATTCGATATTTTTGGGTCCCAGAAGCGATCTGTACATGCCTACTCCGTGTTAAAGTATTTTCAAAATACAGGCCCAAAACATGCTGAAAATCTATATTTTAGGTGCCCAAAGTCAATATGTGTATGCATCTTCTGTACCCATCTATATCCCAAATTCAGGTTCAAAACACCCGAAAATTCGATATTTTTGGGTCCCAGAAGCGATCTGTACATGCCTTCTCCGTGTTAAAGTATTTTCAAAATACAGGCTGAAAACATGCTGAAAATCTATATTTTAGGTGCCCAAAGTCAATATGTGTATGCATCTTCTGTACCCGACTATATCTCAAATTCAGGTTCAAAACACCAGAAAATTCGGTATTTTTGGGTCCCAGAAGCGATCTGTACATGCTTACTCCTTGCCAGAATGTTTTCAAGATACAGACCCAAAACATGCTCAAAATCGATATTTTAGGTGAAAAAAGTCGATATGTGCATGCATCCTCTGTACCTGGATATATCCCAAATTCTGGCTCAAAACCCCCGAAAATTCGATATTTTTGGGTCCCAGAAGCTATCTGTACATGCCTACTCAGTGCTAGAATATTTTCAAATTATACGCCCAAAACATACTAAAAATCGATATTTTGGGTCCCAAAGTCGATATGTGCATGCATCTTCTGTACCCATTTATATCTCAAATTCAGGCTCAAAACACCCAAAAAATCGATATTTTTGTGTCCCAGAAGCGATCTGTACATGTCTACACCGTGTTTGAGTATTTTCAAAATACAGGCCCAAAAGATGCTCAAAATCGATATTTTAGGTGCCCAAAGTCGATATGTGCATGCATCTTCTGTACCCGTTTATATCTCAAATTCATGCTCAAAACACCCGAAAATTCAATGTTTTTGGGTCCCAGAAGCGATCTGTACGTGCATACTCCGTGTTAGAGTGTTTTTAAATACAGGCCCAAAACATGCTGAAAATCGTTATTTTATGTGCCCAAAGTCGATATGTGTATGCATCTTCTGTACCCGTCTATATCCCAAATTGAGGTTCAAAACATTCGAAAATTCGATATTTTTGGGTCCCAGAAGCAATCTGTACATGCCTACTTCTTGAGAGAATGTTTTCAAGATACAGACCCAAAATATGCTCAAAATCGATATTTTAGGTGCAAAAAGTCGATATGTGCATGCATCTTCTGTACCCGTTTATATCTCAAATTCAGGCTCAAAACACCCGAAAATTCGATATTTTTGGGTCTCAAAAGCGATCTGTACATGCCTACTCCGTGTTAGAGCATTTTCAAAATACAGGCCCAAAACATGCTCAAAACCGATATTTTATGTGCCCAAAGTCAATATGTGTATGCATCTTCTGTACCCGTCTATATCTCAAATTCAGGTTCAAAACACCAGAAAATTCGGTATTTTTGGGTCCCAGAAGCGATCTGTACATGCTTACTCCTTGCCAGAATGTTTTCAAGATACAGACCCAAAACATGCTCAAAATCGATATTTTAAGTGCAAAAAGTCGATATGTGCATGCATCCTCTGTACCCGGTTATATCCCAAATTCTGGCTCAAAAACCCCTAAAATTCGATATTTTTGGGTCCCAGAAGCAATCTGTACATGCCTACTCAGTGCTAGAATATTTTCAAATTATACGCCCAAAACATACTAAAAATCGATATTTTGGGTCCCAAAGTCGATATGTGCATGCATCTTCTGTACCCGTTTATATCTCAAATTCAGGCTCAAAACACCCAAAAAATCGATATTTTTGTGTCCCAGAAGCGATCTGTACATGTCTACACCGTGTTTGATTATTTTCAAAATACAGGCCCAAAACATGCTCAAAATCGATATTTTAGGTGCCCAAAGTCGATATGTGCATGCATCTTCTGTACCCGTGTATATCCCAAATAAATTCAGGTTCAAAACACCAGAAAATTCGGTATTTTTGGGTCCCAGAAGCGATCTGTACATGCCTACTCCTTGCTAGAATGTTTTCAAGATACAGACCCAAAACATGCTCAAAATCGATATTTTAGGTGCAAAAAGTCGATATGTGTATGCATTCTCTGTACCCGTTTATATCTCAAATTCAGGCTCAAAACTCCGAAAATTCGATATTTTTGGGTCCCTTAAGCAATCTGCACATGCCTACTCAGTGCTAGAATGTTTTTAAAATAGAGGCTTAAAACATGCTATAAATCGATATTTTAGGTGTCCAAAGTCGATATGTGCATGCATCTTCTGTACCCGTTTATATCTCAAATTCAGGTTCAAAACACCCGAAAATTCGATTTATTTGGGTCCCAGAAGCGATCTGTACATGCCTACTCCGTGTTAAAGTATTTTCAAAATACAGGCCCAAAACATGCTGAAAATCTATATTTTAGGTGCCCAAAGTCAATATGTGTATGCATCTTCTGTACCCATCTATATCCCAAATTCAGGTTCAAAACACCCGAAAATTCGATATTTTTGGGTCCCAGAAGCGATCTGTACATGCCTTCTCCGTGTTAAAGTATTTTCAAAATACAGGCTGAAAACATGCTGAAAATCTATATTTTAGGTGCCCAAAGTCAATATGTGTATGCATCTTCTGTACCCGACTATATCTCAAATTCAGGTTCAAAACACCAGAAAATTCGGTATTTTTGGGTCCCAGAAGCGATCTGTACATGCTTACTCCTTGCCAGAATGTTTTCAAGATACAGACCCAAAACATGCTCAAAATCGATATTTTAGGTGAAAAAAGTCGATATGTGCATGCATCCTCTGTACCTGGATATATCCCAAATTCTGGCTCAAAACCCCCGAAAATTCGATATTTTTGGGTCCCAGAAGCTATCTGTACATGCCTACTCAGTGCTAGAATATTTTCAAATTATACGCCCAAAACATACTAAAAATCGATATTTTGGGTCCCAAAGTCGATATGTGCATGCATCTTCTGTACCCATTTATATCTCAAATTCAGGCTCAAAACACCCAAAAAATCGATATTTTTGTGTCCCAGAAGCGATCTGTACATGTCTACACCTTGTTTGAGTATTTTCAAAATACAGGCCCAAAAGATGCTCAAAATCGATATTTTAGGTGCCCAAAGTCGATATGTGCATGCATCTTCTGTACCCGTTTATATCAAAAATTCAGGCTCAAAACACCCGAAAATTCAATGCTTTTGGGTCCCAGAAGCGATCTGTACGTGCATAATCCGTGTTAGAGTGTTTTTAAAATACAGGCCCAAAACATGCTGAAAATCGTTATTTTATGTGCCCAAAGTCAATATGTGTATGGATCTTCTGTACCAGTGTATATCCCTAATTCTGGTTCAAAACATCAGAAAATTCGATATTTTTGGGTCCCAGAAGAGATCTGTACATGCCTACTCCTTGCTAGAATGTTTTCAAGATACAGACCCAAAACATGCTCAAAATCGATATTTTAATTAAGTGCAAAAAGTCGATATGTGCATGCATCTTCTGTACCCGTTTATATCTCAAATTCAGGCTCAAAACACCCAAAAAATCCATATTTTTGTGTCCCAGAAGCGATCTGTACATGCCTACTCCGTGGTACAGTATTTTCAAAATACAGGCCCAAAACATGCTCAAAATCGATATTTTAGGTGACCAAAGTCAATATGTGCATGCATCTTCTGTATCCGTTTATATCTCAAATTCAGGCTGAAAACACCCGAAAATTCGATATTTTTGGGTCCCAGAAGCGATCTGTACATGCCTTCTCCGTGTTAAAGTATTTTCAAAAAACAGGCTTAAAACATGCTGAAAATCTATATTTTGGGTGCCAAAAGTCAATATGTGTATGCATCTTCTGTACCCGTCTATATCTCAAATTCAGGTTCAAAACACCAGAAAATTCTATATTTTTGGGTCCCAGAAGCGATCTGTACATGCCTACTCCTTGCTAGAATGTTTTCAAGATACAGACCTAAAACATGCTCAAAATCGATATTTTAGGTGCAAAAAGTCGATATGTGCATGCATCCTCTGTACCCGGTTATATCCCAAATTCTGGCTCAAAACCCCCCAAAATTCGATATTTTTGGGTTCCAGAAGCGATCTTTACATGCCTACTCAGTGTAAGAATATTTTCAAATTATACGCCCAAAACATACTAAAAATCGATATTTTGGGTCCCAAAGTCGATATGTGCATGCATCTTCTGTACCCGTTTATATCTCAAATTCAGGCTCAAAACACCCAAAAAATCGATATTTTTGTGTCCCAGAAGCGATCTGTACATATCTACACCGTATTTGAGTATTTTCAAAATACAGGCCCAAAAGATGCTCAAAATCGATATTTTAGGTGCCCAAGGTCGATATGTGCATGCATCTTCTGTTCCCGTTTATATCTCAAATTAATGCTCAAAACACCCGAAAATTCAATGTTTTTGGGTCCCAGAAGCGATCTGTACGTGCATACTCCGTGTTAGAGTGTTTTTAAAATACAGGCCCAAAACATGCTGAAAATCGATATTTTATGTGCCCAAAGTCAATATGTGTATGCATCTTCTGTACCCGTCTATATCCCAAATTGAGGTTCAAAACATTCGAAAATTCGATATTTTTGGGTCCCAGAAGCAATCTGTACATGCCTACTTCTTGAGAGAATGTTTTCAAGATGCAGACCCAAAATATGCTCAAAATCGATATTTTAGGTGCCCAAAGTCGATATGTGCATGCATCTTCTGTACCCGTGTATATCCCAAATAAATTCAGGTTCAAAACACCAGAAAATTCGGTATTTTTGGGTCCCAGATGCGATCTGTACATGCCTACTCCTTGCTAGAATGTTTTCAAGATACAGACCCAAAACATGCTCAAAATCGATATTTTAGGTGCAAAAAGTCGATATGTGTATGCATCTTCTGTACCCGTTTATATCTCAAATTCAGGCTCAAAACTCCGAAAATTCGATATTTTTGGGTCCCTTAAGCAATCTGCACATGCCTACTCAGTGCTAGAATGTTTTTAAAATAGAGGCTTAAAACATGCTATAAATCGATATTTTAGGTGTCCAAAGTCGATATGTGCATGCATCTTCTGTACCCGTTTATATCTCAAATTCAGGTTCAAAACACCCGAAAATTCGATATTTTTGGGTCCCAGAAGCGATCTGTACATGCCTACTCCGTGTTAAAGTATTTTCAAAATACAGGCCCAAAACATGCTGAAAATCTATATTTTAGGTGCCCAAAGTCAATATGTGTATGCATCTTCTGTACCCATCTATATCCCAAATTCAGGTTCAAAACACCCGAAAATTCGATATTTTTGGGTCCCAGAAGCGATCTGTACATGCCTTCTCCGTGTTAAAGTATTTTCAAAATACAGGCTGAAAACATGCTGAAAATCTATATTTTAGGTGCCCAAAGTCAATATGTGTATGCATCTTCTGTACCCGACTATATCTCAAATTCAGGTTCAAAACACCAGAAAATTCGGTATTTTTGGGTCCCAGAAGCGATCTGTACATGCTTACTCCTTGCCAGAATGTTTTCAAGATACAGACCCAAAACATGCTCAAAATCGATATTTTAGGTGAAAAAAGTCGATATGTGCATGCATCCTCTGTACCTGGATATATCCCAAATTCTGGCTCAAAACCCCCGAAAATTCGATATTTTTGGGTCCCAGAAGCGATCTGTACATGCCTACTCAGTGCTAGAATATTTTCAAATTATACGCCCAAAACATACTAAAAATCGATATTTTGGGTCCCAAAGTCGATATGTTCATGCATCTTCTGTACCCATTTATATCTCAAATTCAGGCTCAAAACACCCAAAAAATCGATATTTTTGTGTCCCAGAAGCGATCTGTACATGTCTACACCGTGTTTGAGTATTTTCAAAATACAGGCCCAAAAGATGCTCAAAATCGATATTTTAGGTGCGAAAAGTCGATATGTGCATGCATCTTCTGTACCCGTTTATATCTCAAATTCATGCTCAAAACACCCGAAAATTCAATGTTTTTGGGTCCCAGAAGCGATCTGTACGTGCATACTCCGTGTTAGAGTGTTTTTAAAATACAGGCCCAAAACATGCTGAAAATCGTTATTTTATGTGCCCAAAGTCAATATGTGTATGGATCTTCTGTACCAAAGTATATCCCTAATTCTGGTTCAAAACATCAGAAAATTCGATATTTTTGGGTCCCAGAAGAGATCTGTACATGCCTACTCCTTGCTAGAATGTTTTCAAGATACAGACCCAAAACATGCTCAAAATCGATATTTTAATTAAGTGCAAAAAGTCGATATGTGCATGCATCTTCTGTACCCGGTTATATCTCAAATTCAGGCTCAAAACTCCCGAAAATTCGATATTTTTGGGTCCCAAAAGCGATCTGTACATGTTTACTCCGTGTTAGAGTATTTTTAAAATACAGGCCCAAAACATACTAAAAATCGATATTTTAGGTGTCCAAAGTCGATATGTGCATGCATCTTCTGTACCCGTTTATATCTCAAATTCAGGCTCAAAACACCCAAAAAATCCATATTTTTGTGTCCCAGAAGCGATCTGTACATGCCTACTCCGTGGTACAGTATTTTCAAAATACAGGCCCAAAACATGCTCAAAATCGATATTTTAGGTGCCCAAAGTCAATATGTGCATGCATCTTCTGTATCCGTTTATATCTCAAATTCAGGCTCAAAACACCCGAAAATTCGATATTTTTGGGTCCCAGAAGCGATCTGTACATGCCTTCTCCGTGTTAAAGTATTTTCAAAATACAGGCTTAAAACATGCTGAAAATCTATATTTTGGGTGCCAAAAGTCAATATGTGTATGCATCTTCTGTACCCGTCTATATCTCAAATTCAGGTTCAAAACACCAGAAAATTCGGTATTTTTGGGTCCCAGAAGCGATCTGTACATGCCTACTCCTTGCTAGAATGTTTTCAAGATACAGACCTAAAACATGCTCAAAATCGATATTTTAGGTGCAAAAAGTCGATATGTGCATGCATCTTCTGTACCCGGTTATATCTCAAATTCAGGCTCAAAACTCCCGAAAATTCGATATTTTTGGGTCCCAAAAGCGATCTGTACATGTTTACTCCGTGTTAGAGTATTTTTAAAATACAGGCCCAAAACATACTAAAAATCGATATTTTAGGTGTCCAAAGTCGATATGTGCATGCATCTTCTGTACCCGTTTATATCTCAAATTCAGGCTCAAAACACCCAAAAAATCCATATTTTTGTGTCCCAGAAGCGATCTGTACATGCCTACTCCGTGGTACAGTATTTTCAAAATACAGGCCCAAAACATGCTCAAAATCGATATTTTAGGTGCCCAAAGTCAATATGTGCATGCATCTTCTGTATCCGTTTATATCTCAAATTCAGGCTCAAAACACCCGAAAATTCGATATTTTTGGGTCCCAGAAGCGATCTGTACATGCCTTCTCCGTGTTAAAGTATTTTCAAAATACAGGCTTAAAACATGCTGAAAATCTATATTTTGGGTGCCAAAAGTCAATATGTGTATGCATCTTCTGTACCCGTCTATATCTCAAATTCAGGTTCAAAACACCAGAAAATTCGGTATTTTTGGGTCCCAGAAGCGATCTGTACATGCCTACTCCTTGCTAGAATGTTTTCAAGATACAGACCTAAAACATGCTCAAATTCGATATTTTAGGTGCAAAAAGTCGATATGTGCATGCATCCTCTGTACCCGGTTATATCCCAAATTCAGGCTCAAAACCCCCCAAAATTCGATATTTTTGGGTTCCAGAAGCGATCTGTACATGCCTACTCAGTGTAAGAATATTTTCAAATTATACGCCCAAAACATACTAAAAATCGATATATTGGGTCCCAAAGTCGATATGTGCATGCATCTTCTGTACCCGTTTATATCTCAAATTCAGGCTCAAAACACCCAAAAAATCGATATTTTTGTGTCCCAGAAGCGATCTGTACATGTCTACACCGTGTTTGAGTATTTTCAAAATACAGGCCCAAAAGATGCTCAAAATCGATATTTTAGGTGCCCAAAGTCGATATGTGCATGCATCTTCTGTTCCCGTTTATATCTCAAATTAATGCTCAAAACACCCGAAAATTCAATGTTTTTGGATCCCAGAAGCGATCTGTACGTGCATACTCCGTATTAGAGTGTTTTTAAAATACAGGCCCAAAACATGCTGAAAATCGATATTTTATGTGCCCAAAGTCAATATGTGTATGCATCTTCTGTACCCGCCTATATCCCAAATTGAGGTTCAAAACATTCCAAAACTCGATTATTTTGGGTCCCAGAAGCAATCTGTACATGCCTACTTCTTGATAGAATGTTTTCAAGATACAGACCCAAAACATGCTCAAAATCGATATTTTAGGTGCTAAAAGTCGATATGTGCATGCATCTTCTGTACCCGTTTATATCTCAAATTCAGGCTCAAAACACCCGAAAATTCGATATTTTTTGGGTCCCAAAAGCGATCTGTACATGCCTACTCCGTGTTAGAGTATTTTCAAAATACAGGTCCAAAACATGCTCAAAATCCATATTTTAGGTGCCAAAAGTCAATATGTGCATGCATCTTCTGCATCCGTCTATATCCCAAATTCAGGTTCAAAATATCCGAAAATTCGATATTTTTGCGTCCCAGGAGCAATCTGTACATGCCTACTCCTTGCTAGAATTTTTTCAAAATACAGGCCCAAAACATGCTCAAAACTGATATTTTAGGTGCCCAAAGTCAATATGTGTATGCATCTTCTGTACCCGTCTATATCTCAAATTCAGGTTCAAAACACCAGAAAATTCGGTATTTTTGGGTCCCAGAAGCGATCTGTACATGCCTACTCCTTGCTAGAATGTTTTCAAGATACAGACCCAAAACATGCTCAAAATCGATATTTTAGGTGCAAAAAGTCGATATGTGCATGCCTCCTCTGTACCCGGTTATATCCCAAATTCAGGCTCAAAACCCCCCAAAATTCGGTATTTTTGGGTTCCATAAGCGATCTATACATGCCTACTCAGTGTAAGAATATTTTCAAATTATACGCCCAAAACATACTAAAAATCTATATTTTGGGTCCCAAAGTCGATATGTGCATGCATCTTCTGTACCCGTTTATATCTCAAATTCAGGCTCAAAACACCCAAAAAATCGATATTTTTGTGTCCCAGAAGCGATCTGTACATGTCTACACCGTGTTTGAGTATTTTCAAAATACAGGCCCAAAAGATGCTCAAAATCGATATATTGGGTGACTAAAGTCGATATGTGCATGCATCTTCTGTACCCGTTTATATCTCAAATTCAGACTCAAAACACCCGAATATTCGATATTTTGGGGTCCCAAAAGCCATCTGTACATGCCTACTCCGTGTTAGAGTATTTTCAAAATACAGGTCCAAAACATGCTCAAAATCCATATTTTAGGTGCCCAAAGTCGATATGTGCATGCATCTTTTGCATCCGTCTATATCCCAAATTCAGGTTCAAAACATCAGAAAATTCGATATTTTTGGGTCCCAGGAGCAATCTGTACATGCCTACTCCTTGCTAGAATTTTTTCAAGATACAGGCCCAAAACATGCTCAAAACCGATATTTTAGGTGCCCAAAGTCAATATGTGTATGCATCTTCAGTATCCGTCTATATCTCAAATTCAGGTTCAAAACACCAGAAAATTCAGTATTTTTGGGTCCCAGAAGCGATCTGTACATGCTTACTCCTTGCCAGAATGTTTTCTAGATACAGACCCAAAACATGCTCAAAATCGATATTTTAGGTGCCCAAAGTCGATATGTGCATGCATCCTCTGTACCCGGTTATATCCCAAATTATGGCTCAAAATCCCCGAAAATTCGATATTTTTGGGTCCCAGAAGCGATCTGAACATGTCTACACCGTGTTTGAGTATTTTCAAGATACAGACCCAAAACATGCTCAAAATCGATATTTTAAGTGCAAAAAGTCGATATGTGCATGCATCTTCTGTACCCGTTGATATCTCAAATTCAGGCTTAAAACATCCGATAATTCAATGTTTTCGGGTCCCAGAAGCGATCTGTACATGTCTACACCATGTTAGAGTATTTTCAAAATACAGGCCCAAAACATACTTAAAATCGATATTTTAGGTGCCCAAAGTCAATATGTGCATGCATCTTCTGTACCCGTTCATATCTTAAATTAATGCTCAAAACACCCGAAAATTCGATTTATTTGGGTCCCAGAAGCGATCTGTACATGCCTACTCCTTGCTAGAATGTTTTCAATATACAGACCCAAAACATGCTCAAAATCGATATTTTAGGTGCAAAAAGTCGATATGTGCATGCATCCTCTGTACCCGGTTATATCCCAAATTCTGGCTCAAAATCCGCGAAAATTCGCTATTTTTGGGTCCCTGAAGCGATCTGTACATGCCTACTCAGTGCTACAATATTTTCAAATTATACGCCCAAAACATACTAAAAATCGATATTTTGGGTCCCAAAGTCGATATGTGCATGCATCTTCTGTACCCGTTTAAATCTCAAATTCAGGCTCAAAACACCCAAAAAATCGTTATTTTTATGTCCCAGAAGCGATCTGTAGATGTCTACACCGTGTTAGAGTATTTTCAAAATACAGGCCAAAAACATGCTCAAAATCGATATTTTAGGTGCCCAAAGTCGATATGTGCATGCATCTTCTGTACCCGTTCATATCTCAAATTCAAGCTCAGAACACCCGAAAATTCGATTTATTTCGGTCCCAGAAGCGATCTGTACATGCCTACTCAGTGCTAGAATATTTTCAAATTATACGCCCAAAACATACTAAAAATCGATATTTTGGGTGCCAAAGTCAATATGTGCATGCATCTTCTGTACCCGTTTATATCCCAAATTCAGGCTCAAAACACCCCAAAAATCGATATTTTTGTGTCCCAGAAGCGATCTGTACATGTCTACACCGTGTTTAAGTATTTTCAAGATACAAAACCCAAAAAATGCTCAAAATCGATATTTTTGGTGCCCAAAGTCGATATGTGCATGCATCTTCTGTATCAGTTTATATCTCAAATTCAGGCTCAAAACTCCGAAAATTCGATATTTTTGGGTCCCTTAAGCAATCTGCACATGCCTACTCAGTAATAGAATGTTTTTAAAATACAGGCTCAAAACATGCTATAAATCGATATTTTAGGTGTCCAAAGTCGATATGTGCATGCATCTTCTGAACCCGTTTATATCTCAAATTCAGGCTCAAAACACCCAAAAATTCGATATTTTTGTGTCCCAGAAGCCATCTGTACATGTCTACACCGTGTTATAGTATTTTCAAAATTCAGGCCCAAAACATGCTCAAAATCGATATTTTAGGTGCCCAAAGTCGAAATGTGTCTGCTTCTTCTGTACCCGTTTATTTCTCAAATTCAGGCTTAAAACACCCGAAAATTCAATATTTTTGGGTCCCAGAAGCGATCTGTACGTTCACACTCCGTGTTAGAGTGTTTTTAAAAAAAAGGCCCGAAACATGCTCAAAATCGATATTTTATGTGCCCAAAGTCAAAATGTGTATGCATCTTCTATACACGTGTATATCCCTAATTCAGGTTCAAAACACCAGAAAATTCGATTTTTTTGGGTCCCAGAAGCGATCTGTACATGCCTACTCCTAGCTAGAATATTTTCATGATACAGGCACAAAACATGATCAAAATCGATATTTTAAGTGCAAAAAGTCGATATGTGCATGCATCTTCTGAACCCGTTTATATCTCAAATTCAGGCTCAAAACACCCAAAAAATCGATATTTTTGTGTCCCAGAAGCGATCTGTACATGCCTACTCCGTGTTAGAGTGTTTTTAAAATACAGGCCCAAAACATGCTCAAAATCGATATTTTATGTGCACAAAGTCAATATGTGTATGCATCTTCTGTACCCGTGTATATCCCTAATTCTGGTTCAAAACACCAGAAAATTCGATATTTTTGGGTCCCTTAAGCGATCTGCACATGCCTACTCAGTGCTAGAATTTTTTTAAAATACAGGCTTAAAACATGCTCAAAATCGATATTTTAGGTGTGAAAAGTCGATTTGTGCATGCATCTTCCGTACCGTTTATATCTCAAATTCAGGCTAAAAACACCCAAAAAAACGATATTTTTGTGTCCCAAAAGCGATCTGTACATGCATACTCCGTGTTAGAGTATTTTCAAAATACAGGCCCAAAACATGCTCAAAATCGATATTTTAGGTGCCCAAAGTCGATATGTGCATGCATCTTCTGTACCCGTTTATATCTCACATTCAGGCTCAAAACACCCGAAGAGTCGATATTTTTGGGTCCCAGAAGTGATCTGTACATGCCTACTCCGTGTTAATGTATTTTCAAAATACAGGCCCAAAACATGCTGAAAATCTATATTTTAGGTGCCCAAAGTCAATATGTGTATGCATATTCTGTACACGTCTATATCCCAAATTCAGGTTCAAAACACCAGAAAATTCGGTATTTTTGGGTCCCAGAAGCGACCTGTACATGCCTACTCCTTGCTAGAATGTTTTCAAGATACAGACCCAAAACATGCTTAAAATCGATATTTTAGGTGCAAAAAGTCGATATGTGAATGCATCCTCTGTACCCGGTTATATCCCAAATTCTGTCTCAAAACCCCCGAAAATTCGATATTTTTTTGTCCCAAAAGCGATCTGTACATGCCTACTCAGTGCTATAGTTTTTTCAAAATACAGGCCCAAAACATGCTCGAAATCAATATTTTAGGTTCCCAAAGTCGATATGTGCATGCATCTTCAGTACCCGTTTATATCTCAAATTCAGGCTCAGAACACACTAAAATTCGATTTATTTGGGTTCCATGAGCGATCTGTACGTGTCTACTCAGTGTTAGAGTATTTTAAAAATACGGGCCAAAAACATGCTCAAAATCGATATTTTAGGTGCAAAAAGTCGATATGTGCATGCATCCTCTGTACCCGGTTATATCCCAAATTCTGGCTCAAAACCCCCGAAAATTCGATATTTTTTTGTCCCAAAAGCGATCTGTACATGTCTACTCAGTGTTAGAGTATTTTAAAAATTCAGGCTCAAAACATGCTCAAAATCGATATTTTGGGTGCCCAAAGTCGATATGTGCATGCATCTTCTGTACCCGTTTATATCACAAATTCAGGCTCAAAACACCCGAAAATTCAATATTTTTGGGTCCCAGATGCAATCTGTACGTGCACACTCCATGTTAGAGTGTTTTTAAAAAAAAGGCCCGAAACATGCTCAAAATCAATATTTTATGTGCCCAAAGTCAAAATGTGTATGCATCTTCTGTACACGTGTATATCCCTAATTCAGGTTCAAAACACCAGAAAATTCGATTTTCTTGGGTCCCAGAAGCGATCTGTACATGCCTACTCAGTACTAGAATGTTTTTAAAATACAGGCTCAAAACATGCTATAAATCGATATTTTAAGTGCAAAAAGTCGATATGTGCATGCATCTTCTGAACCCGTTTATATCTCAAATTCAGGCTCAAAACTCCGAAAATTCGATATATTTGGGTCCCTTAAGCAATCTGCACATGCCTACTCAGTACTAGAATGTTTTTAAAATACAGGCTCAAAACATGCTATAAATCGATATTTTAGGTGTCCAAAGTCGATATGTGCATGCATCTTCTGAACCCGTTTATATCTCAAATTCAGGCTCAAAACACCCAAAAAATCGATATTTTTGTGTCCCAGAAGCGATCTGTACATGCCTACTCCGTGTTAGAGTATTTTCAAAATACAGGCCCAAAACATGCTCAAAATCGATATTTTAGGTTTCCCAAAGTCGATATGTGCATGCATCTTCGGTATCCGTTTATATCTCAAATTCAGGCTCAAAACACACGAAAATTCAATATATATTTGGGTCCCAGAAGCGATCTGTACATGCCTACTCCTTGCTAAAAAAATTTCAAGAAACAGACCCAAAACATGCTCAAAATCGACATTTTAGGTGCAAAAAGTCGATATGTGCATGCATCCTCTGTACCCGGTTATATCCCAATATCTGGCTCAGAACACCCGAAAATTCGATATTTTTGTGTCCCAGAAGCGATCCGTACATGTCTACACCGTGTTTGAGTATTTTCAAAATACAGGACCAAAACATGCTCAAAATCGATATTTTAGGTGCCCGAAGTCGATATGTGCATGCATCTTCTGTACCTGTTCATATCCCAAATTCAGGCTCAGAACAACCGAAAATTCGATTTATTTGGGTCCCAAAAGCCATCTGTACATGCATACTCCGTGTTAGAGTATTTTTAAAATACAGGCCTAAAACATGCTGTAAATCGATATTTTAGCTGCCCAAAGTCAATATGTGTATGCATCTTCTGTAACCGTCTATATCCCAAATTCAGGTTCAAAACACTCGAAAATTCGATATTTTTGAGTCCCAGAAGCAATCTGTACATGCCTACTTCTTGCTAGAAAGTTTTCATGATACAGACCCAAAACATGCTCAAAATCGATATTTTAGGTGCAAAAAGTCGATATGTGCATGCATCTTATGTACCCGTTTATATCTAAAATTCAGGCTCAAAACACCCAAAAAATCGATATTTTTGTGTCCCAGAAGCGATCTGTACATGCCTACTCCGTGTTAGAGTATTTTCAAAATATAGGCCCAAAACATGCTCAAAATCGATATTTTAGGTGCCCAAAGTCGATATGTGTCTGCATCTTCTGTACCCGTTTATATCTCAAATTCAGGCTTAAAACACCCGAAAATTCAATATTTTTGGGTCCCAGATGCGATCTGTACGTGCACACTCCATGTTAAAGTGTTTTTAAAAAAAAGGCCCGAAACATGCTCAAAATCGATATTTTATGTGCCCAAAGTCAAAATGTGTATGCATCTTCTGTACACGTGTATATCCCTAATTCAGGTTCAAAACACCAGAAAATTCGATTTTCTTGGGTCCCAGAAGCGATCTGTACATGCCTACTCCTTGCTAGAATATTTTCAAGATACAGACCCAAAACATGATCAAAATCGATATTTTAAGTGCAAAAAGTCGATATGTGCATGCATCTTCTGTACCCGTTTATATCTCAAATTCAGGCCCAAAACTCCGAAAATTCGATATATTTGGGTCCCTTAAGCAATCTGCACATGCCTACTCAGTACTAGAATGTTTTTAAAATACAGGCTCAAAACATGCTATAAATCGATATTTTAGGTGTCCAAAGTCGATATGTGCATGCATCTTCTGAACCCGTTTATATCTCAAATTCAGGCTCAAAACACCCGAAATCTCAATATATATTTGGGTCCCAGAAGCGATCTGTACATGCCTACTCCTTGCTAAAAAAATTTCAAGAAACAGACCCAAAACATGCTCAAAATCGATATTTTAGGTGCAAAAAGTCGATATGTGCATGCATCCTCTGTACCCGGTTATATCCCAATATCTGGCTCAGAACACCCGAAAATTCGATATTTTTGTGTCCCAGAAGCGATCCGTACATGTCTACACCGTGTTTGAGTATTTTCAAAATACAGGACCAAAACATGCTCAAAATCGATATTTTAGGTGCCCGAAGTCGATATGTGCATGCATCTTCTGTACATGTTCATATCCCAAATTCAGGCTCAGAACAACCGAAAATTCGATTTATTTGGGTCCCAAAAGCCATCTGTACATGCATACTCCGTGTTAGAGTATTTTTAAAATACAGGCCTAAAACATGCTGTAAATTGATATTTTAGCTGCCCAAAGTCAATATGTGTATGCATCTTCTGTAACCGTCTATATCCCAAATTCAGGTTCAAAACACTCGAAAATTCGATTTTTTTGAGTCCCAAAAGCAATCTGTACATGCCTACTTCTTGCTAGAAAGTTTTCATGATACAGACCCAAAACATGCTCAAAATCGATATTTTAGGTGCAAAAAGTCGATATGTGCATGCATCTTATGTACTCGTTTATATCTCAAATTCAGGCTCAAAACACCCAAAAAATCGATATTTTTGTGTCCCAGAAGCGATCTGTACGTGCGTACTCCGTGTTAGAGTGTTTTTAAAATACAGGCCCAAAACATGCTGAAAATCGATATTTTATGTGCCCAAAGTCAATATGTGTATGCATCTTCTGTACCCGTGTATATCCCTAATTCTGGTTCAAAATACCCGAAAATTCGATAATTTTGGGTCCCTTAAGCGATCTGCACATGCCTACTCAGTGCTAGAATGTTTTTAAAATACAGGCTTAAAACATGCTCAAAATCGATATTTTAGGTGTGAAAAGTCGATATGTGCATGCATCTTCTGTACCCGTTTATATCTCAAATTCAGGCTCAAAACACCCGAAGAGTCGATATTTTTGCGTTCCAGAAGTGATCTGTACATGCCTACTCCGTGTTAATGTATTTTCAAAATACAGGCCCAAAACATGCTGAAAATCTATATTTTAGGTGCCCAAAGTCAATATGTGTATGCATCTTCTGTACACGTCTATATCCCAAATTCAGGTTCAAAACACCAGAAAATTCGGTATTTTTGGGTCCCAGAAGCGACCTGTACATGCCTACTCAGTGCTAGAATATTTTCAAATTATACAGCCAAAACATACTAAAAATCGATATTTTGGTTGCCAAAGTCGATATGTGCATGCATCTTCTGTACCTGTTTATATCTTAAATTCAGGCTCAAAACACCCAAAAAATCGATATTTTTATGTCCCTGAAGCGATCTGTGCATGTCTACACTGTGCTATACTTTTTTCAAAATACAGGCCCAAAACATGCTCGAAATCGATATTTTAGGTTCCCAAAGTCGATATGTGCATGCATCTTCAGTATCCGTTCATATCTCAAATTCAGGCTCAGAACACCCTAAAATTCGATTTATTTGGGTTCCAGAAGCAATCTGTACGTGTCTACTCAGTGTTAGAGTATTTTAAAAATACAGGTCCAAAACATGCTATAAATCGATATTTTGGGTGCCCAAAGTCGATATGTGCATACATCTTCTGTACCCGTTTATATCTCAAATTCAGACTCAAAACACCCGAATATTCGATATTTTTGGGTCCCAAAAGCAATGTGTACATGCATACTCCGTGTTAGAGTATTTTAAAAATACAGGCCTAAAACATGCTGAAAATCGATATTTTAGCTGCCCAAAGTCAATATGTGTATGCATCTTCTGTACCCGTCTATATCCCGAATTCAGGTTCAAAACACTCGAAAATTCGATATTTTTGGGTCCCAGAAGCAATCTGTACATGCCTACTTCTTGCTAGAATGTTTTCAAGATACAGACGCAAAACATGCTCAAAATCGATATTTTAGGTGCAAAAAGTCGAAATGTGCATGCATCTTCTGTACCCGTTTATATCCCAAATTCAGGCTCAAAACACCCGAAAATTCGATATTTTTGGGTCCCCGAAGCGATCTGTACATGCCTACTCCGTGTTAGAGTATTTTCAAAATACAGGCCCAAAACATGCTCAAAATCGATATTTTAGGTGCCCAAAGTCGATATGTGCATGAATCTTCTGTATCCGTCTGTATCCCAAATTCAGGTTCAAAACACCCGAAAATTCGATAATTTTGGGTCCCAGAAGCGATCTGTACATGTTTACACCGTGTTTGAATATTTTCAAAATACAGGCCCAAAACATGCTCAAAATCGATATTTTAGGTGCCCGAAGTCGATATGTGCATGCATCTTCTGTACCCGTTTATATCTCAAATTCAGACTAAAAAAACCTGAATATTCGATATTTTTGGGTCCCAAAAGCCATCTGTACATGCATACTCCGTGTTAGAATATTTTTAAAATACAGGCTTAAAACATTCTGTAAATAGATATTTTAGCTGCCCAAAGTCAATATGTGTAAGCATCTTCTGTACCTGTCTATATCCCAAATTCAGGTTCAAAACACTCGAAAATTCATATTTTTGAGTCCCAGAAGCGATCTGTACATGCCTACTCCTTGCTAGAATGTTTTCAAGATACAGACCCAAAACATGCTTAAAATCGATATTTTAGGTGCAAAAAGTCGATATGTGCATGCATCCTCTGTACCCGGTTATATCCCAAATTCTGGCTCAGAACACCCTAAAATTCGATTTATTTGGGTTCCAGAAGCGATCTGTACGTGTCTACTCAGTGTTAGAGTATTTTAAAAATACAGGCCAAAAACATGCTCAAAATCGATATTTTGGGTGCCCAAAGTCGATATGTGCATGCATCTTCTGTACCAGTTTATATCTCAAATTCAGGCTCAAAACACCCAAAAAATCGATAGTTTTGTGTCCCAGAAGCGATCTGTACATGTTTACACCGTGTTTGAGGATTTTCAAAATACAGGACCAAAACATGCTCAAAATCGATATTTTAGGTGCCCGAAGTCGATATGTGCATGCATCTTCTGTACCCGTTTATATCTCAAATTCAGACTCAAAACACCCGAATATTCGATATTTTTGGGTCCCAAAAGCCATCTGTACATGCATACTCCGTGTTAGAGTATTTTTAAAATACAGGCTTAAAACATGCTGTAAATCGATATTTTAGCTGCCCAAAGTCAATATGTGTATGCATCTTCTGTACCTGTCTATATCCCAAATTCAGGTTCAAAACACCCGAAGAGTCGATATTTTTGCGTCCCAGAAGTTATCTGTACATGCCTACTCCGTGTTAATGTATTTTCAAAATACAGGCCCAAAACATGCTGAAAATCTATATTTTAGGTGCCCAAAGTCAATATGTGTATGCATCTTCTGTAAACGTCTATATCCCAAATTCAGGTTCAAAACACCAGAAAATTCGGTATTTTTGGGTCCCAGAATTGACCTGTACATGCCTACTCCTTGCTAGAATGTTTTCAAGATACAGACCCAAAACATGCTTAAAATCGATATTTTAGGTGCAAAAAGTCGATATGTGCAAGCATCCTCTGTACCCGGTTATATCCCAAATTCTGGCTCAAAACCCCCGAAAATTCGATATTTTTTTGTCCCAGAAGCGATCTTTACATGCCTACTCAGTGCTAGAATATTTTCAAATTATACAGCCAAAACATACTAAAAATCGATATTTTGGTTGCCAAAGTCGATATGTGCATGCATCTTCTGTACCTGTTTATATCTTAAATTCAGGCTCAAAACACCCAAAAAATCGATATTTTTATGTCCCTGAAGCGATCTGTGCATGTCTACACTGTGCTATACTTTTTTCAAAATACAGGCCCAAAACATGCTCGAAATCGATATTTTAGGTTCCCAAAGTCGATATGTGCATGCATCTTCAGTATCCGTTCATATCTCAAATTCAGGCTCAGAACACCCTAAAATTCGATTTATTTGGGTTCCAGAAGCGATCTGTACGTGTCTACTCAGTGTTAGAGTATTTTAAAAATACAGGTCCAAAACATGCTATAAATCGATATTTTGGGTGCCCAAAGTCGATATGTGCATGCATCTTCTGTACCCGTTTATATCTCAAATTCAGACTCAAAACACCCGAATATTCGATATTTTTGGGTCCCAAAAGCAATGTGTACATGCATACTCCGTGTTAGAGTATTTTAAAAATACAGGCCTAAAACATGCTGAAAATCGATATTTTAGCTGTCCAAAGTCAATATGTGTATGCATCTTCTGTACCCGTCTATATCCCAAATTCAGGTTCAAAACACTCGAAAATTCGATATTTTTGGGTCCCAGAAGCAATCTGTACATGCCTACTTCTTGCTAGAATGTTTTCAAGATACAGACCCAAAACATGCTCAAAATCGATATTTTAGGTGCAAAAAGTCGAAATGTGCATGCATCTTCTGTACCCGTTTATATCCCAAATTCAGGCTCAAAACACCCTAAAATTCGATATTTTTGGGTCCCCGAAGCGATCTGTACATGCCTACTCCGTGTTAGAGTATTTTCAAAATACAGGCCCAAAACATGCTCAAAATCGATATTTTAGGTGCCCAAAGTCGATATGTGCATGAATCTTCTGTATCCGTCTGTATCCCAAATTCAGGTTCAAAACACCCGAAAATTCGATAATTTTGGGTCCCAGAAGCGATCTGTACATGCCTACTCCTTGCTAGAATTTTTTCAAGATACAGACCCAAAACATGCTCAAAATCGATATTTTAGGTGTAAAAAGTCGATATGTGCATGCATCCTCTGTACCCGGTTATATCGCAATTTCTGGCTCAAAACACCCAAAAATTCGATATTTTTGGGTCCCAGAAGCGATCTGTACATGCCTACTCAGTGCTAGAATAGTTTTAAATTATACGCCCAAAACATACTAAAAATCGATATTTTAGGTGCCCAAAGTCGATATGTGCATGCATCTTCTGTACCCGTTTATATCTCAAATTCAGGCTCAAAACACCCAAAAAATCGATAATTTTGTGTCCCAGAAGCGATCTGTACATGTTTACACCGTGTTTGAGTATTTTCAAAATACAGGCCCAAAACATGCTCAAAATCGATATTTTAGGTGCCCGAAGTCGATATGTGCATGCATCTTCTGTACCCGTTTATATCTCAAATTCAGACTCAAAACACCCGAATATTCGATATATTTGGGTCCCAAAAGCCATCTGTACATGCATACTCCGTGTTAGAGTATTTTTAAAATACAGGCTTAAAACATGCTGTAAATCGATATTTTAGCTGCCCAAAGTCAATATGTGTATGCATCTTCTGTACCTGTCTATATCCCAAATTCAGGTTCAAAACACCCGAAGAGTCGATATTTTTGCGTCCCAGAAGTGATCTGTACATGCCTACTCCGTGTTAATGTATTTTCAAAATACAGGCCCAAAACATGCTGAAAATCTATATTTTAGGTGCCCAAAGTCAATATGTGTATGCATCTTCTGTACACGTCTATATCCCAAATTCAGGTTCAAAACACCAGAAAATTCGGTATTTTTGGGTCCCAGAAGCGACCTGTACATGCCTACTCCTTGCTAGAATGTTTTCAAGATACAGACCCAAAACATGCTTAAAATCGATATTTTAGGTGCAAAAAGTCGATATGTGCATGCATCCTCTGTACCCGGTTATATCCCAAATTCTGGCTCAAAACCCCCGAAAATTCGATATTTTTTTGTCCCAGAAGCGATCTGTACATGCCTACTCAGTGCTAGAATATTTTTAAATTATACGCCCAAAACATACTAAAAATCGATATTTTGGGTGCCCAAAGTCGATATGTGCATGAATCTTCTGTACCCGTTTATATCTCAAATTCAGGCTCAAAACACCCTAAAAATCGATATTTTTGTGTCCCAGAAGCGATCTGTATATGTCTACACCGTGTTATAGTATTTTTAAAATACAGGCCCCAAAACATGCTCAAAATCGATATTTTATGTGCCCAAAGTAGATATGTGCATGCATCTTCTGTACCCGTTCATATCTCAAATTCAGGCTCAGAACACCCGAAAATTCGATTTATTTGGGTCCCAGAAGCGATCTGTACGTGTCTACTCACTGTTAGAGTATTTTAAAAATTCAGAACCAAAAACATGCTCAAAATCGATATTTTTGGTGCCCAAAGTCGATATGTGCATGCATCTTCTGTACCCGTTTATATCTCAAATTCAGGCTCAAAACACCCGAAAATTCAATGTTTTTAGGTCCCAGAAGCGATCTGTACGTGCATACTCCGTGTTAGAGTGTTTTTAAAATACAGGCCCAAATCATGCTGAAAATCGATATTTTATATGCCCAAAGTCAATATGTGTATGGATCTTCTGTACCCGTGTATATCCCTAATTCTGGTTCAAAACACCAGAAAATTCGATATTATGGGGTCCCAGAAGCGATCTGTACATGCCTACTCCTTGCTAGAATGTTTTCAAGATACAGAAACCAAAACATGCACAAAATCGATATTTTAAGTGCAAAAAGTCGATATGTGCATGCATCTTCTGTACCCGTTTATATCTCAAATTCAGGCTCAAAACTCCGAAAATTCGATATTTTTGGGTCCCTTAAACAATCTGCACATGCCTACTCAGTGATAGAATTTTTTTTAAATACAGGCCCAAAACATGCTATCAATCGATATTTTAGGTGTCCAAAGTCGATATGTGCATGCATCTTCTGTACCCGTTCATATCTCAAATTCAGGCTCAGAACACCCGAAAATTCGATTTATTTGGGTCCCAGAAGCGATCTGTACGTGTCTACTCACTGTTAGAGTATTTTAAAAATTCAGAACCAAAAACATGCTCAAAATCGATATTTTTGGTGCCCAAAGTCGATATGTGCATGCATCTTCTGTACCCGTCTATATCCCAAATTCAGGTTCAAAACTCTCGAAAATTCGATATTTTTGGGTCCCAGAAGCAATATGTACATGCCTACTTCTTGCTAGAATGTTTTCAAGATATAGACCCAAAACAAGCTTAAAATCGATATTTTAGCTGCAAAAAGTCACAATGTGCATTCATTTTCTGTACCCGTTCATATCTCAAATTCAGGCTCAGAACACCCGAAAATTCGATATATTTGGGTCCCTGAAGCGATCTTTACATGTCTACTCCGTGTTAGAGTATTTTAAAAATTCAGGCCCAAAACATGCTCAAAATCGATATTTTTGGTGCCCAAAGTCGATATGTGCATGCATCTTCTGTACCCGTTTATATCTCAAATTCAGGCTCAAAACACCCGAAAATTCAATGTTTTTGGGTCCCAGAAACGATCTGTACGTGCATACTCCGTGTTAGAGTGTTTTTAAAATACAGGCCCAAATCATGCTGCAAATCGATATTTTATGTACCCGTGTATATCCCTAATTCTGGTTCAAAACACCAGAAAATTCGATATTTTTGGGTCCCAGAAGCGATCTGTACATGCCTACTCCTTGCTAGAATGTTTTCAAGATACAGACCCAAAACATGCTCAAAATCGATATTTTAGGTGCCCAAAGTCGTTATGTGCATGCATCTTCTGTATCCGTCTATATCCCAAATTCAGGTTCAAAACACAAAAAAAATCGATATTTTTGGGCCCCAGAAGCGATCTGTACATGCATACTCCTTGCTAGAATTTTTTCAAGATACAGACCCGAAACATGCTCAAAATCGATATTTTAGGTGCCCAAAGTCGATATGTGCATGCATCTTCTGTACCCGTTTATATCTCAAATTCAGGCTCAAAACACCCGAAAATTCAATGTTTTTGGGTCCCAGAAGCGATCTTTACGTGCATACTCCGTGTTAGAGTGTTTTTAAAATACAGGCCCAAATCATGCAGAAAATCGATATTTTATGTGCCCAAAGTCAATATGTGTATGAATCTTCTGTACCCGTGTATATCCGTAATTCTGGTTCAAAACACCAGAAAATTCGATATTTTTGGGTCCGAGAAGCGATCTGTACGTGCATACTCCGTGTTAGAGTGTTTTTTAAATACAGGCCCAAAACATGTTGAAAATTGATATTTTAGGTGCACAAAGTCAATATGTGCATGCATTCTCTGTACCCGGTTATATCTCAAATTCAGGCTCAAAACACCCGAAAATTAAATATTTTTGAGTCCCAGAAGCGATCTGTACATGCCTTCTCCTTGCTAGAATATTTTCAAGATACAGACCCAAAACATGATCAAAATCGATATTTTAAGTGCAAAAAGTCTATATGTGCATGCATCTTCTGTACCCGTTCATATCTCAAATTCTGGCTCAGAACACCCGAAAATTCGATTCTTTTGGGTCCCAGAAGCGATCTGTACATGTCTACTCAGTGTTAGAGTATTTTAAAAATTCAGGCTAAAAACATGCTCAAAATCGATATTTTGGGTGCCCAAAGTCGATATGTGCATGCATCTTCTGTACCCGTTTATATCAAAAATTCAGGCTCAAAACACCCGAAAATTCAATGTTTTTGGGTCCCAGAAGCGATCTGTACGTGCGTACTCCGTGTTAGAGTGTTTTTAAAATACAAGCCCAAAACATGCTGAAAATCGATATTTTATGTGCCCAAAGTCAATATGTGTATGCATCTTCTGTACCCGTGTATATCCCTAATTCTGGTTCAAAACACCAGAAAATTCGATATTTTTGGGTCCCAGAAGCGATCTGTACATGCCTCCTCCTTGCTAGAATATTTTCAAGATACAGACCCAAAACATGATCAAAATCGATATTTTAAGTGCAAAAAGTCGATATGTGCATGCATCTTCTGTACCCGTTCATATCTCAAATTCTGGCTCAGAACACCCAAAAAATCGATATTTTTGTGTCCCAGAAGCGATCTGTACATGTCTAAACCGTGTTATAGTATTTTCAAAATACAGGCCCAAAACATGCTCAAAATCGATATTTTAGGTGCCCAAAGTCGATATGTGCATGCATCTTCTGTACCCGTTCATATCTCAAATTCTGGCTCAGAACACCCGAAAATTCGATTTATTTGGGTCCCAGAAGCGATCTGTACATGCCTACTCCGTGTTAGAGTGTTTTTAAAATACAGGCCCAAAACATGCTGAAAATCGATATTTTATGTGCCCAAAGTCAATATGTGTATGCATCTTCTGTACCCGTGTATATCCCTAATTCTGGTTCAAAATACCAGAAAATTCGATATTTTTGGGTCCCTTAAGCGATCTGCACATGCCTACTCAGTGCTGGAATGTTTTTAATATACAGGCTTAAAACATGCTCAAAATCGATATTTTAGGTGCAAAAAGTCAATATGTGCATGCATCCTCTGTACCCGGTTATATCCCAAATTCTGGCTCAAAAACCCCGAAAATTCGATATTTTTTTGTCCCAGAAGCGATTTGTACATGCCTACTCAGTGCTAGAATATTTTCAAATTATACGGCCAAAACATACTAAAAATCGATATTTTGGGTGCCAATGTCGATATGTGCATGCATCTTCTGTACCCGTTTATATCTCAAATTCAGGCTCAAAACACCCAAAAAATCGACATTTTTGTGTCCCAGAAGCGATCTGTGCATGTCTACACTGTGCTATACTTTTTTCAAAATACAGGCCCAAAACATGCTCGAAATCGATATTTTAGGTTCCCAAAGTCGATATGTGCATGCATCTTCTGTACCCGTTTATATCTCAAATTCTGACTCAAAATACCCGAATATTCGATATTTTTGGGTCCCAAAAGCAATGTGTACATGCATACTCCGTATTAGAGTATTTTAAAAATACAGGCCTAAAACATGCTGAAAATCGATATTTTAGCTGCCCAAAGTCAATATGTGTATGCATCTTCTGTACCCGTCTATATCCCAAATTCAGGTTCAAAACACTCGAAAATTCGATATTTTTGGGTCCCAGAAGTGATCTGTACATATCTACTCAGTGCTAGAATGTTTTTAAAATACAGGCCCAAAACATGCTATAAATCGATATTTTAGGTGTCTAAAGTCGATATGTGCATGCATCTTGTGTACCCGTTTATATCCCAAATTCAGGTTCAAAACACCAGAAACTTCGATATTTTGGGGTCCCAGAAGCGATCTGTACATGCCTACTCCGTGTTAGAGTACTTTCTAAATACAGGCCATAAAACATGCTGAAAATCGATATTTTAGGGGCCCAAAGTCGATATGTGCATGCATCTTCTGTACCCGTTTATATCTCAAATTCATGCTCAAAACACCCGAAAATTCGAGATTTTTGTGTGCCAGAAGCGATCTGTACATGCCTACTCCGTGTTAGAGTATTTTCAAAATACATGCCCAAAACATGCTGAAAATCCATATTTTAGCTCCACATAGTCGATATGTGCATGCATCTTCTGTACCCGTTTATATCCCAAATTCAGGCTCAAAACAACCGAAAATTCGATATTTTTGGGTCCCAGAAGCGATACGTACATGCCTACTCCGTGTTTGAGTACTTTCAAAATACAGGCCCAAAACATGCTAAAAATCGATATTTTAGGTGCCCAAAGTGGATATGAGCATGCATCTTCTGTACCCGATTATATCTCAAATTCAGGCTCAAAATTCCCGAAAATTGGATGTTTTTGGGCCCCAGAAGCAATCTGTACATGCCTACTCCGTGTTAGAGTATTTTCAAAATTCAGGCCCAAAACATGCTGAAAATCGATATTTTAGCTCCACATAGTCGATATGTGCATGCATCTTCTGTACCCGTTTATATCTCAAATTCATGCTCAAAACACCCGAAAATTCAATATTTTTGGGTCCCAGAAGCGATCTGTACATGCCTACTCTGTGTTAGTGTATTTTTTTAAAATATAGGCACAAAACATGCTAAAAATCGATAATTTAGGTGTCCAAAGTCGATATGTGCATGCATCTTCTGTACCTGTTTATATCTCAAATTCAGACTCAAGACACCCGAAAATTCGATATTTTTTGGTCCCAGAAGCGATCTGTACATGCCTACTCTTTGCTAGAATGTTTTCAAGATACAGACCCAAAACATGCTCAAAATCGATATTTTAGGTGCAAAAAGTGGATATGTGCATGCATCTTCAGTACCCGTTTATATCTCAAATGCAGGCTCAAAACACCCAAAAATTCAATATTTTTGGGTCCCAAAAGCGATCTGTACATGTCTACTCAGTGCTAGAATGTTTTCAAAATAATGGCTTAAAAAATGCTAAAAATCGATATTTTACGTGTCCAAAGTCGATATGTGCATACATCTTTTGTACCCGTTTATATCCCAAATTCAGGCTCAAAACACCCGAAAATTCAATATTTTTGGGTCACAGAAGCGATCTGTACATGCTTATTCAGTGATAGAATATTTTTTAAATATAGGCCCAAAACAAGCTAAAAATCGATATTATAGGTGCCCAATGTCGATATGTGCATGCATATGCTGTACCCGTTTATATCTCAAATTCAGGCTCAAAACACCCGAAAATTTAATATTTTTGGGTCCCAGAAGCGATCTGTACATGCCTACTCCGTGTTAGAGTACTTTCAAAATACAGGCCATAAAACATGCTTAAAATCGATATTTTAGGTGCCCAAAGTCGATATGCGGATGCATCTTCTGTACCCGTTTATATCTCAAATTCAGGCTCAAAACACCCGAAAATTCGATATTTTTGGGTCAGACAAGCGATCTGTACATGCCTACTCAGTAATAGAATATTTTTAAAATATAGACCCAAAACAAGCTAAAAATCGATATTTTAGGTGCCCAAAGTCGATATGTGCATGCATCTTCTGTACCCGTTTATATCTCAAATTCAGGCTCAAAACACCCGAAAATTCGATATTTTTGGGTCACAGAAGCGATCTGTACATGCCTACTCTGTGTTAGAGTATTTTCAAAATATAGGCCAAAAACATGCTCAAAATCGATATTTTGGGTGCCCAAAGTTGATATCTGCATGCATCTTCAGTACCCGTTTATATCTCAAATTCAGGCTAAAAACGATGGAAAATTCAATATTTTTGGGTCCCAAGAAGAGATCTGTACCTGCCTACTCAGTGCCAGAATGTTTTCAAAATATAGGCTCAAAACATGCTAGAAATCGATTATTTAGGTGTCCAATGTCGATATGTGCATGCATCTTCAGTACCCGTTTATATCTAGAATTCAGGCTCTAAACACCCGAAAATTCGAGATTTTTGTTTGCCAGAAGCGATTTGTACATGCCTACTCCGTGTTAGAGTATTTTCAAAATACATGCCCAAAACATGCTGAAAATCGATATTTTAGCTCCACATAGTCGATATGTGCATGCATCTTCTGTACCCGTTTATATCTCAAATTCAGGCTCAAAACACCCAAAAAATCGATATTTTTGGGTCCCAGAAGCAATATGTACATGCCTACTCCGTTTTAGAGTATTTTCAAAATACAGGCCCAAAACATGCTCAAAATCGATATTTTAGGTGCCCAAAGTCGATATGTGCATGCATCTTCTGTACCCATCTATATCCCAAATTCAGGTTCAAAACACTCTAAAATTCGATATTTTTGGGTCCCAGAAGCAATCTGTACATGCCTACTTCTTGCTAGAATGTTTTCAAGATACAGACCCAAAACATGCTTAAAATCAATATTTAAGGTGCAAAAAGTCGAAATGTGCATGCATTTTCTGTACCCGTTTATATCTCAAATTCAGGCTCAAAACACCGAAAATTCGATATTTTTGGGTCCCCGAAGCGATCTGTACATGCCTTTTCCGTGTTAGAGTATTTTCAAAATACAGGCCCAAAACAAGCTCAAAATCGATAATTTAGGTGCCCAAAGTCGATATGTGCATGCATCTTCTGTATCCGTCTATATCCCAAATTCAGGTTCAAAACACCCAAAAATTCGATATTTTTGGGTCCCAGAAGCTATCTGTACATGCCTACTCCTTGCTAGAATTTTTTCAAGATACAGACCCAAAACATGCTTAAAAATTGATATTTTAGGTGCAAAAAGTCGATATGTGCATGCATACTCTGTACCCGGTTATATCTCAAATTCAGGCTCAAAACACCCGAAAATTCAATTTTTTTGTGTCCCAGAAGCGATCTGTACGTGCATACTCCGTGTTAGAGTGTTTTTAAAATACAGGCCCAAAACATGCTGAAAATCGATATTTTATGTGCCCAAAGTCAATATGTGTATGCATCCTCTGTACCCGGTTATATCTCAAATTCAGGCTCAAAACTCCGAAAATTCGATATTTTTGTGTCCCAGAAGCGACCTGTATATGCCTACTCCATGCTAGAATGTTTTCAAGATACAGACCCAAAACATGCCCAAAATCGATATTTTAGGTGCAAGAAGTCGATATGTGCATGCATCATCAGTACCCGTTTATATCTCAAATTTAGGCTCAAAACGCCCGAAAATTCGATATTTTTGGGTCCCAGAAGCGATCTGTACATGCCTACTCAGTGCTAGAATAATTTTAAGATATTGGCCCAAAACATGCTAAAAATCGATATTTTGGGTGCACAAAGTCGAAATGTGCATGCATGCTCTGTACCCGTTTATATTTCAAATTCAGGCTCAAAACACCCGAAAATTCGATATTTTTGAATCCCACAAGCGATCTGTAAATGCCTACTTCGTGTTAGAATATTTTTAAAATACAGGCCCAAAATATGCTCAAAATCGATATTCTAGGTGCCCATAGTCGATATGTACATGCATCTGCAGTATCCGTTAATATCTCAAATTCAAGCTCAAAACACCCGAAAATTCGGTATTTTTGGGTCCCAGAAGCGATCTATACATGCCTACTTCTTGCTAGAATGTTTTCAAGATACAGACCCAAAACAAGCTGAAAATCGATATTTTAGGTGCAAAAAGTCGATATGTGCATGTATCTTCAGTACCGGTTTATATCTCAAATTCAGGCTCAAAGCACCCAAATATTCAATAGTTTTAGGTTCCAGAAGCAATCTGTACATGTCTACTCAGTGCTAGAATGTTTTTAAAATATAGGTTTAAAACATGCTAAAAATTTATATTATAGGTGTCCCAAGTCGATATGTGCATGCATCTTCTGTACCCGTTTATATCTCAAATTCAGGCTCAAAACACCCGAAAATTCGACATTTTTGTGTCCCAGAAGCGATCTGTACATGCCTCCTCCGTGTTAGAGTATTTTCCAAATACAGGTCCAAAACATGCTGAAATTCGATATTATAGGTGTCCTAAGTCAATATGTGTATGCATCTTCTGTACCCGTTTATATCCCAAATTCCGGCTCAAAACACCCGAAAATTCGATATTTTTGGGTCCGAGAATCGATCTGTAGATGCCTACTCCGTGTTAAAGTATTTTCAAAATACAGGTCGAAAACATGATCAAAATCGATATTTTTGGGTGCAAAAAGTCGATATGTGCATGTATCTTCAGTACCCGTTTATATCTCAAATTCAAGCTCAAAACACCCGAAAAGTCAATATTTTTGGGTTTTTTAGAAGCGATCTGTACATGCCTACTCCGTGTTAGAGTATTTTCAAAATACAGGCCTAATATATGCTGAAAATCGATATTTTAGTTGCCCAAAGACAATATGTGCATGCATCTTCTGTACCCGTTTATAACTCAAATTCAGGCTCAAAACACCCAAAAATTCGGTAATTTTGGGTCCAAGAAGCGATCTGTATATGCTTACTCCGTGATAAAGTATTTTCAAAATATATGCCCAAAACATGCTAAAAATCCATGTTTTAGATGCCCAAAGTCGATTTGTGCATTCATCTTCTGTACCCTTTTATATATTAAAAATCAGGCTCAAATCACCCGGAAATTCGATATTTTTGGGTCCAAGAAGCGATCTGTACATGCCTACTCCGTGTTAGAGTATTTTCAAAATACAGGCCCAAAACATGCTGAAAATCGATATTTTAGGTGCCCAAAGTCAATATGTGCATGCTTCTTCTGTACCCGATTATATCTCAAATTCAGTGTCAAAATATCCGAAAATTCTATATTTTTGGGTCCCAGAAGCGATCTGTACATGCCTACTTCGTGTTAGAGTATTTTCAAAATAAAGGCCCAAAACATGCTAAAAATCGATATTTTTGGTGCCCAAAGTCGATATGTGCATGCATTATCTGTACCCGTTTATATCTCAAATTCATGCTCAAAGCACCCTAAAACTCGGTATTTTTGTGTCCCAGAAGCGATCTGTACATCCCTACTCCATGCTAGAATGTTTTCAAGATACAGACCCAAAACATGCTCAAAATCGATGTTTTAGGTGCAAAAAGTCGATATGTGCATGCATCTTCAGTGCCCGTTTATATCTCAAATTCTGGCTCAAAACACCCAAAAATTCAATATGCTTGGGCCTTCGAAGCGATCTGTACATGCCTACTCAGTGATAGAAGATTTTCAAAATATAGGCCTAAAACATGCTAAAAATCGATATTTTAGGTGCCAAATGACGATATGTGCATGCATCTTCTGTACATGTTTATATTTCAAATTCAGGTTCAAAACACCCGAAAATTCGATATTTTTGGGTCCCAGAAGCGATCTGTACATGCCTCCTCCGTGTTAGAGTATTTTCCAAATATTGGCCCAAAACATGATAAAAATCGATATTGTGGGTGCCCAAAGTCGATATGTGCATGCATTTTCGGTACCCGTTTATATCTCAAATTCAAGCTCAAAACACCCGAAAATTCGATATTTTTGTGTCCCAGAAGCGATCTGTACATGCCTACTCCGTGTTAGAGTATTTTCAAAATACAGGCCAAAAACATGCTCAAAATCGATATTTTGGGTGCCCAAAGTCGATATGTGCATGCATCTTCAGTACCCGCTTACCTTCCAAATTGAGGTTCAAAACACCCGAAAATTCAATATTTTTGGGTCCCAGAAGCGGTCTGTACATGCTCACTCTGTGCTAGAATATTTTACAAAATATAGGCCTAAAACATGCTAAAAATAGTTTTTTTGTGTGAAGAAAGTCGATATGTGCATGCATTTTCTGTACCCGTTTATATCTCAAATTCAGGCTCAAAACACCCGAAAATTCGAAATTTTTGGGTCCCAGAAGCGATCTGTACATGCTTACCCAGTGCTAGATTAAATTCAAAATATAGGACCAAAACATACTAAAAATCGATATTTTAGGTGCCCAAAGTCGAAATGTTCATGCATCTTCTGTACCCGTTTATATCCCAAATTCAGTCTCAAAACACCTGAAAATTCGATATTTTTGGATCCCAGAAGCAATCTCCACATGCATAGTCAGTGCTAGAATATTTTCAAAATACAGGCCAAAAACATGCTTAAAATCGATATTATAGGTGATCAAAGTCGATATCTGCATACATCTTCGGTTCCCGTTTATATCCCAAATTCAGGCTAAAAACACCTGAAAATTTGATTTTTTTGGGTGCCTGAAGCGATTTGTACATGCCTACTCAGTGTTAGAATATTTTCAAAATACAGGCCCAAAATTTGCTGAAAATCGCAATTTTTGGTGCCCAAAATCGATATGTGCATGAATCATCAGCACTCGCTTGTATCACAAATTCAGGCTTAAAACACCTTAAAATTCGATACTTTTTGTTCCCAGAAGGGATCTGTAAATGCCTACTCAATGTTAAAATATTTTCAAAATACAGACCCAAAACAAGCTGAAAACCGATATTTTATGTGCCCAAAATCCATATGTGCATTCATCTTCTGTACCCGTTTATATCCCAAATTCAGGCTCAAAACACCCGAAAATTCGATATTTTTGGGTCTCAGAAGCAATCTGAACATGCTTACACAATGCTAGAATACATTCAAAATATAGGGCCAAAACATCCTGAAAATCGATACTTCAAGTGACCAAAGTCGATATGTGCATGTATCTTCAGTACCGGTTTCTATCTCAAATTCAGGCTCAAAACACCCTAAAATTCTATATTTTTGGGTCCTAGAAGCGTTATGTACAAGCCTACTCCGTGTTAGAGTATTTTTAATATACAGGCCCAAAACATACTGAAAATCGATCTTTTAGGTGCCCAAAAGACGATATGTGTAAGCATCTTCTGCACCCGTTTATATCCCAAATTCAACCTCAAAACACCCGAAAATTCTATATTTTTGGGTCCCAGAGGCGATCTGTACATGCCTACTCAGTGCTAGAATGTTTTCAAAATATAGGCTCAAAACATGCTAAAAATCGATATTTTAAGTAACCAAAGTCGATATGTGCATGCATCTTCTGTACCCGTTTATATCTCAAATTCAGGCTTAAACCACCCGAAAATTCGATATTTTGGGGTCCCAGAAGTGATCTGTACATATCTACTTTGTGCTAGAATATTTTCAAAATATTGGCTCAAAACATGCTAAAAATCGATATTTTAAGTGTCCAAAGTCGATATGTCCATGCATCTTCTGTACCCGTTTATATCTCAAATTCAGGCTCCAAACACCCGAAAATTCGATATTTGGGGGTCCCAGAAGCGATCTGTACATGCCTACTCAGATACAGGCCCAAAACATGCTGAAAATCGATATTTTAGGTGCCCAAAGTCAATATGTGTATTCATCTTCTGCACCCGTTTATATCTCAAATTCAACCACAAAACACCCGAAAATTCGATATTTTTCGGTCCCAGAAGCGATCTGTATATGCCTACTCAGTGCTAGAATATTTTAAAAATATAGGCTCAAAACATGCTAAAAATCGATATTTTAATTGTCTAAAGTCGATATGTGCATGTATCTTCTGTACCCGTTTATATCTCAAATTCAGGCTCAAAACACCAGAAAATTCTATATTTTTGGGTCCTAGAAGCGATCTGTACATACCTACTCCTAGTTAGAATGTTTTCAAGATACAGACCCAAAACATGCTCAAAATCGATATTTTAGGTGCCCAAAAGTCGATATGTGCATGCATCTTCTGTACCCGTTTATATCTCAAATTCAGGCTCAAAACACCCGAAAATTCGATATTTTGGGGTCCCAGAAGCGATCTGTACATGCCTACGCAGTGCTAGAATATTTTCAAAATACAGGCCTAAAACATGCTAAAAATCAATATTTTAGGTGTGTACACACCATAAAACCATTTAGAAAAGAGTCACTACTTCTAATCTGTTTATAAATCAGAAACAGGACACCTGGGCAGGTTGGACACACACACACACACACACAGGTGCGGCTTCAGGTCATACAAAGACATTATTAACCTTTCCTACCTCCTCTTCGAAGGAGAGTAGGAAAGAGAGTAAAGGAGAGAGAGAGAGAGAGAGATAGGAAAGGGTTGGCCCACTTTCCCTTTCACACGAGAAGAGAGAAGTAGGTACAGAATCAAACTGACCATTCACAGGCAACACAGTCACACTCTAGCCATTCTGTAAACTATTGAGCTTGAAATGTATATAAGCAGAGGAGGTACACTAGGATTTAGGATACCACACTGACTCCCTAAGGGCTATAAACTGTCTCCATAGAGAGAGACATAATACCATATAAGACAAGGCACATCACGATAATACCCTGTATAGATAAGTACACATATTAATAAATTAAGCCATAAAAAACTTGTGAAGTCAATCACCTAAGCAAACCTAAGAAAGCACCCCGTCTTCCACGTTACCTAAAACCACAACAACAACAACTACTACAACTACAACTCCAAGAATTACACACAAGTAACTTACCAGGTTCTGCCCAGAGTTCAAGCCTTCAGAACTGATACATTTGATGGCAGCGGTGTTTTTGCAATAAGGCAAATTGCAAGGTATAGACTTCACGGGAGTACAGTGACTAACATTGTTCAAGGACAAGTTGAAGGAATTTACTTGTAAATCCTCTCAAGTAATTTCTTCTGTGGGTATAATCTTACGACCTCTAACGAGGGAGATAAACCACAAATTCTTCACCTACAAGAGGCACCTGCTTCAACATACCTGCAACTAACCTACAAGGGGTCCTCATCTACTTCACAACAAACAATCATCACTTCATCACTACCATATCGGCGGCCCTGCATAAATTCTCTTGTCAGGACAACGCCACGACCTCCATCACCTCCACGCTGACGCCTCGTTACGTAAATTCTCTCGTAAAGTCAAGTCAACGTTCATCATCTTCACTCCAATAACGACTGTTAGTGTGTTAGTGTGCGAGCTAACTAATAATCGCTTCGCCTCTCCACCGACGTCGCCTCTTCACCACATCGTCGCCTCGTCAGACACCACCCCAACTAGACTTCAACTCGTCGTCATCGTCGTTGCAACTAGAGTCAACTAAAAGTAGGTACACATTACATGTTACATTACATTATTTTTCACTTGTCCACGAACATGTTAGAATAGATTAGGTTCCTCAGTTACAGCCCAGAAAGAAAGAAAAGAAGTGCCAAATTACAACAAAGGTAAAGGTATTCTCCCCCATTACTCCAAAGGTATCATAACTAACTTCGAATATCCCTGATAATGATTCATTAGTCTCCAAGCTAGATTTCCCTGCCTCCCTAAGCCTCGTTTGTGGTGCCAACACATTCGAGTACATTTTCTGCTTCTACCTTACCCCCATTAAAAACTTAATATGGTATACTATATTAACCTGTATTTTCTCCAACAATGGCTACTCCTCCAAAATCTCCTACTGTCTCTGCTCTTCATACAACTTCTTCTAGCCCCACTACCTCCTCTATGCATACAATGACAATCTTACCCACCCACAAGTATTTAAAGTATTATACGGGAGATAATCCAAGATATGGGATTGATCTCTTCTTGCGTCATTTGGAGGATGTGTTTAACCAAACTAATATAGAGCAGGACTTACATAAGATCAGATTCGTGAGAGAGCATATTGCACCAGATAGTCCAGCCAGCTATATGATAACTACAAGTGCTTTTTCTGACCCAGAGAATTTAACGTCATATGCTACATTCAGACAGTCACTTATTGATGTTTTTGGGGATGGTAAACTACATAATTCATTATCATGGGTTCAGAGAATGATTATAACAAAGGCAGAAAACATAACTACAAGTGAACCAGCAAAAGCACTTGCATTATCAGGGTCTCTAACTTTAAATTCGAAGGAATCTCGTATCATACATCGTGAATTACAGATTACTCAATCCATAGGGACGAAGAATTTTAATTTTGATACCACACCTACTCAAGGGGAATCACAGGGAAAACGTTGCAAACACTGTAACGGAAATAATAATATTACCAGTGATTGTTATTACTTACATAATACTAAAGGAAATGATCAAGGGAAAAGTAATAATAAATACAGTCATTTACATGAATCAAAGTCGCATTCCTTAGATGAATGCATGATCCTTAACAGAATGAAATGGGACTTGCACAATCGAAATATGATGTATGAAACGAGACCGCCACAATATTAAAACGTCCCGGGACGAAAATAAAACTGTAGGCCCTGTCGTCGCATTTACCGTTAATATACTATAATTCCCTGTCCTAGTATCACATAGTAACACCAACTTAATGATAGACACAGGCGCGGCAGTTTCCTTGTTATCGGATAATTCCTTTAACAAATTATGCAAATTAGGTCCCCAACGGCATTTATAAACCAAGATTGAACAGGTGACATAGCATTGTCAACCATGACAGGCAATAAATTACAGGTATTAGGGACACTTTAACCCTTCCTGTACGGTTAGACAAGGGAACTAACCATATACATATTGAATTTTATATAATACGAAATTATAAACTAGGTTTATCATACCTTATCAAACAAACCATAATAATTAACCCTAAATATAGAATAATACATTTTAGGAATTAATGTATTCTAATACAGGATTGTCCAGGCCAATATATAAGTCCATGTAATGTTAACTCTATACATATTGAAAATGAGGGAAACGACCCCATTGTCATAAAGGCCATTGCTGCATATTGTAATACTATATTAACTTCAAATTTCGTCCATTAATTGAAGGTAGAGCTTCCATCTCATGTACAGTCACAAACTACCGTTCTATCCTTAATAGAACTAGTACAATAATATATAACCAGGGATTAATTTACTTTAACCAATGTAAACAGTGAAAATTTCACTGATATTAATAAAACATCTACCAATATTCATGTAAAGAAAGGAACATATCTATGTGATCTGTATAGATGGAAGTTAGACCAATACCACAAGGAAATATTGTATCGGTTCTTACCGAGGGATAAAGTGATACTCACATAAGGGAGCAACTTAGAAATTTTGTCAGTGGACGCGATTTTCCACTTTATCGTGATAATCTTATCACCATACTAGCTACATATTGAAATGCGATTGCCCTACTTGGTGACTCCTTAGGATGAACCAACATTATAAAGCATGCCATTACACTAACATCTCCTAAACCCATTTATTCGAGCATATAGACTACCATACCTCATAGTAGGCAGAAAGTTGTAGAGAAAATTATTAATGAAATGATGGATGAAGGCATTATTTAGAATTCTAACTCCCCTTTTAACAACCCAATGTTTTTGGTTTCAATAATAATGGTGAATTTACGCCAGTAATTGATTACAGACAAATAAATAATGCTACAATTAAAGATAAATATCCCCTCCCTCCTTTAAGATGTTTTGTCTAACATTGGTTAATCAAAGCCTATGATATTCTCCACCTTAAACTTGGTCAGTGGAAACTGGCAAGTAGCATTAGATGATAAAAGTCAACCCATTACAACATTTAGTACTTCCCATGGTTATTATGAATACATTCGTAGACCATTTGGGTTATGTAATGTTTCATCCATATTTCAGCATATGGTCAATTTTCGTATTGGCGTTATTAATAACGTAGTCATCGCTAATCTCAACGATTTGATTATTTTTCTATAGACGTACATTCATAATAAGTAACAATAAAGAAGCTTATCCAGAGATTACATTAGGTAGGCCTCAAACTTTAACTGCCTATGTGTCATTTTCTTAACCAGGAAATTATAATTTTAGGTTATACATTACCCGCCACTGTGCCCCATACACAATCTGGTAAAATACGAGCAATGAAAGTATTCACTATTCCTAATGAATGCTACTAACGTAAAATAATTCTTGGGTTTAGGTTCTTATTATAGAATCTTGGTACAGCATTTTTCCCAAGTAGCTAAACCCCTAAATAATAAACTCGAGATTTTGTATGGAGGCCAGAAAAAACAGCTGAGCTTTGAATTATTAAAGGTTAATTAATGTCAGCTCCAATTTTTGCGTTCCCAAGTATTCATTAACTTTTATCAAGTGTACAGATGCTTCTTCAGTAGGCTTAGGCGCTGTACTTATGTAAGAGATAGCTAGGGGTCGATATCAGGTATGTGCTTATGCTTAGAGTATATTAAATACGCAGGGAACTCGTTACTCTGTAACAAAACAGGAAATTTAAGCAATATTATGGGCACTTCGTACTTTTAGAGAAATCGTATTAGGCTATCCTTTACAAGTTTTCGCGAATTACCAAACGATCCTTGGCTTACTATAACCTCTAACCCTAACGGAAAAATTAGCCAGATAATATCTAACAAGACAGGAATTTCTCCCACATATAGATATTAAATACCTTCCAGGACGATTAATAAAGTAGCAGATCCCTTAAACAATCATCGTGTCCTTTAGTTCCGAGGACACCCATGGACTTTGACCTTAATACGGTTCCTAAACATTAGCAAACGGATTCTATGATGAATGTAATAAGATATTCATTAAAAAACCCTGAGGATGAAAATAATGGACCATAATTACCCAGTCACTTAAATACCTTTTCCCTTCATGATGATATTATTTACAGAAAACTAAGGAAACGTGACGTACAAACCAATCACATAGTGATACAACAAATAATAATTCCCTCAGTATTAATTACCCTTATATCATAATGCAGCAGGACATCCTGATAGAGGTAGGTACCTAACCACCCTACATACAATATACTATTAACATAAACTAAGGGTAGATGATGAAACACATATATTGCTCAGTGCGAAACATACAATGCAGGTCAAGGCCATACATTTGGACCTCTGTTCCATGACGGGAATCCCTAATCCTGGACGAATCATGGGACATAGTAGGAATAGATCTACTTTCCTTACCAATTTAGAATCAGGACACAGATAAGTTTTTACCTATGATTAACCATTTTCTAGATATTTAATGGCAGCACCACTACGATAAAAACCGCAAAAGTAAGTGCACATATATTTAAAAACCAAATTCCTATGCCCATTTACATGTCCCAATATTATAAAAGATAGCTGATTTCTACTACATTAAGCAAACGTTTGTATTACCATATTTCCCAGCATCTAATGGGTTAACAAAACGGCAAAACAGTAACACTACTAGAAGTACTTCGTGGCACAGAAACAAGGAAAATCCCTCCACATGGGAAGACTGCATCGATATGACGGTCAATAAACACTACAAAATACGGAAATAAAAGGAAAAACTCCACATGAAATACTGTATGGCGTATGGATACGTCTTTTAAATGATATAACAATTGCCACGAAGAAGCCATGCTAAAACATGGACAACTATGCTAAACGACAGTGAGTTGCATTTCCACAATTTCATCATGATGAACAAAGCAATTTATCGGCTTGCAAGGAAAATGCGTGATCGCCGACATAACAAAGCAATTTATCGGCTTGCAAGGAAAATGCGTGATCGCCGACATAACAAAGCAATTTATCGGCTTGCAGGGAAAATGCGTGATCGCCAACATAACAAAGCAATTTATCGGCTTGCAGGGAAAATGCGTGATCGCCGACATAACAAAACAAAGTATAGACTTGCTAGAGAAGAAAAAAATGCGTAATCGCCGACATAATGGGTACCCGATCGAACTTCACACAGTCATGTCTTTAGTAGGCATAACCTTATAATAAAGAATAATTTTACCAGGCGGATGATGTTGTTTATGTAAACAGAATAAATAAATTGGTAAAATGCACGCAAAAACCTAACATCCAAAATAAAACCAATCAATATCTCTGCAACAGCAACAATGTCCTCTTCCTCGTAATATTATCCCTACTATTGATGATAATAAAATAAACACTTACAAACAAAAACTTCGATCGGTTTCCAATGAAAAATAGTATTTCTTCTTACAAATGTGGCCCAAATCAACCTATATAACGGTTTTCATGTCTATACTCGCGGTGGCTACAACCTCCGACGAAGTGCATAACACAGATAAAGATGACGTCTTAAAATCCGAGAGCTCTCGTTTACAATTTTATGAAACAGTTGAAAAGAAAATGAAAATAAATATAATATTGGTGATGAACGATATGATCACTATTTCTTACTCTTTACTGGATATATGAATTATTACCAAAATTTTCTGCCATTGAGCAGTAATTACAGATAAGGTACTTAATGATACACTAGTTTTGTTTGACAGGTATCACACAACTGAATTTACCTATGTAAGTGCATTATATTCTATAGTGTCCTTTCACTAATGGGCGCCCTAGGAATGGATTCAGCGACTCAGGTAATATTGCTCGCTTATTATACAAAAAAAAAAAAATATAATGGCTTAGAGCCATCATCACAACCCAGAGCGTGATTTAGATAATTTTTAAATGTAATTTCATGAGCACTATTTGGTAATGCTTAGAGATATAGTGGTATACAAGCATTATCCCATACATAAAAGGTTGCAGGACAAGCCTTTGCAAATCAAGGTAAGATAGAGTAACAGGTATATACTGTATTAGAGTGTAAATCATTGCACAGAAATTAAATACGAATTATATAGTTTACATGAGCAACGAATGAAAAGAACTACATATATGAAATAATCACATCATATTTTTAGGCTTCTATTTATTTCTGTGAGTTTGCGGAAAAATGATAGCAGGTGAGGAACTTAGAGAGGATTGACAACATTTATTAAGAGAGTATTTACGGCGGGTAAGATAAGATCAACTCACAATATTATTTCCACTCCAATAGCCACGAGATGCAATGGTACAATCAATGATGAAATCTCATCTTCCTTATTATCTTTCATGAAATATTATTATCCAGTCATGCGTAGTATTTTAATACAAGATCATATACTCATTATTATTCCCATAAAAGGTAAAATGTTATTCACAAGCTACGCACTTCTACAATTCCCTATGAAAATGGAAGTAATCATTTAATATTCAATTTTCATCCAATAAGTAATATACTTAGTGATGATGTCATCAGTGACACACAACACTTCAAGTGCCATGTTGCATATCTTCATATATGTTTGTCTTGCATATTTCTTTGCATTTGAGTTGCATTTAAGTCTCCAAAGGATGCAAAATCTCCACTTGCTTAGAATCATAAGTACTTCTAATCAAGCACTATATGCATGTACATTCATATCTATTACTAATCAAACTCTCTTTCATCATCAATTTTAATTTCCACTATCTATACTTACCTGCTGATACACAATTAACATTAATTTGCCCTAATCACCCTACACATGGTATGGTTCAAGGCAACTATAAAGAAGCAGACTCATAGGAAATACGATCCAAGGGAATCGTTACCTTGCCTAGTAAACATAATTTGCTAGAAAACATAGCACAATCTCTTCCACCTTTTCAACATATTTCCTTTAAAGTTGAATTGTTTAACATCTCCTAATTCATTATCAGTTGTATCAGACAAAATGAAACTATTATGTTACTCAATGAGAATAGGATTCAATCATCATTATTATATCATTTGATTCCTCATATAGTGATCAAAATAAAACTTGGTACCAATGTTTATTATCCCATGTCTTATCTTTCTGGCATGTACTATAAAATTTATGTATTGTATAAGACAGTCTAAAATACTATTTTTATATTGTATAAGAAAGAACTATCGAAGTATACTGAATTATCTTGTGTTGAAAAGAACAAGACTGTCATTTCACAGCCACAACATAGCAACACGGCTCCCCCCTCATTAATGTGTGAATTTTTAGCATAGGTTAGATTATATACACACAATAACATGCACCTAGCTAAACACATTAATATTAAGATGAAATTTTATGTAACAATGTATTCATGTTCATGTAATTATATTCATGTATTACCGGTAATGTTAATTTTTAGTATATAGTGTGCCAATGTCTTAATGTCTATTTTTATGTTACTATACATGTATTCATTGTTAATGTCTTAGTATTATGTACCCTACCAACATTGTGAACTGGCCTTCTATTAAATAAAGCATAAAGCAAACGCCTGGAGGCCAGTCGAGGGTAGCGGACTGAGCGGTGTACACACCATAAAACCATTTAGAAAAGGATCACTACTTCTAATCTGTTTACATATCAGAAACAGGCCACCTGGGCAGGTTGGACACACACACACACACACAGGTGCGGCGTCAGGTCATACAAAGACATTATTAACCTTTCCTACCTCCCCTTTGAAGGAGAGTAGGAAAGAGAGTAAAGGAGAGAGAGAGAGAGAGAGATAGGAAAGGGTTGGCCCACTTTCCCTTTCACACGAGAAGAGAGAAGTAGGTACAGAATCAAACTGACCATTCACAGGCAACACAGTCACACTCTAGCCATTCTGTAAACTATTGAGTTTGAAATGTATATAAGCAGAGGAGGTACACTAGGATTTAGGATACAACACTGACTCCCTAAGGGCTATAAACTGTCTCCATAGAGAGAGACATAATACCATATAAGACAAGGCACATCACGATAATACCCTGTATAGATAAGTACACATATTAATAAATTTAGCCTTAAGAAACTTGTGAAGTCAATCACCTAAGCAAACCTAAGAAAGCACCCGTCTTCCACGTTACCTAAAACCACAACAACAACAACTACTACAACTACAACTCCAAGAATTACACACAAGTAACTTACCAGGTTCTGCCCAGAGTTCAAGCCTTCAGAACTGGTACAGGTGCCCAAAGTCGATATCTCAAATTCAGGCTCCAAACACCCGAAAATTCGATATTTTGGGGTCCCAGAAGCGATCTGTACATGCCTACTCAGATACAGGCCCAAAACATGCTGAAAATCGATATTTTAGGTGCCCAAAGTCAATATGTGTATGCATCTTCTGCACCCGTTTATATCTCAAATTCAACCACAAAACACCCGAAAATTCTATATTTATCGGTCCCAGAAGCAATCTGTACATGCCTACTCAGTGCTAGAATGTTTTCAAAATATAGGCTCAAAACATGCTAAAAATCGATATTTTAAGTGTCCAAAGTTGATATGTGCATGCATCTTCTGTACCCGTATATATCTCAAATTCAGGCTCAAAACACCCGAAAAATCGATATTTTGGGGTCCTAGAAGCGATCTGTACTTGCCTACTCCTAGTTAAAAAAATTTCAAGATACAGACCCAAAACATGCTCAAAATCGATATTTTAGGTGCCCAAAAGTCGATATGTGCATGCATCTTCAGTACCTGTTTATATCTCAAATTCAGGGTCAAACCACCCGAAAATTCGATATTTTGGGGTCCCAGAAGCGATCTGTACATGCCTACTCAGTGCTAAAATATTTTCAAAATATAGGCCCAAAACATGCTAAAAATCGATATTTTAGGTGCCCAAAGTCGATATCTCCAATTCAGGACCAAAACATCCGAAAATTCGATATTTTTTGGTCCCAGAAGCGATCTGTACATGCCTACTCAGATACAGGCTCAAAACATGCTAAAAATCGATATTTTAAGTGTCCAAAGTCGATATGTGCATGCATCTTCAGTACCTGTTTATATCCCAAATTCAGGCTCAAAACACCCGAAAATTCGATATTTTTGGGTCCCAGAAGCGATCTGTACATGCCTACTCCGTGTTAGAGTATTTTCAAATTACAGGCCAAAAACATTCTCAAAATCGATATTTTGGGTGCCCAAAGTCGATATGTGCATGCATCTTCAGTAACCGTTTACATTCCAAATTGAGGTTCAAAAAACCCAAAAACTCAATATTTTTGGGTCCCAGAAGCGATCTGTACATGCTCACTCTGTGCTAGAAAATTTTACAAAATATACTCCTAAAACATGCTGAAAATCGTTTTTTTTTTGTGAAGAAAGTCGATATGTGCATGCATCTTCTGTACCCGTTTATATCCCAAATTCATTCTCAAAACACCAGAAAATTCGGTATTTTTGGGTCTTAGAAGCGCTCTGTACATGCTTACCCAGTGCTAGATTAAATTCAAAATATAGGGCCAAAACATACTAAAAAAAGATATTTTAGGTGCCCAAAGTCGAAATGTTCATTCATCTTCTGTACCCGTTTATATCCCAAATTCAGTCTCAAAACACCTGAAAATTCGATATTTTTGGATCCCAGAAGCAATCTCCACATGCATAGTCAGTGCTAGAATATTTTCAAATTACAGGCCCAAAACATGCTTAAAATCGATATTATAGGTGATCAAAGTCGATATCTGCATTCATCTTCTGTTCCCGTTTATATCCCAAATTCAGGCTAAAAACACCTGAAAATTTGATTTTTTTCGGTCCCAGAAGCGATCTGTACATGCCTACTCAGTGTTAGAATATTTTCAAAATACAGGCCCAAAATAAGCTGAAAATCGCAATTTTTCGTGCCCAAAATCGATATGTGCATGAATCATCAGCACTCGCTTGTATCCCAAATTCAGGTTTAAAACACCTTAAAATTCGATACTTTTTGTTCCCAGAAGGGATCTGTAAATGCCTACTCAATGTTAAAATATTTTCAAAATACAGACCCAAAACAAGCTGAAAACCGATATTTTATGTGCCCAAAATCCATATGTGCATTCATCTTCTGTACCCGTTTATATCCCAAATTCAGGCTCAAAACACCCGAAAATTCGATATTTTTGGGTCTCAGAAGCAATCTGAACATGCTTACACAATGCTAGAATACATTCAAAATATAGGGCCAAAACATCCTGAAAATCGATACTTCAGGTGACCAAAGTCGATATGTGCATATATCTTCAGTACCGGTTTCTCTCTCAAATTCAGGCTCAAAACACCCGAAAATTCTATATTTTTGGGTCCTAGAAGCGATCTGTACATGCCTACTCCTAGTTAGAATGTTTTCAAGATACAGACCCAAAACATGCTCAAAATCGATATTTTAGGTGCCCAAAAGTCGATATGTGCATCCACTTTCAGTACCCGTTTATATCTCAAATTCAGGCTCCAAACACCCGAAAATTCGATATTTTGGGGTCCCAGAAGCGATCTGTACATGCCTACTCAGATACAGGCCCAAAACATGCTGAAAATCGATATTTTAGGTGCCCAAAGTCAATATGTGTATGCATCTTCTGCACCCGTTTATATCTCAAATTCAACCACAAAACACCCGAAAATTCTATATTTTTCGGTCCCAGAAGCGATCTGTACATGCCTACTCAGTGCTAGAATGTTTTCAAAATATAGGCTCAAAATATGCTAAAAATCGATACTTCCGGTGACCAAAGTCGATATGTGCATGTATCTTTAGTACCGGTTTCTATCTCAAATTCAGGCTCAAATCACCCGAAAATTCTATATTTTTGGGTCCTAGAAGCGATCTGTACATGCCTACTCCTAGTTAGAATGTTTTCAAGATACAGACCCAAAACATGCTCAAAATCGATATTTTAGGTGCCCAAAAGTCGATATGTGCATGCATCTTCTGTACCCGTTTATATCTCAAATTCAGGCTCAAAACACCCGAAAATTCGATATTTTGGTGTCCCAGAAGTGATCTGTACATGCCTACGCAGTGCTAGAATATTTTCAAAATACAGGCCCAAAACATGCTAAAAATCGATATTATAGGTGCCCAAAGTCGATATCTCAAATTCAGGCCCAAAACACCCGAAAATTCGATATTTTGGGGTCCCAGAAGCGATCTGTACATGCCTACTCCGTGTTAGAGTATTTTTAATATACAGGCCCAAAACATACTAAAAATCGATCATTTAGGTGCCCACAAGTCGAAATGTGTATGCATCTTCTGCACCCGTTTATATCCCAAATTCAGGCTTAAAACACACGAAAATTCGATATTTTTGGGTCCCATAAGGGATCTGTACATGCCTACTCAGTGCTAGAATGTTTTGAAAATATAGGCTCAAAACATGCTAAAAATCGATATTTTAAGTGTCCAAAGTCGATATGTGCATGCATCTTCTGTACCCGTTTATATCTCAAAATCAGGCTCCAAACACCCGAAAATTCGATATTTTGGGGTCCCAGAAGCGATCTGTACATGCCTACTCAGATACAGGCCCAAAACATGCTGAAAATCGATATTTTAGGTGCCCAAAGTCAATATGTGTATGCATCTTCAGCACCCGTTTATATCTCAAATTCAACCACAAAACACCCGAAAATTCGATATTTTTCAGTCCCAGAAGCGATCTGTACATGCCTACTCAGTGCTAGAATCTTTTCAAAATATTGGCTCAAAACATGCTAAAAATCGATATTTTAAGTGTCCAAAGTCGATATGTGCATGCATCTTCTGTACCCGTTTATATCATAAATTCATGCTCAAAACACCCGAAAATTATATATTTTTGGGTACTAGAAGCGATCTGTACATGCCTACTCTTAGTTAGAATGTTTTCAAGATACAGACCCAAAACATGCTCAAAATCGATATTTTAGGTGCCCAAAAGTCGATATGTGCATGTATCTTCTGTACCCGTTTATATCTCAAATTCAGGCTCAAAACCCCCGAAAATTCTATATTTTTGGGTCCTAGAAGCGATCTGTACATGCCTACTCCTAGTTAGAATGTTTTCAAGATACAGTCCCAAAACATGCTCAAAATCGATATTTTAGGTGCCCAAAAGTCGATATGTGCATGCATCTTCTGTACCCGTTTATATCTCAAATTCAGGCTCAAAACACCCGAAAATTCGATATTTTGGGGTCCCAGAAGCGATCTGTACGTGCCTACGCAGTGCTAGAATATTTTCAAAATACAGGCCCAAAACATGCTAAAAATCGATATTATAGGTGCCCAAAGTCGATATCTCAAATTCAGGCCCAAAACACCCGAAAATTCGATATTTTGGGGTCCCAGAAGCGATCTGTACATGCCTACTCCGTGTTAGAGTATTTTTAATATACAGGCCCAAAACATACTAAAAATCGATCATTTAGGTGCCCACAAGTCGAAATGTGTATGCATCTTCTGCACCCGTTTATATCCCAAATTCAGGCTTAAAACACACGAAAATTCGATATTTTTGGGTCCCATAAGGGATCTGTACATGCCTACTCAGTGCTAGAATGTTTTGAAAATATAGGCTCAAAACATGCTAAAAATCGATATTTTAAGTGTCCAAAGTCGATATGTGCATGCATCTTCTGTACCCGTTTATATCTCAAAATCAGGCTCCAAACACCCGAAAATTCGATATTTTGGGGTCCCAGAAGCGATCTGTACATGCCTACTCAGATACAGGCCCAAAACATGCTGAAAATCGATATTTTAGGTGCCCAAAGTCAATATGTGTATGCATCTTCAGCACCCGTTTATATCTCAAATTCAACCACAAAACACCCGAAAATTCGATATTTTTCAGTCCCAGAAGCGATCTGTACATGCCTACTCAGTGCTAGAATCTTTTCAAAATATTGGCTCAAAACATGCTAAAAATCGATATTTTAAGTGTCCAAAGTCGATATGTGCATGCATCTTCTGTACCCGTTTATATCATAAATTCATGCTCAAAACACCCGAAAATTATATATTTTTGGGTACTAGAAGCGATCTGTACATGCCTACTCTTAGTTAGAATGTTTTCAAGATACAGACCCAAAACATGCTCAAAATCGATATTTTAGGTGCCCAAAAGTCGATATGTGCATGTATCTTCTGTACCCGTTTATATCTCAAATTCAGGCTCAAAACCCCCGAAAATTCTATATTTTTGGGTCCTAGAAGCGATCTGTACATGCCTACTCCTAGTTAGAATGTTTTCAAGATACAGTCCCAAAACATGCTCAAAATCGATATTTTAGGTGCCCAAAAGTCGATATGTGCATGCATCTTCTGTACCCGTTTATATCTCAAATTCAGGCTCAAAACACCCGAAAATTCGATATTTTGGGGTCCCAGAAGCGATCTGTACGTGCCTACGCAGTGCTAGAATATTTTCAAAATATAGGCCCAAAACATGCTAAAAATCGATATTTTAGGTGCCCAAAGTCGATATCTCAAATTCAGGCCCAAAACACCCGAAAATTCGATATTTTGGGGTCCCAGAAGCGATCTGTACATGCCTACTCAGATACAGGCTCAAAACATGCTAAAAATCGATATTTTAAGTGTCCAAAGTCGATATGTGCATGCATCTTCTGCACCCGTTTATATCCCAAATTCAGGCTCAAAACACCCGAAAATTCGATATTTTTGGGTCCCAGAAGCGATCTGTACATGCCTCCTCCGTGTTAGAGTATTTTCCAAATATTGGCCCAAAACATGCTAAAAATCGATATTTTGGGTGCCCAAAGTCGATATGTGCATGCATCTTCAGTACCCGTTTATATTCCAAATTGATGTTCAAAACACCCGAAAATTCAATATTTTTGAGTCCCAGAAGCGATCTGTACATGCTCACTCTGTGCTAGAATATTTTACAAAATATAGGCCTAAAACATGCTGAAAATCGTTTTTTTATTTGTGAAGAAAGTCAAAATGTGCATGCATCTTCTGTACCTGTTTATATCCCAAATTGATTCTCAAAACATCAGATAATTCGGTATTTTTGGGTCCCAGAAGCAATCTCCACATGCATAGTCAGTGCTAAAATATTTTCAAATTACAGGCCCAAAACATGCTTAAAATCGATATTATAGGTGATCAAAGTCGATATGTGCATGCATCTTCTGTACCCGTTTATATCTCAAATTCAGGCTCAAAACACCCGAAAATTCGATATTTTGGGGTCCCAGAAGCGATCTGTACGTGCCTACGCAGTGCTAGAATATTTTCAAAATATAGGCCCAAAACATGCTAAAAATCGATATTTTAGGTGCCCAAAGTCGATATCTCAAATTCAGGCCCAAAACACCCGAAAATTCGATATTTTGGGGTCCCAGAAGCGATCTGTACATGCCTACTCAGATACAGGCTCAAAACATGCTAAAAATCGATATTTTAAGTGTCCAAAGTCGATATGTGCATGCATCTTCTGCACCCGTTTATATCCCAAATTCAGGCTCAAAACACCCGAAAATTCGATATTTTTGGGTCCCAGAAGCGATCTGTACATGCCTCCTCCGTGTTAGAGTATTTTCCAAATATTGGCCCAAAACATGCTAAAAATCGATATTTTGGGTGCCCAAAGTCGATATGTGCATGCATCTTCAGTACCCGTTTATATTCCAAATTGATGTTCAAAACACCCGAAAATTCAATATTTTTGAGTCCCAGAAGCGATCTGTACATGCTCACTCTGTGCTAGAATATTTTACAAAATATAGGCCTAAAACATGCTGAAAATCGTTTTTTTATTTGTGAAGAAAGTCAAAATGTGCATGCATCTTCTGTACCTGTTTATATCCCAAATTGATTCTCAAAACATCAGATAATTCGGTATTTTTGGGTCCCAGAAGCAATCTCCACATGCATAGTCAGTGCTAAAATATTTTCAAATTACAGGCCCAAAACATGCTTAAAATCGATATTATAGGTGATCAAAGTCGATATCTGCATGCATCTTCTGTACCCGTTTATATCTCAAATTCAGGCTCAAAACACCCGAAAATTCGATATTTTGGGGTCCCAGAAGCGATCTGTACGTGCCTACGCAGTGCTAGAATATTTTCAAAATATAGGCCCAAAACATGCTAAAAATCGATATTTTAGGTGCCCAAAGTCGATATCTCAAATTCAGGCCCAAAACACCCGAAAATTCGATATTTTGGGGTCCCAGAAGCGATCTGTACATGCCTACTCAGATACAGGCTCAAAACATGCTAAAAATCGATATTTTAAGTGTCCAAAGTCGATATGTGCATGCATCTTCTGCACCCGTTTATATCCCAAATTCAGGCTCAAAACACCCGAAAATTCGATATTTTTGGGTCCCAGAAGCGATCTGTACATGCCTCCTCCGTGTTAGAGTATTTTCCAAATATTGGCCCAAAACATGCTAAAAATCGATATTTTGGGTGCTCAAAGTCGATATGTGCATGCATCTTCAGTACCCGTTTATATTCCAAATTGATGTTCAAAACACCCGAAAATTCAATATTTTTGAGTCCCAGAAGCGATCTGTACATGCTCACTCTGTGCTAGAATATTTTACAAAATATAGGCCTAAAACATGCTGAAAATCGTTTTTTTATTTGTGAAGAAAGTCAAAATGTGCATGCATCTTCTGTACCTGTTTATATCCCAAATTGATTCTCAAAACATCAGATAATTCGGTATTTTTGGGTCCCAGAAGCAATCTCCACATGCATAGTCAGTGCTAAAATATTTTCAAATTACAGGCCCAAAACATGCTTAAAATCGATATTATAGGTGATCAAAGTCGATATCTGCATGCATCTTCTGTTCCCGTTTATATCCCAAATTCAGGCTAAAAACACCTGAAAAATTGATTTTTTTGGGTCCCAGAAGCGATCTGTACATGCCTACTCAGTGTTAGAATATTTTCAAAATACAGGCCCAAAATAAGCTGAAAATCGCAATTTTTGGTGCCCAAAATCGATATGTGCATGAATCATCAGCACTCGCTTGTATCCCAAATTCAGGCTTAAAACACCTTAAAATTCGATACTTTTTGTTCCCAGAAGGGATCTGTAAATGCCTACTCAATGTTAAAATATTTTCAAAATACAGACCCAAAACAAGCTGAAAACCGATATTTTATGTGCCCAAAATCCATATGTGCATTCATCTTCTGTACCGTTTATATCCCAAATTCAGGCTCAAAACACCCGAAAATTCGATATTTTTGGGTCTCAGAAGCAATCTGAACATGCTTACACAATGCTAGAATACATTCAAAATATAGGGCCAAAACATCCTGGAAATCGATACTTCAGGTGACCAAAGTCGATATGTGAATGTATCTTCAGTACCGGTTTCTATCACAAATTCAGGCTCAAAACACCCGAAAATTCGATATTTTGGGGTCCCAGAAGAGTTTTGTACATGTCTACTCCGTGTTTGAGTATTTTTAATTTACAGGCCCAAAACTTACTGAAAATCGATCTTTTAGGTGACCAAAGTCAATATGTGCACGCATTTTCCATACCCGTTTATATCTCAAATTCAGGCTCAAAACACCCGAAAATTCGATATTTTGGGGTCCCAGAAGCGATCTGTACATGCCTACTCAGTGCTAGAATATTTTCAAAATATAGGCCCAAATCATGCTAAAAATCGATATTTTAGGTGCCCAAAGTCGATATTTAAAATTCAGGCTCCAAACACCCGAAAATTCGATATTTTTTGGTCCCAGAAGCGATCTGTACATGCCTACTCAGATACAGGCCCAAAACATGCTGAAAATCGATATTTTAGGTGCCCAAAGTCAATATGTGTATGCATCTTCTGCACCCGTTTATATCCCAAATTCAACCTCAAAACACCCTTAAATTCGATATTTTTGGGTCCCAGAAGTGATCTGTACATATCTACTTTTTGCTAGAATATTTTCAAAATATAGGCTCAAAATATGCTAAAAATCGATATTTTAAGTGTCCAAAGTCGATATGTGCATGCATCTTCTGTACCCGTTTATATCTCAAATTCAGGCTCCAAACACCCGAAAATTCGATATTTTGGGGTCCCAGAAGCGATCTGTACATGTCTACTCAGATACAGGCCCAAAACATGCTGAAAATCGATATTTTAGGTGCCCAAAGTCAATATGTGTATGCATCTTCTGCACCCGTTTATATCTCAAATTCAACCACAAAACACCCGAAAATTCTATATTTTTCGGTTCCAGAAGCGATCTGTACATGCCTACTCAGTGCTAGAATGTTTTGAAAATATAGGCTCAAAACATGCTAAAAATCGATACTTCCGGTGACCAAAGTCGATATGTGAATGTATCTTTAGTACCGGTTTCTATCTCAAATTCAGGCTCAAATCACCCGAAAATTCTATATTTTTGGGTCCTAGAAGCGATCTGTACATGCCTACTCCTAGTTAGAATGTTTTCAAGATACAGACCCAAAACATGCTCAAAATCGATATTTTAGGTGCCCAAAAGTCGATATGTGCATGCATCTTCTGCACCCGTTTATATCTCAAATTCAATCACATAACACCCGAAAATTCGATATTTTTCGGTCTCAGAAGCGATCTGTACATGCCTACTCAATGCTAGAATGTTTTCAAAATATAGGCTCAAAACATGCTAAAAATCGATATTTTAAGTGTCCAAAGTCGATACGTGCATGCATCTTCTGTACCTGTTTATATCTCAAATTCAGGCTCAAAACACCCGAAAATTCGGTATTTTTGGGTTCTAGAAGAGATCTGTACATGCCTACTCCTAGTTAGAATGTTTTTAAGATACAGACCCAAAACATGCTCAAAATCGATATTTTAGGTGCCCAAAAGTCGATATGTGCATGCATCTTCTGTACCCGTTTATATATCAAATTCAGGCTCAAAACACCCAAAAATTCGATATTTTGGGGTCCCAGAAGCGATCTGTACATGCCTACTCAGTCCTAGAATATTTTCAAAATTCAGGCCCAAAACATGCTAAAAATCGATATTTTAGGTGCCCAAAGTCGATATCTCAAATTCAGGCCCAAAACACCCGAAAATTCGATATTTTGGGGTTCCAGAAGCGATCTGTACATGCTTACTCCGTGTTAGAGTATTTTCAATATACAGGCCCAAAACATACTGAAAATCGATCTTTTAGGTGACCAAAGTCAATATGTGCACGCATTTTCCATACCCGTTTATATCTCAAATTCAGGCTCAAAACACCCGAAAATTCGATATTTTGGGGTCCCAGAAGCGATCTGTACATGCCTACTCAGTGCTAGAATATTTTCAAAATATAGGCCCAAATCATGCTAAAAATCGATATTTTAGGTGCCCAAAGTCGATATCTAAAATTCAGGCTCCAAACACCCGAAAATTCGATATTTTTTGGTCCCAGAAGCGATCTGTACATGCCTACTCAGATACAGGCCCAAAACATGCTGAAAATCGATATTTTAGGTGCCCAAAGTCAATATGTGTATGCATCTTCTGCACCCGTTTATATCCCAAATTCAACCTCAAAACACCCTTAAATTCGATATTTTTGGGTCCCAGAAGTGATCTGTACATATCTACTTTTTGCTAGAATATTTTCAAAATATAGGCTCAAAATATGCTAAAAATCGATATTTTAAGTGTCCAAAGTCGATATGTGCATGCATCTTCTGTACCCGTTTATATCTCAAATTCAGGCTCCAAACACCCGAAAATTCGATATTTTGGGGTCCCAGAAGCGATCTGTACATGTCTACTCAGATACAGGCCCAAAACATGCTGAAAATCGATATTTTAGGTGCCCAAAGTCAATATGTGTATGCATCTTCTGCACCCGTTTATATCTCAAATTCAACCACAAAACACCCGAAAATTCTATATTTTTCGGTTCCAGAAGCGATCTGTACATGCCTACTCAGTGCTAGAATGTTTTCAAAATATAGGCTCAAAACATGCTAAAAATCGATACTTCCGGTGACCAAAGTCGATATGTGCATGTATCTTTAGTACCGGTTTCTATCTCAAATTCAGGCTCAAATCACCCGAAAATTCTATATTTTTGGGTCCTAGAAGCGATCTGTACATGCCTACTCCTAGTTAGAATGTTTTCAAGATACAGACCCAAAACATGCTCAAAATCGATATTTTAGGTGCCCAAAAGTCGATATGTGCATGCATCTTCTGCACCCGTTTATATCTCAAATTCAATCACATAACACCCGAAAATTCGATATTTTTCGGTCTCAGAAGCGATCTGTACATGCCTACTCAATGCTAGAATGTTTTCAAAATATAGGCTCAAAACATGCTAAAAATCGATATTTTAAGTGTCCAAAGTCGATACGTGCATGCATCTTCTGTACCTGTTTATATCTCAAATTCAGGCTCAAAACACCCGAAAATTCGGTATTTTTGGGTTCTAGAAGAGATCTGTACATGCCTACTCCTAGTTAGAATGTTTTTAAGATACAGACCCAAAACATGCTCAAAATCGATATTTTAGGTGCCCAAAAGTCGATATGTGCATGCATCTTCTGTACCCGTTTATATATCAAATTCAGGCTCAAAACACCCAAAAATTCGATATTTTGGGGTCCCAGAAGCGATCTGTACATGCCTACTCAGTCCTAGAATATTTTCAAAATTCAGGCCCAAAACATGCTAAAAATCGATATTTTAGGTGCCCAAAGTCGATATCTCAAATTCAGGCCCAAAACACCCGAAAATTCGATATTTTGGGGTTCCAGAAGCGATCTGTACATGCTTACTACGTGTTAGAGTATTTTCAATATACAGGCCCAAAACATACTGAAAATCGATCTTTTAGGTGTCCAAAAGTCGATATGTGGATGCATCTTCTGTACCCGTTTATATCTCAAATTCAGGCTCCAAACACCCGAAAATTCGATATTTTGGGGTCCCAGAAGCGATCTGTACTTGCCTACTCCGTTTTAGAGTATTTTCAAAATACAGGCCCAAAACATGCTGAAAATCGATATTTTAGGTGCCCAAATTTAATATGTGCATGCATCTTCTGTACCCGTTTGTATCTCAAATTCAGGCTCAAAACACCCAAAAATTCGATATTTTGGGGTCCCAGAAGCGATCTGTACATGCCTACTCAGTGCTAGAATATTTTCAAAATTCAGGCCCAAAACATGCTAAAAATCGATATTTCAGGTGCCCAAAGTCGATATCTCAAATTTATCCCCAAAACACCCGAAAATTCGATATTTTGGGGTCCCAGAAGCGATCTGTACATGCCTACTCCGTGTTAGAGTATTTTCAAAATACAGGCCCAAAACATACAGAAAATCGATATTTTAGGTGCCCAAAAGTCGATATGTGCATGCATCTTCTGTACCCGTTTATATCTCAAATTCAGGCTCCAAACACCCAAAAATTCGATATTTTGGGGTCCCAGAAGCAATCTGTACATGCCTACTCAGTGCTAGAATGTTTTCAAAATATAGGCTGAAAACAAGCTAAAAATCGATATTTTAAGTGTCCAAATTCGATATGTGCATGAATCTTCTATACCCGTTTATATCTCAAATTCAACCTCAAAACACCCGAAAATTCGGTATTTTTGGGTAGTAGACGCGATCTGTACATACTTACTCCTAATTAGAATGTTTTCAAGATACAGACCAAAAACATGCTCAAAATCGATATTTTAGGAGCACAAAAGTCGATATGTGCATGCATCTTCAGTACCTGTTTATATCTCAAATTCAGGCTCAAAACATCCGAAAATTCGATATTTTTGTGCCCAAGAAGGGATCTGTACATGCCTACTCAGTGCTAGAATGTTTTCAAAATATAGGCTCAAAACAAGCTAAAAATCGATATTTTAAGTGTCCAAAGTCAATATGTGCATGCATCTTCTGTACCCGTTTATATCTCAAATTTAGGCTCAAAACACCCGAAAATTCGATATTTTGGGGTCCCAGAAGCGATCTGTACATGCCTACTCAGTGCTAGAATATTTTCAAAATATAGGCCCAAAACGTGCTAAAAATTGATATTTTAGGTGCCCTAAGTCGATATCTCAAATTCAGGCTCAAAACACCCGAAAATTCGATATTTTGGGATCCCAGAAGCGATCTGTACATGCCTACTTCGTGTTAGAGGATTTTCAAAATACAGGCCCATAACATGCTGAAAATCGATATTTTAGGTGCCCAAAGTCAATATGTACATTCATCTTGTGTACCCGTTTATATCTCAAATTAAGGCTCCAAACACCCGAAAATTCGATATTTTGGGGTCCCAGAAGCGATCTGTACATGCCTAATCAGAAACCGGCCAAAACACATGCTGAAAATCGATGTTTTTGGTTCCCAAAGTCAATATATGTATGCATCTTCTGCACCCGTTTATATCCCAAATTCAGGCTCAAAACACCCGAAAATTCGATATTTTTGGGTCACAGAAGCGATTTGTACATGCCTACTCAGTGCTAGAGTGTTTTCAAAACATAGGCTCAAAACATGCTAAAAATCGATATTTTAAGTGTCCAAAGTCGATATGTGCATGCATCTTCTGTACCCGTTTATATCTCAAATTGAGGGTCAAAACACCCGAAAATTCGGTATTTTTTGGTCCTAGAAGCGATCTGTACATGACTACTCCTAGTTATAATGTTTTCAAGATACAGACCCAAAACATGCTAGAAATCGATATTTTCGGTTCCCAAAAGTCGATATTTGCATGCATCTTCAGTACCCGTTTATATTTGAAATTCAGGCTCAAAACACTCAAAAATTCGATATTTTGGGGTCCCAGAAGCGATCTGTACATGCCTACTTCGTGTTAGAGTATTTTCAAAATACAGGCCCAAAACATGCTAAAACAAAATATTTTAGGTGCCCAAAGTCGATAACTCAAATAAAGGCCCCAAACACCCGAAAATTCGATATTTTGGGGTCCCAAAAGCGATCTGTACATGCCTACTCCGTGTTAGAGTATTTTCAAAATACAGGCCGAAAACATACTGAAAATCGATATTTTAGGTGCCCAAAGTCAATATGTGCATGCATCTTCAGTACCCGTTTATATCTCAAATTCAGGCTCAAATCTCCCGAAAATTCGATATTTTGGAGTACTTGAAGCGATCTGTACATGCCTACTCCGTGTTAGAGTATTTTAAAAATACAGGCCCAAAACATGCTGATAATCGATATTTAAGGTGCCCAAAGTCAATACGTGCATGCATCTTCTGTACCCGTTTATATCTCAAATTCAGGCTCAAAACACCCGAACATTAAATATTTTGGGGTCCCAGAAGCGATCTGTACATACCTACTCATTGCTAGAATATTTTCAAATTATAGGTCCAAAACATGCTAAATATCGATATTTTAGGTGCCTAAAGTTGATATCTCAAATTCAGGCCCAAAACACCCGAAAATTCGATATTTTGGTGTCCAAGAAGTGATCTGTACATGCCTACACCGTGTTCGAGTAATTTCAAAATACTGGCCCAAAACATACTGAAAATCGATCTTTTAGGTGCCCAAAAGTCGATATGTGCATGCATTTTCTGTACCCGTTTATATCTCAAATTTAGGCTCAAAACACCCGAAAATTCCATATTTTGGGGTCCGAGAAGCGATCTGTACATGCCTACTTCGTGTTAGAGTATTTTCAAAATACAGGCCCAAAACATGCTAAAAATCGATATTTTAGGTGCCCAAAGTCGATATCTCAAATTAAGGCCCAAAACACCCGAAAATTCGATATTTTGGGGTCCCAGAAGCGATCTGTACATACCTACTCATTGCTAGAATATTTTCAAATTATAGGTCCAAAACATGCTAAATATCGATATTTTAGGTGCCTAAAGTTGATATCTCAAATTCAGGCCCAAAACACCCGAAAATTCGATATTTTGGTGTCCAAGAAGTGATCTGTACATGCCTACTCCGTGTTCGAGTATTTTTAAAATACAGGCCCAAAACATACTGAAAATCGATCTTTTAGGTGCCCAAAGTCGATATCTCAAATTCAGGCCCAAAACACCCAAAAATTCGATATTTTTGGTTCTAGAAGCGATCTGTACGAGCCTACTCAGTGCTAGAATGTTTTCAAAATATGGGCTCAAAACATGCTAAAAATCGATATTTTAAGTGTCCAAAGTCGATATGTGCATGCATCTTCTGTACCTGTTTATATCTCAAATTCAGGCTCAAAACACCCGAAAATTCGGTATTTTTGGGTCCTGGAAGCGATCTGTACATGCCTACTCCTAGTTAGAATGTTTTCTAGATACAGACCCAAAACATGCTCAAAATCGATATTTTCGGTGAACAAAAGTCGGTATGTGCATGCATCTTCAGTACCCGTTTATATCTCAAATTCAGGCTCAAAACACCCGAAAATTCGATATTTTGGGGTCCCTGAAGCGATCTGGACATGCCTACTCCGTGTTAGAGTATTTTCAAAATACAGGCCCAAAACATGCTGAAAATCGATATTTTAGGTGCCCAAAGTCAATATGTACATACATCTTGTGTACCCGTTTATATCTCAAATTTAGGCTCAAAACACCCGAAAATTCGATATTTTGGGGTCCCAGAAGCGATCTGTACATGCCTACTCCTAGTTAGAATGTTTTCAAGATACAGACCCAAAACATGCTCAAAATCGATATTTTAGGTGCCCAAAGTTGATATATGCATGCATCTTCAGTACCCGTTTATATATCAAATTCAGGGTCCAAACACCCGAAAATTCAATATTTGGGGGTCCCAAAAGCGATCTGTACATGCCTAATCAGAAACCGGCCAAAACACATGCTGAAAATCGATGTTTTTGGTGCCCAAAGTCAATATATGTATGCATCTTCTGCACCCGTTTATATCCCAAATTCAGGCTCAAAACACCCGAAAATTCGATATTTTTGGGTCACAGAAGCGATTTGTACATGCCTACTCAGTGCTAGAGTGTTTTCAAAACATAGGCTCAAAACATGATAAAAATCGATATTTTAAGTGTCCAAAGTCGATATGTGCATGCATCTTCTGTACCCGTTTATATCTCAAATTGAGGGTCAAAACACCCGAAAATTCGGTATTTTTTGGTCCTAGAAGCGATCTGTACATGACTACTCCTAGTTATAATGTTTTCAAGATACAGACCCAAAACATGCTAGAAATCGATATTTTCGGTTCCCAAAAGTCGATATTTGCATGCATCTTCAGTACCCGTTTATATTTTAAATTCAGGCTAAAAACACTCAAAAATTCGATATTTTGGGGTCCCAGAAGCGATCTGTACATGCCTACTTCGTGTTAGAGTATTTTCAAAATACAGGCCCAAAACATGCTAAAACAAAATATTTTAGGTGCCCAAAGTCGATAACTCAAATAAAGGCCCCAAACACCCGAAAATTCGATATTTTGGGGTCCCAGAAGCGATCTGTACATGCCTACTCCGTGTTAGAGTATTTTCAAAATACAGGCCGAAAACATACTGAAAATCGATATTTTAGGTGCCCAAAGTCAATATGTGCATGCATCTTCAGTACCCGTTTATATCTCAAATTCAGGCTCAAATCTCCCGAAAATTCGATATTTTGGAGTACTTGAAGCGATCTGTACATGCCTACTCCGTGTTAGAGTATTTTAAAAATACAGGCCCAAAACATGTTGATAATCGATATTTAAGGTGCCCAAAGTCAATACGTGCATGCATCTTCTGTACCCGTTTATATCTCAAATTCAGGCTCAAAACACCCGAACATTAAATATTTTGGGGTCTCAGAAGCGATCTGTACATACCTACTCATTGCTAGAATATTTTCAAATTATAGGTCCAAAACATGCTAAATATCGATATTTTAGGTGCCTAAAGTTGATATCTCAAATTCAGGCCCAAAACACCCGAAAATTCGATATTTTGGTGTCCAAGAAGTGATCTGTACATGCCTACACCGTGTTCGAGTAATTTCAAAATACTGGCCCAAAACATACTGAAAATCGATCTTTTAGGTGCCCAAAAGTCGATATGTGCATGCATTTTCTGTACCCGTTTATATCTCAAATTTAGGCTCAAAACACCCGAAAATTCCATATTTTGGGGTCCCAGAAGCGATCTGTACATGCCTACTTCGTGTTAGAGTATTTTCAAAATACAGGCCCAAAACATGCTAAAAATCGATATTTTAGGTGCCTAAAGTTGATATCTCAAATTCAGGCCCAAAACACCCGAAAATTCGATATTTTGGTGTCCAAGAAGTTATCTGTACATGCCTACTCCGTGTTCGAGTATTTTTAAAATACAGGCCCAAAACATACTGAAAATCGATCTTTTAGGTGCCCAAAGTCGATATCTCAAATTCAGGCCCAAAACACCCAAAAATTCGATATTTTTGGTTCTAGAAGCGATCTGTACGAGCCTACTCAGTGCTAGAATGTTTTCAAAATATGGGCTCAAAACATGCTAAAAATCGATATTTTAAGTGTCCAAAGTCGATATGTGCATTCATCTTCTGTACCTGTTTATATCTCAAATTCAGGCTCAAAACACCCGAAAATTCGGTATTTTTGGGTCCTGGAAGCGATCTGTACATGCCTACTCCTAGTTAGAATGTTTTCTAGATACAGACCCAAAACATGCTCAAAATCGATATTTTCGGTGAACAAAAGTCGATATGTGCATGCATCTTCAGTACCCGTTTATATCTCAAATTCAGGCTCAAAACACCCGAAAATTCGATATTTTGGGGTCCCTGAAGCGATCTGGACATGCCTACTCCGTGTTAGAGTATTTTCAAAATACAGGCCCAAAACATGCTGAAAATCGATATTTTAGGTGCCCAAAGTCAATATGTACATACATCTTGTGTACCCGTTTATATCTCAAATTTAGGCTCAAAACACCCGAAAATTCGATATTTTGGGGTCCCAGAAGCGATCTGTACATGCCTACTCCTAGTTAGAATGTTTTCAAGATACAGACCCAAAACATGCTCAAAATCGATATTTTAGGTGCCCAAAGTTGATTTGTGCATGCATCTTCAGTACCCGTTTATATATCAAATTCAGGGTCAAAACACCCGAAAATTCAATATTTGGGGGTCCCAAAAGCGATCTGTACATGCCTAGTCACTGCTAGAATATTTTCAAAATATAGTCCCAAAACATGCTAAAAATCGATATTTTAGGTGCCCAAAGTCAATATCTCAAATTCAGGCCCAAAACACCCGAAAATTCGATATTTTGGGGTCCCAGAAGCGATCTGTACATGCTTACTCCATATTAGAGTATTTTCAAAATACAGGCACAAAACATACTGAAAATCGATCTTTTAGGTGCCCAAAACTCGATATGTGCATGCATCTTCTGTAGACGTTTAAATCTCAAATTCAGGTTCCAAACACCCGGAAATTCGATATTCTGGGGTCCCAGAAGCGATCTGTACTGGCCTATTCTGATACAGGCCCAAAACATGCTGAAAATCGATATTTTAGGTGCCCAAAGTCAATATGTGCATGCATCTTCTGTACCCGTTTTTATCTCAAATTCAGGCTCAAAACACCCGAAAATTCGATATTTTGGAGTCCCAGAAGCGATATGTACATGCTTACTCCGTGTTAGAGTATTTTCAAAATATAGGCACAAAACATGCTAAAAATCGATATTTTAAGTGTCCAAAGTCGATATGTGCATGCATCTTCTGTACACGTTTATATCTCAAATTCTGGATCAAAACACCCGAAAATTCGGTATTTCGGTGTCCTAGAAGCGATCAGGACATGCCTACTCCTAGTTAGAATGTTTTCAAGATACAGACCCAAAACATACTTAAAAATCGATATTTTAGGTGAACAAAAGTCGATATGTGCATGCATCTTCAGTACACGTTCATATCTCAAATTCAGGCTGAAAACACCCGAAAATTCGATATTTTGAGGTCCCAGAAGCGATCTGTACATGCCTACTCCGTGTTAGAGTATTTTCAAAATACAGGACCAAAACATGCTGAAAATCGATATTTTAGGTGCCCAAAAGTCGATATGTGCATGAATCTTCAGTACCCGTTTATATATCAAATTCAGGCTCAAAACACCCGAAATTCGATATTTTGGGGTCCCAGAAGCGATCTGTACATGCCTACTCAGTGCTAGAATATTTTCAAAATATAGACCGAAAACATGCTAGAAATAGATATTTTAGGTGCCGAAAGTCGATATCTCAAATTCAGGCCCAAAACACCCGAAAATCCGATATTTTGGAGTCCCAGAAGCGATCTGTACATGCGTACTCCGTGTTAGAGTATTTTCAAAATACAGGCACAAATTACTGTATACTGAAAATCGATCTTTTAGGTGCCCAAAGTCGATATGTGCATGCATCTTCTGTTTCCGTTTATATCTCAAATTCATGTTCCTAACACCCGGAAATTCGATATTTTGGGGTCCCAGAAGCGATCTGTACATGCTTACTCAGATACAGGCCCAAAACATGCTGAAAATCGATATTTTAGGTGCCCAAAGTCGATATGTGTATGCATCTTTTGCAACCGTTTATATCCCAAATTCAACCTCAAAACACCCGAAAATTCGATATTTTTGGGTCCCAGAAGCGATCTGTACATGCCTACTCAGGGCTAGAATGTTTTCAAAATATAGGCTCAAAACATACGCAAAATCAATATTTTAGGTGCCCAAAAGTTTATATGTGCATGCATCTTCAGTACCCGTTTATATCTCAAATTCAGGCTTAAAACACCAGAAAATTTGATATTTTGGGGTCCCAAAAGCGATCTGTACATGTCTACTCAGTGCTATAATATTTTCAAAATATAGGCCAAAAACATGCTAAAAATCGATATTTTAGGTGCACAAAGTCGATATGTCAAATTCAGGCCCAAAACACCCGAAAATTCGTTATTTTGGGGTCCCAGAAGCGATCTGTACATGCCTAATCCGTGTTAGAGTATTTTCAAAATACAGGCCCAAAACATACTGAAAATCGATCTTTTAGGTGCCCAAAAGTCGATATATGCATGCATCTTCTGTAAATGTTTAAATCTCAAATTCAGGTTCCAAACACCCGGAAATTCGATATTTTCGGGTCCCAGAAGCGATCTGTACATGCCTATTCAGATACAGGCCCAAAACATGCTGAAAATCGATATTTTAGTTGCCCAAAGTCAATATGTGTATGCATCTTCTGCACCCGTTTATATCCCAAATTCAACCCGAAAACACCCGAAAATTCGATATTTTTCGGTCCCAGAAGCGATCTGTACATGCCTACTCAGTGCTAGAATGTTTTCAAAATATAGGCTCAAAACATGCTAAAAATCGATATTTTTTGTGTCCAAAGTCGATCTTCTGTACCCGTTTAAATCTTAAATTCAGGATCAAAACACCCGAAAATTCGGTATTTCGGGGTCCTAGAAGCGATCAGTACATGCCTACTCCTAGTTAGAATGTTTTCAAGATACAGACCCAAAACATACTTAAAAATCGATATTTTAGGTGCCCAAAAGTCGATATGTGCCTGCATCTTCAGTACCCGTTTATATCTCAAATTCAGGCTGAAAACACCCGAAAATTCGATATTTTGAGGTCCCAGAAGCGATCTGTAAATGCCTACTCCGTGTTAGAGTATTTTGAAAATACAAGCCCAAAACATGCTGAAAATCGATATTTTAGGTGCCCAAAAGTCGATATGTGCATGCATCTTCAGTACCCGTGTATATATCAAATTCAGGCTCAAAACACCCGAAAATTCGATATTTTGGGGTCCCAGAAGCGATCTGTACATGCCTACTCAGTGCTAGAATATTTTCAAAATATAGACCCAAAACATGCTAGAAATGGATATTTTAAGTGCCCAAAGTCGATATCTCATATTCAGGCCCAAAACACCCGAAAATCCGATATTTTGGAGTCCCAGAAGCGATCTGTACATGCCTACTCCGTGTTAGAGTATTTTCAAAATACAGGCCCAAATTACTGTATACTGAAAATCGATCTTTTAGGTGCCCAAAGTCGATATGTGCATGCATCTTCTGTTTCCGTTTATATCTCAAATTCAGGTTCCTAACACCCGGAAATTCGATATTTTGGGGTCCCAGAAGCGATCTGTACATGCCTACTCAGATACAGGCCCAAAACATGCTGAAAATCGATATTTTAGGTGCCCAAAGTCAATATGTGTATGCATCTTCTGCAACCGTTTATATCCCAAATTCAGGCTCAAAACACCCGAAAAATCGATATTTTGGGGTCCCAGAAGCGATCTGTACATGCCTACTCAGTGCTAGAATATTTTCAAAACATAGACCCAAAACATGCTCAAAATCGATATTTTAAGTGTCCAAAGTCGATATGTGCATACATCTTCTGTACCCGTTTATATCTCAAATTCAGGCTCAAAACACCCGAAAATTCGGTATTTTTTGGTCCAAGAAGCAATCTGTACATGCCTACTCCTAGTAAGAATGTTTTAAAGATACAGACCAAAAACATGCTGAAAATCGATATTTTTTGAGCCCAAAAGTCGATATGTGCATGAATCTTCTGTACCCGTTTATATCTCAAATTCAGACTCCAAACACCTGAAAATTCGATATTTTTGGGTCCCAGAAGCGATTTGTACATGCCTACTCAGTGCCAGATTATTTTCAAAATATAGGCCCAAAACATGCTAAAAATCGATATTTATAGTGCCCAAAGTCGATATCTCAATTTCAGGCCAAAAACACCTGAAAACTCGATATTTTGGGATCCCAGAAGCGATCTCTACATGCCTACTCCGTGTTAGAGCATTTTCAAAATACAGGCCCAAAGCATGCTGAAAATCGCTAGTTTAGGTGCCCAAAGTCAATATGTGTATGCATCTTCTGCACCCGTTTATATAAAATATTCAACCTCAAAACACCCGAAAATTCGATATTTTTGGGTCCCAGAAGCGATCTGTACATGCCTACTCAGTGCTAGAATGTTTTCAAACTAAAGGCTCAAAACATGCTAAAAATCGATATTTTAAGTGTCTAAAGTCGATATGTGCATGCATCTTCTGTACCCGTTTATATCCCAAATTCAGGCTCAAAACACCCGAAAATTCGATATTTTGGGGTCCCAGAAGCGATCTGTACATGCCTACTCAGTGCTAGAATATTTTCAAAACATAGACCCAAAACATGCTCAAATTCGATATTTTAAGTGTCCAAAGTCGATATGTGCATACATCTTCTGTACCCGTTTATATCTCAAATTCAGGCTCAAAACACCCGAAAATTCGGTATTTTTTGGTCCAAGAAGCGATCTGTACATGCCTACTCCTAGTAAGAATGTTTTAAAGATACAGACCAAAAACATGCTGAAAATCGATATTTTTTGAGCCCAAAAGTCGATATGTGCATGAATCTTCTGTACCCGTTTATATCTCAAATTCAGACTCCAAACACCTGAAAATTCGATATTTTTGGGTCCCAGAAGCGATTTGTACATGCCTACTCAGTGCCAGATTATTTTCAAAATATAGGCCCAAAACATGCTAAAAATCGATATTTATAGTGCCCAAAGTCGATATCTCAATTTCAGGCCAAAAACACCTGAAAACTCGATATTTTGGGATCCCAGAAGCGATCTCTACATGCCTACTCCGTGTTAGAGCATTTTCAAAATACAGGCCCAAAGCATGCTGAAAATCGCTAGTTTAGGTGCCCAAAGTCAATATGTGTATGCATCTTCTGCACCCGTTTATATAAAATATTCAACCTCAAAACACTTGAAAAATCGATATTTTTGGGTCCCAGAAGCGATCTGTACATGCCTACTCAGTGCTAGAAAGTTTTCAAAGTAAAGGCTTAAAACATGCTAAAAATCGATATTTTAAGTGTCTAAAGTCGATATGTGCATGCATCTTCTGTACCCGTTTATATCCCAAATTCAGGCTCAAAACACCCGAAAATTCGATATTTTGGGGTCCCAGAAGCGATCTGTACATGCCTACTCAGTGCTACAATATTTTCAAAATATAGACCCAAAACATGCTCAAAATCGATATTTTAAGTGTCCAAAGTCGATATGTGCATACATCTTCTGTACCCGTTTATATCTCAAATTCAGGCTCAAAACACCCGAAAATTCGGTATTTTTTGGTCCTAGAAGCGATCTGTACATGCCTACTCCTAGTAAGAATGTTTTCAAGATACAGACCAAAAACATGCTGAAAATCGATATTTTAGGAGCCCAAAAGTCGATATGTGCATGCATCTTCTGTACCCGTTTATATCTGAAATTCAGGCTCAAAACACCTGAAAATCCGATATTTTGGGGTCCCAGACGCGATCTGTACATGCCTACTCAGTGCTAGAATATTTTCAAAAATATAGGCCCAAAACATGCTAAAAATCGATATTTTAGGTGCCCAAAGTCGATATCTCAAATTCAGGCCCAAAACACCCGAAAATTCGATATTTTGGGGTCCCTGAAGCGATTTGTACATGGCTACTCCTTGTTAGAGTTCTTTCAAAATACAAGCCGAAAACATACTGAAAATCGATCTTTTAGGTGCCTAAAAGTCGATATGTGCCTGCATCTTCTGTACCCGTTTATATCTCAAATTCAGACTCCAAACACCCGAAAATTCGATATTTTTGGGTCCCAGAAGCGATTTGTACATGCCTACTCAGTGCCAGATTATTTTCAAAATATAGGCCCAAAACATGCTAAAAATCGATATTTTAAGTGCCCAAAGTCGATATCTCAAATTCAGGCCAAAAACACCTGAAAACTCGATATTTTGGGATCCCAGAAGCGATCTGTACATGCCTACTCCGTGTTAGAGCATTTTCAAAATACAGGCCCAAAGCATGCTGAAAATCGCTAGTTTAGGTGCCCAAAGTCAATATGTGTATGCATCTTCTGTACCCGTTTATATCCCAAATTCAGGCTCAAAACACCCGAAAATTCGATATTTTGGGGTCCCAGAAGCGATTTGTACATGCCTACTCAGTGCTAGAATGTTTTCAAAGTAAAGACTCAAAACATGCTAAAAATCGATATTTTAAGTGTCTAAAGTCGATATGTGCATGCATCTTCTGTACCCGTTTACATCCCAAATTCAGGCTCAAAACACCCGAAAATTCGATATTTTGGGGTCCCAGAAGTGATCTGTACATGCCTACTCAGTGCTACAATATTTTCAAAATATAGACCCAAAACATGCTCAAAATCGATATTTTAAGTGTCCAAAGTCGATTTGTGCATACATCTTCTGTACCCGTTTATATCTCAAATTCAGGCTCAAAACACCCGAAAATTCGGTATTTTTTGGTCCTAGAAGCGATCTGTACATGCCTACTCCTAGTAAGAATGTTTTCAAGATACAGACCAAAAACATGCTGAAAATCGATATTTTAGGAGCCCAAAAGTCGATATGTGCATGCATCTTCTGTACACGTTTATATCTGAAATTCAGGCTCAAAACACCTGATAATTCGATATTTTGAGGTCCCTGACGCGATCTGTACATGCATACTCAGTGCTAGAATATTTTCAAAAATATAGGCCCAAAACATGCTAAAAATCGATATTTTAGGTGCCCAAAGTCGATATCTCAAATTCAGGCCCAAAAGACCCGAAAATTCGATATTTTGGGGTCCCTGAAGCGATTTGTACATGGCTACTCCTTGTTAGAGTTCTTTCAAAATACAAGCCCAAAACATACTGAAAATCGATCTTTTAGGTGCCCAAAAGTCGATATGTGCATCGATCTTCTGTACCCGTTTATATCTCAAATTCTGACTCCAAACACCCGAAAATTCGATATTTTTGGGTCCCAGAAGCGATTTGTACATGCCTACTCAGTGCCAGATTATTTTCAAAATATAGGCCCAAAACATGCTAAAAATCGATATTTTAAGTGCCCAAAGTCGATATCTCAAATTCAGGCCAAAAACACCTGAAAACTCGATATTTTGGGATCCCAGAAGCGATCTGTACATGCCTACTCCGTGTTAGAGCATTTTCAAAATACAGGCCCAAAGCATGCTGAAAATCGCTAGTTTAGGTGCCCAAAGTCAATATGTGTATGCATCTTCTGTACCCGTTTATATCCCAAATTCAGGCTCAAAACACCCGAAAATTCGATATTTTGGGGTCCCAGAAGCGATTTGTACATGCCTACTCAGTGCTAGAATGTTTTCAAAGTAAAGACTTAAAACATGCTAAAAATCGATATTTTAAGTGTCTAAAGTCGATATGTGCATGCATCTTCTGTACCCGTTTATATCCCAAATTCAGGCTCAAAACACCCAAAAATTCGATATTTTGGGGTCCCAGAAGCGATCTGTACATGCCTACTCAGTGCTAGAATATTTTCAAAATATAGACCCAAAACATGCTCAAAATCGATATTTTAAGTGTCCAAAGTCGATATGTGAATACATCTTCTGTACCCGTTTATATCTCAAATTCAGGCTCAAAACACCCGAAAACTCGGTATTTTTGGGTCCTAGAAGCGATCTGTACATGCCTACTCCTAGTAAGAATGTTTTCAAGATACAGACCAAAAACATGCTGAAAATCGATATTTTAGGAGCCCAAAAGTCGATATGTGCATGCATCTTCTGTACACGTTTATATCTGAAATTCAGGCTCAAAACACCTGAAAATTCGATATTTTGGGGTCCCAGACGCGATCTGTACATGCCTACTCAGTGCTAGAATATTTTCAAAAATATAGGCCCAAAACATGCTAAAAATCGATATTTTAGGTACCCAAAGTCGATATCTCAAAATTAGGCCCAAAACACCCGAAAATTCGATATTTTGGGGTCCCTGAAGCGATTTGTATATGGCTACTCCTTGTTAGAGTTCTTTCAAAATACAAGCCCAAAACATACTGAAAATCGATCTTTTAGGTGCCCAAAAGTCGATATGTGCATGCATCTTCTGTAACCGTTTATATCTCAAATTCAGACTCCAAACACCCGAAAATTCGATATTTTTGGGTCCCAGAAGCGATTTGTACATGCCTACTCAGTGCCAGATTATTTTCAAAATATAGGCCCAAAACATGCTAAAAATCGATATTTTAAGTGCCCAAAGTCGATATCTCAAATTCAGGCCAAAAACACCTGAAATCTCGATATTTTGGGATCCCAGAAGCGATCTGTACATGCCTACTCCGTGTTAAAGCATTTTCAAAATACAGGCCCAAAGCATGCTGAAAATCGCTTGTTTAGGTGCCCAAAGTCAATATGTGCATGCATCTTCTGCACCCGTTTATATAAAATATTCAACCTCAAAACACCCGAAAATTCGATATTTTTGGGTCCCAGAAGCGATCTGTACATGACTACTCAGTGCTAGAATGTTTTCAAAGTAAAGGCTCAAAACATGCTAAAAATCGATATTTTAAGTGTCTAAAGTCGATATGTGCATGCATCTTCTGTACCCGTTTATATCCCAAATTCAGGCTCAAAACACCCGAAAATTCGATATTTTGGGGTCCCAGAAGCGATCTGTACATGCCTACTCAGTGCTAGAATATTTTCAAAATATAGACCCAAAACATGCTCAAAATCGATATTTTAAGTGTCCAAAGTCGATATGTGAATACATCTTCTGTACCCGTTTATATCTCAAATTCAGGCTCAAAACATCCGAAAATTCGGTATTTTTTGGTCCTAGAAGCAATCTGTACATGCCTACTCCTAGTAAGAATGTTTTCAAGATACAGACCAAAAACATGCTGAAAATCGATATTTTAGGAGCCCAAAAGTCGATATGTGCATGCATCTTCTGTACCCGTTTATATCTCAAATTCAGGCTCAAAACACCTGAAAATTCGATATTTTGGGGTCCCAGACGCGATCTGTACATGCCTACTCAGTGCTAGAATATTTTCAAAAATATAGGCCCAAAACATGCTAAAAATCGATATTTTAGGTACCCAAAGTCGATATCTCAAATTCAGGCCCAAAACACCCGAAAATTCGATATTTTGGGGTCCCTGAAGCGATTTGTACATGGCTACTCCTTGTTAGAGTTCTTTCAAAATACAAGCCCAAAACATACTGAAAATCGATCTTTTAGGTGCCCAAAAGTCGATATGTGCATGCATCTTCTGTAACCGTTTATATCTCAAATTCTGACTCCAAACACCCGAAAATTCGATATTTTTGGGTCCCAGAAGCGATTTGTACATGCCTACTCAGTGCCAGATTATTTTCAAAATATAGGCCCAAAACATGCTAAAAATCGATATTTTAAGTGCCCAAAGTCGATATCTCAAATTCAGGCCAAAAACACCTGAAATCTCGATAATTTGGGATCCCAGAAGCGATCTGTACATGCCTACTCCGTGTTAAAGCATTTTCAAAATACAGGCCCAAAGCATGCTGAAAATCGCTAGTTTAGGTGCCCAAAGTCAATATGTGCATGCATCTTCTGCACCCGTTTATATAAAATATTCAACCTCAAAACACCCGAAAATTCGATATTTTTGGGTCCCAGAAGCGATCTGTACATGACTACTCAGTGCTGGAATGTTTTCAAAGTAAAGGCTCAAAACATGCTAAAAATCGATATTTTAAGTGTCTAAAGTCGATATGTGCATGCATCTTCTGTACCCGTTTATATCCCAAATTCAGGCTCAAAACACCCAAAAATTCGATATTTTGGGGTCCCAGAAGCGATCTGTACATGCCTACTCAGTGCTAGAATATTTTCAAAATATAGACCCAAAACATGCTCAAAATCGATATTTTAAGTGTCCAAAGTCGATATGTGCATACATCTTCTGTACCCGTTTATATCTCAAATTCAGGCTCAAAACACCCGAAAACTCGGTATTTTTGGGTCCTAGAAGCGATCTGTACATGCCTACTCCTAGTAAGAATGTTTTCAAGATACAGACCAAAAACATGCTGAAAATCGATATTTTAGGAGCCCAAAAGTCGATATGTGCATGCATCTTCTGTACACGTTTATATCTGAAATTCAGGCTCAAAACACCTGAAAATTCGATATTTTGGGGTCCCAGACGCGATCTGTACATGCCTACTCAGTGCTAGAATATTTTCAAAAATATAGGCCCAAAACATGCTAAAAATCGATATTTTAGGTACCCAAAGTCGATATCTCAAATTTAGGCCCAAAACACCCGAAAATTCGATATTTTGGGGTCCCTGAAGCGATTTGTACATGGCTACTCCTTGTTAGAGTTCTTTCAAAATACAAGCCCAAAACATACTGAAAATCGATCTTTTAGGTGCCCAAAAGTCGATATGTGCATGCATCTTCTGTAACCGTTTATATCTCAAATTCAGACTCCAAACACCCGAAAATTCGATATTTTTGGGTCCCAGAAGCGATTTGTACATGCCTACTCAGTGCCAGATTATTTTCAAAATATAGGCCCAAAACATGCTAAAAATCGATATTTTAAGTGCCCAAAGTCGATATCTCAAATTCAGGCCAAAAACACCTGAAATCTCGATATTTTGGGATCCCAGAAGCGATCTGTACATGCCTACTCCGTGTTAAAGCATTTTCAAAATACAGGCCCAAAGCATGCTGAAAATCGCTAGTTTAGGTGCCCAAAGTCAATATGTGCATGCATCTTCTGCACCCGTTTATATAAAATATTCAACCTCAAAACACCCGAAAATTCGATATTTTTGGGTCCCAGAAGCGATCTGTACATGACTACTCAGTGCTAGAATGTTTTCAAAGTAAAGGCTCAAAACATGCTAAAAATCGATATTTTAAGTGTCTAAAGTCGATTTGTGCATGCATCTTCTGTACCCGTTTATATCCCAAATTCAGGCTCAAAACACCCGAAAATTCGATATTTTGGGGTCCCAGAAGCGATCTGTACATGCCTACTCAGTGCTAGAATATTTTCAAAATATAGACCCAAAACATGCTCAAAATCGATATTTTAAGTGTCCAAAGTCGATATGTGAATACATCTTCTGTACCCGTTTATATCTCAAATTCAGGCTCAAAACATCCGAAAATTCGGTATTTTTTAGTCCTAGAAGCAATCTGTACATGCCTACTCCTAGTAAGAATGTTTTCAAGATACAGACCAAAAACATGCTAAAAAACGATATTTTAGGAGCCCAAAAGTCGATATGTGCATGCATCTTCTGTACCCGTTTATATCTCAAATTCAGGCTCAAAACACCTGAAAATTCGATATTTTGGGGTCCCAGACGCGATCTGTACATGCCTACTCAGTGCTAGAATATTTTCAAAAATATAGGCCCAAAACATGCTAAAAATCAATATTTTAGGTACCCAAAGTCGATATCTCAAATTCAGGCCCAAAACACCCGAAAATTCGATATTTTGGGGTCCCTGAAGCGATTTGTACATGGCTACTCCTTGTTAGAGTTCTTTCAAAATACAAGCCCAAAACATACTGAAAATCGATCTTTTAGGTGCCCAAAAGTCGATATGTGCATGCATCTTCTGTAACCGTTTATATCTCAAATTCAGACTCCAAACACCCGAAAATTCGATATTTTTGGGTCCCAGAAGCGATTTGTACATGCCTACTCAGTGCCAGATTATTTTCAAAATATAGGCCCAAAACATGCTAAAAATCGATATTTTAAGTGCCCAAAGTCGATATCTCAAATTCAGGCCAAAAACACCTGAAATCTCGATAATTTGGGATCCCAGAAGCGATCTGTACATGCCTACTCCGTGTTAAAGCATTTTCAAAATACAGGCCCAAAGCATGCTGAAAATCGCTAGTTTAGGTGCCCAAAGTCAATATGTGCATGCATCTTCTGCACCCGTTTATATAAAATATTCAACCTCAAAACACCCGAAAATTCGATATTTTTGGGTCCCAGAAGCGATCTGTACATGCCTACTCAGTGCTAGAATATTTTCAAAATATAGACCCATAACATGCTCAAAATCGATATTTTAAGTGTCCAAAGTCGATATGTGAATACATCTTCTGTACCCGTTTATATCTCAAATTCAGGCTCAAAACATCCGAAAATTCGGTATTTTTTGGTCCTAGAAGCAATCTGTACATGCCTATTCCTAGTAAGAATGTTTTCATGATACAGACCAAAAACATGCTGAAAATCGATATTTTAGGAGCCCAAAAGTCGATATGTGCATGCATCTTCTGTACCCGTTTATATCTCAAATTCAGGCTCAAAACACCTGAAAATTCGATATTTTTGGGTCCCAGACGCGATCTGTACATGCCTACTCAGTGCTAGAATATTTTCAAAAATATAGGCCCAAAACATGCTAAAAATCGATATTTTAGGTACCCAAAGTCGATATCTCAAATTCAGGCCCAAAACACCCGAAAATTCGATATTTTTGGGTCCCTGAAGCGATTTGTACATGGCTACTCCTTGTTAGAGTTCTTTCAAAATACAAGCCCAAAACATACTGAAAATCGATCTTTTAGGTGCCCAAAAGTCGATATGTGCCTGCATCTTCTGTACCCGTTTATATCTCAAATTCAGACTTCAAACTCCCGAAAATTCGATATTTTTGGGTCCCAGAAGCGATTTGTACATGCCTACTCAGTGCCAGATTATTTTCAAAATATAGGCCCAAAACATGCTAAAAATCGATATTTTAAGTGCCCAAAGTCGATATCTCAAATTCAGGCCAAAAACACCTGAAATCTCGATATTTTGGGATCCCAGAAGCAATCTGTACATGCCTACTCCGTGTTAGAGCATTTTCAAAATACAGGCCCAAAGCATGCTGAAAATCGCTAGTTTAGGTGCCCAAAGTCAATATGTGCATGCATCTTCTGCACCTGTTTATATAAAATATTCAACCTCAAAACACCCGAAAATTCGATATTTTGGGGTCCCAGAAGCGATCTGTACATGCCTAGTCAGTGCTAGAATGTTTTCAAAGTAAAGGCTCAAAACATGCTAAAAATCGATATTTTAAGTGTCTAAAGTCGATATGTGCATGCATCTTCTGTACCCGTTTATATCCCAAATTCAGGCTCAAAACACCCGAAAATTCGATATTTTGGGGTCCCAGAAGCGATCTGTACATGCCTACTCAGTGCTAGAATATTTTCAAAATATAGACCCAAAACATGCTTAAAATCGATATTTTAAGTGTCCAAAGTCGATATGTGAATACATCTTCTGTTCCCGTTTATATCTCAAATTCAGGCTCAAAACACCCGTAAATTCGGTATTTTTTGGTCCTAGAAGCGATCTGTACATGCCTACTCCTAGTAAGAATGTTTTCAAGATACAGACCAAAAACATGCTGAAAATCGATATTTTAGGAGCCCAAAAGTCGATATGTGCATGCATCTTCTGTACCCGTTTATATCTTAAATTCAGGCTCAAAACACCTGAAAATTCGATATTTTGGGGTCCCAGACGCGATCTGTACATGCCTACACAGTGCTAGAATATTTTCAAAAATATAGGCCCAAAACATGCTAAAAATCGATATTTTAGGTGCCCAAAGTCGATATCTCAAATTCAGGCCCAAAAGACCCGAAAATTCGATATTTTGGGGTCCCTGAAGCGATTTGTACATGGCTACTCCTTGTTAGAGTTCTTTCAAAATACAAGCCCAAAACATACTGAAAATCGATCTTTTAGGTGCCCAAAAGTCGATATGTGCATGCATCTTCTGTACCCGTTTATATCTCAAATTCAGACTCCAAACACCCGAAAATTCGATATTTTTGGGTCCCAGAAGCGATTTGTACATGCCTACTCAGTGCCAGATTATTTTCAAAAATATAGGCCCAAAACATGCTAAAAATCGATATTTTTAGTGCCCAAAGTCGATATCTCAAATTCAGGCCAAAAACACCTGAAAACTCGATATTTTGGGATCCCAGAAGCGATCTCTACATGCCTACTCCGTGTTAGAGCATTTTCAAAATACAGGCCCAAAGCATGCTGAAAATCGCTAGTTTAGGTGCCCAAAGTCAATATGTGTATGCATCTTCTGCACCCTTTTATATAAAATATTCAACCTCAAAACACCCGAAAATTCGATATTTTTGGGTCCCAGAAGCGATCTGTACATGCCTACTCAGTGCTAGAATGTTTTCAAAGTAAAGTCTCAAAACATTCTAAAAATCGATATTTTAAGTGTCTAAAGTCGATATGTGCATGCATCTTCTGTACCCGTTTATATCCCAAATTCAGGCTCAAAACACCCGAAAATTCGATATTTTGGGGTCCCAGAAGCGATCTGTACATGTCTACTCAGTGCTAGAATATTTTCAAAATATAGACCCAAAACATGCTCAAAATCGATATTTTAAGTGTCCAAAGTCGATATGTGCATACATCTTCTGTACCCGTTTATATCTCAAATTCAGGCTCAAAACACCCGAAAATTCGGTATTTTTTGGTCCAAGAAGCGATCTGTACATGCCTACTCCTAGTAAGAATGTTTTCAAGATACAGACCAAAAACATGCTGAAAATCGATATTTTAGGAGCCCAAAAGTCGATATGTGCATGCATCTTCTGTACACGTTTATATCTGAAATTCAGGCTCTAAACACCTGAAAATTCGATATTTTGGGGTCCCAGACGCGATCTGTACATGCCTACTCAGTGCTAGAATATTTTCAAAAATATAGGCCTAAAACATGCTAAAAATCGATATTTTAAGTGCCCAAAGTCGATATCTCAAATTCAGGCCCAAAACACCCGAAAATTCGATATTTTGGGGTCCCTGAAGCGATTTGTACATGGCTACTCCTTGTTAGAGTTCTTTCAAAATACAAGCCCAAAACATACTGAAAATCGATCTTTTAGGTGCCCAAAAGTCGATATGTGCCTGCATCTTCTGTACCCGTTTATATCTCAAATTCAGACTCCAAACACCCGAAAATTCGATATTTTTGGGTCCCAGAAGCGATTTGTACATGCCTACTCAGTGCCAGATTATTTTCAAAATATAGGCCCAAAACATGCTAAAAATCGATATTTTAAGTGCCCAAAGTCGATATCTCAAATTCAGGCCAAAAACACCTGAAATCTCGATATTTTGGGATCCCAGAAGCAATCTGTACATGCCTACTCCGTGTTAAGCATTTTCAAAATACAGGCCCAAAGCATGCTGAAAATCGCTAGTTTAGGTGCCCAAAGTCAATATGTGCATGCATCTTCTGCACTTGTTTATATAAAATATTCAACCTCAAAACACCCGAAAATTCGATATTTTGGGGTCCCAGAAGCGATCTGTACATGCCTAGTCAGTGCTAGAATGTTTTCAAAGTAAAGGCTCAAAACATGCTAAAAATCGATATTTTAAGTGTCTAAAGTCGATATGTGCATGCATCTTCTGTACCCGTTTATATCCCAAATTCAGGCTCAAAACACCCGAAAATTCGATATTTTGGGGTCCCAGAAGCGATCTGTACATGCCTACTCAGTGCTAGAATATTTTCAAAATATAGACCCAAAACATGCTCAAAATCGATATTTTAAGTGTCCAAAGTCGATATGTGCATACATCTTCTGTACCCGTTTATATCTCAAATTCAGTCTCAAAACACCCGAAAATTCGGTATTTTTTGGTCCAAGAAGCGATCTGTACATGCCTACTCCTAGTAAGAATGTTTTCAAGATACAGACCAAAAACATGCTGAAAATCGATATTTTAGGAGCCCAAAAGTCGATATGTGCATGCATCTTCTGTACACGTTTATATCTGAAATTCAGGCTCTAAACACCTGAAAATTCGATATTTTGGGGTCCCAGACGCGATCTGTACATGCCTACTCAGTGCTAGAATATTTTAAAAAATATAGGCCCAAAACATGCTAAAAATCGATATTTTAGGTGCCCAAAGTCGATATCTCAAATTCATGCCCAAAACACCCGAAAATTCGATATTTTGGGGTCCCTGAAGCGATTTGTACATGTCTACTCCTTGTTAGAGTTCTTTCAAAATACAAGCCCAAAACATACTGAAAATCGATCTTTTAGGTGCCCAAAAGTCGATATGTGCATGCATCTTCTGTACCCGTTTATATCTCAAATTCAGACTCAAAACACTCGAAAATTCGGTATTTTTGGGTCCTAGAAGCGATCTGTACATGCCTACTCCTAGTTAGAATATTGTCAAGATACAGACCCAAAACATGCTCAAAATCGATATTTTAGGTGACTAAAAGTCGATATGTGCATGCATCTTTTGCACCCGTTTATATCCCAAATTTAACCTCAAAACACCCGAAAATTCGATATTTTGGTGTCCGACAAGCGAACTGTACATGCCTACTCCGTGTTAGAGTATTTTCAAAATACAGGCCCAAAACATACTGAAAATCGTTCTTTTACGTGCCTTAAAGTCGATATGAGCATGCATCTTCTGTACCCGTTTATATTTTAAATTCAGCTCCAAACACCCGAAAATTTGATATTTTGGGGTCCCAGAAGCGATCTGTACATGCCTAGTCAGATACAGGCCCAAAACATTCTGAAAATCGATATTTTAGGTGCCCAAAGTCAATATGTGTATGCATCTTCTGCACCCGTTTATATCCCAAATTCAACATTAAAAACACCCGAAAATTTTACATTTCTGGATCCCAGAAGCGATCTGTACATGCCTACTCAGTGCAAGAATATTTTCAAAATATAGGCTCAAAACATGTTGAAAATCGATATTTTAGGTGCCCAAAGTCAATATGTGTATGCATCTTCTGCACCCGTTTATATCCCAATTTTCAACCTCAAAACACCCAAAAATTCGATATTGTGGGGTTGCTGATGCGATCTGTACATGCCTAACCCGTGTTAGAGAATTTTCTGAATACAGGCCCAAAACATACTGAAAATCGATCTTTTAGGTGCCCAAAAGTCGATATATATCGTGCATGCATCTTCTGTACCCGTTTATATCTCAAATTCAACCTCAAAACACCCGAAAATTCGATATTTTGAGGTCCCAGAAGCGATCGATACATGCCTAATCCGTGTTAGAGTATTTTTTAAATACAGGCCCAAAACATGCTGAAAATCGATATTTTAGGTGCCCAAAGTCAATATGTACATGCATCTTGTGTACCCGTTTATATCTCAAATTCAGGCTCCAAACACCCGAAAATTCGATATTTTGGGGTCCCAGAAGCGATCTGTACATGCCTACTCCTTGTTAGAATGTTTTTGAGATACAGACCCAAAACATGCTCGAAATCGATATTTTAGGTGCCCAAAGTCAATACGTACATGCATATTCTGCACCAGATTATATTCCAAATTCATCCTTAAAACAACCGAAAATACGATATTTTGGGTTCCCAGAAGCGATCTGTACATGCCTACTCAGTGCTAGAATGTTTACAAAATATAGGCTCAAAACATGCTAAAAATCGATATTTTAAGTGTCCAAAGTCAATATGTGGATGCATCTTCAGTACCAGTTTATATCTCAAATTCAGGCTCAAAACACTCGAAAATTCGATATTTTGAGGTTCCAGTAGCGATATGTACATGCATACCCCGTGTTAGAGAATTTTCTAAATATAGCTGCAAAACATGCTGAAAATCGATCTTTTAGGTGCCCAAAGTCAATATGTGCATTCATCTTCTGTACCCGTTTATATCTCAAATTCAGGCTTAAAACACTCGAAAATTCGATATTTTTGGGTCCCAGAAGCGATCTGTACATGCCTACTCAGTGCTAGAATGTTTTCAAAATATAGGCTCAAAACATGCTAAAAATCGATATTTTTAGTGTCCAAAGTTGATCTTCTGTATCTGTTTATATCTTAAATTCAGGCTCAAAACACCCGAAAATTCGGTATTTTTGGGTCCTAGAAGCGATATGTACATGCCTACTCCTAGTTAGAATGTTTTCAAGATACAGACCCAAAACATGCTCAAAATCGATAATTTAGGTGCCCGTTTATATCTCAAATTCAGGCTCAAAACACCCGAAAATTCGATATTTTGAGGTTCTAGAAGCGATCTGTACATGCCTACTCCTAGTTAGAATGTTTTCAAGATACAGACCCAAAACATGCTCAAAATCGATATTTTAGGTGCCCAAAGTCAATATGTGCATGCATCTTCTGCACCAGATTATATTCCAAATTCATCCTCAAAAACACCCGAAAATTCGATATTTTGGGTTCCCAGAAGCGATCTGTACATGCCTACTCAGTGCTAGATTGTTTTCAAAATATAGGCTCAAAACATGCTAAAAATCGATATTTTTAGTGTCAAAAGTCGATCTTCTGTACCCGTTTATATCTTAAATTCAGGCTCAAAACACTCGAAAATTCGGTATTTTTGGGTCCTAGAAGCGATATGTACATGCCTACTCCTAGTTAGAATGTTTTCAAGATACACACCCAAAACATGCTCAAAATCGATATTTTAGGTGCCCAAAAGTTGATATGTGCATGCATCTTCTGTACCCGTTTATATCTCAAATTCAGGCTCAAAACACCCGAAAATTCGATATTTTGGAGTCCCAGAAGCGATATGTACATGCTTACTCCGTGTTAGAGTATTTACAAAATACAGGCACAAAACATACTGAAAATCGATCTTTTAGGTGCCCAAAAGTCGATATGTGCGTGCATCTTCTGTACCCGTTTATATCTCTAATTCAGTTTCCAAACACCCGGAAAATCGATATTTTGGGGTCCCAGAAACGTTCTGTACATGCCTATTCAGATACAGGCCAAAAACATGCTGAAAATCGATATTTTAGGTGCCCAAAGTCAATATGTGTATGTATCTTCTGCAACCGTTTATATCCCAAATTCAACCCCAAAACACCCGAAAATTTGATATTTTTTGGCCCCAGAAGTGATCTGTACATGCCTACTCAGTGCTAGAATGTTTTCAAAATATAGGCTCAAAACATGCTAAAAATCGATATTTTTAGTGTCCAAAGTCGATCTTCTGTACCCGTTTATATCTTAAATTCAGGCTCAAAACACCCGAAAATTCGGTATTTTTGGGTCCTAAAAGCGATATGTACATGCCTACTACTAGTTAGAATGTTTTCAAGATACAGACCCAAAACATGCTCAAAATCGATATTTTAGGTGCCTAAAAGTCGATATGTGCATGCATCTTCAGTACCCGTTTATATCTCTAATTCAGGCTGAAAACACCCGAAAATTCTATATTTTTGGGTCCCAGAAGCGATCTGTACATGCCTACTCAGTGTTATAGTATTTTCAAAATACAGACCCAAAACATGCTGAAAATCGATATTTTAGGTGCCCAAAGTCGATATCTCAAATTCAGGCCCAAAACACCCGAAAATTCGATATTTTGGGGTCCCAGAAGCGATCTGTACATGCCTACTCAGTGCTAGAATGTTTTCAAAATATAGGCTAAAAACATGCTAAAAATCGATATTTTAAGTGTTCAAAGTCTATATGTGCATGCATCTTCTGTACCCGTTTATATCTCAAATTCAGCCTCAAAACATCAGAAAATTCGATATTTTGGGGTCTCAGAACCGATCTGTACATGCCTACTCAGAGCTAGAATATTTTAAAAATACAGGACCGAAACATACTGAAAATCGATTTTTTAGGTGTCCAAAAGTCAATATGTGCATGCATCTTCTGTACCCGTTTATATCTCAAATTCAGGTTCCAAACACCCGGAAATTCGATATTTTGGGGTCCCAAAAGCGATCTGTACAAGCCTATTCAGATACAGGCCCAAAACATGATGAAAATCGATATTTTAGGTGCCCCAAGTCAATATGTGTATGCATCTTCTGCAACCGTTTATATCCCAAATTCGACCCCAAAACACACGAAAATTCAATATTTTTTGGTCCCAGAAGCGATCTGTATATGCCTACTCAGTGCTAGAATTTTTTCAAAATATAGGCTCAAAACATACTGAAAATCGATCTTTTAGGTGCCCAAAAGTCGATATGTGCGTGCATCTTCTGTACCCGTTTATATCTCAAATTCAGGCTCCAAACACCCGAAAATTCGATATTTCATGGTCCCAGAAGCGATCTGTACATGCCTACTCAGATACACGTCCTAAACATGCTGAAAATCGATATTTTAGGTGCCCAAAGTCAATATGTATATGCATCTTCTGCACCCGTTTATATTCCAAAATCAACCTCAAAACATCCAAAAATTCGATATTTTTGGGTCCCAGAAGCGATCTGTACATGCCTACTCAGTGCTAGAACATTTTCAAAATATAGACGCAAAACATGCTAAAAATCGATATTTTAGGTGCCAAGAGACGATATATCAAATTCAAGCCCAAAACACCCGAAAATTCGATATTTTGGGGTCCCAGAAGCGATCTGTACATGTCTACTCCGTGTTAGAGTATTTTCGAAATACAGGCCCAAAACATACAGAAAATCGATATTTTAGGTGCCCAAAAGTCAATATGTGCGTGCATCTTCTGTACCCGTTTATATCTCAAATTCAGTTTCCAAACACCCGGAAAATCGATATTTTGGGGTCCCAGAAGCGATCTGTACATGCCTATTCAGATACAGGCCCAAAACATGCTGAAAATCGATATTTTAGGTGCCCAAAGTCAATATCTGTATTCATCTTCAGCAACCGTTTATATCCCAAATTCAACCCCAAAACATCCGAAAATTTGATATATTTTGGCCCCAGAAGCGATCTGTACATGCCTACTCAGTGCTAGAATGTTTTCAAAATATAGGCTCAAAACATGCTAAAAATCGATATTTTTAGTGTCCAAAGTCGATCTTCGGTACCCGTTTATATCTTAAATTCAGGCTCAAAACACCCGAAAATTCTATATTTTGGGGTTCCAGAAGCGATCTGTACATGCCTACTCAGTGCTAGAATGTTTTCAAAATATAGGCTCAAAACATGCTAAAAATCGATATTTTAAGTGTTCAAAGACGATAAGTGCATGCATCTTCTGTACCCGTTTATATCTCAAATTCAGATTCCAAACACCCAGAAATTCGATATTTTGGGGTCCCAGAAGCGATCTGTACAAGCCTATTCAGATACAGGCCCAAAACATGCTGAAAATCTATATATTTAGGTGCCCCAAGTCAATATGTGTATTCATCTTCTGCAACCGTTTATATCCCAAATTCAACCCCAAAACACACGAAAATTCGATATTTTTTGGTCCCAGAAGCGATATGTACATGCCTACTCAGTGCTAGAATTTTTTCAAATTACAGGCCCAAAACATACTGAAAATCGATCTTTTAGGTGCCCAAAAGTCGATATGTGCGTGCATCTTCTGTACCCGTTTATATCTCAAATTCAGGCTCCAAGCACCCGAAAATTCGATATTTTTGGGTCCCAGAAGCGATTTGTACATGCCTACTCAGTGCTAGATTATTTTCAAAATATAGGCCCAAAACATGCTAAAAATCGATATTTTAGGTGCACAAAGTCGATATCTCAAATTCAGGCCAAAGACACCTGAAAACTCGATATTTTGGGATCCCAGAAGCGATCTGTACATGCCTACTCAGTGCTAGAATGTTTTCAAAGTAAAGGCTGAAAACATGCTAAAAATCGATATTTTAAGTGTCTAAAGTCGATATGTACATGCATCTTCTGTACCCGTTTATATCTCAAATTCAGGCTCAAAACACCTGAAAATTCGGTATTTTGGGGACGTAGAAGCGAAATGTACATGCCTACACCTAGTGAGAATGTTTTCAAGATACAGACCGAAAACATGCTCAAAATCGATATTTTAGGTGCCCAAAAGTCGATATGTGCATGCAGTTGACACACGTGTGTGTGTGAGTAGCAGTTGACCTGGGCCACGGTAACGGGCTTGATGAAGCCTATGTCCTGTGTCAAAAAAAAAAAAAAAAAAAAAAAAAAAATCAGTACCCGTTTATATCTCAAATTCAGGCTCAAAACACCCGAAAATTCGATATTTTGGGGTCCCAGAAGCGATCTGTACATGCCTACTCCGTGTTTTAGTATTTTCAAAATACAGGCCCAAAACATGTTGAAAATCTATATTTTAGGTGACCAAAGTCAATATGTGCATGCATCTTCTGTACCCGTTTATATCTCAAATTCGGGATCAAAACACCCGAAAATTCAGTATTTTTGGGTCCTAGTAGCGATCTGTACATGCCTACTCCTAGTTAGAATGTTTTCAAGATACAGACCCAAAACATGCTTAAAATCGGTATTTTTGGTGCCCAAAAGTCGATATGTGCATGTATCTTCAGTACCCGTTTATATCTGAAATTCAGGCTCAAAACACCTGAAAATTCGATATTTTGGGGTCCCAGAAGCGATCTGTACATTCCTACTCCGTGTTAGAATATTTTCAAAATACAGGCCCAAAACATGCTGAAAATCGATATTTTAGGTGCCCAAAGTCGATTTCTCAAATTCAGGCCCAAAACACCCGAAAATTCGATATGTGCATGCTTCTTCTGTACCCGTTTATATCTTAAATTCAGGGTCAAAACACCCGAAAATTTAATATTTTGGGGTCCCCGAAGCGATCTGTACATGCCTACTCCGTGTTAGAGCATTTTCAAAATACAGGATCAAAACATGCTGAAAATCGCTAGTTTAGGTGCTTAAAGTCAATATGTGTATGCATCTTCTGCACCCGTTTATATCAAAAATTCAACCTCAAAACACCCGAAAATTCGATATTTTGGGTCCCAGAAGCGATCTGTACATGCCTACTCAGTGCTAGAATGTTTTCAAAGTAAAGGCTGAAAACATGCTAAAAATCGATATTTTAAGTGTCTAAAATCGATATGTACATGCATCTTCTGTACCCGTTTATATCTCAAATTCAGGCTCAAAACACCTGAAAATTCGGTATTTTGGGAACCTAGAAGCGAAATGTACATGCCTACACCTAGTGAGAATGTTTTCAAGATACAGACCGAAAACATGCTCAAAATCGATATTTTAGGTGCCCAAAAGTCGATATGTGCATGCAGTTGACACACGTGTGTGTGTGAGTAGCAGTTGACCTGGGCCACGGTAACGGGCTTGATGAAGCCTATGTCCTGTGTCGAAAAAAAAAAAAAAAAAAAAAAAATCAGTACCCGTTTATATCTCAAATTCAGGCTCTAACACCCGAAAATTCGATATTTTGGGGTCCCAGAAGCGATCTGTACATGCCTACTCCGTGTTTTAGTATTTTCAAAATACAGGCCCAAAACATGCTGAAAATCTATATTTTAGGTGCCCAAAGTCAATATGTGCATGCATCTTCTGTACCCGTTTATATCTCAAATTCAGGCTCAAAACACCCGAAAATTCGATATTTTGGGGTCCCAGAAGCGATCTGTACATTCCTACTCCGTGTTAGAATATTTTCAAAATACAGGCCCAAAACATGCTGAAAATCGATATTTTAGGTGCCCAAAGTCGATATCTCAAATTCAGGCCCAAAACACCCGAAAATTCGATATGTGCATGCTTCTTCTGTACCCTTTTATATCTTAAATTCAGGGTCGAAACACCCGAAAATTTAATATTTTGGGGTCCCCGAAGCGATCTGTACATGCCTACTCCGTGTCAGAGTATTTTCAAAATACAGGCCCAAAACATGCTGAAACTCGCTAGTTTAGGTGCCCAAAGTCAATATGTGTATGCATCTTCTGCACCCGTTTATATCCCAAATTCAACCTCAAAACACCCGAAAATTCGATATTTTTGAGTCCTAGAAGCGATCTGTACATGCCTACTCAGTGCTAGAATGTTTTCAAAGTAAAGGCTGAAAACATGCTAAAAATCGATATTTTAAGTGTCTAAAGTCGATATGTACATGCATCTTCTGTACCCGTTTATATCTCAAATTCAGGCTCAAAACACCATAAAATTCAGTATTTTTGGGTCCTTGTAGCGAACTGTAGATGCCTACACCTAGTGAGAATGTTTTCAAGATACAGACCCAAAACATGCTCAAAATCGATATTTTAGGTGCCCAAAAGTCGATATGTGCATGCATCTTCTGTACCCGTTTATATCTCAAATTCAGGCTCAAAACACCCGAAAATTCGATATTTTGGGGTCCCAGAAGCGATCTGTACATTCCTACTCCGTGTTAGAATATTTTCAAAATACAGGCCAAAAACATGCTGAAAATCGATATTTTAGGTGCCCAAAATCAATATGTGTATGCATCTTCTGCAACCGTTTATATCCCAAATTCAACCTCAAAACACCCGAAAATTCGATATTTTTGAGTCCTAGAAGCGATCTGTACATGCCTACTCAGTGCTAGAATGTTTTCAAAGTAAAGGCTGAAAACATGCTAAAAATCGATATTTTAAGTGTCTAAAGTCAATATGTGCATGCATCTTCTGTACCCGTTTATATCTCAAATTCGGGATCAAAACACCCGAAAATTCAGTATTTTTGGGTCCTAGTAGCGATCTGTACATGCCTACTCCTAGTTAGAATGTTTTCAAGATACAGACCCAAAACATGCTCAAAATCGATATTTTAGGTGCCCAAAAGTCGATATGTGCATGCACCTTCTGTACTTGTTTATATCTCAAATTCAGGCTGAAAACACCCGAAAATTCGATATTTTTGGGTCCCAGAAGTGATCTGTACATTCCTACTCCGTGGTAGAGTATTTTCAAAATACAGGCCCAAAACATGCTGAAAATCGATATTTTAGGTGCCCAAAGTCGATATCTTAATTTCATGCCCAAAGCACCCGAAAATTCGATATTTTGGGGTCCCAGAAGCGATCTGTACATGCCTACTCCTTGTGAGAGTATTTTCAATATACAGTCCCAAAACATACTGAAAATCGATATTTTAGGTGACCAAAGTCAATATGTGTATGCATCTTCTGCACCCATTTATATCCCAAATTCAACCTCAAAACACCCAAAAATTCGATATTTTTGGGGTCCCAGAAGCGAACTGTACATGCCTAGTCAGTGTTAGAATGTTTTCAAAATATATATATATGCTTAAAACATGCTAAAAATCGATATTTTGAATGTCCAAAGTTGATATGTGCATGCATCTTCTGTACCCATTTATATCTCAAATTCAGGATCAAAACACCCGAAAAATCGATATTTTGGTATCCCAGAAGTGATCTGTACATGCCTACTTAGTGCTAGAATATTTTCAAAATATAGGCCCAAAACATGCTAAAAATCGATATTTTAGGTGCCCAAAGTCGATATCTCAAATTCAGGCCCAAAACACCCGAAAATGCGATATTTTGGGGTCCCAGAAGCGAACTGTACATGCCTACTCCGTGTTAGAGTATTTTCAAAATACAGGCCCATAACATACTGAAAATCGATCTTTTAGGTGCCAAAAAGTCTATATGTGCATGCATCATCTGTACCCGTTTATACCTCAAATTCAGGCTCCAAACACCCGAAAATTCGAAATTTTGGGGTCCCAGAAGCGATCTGTACATGCCTACTCAGATACAGGCCCAAAACATGCTGAAAATCGATATTTTAGGTGCCCAAAGTTAATATGTGTATGCATCTTCTGCACTCGTTTAAATCTCAAATTCAACCTCAAAACACCCGAAAATTCGATATTTTGGGGTCCTAAAAGCGATCTGTACATGCCTACTCAGATACAGGCCCAAAAAATGCTGAAAATCGATATTTTAGGTGCCCAAAATTAATATGTGTATGCATCTTCTGCACTCGTTTATATCTCAAATTCAACCTCAAAACACCCAAAAATTCGATATTTTTGGGTCACAGAAGCAATCTGTACATGCCTACTCAGTGCTAGAATGTTTTCAAAATATAGGCTCAAAACATGCTAAAAATAAATATTTTAGGTGTCCTAAGTCGATATGTGCATGCATCTTCTGTAACCGTTTATATCTCAAATTCAGGATCAAAACACCCGAAAATTCGGTATTTTTTTGTCCTAGAAGCGATCTGTACATGCCTACTCCTAGTTAGAATGTTTTCAAGATACAGACCCAAAACATGCTCAAAATCAATATTTTAGTAGCCCAAATGTCGATATGTTCATGCATCTTCAGTACCCGTTTATATCTCAAATTCAGGCTCAAAACACCCGAAAATTCGATATTTTGGAGTGCCAGAAGCGATCTGTACATGCCTACTCTGTGTCAGAGTATTTTCAAATATAGGCCCAAAACATGCTAAAAATCGAAATTTTAGGTGCCCAAAGTCGATATCTCAAATTCAGGCCCAAAACACCCGAAAATTCGATATTTTGGGGTCCCAGAAGCGAACTGTACATGCCTACTCCGTGTTAGAGTATTTTCAAAATACAGGCCCATAACATACTGAAAATCGATCTTTTAGGTGCCCAAAAGTCGATATGTGCATGCATCTTCTGTACCCGTTTATATCTCAAATTCAGGCTCCAAACACCCGAAAATTCGATATTTTGGGGTCCCAGAAGCGATCGGTACATGCCTATTCAGATACAGGCCCAAAACATGCTGATAATCGATATTTTAGGTGCCCAAAGTTAATATGTGTATGCATCTTCTGCACTCGTTTATATCTCAAATTCAACTTCAAAACACCCGAAAATTAGAGATTTTTGGTTCCCAGAAGCGATCTGTACATGCTTACTCCTAGTTAGAATGTTTTCAAGATACAGACCCAAAACATGCTTAAAATCGATATTTTAGTGGCCGAAAAGTCGATATGTTCATGCATCTTCAGTACCCGTTTATATCTCAAATTCAGGCTCAAAACACCCGAAAATTCGATATTTTGGAGTGCCAGAAGCGATCTGTACATGCCTACTCTGTGTTAGAGTATTTTCAAATATAGGCCCAAAACATGCTAAAAATCGAAATATTAGGTGCCCAAAGTAGATATCTCGAATTCAGGCCCAAAACACCCGAAAATTCGAAATTTTGGGGTCAGAGAAGCGATCTGTACATACCTACTCCATTTTAGAGTATTTTCAAAATACAGGCCCAAAACATACAGAAAATCGATATTTTAGGTGCCCAAAAGTCGATATGTGCATGCATCTTCTGTACCTGTTTATACCTCAAATTCAGGCTCCAAACACCTGAAAATTCGATATTTTTTGGTCCTAGAAGTGATCTGTACTTGCCTACTCCGTGTTAGAGTATTTTCAATATACAGGCCCAAAACATGCTGAAAATCGATATTTTAGGTGACCAAAGTCAATATGTGTATGCATCTTCTGCACCCGTTTATATCCCAAATTCAACCTCAAAACTCTCGAAAATTCGATATTTTTGGGGTCCCAGAAGCGAACTGTATATGCCTAGTCAGTGCAAGAATTTTTTCAAAATATAGGCTCAAAACACGCTAAAAATCGATATTTTAAGTATCCAAAGTCGATATGTGTATGCATCTTCTGTACCCGTTTATATCTCAAATTCAGGATCAAAACACCCGAAAATTCGATATTTTGGGGTCCCAGAAGTGATCTGTACATGCCTACTTAGTGCTAGAATATTTTCAAAATATAGGCCCAAAACATGCTAAAAATCGATATTTTAGGTGCCCAAAGTCGATATCTCAAATTCAGGCCCAAAACACCCGAAAATTCGAAATTTTGGAGTCAGAGAAGCGATCTGTACATACCTACTCCGTTTTAGAGTATTTTCAAAATACAGGCCCAAAACATACAGAAAATCGATATTTTAGGTGCCCAAAAGTCGATATGTGCATGCATCTTCTGTACCTGTTTATACCTCAAATTCAGGCTCCAAACACCTGAAAATTCGATATTTTTTGGTCCTAGAAGTAATCTGTACTTGCCTACTCTGTGTGAGAGTATTTTCAAAATACAGGCCCAAAACATGCTGAAAATCGATATTTTAGGTGACCAAAGTCAATATGTGTATGCATCTTCTGCACCCGTTTATATCCCAAATTCAACCTCAAAACTCACGAAAATTCGATATTTTTGGGGTCCCAGAAGCGAACTGTATATGCCTAGTCAGTGCAAGAATGTTTTCAAAATATAGGCTCAAAACACGCTAAAAATCGATATTTTAAGTATCCAAAGTCGATATGTGCATGCATCTTCTGTACCCGTTTATATCTCAAATTTAGGATCAAAACACCCGAAAATTCGATATTTTGGGGTCCCAGAAGTGATCTGTACATGCCTACTTAGTGCTAGAATATTTTCAAAATATAGGCCCAAAACATGCTAAAAATCGATATTTTAGGTGCCCAAAGTCGATATCACAAATTCAGGCCCAAAACACCCGAAAATTCGATATTTTGGGGTCCCAGAAGCGAACTGTACATGCCTACTCCGTGTTAGAGTATTTTCAAAATACAGGCCCATATCATACTGAAAATCGATCTTTTAAGTGCCCAAAAGTCGATATGTGCATGCATCTTCTGTACCCGTTTATATCTCAAACTCAGGCTACAAACACCCGAAAATTCGATATTTTGGGGTCCCAGAAGCGATCTGTACATGCCTACTCAGATACAGGCCCAAAACATGCTGAAAATCGATATTTTAGGTGCCCAAAGTTAATATGTGTATGCATCTTCTGTACCTGTTTATACCTCAAATTCAGGCTCCAAACACCTGAAAATTTGATATTTTTTGGTCCTAGAAGTGATATGTACTTGCCTACTCTGTGTGAGAGTATTTTCAAAATACAGGTCCAAAACATGCTGAAAATCGATATTTTAGGTGACCAAAGTCAATATGTGTATGCATCTTCTGCACTCGTTTATATCTCAAATTCAACCTCAAAACACCCGAAAATTCGATATTTTTGGATCCCAGAAGCGATCTGTGAATGCCTACTCAGTGCTAAAATGTTTTCAAAATATAGTCTCAAAACATGCTAAAAATAGATATTTTAAGTGTCCAAAGTCGATATGTGCATGCATCTTCTGTACCCGTTTATATCTCAAATTCAACCTCAAAACACCCGAAAATTCGATATTTTTGGGTCCCACAAGCAATCTGTACATGCCTACTCAGTGCTAGAATGTTTTCAAAATATAGGCTCAAAACATGCTAAAAATAAATATTTTTAGTGTCCTAAGTCGATATGTGCATGCATCTTCTGTACCCGTTTATATCTCAAATTCAGGATCAAAACACCCAAAAATACGGTATTTTTTTGTCCTAGAAGCGATCTGTAAATGTAAAGTTAAAATGTTTTCAAGATACAGACCAAAAACATGCTCAAAATCGATATTTTAGTGGCCCAAAAGTCGATATGTTCATGCATCTTCAGTAGCCGTTTATATCTCAAATTCAGGCTCAAAACACCCAAAAATTCGATATTTTTGAGTGCAAGAAGCGATCTGTACATGCCTACTCTGTGTCAGAGTATTTTCAAATATAGGCCCAAAACATGCTAAAAATCGAAATTTTAGGTGCCCAAAGTCGATATCTCAAATTCATGCCCAAAACACCCAAAAATTCGATATTTTGGGGTCCCAGAAGCGAACTGTACATGCCTACTCCGTGTTAGAGTATTTTCAAAATACAGGCCCATAACATACTGAAAATCGATCTTTTAGGTGCCCAAAAGTCGATATGTGCATGCATCTTCTGTACGCGTTTATATCTCAAATTCAGGCTCCAAACACCCGAAAATTTGATATTTTGGGGTCCCAGAAGCGATCGGTACATGCCTATTCAGATACAGGCCCAAAACATGCTGAAAATCGATATTTTAGATGCCCAAAGTTAATATGTGTATGCATCTTCTGCACTCGTTTATATCTCAATTTCAACTTCAAAACACCCGAAAATTAGAGATTTTTGGTTCCCAGAAGCGATCTGTGAATGCCTACTCAGTGCTAGAATGTTTTCAAAATATAGGCTCAAAACATGCTTAAAATCGATATTTTAAGTGTCCAAAGTGCTAGCATCTTCTGTACCCGTTTATATCTCAAATTCAACATCAAAACACCCGAAAATTCGATATTTTTGGATCCCAGAAGCGATCTGTGAATGCCTACTCCGTGTTAGAGTATTTTCAAAATACAGGCCCAAAACATGCTGAAAATCGATAGTTTAGGTGACCAAAGTCAATATGTGTATGCATCTTCTGTACCCGTTTATATCCCAAATTCAACCTCAAAACACCCGAAAATTCGATATTTTTTGGGTCCCAGAAGCGAACTGTACATGCCTACTCAGTGCTAGAATGTTTTCAAAATATAGGCTCAAAACATGCTAAAAATCGATATTTTAAGTGTCCAAAGTCGATATCTGCATGCATCTTCTGTACCCGTTTATATTTCAAATTCAGGATCAAAACTCCCGAAAATTCGATATTTTGGGGTCCCAGAAGTGATCTGTACATGCCTACTCAGTGCTAGAATGTTTTCAAAATATAGGCTCAAAACATGCTAAAAATTGATATTTTAGGTGCCTAAAGTCGATATCTCAAATTCAGGCCCAAAACACCTGAAAATTCGATATTTTGGGGTACCAGAAGCGAACTGTACATGCCTACTCCGTGTTAGAGTATTTTCAAAATACAGGCCCATAACATACTGAAAATCGATCTTTTAGGTGAACAAAAGTCGATATGTGGATGCATCTTCTGTACCCGTTTATATCTCAAATTCAGGCTCCAAACACCCGAAAATTCGATATTTTGGGGTCCCAAAAGCGATCTGTACATGCCTACTCAGATACAGGCCCAAAACATGCTGAAAATCGATATTTTAGGTGCCCAAAGTTAATATGTGTATGCATCTTCTGCACTCGTTTATATCTCAAATTCAACCTCAAAACACCCGAAAATTCGATATTTTTGGGTCCCAGAAGCGATCTGCACATGACTACTCAGTGCTAGAATGTTTTCAAAATATAGGCTCAAAACATGCTAAAAATCGATATTTTAAGTGTCCAAAGTCGATATGTGCATGCATCTTCTGTACCCGTTTATATCTCAAATTCAGGATCAAAACACCCGAAAATTCGATATTTTGGGGTCCCAGAAGTGATCTGTACATGCCTACTTAGTGCTAGAATATTTTCAAAATATTGGCCCAAAACATGCTAAAAATCGATATTTTATGTGCCCAAAGTCGATATCTCAAATTCAGGTGCAAAACACCAGAAAATTCGATATTTTGGAGTCCCAGAAGCGAACTGTACATGCCTACTCCGTGTTAGAGTATTTTCAAAATACAGGCCCATAACATACTGAAAATCGATCTTTTAGGTGCCCAAAAGTCGATATGTGCATGCATCTTCTGTACCCGTTTATATCTCAAATTCAGGCTCCAAACACCCGAAAATTTGATATATTGGGGTCCCAGAAGCGATCTGTACATGCCTATTCAGATACAGACCCAAAACATGCTGAAAATCGATATTTTAGGTGCCCAAAGTTAATATGTGTATGCATCTTCTGCACTCGTTTATATCTCATATTCAACCTCAAAACACCCGAAAATTAGATATTTTTGGTTCCCAGAAGCGATCTGTACATGCCTTCTCAGTGCTAGAATTTTTTCAAAATATAGGCTCAAAACATGCTAAAAATCGATATTTTAGGTGCCAAAAGTCGATATCTAAAATTCAGGCCCAAAACACCCGAAAATTTGATATTTTGAGGTCCCAGAAGCAATCTGTACTTGCCTACTCCGTGTTATAGTATTTTCAAAATACAGGCCCAAAACATGCTGAAAATCGATATTGTAGGTGACCAAAGTCAATATGTGTATGCATCTTCTGCACCCGTTTCTATCCCAAATTCAACCTCAAAAAACCCGAACATTCGTTATTTTTGGGTCCTAGAAGCGATCTGTACATGCCTACTCTTAGTTAGAATGTTTTCAAGATACAGACACAAAACATGCTCAAAATCGATATTTTAATGGCCCAAAAGTCGATATGTGCATGCATCTTCTGTACCCGTTTATATCTCAAATTTAGGCCCAAAACACCCGAAAATTCGATATTTTGGGGTCCCAGAAGCGATCTGTACCTGCCTACTCCGTGTTAGAGTATTTTCAAAATACAGGCCCATAACATGCTGAAAATCGATATTTTAGGTGACCAAAGTCAATATGTGTATGCATCTTCTGTACCAGTTTATATCCCAAATTCAATCTCAAAACTCCCGAAAATTCGATATTTTTGGGGTCCCAGAAGCGATCTGTACATGCCTACTCAGTGCTAGAATGTTTTCAAAATATAGGCCCATATCATACTGAAAATCGATCTTTTAGGTGCCCAAAAGTCGATATGTGCATGCATCTTCTGTACCCGTTTATATCTCAAATTCAGGCTCCAAACACCCGAAAATTTGATATTTTGGGGTCCCAGAAACGATATGTACATGCCTAATCAGATAATGGCCCAAAACATGCTGAAAATCGATATTTTAGGTGCCCAAAGTTAATATGTGTATGCATCTTCTGCACCCGTTTATATCCCAAATTCAACCTCAAAATACCCGAAAATTCGATATCTTTTGGGCCCCAGAAGCGATCTGTACATTCCTACTCAGTGCTAGAAAGTTTTCAAAATATAGGCTCAAAACATGCTAAAAATCGATATTTTAGGTGCCCAAAGTCGATATCTCAAATTCAGGCCCAAAACACCCGAAAATTCGATATTTTAGGGTCCCAGAAGCGATCTGTACATGCCTACTCCGTGTTAGAGTATTTTCAATATACAGGCCCAAAACATACTGAAAATCGATCTTTTAGGTGCCCAAAAGTCGATATGTGGATGTATCTTCTGTACCCGTTTATATCTCAAATTCAGGCTCCTAACACCCAAACATTCGATATTTTGGGGTCCCAGAAGCGATCTGTACTTGCCTACTCCATGTTAGAGTATTTTCAAAATACAGGCCCAAAACATGCTGAAAATCGATATTTTAGGTGACCAAAGTAGAGATGTGCATGCATCTTCTGTACCCGTTTATATCTCAAATTCAGGCTCAAAACAACCAAAATTCGATATTTTGGGGTCTAAGAAGTGACCTGTACATGCCTACTTAGTGCTAGAATATTTTTAAAATATAGGCCCAAAACATGCTAAAATCGATATTTTAGGTGCCCAAAGTCGATATCTCAAATTCAGGCCCAAAACACCCGAAAATTCGATATTTTGGGGTCCCAGAAGCGAACTGTACATGCCTACACCGTGTTAGAGTATTTTAAAAATACCGGCCCAAAACATATTGAAAATCGATCTTTTAGGTGCCCAAAAGTCGATATGTGCATGCATCTTCTGTACCCGTTTATATCTCAAATTCGGGCTCGAAACACCCGAAAATTCGGTATTTTGGGGTCCCAGAAGCGATCTGTACTTGCATACTCCGTGTTAGAGTATTTTCAAAATACAGGCCCAAAACATTCTGAAAATCGATATTTTAGGTGCCCAAAGTCGATATATCAAATTCAGGCCCGAAACACCCGAAAATTCGGTATTTTTGGGTCTTAGAAGCGATCTGTACATTCCTACTCCTTGTTAGAATGTTTTCAAGATACAGACCCAAAACATGCTCAAAATCGATATTTTAAGTGCCCAAAAGTCGATATGTGCATGAATCTTCAGGACCTGTTTATATCTCAAATTCAGGCTCAAAACACCCGAAAATTCTATATTTTTGGGTCCCAGAAGCGATCTGTACATGCCTACTCCGTGTTAGAGTATTTTCAAAATACAGGCCCAAAACATGCTGAAAATCGATATTTTAGGTGCCCAAAGTCAACATGTGCATGCATTTTCTGTACCCGTTTATATCTCAAATTCAGGCTTAAAAAACACCCGAAAATTCCATATTTCGGGGTCCCAGAAGCGATCTGTAAATGCCTACTCAGTGCTAGAATGTCTTCAAAATATAGGTCCAAAACATGCTAGAAATCGATATTTTAGGTGCCCAAAGTCGATATCTCAAATTCAGTCCTTAAACACCCGAAAATTCGATATTTTAGGGTCCTAGAAGCGATCTGTACATACCTACTCCGTGTTATAGTATTTATAAAATACAGGTCCAAAACATACAAATAATCGATATTTTAGGTGCCCAAAAGTCGATATGTGCATGCATCTTCTGTACCCGTTTATATCTCAAATTCAGGCTCCAAACACCCGAAAATTCGATATTTTGGGGTCCCAGAAGTGATCTGTACTTGCCTACTCCGTGTTAGAGTATTTTCAAAATACAGGCCCAAAACATGCTGAAAATCGATATTTTAGGTGACCAAAGTCAATATGTGTATGCATCTACTGCACCCGTTTATATCCCAAATTCAACCTCAAAACCCTCGAAAATTCGATAATTATTTGGTTCCAGAAGCGATCCGTACATGCCTACTCAGTGCTAGAATTTTTTCAAAATATAGGCTCAAAACATGCTAAAAATCGATATTTTAAGTGTCCAAAGTCGATATGTGAATACATCTTCTGGACCCGTTTATATCTCAAATTCAGGCTCAAAACACCCGAAAATTCGATATTTTGGGGTCCCAGAAGTGATCTGTACATGCCTACTTAGTTCTAGAATATTTTCAAAATATAGGCCCAAAACATGCTAAAAATCGATAATTAAGGTGCCCAAAGTCGATATCTCAAATTCAGGCCCAAAACGCACGAAAACCCGATATTTTGGGGACCCAGAAGCGATCTGTACATGCCTACTCCGTATTAGAGTTTTTTCAATATACAGGCCCAAAACATACTGAAAATCGATCTTTTAGTTGCCCAAAAGTCGATATGTGGATGCATCTTCTGTACCCGTTTATATCTCAAATTCAGTCTCCAAACACCCGAAAATTCGATATTTTGGGGTCCCAGAAGCGATCTGTACTTGACTACTCCGTGTTAGAGTATTTTCAAAATACAGGCCCAAAACATGCTGAAAATCGATATTTTAGGTGACCAAAGTAGAGATGTGCATGCATCTTCTGTACCCGTTTATATCTCAAATTCTGGCTCAAAATACCCGAAAATTAGATATTTTGGGGTCCCAGATGTGAGCTGTACATGCCTACTTAGTGCTAGAATATTTTCAAAATATAGGCCCAAAACATGCGAAAAATCGATATTTTAGGTGCCCAAAGTCGATATCTCAAATTCAGGCCCAAAACACCCGAAAATTCGATATTTTGGGGCCCCAGAAGCGAATTGTACATGCCTACTCCGTGTTAGAGTATTTTCAAAATACAGGCCCAAAACATACTGAAAATCGATCTTTTAGGTGCCCAAAAGACGATAATGCATGAATCTTCTGTACCCGTTTATATCTCAAATTCAGGCTCAAAACACCCGAAAATTCGGTATTTTGGGGTCCCAGAAGCGATCTGTACATGCCTACTCAGTGCTAGATTGTTTTTAAAATATAGGCCCAAAACATGCGAAAAATCGATATTTTAGGTGCCCAAAGTCGATATCTCAAATTCAGTCCTTAAACACACGAAAATTCGATATTTTGGGGTCCTAGAAGCGATCTGTACATACCTACTCCGTGTTAGAGTATTTATAAAATACAGGTCCAAAACATACAGATAATCGATATTTTAGGTGCCCAAAAGTCGATATGTGCATGCATCTTCTGTACCCGTTTATATCTCAAATTCAGGCTCCAAACACCCGAAAATTCGATATTTCGGGGTCCCAGAAGTGATCTGTACTTGCCTACTCCGTGTTAGAGTATTTTCAAAATACAGGCCCAAAACATGCTGAAAATCGATATTTTAGGTGACCAAAGTCAATATGTGTATGCATCTACTGCACCCGTTTATATCCCAAATTCAACCTCAAAACCCTCGAAAATTCGATAATTATTTGGTTCCAGAAGCGACCCGTACATGCCTACTCAGTGCTAGAATTTTTTCAAAATATAGGCTCAAAACATGCTAAAAATCGATATTTTAAGTGTCCAAAGTCGATATGTGAATGCATCTTCTGGACCCGTTTATATCTCAAATTCAGGCTCAAAACACCCGAAAATTCGATATTTTGGGGTCCCAGAAGTGATCTGTACATGCCTACTTAGTTCTAGAATATTTTCAAAATATAGGCCCAAAACATGCTAAAAATCGATAATTAAGGTGCCCAAAGTCGATATCTCAAATTCAGGCCCAAAACGCAAGAAAACCCGATATTTTGGGGTCCCAGAAGCGATCTGTACATGCCTACTACGTATTAGAGTTTTTTCAATATACAGGCCAAAAACATACTGAAAATCGATCTTTTAGTTGCCCAAAAGTCGATATGTGGATGCATCTTCTGTACCAGTTTATATCTCAAATTCAGTCTCCAAACACCCGAAAATTCGATATTTTGGGGTCCAAGAAGCGATTTGTACTTGCCTACTCCTTGTTAGAGTATTTTCAAAATACACGCCCAAAACATGCTGAAAATCGATATTTTAGGTGACAATAGTAGAGATGTGCATGCATCTTCTGTACTCGTTTATATCTCAAATTCTGGCTCAAAACACCCGAAAATTCGATATTTTGGGGTCCCAGATGTGAGCTGTACATGCCTACTTAGTGCTAGAATATTTTCAAAATATAGGCCCAAAACATGCGAAAAATCGATATTTTAGGTGCCCAAAGTCGATATCTCAAATTCAGGCCCAAAACACCCGAAAATTCGATATTTTGGGGTCCCAGAAGCGAATTGTACATGCCTACTCCGTGTTAGAGTATTTTCAAAATACAGGCCCAAAACATACTGAAAATCGATCTTTTAGGTGCCCAAAAGACGATATGTGCATGAATCTTCTGTACCCGTTTATATCTCAAATTCAGGCTCAAAACACCCGAAAATTCGGTATTTTGGGGTCCCAGAAGCGATCTGTACATGCATACTCAGTGCTAGATTGTTTTTAAAATATAGGCCCAAAACATGCGAAAAATCGATATTTTAGGTGCCCAAAGTCGATATCTCAAATTCAGGCCCAAAACACCCGAAAATTCGATATTTTGGGGTCCCAGAAGCGAACTGTACATGCCTACTCCGTGTTAGAGTATTTTCAAATTACAGGCCCAAAACATACTGAAAATCGATCTTTTAGGTGCCCAAAAGTCGATTTGTGCATGCATCTTTTGCACCCGTTTATATCCCAAATTCAACCTCAAAACACCCGAAAATTCGATATTTTTTGGTCCCAGAAGCGATCAGTACATGCCTACTCAGTGCTAGAATGTTTTCAAATTATAGGCTCAAAACATGCAAAAAATCGATATTTTAAGTTTCCAAAGTCGATATGTGCATGCATCTTCTGTACCCGTTTATATCTCAAATTCAGGCTCAAAACACCCAAAAATTCGATATTTTGGGGTCCAAGAAGTGATCTGTACATGCCTACTTAGTGCTAGAATATTTTCAAAATATAGGCCCAAAACATGCTAAAAATCGATATTTTAGGTGCCCAAAGTCGATATTAAAATTGAGGCCCAAAACACACGAAAATTCGATATTTTGGGGTCCCAGAATCGATCTGTACATGCCTACTCCGTGTTAGAGTATTTTCAATATACAGGCCCAAAACATGCTGAAAATCGATATTTTAGGTGACAATAGTAGAGATGTGCATGCATCTTCTGTACTCGTTTATATCTCAAATTCTGGCTCAAAACACCCGAAAATTCGATATTTTGGGGTCCCAGATGTGAGCTGTACATGCCTACTTAGTGCTAGAATATTTTCAAAATATAGGCCCAAAACATGCGAAAAATCGATATTTTAGGTGCCCAAAGTCGATATCTCAAATTCAGGCCCAAAACACCCGAAAATTCGATATTTTGGGGTCCCAGAAGCGAATTGTACATGCCTACTCCGTGTTAGAGTATTTTCAAAATACAGGCCCAAAACATACTGAAAATCGATCCTTTAGGTGCCCAAAAGACGATATGTGCATGAATCTTCTGTACCCGTTTATATCTCAAATTCAGGCTCAAAACACCCGAAAATTCGGTATTTTGGGGTCCCAGAAGCGATCTGTACATGCATACTCAGTGCTAGATTGTTTTTAAAATATAGGCCCAAAACATGCGAAAAATCGATATTTTAGGTGCCCAAAGTCGATATCTCAAATTCAGGCCCAAAACACCCGAAAATTCGATATTTTGGGGTCCCAGAAGCGAACTGTACATGCCTACTCCGTGTTAGAGTATTTTCAAATTACAGGCCCAAAACATACTGAAAATCGATCTTTTAGGTGCCCAAAAGTCGATTTGTGCATGCATCTTTTGCACCCGTTTATATCCCAAATTCAACCTCAAAACACCCGAAAATTCGATATTTTTTGGTCCCAGAAGCGATCAGTACATGCCTACTCAGTGCTAGAATGTTTTCAAATTATAGGCTCAAAACATGCAAAAAATCGATATTTTAAGTTTCCAAAGTCGATATGTGCATGCATCTTCTGTACCCGTTTATATCTCAAATTCAGGCTCAAAACACCCAAAAATTCGATATTTTGGGGTCCAAGAAGTGATCTGTACATGTCTACTTAGTGCTAGAATATTTTCAAAATATAGGCCCAAAACATGCTAAAAATCGATATTTTAGGTGCCCAAAGTCGATATTAAAATTGAGGCCCAAAACACACGAAAATTCGATATTTTGGGGTCCCAGAATCGATCTGTACATGCCTACTCCGTGTTAGAGTATTTTCAATATACAGGCCCAAAACATACTGAAAATCGATCTTTTTGGTGCCCAAAAGTCGATATGTGAATGCATCTTCTGTACCCGTTTATATCTCAAATTCAGGCTCCAAACACCCGAAAATTCGATATTTTGGGGTCCCAGAAGCGATCTGTACGTGCATACTCCGTGTTAGAGTATTTTCAAAATACAGGCCCAAAACATTCTGAAAATCGATATTTTAGGTGCCCAAAGTCGATATCTCAAATTCTGGCCCAAAACACCCGAAAATTCGATATTTTGGGGTCCCAGAAGCGAACTGTACATGCCCACTCCGTGTTAGAGTATTTTCAAAATATAAGCCCAATACATACTGAAAATCGATCTTTTAGGTGCCCAAAAGTCGATATTTGCATGCATCTTCTGTACCCGTTTATATCCCAAATTCAGGCTCCAAACACCCGAAAATTCGATATTTTGTGGTCCCAGAAGCGATCTGTACATGCCTACTCAGATACACGCCCAAAACATGCTGAAAATCGATATTTTAGGTGACCAAAGTAGAGATGTGGATGCATCTTCTGTACCCGTTTATATCTCAAATTCAGGCTCAAAACACCCGAAAATTCGATATTTTGGGGTCCCAGAAGTGATCTGTACATGCCTACTTAGTGCTAGAATATTTTCAAAATATAGGCCCAAAACATGCTAAAAATCGATATTTTAGGTGCCCAAAGTCGATATCTCAAATTCAGGCCCAAAACACCAGAAAATTCGATATTTTGGGGTCCCAGAAGCGATCTGTACATGCCTACTCCGTGTTAGAGTATTTTCAAATTACAGGCCGAAAACATACCGAAAATCGATCTTTTAGGTGCCCAAAAGTCGATATGTGCATGCATCTTCTGTACCCGTTGATATCTCAAATTCAGGCTCAAAACACCCGAAAATTCGGTATTTTGGGGTCCCAGAAGCGATCTGTACATACTTACTCCGTGTTAGAGTATTATCATAATACAGGCCCAAAACATGCTGAAAATCGATATTTTAGGTGCCCAAAGTCAATATGTGCATGCATTTTCTGTACCCGTTTATATCTCAAATTCAGGCTCCAAACGCCCGAAAATTCGATATTTTGTGGTCCAAGAAGCGATCTGTACATACCTACTCCGTGTTAGAGTATTTTCAAAATACAGGCCCAAAACATACTAAAAATCGATCTTTTAGGTGACCAAAAGTCGATATGTGCATGCATCTTCTGTACCCGTTTATATCTCAAATTCAGGCTCAAAACACTCGAAAAATCGGTATTTTGGGGTCCCAGAAGCGATCTGTACATGCCTACTCAGTGCTAGAATGTTTTTAAAAATATAGGCCCAAAACATGCTAAAAGTCGATATTTTAGGTGCCCAAAGTCGATATCTCAAATTCAGGCCCAAAACACCCGAAAACCCGATATTTTGGGGTCCCAGAAGCGATCTGTACATGCCTACTCCGTATTAGAGTATTTTCAATATACAGGCCCAAAACATACTGATAATCGATCTTTTAGGTGCCCAAAAGTCGATATGTGGATGCATCTTCTGTACCCGTTTATATCTCAAATTCAGGCTCCAAACACCCGAAAATTCAATATTTTGGGGTCCCAGAAGCGATCTGTACTTGCATACTCCGTGTTAGAGTATTTTCAAAATACAGGCCCAAAACATTCTGAAAATCGATATTTTAGGTGCCCAAAGTCGATATATAAAATTCAGGCCCGAAACACCCGAAAATTCGATATTTTTTGGTCCCAGAAGCGATCAGTACATGCCTACTCAGTGCTAGAATGTTTTCAAATTATAGGCTCAAAACATGCAAAAAATCGATATTTAAAGTTTCCAAAGTCGATATGTGCATGCATCTTCTGTACCCGTTTATATCTCAAATTCAGGCTCAAAACACCCAAAAATTCGATATTTTGGGGTCCAAGAAGTGATCTGTACATGCCTACTTAGTGCTAGAATATTTTCAAAATAAAGGCCCAAAACATGCTAAAAACGATATTTTAGGTGCCCAAAGTCGATATTAAAATTGAGGCCCAAAACACACGAAAATTCGATATTTTGGGGTCCCAGAATCGATCTGTACATGCCTACTCCGTGTTAGAGTATTTTCAATATACAGGCCCAAAACATACTGAAAATCGATCTTTTTGGTGCCCAAAAGTCGATATGTGAATGCATCTTCTGTACCCGTTTATATCTCAAATTCAGGCTCCAAACACCCGAAAATTCGATATTTTGGGGTCCCAGAAGCGATCTGTACGTGCATACTCCGTGTTAGAGTATTTTCAAAATACAGGCCCAAAACATTCTGAAAATCGATATTTTAGGTGCCCAAAGTCGATATATCAAATTCTGGCCCAAAACACCCGAAAATTCGATATTTTGGGGTCCCAGAAGCGATCTGTACATGCCTACTCCGTGTTATAGTATTTTCAATATACAGGCCCAAAACACACAGAAAATCGATATTTTAGGTGCCGGAAGTCGATATGTGCATGCATCTTCTGTACCCGTTTATATCTCAAATTCAGGCTCCAAACACCCGAAAATTCGATATTTTGGGGTCCCAGAAGCGATCTGTACATGCCTACTCAGATACACGCCCAAAACATGCTGAAAATCGATATTTTAGGTGCCCAAAGTCGATATCTCAAATTCAGGCCCAAAAAACCCTAAAATTCGATATTTTTGGGTCCCAGAAGCGATCTGTACATGCCTACTCCTAGTTAAAATGTTTTCAAGATACAGACCAAGAACATGCTCAAAATCGATATTTTAGGTGCCCAAAAGTCGATATGTGCATGCATCTTCTGTACCCGTTTATATCTCAAATTCAGGCTCCAAACACCCGAAAATTCGATATTTTGGGGTCTCAGAAGCGATCTGTACATGCCTACTTAGATACAGGCCCAAAACATGCTGAAAATCGAAATTTTTGGTACCCAAAGTTAATATGTGTATGCATCTTCTGCACTCGTTTATATCTCAAATTCAACCTCAAAACACCCGAAAATTCGATATTTTTGGGTCCCAGAAGCGATCTGCACATGCCTACTCAGTGCTAGAATGTTTTCAAAATATATGCTCAAAACATGCTCAAAATCGATATTTTAAGTGCCCAAAAGTCGATATGTGCATGCATCATCAGTACCTGTTTATATCTCAAATTCAGGCTCAAAACACCCGAAAATTCTATATTTTTGGGTCCCAGAAGCGATCTGTACTTGCCTACTCCGTGTTAGAGTATTTTCAAAATACACGCCCAAAACATGCTGAAAATCGATATTTTAGGTGACCAAAGTAGAGATGTGGATGCATCTTCTGTACCCGTTTATATCTCAAATTCAGGCTCAAAACACCCGAAAATTCGATATTTTGGGGTCCCAGAAGTGATCTGTACATGCCTACTTAGTGCTAGAATATTTTCAAAATATAGGCCCAAAACATGCTAAAAATCGATATTTTAGGTGCCCAAAGTCGATATCTCAAATTCAGGCCCAAAACACCCGAAAATTCGATATTTTGGGGTCCCAGAAGCGATCTGTACATGCCTACTCCGTGTTAGAGTATTTTCAAATTACAGGCCGAAAACATACCGAAAATCGATCTTTTAGGTGCCCAAAAGTCGATATGTGCATGCATCTTCTGTACCCGTTGATATCTCAAATTCAGACTCAAAACACCCGAAAATTCGGTATTTTGGGGTCCCAGAAGCGATCTGTACATACTTACTCCGTGTTAGAGTATTTTCAAAATACAGGCCCAAAACATGCTGAAAATCGATATATTAGGTGCCCAAAGTCAATATGTGCATGCATTTTCTGTACACGTTTATATCTCAAATTAAGGCTCCAAACACCCGAAAATTCGATATTTTGTGGTCCAAGAAGCGATCTGTACATACCTACTCCGTGTTAGAGTATTTTCAAAATACAGGCCCAAAACATACTAAAAATCGATCTTTTAGGTGCCTAAAAGTCGATATGTGCATGCATCTTCTGTACCCGTTTATATCTCAAATTCAGGCTCAAAACACTCGAAAAATCGGTATTTTGGGGTCCCAGAAGCGATCTGTACATGCATACTCAGTGCTAGAATGTTTTTAAAAATATAGGCCCAAAACATGCTAAAAGTCGATATTTTAGGTGCCCAAAGTCGATATCTCAAATTCAGGCCCAAAACACCCGAAAACCCGATATTTTGGGGTCCCAGAAGCGATCTGTACATGCCTACTCCGTATTAGAGTATTTTCAATATACAGGCCCAAAACATACTGATAATCGATCTTTTAGGTGCCCAAAAGTCGATATGTGGATGCATCTTCTGTACCCGTTAATATCTCAAATTCAGGCTCCAAACACCCGAAAATTCAATATTTTGGGGTCCCAGAAGCGATCTGTACTTGCATACTCCGTGTTAGAGTATTTTCAAAATACAGGCCCAAAACATTCTGAAAATCGATATTTTAGGTGCCCAAAGTCGATATATAAAATTCAGGCCCGAAACACCCGAAAATTCGATATTTTGGGGTCCCAGAAGCGAACTGTACATGCCTACTCAGATACAGGCCCAAAACATGCTGAAAATCGATATTTTAGGTGCCCAAAGTCAATATGTGTATGCATCTTCTGCACTCGTTTATATCTCAAATTCAACCTCAAAACACCCGAAAATTCGATATTTTTGGGTCCCAGAAGCGATCTGTACATGCCTACTCAGTGCTAGAATGTTTTCAATATATAGGCTCAAAACATGCTAAAAATCGATATTATAAGTGTCCAAAGTCGATATGTGCATGCATCTCTGTACCCGTTTATATCTCAAATTCAGGTTCAAAACACCCGAAAATTCGGTATTTTTGGGTCCTAGAAGCGATCTGTACATGCCTACTCCTAGTTAGAATGTTTTCAAAATACAGACCCAAAACATGCTCAAAATCGATATTTTAGGAGCCCAAAAGTCGATATGTGCATGCATCTTCTGTACCCGTTTATATCTCAAATTCAGGCTCAAAACACCCGAAAATTCGGTATTTTTGGGTCCCAGAAGCGATTTGTACATGCCTACTCAGTGCCAGATTATTTTCAAAATATAGGCCCAAAACATGCTAAAAATCGATATTTTAAGTGCCCAAAGTCGATATCTCAAATTCAGGCCAAAAACACCTGAAATCTCGATAATTTGGGATCCCAGAAGCGATCTGTACATGCCTACTCCGTGTTAAAGCATTTTCAAAATACAGGCCCAAAGCATGCTGAAAATCGCTAGTTTAGGTGCCCAAAGTCAATATGTGCATGCATCTTCTGCACCCGTTTATATAAAATATTCAACCTCAAAACACCCGAAAATTCGATATTTTTGGGTCCCAGAAGCGATCTGTACATGCCTACTCAGTGTTATAGTATTTTTAATATACAGGCCCAAAACATACAGAAAATCGATATTTTATGTCCCGAAAAGTCGATATGTGCATGCATCTTCTGTACCCGTTTATATCTCAAATTCAGGCTCCAAACACCGGAAAATTCGATATTTTGGGGTCCCAGAAGCGATCTGAACATGCCTACTCAGATACAGGCCAAAAACATGCTCAAAATCGATATTTTAGGTGCCCAAAAGTCGATATGTGCATGCATCTTCAGTACATGTTTATATCTCAAATTCAGGCTCAAAACACCCAAAAATTCGGTATTTTTGGGTCCTAAAAGCGATCTGTACATACCTACTCCGTGTTAGAGTATTTTCAATATACAGGCCAAAAACATGCTGAAAATCGATATTTTAGGTGTGCAAAGTTAATATGTGTATGCATCTTTTGCACTCGTTTATATCTCAAATTCAACCTCAGAACACCCGAAAATTCGATATTTTTGGGTCCCAGAAGCGATCTGCACATGCCTAGTCAGTGCTAGAATGTTTTCAAATTATAGGCTCAAAACATGCCAAAAATCAATATTTTAAATGTCCAAAGTCGGTGTGTGCATGCATCTTCTGTACCCGTTTATATCTCAAATTCAGGCTCAAAACACCCGAAAATTCGGTATTTTTGGGTCTTAGAAGCGATCTCTACATTCTTACTCCTAGTTAGAATGTTTTCAAGATACAGACCCAAAACATGCTCAAAATCGATATTTTAAGTGCCCAAAAGTCGATATGTGCATGCATCTTCAGTACATGTTTATATCTCAAATTCAGGCTCAAAACACCCAAAAATTCGGTATTTTTGGGTCCTAAAAGCGATCTGTACATTCCTACTCAGTGCTAGAATATTTTCAAAATATAGGCCAAAACATGCTAAAAATCGATATTTTTGGTGCCCAAAGTCGATATCTCAAATTCAGGCCCAAAACACCCGAAAATTCGATATTTTGGGTCCCAGAAGCGATCTGTTAGAGTATTTTCAATATACAGGCCCAAAACATACTGAAAATCGATCTTTTAGGTGCCCAAAAGTCGATATGTGGATGCTTCTGTACCCGTTTATATCTCAAATTCAGGCTCCAAACACCCGAAAATTGTATATTTTGGGGGCCCAGAAGTGATCTGTACATGCCTACTCAGATACAGACCCAAAACATGCTCAAAATGGATATTTTAGGTGCCCAAAAGTCGATATGTGCATGCATCTTCTGTATCCGTTTATATCTCAAATTAAGGCTCAAAACACCCGAAAATTCGATATTTTGGGGTCTCAAAAGCGATCTGTACATGCCTACTCAGTGCTAGAATATTTTTAAAATATAGGCCCAAAACATGCTAAAAATCGATATTTTAGGTGCCCAATGTCGATATCTTAAATTCAGGCCCAAAACACCTGAAAATTCGATATTTTGGGGTCCCAGAAGCGATCTGTCAGAGTATTTTCAATATACAGGCCCAAAACATACTGAAAATCTATCTTTTAGGTGCTTAAAAGTCGATATGTGGATGCTTCTGTACCCGTTTATATCTCAAATTCAGGCTCCAAACACAAGAAAATTCGATATTTTGGGGTACCAGAAGCGATCTATACTTGCCTACTCCGTAATAGAATATTTTCAATATACAGGCCCAAAACATGCTGAAAATCGATATTTTAAGTGACCAAAGTCAATATGTGTATGCATCTTCTGTACCCGTTTATATCTCAAATTCAGGCATCAAAACACCCGAAAATTCGATATTTTGGGGTCCCAGAAGCGATCTGTACATGACTAATCAGTGCTAGAATATTTTCAATATATAGGCCCAAAACATGCTAAAAATCGATATTTTAGGTGCCCAAAGTCGATATCTCAAATTCAGGTCCAAAACACCCGAAAATTCTATATTTTGTAATCCCAGAAGCGATCTGTACATGCCTACTCTGTGTTAGAGTATTTTCAAAATACGGGCCCAAAACATACAGAATATCGATATTTTAGGTGTCCAAAAGTCGATATGTGCATGCATCTTCTGTACCCGTTTATATCTCAAATTAAAGATCCAAACACCCGAAAATTCGATATTTTGGGGTCCCTGAAGCGATCTGTACATGCCTACTCAGATACAGGCCCAAAACATGCTGAAAATCGATATTTTAGGTGCCCAAAGTTAATATGTGTATGCATCTTCTGCACTCGTTTATATCTCAAATTCAACCTCAAAACACACGAAAATTCGATATTTTGGGGTCCAAGAAGTGATCTGTACATGCCTACTCAGTGCTAAAATGTTTTCAAAATATAGGCCCAAAACATGCTAAAAATCGATATTTTAAGTGTTCAAAGTCGATATGTGCATGCATCTTCTGCACTCGTTTATATCTCAAATTCAACCTCAAAACACCCGAAAATTCGATATTTTTTAGTCCCAGAAGCGATATGTACATGCCTACTTAGTGCTAGAATGTTTTCAAGATACAGATCCGTAACATGCTCAAAATCGATATTTTATGGGAACACCCCACTCCAACACCCTATCTGCGCTTCTGTTAATTTTAGAAGCAAAAGCTTTTTGCCATCGTAATTCTCGTTTGGTTTTACATATATTGACAAATTTTCATTACAATCGAGCAACAAATAATATTTTTCCTAACACTTTTAAAATTATTTTGTAAAAAATTAACAACAAAAAAACTATGTTTCAGAATTGCATAAGATTTATGTGGACTATCCTCTGATATATAGCAACACTGCTGATAACGAAAGAGTCCATTATCACTGCTATAAATGGGAAAATTCCTCGCCTGAAATTGTTGAAAATAATTTTCGCCAGAAATGTTTGGGAAAAAATTCGCCAAAACAAAAATAATCCTTTTAGATCGAAATCCAAACGACAAACTGTGCTCATATATACGTATATCACGTGTGAATCATATTCATTGACAAAACGTCAATACCTTTCGTGTTGTTTGCTTTTTTAGTGGAGAAATTTGAAAAAAAAATACAAAAAAATCACTTTGAAACTAAAATCACTAGGAAATGCTTCAGTTGGTGCTCTATACTTCCATTCTCTTTGGCTTAGCCTAGACTATAGAGCATGAAGAAGTGGCTGTGTATAGGGGTAACTATTGATTTTTGGTGATTATATTAATGCGAAATTTTTTTTAGCTTCTGCTTCTCGTTTTTTATGACGTTAAGTAGTGTGGTGTCCCCTTAAGTGCCCAAAAGTCGATATGTGCATGCATCTTCAGTACCTGTTTATATCTCAAATTCAGGCTCAAAACACCCGAAAATTCTATATTTTTGGGTCTCAGAAGCGATCTGTAAATGCCTACTCTGTGTTAGAATGTTTTCAAGATACAGACCCAAAACATGCTCAAAATCGATATTTTAAGTGCCCAAAAGTCGATATGTGCATGCATCTTCAGTACCTGTTCATATTTCAAATTCAGGCTCAAAACACCCGAAAATTCTATATTTTTGGGACCCAGAAGCGATCTGTACATGCCTACTCAGTGCTAGTATGTTTTTAAAATATAGGCTCAAAACATGCTAAAAATCGATATTTTAGGTGCCCAAAGTCGATATCTCAAATTCAGGCCCAAAACACCCGAAAATTCGATATTTTGTGGTCCCAGAAGCGATCTGTACATGCCTACTCCGTGTTAGAGTATTTTCAAAATACAGACCCAAAACATGCTAAAAATCGATATTTTAGGTGCCCAAAGTCGATATCTCAAATTCAGGCACAAAACACCCGAAAATTCGATATTTTGGAGTCCAAGAAGCGATCTGTACATGCCTACTCAGATACAGGCCCAAAACATGCTCAAAATCGATATTTTAGGTGCCCAAAAGTCGATATGTGCATGCATCTTCAGTACATGTTTATATCTCAAATTCAGACTCATAACACCCGAAAATTCGATATTTTTGGGTCCCAGAAGCGATCTGTACATGCCTACTCCGTGTTAGAGTATTTTCAAAATACAAGCCCAAAACATGCTGAAAATCGATATTTTAGGTGCCCAAAGTCAATATGTGCATGCATTTTCTGTACCCGTTTATATCTTAAATTCAGGCTCAAAACACCCAAAAATTCGATATTTTGGGGTCCCAGAAGCGATCTGTACATGCCTACTCATTGCTAGAATATTTTCAAAATATAGGCCCAAAGCATGCTAAAAAATCGATATTTTTGGTGCCTAAAGTCGATATCTGAAATTCAGGCCCAAAACACCCGAAAATTCGATATTTTGGGGTCTCAGAAGCGATCTGTACATGCCTACTCAGTGCTAGAATATTTTCAAAATATAGGCCCAAAACATGCTAAAAATCGATATTTTTGGTGCCTAAAGTCGATATCTGAAATTCAGGCCCAAAACACCCGAAAATTCTATATTTTGGGGTCCCAGAAGTGATCTGTAGATGCCTACTCAGATACAGACCCAAAACATGCTCAAAATCGATATTTTAGGTGCCTAAAAGTCGATATGTGCATGCATCTTCTGTACCCGTTTATATCTCAAATTCAGGCTCAAAACACCCGAAAATTCGATATTTTGGGGTCTCAAAAGCGATCTCATGCCTACTCAGTGCTAGAATATTTTTAAAATATAGGCCCAAAACATGCTAAAAATCGATATTTTAGGTGCCCAAAGTTGATATCTTAAATTCAGGCCCAAAACACCCGAAAATTCGATATTTTGGGGTCCCAGAAGCGATCTGTCAGAGTATTTTCAATTTACAGGCCCAAAACATACTGAAAATCGTTCTTTTAGGTGCCCAAAAGTCGATATGTGGATGCTTCTGTACCCGTTTATATCTCAAATTCAGGCTCCAAACACCCGAAAATTCGATATTTTGGGGTCCCAGAAGCGATCTGTACTTGCCTACTCCGTGATAGAATATTTTCAATATCCAGGCCCAAAACATGCTGAAAATCGATATTTCAAGTAACCAAAGTCAATATGTGTATGCATCTTCTGTACCTGTTTATATCTCAAATTCAGGCATCAAAACACCCGAAAATTCGATATTTTGGGGTCCCAGAAGCGATATGTACATGACTAATCAGTGCTAGAATATATTCAATATATAGGCCAAAAACATGCTAAAAATCGATATTTTAGGTGCCCAAAGTCGATATCTCAAATTCAGGCCCAAAACACCCGAAAATTCGATATTTTGTAATCCCAGAAGCGATCTGTACATGCCTACTCCGTGTTAGAGTATTTTCAAAATACAGGCCCAAAACATACAGAATATCGATATTTTAGGTGTCCAAAAGTCGATATGTGCATGCATCTTCTGTACCCGTTTATATCTCAAATTAAAGATCCAAACACCCGAAAATTCGATATTTTGGGGTCCAAGAAGCGATCTGTACATGCCTACTCAGATACAGGCCCAAAACATGCTGAAAATCGATATTTTAGGTGCCCAAAGTTAATATGTGTATGCATCTTCTGCACTCGTTTATATCTCAAATTCAACCTCAAAACACACGAAAATTCGATATTTTGGGGTCCCAAAAGTGATCTGTACATGCCTACTCAGTGCTAGAATGTTTTCAAAATATAGGCCCAAAACATGCTAAAAATCGATATTTTAAGTGTTCAAAGTCGATATGTGCATGCATCTTCTGCACTCGTTTATATCTCAAATTCAACCTCAAAACACCCGAAAATTCGATATTTTTGAGTCCCAAAAGCGATCTGTACATGCCTACTCAATGCTAGAATGTTTTCAAGATACAGACCCGAAACATGCTCAAATTCGATATTTTATGGGGACCTCACACTCCAACACCCTATCTGCGCTCCTGTTAATTTTAGAAGCAAAAGCTTTTTGCCATCGTAATTCTCGTTTGGTTTTACATATATTGACAAATTTTCATTACAATCGAGCAACAAATAATATTTTTCCTAACACTTTTAAAATTATTTTGTAAAAAATTAACAACAACAAAACTATGTTTCAGAATTGCATAAGATTTATGTGGACTATCCTCTGATATATAGCAACACTTCTGATGACGAAAGAGTCCATCATCACTGCTATAAATGGGAAAATTCCTCGCCTGAAATTGTTGAAAAAAATTTTCGCCAGAAATGTTTGGGAAAAAATTCGCCAAAACAAAAATAATCCTTTTAGATCGAAATCCAAACGACAAACTGTGCTCATATATACGTATATCACGTGTGAATCATATTCATTGACAAAACGTCAATACCTTTCGTGTTGTTTGCTTTTTTATTGGAGAAATTTGAAAAAAAAATACAAAAAAATCACTTTGAAACTAAAATCACTAGGAAATGCTTCAGTTGGTGCTCTATACTTCCATTCTCTTCGGCTTGGCCTAGACTATAGAGCATGAAGAAGTGGCTGTATATAGGGGTAACTATTGATTTTTGGTGATAATTTTAATGCGAAAATTTTATTAGCTTCTGCTTCTCGTTTTTTATGACGTTAAGTAGTGTGGTGTCCCCTTAAGTGCCCAAAAGTCGATATGTGCATGCATCTTCAGTACCTGTTTATATCTCAAATTCAGGCTCAAACCACCCGAAAATTCTATATTTTTGGGTCTCAGAAGCGATCTGTAAATGCCTACTCTGTGTTAGAATGTTTTCAAGATACAGACCCAAAACATGCTCAAAATCGATATTTTAAGTGCCCAAAAGTCGATATATGCATGCATCTTCAGTACCTGTTCATATCTCAAATTCAGGCTCAAAACACCGGAAAATTCTATATTTTTGGGACCCAGAAGCGATCTGTACATGCCTACTCCGTGTTAGAGTATTTTCAAATTACAGGCCCAAAACATGCTGAAAATCGATATTTTAGGTGCCAAAAGTCAATATGTGCATGCATTTTCTGTACCCATTTATATCTCAATTTCAGGCTAAAAACACCCGAAAATTCTATATTTTGGGGTCTCAGAAGCGATCTGTACATGCCTACTCAGTGCTAGAATATTTTCAAAATATAGGCCCAAAACATGCTAAAAATCGATATTTTAGGTGCCCAAAGTCAATATCTGAAATTCAGGCCCAAAACACCAGAAAATTCGATATTTTGGGGTCCCAGAAGCGATCTGTACATACTTACTCCGTGTTAGAGTATTTTCAAAATACAGGCCCAAAACATACAGAAAATCGATATTTTAGGTGCCCAAAAGTCGATATGTGCATGCATCTTCTGTACCCGTTTATATCTCAAATTCAGGCTCCAAACACCCGAAAATTCGATATGTTGGAGTCCCAGAAGCTATATGTAAGGGGAGGTGGCCGAGTGGTTAGTGTTCTGGACTCATATCCTAGAGGTCGGGAGATCGATTCTCTCAGGTGAGGGCCTGAGAATATTTACTCTTCCGATTTGAGTTTGAGGCACTTACTATAAGGCCACCGAACGTCGTAAAACACCCTCGCTGGTACCATAACAGCTGCAGTATTTGGGAATAACCCTCACTTCCCTCCCTCTGTGGCTGGGTACCAGTTCGGAAGTCGTGACGTGTGTGTATGAGCAGCAGTTGACCTGGGCCACGGTAACGGGCTTGTTTAAGCCTATGTCCAGTGTCGGAACATATAAAAAAAAAAAAAAAAAAAAAAAAAAAAAAAAAAAATGTACAGTCTGTTACAGTTCCGACTGGGCCACCCAGTATCGAGAAATCGTAGATGTGGCAGCAGTGTGTGTGTGCTCGAAAATTATATGGATCGTCAACACTCTCCCTCTGTAGTGAACATGACTCTGCCTCAAAGTTCATTCCATAGATGGCGCTTTGTAGTTGTGGAAGGAATGTGGACTGCAGGGTTGCAGTTTCGGGAAACAGCTATGCTCGTGCCAATGAGTCATGAGCTCTCAGGCAGAGTGGCTGAGGAATGCTGACATGGAAATTTAGAACCTATATTACACAATGAGTAGGTGAAGCTAAGGTAAAGTTGTTCGTAGCCTGAACAGTGAATATTTCTTCTTAATGGTTATCATGTTTGGCATGCAACATTGCTCAGCCGTTCTGACAGAGTTCACGTCTCGTTGCCACGATTGTTATCTTGTTTTTCTACCAACTAGGATCGGGCAGATAGGTTGTTTTCTTTGTCCATCATATTTTGGTAAGCATAATTTGAGATCACTTTTGATTTCGTATTATATTTGTAAGTCAGGTTACAATGTATTACATGCATAGTAAAATTCCTGCATTGCTAAATACTTTCTCTCTCTCGTAATAAAAATTTTAAAGTCAACTGTAATTCTCTCTCTCTCTCTCTCTCTCTCTCTCTCTCTCTCTCTCTCTGAAATAAACACCATCTTATCTTATCCTATCTCTATTCTAATGACATCGAACAGAGAGTGAGGACCAATTCCACAGTTGTTCGTTGTGATTTGTTAGCACCCAAACGAAAGAAACTTAACTGTGTAAATGACTTGTGTCTGATTTATTGGAAGCATCTGATGAGTAAAGTATACAGCTATTGTAATAATACAAATGCTCAATTGATAGTTTTGGTGAATAGGAATAATCAGCTTTTGGGAAATAACGAAGCCTTACAAGTGTGTTTGGGGAGGACTCTGACAAAATGACTGTGGAATCAGTCCTGGCTCCCTGACATTCTACGTTAATAAACAAATTAGTAGTGTCGAAATAAGCGATCGTTTTGCCAGTGATAATCAACTCGCATTGATTGTTAACTGGGTTATGTTTGTTTTGAACCCACAGGTGAACGGGGAAGAGGGATCACTCCTAACGACCAAACGTCTTTTTAACCTACTAATAGATTACCCCAAGTTTTGCTAATAGATACATTAATGTGTGCATAGTAGTAGGTGATCTACCAAATTTGCACACCGTTCACATAATGATGGATTTATTCCAGAGATAACGGTGTGTGGCTGTGGAGAAGAGAAGGGCGAAGTCTCAGAAAGTAGCCTAGGTGGGCAAGGTGAACTTTGTTGGAACCCCATAGAGAACGTGTGGGCTAATATGATCAACTGCTGGGAGCCAGAGATGGTGGAGCGGAGACTGGAGGCACTAATGGCTCATACCCAGGCTCAGTGGGAGATGTTCCGCAACAAACCTAACAAATTCGACGCATTGTAGCCTCTGTGCCCGATAGACTGCGTGCCGTCATAGAGAAGGAAGGTGGCTGGACTGGATATTAATTGTCAATGTAAATAAAAAAATATTTTGTTTAAATAAATGTTGTTGGGTTGTCAAGGATTGTATAACTCCTACTTTGCCTATTTACATTTATAGAGTGTTCCTGTCTATTGAAATTATGAACCTGTAAAGATGACGAAAGTAGAGAATAACCAGAGTTTTATCTTTCCCCCGGCCAACGAGGGTTCAACCGCCGATTTTACAGCTGGTTAGCATATTTCTCGAATTTGGCTGGAGAGCAAGAAGTGCTGGGACGAAATGAAGGAAAATTGTGCCTAACATTTAGGAATAAAAGTAACCATAGGAAATTTTTTAAATAGTCTCATTGTCTTTCCCAGCTCATTTTACCTACTTGACTGCATTTCAACCCAACCATACTTAATCTAACCTAACTGAACGGATTGCATTGACCAGGTCAGACTTGAAAAATATGCCTCCGAATAGGGGACCCTCTGAGTGTGCAGCGTGTTTTAAGATGTGATCTCGGGCACGGACGCGAATATTTCATAATTCTTTATAATGCAAGTAAATCTTGGTTTAATCACGTGTTCTGTCTGACTTTTACTAGGTGCTAATTTTCTTTAGGATTATTACACATACAGCATGATATCGGTAATGTCAATGTAGACACATTCTTCTTTAATTTGTGTAGCTAACGTTATCCATTCATTACTTGATGACTCGAGAAAAAGATACACAGAATATGCGAGAGGGATAGTTTCGGAGTAATTTCATAATTCGTAGGATTTATGGTAACGGGTGATACAATAAACAAAGTAATAAAAATCTTTAGGATTTTATCATTATAAGGAGTCGTTACTCTGAAACGCTCATCAAATACTGACTGGCAAACTACATTCCTAGTTAAAGTAATGACCCTACGTATCCGTGTGCTCAACCGGTGCCTTCCAGTGAACTTCACCTTGCCCACCTACTTTCCGAAACTTCGCCCTTCTCTTCCCCACAGCCACACACCGTTAGCTCTGGAATAAATCAATCATTATGTGAACGATGTGCAAATTTGGTAAAACACCTACTGTTATGCACACACTATTTTTCACTACAAAAGGTTAATTAGCAAAAATCGGGGTAATCTATTAGGAGGTTAAACACACGTTTGGTCGCTAGGAGTGATCCCTCTTCCCCATTCAGGTGTGGCTTCTAAACAAACATAACCCAGTTAATATAGCAATCAATGCCAGTTGATTATCATTGGCAAATTGATTGGTTGATTGATTGATTTTTGGCGCTGCAACATCGAGATCATATAGCGCCAGAAGAAGGTGATAGAAGAGGTGGGACAGCAAGCAGGAAGGAAATAGAAAGAAAAGAGACAGTTGAATAACTGAAAGAGATTGGCTGGGGCCGAAGGGGCGCCAAAACCCTTAAAGTATTGCCCTCTATCACTACCGGCAATACCCCCCTACGGGGTCTAAAGGAGAAAGAGAGAAGAGGTGGAGATGAGGGAAAAATGAAGAAAGAACAGGATAAGAAAAGTGAAGAAGTTAGAAGGAGGTGAAGAAGAATCTATCATTGGCAAAAAGATCACATATTTCGACACTTATTTGCTTAACGTAGAATGTCAAGGAGTCAGGGCCGGTCCCACATAGTAATTTTGTTTGTCAGATTCCTCCCCAAACACACTTGTAAGCCTTCGTTACTTCCCAAAAGCTGAGTATACCTATTCACCAAAACTATCAAGCACTAGTATTATTACAATATCTGTAAACTTTACTCATCAGATTAATCCAATAAATCAGTCAAAAGCCATTTACACAGTTTAGATTCTTTCGTTTGGGCGCTAACAAACTACAACGAACAACTGTGGAATTGGTCCTAAATCTCCATACGATTTCATATCTAAATAGACTGGATAAGATAAGATAGTGTTCATTTGAGAGAGAGAGAGAGAGAGAGAGAGAGAGAGAGAGAGAGATTACAGTACACTTTAACGTGAGAGAGAAAGAGAGAGAGTGAGAAGGAGTATTTAGTAATGAAGGAATTTTACTATGCATGTAATACATTGTAACGTGACTTACAAATAAAATACAAAATCAGAGGTGAACATCAAATAATGCTTACCAAAATATAATGGCCAAAGCAAACAACCTATCTGCTCGATCTGCTCGAGTTGGTAGAAAAACAAGAAAACAAGGCAATGTTGCATGCTAAACATGAAATCCATTTAGAAAAAATATTCACTGTTCAGGCTACGAACAACTTTACCTTAGCTTCACCTACTCATTGTGTAATGTAGTTAAATTTCCATAATAGCATTCCTCAGCCACTCTGCCTGAGAGCTCATGACTCATTGGCACGAGCATAGATGTTTCCCGAAACTTCAACCCTGCAGTCCACATTCCTTCCACAACTACACAGCGCCATCTATGGAATGAACTTTGAGGCAGAATCATGTTCACTACAGAGGGAGAGTGTTGACGATCCATATAATTTTCGAGCACACACACACTGCTGCCACATCTACGATTTCTCGATACTGGGTGGCCCAGTCGGAACTGTAACAGACTGTACATGCCTACTCAGATATAGGCCCAAAACATGCTGAAAATCGATATTTTAGGTGCCCAAAGGTAATATGTGTATGCATCTTCTGCACTCGTTTATATCTCAAATTCAACCTCAAAACACCCGAAAACTCGATATTTTTGGGTCCCAGAAGCGATCTGTACACTCAGTGCTAGTATGTTTTTAAAATATAGGCTCAAAACATGCTAAAAATCGATATTTTAGGTGCCCAATGTCGATATCTCAAATTCAGGCCCAAAACACCCGAAAATTCGATATTTTGTGGTCCCAGAAGCGATCTGTACATGCCTACTCAGATACAGGCCCAAAACATGCTTAAAATCGATATATGTGCATGCATCTTCAGTACATGTTTATATCTCAAATTCAGACTCATAACACCCGAAAATTCGATATTTTTGGGTCCCAGAAGCGATCTGTACATGCCTACTCCGTGTTAGAGTATTTTCAAAATACAAGCCCAAAACATGCTGAAAATCGATATTTTAGGTGCCCAAAGTCAATATGTGCATGCATTTTCTGTACCCGTTTATATCTTAAATTCAGGCTCAAAACACCCAAAAATTCGATATTTTGGGGTACCAGAAGCGATCTGTACATGCCTACTCATTGCTAGAATATTTTCAAAATATAGGCCCAAAGCATGCTAAAAAATCGATATTTTTGGTGCCTATAGTCGATATCTGAAATTCAGGCCCAAAACACCCGAAAATTCGATATCTTTGGGTCCCAGAAGCGATCTGTACATGCCTACTCAGTGCTAGAATATTTTCAAAATATAGGCCCAAAACATGCTAAAAATCGATATTTTAGGTGCCCAAAGTCGATATCTCAAAGTCAGGCCCAAAACACCCGAAAATTCGATATTTTGGGGTCCCAGAAGCGATCTGTACATGCCTACTCCGTGTTAGAGTATTTTCAAAATACAGACCCAAAACATGCTAAAAATCGATATTTTAGGTACCCAAAGTCGATATCTCAAATTCAGTCGCAAAACACCCGAAAATTCGATATTTTGGAGACCAAGAAGCGATCTGTACATGCCTACTCAGATACATGCCCAAAACATGCTTAAAATCGATATTTTAGGTGCCCAAAAGTCGATATGTGCATGCATCTTCAGTACATGTTTATATCTCAAATTCAGACTCATAACACCCGAAAATTCGATATTTTTGGGTCCCAGAAGCGATCTGTACATGCCTACTCCGTGTTAGAGTATTTTCAAAATACAAGCCCAAAACATGCTGAAAATCGATATTTTAGGTGCCCAAAGTCAATATGTGCATGCATTTTCTGTACCCGTTTATATCTTAAATTCAGGCTCAAAACACCCAAAAATTCGATATTTTGGGGTACCAGAAGCGATCTGTACATGCCTACTCATTGCTAGAATATTTTCAAAATATAGGCCCAAAGCATGCTAAAAAATCGATATTTTTGGTGCCTAAAGTCGATATCTGAAATTCAGGCCCAAAACACCCGAAAATTCGATATTTTGGGGTCCCAGAAGCGATCTGTACATGCCTACTCAGTGCTAGAATATTTTCAAAATATAGGCCCAAAACATGCTAAAAATCGATATTTTAGGTGCCCAAAGTCGATATCTCAAAGTCAGGCCCAAAACACCCGAAAATTCGATATTTTGGGGTCCCAGAAGCGATCTGTACATGCCTAATTCGTGTTAGAGTATTTTCAAAATACAGACCCAAAACATGCTAAAAATCGATATTTTAGGTGCCCAAAGTCGATATCTCAAATTCAGGCACAAAACACCCGAAAATTCGATATTTTGGAGTCCAAGAAGCGATCTGTACATGCCTACTCAGATACAGGCCCAAAACATGCTCAAAACGATATTTTAGGTGCCCAAAAGTCGATATGTGCATGCATCTTCAGTACATGTTTATATCTCAAATTCAGACTCATAACACCCGAAAATTCGATATTTTGGGGTCCCAGAAGCGATCTGTACATGCCTACTCCGTGTTAGAGTATTTTCAAAATACATGCCCAAAACATGCTGAAAATCGATATTTTAGGTGCCCAAAGTCAATATGTGCATGCATTTTCTGTACCCGTTTATATCTTAAATTCAGGCTCAAAACACCCGAAAATTCGATATTTTGGGGTCCCAGAAGCGATCTGTACATGCCTACTCATTGCTAGAATATTTTCAAAATATAGGCCCAAAGCATGCTAAAAAATCGATATTTTTGGTGCCTAAAGTCGATATCTGAAATTCAGGCCCAAAACACCCGAAAATTCGATATTTTGGGGTCTCAGAAGCGATCTGTACATGCCTACTCAGTGCTAGAATATTTTCAAAATATAGGCCCAAAACATGCTAAAAATCGATATTTTTGGTGCCTAAAGTCGATATCTGAAATTCAGGCCCAAAACACCCGAAAATTCTATATTTTGGGGTCCAGAAGTGATCTGTACATGCCTACTCAGATACAGACCCAAAACATGCTCAAAATCGATATTTTAGGTGCCTAAAAGTCGATATGTGCATGCATCTTCTGTACCCGTTTATATCTCAAATTCAGGCTCAAAACACCCGAAAATTCGATATTTTGGGGTCCCAGAAGCGATCTGTACATGCCTACTCAGATACAGGCCCAAAACATGCTGAAAATCGATATTTTAGGTGCCCAAAGTTAATATGTGTATGCATCTTCTGCACTCGTTTATATCTCAAATTCAACCTCAAAACACACGAAAATTCGATATTTTGGGGTCCCAAAAGTGATCTGTACATGCCTACTCAGTGCTAGAATGTTTTCAAAATATAAGCCCAAAACATGCTAAAAATCGATATTTTAAGTGTTCAAAGTCGATATGTCCATGCATCTTCTGCACTCGTTTATATCTCAAATTCAACCTCAAAATACCCGAAAATTCGATATTTTTGAGTCCCAAAAGCGATCTGTACATGCCTACTCAATGCTAGAATGTTTTCAAGATACAGACCCGAAACATGCTCAAAATCGATATTTTAGGTGCCCAAAGTTAATATGTGTATGCATCTTCTGCACTCGTTTATATCTCAAATTCAACCTCAAAACACACGAAAATTCGATATTTTGGGGTCCCAAAAGTGAACTGTACATGCCTACTCAGTGCTAGAATGTTTTCAAAATATAGGCCCAAAACATGCTAAAAATCGATATTTTAGGTGCCCAAAGTCGATATCTCAAATTCAGGCCCAAAACACCCGAAAATTCGATATTTTGGAGTCCCAGAAGCGATCTGTTAGAGTATTTTCAATATACAGGCCCAAAACATACTGAAAATCGATCTTTTAGGTGCCTAAAAGTCGATATGTGGATGCTTCTGTACCCGTTTATATCTCAAATTCAGGCTAAAAACACCCGAAAATTCTATATTTTGGGGTCTCAGAAGCGATCTGTACATGCCTACTCAGTGCTAGAATATTTTCAAAATATAGGCCCAAAACATGCTAGAAATCGATATTTTAGGTGCCCAAAGTCAATATCTGAAATTCAGGCCCAAAACACCAGAAAATTCGATATTTTGGGGTCCCAGAAGCGATCTGTACATACTTACTCCGTGTTAGAGTATTTTCAAAATACAGGCCCAAAACATACAGAAAATCGATATTTTAGGTGCCCAAAAGTCGATATGTGCATGCATCTTCTGTACCCGTTTATATCTCAAATTCAGGCTCCAAACACCCGAAAATTCGATATGTTGGAGTTCCAGAAGCTATATGTACATGCCTACTCAGATATAGGCCCAAAACATGCTGAAAATCGATATTTTAGGTGCCCAAAGGTAATATGTGTATGCATCTTCTGCACTCGTTTATATCTCAAATTCAACCTCAAAACACCCGAAAATTCGATATTTTTGGGTCCCAGAAGCGATCTGTACACTCAGTGCTAGTATGTTTTTAAAATATAGGCTCAAAACATGCTAAAAATCGATATTTTAGGTGCCCAATGTCGATATCTCAAATTCAGGCCCAAAACACCCGAAAATTCGATATTTTGTGGTCCCAGAAGCGATCTGTACATGCCTACTCCGTGTTAGAGTATTTTCAAAATACAGACCCAAAACATGCTAAAAATCGATATTATAGGTGCCCAAAGTCGATATCTCAAATTCAGGCGCAAAACACCCGAAAATTCGATATTTTGGAGACCAAGAAGCGATCTGTACATGCCTACTCAGATACAGGCCCAAAACATGCTTAAAATCGATATTTTAGGTGCCCAAAAGTCGATATGTGCATGCATCTTCAGTACATGTTTATATCTCAAATTCAGACTCATAACACCCGAAAATTCGATATTTTTGGGTCCCAGAAGCGATCTGTACATGCCTACTCCGTGTTAGAGTATTTTCAAAATACAAGCCCAAAACATGCTGAAAATCGATATTTTAGGTGCCCAAAGTCAATATGTGCATGCATTTTCTGTACCCGTTTATATCTTAAATTCAGGCTCAAAACACCCAAAAATTCGATATTTTGGGGTACCAGAAGCGATCTGTACATGCCTACTCATTGCTAGAATATTTTCAAAATATAGGCCCAAAGCATGCTAAAAAATCGATATTTTTGGTGCCTAAAGTCGATATCTGAAATTCAGGCCCAAAACACCCGAAAATTCGATATTTTGGGGTCTCAGAAGCGATCTGTACATGCCTACTCAGTGCTAGAATATTTTCAAAATATAGGCCCAAAACATGCTAAAAATCGATATTTTTGGTGCCTAAAGTCGATATCTGAAATTCAGGCCCAAAACACCCGAAAATTCTATATTTTGGGGTCCCAGAAGTGATCTGTACATGCCTACTCAGATACAGACCCAAAACATGCTCAAAATCGATATTTTAGGTGCCTAAAAGTCGATATGTGCATGCATCTTCTGTACCCGTTTATATCTCAAATTCAGGCTCAAAACACCCGAAAATTCGATATTTTGGGGTCTCAAAAGCGATCTCATGCCTACTCAGTGCTAGAATATTTTTAAAATATAGGCCCAAAACATGCTAAAAATCGATATTTTAGGTGCCCAAAGTCGATATCTTAAATTCAGGCCCAAAACACCCGAAAATTCGATATTTTGGGGTCCCAGAAGCGATCTGTCAGAGTATTTTCAATATACAGGCCCAAAACATACTGAAAATCGTTCTTTTAGGTACCCAAAAGTCGATATGTGGATGCTTCTGTACCCGTTTATATCTCAAATTCAGGCTCCAAACACCCGAAAATTCGATATTTTGGGGTCCCAGAAGCGATCTGTACTTGCCTACTCCGTGATAGAATATTTTCAATATCCAGGCCCAAAACATGCTGAAAATCGATATTTCAAGTGACCAAAGTCAATATGTGTATGCATCTTCTGTACCTGTTTATATCTCAAATTCAGGCATCAAAACACCCGAAAATTCGATATTTTGGGGTCCCAGAAGCGATATGTACATGACTAATCAGTGCTAGAATATATTCAATATATAGGCCAAAAACATGCTAAAAATCGATATTTTAGGTGCCTAAAGTCGATATCTCAAATTCAGGCCCAAAACACCCGAAAATTCGATATTTTGTAATCCCAGAAGCGATATGTACATGCCTACTCCGTGTTAGAGTATTTTCAAAATACAGGCCCAAAACATACAGAATATCGATATTTTAGGTGTCCAAAAGTCGATATGTGCATGCATCTTCTGTACCCGTTTATATCTCAAATTAAAGATCCAAACACCCGAAAATTCGATACTTTGGGGTCCCAGAAGCGATCTGTACATGCCTACTCAGATACAGGCCCAAAACATGCTGAAAATCGATATTTTAGGTGCCCAAAGTTAATATGTGTATGCATCTTCTGCACTCGTTTATATCTCAAATTCAACCTCAAAACACACGAAAATTCGATATTTTGGGGTTCCAAAAGTGATCTGTACATGCCTACTCAGTGCTAGAATGTTTTCAAAATATAGGCCCAAAACATGCTAAAAATCGATATTTTTGGTGCCTAAAGTCGATATCTGAAATTCAGGCCCAAAACACCCGAAAATTCTATATTTTGGGGTCCCAGAAGTGATCTGTAGATGCCTACTCAGATACAGACCCAAAACATGCTCAAAATCGATATTTTAGGTGCCTAAAAGTCGATATGTGCATGCATCTTCTGTACCCGTTTATATCTCAAATTCAGGCTCCAAACACCCGAAAATTCGATATTTTGGGGTCCCAGAAGCGATCTGTACTTGCCTACTCCGTGATAGAATATTTTCAATATCCAGGCCCAAAACATGCTGAAAATCGATATTTCAAGTGACCAAAGTCAATATGTGTATGCATCTTCTGTACCCGTTTATATCTCAAATTCAGGCATCAAAACACCCGAAAATTCGATATTTTGGGGTCCCAGAAGCGATCTGTACATGACTAATCAGTGCTAGAATATATTCAATATATAGGCCAAAAATATGCGAAAAATCGATATTTTAGGTGCCCAAAGTCGATATCTCAAATTCAGGCCCAAAACACCCGAAAATTCGATATTTTGTAATCCCAGAAGCGATCTGTACATGCCTACTCCGTGTTAGAGTATTTTCAAAATACAGGCCCAAAACATACAGAATATCGATATTTTAGGTGTCCAAAAGTCGATATGTGCATGCATCTTCTGTACCCGTTTATATCTCAAATTAAAGATCCAAACACCCGAAAATTCGATATTTTGGGGTCCCAGAAGCGATCTGTACATGCCTACTCAGATACAGGCCCAAAACATGCTGAAAATCGATATTTTAGGTGCCCAAAGTTAATATGTGTATGTATCTTCTGCACTCGTTTATATCTCAAATTCAACCTCAAAACACACGAAAATTCGATATTTTGGGGTCCCAAAAGTGATCTGTACATGCCTACTCAGTGCTAGAATGTTTTCAAAATATAGGCCCAAAACATGCTAAACATCGATATTTTAAGTGTTCAAAGTCGATATGCCTATGCATCTTCTGTAGCCGTTTATATCTCAAATTCAGGTCAAAACACCCGAAAATTCGAGATTTTGGGGTCCCAGAAGCGATCTGTACATGCCTACTCAGTGCTAGAATATTTTCAAAATATAGGCCCAAAACATGCTAAAATCGATATTTTAGGTGCCCAAAGTCGATATCTCAAATTCTGGCCCAAAACACCCGAAAATTCGATATTTTGGGGTCCCAGAAGCGATCTGTACATGCCTACTCCGGGTTAGAGTATTTTCAAAATGCAGGCCCAAAACATGCTGAAAATCGATATTTTAAGTGACCAAAGTCAATATGTGTATGCATCTTCTGTACCCGTTTATATCTCAAATTCAGGCATCAAAACACCCGAAAATTCGATATTTTGGGGTCCCAGAAGCGATCTGTACATGACTAATCAGTGCTAGAATATTTTCAATATATAGGCCCAAAACATGCTAAAAATCGATATTTTAGGTGCCCAAAGTCGATATCTCAAATTCAGGCCCAAAACACCCGAAAATTCGATATTTTGTAAACCCAGAAGCGATCTGTAGATGCCTACTCCGTGTTAGAGTATTTTCAAAATACAGGCCCAAAACATACAGAATATCGATATTTTAGGTGTCCAAAAGTCGATATGTGCATGCATCTTCTGTACCCGTTTATATCTCAAATTAAAGATCCAAACACCCGAAAATTCGATATTTTGGGGTCCCAGAAGCGATCTGTACATGCCTACTCAGATACAGGCCCAAAACATGCTGAAAATCGATATTTTAGGTGCCCAAAGTTAATATGTGTATGCATCTTCTGCACTCGTTTATATCTCAAATTCAACCTCAAAACACACGAAAATTCGATATTTTGGGGTCCCAGAAGTGATCTGTACATGCCTACCCAGTGCTAAAATGTTTTCAAAATAGAGGCCCAAAACATGCTAAAAATCGATATTTTAAGTGTTCAAAGTCGATATGTGCATGCATCTTCTGCACTCGTTTATATCTCAAATTCAACCTCAAAACACCCGAAAATTCGATATTTTTGAGTCCCAGAAGCGATATGTATATGCCTACTCAGTGCTAGAATGTTTTCAAAATATAGGCCCAAAACATGCTAAAATCGATATTTTAGGTGCCCAAAGTCGATATCTCAAATTCTGGCCCAAAACACCCGAAAATTCGATATTTTGGGGTCCCAGAAGCGATCTGTACATGCCTACTCCGGGTTAGAGTATTTTCAAAATGCAGGCCCAAAACATGCTGAAAATCGATATTTTAAGTGACCAAAGTCAATATGTGTATGCATCTTCTGTACCCGTTTATATCTCAAATTCAGGCATCAAAACACCCGAAAATTCGATATTTTGGGGTCCCAGAAGCGATCTGTACATGACTAATCTGTGCTAGAATATTTTCAATATATAGGCCCAAAACATGCTAAAAATCGATATTTTAGGTGCCCAAAGTCGATATCTCAAATTCAGGCCCAAAACACCCGAAAATTCGATATTTTGTAAACCCAGAAGCGATCTGTAGATGCCTACTCCGTGTTAGAGTATTTTCAAAATACAGGCCCAAAACATACAGAATATCGATATTTTAGGTGTCCAAAAGTCGATATGTGCATGCATCTTCTGTACCCGTTTATATCTCAAATTAAAGATCCAAACACCCGAAAATTCGATATTTTGGGGTCCCAGAAGCGATCTGTACATGCCTACTCAGATACAGGCCCAAAACATGCTGAAAATCGATATTTTAGGTGCCCAAAGTTAATATGTGTATGCATCTTCTGCACTCGTTTATATCTCAAATTCAACCTCAAAACACACGAAAATTCGATATTTTGGGGTCCCAGAAGTGATCTGTACATGCCTACCCAGTGCTAAAATGTTTTCAAAATAGAGGCCCAAAACATGCTAAAAATCGATATTTTAAGTGTTCAAAGTCGATATGTGCATGCATCTTCTGCACTCGTTTATATCTCAAATTCAACCTCAAAACACACGAAAATTCGATATTTTGGGGTCCCAAAAGTGATCTGTACATGCCTACTCAGTGCTAGAATGTTTTCAAAATATAGGCCCAAAACATGCTAAAAATCGATATTTTAAGTGTTCAAAGTCGATATGTCCATGCATCTTCTGCACTCGTTTATATCTCAAATTCAACCTCAAAACACCCGAAAATTCGATATTTTTGAGTCCCAAAAGCGATCTGTACATGCCTACTCAATGCTAGAATGTTTTCAAGATACAGACCCGAAACATGCTCAAAATCGATATTTTAGGTGCCCAAAGTTAATATGTGTATGCATCTTCTGCACTCGTTTATATCTCAAATTCAACCTCAAAACACACGAAAATTCGATATTTTGGGGTCCCAAAAGTGATCTGTACATGCCTACTCAGTGCTAGAATGTTTTCAAAATATAGGCCCAAAACATGCTAAAAATCGATATTTTTGGTGCCTAAAGTCGATATCTGAAATTCAGGCCCAAAACACCCGAAAATTCTATATTTTGGGGTCCCAGAAGTGATCTGTACATGCCTACTCAGATACAGACCCAAAACATGCTCAAAATCGATATTTTAGGTGCCTAAAAGTCGATATGTGCATGCATCTTTTGTACCCGTTTATATCTCAAATTCAGGCTCAAAACACCCGAAAATTCGATATTTTGGGGTCTCAAAAACGATCTGTACATGCCTACTCAGTGCTAGAATATTTTTAAAATATAGGCCCAAAACATGCTAAAAATCAATATTTTAGGTGCCCAAAGTCGATATCTTAAATTCAGGCCCAAAACACCCGAAAATTCGATATTTTGGGGTCCCAGAAGCGATCTGTCAGAGTATTTTCAATATACAGGCCCAAAACATACTGAAAATCGTTCTTTTAGGTGCCCAAAAGTCGATATGTGGATGTTTCTGTACCCGTTTATATCTCAAATTCAGGCTCCAAACACCCGAAAATTCGATATTTTGGGGTCCCAGAAGCGATCTGTACTTGCCTACTCCGTGATAGAATATTTTCAATATCCAGGCCCAAAACATGCTGAAAATCGATATTTCAAGTGACCAAAGTCAATATGTGTATGCATCTTCTGTACCCGTTTATATCTCAAATTCAGGCATCAAAACACCCGAAAATTCGATATTTTGGGGTCCCAGAAGCGATCTGTACATGACTAATCAGTGCTAGAATATATTCAATATATAGGCCAAAAACATGCGAAAAATCGATATTTTTGGTGCCCAAAGTCGATATCTCAAATTCAGGCCCAAAACACCCGAAAATTCGATATTTTGTAATCCCAGAAGCGATCTGTACATGCCTACTCCGTGTTAGAGTATTTTCAAAATACAGGCCCAAACATACAGAATATCGATATTTTAGGTGTCCAAAAGTCGATATGTGCATGCATCTTCTGTACCCGTTTATATCTCAAATTAAAGATCCAAACACTCGAAAATTCGATATTTTGGGGTCCCAGAAGCGATCTGTACATGCCTACTCAGATACAGGCCCAAAACATGCTGAAAATCGATATTTTAGGTGCCCAAAGTTAATATGTGTATGTATCTTCTGCACTCGTTTATATCTCAAATTCAACCTCAAAACACACGAAAATTCGATATTTTGGGGTCCCAAAAGTGATCTGTACATGCCTACTCAGTGCTAGAATGTTTTCAAAATATAGGCCCAAAACATGCTAAACATCGATATTTTAAGTGTTCAAAGTCGATATGCCCATGCATCTTCTGTAGCCGTTTATATCTCAAATTCAGGTCAAAACACCCGAAAATTCGAGATTTTGGGGTCCCAGAAGCGATCTGTACATGCCTACTCAGTGCTAGAATATTTTCAAAATATAGGCCCAAAACATGCTAAAATCGATATTTTAGGTGCCCAAAGTCGATATCTCAAATTCTGGCCCAAAACACCCGAAAATTCGATATTTTGGGGTCCCAGAAGCGATCTGTACATGCCTACTCCGGGTTAGAGTATTTTCAAAATACAGGCCCAAAACATGCTGAAAATCGATATTTTAAGTGACCAAAGTCAATATGTGTATGCATCTTCTGTACCCGTTTATATCTCAAATTCAGGCATCAAAACACCCGAAAATTCGATATTTTGGGGTCCCAGAAGCGATCTGTACATGCCTACTCCGGGTTAGAGTATTTTCAAAATGCAGGCCCAAAACATGCTGAAAATCGATATTTTACGTGACCAAAGTCAACATTATGTGTATGCATCTTCTGCACCCGTTTATATCCCAAATTCAATCTCAAAACAACCGAAAATTCGATATTTTTGGGTCCCAGAAGCGATCTGTACGTGCCTACTCAGTGCTAGAATGTTTTCAAAATATAGGCTCAAAACATGCTAAAAATCGATATTCTAAGTGGCCAAAGTCGATATGTGCATGCATCTTCTGTACCCGTTTATATCTCAAATTCAAGCTCAAAACACCCGAAAATTCGATATTTTGGGGTCCCTGAAGTGATCTGTACATGCCTACTTAGTGCTAGAATATTTTCAAAATATAGGCCCAAAACATACTAAAAATCGATATTTTAGGTGCCCAAAGTCGAAATCTCAAATTCAGGCCCAAAACATCCGAAAATTCGATATTTTGGGGTTCCAGAAGCGATCTGTACATGCCTACTCCCTGTTAGAGTATTTTCAAAATACAGGCCCAAAACATACAGAATATCGATATTTTAGGTGCCCAAAAGTCGATATGTGCATGCATCTTTTGTACCCGTTTATATCTCAAATTCAGGCTCCAAACACTGAAAATTCTATATTTTGGGGTCCCAGAAGCGATCTATACATGCCTACTCAGATACAGGCCCAAAACATGCTGAAAATCGATATTTTTGGTGCCCCAAGTCAATATGTGTATGCATCTTCTGCACCCGTTTATATCCCAAATTCAACCTCAAAACACCCGAAAATTCGATATTTTTGGGTCCCAGAAGCGATCTGTACTTGCCTACTCAGTGCTAGAATGTTTTCAAAATTTAGGCTCAAAACATGCTAAAAATCGATATTTTAAGTGTCCAAAGTCGATATGTGCATGCCTACATCCGGGAGCCGTTCGAGGACTGGCTCTGTACAGTCGGCGACATAAGTCCTGTCGCCACACTTGCTTCACCGAGACAGGCAGTGTTCATGGACTCGAGAAATACGCACGTTTTCTACACCTAATAAACTCGAGTCTATGAGCATCGTGTGCCTCAGTGAAGCAAGCGAGGTGACAGGACTTTTGACTTTAAACATCCATTGATTAAGTTATTGTAATCAATTAATGTTTCTTTGCTCTGTTTTGATAATTAATGAGTTAAGGGTTTAAATTCAAAGGGAGGAATATTTATATATCAGTCATGGTAAATTAATAGTTATTGGGTCAATTGTAAGTAAATAAAGATTGTAAAAATAATAGAGACTTTCTTTGTTCCACCTCCACTCTGTATACTATTCGACTCCCCTGCTGGTTTGGCAAAGACCACGAGAACCTATTCAGGCGACAGAAGGATGGTGGTGTGAAGACATACGCCTCCTCCCTTCGCCCTAAATTGGTTGCAGCACCCTCTCAACTCTCTCAAGAGGCAGCTGCTTCTTGCTCTAGTGAGAACGTTTCTAAGGTTACTCTACATAATAGTTTCTCTGTCTTGGAAACTTTATCAGACACTCATTCTGGTGACCCTTCAACTGATGACAATTCTCAGACTTTAGCTAAAGGTGTCCATGTGGTAGAGGTTCACGCTGCAACACGCTCTCCAAAAAGGAAACTTAAGTCACCTAAACTGCCACAGAGACGCCTTCGTGGTTCCTCTGAGGCACTTGACTCTATAGATGTTCCACCTTGTGAGGCAACCATCTCTATGGACTCATCCATAGATTCCTCTCAATTTCACCAGAAGCGTTCTCGTGGCTCTGATGAATCTCTTGATTCAACAGAAGTTCCTCCTCGCAAGCTTCCTTCGGGATCATCAGAGGGGCGTGAAGTTAATGTGGATGCCACGGATGTTGTGACTTCAAAAGATTCACTTTCTCTTCCGCTTGAGCAGCGGAGTGATTCTACCACCTGTATTATGGATGTTGATGTATCTGCCTGTGTCAGTGATACCACTTCTGTACAGGACAGAACCAATGTAATTGTTTCAAAGAATATCCCATCTCATATACCTTCATCTTCTTCTAACATATCAGATGCTTCAGGGACTCGTCTATGGGTCCCAATTACTGCCCCAAGTACTACTCCTCGGGTTCGCTCTTCTTCTAGTGGCCCAGGATTAGACAAATCTTATTGTTTGAATAAACCCTCAGGTCAAGGTGGTAGTGGGAAGTACCTCCGTGAGGCTTCCCAAAAATCAGTACTAAAGTAACACCGTTCAAGGTCCTTCAGTGGAATTGCCGTGGCTTGCGTGCTTCTTGGGAGGAACTGCGCGTTCTTCTCTCTAGCTTCTCTCCTGCATGTGTTTCTCTCCAAGAGACAATACTTGGGGACTACATTCCTGCCAGTCCTCCAGCATACTCTGCATTTTATTCCAATTCATTTGAAGGGTAGGGTCATCATGGTGGCTCTGCCATCCTAGTTCGCCGAGATATTCCATGCACGAGCCTGGAGCTTGACACTCCGCTCCAGGCTGTTGCAGTTAAGGTTTTTATGGACCGCCCGTAAACTGTATGCAGTCTATACCTTCCTCCCAGTGTTACAGTTGAGAGGGGTGATCTCAACCATCTTGTACGGGACCTTCCATCTCCCTTTATTTTATTGGGTGATTTTAATGGTCGTCATCCTTTGTGGGGTGACAGTTCGGTCAACCCCAGGGGTGTTTTATTGGCTTCTTTTATTGAGGATGAGGGATTAGGGGTTTTAAATACGGGAGATGTGACACATTTTAATAGCCCTACTGGGACTTTTACCGCCATTGACATTTCCCTTTGCTCACCCAGTGCTCTGTTGGATTTTACTTGGAGAGTGTTGCCTGACTTATATGGCAGTGACCATTTCCCTATACTTTTAGAAGGTAACAGGTACGAACCACAGTCTCGTCTTCCTAGGTGGAAATTAGAGAAGGCTGACTGGCAGTTTTTTAGAGAGCTAACTTCTTCGGTCTCTTCTGTAGCCGATTTCGGTAGCTCTGACGAGGCTGTAACATATTTCACTGATATGCTCCACTCTGCTGCTCTCAACTCTATCCCTAGAACTTCTGGCTACTTTCCCAAACGTCCTGTCCCTTGGTGGTCACCAGTCTGCACCACTGCTGTGCGGGAGAAGCGCGCTGCTTTCTCTCGCCTTCGTCGCAATCGTGGGGACCCAACTCTTTTAGAGGACTTCCGACGGGCAAGGACTCGGGCTAGACGAGTTTTAAAAGAGGCCCGACGTGCATCTTGGAAGGCCTATGTGTCTTCAATTAATACTAAAACTCCACTCACCCAAGTGTTCAGGAGAGTCTGTAAGATGGCGGGAAAGTTTTCTCCTAGTTCTCCACCTGTACTTAAGGTCAATGGAATTAAGATCATGGATGGTTTGACAGTGGCCAATACCATGGCGGAGGCTTTTGCAAAAGTCTCCAGCCATGACTCTCGACCTCTGGCTGTCAGGCATGAGTTAAGAGCCAAGGAGCGTACAGTCCTGGATTTCACAGGGAACGAGAATGAAAGTTATAACCATATATTCACCCTGAGAGACCTGCATTCTGCTCTCTCTCTCTCTGCGGCGACACTTCTCCTGGGCCAGACAACATCCCATATGCAATGTTACGACACTTGGGTGAGGAAGCGATCTCATTTCTTTTAGCTGTATATAACAGAATCTGGCTGGAGGGTGCCTTCCCTTCTGGGTGGAGGGTTGCTACCATCCTTCCTTTTCTCAAGCCGGGCAAGGACTCTGGTGTTGCCCTCAATTATCAACCAATTGCCTTGACCTCCTGTCTCTGTAAACTATTTGAAAAGATGGTGAATGTCAGACTGGTATACTTCTTGGAACGGGGTGATTTTCTGTCTTCGTCCCAGTCTGGCTTTCGTAAATACCGTTCCACTACAGATGCTCTGGTCAGGTTGGAAGCTGCTGCATGTGAGGCTTCTGCACGACATCAACACCTTGTCTGTGTATTCTTTGATTTAGAGAAAGCCTATGACACTACATGGCAATATGGCATCCTGCAGCAACTCCATTTATATGGCCTGCGGGGGCGCCTTCCACGCTTTCTTAAGGAGTTTCTCAGTGGTCGCAGTTTTTCTGTGAGAGTTGGTACAACCCACTCAGCATCTGTTGCACAGGAGGAGGGCGTCCCCCAGGGAAGCGTCCTCAGTGTCACATTGTTTGTAGTATCAATTAATGCCATTGCCTCATCCCTTCCAGACGGTATAGCTAACTCGATGTACGTTGACGACCTAGCAGTCTGGTTTGCTGCTTCCCGTATGTCAGTGGCGGAGCGGCGCATGCAGCTTGCCCTTGACAGGGTGTCACGTTGGACTGATTCTCATGGGTTTCGATTTTCTCCTTCCAAGACAGTTGCTATGCACTTCTGCCGCATCCGAGGCATCCACCCGGATCCGGACTTATTCATGTATGGTCATCGGATACGATGTGTCGAGGAGACTCGCTTTTTGGGTCTCCTTTTTGACAAACGTTTGACTTGGGTTCCCCACTTATGTACACTTAAGGTCTCTTGCCTCAAGGCTCTTAACCTGTTGAGGGTCCTGAGCCATACATCCTGGGGGGCTGATCGGGCCACCCTCCTCTGTCTATACCATGTTGTTATTAGGTCAAAACTCGACTATGGGTGTGAGGTGTACTCTTCTGCCACCGATGCCCGTCTCAGAGTTTTAGACCCTGTTCATCATGCTGGAGTACGTCTGGCGACCGGAGCCTTCAGGTCGTCCCAAATCCCCAGTCTCCTGGTGGACGCTAATGAGCCACCTCTCGATCTCCGTCGCCAGTCCTTGATGGTTCGTTGTTGGCATCGATTACATCGACTTCCTGACTCCCTACCTTGCTTGGCGGTGTCATCTGATATCATGTCTCAGTACTACCTTTTACATTCTCATGCACCATGGCCCTTTGGCTTCCGGGTCAGAAAAGCTATGGAGGAGATGGGCATAGATGACTTTCAGATTTGTCCTGTGAGGGTCCCCAGGGTGGCTCCATGGCTTCTTCCAGAAGTTTTCCCCTGCACCTGCTTTACAGATAAGAAGGAATTTCTTCCTCCTCCAGTGGCTCGTTCCCTCTTTTTAGAACATGCCTTCACTCACAGGGAATCCCTCCCTGTGTACACTGATGGGTCAAAGTCTGATGATGGAGTTGGCTTTGGAGTTGTCTTTCCTGACTTTTGCCGTGTAGGCAGGCTCCTTTCTGTCATGTCCATTTTTACTGCGGAGCTCTCGGCCATTTTATATGCCCTCCAAGTGATTTTTACTCTCCCTCAGCCTTCGTTTACTATTTTTAGCGATTCCTGTAGTGCCTTGCAGGCCTTGTGCAATTTTAACTCTACCCATCTCCTGGTGTTGGCCATTCTTGAGTGGCTTGTCCTCCTGGGTCGTCGTGGCCGCAAAGTCACTTTTTGTTGGGTCCCGGCCCATGTGGGTGTTGTTGGGAATGAGCGGGCCGACGCCCTGGCTAAGGCTGTGGTCTCCAATTCCCGGCCTCCTGCCAGGTGTCATCCTGTTCCTGCAGTGGACCTTCGACCCTACATAGATGCTACCGTTCGTTCCTGCTGGCAAGACAGATGGGACGCCATCGGGGCTAACAAGCTCTGTGACATCCGCCAGCGCCTTGGATTGTGGAGCTACAGTGGCCTGTCCCGCCGGTGGGAGACGGCTCTTGTCCGCCTCCGCATTGGCCACACATTATTGACTCATGGCTTTTTAATGGAGAGGGCTCACCCTCCCTACTGTGATGATTGTCTGGTCCCTTTGACAGTACGGCATCTTATTGTCGAGTGTCCCAGCCTTGGGGACCTTCGTCGTAGGCACCTCTCCGAGTACCGGAAGGGTGACGGTTCTTACAGTCTCTTCCAGGTGCTCGGGGAGTAGGCTTGTTGTGTGGGAGGGAACACCCTCTCCTATGTGGAGGAGGCTGGCCTTCTCCACAAATTGTGAATTTTATTGTATTTATGGCTATTAATTTTTAGGTAGTTAAAGTTTAATGTTTCTTTCGTTAATATTTCAATTCTTGTATATATCTAACTTAAATAGGTTATTTCATTAATATATGATCTTTTGGAAGACGTGGGTTTTATTCATGCTGCTTCTCCCTTTTGAGGTAGTGAAAATTATTTATTTTTTGTACATATTTTATTAATGATGTAGATGACCTTTATATGTTGGGCGGTATATGACCATTGTTGTTGCGCTGCCAGATGCCTAATGGCATCAATAAATCAATCAATCAATCAATCCTCTACACCGACATCAACAATGCCATGGTCTAGGACGTTCTGTGCATTTTATCAACGCAGAACCCATACTCTAAGAGTCTAAGAGATTGTTGGAGAAAACCACCGAGGGAACATTGCTTTGATTGCTTGCGTTGTGGTTGTCGTCGAGGTAATACCACTTGTCCGGGAAAGCCCATTTGTCCTCCTGCTCATCAATCAAATCAAAGCCCATCTGTCCTCCTGCTCATCAATCAAATCAAAGCCCATCTGTCCTCCTGCTCATCAATCAAATCAAAACCTTAAAAGCCCGAGTAATACTAGACAATCAAATTCACCAGTTGGGATGATCGAAGGAGTTGTCACCAATCCTCCTCAATGACTAGACCCGACGAGCCTCACTCCAGTCATACATATAATTGTAAATGAAGGAATTTGTACTGCAATGCTAGACACCGGAAGTAACGTAACGTTAATAAGGAAAAGCACTACGAGTAGATTGGGTCTCACTATGGATAAGTCTAAATGTTTAATACAACTAGCAGGAATCACTGGACAACCTTTGAGAGTTCTGGGAATGGTGCATATATGTGGTGTTTTTGTTGTCCAAGCGTCGGCATGGGGTGCCAAGCGGGCTTGGAGCAAGCACTATCTGACGACAAAAACAGACCAGATACGTGGAGCCGAACAACTGGCTTGCCGAAGGTGCTGAACCAAAATAATAGCCGAAAAATTATCATTTGACGGAATCGTCATATCATAGGAAAGCAATAAAAGGGTTAGTATTCCTTAGGAATACACTTTGGCAAGATTTAAAATAACCACAGAGAAGGCCAACTGATCTCCAAATAAAATCATTACAATTATTATATAGGTACCCAACCTCATATCTCGAGTTTAGGTGGAGGGAAAAACAACAACAAAAATTGGACACTCTTTATTATTACTGAAAACTTGATGGATATTATACCAACCCTCACATGTTGAAATTTCACCGAAATTGCATGGTTAGGTATATGTTAGGTAAAGAATCAATTAACTGAGTAACCACATTATTCTTTAATAATAAATATTATTTACATTTAATAATTATGACCTCTGCAGCAGTGTAAACACTGGTAGAAAATTGTAAGTAGGCTACTGGTAAAAAATTGCAAGTTTGATTACATATAAATAATCCTTTAAATTTTGTCTTCCATAATAATATGTACAAAAATTATCCAAGCAGCCTATACCTCCTTAAATAATACTACAACATCTTATTACATCATAATTTTTGTTTATTTGGCACTGATTGCAAGTTGCATGCACTAATTAAGCCAATTCTAATTATCTGTCGGCCATATTAATATGCGTCTTCTATTTAAGCCACTCGATCAACCCGGGTTGGCAACCTGTGTTGCTTCGAAAAACCCGGGTTGTATGGTATAAATAGAACACGCCGACCACCAACCCGGGTTGATGTTCCTTTGTTTGTAAACATTGAAGATGACATCACAAGACCCAGCAGAGCAGTTTTTCCCAGTATTGTGCGCGGCACTCGCAGAATTCGATGATGAATCTAGTGATTCCCTACCTGCACATGTTGGTAGTGTAGTTATGGGCTTCGCAGATATGTCACGGTAAGGAAAAGTTGTTTGATACTAGAAAAGGCCTTCACGCTGAACCATAACATTTTTCCACTGTCATCTGTAATCCAGCTTCAACCTCAGGGCATCCAGCTATTTTATTAGTTCTTTTTTCTGAATGATGGACTGCATCGAGAGAAATGATTTCCCTCTGCATAAATTGAATGATGGAAATCGGGGTGTTTCACATGAAATTAATTAGAATAGAAGTTGCATTGTGGATAAATTTTTCACCTTAAATTACAAAACAAGTGTGAATAAGAATATTTTTAACATACAGTAATGCAATAGATATATCTCTACTCTGCATAACTTTCATTCAATGCACTTTCAGTCACAAACGTAACCATCTTTTTAGGTGACAGGTTTTTGCACCAGAATCAACTTCCAAGATCATTTGTACCATGATGTTTCACATACCATGTAATAAGGTAAATTTACAGAAGTACTGAGTTCAATATATTGTATATTTTAGTATCATTACCTACTATTTTGGACCATTCTAAGACACTTTTCATCTATGATGTTTCTCTCGGAGATGCCCCGTTTTACAAACATAATTTGGAAATTAGTCTGACCTAACCTAACCTAGACCACAGAAGACTACCGGGATCTTACCTGGGCAAACTACCGGGACCTAACCTGGGCAAACTACCGGGATATAACCGATGTAAACTATCATAAAGTGACCAGGGAAAATTCCCGGGACCTAGCCGGGCCTGGCGCGGCCCTAGCCAAGAACGCAGTACTTCTGTAATTATACCTGTAATAAATCAGATCTTGGGTTGGCCAGAACATCCGCTTTTACAGTTGTTTGCACTACAGTACCACCGGAGTGATGTATAGACTACTGTGCTAATAGTGTTTTGCTCCTGTGTTGCAGAACACATGAAGAAAGTGATCGTTCATTTCCTGGAGACTTATTGGCCATGGATGAAAGAATATTCTTCCAGCATCTTCGTGTTACAAAGTATGCATTTCACTATTTGCTGGAGAAGATAACGAAATATGATGCTCCATCCAGAGTCCATGGCAAAGAAGAGATTCCTGCCATCAAAAGATTATCGTTAACATTATGTTTTTTAGGAAACAAGACAATATTTCGGGAAACTGCAGTTCAGGTTCAAAGGACAATCAGTGCTGTGCATCGTGTGTTCTATGCAACTATTCTTTTAATATGCCAATTAACAGATCAGATAATTAGTTGGCCATCAAATGTTGATGAAACTGAAACAGAATTTTATGAAATTGCAAGATTTCCTACTATTGTTGGAGCTATAGATGCAACTCATAAAAAACTTCAGGCCCCAGAAAAGCAGCAGAAAGATTACTTAGATCGTACAATGACCCACAGGGTCGTGTTGCTCGCAGTGTGTGATGCAAACAAGAAATTTACTCATATATCAACAGGATGTCCTGGAAGTATTCATGATCAGCGATGTTTAGACCTCTCCCACAAGTTAAGTTCTGCTTTTAGAAATCCACCTAATGATTCATTTCCCAGGCATGAGTTGCATTTAGCTGGTGACTCAGGATTTAAATTAGAAATAAGTTTAATGATTCCATTCAAAGATCTTGGGCACCTAACAAATAAACAGTCCATATCCAATAACAAATTATTAAAGTCTAGAGTCGTAATAGAAAATGCTTTTGGTCTATTGAAGGGTAGGTTTCGATGCCTGAAACATCTGGAGGTTGACATAAACAATGTGACATCAATTATCGTTGCATGTTGCGTAATTCACAACATAGCTAGTATGTTCCCTGATCGATTCCCCTTGCCTGAAGTGTCTGAGGCTTCTGGTGAACCACCTGGTCTAGAGTGTCCCATGAAAATCCTTACCAGAGGGCAGCAGAAAAAAGAAATCACAATTGTAATAATTTGCATTAAGAGTCGTCATTCTAATGTACAGCTCCGGACAGATCAATGGTCCACACCCCATCCATCAGCGACTTGGTTTGGGCCTCGTCGGATCTGGTAACAGTTGCAGGTGGAGGGAGGGGGGATGTTAGTGGGAGAGGAGGAGAGAAATGTGGGCGGAGCTATATAGGAGGGTAACGAATGATCAGGTAGAGAGACGTGTGTCAGGAGGAATGAATGAAGCATACACTGTGAACGGTATCGAATCACCAATAGTATAAAGCAGGGTTCTTTAAACTTTTTCAGTCGTGACTCAGTTTTTACTATGACATCATTCTCGCGACCCATACAGAAAGATCTTTTACAAATGATCAGAATTATCAACCAAAGAAAATACAAGGCCAGAAACTGAAACGTAATATTTATGATTAAAAGGAATTCTAACCAGAATTATAAACACTGCCTCACCTACCCCTCCCTCTCTCTCTCTCTCTCTCTCTCTCATTCTCTCTCAAGAAGGCTAATATTTGTGCAATGATTTTCTTTTATTGATAATTAAATATATGAATATTCGATTATAAAAATACGTTAGGTGGATTCATGTATGAACTTCATATTTATTTTATTGTCACGAACATTATTATTCTATTTTATTCATGTATTTATTTTTGTGAGCCTGCGACCCAGTTTGGAGGAATTCGGGACCCGTAGTTTGAAGAATCCTCGTTTAAAGAAGTGCATACTGCATTAACGTAGGTGGATATAGGAGAGAAGAAATGTGATGATTTGAGGCGAGGGTGAGGGGGAAGAGGGTACGACAAATGAAGGTGATTAGTTGAAAAGTAATAACAAACAAATATAATTAGAATATCTGTTACATTATGTCCTTTAAATAAAGGCACTGTCTTTTGTTCACCATCGTAGTGGGATAGGCTACTGAATATATATTATCCTTTGGATATTAGACAGCTATCCCTGTATTCCTTTTATCCCTCGTGCTTGCCCCGTAGGGGAGTATTGCCTGTAATGATGTGGGCAATACTTTAAGGGTTTGGGCGCCCCTTCGGCCCCCGCCACTAGCTTATATTTCTTCAACTGTCCCTCCTTTCTTCCTATTTCATTCTTGCTTGCTGTCACACCTCTCTATCACCTTTTCCTGGTGCTAAATGACCTCGCTGTTGCGCCACCTAATATCAATCCAATTCCTCGTGCTTGTAGTCCACCCTATTTATCACCTTCTCCCAAGCCCAGCTGTTTTGTTTTCTTTTTCGGCAGAAGACGGTTTAATTTTCTAACTTTTTTAACAATCATATTTGTCAACAAATTCATTAAGCTATTTACCAGGATTTTTTTCTTCTAAATATGCATTTCCTTAAAAATAATCGATGTTAAACTTAAATAGGCGCCGCTATATGACGTTTTCAATAAACTTGGTCTAATTTTATGCATAGGCTATTATATTACAGTATTTCTCAAGTAACTGGCAACCTTACACATCATCCCTACTGTCTTATCCCTCTCTCGCTTGCCCTTCCCTTCTTTCTTACCGTTTATCTTTTCTTTCTCATATTTTTAACCTTCTCATTCGATCTTAAAAAGTTTTAATGACATAGGCCTTTCTCCCTTATCACTTATAGTCCAATTATATGATTCGAAAAACTGCGGCTGAGATTATGTTGTTGATCACATTTTAGTTCTCAATATGTAGAGGTTAATTGATTGATTGATATTAGGCGCCGCAACAGCGAGGTCATATAGCGCCAGAAAACGGTGATAGAGAGGCGAGACAGCAAGAAGGAAGGAAGTAGAAAGAAAAGAGTGGTAGTTGAAAAACTAAAAGTATCTTCACTCTGTTGGTGCTGTGAAGCTGCAGAAGACATTGTAAAAAGATATTAGTGTTTAAATTTCTTTGTTGTTTTGTTATAGCAATAATACTCTGGATGGTGATATAAGGAAAAGATTACCTGTATATATTTGTAGTTAAACCAGGATTTAGCCTTGTAGAATAGGTACAAGTTTGAGGTTAATTAAGCAGGAGTAAATTTTACGAGTCTGTTACAACGATCATGCTACTGTAACCCAGGCTCATGCCATTACACCCATCAGTGGGATTATATGGGCCATGGATGATACTGTTGTATAATTGGAAAAGGCAACTATGGATATATATCAGCTGGTAGTGGAGGTGAGGGGCTTCAATTGTCAATTTGTAAGTATAGGTAGGTCTGAAGCAGTGTACTCTCTAATAATGGTGAAACAAAGAAATGACAACAAGCCAAATTATTTATGTGCACTGTATTATGTCCCCACAAAAATGGAGAAGAACATGCATTATAAACCAAAACAAAATGTTTAGTTCCTCTTCAGAAACACAAGCCCATACACCAAAGTCATATTTTAATTAAGTAGAACGTTTTAAAGGAAAGTAACACCATACCGGTACATACATTGCAAGCTTCGGACATCATCTTTACTGACTTCTAGTACCGGTATAGCATATTCCACCTCGATAGTGACTGGCTCATCGACAGGGTTATCATCAGTTGTGTCTGGAGGAGGTACACGCACTATCACTCACTCTTTAAATATGTAATTGGATAACCATTTTTGTCCATGATAATATATCATCCAAATGAATGCACAAGCAATTTCTTATTATAATGGACAGAAAAAGTACATGTTAATTGCTGAGAATTACTTGTATAATGCTGTAAATACCTATCTATTCTTAAAATGATGGTCAACAATGATGTGCCAGTTCCAAGTGGTCCATCATCAGCACCATGTTAGAGTTATACTGGCATTAAAGTAATTAGAAAATTGCACTATTACTTTAGACATGAGAGAAGGAAGCCCAGTTACTTCAAACTTTTGTAGTCTCATTACATAATGCTTTACAGCTACGGCACAGTACTTCAACAGCTGTAAATTATGTAAAAAATGATTATGCACAACCATTTCATTGAACAGATTGCAATATAGAGTTATATAATACCAGTACTATATACACAAAACTACTAGACACTATTTATACCTTCATGCCGTTGTACTAAACCAGGGTGTCTAAAATGCTGATAAGCAATAACAAATGCCCTTTTATTGGACTGCAAAGGGCAGAAAGGACACTTAAACCTGTAATTGAAAGTAACAGCTGTAGACAGAATATATTCGTAAGGTCATTCAACAATATATAATAGAGGCAATAGAAACACTACTGTATTAAAATACTGTGGCTTAAAGGAAATAGAAAAAGATGACCAAAGTAAAATGTACACATCAAATAATTCCATGTTCTACTTGAAGTTTGAAGTTTGATGGGTAATATTAGTAAACAATCCATAAAATATTTCATATTGGTAAACAATCCATAAAATATTTAATATTGGTAAATAATCCATAAATCATTTAATACTTTTCTGTTCTAGAATCAGCCAGAGCTGACCCAAGCTAGCTGAACTGGACTTGACCAAACTACTGGGACCTAACCTGGGCAAATTACTAAATTCTAACCAAGGCAGACTACTGGGACTTAACTTTGACAGACAACAGTGTGTGGAGCCTTTTAAATTAAGTTATTAGAGGGTCAAGCATGGTCAAAATGCATTGGTGCCCTTTCATTTCATCATAAATAAAGGGAATAATGGAATTCAAATCAAGAGGTATAAAAATGCGGCACATTCTTCAATAATATTTCCAGGTTACTCTACCCACAATTTGGTGTCCAGTATTTCAATCAACAATTTTCGTAACATGTCAGGCTGATATTAGCATGGAATAACTGTAGTCACAGGAAGAGGAACATCTCTTCTTCAGTCCAGTACCACCCTGTTGAGTTGGCTGTGACTGGCTGTGCAAAATAATAGACATTTTCCTCAAATGCTACTGATTAGGGTACTCATGCCACTTCAAAATCATATTTCCTTTATGTATTATGAAGATCACGTCTCATGTTATGTTAAAATGCCATATATATTTTCCGTCCCGCGACGCTGAATGTTGCCAGATACTTCCAGAAAAATAATACACCACAACGGAATCTAATTCAATCGCTTTGCTCGCGAAAAATTCACTACATCGCGCGCCAGCATGCACGCAATGGTATTAGACCTGGAGCTGACGGAAATTTAAATTACATCTTGAGTACAAAAGGTTTGAGTGTTGGAATCCATTCAGAGTCCATTACAGACCACTCATCGGTGATTTTTAAGTTGTCCAGTTGGTGAGTTTGGTAAGGGGAGCTCCTTGAACTGCCCCCCAAAATCAGTTTAAATTACATTTTGGAGTACATCAACCAGACTGGTGCCAAAAGTTTTGGTTTTACAGTCTGATTAGGGATATGGTGTTCTTAAGTTGTGAATTTGGTGCTAAGTCCACTAAAGAACGACCTAAAGATGGCGCTATTGTTCAATTTAAATCACATGTTGAGTACATCAATCAAACTTAATGATAACGTTCTTCACACCTCACTGATTGAGAATTCGTAGTTCTTAAGCGACAAATTTGGTGCAAAACCCATTAAAGAATGGCCTAAAGTTGGTGCTACTACCAGCACATTTCAAGTACATGAATGAAACCTAGTGGAATTGTGCTTTACAACTCACTGATCAAGAATGGTTAATTCCTAAAAGACAAATTTGGTGCAAAACTATTTTAAGAATGGGATAAAGGGCCACATAAACAACTTTGTTTCCGTCAGTTTAATAACCATCAACTTTCTGATTGCTTAAAAAAGTATTTATGAAAATATGAAGTCACTGTATACTGGATATGTAAAAAATCCTAAATTACATTCATTTGCTTATGAGTGAATCAGAGAAAAAATTTCTATCGTTGTGTGCTTCTTGTTTGTTTGATAACTTTGGTTTTATTCATAATCACCTGATCTGTCCTCTTCATCATCATCGCCCGAACTGTCCTCTTCATCAGATGATGCAATCTCCATGTCATATTCTGCCTCTTTCTCTATTTCATGTAGTTCCTCTTCCTCTGGGATGAGAGTTTCTGGGAGTTGCTCTCCATCAACCCATACAGGTTTGTACTGGCCATCAACTAACTGCCAGCCATTTTCTTCTGTCGGATGCTGCTCTATGTGACTCTGATCTGCACTGGCCCACAAGTTGGCAACAAATGCTGCTCGCTTTATGTGGGTACTGACCTCATCTTCACATGGTGGGAGTCCACTAGCATCAATACCCCTCAAACTGGAAAACAGATTTTTTCCATATCTCTTAGGTCCATAAGCCTGCATGAACTTCTGATATCTACAGTTGTTAAGGCTGGCGTTTAGCTTAGTTCCATAAACATTGGCTGTAAAGTTCAAGAGGGTTGTTTTCGTGGCATCAGAAACTTGTGTATCTCGTGCCATAACTGTGAAAGCATTCTGGTAGTCTGGTCGTTTTTCAAGTATTTTGAATGGCCTAACTTTACCCTTTCATATGAAAGACAAGGTGTAGCCCGATCCAGTGAAGGAATGAGAGGCTGGTAATGCTTCACAAAGATCTGGTCCAAGCTCCTGAACAATTGCAGTCAAACAGCCGGTTGTTCTTTGCAGCAGTTCCAATATCCATCCAGAGTCGTGACTGAAACTTATTGCAATGGTACAATAATATCACTGCAACATCTGTATCGGATGCCCTGACCACAATGTCGCTATTGGAACAGTCTTTAAATATTGCATGAAGGCAGATCTTTGTGTCAGCCTCTTCGTGGTCATTGCTTAAGCTTTCTACTGTGCTGCGTTGGATCACACCCTCTTCTACCTTGAATCGGTAGCAATACCCTGGAACATCTAGGATGACTTCCTTGTGCTTTATAATTTCTGCATAGGAGAGGTCCTGCCATTCACTGGCAAGAAACTGAGGAAGTTGTTTTTTGAATGACCTGGAGTTTAGGGCATCATTCATATCTCATGGCACTCGTCGCTGCTCTGGCCCAGTGATGACAAATGTTCTGTTGTCAGCTCCCCTTCTGTCCCGTTCAGTGTCCTTTATTGATGGTTGTGGATAGTCATCAAAGACAATGTGAATGGATTTGGCTGAACTTCTAAGAATCTGGATAAGAATACTCCTGGCTAGTCCTCCGTAAGTTGGGGGCAAACTTGTTGGCAAGCTGTGAAGTAGAAACTGCCCATCTATGATATGAGCACTTACTTCCACTGGCCTGTCATGGTCTTTCACACTGTTTTCCAAAATTTCAAACAAAGCACTCTTGTTAGTCTTTGCCATCACTTCATCTGGGCTAGCCATGGTCAGAGGTACTGGGGTTAGTGGGTAACGGAGGACATGCCGCATGTCCATGTCAAGTTTCCTATTGGTAGCAAGAACAAGGAGACGACCCATCAGATCACGTGCCCCTTTGAGGGCTGCAACTACATTGTTCCTGGCTCGACGATTGGTTGCAGATTCATCAAATGTTTTCAGCTTTTCCTTCTTGATAGGTCTTTCGAAGTTCAGGGAGTCTTTTTCACACGATTCTATGAATTCCTTGTGCCTGGCTTTCCCTTTTGTTGGTACTCCAAGGAGACTTTGTTGAATTTCTTCACTGGCACCCTTTCCAGTGGTGATGTTGGATAGTGTCTCTGGAGCATGGTTTTTATCAAATGGATTGTTTGTGTTGCAAATGTGGTTGATGATCTTCTGTAGGTCTTCATTGTCTTGTTGAATTCGTCTTGGATGCAGTTCTAGCGTGACATCTTTTGTGATAAGCCCGGTCATTTCTTGAAGTTGAGTGATAAAGGATGCTCTTGTAGCTTTTGTGATAATTCATCGCAGTCTTGCAGAGTAATCATTGGTGAATGAGGTGATTCCTCTCAGGCGAGATGCAGCATCAGCATTGATTGTCTGCTCTAATGCCAATTCAATAGGAATTCTGCTGAAGTCATGTTCTGTTCTCCTCACAGTGAAGCAACCATTGTTGAGGATCTCTCTGAGCCCAGAATGAGTGCATCCATGTTCAGCAAATCCAGTTTTTCCTGTGCAAATTACAGAATAAGCAAGTAGCGGGGATTATTGCAGATGAAGTAGATTTGGCATTGTCATCTGCTCTTGTAGAAGAGCGGAGATGCGGCACACTCCTATCGCTAGTGTCAGATTTCCTATCCTCAGAAAAAATAGTTGTGGAACTCACAGCTGTGAATTTCTGATAGCAGGCCATGTGATAGCCATCTGTCTCAGTAGGACGTTGTGGCAAACTGACAACTAAATCATAATACACTGACTTTGCAAACTTGAGGTTTTTCACGCCTGTTTTGGGCTGCAGCCTGCACAACACACCAGTTTTTTTTATCAATGGGCAAAATGTCACAACAATCTTTCTTCACAGTCCTTTTCCCAGAAACGTGAAGAATACATCTTCTGACTCCGGGGACATCACTGCTTCCAGTTGGCTCCATTTAAGTGTTTCTGATAGTGGCTGCCTGAAAAAAAAGGGGTTTTATAAGCAAATATTCACCTTAAGGGACATTTGATCCAAAAATATCCTAATGAAATAGAGGGATGTGAAAAACACAATTCCACTAGGTGTTTTAAATGTGCCGGTGTATTATGCAAAACGCAGGACCATGCAGATTCCAGGACGAGAGAGAAAAAGCGATTATAGCGACACCTGTCGGTGCGCAAGTAAAACAGGAGTGTTCAATATTATTAAATATGCATTTTTAATACATTTCAGCTAATTAATTTAATTATTTAATTAATTTAATTATTATTGATTTTCAGGAAAAAAACGGCTCTTTTATCAAATTAATTACTATAAATGACTAATATAAATAAAAAATAAACATAAATTAATTTGGTAAGAAAAGCCGTTTTTAAAGAATAAAATATTAAAAACAATTAAATTAATTAATTAAAATTTATTTTTAATTACAAAACATAATGCTATTTAACTTTAAAATGTTTATTTTTTATTTATATTAGTCATTTATAGTAATTAATTTGATAAAAGCCGTTTTTTTCCTGAAAATCAATAATAATTAAATTAATTAAATAATTAAATTAATTAGCTGAAATGTATTAAAAATGCATATTTAATAATATTGAACACTCCTGTTTTACTTGCGCACCGACAGGTGTCACTATAATCGCTTTTTCTCTCTCGTCCTGGAATCTGCATGGTCCTGCGGTTTGCATAATACACCGGTAGTAGCGCCAACTTTAGGCCATTCTTAAATATATTCCAACACTCAAACCTTTTGTATTCAAGATGTAATTTAAATTTCCGTCAGCTCCAGCATTATATGGGGCGTCGCGGGACGAAAGAGGTTCCACGAACATTTTGGAATGTTCTAAATGTTCGCGGAACGACTCTGAAATCAAAGCATTTGCTAGACGCTTCGATCGACGTTGGATTTTTGAAGAGCGACATCGCTCTAAGGCTCCCTTTTGTTCGCCCAAATTCGTTGGAGCGACTTTTGGAGCGCCTTTTCGCAGTACAAGAATCTTCGCGTGTCACCCAGCACGGTGTGTGTGAGCCAGCTGCTAGGTTCGAGCGTTATATAAGACGGCAGCGTGGGACCTGAGGTCAGTGAGCACGAGGCATCCACACAGCGTGGAATTCTCAGCATCGACAATTGGCGACAATCAGCGTCGAGGGACGGAAAACCGCATGTGGGAGTCGGTCCCTCGACGCTGAATGTTACCAAATAGTTCCAGAAAATCCGACCATCGGCCGATGGTGCGAGCGACAATGGGCGAAATTGGGGTTCGAACGACCTTTCGAACGCCAGTATGGCAGCCGTCGATCGCCTGAGAGGATGGTTCGAGCTCCATCGCTCTGCCAGCTAGCGAACGTCTATCGAATGTCACGAATGTCGTTCCCACGAATGGTGGGAACATGCTGCTGCAATGGAAAACATTGCTCGATAACATAGCACGACCTCGGCGACATTGCTCGAATATGTGTAAAGCGCGATTTTTGTCCCCTTAATTTAATATTACTATTTTACTTTACTCTGGGAGGAAAACAGAAACCCACTGCCATTAATAAAACAAAAACCCACCAGTGTATGCTACTACTCTATCCTATAGCTGTATCAACCTGGTCTGGAAAAAAAACAAGAGACCGATGAGGAACAGGACTTGCCTTGCGAATACCAAAAATAAATCATACAAAGGACAAGTCCAGCTCCTCTCCAGTACTGGGTAAACGCTGCCACCACCAGACCAAAGTTGATCCGAGGAACCAAGTGAACACACACTGGAGGGGTAGCATATCGTTAGCTTATTTAGGCGCGTGAGTAAGCAACCCAGACTACAATTTTAATGGGGGTACGATCAGTGTTGTGAATTGAGAATTAATATCTATATAGGAACACAGTCTATTTGCTAATATCGGTGACGGAAATACTCAACTAATTATAAACCCGTTTATTTAAATATTATCACACCAGTACATTGATATTTATATAATAATACAATAATATTTTCCCCCTCCCTTGTCAATATTTCCTACTACCCGTTCTGTCAACGAGGACAGGAAGAATTCCGTGTCTCGTTAGTTGACAGAGATCTGAACACTCTTAAATCCATATACCAAAAACAATAACAACAATATTTAAAAAAAACTCACATTCTAAACATCAATATCCTAATACATCCTAACATCAATATCCTAATACTATTATTCGAATTGTGAATTGCCAGCAATTATTTAGTATTATTCACCACATGTGTGTCAAGTTGCTCAAGGGTTTGTTACTAAATGGCGGCTTCTCCCAGCTGTTATCACCAAAGCCAGAAGCAGAATGACACAAAAAAACATACATTAGTTACTATGTCCTTACGTGAACACACAATATTTTTCAGTTATTTAATTTCAATCACTGGACTAAGATTTCCGGATATTTTCAGTCTTGCTTTGATTCCGAGGAGAGCATTGGTTATTTTTGTACCCATACGGATACGCAGTTGTCACTTCACTATGTTTAACTGGCTAAAGATTCTTTCAACTTTAGCATTAGAATGGGGAATAATAATCACTGATAAAGCAAACTTAGCCAGTTCATTAAAAGGATTAGTATGCTAATCATCTCTGTAATTATTTACCTTATTCCAGAATAGTACTGTGTCCTTTACTTGAGTCCACCTGACGAGAGTTAGATCATTCTACTGACATTTTATTGTAGTAATCTCCGCCGGCGATAGTTACAGTAGTTCCATTAATGGTATTAATGACTCCTTGACAACACGGAGTGCATTGTCTACTGAAAGTAACGCCATTTTCTGGAAAACTTCAACATTGTTAGGTAGTTTCTGCCGTAACTCCTTCACTACATGAACGATAAACTTTATACATCTGTCTCTCACTGTGAGTTCTTGATCAGTAGGAAAACCTTTCTTTCGCATATTTTCCACTTCTCTCTCGAATTCATAACCTAGGTAAGGTTTGGGGTCCATATAATTTTCAATAACGCTCTCCAAAAGGTCAAACTTGAATGTTGGCAAGGTTATTTTTTCACTACAGACTTCATAAAAATCACTAAGTCATCAAGTAATTTGGTAGGATCTACATCATTTCCCTCAAAAGACTTGTTCACTCGTCTGATATCTTTTAATACTGGGACCCAAAACTTTATATAAGCAAGGTTTTGTGGATCATTATACATTTTGTAAAGCATTTCAGCTGTGTAGCACTTTTCACTGTGTCGTGCAACATCAAAGTGTGTTTTCAGTTCCAATCACTGATCACAAATCCTCTCAACGGCTGTACTTATGGAGAGCCATCGAGTTTGACATGCTTTGATAATTTTTAAAGGATCATGGTTATCATTTGGAAGGTTGTATATAATCTTGTATGTTGAGTGCCTAGACGAAGATCTCGAAAACCAATTGTAGGTTTCAGTTATTACGAAATCCAAGTTCCTTGGCAAGGTCTCTGCTGTTGCAGCAGATACAGACAGCTGCAGCAAGTGACACACGCAACGGATTAAAATTAGATTCAGAACCTCTTTTTTCAGCTTCTCATTTACACCATTGTTCACTCCAACCATGACACTCGCATTATCTGTACCAATTCCTCTCAACTTTTTTAGGTCCAATGCAAATTCATTCAGTTCTTTTCAGTGCAGTGACAATGCCCACTGCATTCGATTATTCTAATTCAAAAAGGTTTAGATGTGAAGAAATAATCCTCTCCTTTTCTTCATCATTGTATATTATGGCAATACCCAAATGCTTAATATCACTAACATCAGTTGATTCATCCAACAATAGACTATACTCATTATTTCCAATGCCTTTTCTTAATTCTGACATGAAGTGAGGATACAAGACATTTTTTATAATATCACTACACTTCGATCTCCGTACTTGAATGCGAGCTGCAACACTGCTTTCTGGCAAACATCGTTTGCATCATTCACTTAAATGATCACTACACCTTTTCACCCTCAAATTAAAATAACTGAAGTTCAAATTAAAACATTTGAAGTTTAATTTAAACTACCTGAAGTTTAATTTAAACTACCTGAAGTTTAATTTAAACTGCCTGAAGTTTAATTTAAACTGCCTGAAGTTTAATTTAAACTACCTGAAGTTTAATTTAAACTACCTGAAGTTTAATTTAAACTACCTGAAGTTTAATTTAAACTACCTGAAGTTTAATTTAAACTACCTGAAGTTTAATTTAAAACATCTGAAGTTTAATTTAAAACATCTGAAGTTTAATTTAAAAGAACTGAAGTTTTATTAATAATAAGTAAACTCTAAATTAAAATAAAACAAATAATTCAATTAATTGATCGTAGACTAATATCTGTATGTGTGATTTGTAATGTAAAGGAGATTTCCTGTGTACGATTACATAAACAATTAAATAAACATTCACCGATAATTAAACATGATAATAACTGGGATTTCTTTACTGTTCATCAGAAAAATAAAAACAATCACGTGTGATTTACAATAAAATAAATAAATAAAATAAATAGTATACAACATTACATTGCCTTTGTTTGCAGTATTAAACTGAAATATTTAATTGTCATCATACCTAAGATCTTGGATCTGAATTGCACTCGGAAATTTTTTTTGTACACGGTTGGAGGTTTTCAAACACAGCATTGGCGTGATAGCCGATATGGCATTATCAATGCAGCATTCAAGATATTGCAATCTGTATTCTGTGTGTGTCATACTCTCAGGGGAAGTGTTCATCATAGAAGTAGAATTAATTTGCAAGTAATTTCCTTGGTACAGAGCCTATGATACGCTGCTCATTTATTTTTATCTACTGTACAATGAATTCATGAACAAATGAGTTATATTTTGAATTACAATTCACTTACTTTTAATAAAACTTCTGTTCTTTTAAATTAAACTTCAAATGTCTTAAATTAAACTTCAGTTGTTGTAAATTAAACATCAGGTAGTTTAAATTAAACTTCAGATGTTTTAATTTGAACTTCAGTTATTTTAATTTGAGGGTGAAAAGGTGTAGTTGCCATAGATGTATGCTTAGCAACAAATAATACAATCTGACCCTCTGCAATCTGTTCCTGACAAGATTTTGTTACAGACTGACACTTTAATGTTGGTTGCCTAGCAGCTGACATAACTTCTGCATTTTTTATGCGTTTCTTACTTTTGCCAAGATCTTTCAAGTCACTTAACTTTGGAATCAGTACAGACTGACAATACCTGCACTGAGGCACACTGGTTCCGGTACTTTCTTTTTCTCCACACACCAGTCCCGTAACGCCGGGTCCTGTAACCATTTCCCTCGGAACTTCTGCGTATATCAAGACCGCTTTGGCATGGTTAACTACGACTAATGATGAGTTATTTATCACGTTCCTTAACCCCTTAGGACCGACTTCTTTTTTTTTTTTTCATCCCCAGCCGACTTCTGGGGGTCAATTTTCAACTTTCATGTAGGCAAATTTACACACCAGGAACTGAAAACGGGAGCCTCCTAGGTGTACGCGTTTGCGTATGACAGAGCGTCAAAGTCCGAAAATAAATAAATAGTATCCCCTGAAACGCATGAAAGAAAACCTCATACGCTCTGCGTACCTCTAAACATGTATATAAACACCTAAATAATGCGTTTAAGTGGTTTTCAATGATAATAAACGTATTTCAGTGTAATTTTGTCTGTCTAGACTCTCCTGGAGTATAGTAGACAGCAGAGAGATACGAGAAACATAAGAAAACACCATGTAGTGGTGAGATATTTCCTTGTTGGCATACGCAGCTGCCAAACACCACTACCACAGTCAATCCTTTTCTCAAGGACGTTAGCTTTCCATCGTTACCAACGCCAGCTCGCTAGCTACTCGCTACAGTTTTTTATAGGTACGTCGACATGTCGGTGATTCGGAGCGAACCATTAATTTTTTTATCACCGATATGTCGGTCAATCGGTCCCAAGGGGTTAATTTGGTCAGCGTGCACGGTACTGCAAGCACTGCAGACGTCCACCTTTATGGACAGCGGTCTGTAAACTGGCCAGGATGAATGATTGAATGAACCTTATGAACGGACAGTGGACAGGTCCAGAACGGAATGGCGAGTAGTAACACTGTAACAGACTAACGAGGGTTGCCAGCATGCCAGGTGCACGCGTATAATTTTCGAAAACTTTACTTTTTATGATTTTCAGTTTTCATCACAAGAAAAAGAGATTCAATTGGCGAAACTTTTGGAATATTTCTAAATATGTTGAATAATTTCGGAAATGGAATACCAAAATTGGCAAGTGGCAAATAACTCGGTGCCGCGTGCAGCACTGCGGCGTCCAGGGGATGGACGGACGGGAACAGAACGTGTGAGCCCGCTGTCACGGCCCTGTAACCGACAACCAGAACCAGCCCGACAACTAGGCACCAGCTGCTGCCCTTAACTACCCAGTTTGAGCAGCAGTTGCGCATACCAACCAATCATTGACCTGCTGGTATCTCTAGACTGACCAATCCGCTGTCAGTACGGGGTACAAAGCTCCTACATTCGGCTCACCAACGCACTGGCAGTGTTGCCGTTTTGTGGATATTTGTATGCCAGCGTGGTTATATGGTGAAGTCTGGCAACCCTCTGTGGACAAACTCGTCCACGTCCACATCGCCGTGACAACAAACCAATGCACTCTGGTGAATTTTTCCTCCTTGTCCCGTCAGTTCTTGAAGAAACCCATTGAATCATCATCTTAGCTGCTGTAAGTGTTATTCATATTTGTATTATGCACTGTGTGCGTTGTACTGTAATCGTATATTAGCTAAATGTTTACTGAATACCAACCTCTCCTGCATATTATGATCATATACCATACACAACATTCCATTTTCTTCCATTTTCTGTCAAAGAGAAATGCGAGGTGAAAATTTCTATTGATGTTAAACATTAAATTTTATAGAACGTGAACCTACCTCAATGTCCTGACAGACATGCAGTACATATACAGGATTGTAATATCACTGACTTTTATAATAAATTACAGGAAATGAAGGACAATGAGGGAGTACATCAATTTAATAACTTTGCTACTTTCGCATTGCAGGTGTTGGCACTACCTACATGCAACAATGCTGCAGAAAGAATTTAATTAAAACAGATACCAGGAACAGGCTCCAGATGCCAGCACTCCAAGCACTGACTGTTCTGTCTGAGTCAGTTAAGTCACAAGAGTGCTGTAATAAATTCCTTCCTTCAGAAGCTATGCTACATTCTCTTCTCACGTAATAGTTGTGCCGTTTCATTTATATTAATACTGTAGGTATGTAATGCTGGCTTATGTTTTCATGGTCTGTATTTATGAAGTCTATTAAAGTACTGTATTACTTTCTGTGGTATATAAACTGACCATTTATATTAACATTATTAATTTACATTGATTTTAATAATCCTTGTAATGTTTGCAAATAATTATATTATTTGTATTACAATAATGAACAAAATTAAAATTTTCGTTATACAAGAAAGCATTTCCCTTATTTATAGTTATGTTATATGTAGTGATATGTATGAGGCAGTGTGTGAAATTACAACGTGGGAAATATACGGATAAACCTGTTGTTATAATGATCTTCGTAGAGTCCCTGTACTCGGACGTGTCCTCCCCGAGCTCCGTCTTCCTTCTCATTTATCCTTTCCTCTTTTTTTTTAAATTAACGAACCCTTCATATCATCACATTTCATCAAGATAAGTATCGAGATTGTTTGTTCTGGCTGTCATTTCACGTCATCTTTTCCTTCTTTTTATTACCGTTTTTAATGTCTTTTAAATTTACACAGACCCTCCCTCAACATAACACCGTCCCCCACCCCTCAATTTCCACTATTTTTAATAATACAGTTCTTTTTTTAGTGTATTTTATCATCTTTTTAACATTTGTATATCCTTTTTAGTTAAATTCATAGGTTTTATTATCAATTCTCTTTTTTTTATATAACTGACCCCTGACACAAGTTAGCGGTTTTTTTACGTTTTATTCCTTCCTGCAGCCGTGCAGACTGTCTCGGTACAGGGGTAAGTTTGTGTTGTATATTTATATTGGTGCTTTATAAACATGTACAGACACACCCCACACAAAACAACATACACATGTACACTAACAATATTCTACACATACTGCTCACTAGTTTTAATACTCTACAACACTGACAATAAAAACACTGGCTGCACACATACCAACACACCAGACTCACTAACACCAGACATCTACACCCACACCTCCATATACACACACCTGTTTGGGAACCTGGGCACCCCTAAGGGCCCTCAAGGGTTAAAGGTGGCTTGCCTCGGCAATCTCCGGGGTGCCCTGTTGCTCCTTATGTTGTGTGGTGACACAGGGGCTCTGATCAACCCTGGCCCCCGCTCCCCAAAGTACCCCTGTCAATTATGCCGACGGGCGGTGAAATGGGGCCAGCGGGCCATCCAGTGCGATCGCTGCTGTGAGGTTTCCCAGCATGCAGGCTGGTATCATGTCAGCTGTGTTGGGGGCTTCACGGCTGCGTTCGACGGATTGGAGGGTCGGAGCCTTTCGTGGATCTGCTGGGACTGTGGTGCGCCTAATTTTATCTCCTCCCTTTTTCACTCCCCAATACACTACACCAATAGATTCAGTTTATTAGACACCACCACTTCATCTTCACCACCACCCACAACTCACAACACACCTCCACCATTAGATAGGATCACCCGACGTTTAGGTAGACGCAACAGAGACAATTCCTCCCCTAAACAAAACCGACAGCAAGACATGACTTCCCTTAACTCCGCATCATCCACTCCTCCACTCCCAAACCATTCTACACCCAACCAGACTCTCCATAGTGCACACTCATTCTCCATAACACCAATCACCATCCCCAATAGATCATCCACCCTCACACCCCATTCTACCACTAACACCACACTCGACTCCATAACCCATAAAAAACTGTCTTCCCTTCGTACCCTAATCATTAACTTCCGCAGCATCATAAACAAAAGAGCCGCCTTTCACCAAACCCTCCAGACCTATGACCCCGACATTATTATAGGGACAGAGACCTGGCTCACACCTGACATCCAGGACAGTGAAATCTTCCCGACGGACAGTCCCTATAATATGACCCTACACAGGAAGGACAGAATAGATGATAAACATGGCGGAGTCCTAATTGCGACAAAGCCAGGACTAGTTGCGACCCCAGCCACCGAACTGAACACGGACTCTGAAATTATATGGACTAAAATACAGATACAGGGCTGCAGGACACTCATTATAGGATCATTTTATCGTCCCCCAAATTCAAACTTAGAATACCTGCAGACCCTTGACGATTGTTTATCTAAAATTGACCCCTCCAAAAATATATGGTTGGCTGGTGACTTTAACCTTCCCGACATAAACTGGACAGCACAGGCGACACTGGACAATTCCACCCATATAAGGCGACTTACTATTACAGAATGATATGAAACTCTTACATGAAAATTTCATTGACATCATTAACACCCACTCACTTACTCAAACAGTACTCGAACCAACACGCACACAAGTCAGTGTAGAAAGACATAATCCTAACATAAGACACGGGGTCACATCCAACATATTAGACTTATTTCTCACAAACAACATTTCCTTAATTACACGGACACGAGTACTACCTGGTCTTACTGACCATGAGATGGTACTCATTGACGCAAACATCAAGCCAACAACACAAAAACAATTACCCAGGACAATTTACATGTACAATAGAGCTGACATGGGTGGCATTACCCAAGACTTAGTTGAATTTCGTGACTCGTTCCTTGACTCAGACCCAATGGCCAGCTCTGTGGCAACAAACTGAACCAGACTTCGTGACTTTATACGCGACACAATGGACAAACACATACCTACGAAAACCATCACACATAACCGGTCACTACCATGGTACAATAGACAATTAAAAAGACTACACAGAAACAAGGTAAAAGCATACAACAGAGCAAAACGATACAACGATACAGAACACTGGTTAGAATACAAAAATATACAAAACACACTACAGAAAGAAACTAAATACACATCCACTTTCCTCGCAGACAACACACAAAACCACAAAAAATTCTTCAGCTTTTTTAAAGTACGCAAACAAGACTCGAACGGTATTACAACATTACTACACAACAATTCCTTGGTTACACACCCACAAGACAAAGCCAACGCCCTTAACACACAATTCCAGTCCGTTTTTACCCATGAACATGAACACTTACCAGACATGCCAACACCATCACACCCACCTATCCCTCCCATTCATATAAACACCCAAGGAATTGAGAAACTCTTATCTGAGGTAGACATACACAAAGTGACTGGACCAGACAATATACCCTGAAGGATATTGAGGACTAATGCTAGCGTTCTTGCCCCTGTCCTGCAGGTTATATTCTCACAGACTTTACAGACCGGTGAACTCCCCCAAGACTGGCTTTTGGCAAATGTGACCCCAATTTTTAAATCCGGAGACAGAACCTTTCCCATTAATTATAGACCTATTTCACTTACCTCAGTCCCCTGCAAAATTTAGGACACATTATTCATAGACACATAATGGACCACTTTGATAGACAAAATATACTGACTGGCAATCAACACGGTTTTCGGCCTAAACGTTCGTGTGAGACGCAGTTACTGGTAACTACTCATGACATCTTGCAGTCCCTCAATGACACAAAAATTAGACAGGTTGACACCATAGTATTAGACTTTGCCAATGCCTTCGACAAAATCCCTCACCAAAGACTACTACACAAATTAGAATTATATGGCATACAGGGACAACTTCTTCACTGGATTAGAACGTTCTTGAATACCAGAAAGCAACGTGTAGTTCTTGACGATAGTCAGTCTCCATCTGTTCCTGTGACCTCTAGGGTACCCCAGGGAACTGTCCTGGGTCCCCTTCTCTTCCTTTCATACATTAATGACCTCCCACTCTCACTTTCCTCTACCACTAGACTCTTTGCAGACGATAGCTTAGTTTACAGACTGATTAATGATAGGAATGACTGCCTTCGACTACAGGACGACCTAACTGCACTTGAAGACTGGGAAGTCAAGTGGCAGATGACATTTAGACCAGACAAATGCCATCACATCCGTTTTACCCGTGCCCATAATGTCATTCCATATACATACCAACTACACAACACCAACCTCAACACAGTCACTTCCCACAAATACTTGGGCGTCCACATCTCAGTGGACATGAGGTGGAACACACACATAGGTAACATCAGGGCCAAAGCTAATAGGGTCCTGGGGTTCTTGCGCAGGAACCTCAGCAGGTGTAACACAGACACCAAAATTATTGCATATAACACTTTCGTTCGGCCACATTTAGATTATTGCGACACCGTCTGGGACCCACACACTTACAATAATATCAATAAATTAGAGTCCACACAAAACAAGACTGCAAGATGGGCCAGACGTGATTACAGACACACTACATCAGTCTCTTTGCTTAAACAAGACACAAAACTAGACCCATTAGTAACACGAAGACAGATACACAGACAACAGATGATATACAAAATCACAAACAAGTTAGTTGATATAGACAAAGACACATATCTACACCCTACAAGTATACAATCCACTAGAGGCAGCCACAACTTAAAATACCATACATATCAGACAAGCACTGATATATTTAGGCACTCATTCTTTCCCTGCAGCATCCAAGAGTGGAATCATCTCCCATCTCACGTAGTTAATAGCCCCACTTTTGACACGTTTAGCAATAGGATCACCAATCATTACCTCCCCAATCCTAATCCCCAACCCACAGCCCCTGACCCAATCCAGCCTTATCTTAACCCTCTTCCTAATCCTACCCTGGATCCCTAAATCCCCCGCACAACCCCCGCATATTATGCCGCCCATGAGCTGCCCTCTGCGGCACCCTAAACTTGAACATAGCGTAGATTATCACCTAATCTGTAGACCTTGTGCCGTTTTCTTTTACAACGACTAACATAAGAAAATGGAGGCAACTTCACGATGACGAAAACAGACACTACTTTGGCAACACTCGGCCCACAGTGTGTGTAGAAGAGAGTACTGTGGGTCGGATGGGGGAGAGAGAGAGAGTACTGTGGGTGGGATGGGGAGAGAGAGAGAGTACTGTGGGTGGGATGGGAGGAGAGAGAGAGTACTGTGGGTGGGATTGGGAGAGAGAGAGAGTACTGTGGGTGGGATGGGGGGAGAAAGAGAGTACTGTGGGTGGGATGGGGAGAGAGAGAGAGTACTGTGGGTGGGATGGGGGGAGAGAGAGAGTACTGTGGGTGGGATGGGGAGAGAGAGAGAGTACTGTGGGTGGGATGGGGAGAGAGAGTACTGTGGGTGGGATGGGGAGAGAGAGTACTGTGGGTGTGATGGGAGAGAGAGTACTGTGGGTGGGATGGGGGGAGAGAGAGAGTACTGTGGGTGGGATGGGGAGAGAGAGAGTGTACTGTGGGTGGGATGGGGAGAGAGAGAGAGTACTGTGGGTGGGATGGGGAGAGAGAGAGTACTGTGGGTAGGATGGGGAGAGAGAGAGAGAGAGAGAGTACTGTGGGTGGGATGGGGAAAGAGAGAGAGAGAGAGTACTGTGGGTGGGATGGGGAGAGAGAGAGAGAGAGAGTACTGTGGGTGTGATGGGGAGAGAGAGAGTACTGTGGGTGGGATGGGAGAGAGAGAGAGTACTGAGGGTGGGATGAGGGAGAGAGAGAGTACTGTGGGTGGGATGGGGGAGAGAGAGAGTACTGTGGGTGTGATGGGGGAGAGAGAGAGTACTGTTGGTGTGATGGGGGAGAGAGAGAGTACTGTGGGTGTGATGGGGGAGAGAGAGAGTACTGTGGGTGTGATGGGGGAGAGAGAGAGAGTACTGTGGGTGAGATGGGGAAGAGCGGGTTGTTTTATATACTAAACTAGTTGTTTGTATGTAGTGGAATAGCTCAGTCCCCCTCCCACCCTTCATAGAGAACGCCGATTTAAAGGCTACACAAAAAAGCTGGACTGGCAACCGCTTGTCCACACACAGTGTGGTTCCTGCAACAACGCTTCAACTCAGTGAAGACTCAGGCTTCACTCCGTTACTACATACCAGATCTGCTCTACTCTACTCTGATTGTGTTCTCTTATTTGGTGTTATAACTGGTGTAATTCTGTGTCTCTTAACGTCATAATATATTTTTCTTCTATCCATCTATAGCTCCGACGCCTCGCCCCCTCCGGGAACTCCCACCAAGGGGGTGGCCACGGCAGAAGAGTGTCCAGTTTTCCCTGTTCCAACACTCCCTCCTCACTTGCTCCATCCCCCCTTCCTTCCTCACACTTCTCGCTCTCACATACTCTTCCACTCTGTTCTACCATCTAACCGGTGGTCTACCTCTCACACCAGGTGCCACAACTTCACTATCGTACACCACCTTTACAAACTCCACACCTTGCATTCTCTCTACATGTCCAAACCATCTCAGTGTATTACGCTTCACTCTCTCTACCACTCCACACTCAATACCAATTGCCTTCTCACTCATACCACATCTCTCATACACACTCATTATTTTCTCCATCCCATCTAGTAAGTCCACATACTCCTCTCAAGTAACCCATTTCCACAGCACCTATTCTCGAATGATGAGCCCTACTCCATGTCCATGTCTCCGACGCATATGTCAGTGTTGGCAGGAAAATACTATTTTTCAGTCCCTTTTTCACTTCCATACTCACACTCCTACCCTTCATAATCCTCCCCAGTGATCCTATGACCTGTCTGCCCCTCATTGCTCTCTCCCTGATTTCTCCTTCCATACTTCCATGTTTACACAGAACTGTTCCCAGGTACTTGAATTCCCTCACCTCCTCTATCCTCTCACCCCCTAAGGTTATCTCACATTTCGTCCCAGTTGGTACAGCCACTCTATAGGGTGTAGCAAAGTCAATTACTTCTGTTTTGGTCCTCTCAAATACCTTCACCTTACTCTTACCAACATTTACCTTCAGTTTTCTTCGTTTATACACGGACTGAAACTCATCCACCACCCTTTGTAACTCCCTTTCATTCTTAGCCATCAACACATTGACATCCGCAAATAAACTTGCCACCAAGGACCAATTTGCTTCATTCAGCCTCAATTTCACCAATAGGCCTTTCCCTATGGCTTTCATCTCTCTCATACAACCATCCATATATATATTGAACAGCCATGGTGACATAACACATCCCTGTCTCAGCCCTACGTTAATATTAAAACTCTCACTTAGATCACCCTCTACCCGCACACATGCTGTTGCCTCTGCATAAAAGGCCTCAGTGCCTTTCAGCAAAGACCCCCCAACACCATAAATTCTCAACACCTCTGACATAGCTTTCCTATCAACTCTATTGTATGCCTTCTCCAAGTCCATGAAGGCAGCATACAACTTTCTACCCTTCCCAATATATTTCTCCACTATTGATTTTAATGCAAATATTTGGTCCACACATCCTCTACCCTTTCTGAACCCTCCCTGCTCCTCACTAACTTTATTCCCTGTTACTTCAACCAGTCTTTCAGTAAGAACCTTCCCATACACCTTCCCCGGTACACTAAGAAGGCTTATTCCCCTATAGCTACCACACTCATCCTTACTCCCCTTCCCCTTATACAAAGGTACAATCATGGCTCTCCTCCAATCCTCTGGCACCTTTTCCTACCTCCAAGCCAATGTGCATATAAGCAACATCCATTCCACCACTACCTCCCCCCCACACTTTAACATTTCAGCAGTTATCCCATCCACCCCCGGGTGCCTTTCTCATCTTCAACTTTCCTATTGCTTTCTTAACCTCTTCCCATCCTAATTCTCCCTGTACATCCTGTCGTCTACCACCTGCCTCCATCCCCATGCATGTCACCACCGCCTCCCCTCCCGTCCCTCCATTCATCAACCGATCAAAATGCCTCTTCCACACTTCTTTCACTTCCTTACTTCTACTTACAGTAACTACATCCTCTCTCTTCATTCTCACGCTTCCAAACTTTCCTTCTCCTCTATCTCTTTTCACTTCCTTCCAGAATAATTTCTTGTTCCCTTTAAACTTTTCACTCAGTTTCATACCAAACTCCTCACCCACTCTCCTCTTACTCTCACTCACCATCCTTTTCACGTGTCTCTTACATACATTATAGTCTCTCTTCCATCTCTCTTTCACTTTCTGTGACACATTCCTCTATAATGTTTTCCTATATGCGTTCCTTTTCTTCTCTACGGCATCTTTCACTTCTTCTGACCAGCAAGCACTCCCTTTCTTGCCCCTCTTCTCTGTCTTATATCCCACTACCTCTGCTGCTGTCCTCAATACTATTTTCTTACAAATTTCATACACAGCATTTACTCCCACTCCCTCCCCTATCCCCATCCTTCCATCCCCCAGCACCTCACCCACCCTCCTCTTATATTCCTCCCTATACTCTGCTACATCTAATTTCCCACTAGCCAACTCCCATCTTGTTTCTCACCCCTTCATCCCTCCTACTATATTCCCACTTAACCCTAACCTTCATCCTTACCAACACCGCAAAATGGTCGGAGCATTGGATCATTCCTCTCACCACTTTTGCATCGTACACATCCTTCCTCAACCTTTCATCCACTGCCACATAATCAATCAAACTCTTTAGCTCTCCTCTCTCATCCCTTCTCCTCCATGTATACCTGTGGATCACCTTGTGCTGAAAGAAGGTGTTTGCCAAGAACAACTCCCTCTCAGCACAGACATCCACCAGATACTCACCATTCTCATTTGTTCCTTACTCACAATATTCCCCACTTCCTCACTTTCCATCTTTCCATTCATGTCTCCCATCATCACAACTCTCCTTCCATTATCAATCCCTTTCAGACATGCATTCAACTCCTCCCAAAACACTCATCTTCTCTCTCCCCGTCTTACTCTTTTCTTCCACTGGTACATATGCAAACACACACGCATACTTCACCATGCCAATCTTTTCAGTCATCCATACTATCCTTGACCCATTCCACCCATGTCCATCCACTCCCTTCCACACCCATGGAGACACCAACAGCGCACACCCTTCCTTCCCTCTTCCTTTACTCTTTTCATTCATACCCGTCCATACTACTCCTCTCTCCATTCCCTCCCACAGTCCACTCTCCCTTCCCTCCTTACACTCAACCACTCCACATCCTTTCACATGCGTCTCCGTCACTCCCATCACATCCACTCTTCCTTTCTTGAAACATTTTACAATCTCTCGCCTCTTAGTCCCATCTGTCATTCCATTCAGTTACCACTCTCATACTATCTCTCTTCCCCCCTCCCTCTACAGGGCAGCGCGGAGACTACCCCCCTGCCAGTAGCCATAGCTGTCCACTCCCCCATTGGGGAGCCACTGATGGCTGGCAAGGCCAATGCAGTGCTCATTCCCGGAGCGACACGGGCCGTCGGCATTGTCAAAAGCTAAAAACACGGTCACAAATTGAAAAAATTATTACAAAATATAGAAACACGCAATAAAAGAAATTAAAATCTTAAAACACTAAAATACAATAAAAACCTTAAAACCTATATGTGGGGTCAGCTAGGACTCACCCTCACACCGCCTTCCCCTTTGGCACCACCTCCTGAATGGATAAAATGAAGATAAAATAAGGAGGTGTACCCCCGAGGTGACCGCTTGGAGGCGGGGTAAGACTTACCTACCCTTCCTAGGGAGGGATAGGTCACCGAGATTGTTGCTCTTCCCAATACCGACAGATGTTGCTCTGTGCAGCAGCACATATCACAACCTCATTGGTTACGATACTGCGACTGCGCAATTGTAAAATATTGTAATTATAAATGGAATAATGGGTTAACTTTTGTTAAATGGCTAATTAATTTTTAATTTGGTGATCGTAATAATATACATAGTAAATTAATTCGTCATTTGTTTTCATTATTCTTTTCTGGGCAAACATCCATTGAGGGATTGGAGTGAGGTTCCTTTTCATCATTTCATTAGTTGTAATTCCATTGACTACAGTAACATACCTACTAGAGTTATAACTCAAGCTTGTTCAAAACCTCGGATCTTCCCTTAAACATAAACAAGCCATACCTGGGGTTGTAACAAGATGTGGGGGCCTGTCCGGGAGGTTTCACTCTAATAATTGCATTTCTATTTTGATCTGTAACTTAAGTTGTTTATTGCTTAAGTATTCACTTCATTCTTGGCTTAATTTGGTTTATTTGTGCAGTATTCATGTTTAAAATTAATTATAGTCATCCAATTCCCCTCAGTGGATGAAGCATTCAATAGTTTGAGCAGAGATGGTATTGTAGCAATCTTTCCCACATCAGCTATAAAGCTTCACTCGCACTTGGCGATAATATTCCTGTTTTGTTCAAATGAACCGTGCCTTATTGTCAGACTCCTAGAGCTCACACCTTAATCTTACCCATCATTGCTGTGCAGTGTCTAAGACCGTAGTATTTTACATCTTTTCATTCATTGCACCGGGAGACATAAGGGCTCGATCTCTTTTAATCATTGTCCTGGTTACCATAAGCAAAACGTGGGGCGCTTATGGAGAGATCCGCTTAGTTGTCATATCAATAAGTCCTCTCTGTCACATCCGTGACCGTAGGCCTACCTACTTACCCTACTCTGTTTTGAACTAATCATCTTTTATCACATGTGATCACATTTTACTCAAAACATTTCATTATCGTGATTCATTCACCTTGTCTACGTGATATTTTATTGTTGCACACTTCAACATGTTATTTAATGTTAAGAGATTTGAACATGACCATGGCAGTGGACTTGACCAATTTAAATATGCCAATAAGGACGAAATTACTTATCTTCTGTGTGTGTGTGCTTTTTTTTTTTTTTTTTTTTTTTTTTTAATGTTCCGACACTGGACATAGGCTTCATCAAGCCCATTACAGTGGCCCAGGTCAACTGCTACTCTCACACACACACGTCACGACTACCATATAAGAGTTCCTCTACCCATGATCAACGTGCAAAACTTGTCCTAAATCATTTGTTTAACTCTGGCATATTACAAGAAACTGATCTGTACTGGGAAGATTCAACCGAGGAAGGAGCTAGTACTCGACAAACAGAGACAGACCATATGGTTATTTCCGAGATACTACAACTTCAGCTTGAACTGGAAGATAAGAGAAATGCAGAAAAAGAAAAAGAACGAGAAGGAAAAGAAAAACGAACGAGAAGAGAGAGAAAAAGACTGACAACATTAACTCCAACTAGCTCATCCTCAGCTTCAAAATGTTACAGCTGGAGATAGGACTCTTCATGAGTTTGATCTCGCCAGAAACCTTAAACTCGTTCCTGCTTTTAGAGTCTGATCCAGATGGATATTTTGAATTGTTTGAAAATACAGCTGTACATTTAAACTGGCCAGAAGTGGCTACTGCAACCTAAGTTGACTGGAAAGGCTGTACAGACTTATCTGGCACTCCCAAAAGACGCAGACTACGAGTCCATAAAGCAAGGCATTCTTGATGCATATTCTATCACGGTGGAAGGATATAAGCAAGCATTCCGTGATTATGTCAAAACTTCAGTGACTACCTATTTTGAATTAATTACAGAAAAATTCAAACGGTTCGATCAGTGGTTGAAAAAGGCTGAGACAGCCACCTTCGAGGAACTCAGAAATCTTATTGTTTTGGAGGAATTCAATAGGCGTGTGCCTCATCACGTCATGGTGTACATTGCAGACAAGGAGGAAACTAATCCTATAAAGGCCGCCAAATTGGTAGATAAATAATCCCTCCTGAACAAAGCTGTAGAGAATCCCCGTGGACAGCGAAAAGTGTTAAACCCCTCTTCAGACACCACAGTGACCTCTTCTACGTTTCGCCCCGTAGGATCTACGGTAAATACACCCACTCCCTTGTATTGCTATTATTGTAAGAAGGAAGGACACAGTAAAATTTTGTAAGGATCCCAAGTGTCGTCAATCCAAGTTTTACGTACCTTTCACCAACCCCAGTGTAGTACCAAACTCAACATTCACCAACTCTAAATTAACTTTCGAACCCCCAAAGAAACCTGTTGCTCCTATAGTCAACGTAAATTCTGGAGATGACCCCTTTGCAGCATTTAAAACTTGTGGTACCATTGCTCTAACTAGTGACTCCCCTAAAGTACCAATTAAGATCCTCAGAGATACAAGTGCTTCTCAAAGTTTGATGGTCCGAAAATGCTTGCCAGATGTAAAAGGGAATGTCACTGGTGATAAGGTTTTACTACGGCCACTCTCCTCTGTCCTATATACAGTTGAACTGGCTAAGGTACATCTTGAGAGTGACTTGGTAGTGGGAGATGTGAAGGTGGGATTGGTTGATACCTTACCATTAAGTGATGTAAACTTTATTCTAGGTAATGACTTAGCAGGTGGATTAGTGGTACCCAATGTCTTGGTCCGAAGCACTCCAATGAACATCTCTCCGACTACTGCCCTCGACAAGGAACAACCTGATTTATTTCCAGTATGTGTGGTAACTCGTTCTCAGGCACGAGCTGAAGACTACTGTGATGAGGCAAGTAATAATTCTCTAGTTGATTTTGGTTCACAATCCCTGTCAAAAGTAATTCTAATCACAGCACAAGCTCAGGATGAGACTCTCAAATTGTGTCGTAGTCAAGCTGTGAATACATTGAAGGACGTTGTGAAAACTCCTGGATTTTATTATGAGGACAGCGTATTTATGTGCCTTTATAGATCACCTCGCTTGTCTTCAGCTGATGTCTGGGCAAATATCACACTGGTAGTTGTTCCTTGCACCTTAAGGCAATCTTTGTTAGAATTAAGTCATGATGGTATAAACGGCCACTTTGGTGTGTATAAAACCTATCATAAGCTTTTAGGTAATTTCTACTGGCCCAACATGAAAAATTATATAAAAATGTTTGTACAGTCTTGTCATATATGTCAAATGGTAGGAAAGGCAAACCATCCCATCCCACCAGTCCCTCTCCAGCCTATACCTGAAACATCTGAACCAATCGAACGTATCATCATATATTGTGTGGGACCCTTACCACGCACCAAGAATGGAAATCAGTATATTCTAACCCTTATGTGTCCCACCACTCGTTACCCTGAGGCTTTCCCTTTGAAGAACATCTGTGCAATGACCATAGTCACCCATCTTAATCATATGTTCACTCGGGTTGGCATCCCTAAAGTTATTCAATCGGACAGAGGTTCCAATTTTACTAGTATATTATTCACGGAGGTACTTGACGAACTTGGTATCCAGCAACAGTTGTCCAGTGCATATCATCCAGAATCCCAAGGTGTATTAAAGCGTTGGCATCAAACAATAAAGACCATTATAATAAAATGTTGTCTCGAACATGAACGAGATTGGGATGATTCTCTGCAGTACTTGTTGTTTGCTCTTCGAGAAGCTAAACAGGAAAGTTTTGGTTTTTCTCCCTTTCAACTATTGTATGGTCGACAAGTACGAGGTCCCTTAAGAGTTGTGAAGGACAAATGATTAAACAAAAATTCCACCACTAGGGAAACTGTCTCAAACTACCTAGCTAACTTACGAGCTGTACTCTCTGAAATATGTACAGTCGGCAAAAAAAGTTTCGTTACCATCCTTTTAACAGTGTGATGTAATGTTGGTAGGCCTGACTGGTGAGTCAGATGTGGAGCGAGCATGGAGGTAGTATAGGTGGAGTCGCCATGGCTCACTAATCCAGAGGAGTAAATTGAAGCCGCCGAACTGTCATTTTCGGCGCCTTTAATATGGCGGACACCAAGATATGTTTCAGTTAAAGTTGACTTCTGACCTGACATACAAAGGTATGCGCCATCTTGAAGGCGCCAGAAATGACAGATTGGTGGCTTCACAAATCAGGTCCTACTGGCGCCTCCACCTATACTACCTCCATGGGTGCGAGTGTCATATATACCTCTGTCACCCTCCCGGACCCCTCAGTGTCTATTGGTCAGGCAAGTAGGAATGACGTACTTTTACCCAGTGCTACTTTTTCTGGGTATTTCAAGGTTATTCCTGTTCTAAAATACTCAAACGTATTTCTTTATGTTTAATGATGAATAGTTAAATAGTAATAGTTCTTGAACACTCAAAATTTAATTTAATATCAGTTAAACTTTTGATATAAAAAGAAAGGGAATGCCTTGTGCTAAGTTGTCATTGCCACGGCCCGCGAGGCACAGCTGCTCAGACGGCGGAGTACCAACCCTGACGCACTTATCGATGTTAAAATTAACGTAGGGGTGGTAACGAAACTTTTTTTGCCGACTGTACTTATGCCCAATAAAACTTGGAGACAGCTCAGGTAAAGATGAAAAGAAACTTTGATAAAAAATCCAAAGAACGAACTCTTAAAGTAGGTGACAAGGTTCTAGCTTTCATTCCTACCCAATCAAACCCTTTGTCAGCTAAATTTTCTGGCCCATACAAGGTTGAACGAGTTCTCCAACATAACAACTATGTAATCAACACTCCTGATGGAAGAAAATCCCAACAATTAATTCATGTAAATCGCCTAAAGAAATATAACGTACGATCTGATGAGGAGCAAAATTCTAATGTCATATTATGCATCAATAGTAATACTCGTCATGATGGTAATGAAGATCTCATAACAAGTTGGTCATCCCTCAAAAATTTGGAGATAATCTCTAACATTCCTACTCATTTCGACTCACTCAACCTAGAACAACAACAAGAACTAAAGTTTTTCTTCACGGAATATTCCAAACTTTTCAAAGACTTCCCCAAGTGGTGTCCCTACATTGACCACGATATTAAGCTCATCCCTGGTGCTCATCCCATCAGAAAGCCTGCCTAACGGATTGGTCCCAAGCAAATGGAGCTGATGCGCCAGGAAGTGGACTGCCTCCTTCAAAACCACCTGGCTATCCCCAGCTGTTCCCCATGGGCATCACCTTCAATCCTGGTACCAATGAAAGGAGGACGTGTAAAATTTTGTACGGACTATAGGCAAGTTAATCTTCTTACTGTACCTGATGCTTATCCTCATCTACCCCACGTAGATGATCTGACTGACAACGTGGGACAAGCGAAATACGTATCAAAATTAAACTTGCTATAAGGCTATTATCAAGTGCCTCTCACTCCGAATGCCCAACAGATTTCTGCTTTCGTTACTCCTTTTGGGTTATTCGTATATACAGTAATGCCGTTTGGGTTGCGTAATGCACCTAGTATCTTCCAACGAATGGTGAACGGGATCATCGGAAACCTCCCTGGAGTTAGTACCTACCTAGACGATATTCTGATAGTGGCAGACGACCTAGACCAACATCATGATAGATTATATAGTGTTTTAAAGTCTTTAACTGACTGGGACTTAACAGTTAACTTGATCAAATCAACCTTTTATTCAGCCTCTGTGACCTATTTAGGACACAATGTGGGTAATGGAGAAGTTAAACCTAAGGCAGCTAATGTAAAAGCTATCCTATCCTTTCCCATCCCAGCTACTAGGAAAGAAGTTCAAAGATTCTTAGGTATGGTTGGTTTCTACAGCAGGTTTTGTCCCAATTTTGCTTCCATTTCTACTTCCTGGTAACTGTCTGAGAGCCTTTATTTCCCTTAGAGACTTTTTAACCCATGAATCTGTATTGAAATCTCCTAATTTCTCCTTGCCCTTCATATTGCATGTGGATGCATGTGTGACTGGAACCGGAGCAGTACTGCTGCAACCTCAACCCGATGGAATTCTTCACCCTGTCTGCTACCACTCGTCTCAACTGAAGCCACATCAATGCTCCTATAGTACTGTCGAGAAGGAATTGTTGGGGATCATCAATGCACTCCAGAAGTTTCAGTGTTACCTGTATGGAGTGGAACCCTTGCTCGTCTACACTGACCACAACCCCTTAATATTCCTCCATAGGGTACGACACACCAACCAACGCATTCTACGATGGTCCCTCTTCCTTCAACAATATCCAATCGAAATCCGGCACATCAAGGGTACCGACAACATCCTGGCTGACACCTTGTCTCGAGTTCGCCCATCTACAACCTCTCCATAAGTCTTCTACCCAGAAGCCTTATTCTTTTGGGGGGGGAGGTGTCACGGCCCTGTATATACACTGTGGTCGGTACCACGCCTTAAGGTGGGACCCATCGGAAATACAGCCCTACACCACTGCCCTCTGTTTTACAAGGCCTGACTGAGCGCTGGTTGGCTGGTTTGGGTAGGAGTCATCATCCCAGGTTGGATGTCAATATATACGGCATTTACACATTAATAAAGAATTGAAAAGGGTTGAAAGACAAACGTCAGTCTTATCCTATAAATTTTCAATGAATTTGTTATAGAATCTCTAATGACCATTGGAAAGTTTGCCATATATATATTGAAAAGGTTTCGAACTATATTAAAGTAATATTGCACTGTTGGACTGTAATGAATGTTAATCATCCAGAGAAAGGTATTCGTCATAGAAACACATATGCCACTTCACTGACAATAAATTATGACAAATACATTTTCTTTACATAATTTTCTTGTATGGCTAAATCTCTGAGACAGTATTCCTGAAAAAAGGAGGAAAACTGATCAGAGAAACATTCACTGCATTGAAAAACAATACCAGTGCAATGATCGAGGTAACAAAATACTGATTAGAAAAACTAAGCATGAAGTAGTTCTGCCTGGAAAATTTCAGACCGATCAACTGAAAAGTAGATTTGGTAAATACCGTCGACTTGCCGGGTGCATTTAAAATATTTCATTAAGGCAGGTTTATGAGTGTGAAATAAAACTGAGGTTCATATATGTTCTTAGACTGTCTTTCTATAATGATATAAAACTAAAAAACTTAGAGGAAATAATCTGGCAGTTTGTACAAGACCAGGACTAGGCAAATTTAGATTCTTTTGCTATTGATATAGACGAAGATGATATAGACAACTGCATGAATCTCCTTCCGGTTATGACATTCCTGCTGGCTGGTTACTGTGTGTATGGGATGGTGATAAGCTGAAGTGTAATGAATGTAAAGACCTACTTAGTTGTCATGAAGCCTAGGAAAATCTACCTGATATCAATACATATGTACAGTCGGCGGCAAAAGTCCTGTCGCCTCACTTGCTTCACCGAGGCACGCGATATTCATACACTCGAAATTATTAAGTGTAGTAAACGTGTGTATTTCTCTAGTCCATGAACACTGCTTGTCTCGGTGAAGCAGGTGAGGCGACAGGACATCTGCCGCCGACTGTACAGGGTATCAGTAGAGGAGGACTGATCCAACCAAGTGAATCTGTTAATGTAGTAATGTTCTCCTACATAACCATTAACAAACTCACACAGTGTCCTGCATTTATCAGATCCATGAATCAAACGAATTTGGCAACGGAAATTTCGCTGAATACCCTGGCTGATAATGATGCCTTCTTGCCACTGAACAACTTTGATGCGGGACATGATGTGGAAAAAATACAGAAAATTTTGATATTTGACTCATCAAATGACTTGATGAGCAACTATTGTGTAACCATTAACGAAAACATTAAAAATGACAGAAAAAAAAAAAAAAAAGTTGGCAACATTGACATAATAAAGTATATCTCTTCCTTCTTTCTCTCTCCACCATCTCTCTCTCTCTCTCTCTCTCTCTCTCTCTCTCTCTCTCTCTCTCTCTCTCTCTCTCTCTCTCTCTCTCCACCATCCCTGCCTTCCTTTCTTCCTTCTGTGGATCACCTTGTGCTCAAAGAAAGTATTTGATATGAATTCCAGAAATTCATCGTTCTCACTTCCAACCTTTTCATTCATATCCCCCAACACTATTATATATATCTCCTTTCAAGTCTTCCCAAACTGTCGTTCAGCTATTCCCAAAACTCTCATTTCCATTCTTCCCATTTTGGTTTGCACCCTTGTACCATTCCATCCATGCCCGGGCGTCCACTCCCTTCTGGACACCAGCACTTTTCATCCGTACCAGCCCATAATTATCACTCCTCCATCCCTTCCCACATCATACTATCCCATCCAGACCCACACTACTCCATCCCACCTCTTAAAATGGCTTTCTGCTACAACACACACATTCACACAACATCTAAAACATTCGACAAATTCTCTTCACCTCATCCACTACCAACGTTTATAGCTTCTACTGTCATGCATATACCACTCACCACCTCTTTCCTCAATCCCTCTGGCCAATTCTGTCCCTCAATCCCCCCGTTCCTTACCTCCCTCCTCACTATATGTTCATACATATACGGAAAGTCTGATATACCTGATAAGAAAATTATTTAGTATACTGTACAACTCTGTTCATACATACGGTAAATCTGTTATTCCTGCTAAATTAATGTAAGGCATTACAGTATAATAATAATAATAATAATAATAATAATAATAATAATAATAATAATATGAATAATAATATTAATAATAATAATAATAATAATAATAATAATATGAATAATAATAATAACAACAATAATAATAATATGTTCAGTAGCTGACAAAAGTATCCTGCATTTCCCGGTGAAACATTTAGTTTTTGCCTTTTGACTCAGGCTGAGACGACCTCGTATACAAAACGGAAATTTTGACTACAAAGAAACTGTCATATTTATTATGACAACAACTGACATCAATGCCTTCTCTGTCTCCTCTTACTTTATCTTCAGTTACGTACCAAAGGTGTAAGTTGCATATACTTATACAACGACCTCATTTGTTCTCCTGTGAAGGTTTGTAAGTTACCATATGTAAAATATTATACCAGTTGTTACTATAGAAAAACTGCTGTAACGAAAATATTTTGCATATGTAAAAACAGATTAAATTATGCAAATGATATTGTGAAATGTGTACAGTAATTACTTTCATACGACAGTTTTCGGACAAATTATGTCAACGCAGTTGTGTAGTGTTCCTTTAACATATGTGGTGCTGTCCTACAGTAAGCTGTATAAAATGGGAGTAGACTTCAAAGTTAAAACTTTAATATTACGTTGGTACTTCAAAATAGAAAGAAGGAGTAAACACTTTATAAGTAATAACTAGGCAGCACCATTTATATTTCAACATTAAGGAGGTAGTACAGTGTTGGTAATTATGGAGCAAATTATTCCTCCAAACTATTTCAAGCAACAGGTCACCATTATTTTTGTCAATCTGGTCATGTTTCCTGACATACTTTTAAGGAATCAATACACTTTAATGAACCAAAAGTATACTATTCCCTTAAGCTACATATCAATAAACTAAATGGGAGTAAGAGCAACGAACATTTGTCGTACTTGTCAACACATTCCTAAGATAATAAGTATTCGTATAATGTCGTATAAGTTTTCTGTAAATCTACTTTCGAATGATGAGTCTATTTATTAATATCCATAATTTTCTTCATAGAGCGTAACAATTGTGATTCTATTAGAGTTACGGCCCTGTATTACAATGATATAATAATAACAAGATGCATAATATCTATGCTTATGTTACAGCCCTGTGTTACAATGATATAATAATAACAAGATGCATAATATCTATACTTATGTTACGGCCCTGTGTTACAATGATATAATAATAACAAGATGCATAATATCTATACTTATGTTACGGCCCTGTGTTACAATGATATAATAATAACAAGATCCATAATATCTATATTTATGTTACGGCCCTGTGTTACAATGATATAATAATAATAACAAGATGTATAATATCTATACTTATGTTCAACACGCAGGGCAACTCCTCTGATGGAAGATAGTGAAAAGGTTAATGAGGGAGTATTACAGTGTTGGTAAATATGGAGCAAATTATTCCCTCAAACTATTCCAAGCAAAAACAAACCACCATTACTTTCATTAGCATGAATCTGATTCCTGGCATACTTCGGAGGAATCAAAGTGTTCCAATGAACCACAAGTGTCCTATATATACTATCCCATAAAATGCTAATCCCTTAATATAATATACACAACATGGTATGAATCCTTACCTTAACGACAAGAAGAGTTTTGCTGGACAAGCCACTGTAACCTTATGTTCTATTGGTGACATTAACACTGGTTTGTCGTTCACGGACACAACACCACCACAACCACCAACACTCCCTTGGTGACATTAACACTGGTTTGTCGTTCACGGACACAACACAACCACCAACACTCCCTTGGTGACATTAAAACTGGTTTGATGTTCACGGACACAACACCACCACAACCACCAACACTCCCTTGGTGACATTAACACTGGTTAGTCGTTCACGGACACAACACAACCACCAACACTCCCTTGGTGACATTAAAACTGGTTTGATGTTCACGGACACAACACAACCACCAACACTCCCTTGGTGACATTAACACTGGTTTGTCGTTCACAGACACAACACCACCACAACCACCAACACTCATCTTGAGGCTGCACTAGGCTACTTGATAGACAATGCTGTACTACTGTATTGTCTCTGGTATTGTAACACACATTGCCATCCATTGTACACGTCTGTAACAAAAAGATAAATATTAAACCCTTCTGAATGGATGACAAACATTACAATATCTACATGATCCTAGATTGATATATTAATAAAATATATAATGACCGTAATGTATTTTAGTGATTTAAGTTTATAATATTTCAATGAGATTCTTACACTCAGGAAAAAATAAAACTGTAAAGTTAAAAAAAAATAACTCGCCAAATTCTTTCTATGAAACTCGTCAGCTGCACTTTAGTAGAAATAGTGAGAATAACAATTGCATTACTATTATATATATATAGAGTATAAAACATTAATCAGATGTGTTTTTTTAAATATGGAAGGTCATAAGCAGTCACCTCTTCCATAATGCCGTAGTGATGTGGACAATACTTTAAGGGTTTTGGCGCCCCTTCGGCCCCAGCCACTTACTTTCAGTTCTTCAACGGTCCATCTTATCTTTCTATTTCCTTCTTGCTTGCTGTCTCACCTCTCTATCACCTTCTCCTGGCGCTATATAACCTCGCTGATGCTGGGCCTAATATCAATCAATCAATGTGTTCCATAATATCGATAACTTTAATCAACCTCTCAACATAATGTAAACACAAAACCTAAAACAACCTTCATCTCTACTTGTAACTAAAGTACCAACCAGGCCTGTATACCATCACCGGAATTGGTCACTGTGTAATACATGTAGCCTAAATGAGTTTCTGTTCCAATAACATTATACTCAAAACCATAAGGACCCCAAAGTATAAAACACAAGTTACATAATCTACAAGTACACCGGAGCAGCAATCTCTAATTAAAACTCAAAGTACTTACATTATACGTAGAAGAATATAAGGAGAATGTGAGTAACCACACCTTGACACTGCCAAGTGTGGAGCTTCAATGTGTGAGGTAAGACCAACATGACCAAGGATTCTAGTACTGGAGAACGACACACCACTCAATGTTATTTTCCTGTTGCCAATCTGGCTGGCTGGGACGGTGGCGCCTCTAACGGCCGGTAGGAATCAACACTACAGCTGCTGTCTGCTTCCCTTAATCCTGATTATTATTAAGTCTGATTTTCTTTACTAGCAACACACAGGACCTTTGTTACTAATTATTTGACAATAAAATGAATAATTCTATTGATTTTTTTTTTTTTTTTAATACGTGAACCTCGGCACTGTATGGTGCCAGTAGCCCGTGACTCTTGTGAGGCCCCGAGATTATCGAGTGTTACACTAGATGAGACAGTGGAGCTTCATGGTGTTTGTAGCTTCTCTTGTGTCCCACTAGATGACCACACCTTATTTATACACGTCACTATCAGGTCACTCACATCGTCACTCACAGCATCTAGAAATATGGTTCTATGTTATGAGTTGACGACGATGTAAGGGATATTTTGTTGAGACGTGTCGGCGTAGCCAGGATACTTGACGGACAGCAACAACCATCAGATCACCTCGGAAAAAAACAAAACAAACAAACCGCTTCTCGTGGACTCCAACCTGGGTCCATAACATTGGCAGTCCGTAGCCGTATCCACTCTGCCACCCCCTCCAAAAAATACAAATTACATAATAAATTACGATAATATTTACGACAAAGCCCTAATATATTGTTAAATATCCATGCCTACCATTTATGTATATACACTACCGCCCAAAAGTTCCTTACCTCGGCCAACCAGTTTCCAACTTTTAGATTAATTTGTATCGTCTTTTTCTGGTTGACACCGAGACAATCATGAACATCTGAAGCAGCCTTTTTTAATATAATATAACACTCTTTTATATTCAGTCAGTCAATACAATTCTGACTCTACCCATTTATCTCATAATAATAATAATAATAATAATAATAATAATAATAATAATAATAATACAGGTTTTGTTGAAGATAACTGCGAGCTCTGCGCTGTTTATTTTGTAGCAAATCTTTTCTAATTTACGAATAATTTTCTTAATATTGCTGGGGAGATGGAAAAGCAAATTACCAAGAGAGTTTATTGGCCTGACGTTTCAGCTTTCTCTAAAAGCCATTCTCAAAGGAATGAGTGTCTTACAGGTAACAGATATATTTATAGTCCCTGAGTAAATGTACTGCTGTGCATACTGCGCCCTGATTGGCTGTTAGCAGTCCCGCTGGATTATGTGCGTACTGCGCCCTGATAATAATAATAATAATAATAATAATACTAATAGTTACAACAACAGCAATAATAATAATAATAACAATAATAATGATTACAATAATATTAATAACAACAATAATAATACTGCGCCCTGATTGGCTGTTAGCAGTCCCGCTTGATCCCATGTCACCTCTGGCTTGACCCACGTTGTTGTAGCCTGGCGGAGCGCCTGATTGGGAGATCTGGGTCTGGGTTAGCTGGGTTTTCTGGTGGTCTTACAGGGATACCTACAGCTACCGGGTCTTGAGTGGGTGTGGGTCGGTTTCGCCTGATGTTAGTAGGTAGTAAAAGAGTCTCTTGAGTAACGTTGAGAGAAGGTTTTAATTTCAAAATATGTAGAGCTTCTCTCAACCTTAGTCGACGACTGTCATCGTCAGTATCAATAATTGATGTGCATTGTAGTAGTTGCGGTCTCAGTAGGTTACCATGGGCGCTCACATAGTGCTGGTAGAAGTTACCCTCCTTCAGGTGAACAGATAACCTCTTCGAAAGACGAGTAGTGGTCATACCAACGTAAGAATGGCTGCATCCATTCGCTGGGCATATAATTTGGTAGACCACCCCATGCCTCTTCAAAGGGTCACCGTCAGTCCGAGGAGAGTTTTTCATCAGCAACTGGGACGTCTTCTTGTTCTTGTAATAGATGATTAGATCAATCACAGACTCAGGGTTCGTTACTGCAACATGGTTATTAATTATGTTCCGAAGAGCAGCTTCATCTTGTTGATAATTCTTATGCATAAAATTTCTGTAATATAACTTTATTTTCTTTCTACCATCATCAGGTCTGTCCTCCTGGGTGTACCACTGGTCCATGGTGCGTTTGGTCAAACGTTGGATATCTTTATTAGAGTAGCCATTATCCACCAGCTGTTGGGCCACGAAATCGAGTTCTTGGTGAACAGTATTCCACGTTGAACAGTGCGTAAGGGTCCGTTTGACGTATGCAGTCACCACTGTAGACTTAAACCTTGTTGGGCATTCACTATCACCATTCAGACAGAGGCCAATGTTGGTAGGTTTACGGTAGACTGTAGTAGAAAATCGATCCTGAGTCTGTGTGACCTTCACATCAAGAAAAGGTATTGTGTTCTCTCGGGAAAGTTCACAGGTAAACCTGAGAACTGAACATTCTTCAAAGGTATGTCTGACTGAGTCTAGTAAGACTTGTGTCTCAGCAACCACAAAGGTGTCATCAATATAACGGTGGTAGGCTATAGGGTGTGGAATACGCTGGAACACTCTCTGCTCAACAAACCCCATGTATGTGTTGGCAAAGAGGACCCCGAGTGGGGACCCCATGGCAACACCATCAATCTGTTTCCACAGGTTGCCTCGCTGGTCACGGAATGGGGCCTCCTTGGTACACACCTGGAGAAGTCTACGTAGTGGGTTCTCAGGTATATCCAGCTGTAGGGTGTTCTCACTCCTGTAGATGTGGTCCAGCAGTAGGTTGATGGTCTCATCCACGGGAACATTAGTGAAGAGACTCTCCACATCCAACGAAGCCACTACACCTGCAGGAGGAGCAGTAGTGATTGATTGTAGAAAGTCTGTTGATGATTTCAGGCAGTACTGGTCTGGGACAAAAGGGGTCAGGATACGATTTAAGGTCTTCGCCAGTTTGTATGTCGGAGTTGGGCATTGGCTGATAATGGGTCTAAGAGGGTTATCAGGTTTGTGGGTTTTGACATTGCCATAGATATAGCCAGCATCAAAGTCACCACTAATCTTAGGTAGATGAGTAGCACCTCTGACAGCATTGATAGTGCTAATAATGGTGTTCACCTCCCTCTTAATGTCTTCTATCGGGTTTCTAGTCACTCGTTGAAATTTCTGGGTGTCGTGGAGTATATTGTCCAATTTGGTGAGGTATTCTTCTTGGCTGATGAGGACAAAGGCAGCAGTCTTGTCAGCCCTCCGGATGACTATTCCTTCTCTCTGTCGAAGCTCTCTAGCAGCACGTCTCAGTCTTGGGGTGAGAATGTGGCTACGGTAGTTGCCACGATCCTGCAGGGCCTCAGCGAGCAGAAGGGGTTGTAGTTCCTCCGTGGTGGTGACAGTTCCCTGGTTATCAAGTAAAAAGATGGAATCAAGTAGTGATTCGATCTCAATCCTCTTATCCATTTCCTTGGGTTTCTCGACAACATGGCAATTAAGCCCAAGTTGGAGAATCTCATCTTCTTCAGGGGTAGGTTGATAGTCTGTCAGATTGATGTAAGAACAATCTTTCTTCTTTTTGCTACAAACAGCGCAGAGCTCGCAGTTATCTTCAACAAAACCTGTATTAAAGAGGGTTTCCTTCCCAAATAATAATAATAATAATAATAATAATAATAATAATAATAATAATAATAATAATAATAACAATAATAATAATAATAATATTATTTTGTCACATTACTTTTAGTATCAAGTATTTCAACGGGTCAAAATATTATATAACGTTGAATTAAGGTGATAGTAAAGTATTGGTAATTCTGGATCAACTAATTATTCCTCCAAACTATTCCAAGTAACAACAGACCATCATCATTATTATTGTTTATTTTTGGTGCTGCTGTTTTCTGGCATACTACGGAGGAATTCAAGGTGCTACAATGTTACAAAGTATTGTATACTGTACTGTCCCCTTAATGAGCTGCCACTGATTATTTTCACCCTAATAATAATAATAATATCATGTTGGAAGGTTGACCTCTGGAATTCAGTGGCTGGTAATAATAAAAGTTGATAAATTGGTCCAAGTTTAATCGGCTTCCCTGTATTGCTTTCCACGGCACTCAACTGTAAACACCAGACTAATGTGTGTGTGTATGTGTTCCTAGATGACTGTGTGTGTGTGTGTGTGTTCCTAGATGACTGAGTGTGTGTGTGTTCCTAGATGACTGTATGTATGTGTATGTTTCTAGATGACTGTATGTATGTGTGTGTTCCTAGATGACTGTATGTATGTGTGTGTTTCTAGATGAATGAGAGTGTATGTGTGTGTGTGTTCCTAGATGACTGAGTGTGTGTGTGTGTGTTCCTAGATGACAGTATGTGTGTGTGTTCCTAGATGACTGAGTGTATGTGTGTGTGTTCCTAGATGACTGAGTGTGTGTGTGTTCCTAGATGACTGAGTGTGTGTGTGTTCCTAGATGACTGAGTGTGTGTGTTCTTAGATGACTGAGTGTGTGTGTGTTCCTAGATGACTGAGTGTGTGTGTTCCTAGATGACTGAGTGTGTGTGTGTATGTTCCTAGATGACTGAGTGTGTGTGTGTGTGTTCCTAGATGACTGAGTGTGTGTGTGTGTGTGTGTGTGTTCCTAGATGACTGAGTGTGTGTGTGTGTACGTGTGTGTGTTCCTAGATGACTGAGTGTGTGTGTGTGTTCCTAGATGACTGAGTGTGTGTGTGTGTGTGTATGTGTATTCCTAGATGACTGAGTGTGTGTATAGGTGAGTCAAGGCAATATTGTTCGTGTCACAGCTTCTACCTCACCTGGTGTTCACTAAGACGTGTGACTGTGTTACAACACCGATGTACAGGTACACTCGCGCACCACAATCTCTAGCCCACCTGAGTTTGGGGCGGCGATTTGGTTTGGATCCTTTCTGGACGACAGCCCACTGAAACTATCACATGGTCAGACCCGCACCAACAGAAATGCTTCGAAAAATTGAAAAGGGGTCTGACTCACTGTGTCATGTTAACCTTATATACAACTCTTTCTGTGGTTATACTATACAATAGTAGTTTGGCTGCAAACATCAATATATTTCTTTACTGCATTTTAATTCCTCAAATATTTGCATGAAAGAGGGACACAAAAGAATATACTAATAAGCTTTCAAGAATTACAATTAAAACGAAGCACTTCCATACCACCCAGTGAACACACAGGTATTCAGTGTGTGTGTGTGTGTGTGTGTAGCCTACTGTAACATCAAGATTCTTCCTCAGAAATTGTTTCCTTAACGTGATTAATCTTATGTATTTTGTATAATTATCTAGAACGATTTTTTTTTTTTTTTTTGAAAGTTCATTTTGATGATAGTGACTCGTCCTGAAGCTCAGTATTTTCCTCAAACTCATTGTTCATTCTTTCAGTCATTCTGCCGTGTGTGATCTGATTAAAATGGCGTTGCTTTTCAGATGTTATTTATTACTTCACATTAAATACAATCGACATTGTTGTATAGGCCGAGCGTTTGATAATGAGATAACACCGTATTTGTATGACAATGGCATGCAGTGAAATTTAATTTTTATATCAATATGCAGTAATTAGAGTCCCCTATGTATCCATGATTTGGCTGATTAACATTAACAAAAGTAAGGTGAGATTAACATGAAAATGAACATGAAAAATATTGCGTGTGTGACCCCGAAACACCAGCAGTGTGTCTCCTCTCCTTATGAAAAGATGGAATTATTGTAAGATAATATTGAAAACGTATACAATGTTATTGATAAATGTGTAGGAAATTGTTGTTTGTTATAGCTCTGTATTGTATATGTTTTAAATTGTGTTTGGTCATCCTTACATTATTGGTCACTATGTTGCGGTGGAACCATCATTATTTTTAGCCACTGTGCTTAGACGGCCACATAGGTGAACAGATATTGTCTGATGATATTCTCTCTCTCTCTCTCTCTCTCTCTCTCTCTCTCTCTCTCTCTCTCAATATAGACAAACGCTCGTGTGCGCCGAATAAACCTCTGAGTTCACTTGCTGATTTGAAGTGTGTTGTTTAGTTAGTAATTTCATGAATCCTCTGGTAATATTCTTTCGTGTGCTGGTTCATTATAAATTATGGGGATAGTATATTGCAATAATTATATACATAAATGTCATTCACACAGCCAAAATATGATTGCGTAGCCTTAAAAAACAATTAATTATACATGTCAAACAGGGAGTCAAACTTGTATCGGTTCGAAACGTATGTTCGTGCTTGTGTGGCATCTTAATCGTTTGAGTGGGCTGTCGTCCAGAAAGGATCTGAGCCATATCTCCGGCCCAAACTCAGGTGGGCTAGAGACTGTGGTGCGCGAGTGTACAACACACACACACACACCATATTTCTCTATGTAGCCTCACGCATACACACACACACACACACACACATGTATATTTTCAGCATTTGGCTGCATACATCAAATAAATCGTTTATTATTATTATGGCTAGCACAGTGGTAGAGTGCACGGCTGCAGTCTCTGTGGTCCAGCATTCGGTCCTTGCTCGGGACACTTTAAAAAATCTTTCACTGATGCCAGAGGTTACCACCCCTGTGAGAAGGGGGTTGGGGGTTTGAGTCAGCTGTCTGAGGTCTTCCTGCTTACACAGCCATACTATCATCATCATTGCAGGGTTGCCGTTTTGTAGAATTTTGCTGAGAAACGTAGAAAAATAGCGACATCTGGCAACTGATCGTAGAATTTTTTTCCACATCCACACTCGGCACAGAAACCACATTAAAAACTAAACATAAAATTTGTAAAAACTGACCTTACATGAATGGAAATAAATAGTGATAACAGATGATGTTTTTTATCGTCAAATAAGTCCTTAAAATTATATTTAGCACCAATTAGAATGGACTTTTCGGGTTCTTCTGTGTGTAGAATTTTTTTTTACAAAATTAAATTAAGCATTTTCATGGCAAAGCAGCATAAAAATATTTGTTTAACTATTTTTACAAATTCTTTAGGGTATGGAATTGCATTGTACTTACAAATTCCTTAATAACATATTAATTATGAACCAATTTATGTCAAATCAAGACAGATACTGTAAACAGATTTGAAGCAGATGTCAGTTCTCTGGGTGCATTCACATTGAAGACATCATCCAAGGTGCTCCAGAGCTACAATACGAACTATAGATATCTCGCGACATCTTTCCCTCAAACTCCGGTAAGTGTTAATACGTAAACATTACCTTTGGATTGAAAATTTTAACTTTTTACGAGTGTAAGGAAAATAGAGAAGTTATCCATTGCAAACATTTAACAGATTATACGGCACTTAACAGAAAAGGGATGCCTTCCTATAACTTTTGTAAATTGACATATTTGATATTGTTTTCAGATTGAAATGGCTGGTAAACGGAAACTAAGGGATGAATGGTTACACATGGACGATTTTAGACCATGGCTAGAAAAAGTAGATGGAGATCCAACCAAAGCCTACTGTAACAAATGCCAAAAGACGATTTCTGGGGATCTTACAGCAATAAAGCGTCACAAGGTAAGGCAACCTTTTCATTTAATCATAGGTTAAAAGAACCAATCATGGCATATTGTGAAAAAGAATTAAGGGGGTACATAGTACACTGTGTTTGGTGGTACATCTGGGGCAACTGATTATTCCTAACTATTGCAAGCAACAGATCACAATTATATTTACTCATTGGCCCCATTTTCCAACATACTTTGGAGGAATCAAGGCACTCTAATATAGAAAATGCATACTATCCCTTAAGGGGAGCCTCCACTCTCACCCCCATTTGCGCTCCTGTTAATTTTAGAAGCAAAATCCTCGTTGGTTTTTACATATGTTGACCAATTTTCATTGCAATCGAGCAACAAATAATATTTTTCTTAAAACGTTTGAAAAAAAAAAATGGAAAATATTAACAAAAAAATATCTATGTTTCAGAATAGCATAAGATTTTATGTGGACTATCCTCTGATATATAGCAACACTTCTATGGAACGAAAAGTCCTTTGTCACTGCTGTAAATGAGAAAATTCCTCGCCTGAAATTGTTGAAATAAATTGTCGCCTGAAATTTTGGGGAAAAAAAATCACCAAAAATAAAATAATCATTTTTGATGGAAATCCCTCTAACGGAATGTGCTCATATACTGTATACGTATATCACGTGTGAAAAGATTAATTGACATGATGTAAAAACCCTTCGTGTTGATAGCTATTATACTGGAAAATATCACTTGAAAAAAAATTTAAATTAAAAATTCTTTTGTTAGTGCTCTAAATTTGTAATACCTCCATTTTCTTTATCTTTCCTAAGTTATACTGAGTATGGAGAAGTGGCTGGTGTATGGCAGACTATTGAATTTTGCCGATTTTTTTAATGCGCACATACGGACCTGATTTCAACTTCAAGTTCAAGGTCCCGCAGAGGGCCGCTCATGGGCAGCATAATATGCGGGGGTTGTGCGAAGGATTTAGGGATCCAGGGTAGGATTAGGAATGGGGTTAGGATGAGGGTGGATTGGGTCAGGGACTCTGGATTGAGGATTAGGATTGGGGAGGTAATGATTGGAGATAAGGATCTGACTGGAGGGCCAGTGGAGGCTCCCCTTAAGCAAAATTAAAGATACACCTAGAAAAATTATCATTTCCTGTCCCACAGAAAACACAAATTCATGCAGCCAGCTCTAGTCAAGAGTCTCGTCAAGAAGATCAGCAGGGATGTCAAGATATTCGGTATAAAATAAACGTTGCATATATATTATTAATATGTTTCATGGCCGAACATAATATACCTTTCCTCATTGCTGACCATATGACAGATCTTTTTAAAACAATAATTCCCGACTCTGCCATTGCCCAGGGATTACACATGAAAAGAACAAAGTGTACAGAAATGGCAAAGAAAGTTGGTTTAGTTATCTCAGAAGAGTTTGTGAGAGATTTGAGGCAGCATAAATTTTCCATAATTATTGACGAGTCAACTGATGTCAGTGCAACCAAATGTCTTATGGTGATAGCAAAATTTTATAATTCAGCCAAAGGAATAATTGTTACAAAGATGCTAGATTTAATTAACATTTATGGTGACAAAATGCAAACGACTGGATCTTCTGGCCAGTCACTGTATAACATGATTATTGAAACTTTAAATTTTCATGATATTCCCTGAATAATTTGGTTAGTTTTGCTTCAGACGGAGCATCGAATTTAATGGGAGAATCAAACTCTTTATGCAGTAGGTTAAGGGAAAACTTTCCAGGGATTACAATTTTAAAATGCATTTGTCATTCTCTCCACTTGTGTGCTTCCAAAGCAGCTAAGACTCTTCCCAGACATTGTGAAGATTTGATTGATAAGAAGTATTTATACCCATTTTGCTCACAGTGCCAAACGCAAATATGAATTTAAACAATTTCAAACCTTATTGGACATAAAACCACACAAAATTCTCCATCCAAGTCAAACACGTTGGCTACAAATTCATGTGATCCTGTTTTGTTATATACCAAACTTGGGAATATGACCAAAAATAATAAGTATCTGTTCAAAACTCTGGCCACGTTTTCTTTAAACATTTTAGCTCTGCCTGTTACAAACACAGACGCAGAAAGACTGTTTTCTAAACTACATTTAATTGAAACAGATATAAGAAATAAGTTAAATATCCATTCTCTTAAATCACTATGTTATGTATCTGAAGCAGTCAGGGAACAAGGAGAGTGTTATAAATTTAAAGTATCTGGTGCAATGATGGAATCCTTATAAATAGCCCATGTAGCCTACAATAAATAAAATATTGTATATGTTTGTTAAATGTTAAATGTTTTACTTGTTTATTAATTATATATTTTACAGTTATATTTCTTGTTTCAATTAAAAAAAAAACATATAATGTTGTATCCTATAGTTTAGTTTCCCTTTCTATATCCTTCATTTATAAACGAAAATCTGTTACCTTGAACTAAGAAATGTATAGGTGAAATCAAACAATAAACAATTACAAATATTTTTACAATAACATATTTGAGTTTACACTCAAATTATTCTAAAATATAAAAGATTTGTATACACACAAATTTAATTACCTTTGGTAACCCAGTGTTCAGAGTTGCCAGTAAAGAACAGAAATATACTAGCGTGTAGTGACGGTGACGGTCCAGGGATGCCGTTTTGTGTTTTTTTCTGTGTAAAAGTGGTTTTCTGACGACGTCTGGCAACCCACCGTGGTCAAGTTGGAGTTCGTCCACATTCGACTACATTGGGAACCACCACACTTTAATTTAACGTTTTTAAATAGTAAACAAGAAAGTTGCTGTATTTTAAATGATCATTCTACATTGTTTTATATCTTTTCATTTTATGCCTCAATGTGTCTTGCAATTATCAATCTTTCCTTATGTCAATGATATATTCTCATGACAAACACCTTCACGACCGGAGTATCATATTGATTTATTTCCATCTTCGGAACATTATGAGAGTTTCCTTTTTACTTATAAACTTTGAGGGAAGTTAGTTGTTTCAAGGCCTTCATCAAGGTAAGTCACGGGTGTGTGAGGGGCATATAGTTTTGTTATTTATCACCTCTTTATTCAATGCACTGAATGATATTGAGTTCCCCTCAAAGCTATTAAATCAGTTTTCGCTGAGAAATTTATAAATTTATATATACCGGCATTCATAATATTCGTATCTCAGGCCCTTGAACTAATATTGATATAAATTTTAAGGTTAGCATGCCTGCCAAGCGAAAACTGAGAGACGAATGGTTGGAGAATGAGGAGTTCAGGCATTGGTTGTCACGGGTGGACGGCAATGCAGAGAGAGCTTACTGCACAGTATGCAACAAAGAATTCAATGCCGAACTTTCCACTATTAAGAGACATAAGGTATACAGTACACTATCAAACCTTTATTTTGTTGTTTTAATATTGTTCTCTTGACAAGCATCGAGTTATATCAACCATCCCACCGCCTTACGTAGGCTATTAGTATGTATCTCATTACAGACACGTAGCCAACACATCACCAATGAGGCACACATGCTGCAGAGGCAGGAGGATAGGGTGAGGGATGTACAGGAGGTTGAGCCAGTTGATGGACGCCGTCGTCTTAATGACACCATAGCATTAGCGAAGATCTTGTTAATATGCTTTATAGCTGAGCATAACTTACCATTCACCATTGCAGATCATATGGTAGAACTATGCAAAACCATGTTTCCAGATTCGCCAATCGCACAAGGAATGTGCATGAAGAAAACCAAATGCACTCAGGTAGCAAAAGCGATTGGTAAATGTGTAACTTTGGATATGGTAAGTAAGCTCAAAGGTCATAAGTTTTCTGTAATCATTGATGAGTCCACGGATGTCAGCACCACTAAATGTTTGACGTTGGTTGTTAAATATTATGATACAGATACGACAACGATGAAGACTGGCACCTTGGAACTCATTGATGTATATGATGACGACAACAAGGAATGCGTGGGCTCAACTGGGGAACATTTATATACTTTACTGCTGAAAACTTTATCTGCATATGACATTCCTCTGAGCAATGTTGTGGGATTTGCAGCTGACGGTGCTTCCAACCTAATGGGGGACAATAATTCTCTAGCCAGCCGACTGAGAGCAGACTTGCCAGGTATAACAATCTTCAGGTGCATTTGCCATAGTATACATTTATGTGCGTCTGAAGCTGCAAAAACTCTACCTAGACATTGTGAAGATCTTCTCAGGAATATATATTCATACTTTTCCCATAGCTCAAAAAGACAACACCACTTTAAACAGGCACAATTATTCCTAGAATTAAAACCCCACAAAATTTTGCATGCTTGTCAAACCAGATGGCTTTCTTTTACATAAAGCAGTAGAGAGAATCCTGGAGCAGTGGGCTTCACTCAAATTGTTTTTTATAGAAAACGAACTTGGTGAAAGGCTCTGATCTGTGGAATTTATTGTAAAAGATCTCAAGGATCCTTCAGTATTTCTGTACTACAATTTTCTTAATTTCATTTTGCCAACATTTTCAAAAATTAACTTACTATTTCAGAGAGATACACCAACTGTACATTTACTATATGACCCCATAATTCAGCTCTTTAGAAACCTCCTAGGATACTTCTGTCGAAGAGATGTTGTGGAAAAAGCAGATCTGATGACATTTGATCCAATGTTAAGTTCTAATCATTTGCCATTAAATCAGATCTACTTAGGATCAGCTATCCACGGCCTTCTCCAAACAGAAGTGTACATTCGTAATCAAGGTATGGTTGACTATGTCCGATCCCGCTGTCGAGAATTTATGATCACTATGTACCAACAAATGCAAAAGAGGTTTGACCTTAACTCACCTTTGTGGTATATGGCATCATTCTTAGGTAAAAATAAGGTACTAGACAGCAAAAGTAGGGAGTTGATGCCCTCCTTGACAGATTTTGTAAAGTTTGTACCCAGGCTGTACGTAGGAAGTTTACAAGACCTAGATAATGAATGGAGGAATTTGGACAGTACACCTAACTTAGCCTATCTCAAGAACGACACCTCTGATATCCATAATTTCTATATAAAATTGGGAGAGTTAGAAGACAATGAAGGTACTAAGCAGTTTAAGAATTTTGCCCTCTTTGCATTGCAAGTATTGGCACTGCCAACTTCTAATACTGCTGCAGAACGAATATTTTCTAAAATGAATTTAATTAAAACAGATATCCGGAATCGTCTCCAAATGCCTGCACTGCAATCACTGACTCTCGTTTCTGAGGCAGTAAAAGTCCACGGGGCATGCTATAATTTCAAGCCAACAGATGGTATGATAAATGCTATTCTTAAGTCATAATTATTTTTGTTATTATTTTCCATAAATTTGCTGAGAGCCGACTGGTGTTGGTTTTGGGTGCTGGTCTGGTAACAGTGGAAAAACTTTCTGCCAAACGTAGCCTTCAGTGCTGTAGCTGTTGATTCCTTTATTATATATTATTATTCTTACAATTTTGATCATTATCAATTATAATGATAATGACAAACAGCTAAGAAGGTATTAAACAAGTACAGTTTATTGAACATTTGGCAGGTTTCTCCACTGTTACCAGACCTATACCCATACCCAACACCCGTTGGGTCTCTGCAAATGTATTTGGGTCGATGTACACTACATTAATGTTCGTTTCTTTGTTTATTCAATAATTTAAGTATATATTTGATTACTCACTTCTCCTGTTGATAATGTTGTTAAATGCAATTATTCAAATACATATCTAAATTGTACTTTATTTTTCTTACATTTGTCATACATATTAATGGTATATTTGTGAAACTCAAGGTTTATGATATTATTTGTAATTAAAGAGTTGTTACAGATTTTTCTTTTTTTACATGATCTTTTCGTTGTGATTTTAATTAAATACTGCATTTGCATAAAAAAATACGCACATTCAAGGTATGGATAAAATCAATCGTTACTGTATTTCCCGGGAGAAAATGAGGGACAACTAGGGAAGGAAAAACAAAATTTTCCAAACCATAATAAAATGTAAATACTGGAACATCAGTTATATTCCGAGTCGGAAATATTAGCTATTCAATTGAGAAAAAGCGACCATTTATGTACATTAGTCGTACCTCTTGTAATGCCATTCTCTATAAACAGGAAGCACATTAAACAAGAAGACTCATCATGGTTCGTTCACTAAGCGTTCAACCACACTCGGTGTGGTCACGGCGGCAAGGCTGGGCCGCCGCCCGTGTACTAGCTGGCAACCAGGGCTTCCATGAGTTGATGAAATCCTACCCTAGATTTTTGTCGATATTACCCTAGATTCGAGTGTTTTACCCTAGATTGTCGAAGTTCTTCATAAAATTGTTGATTCATGCACTATCATACATAAGTTTATATATTGCCCCCCCCCCCAAACATCCCCCCCACACACACAGGAAAAAAACAAATGCCGCATAAATTAAAGGGTATTTTATTTAGAAATATGCAGTTGTATACTCTATCTGCTAACACTGTAACACCTCCAGGAGACTTACATATTTGCAGCCTCAGAACATGTAGCATCACTCTTATTAAACATTATTCATTGCTTTTAGCATATTGTCATCAAAACCAAGGCGTTTCATGTAATAAATTCCATGCATGAGACCACATATTGTTTAATTTTTTAGAGAGCTTCTTAATGAGGTTTTTGTTATGTTTAATTGACTGAAAAAACGTTCCACAGCAGCATTTGAAAAAGGTAGTGAAAGGAGAGTGGAAATAACATCTGATAAATTAGGGTAACATTGTAGGCCTGCATCATTTTTCCTATTTAATACTATCTTCCAGTACTGCATGAAATTTAGTTGTTTAGATAGTTCCTCATCCAAGTAGTGTAGTCTCCACTCTTCATCCACAAGCTTTTTGTCAGCAAATTTTTGTAACTGGGGCAGTTCATCAAATAAAAATGCTAGGGAGGGAGGGTTAAGGGTAGAAGCAGAGTGTGGGTTGATGCAGGCTACTATGTCATGAATTTTGTCATTCAAGGAATATCTTTTTTGGATTTGGAGTACAGCTTCTATCAGGAAAGACTGACATGACTTTTGAAACTGAGAAAGTTCTTCTTTAGTAGCCTGCTCCTGCTATTTTCATATTATTTACTGATGTTGATGCACTCACTCCTAGATAAATATTCTCAGTTGGGACGAAAGTACTAGAAAACATGGGATGAGCAGGAGTAAGGAGAGAAATGTCTGCTTTCTTAACAAAACTTACATCCATGAAGTCTGAACATAAACTTCTAATGAGTTTACACGTTTCAGTTTTTAATGTGAAGAAATTTGGAGCCTCAGACTGGAAAAGTGTGTTGTAACTATTAAACTTACCCAAGTTGTAGTCTAGGAATTCTAAGTAAGGTCTAGAAAATTTGTCTTCAATAACACAAATTTTTCAAACATATAAATATAGCCTACTGTACACCATATAAATAATAAATAGTAAATACTAATAAAAAAAGTTCCAATCATATAATTTATTGATGCATTACGACGAAATAACAAAAACCACGGCCGCCGGTCGGTTATAAACCAAAACGAGCTCCCAGAATACTGGCTAGTAGGCTCCAATGAACATAAGTTTACCACCTAATGTCTCATATTATACTCCAACAACTGTGTTTGGTGCCAAACCATGGTGAGTTGTCAGTAACCACCAAGTACCTAAACCTACCATTCCCACTTTTAAACAATTATTACAAGTGAAAACAGCATATGCTGTCGGTGGCACTGGGGAGTGCTCTGTAGCGATCAGCATATGCTGTCGGCGGCAGTGTAAGGGTTAAATAGCATAGGCTATTTTCGGCTAAATATACCTTAATAGCATTTTCATTTTCTTTCACTTATTCGCAGTTAACATAACTTAGTTCAAAAAAATATGCATATATACAATAATAAATTACCTTATAGAATGGATATGAAGTTAACTGTTTATATGGGAGGAGGCCACCTTCAAGTAGAATATAGCTGGTAGGAGCACTATTGCAGCTGCTGTATTGTGTGGACTCGTCCTCGCAAGTGTCTGACTGTGTGTGTGTGAACTTGTGAAGAGATCAAGAGAACAGCTTCACGCTCCAGATTTCAGAAGAGAACGCGTACGGGACGAAATAGGATAATATAAAAGCCGTAAAAGCACTCATGGTTATGCTTAGAATATTCGTACGTACGACATAATTACTTATGGATGACTCTTGGTTGCACCCACACAATATCGAACGGGAACAGTTCAGAAGGAAAAGAAAAGGCGGAAAAATCCTCATGATTATAAGCAATATTCATCCTTACGAACTATTTACGTAAGGATTAAAGTGACATGAGTTCCAGTAGGTTGGTACCCACCTCCCTACCTCCCTATCCCTGGCGCCCGGCGGGTATGCTCATACAAATCACGGGGATGATAATATGTACAGTACATTAATCGGACACTATTAAATAAAAACCAGCCTGACGGCAGATTACCCTAGAATTACCCTAGTTTATGCATTACCCTAAACACTACCCTAGGAAGGGTCCAATTACCCTAGTTTAGGGTATTTTACCCTAGAATGGAAGCCCTGCTGGCAACAGTATTCCTCAGTGTTGTGTAGTAAACGCGGCAACACTGAGCCATAGCCGAAGCTGACTCGGGTCTCACACGTGGGTGGTGAGGTCTCTGGGCCACTCCTCATTTGTGATGTGTGCTATAGTTGTGTTTCAAACAGTCTTGTGTGTGCTTCACTCTGTCCCATTGACTGCCATTTATTTGCAGCCTTTAACATTTATTATTATTATTACACACACATTCCTTCATAACACGTTCAGACTATCGCCTATGCATTTACACATTCATGAAACACTTGCATGAAATCATACACGCACGCAAACCCATGAAAACACTCCATTAGTGAACACCACAATAATGGATGGCATTCCCAAACGCGTTTACACTTATACAATTCTACTGACACACCCAGTCACCCACACACTGACCTTCTGAGCCACCTTTGACATCCTGTGTGTTACGAAGGTATAGTACAGTCTCAGTACCAACAATTGAGTTACCATCAAGACAATGGGTGGAACACTCTCCCAAAAAAGTACCGGCATTGCTGGCTAGATCCTACTGAGAAAAGATCGAAGCTACATGTATGACTGTACTGTGGGGTTGGTATTCTTGCTGGCAGTGAGTTGACTCTCATTTCTGTACTAACGTGAAATCCTCTAGTATACATAATTCATGCATTAGGCAAGTTGTTGAGTAAGAGTTGTGACTTCATTTTTACAGATATACGTTATGTGATTTTAATGATTGATGGTTTTAGGGGAGGGGGAATTTACTGAATTATTGAATATAATGAGAATGATGACCCAGAGAATAAAGTTACCCAATCGGATTTTAACAAAAAAAAAAATCTTTGAATAGATTCGCTGTAACTGTAGTATTTTGTCTTAAATATAATGCAGTTATAGCATAGGGTAGGATTAAGTAGGCTTTTGCTTTTTCTTCTCATACTTCTAAATAAGATTTTGTAAACTAACACAAACAGACATTACCCTCTCTAGAAAGTGACGTGTATAAACAAATATGTGAAGAAACCAACACCTCAAAGCTTCACTCGATAATCTCGGGGCCTCAGTCTCAGGCTACGACTGATGGCCTCTTGTCCCGAGGTAGGGGTATATATAAAAAATGTAAAAATACAATAAAATAGATAAAAAGAAAGAAAACATTATATACCATTTGGCAACTACGGTGTGGATTAGCTGAGTTTTCAGCATTAGAAAGGGGCAAATCTTACGATTATACTTTAAATTTCTCAAATGGTAAAGAAATGCGAATATATTTTTTCCAATACTGAGAGTGAAACTTTCCCTGAATATAATGAAGTTTTATTATCTCACCAACGAGACACTTCCCTTCTCCTTCTTCCTCCTTCACATTCTCCTTCTCTTCACTTCATTGTTGTCATCAGTTTAAGTGGAGATTATCTTGTTGGTGAATTGGAAGGTCTGTGATTCCTCCAAACTATACCAGGAAACAGATGACCTGAATGTTACTTTCATGGGGGATTTGTTTGGTGGCATAGTTTGGAGGAATCAGTAGCCCACCAATCTACCAACAAAAGAATCCACCATTAAATATTAAGTGTCTTCAAGACAGTTTTTAATCTTTCAATAATTTACCCACAGCTGATGACGACCATAAGGGGATAGTATACATCTGGTGCATTGGAGCGCCTCGACTCCTCCAAAGTATGTCAGAAAACAGGACTAAGTTAACAAATATAATGGTGGTTTGTTGCTGGGAATAGTTTGGAGGAATCACTACCTCCAATAATGTAAAGACTAAACCATCCCCTTAATTCTCCTCGGTATCTATATCTACCTTCACACCCTTCACCTCTGTCACTGAAATTTATCTTACATTATTTAACTCTCGCTATTCTCATCTCTGTCACTTCAAACTTTCATTCATACCCTTCCCTTCTGTCACCATCATCTTTCTCACTCTCACTTCTATTATTTTCTCTCCTCATTCTCATCTCCTTTAGCTCTCATACTCATCTATGTGCCTTTCCTCTGCCTCCTTTAATTAAATCCTCATCTCTCATCTTGACTTCTGTCCATCTTCATTTTCATTCCTTCAAACTCACATCCTCATCCTTACTCTTTTCATTAGTTCATTTTAATTTATTATTATTATTATTATACTGATTCTATCTTCCTTTGTATAGTACATATACATTAGCAAAGTCATCTCAAGCCACACTTGGTGGGAAATACCTTACTTAACTTAGCCCCAATAATAATCTGCTTACCCAACATTAATTAGCACCACAAATCCTCTTTGCCTTGGAGTGTAATTACACGTTTCCCAGATGATATTATTGTTATTGTGATCATAAACCTGTAATAGTGCAGCAGACAGTTTAATAATTAGTTCAAAACTTGTGGCCCCAGAAACACCACCACCACCAACACACCTGTCTGGACCATTACTTGTACTGCTGGCTACAGAACATACCTTTGTATAGTTGGCCACACCAATTTTTACACAGGGAATATGGAGAGAGGTCATTATTGTGGAAGTACTGTAATGAATCATCTACAAAGTGACTCGGTGATTACAAAACAACAAACCTAATAATAATGTTGTATTATAGTTACATAGTCGTACATGACCTATATGTTGTAAACTTTTGAAAACAACAGCTTGTGTAGGAATTCTTGTGGCCGATATTACATTCTTATTAATATTGAGTTCATTATATTTTCTGACCCCATTATTTGTCCTGCTTGCTTACTACTACTGCAGCTTGCCATCCCTTCGTACCTTTTAGGACCCATTGTACACACCATCAAACAAGTATGGGTGCAGTTTTGGTGTGAAACATTCTAACACCTCAGACGATGATGGATACTGAGAAATGGTTTGTTTATTCCCGAGGCATCATGAGCCGTGTCCATCATTTACACAACCATCACACCCATCCTGCTCCATAGTTTATTATTATTATTTATATCGTTATTATTATATTTCCAGCACCTCTATAATTCCCTGCCGTTTAATGAAGTTCCTTTAAGGTTTAAATATCCATTTTGGGCGACTTAATAAAATAATCATATTCAAGTTCATACACACAAAAGACTAAAATTCATAACATAAGAGGCGGGTCTTTCTCTCTTAAGGGGATAGTTACAGTGTTGGTAAATCTGGAGCAACTGATTCCTCCAAACTACAGCATTCCAAGCAACAGACCACCATTAGTTTTGTTAATCGGGTTCTGTTTTCTGGTATACTTTGGTGAAATCAAGGCACTCTAATGAACCCAAAGTATACTATGCCCTTAATGTAGGGAAAAATGTCCTCTTTGAAAATTGACGAGGCCGGATGCAGAAGGTATGACAAGCATCAATGGACAGTGCTTGCCACAAGTCGGTTTCCCTCTTGTTCTCCATTATTAACCCCTAAGAACCGCAATCCCCCAACCGCTACTGGTGCGTGAACTGCAAAAACAGGGTGATTTTTAAAGTTTCGTTTAGGTAAATTTTGTTACTACAAATTTGTAGAGCTTGATTTTACACACCAGAATCTGTAAACTAAAGTTTCCTAGTTTGCGTACAGCAGCGCCTCAATTGAATGAAAAGGGTAGGGATGTAACCAGGTTTTTATGGCCAAAATTTCCAGAAGATTTGAACTCACCATATAAGATGTATCGTTTTAAAGTAGTATTGTTTGGTGCAACATGTTCACAATTCCTTCTTAATGCTACCATACTTCATCATATGTCTTCCATCGCGTTAGATCCAGAACAAAGAAAAGAAATATTAGATGGATTGTACATAGATAATTTGCAAGGTACTAGTAATTCCGAAATTGCTTTAGTGAAAAATCATAAAATAGTGCAACAAGTGTTTGATGAGGCACATTTACCCTTAAGAGAATGGTCAACGAATAGTCCTTTGTTAAGAAAAACCCTAGAGGAAGAGGGCGTTGCCGCTACTCAACAAGAAATAGTTAAAACCTTAGGGTTGAGATGGCAAACCTCAACGGATTATCTCACATTCTCAAATAAACCTCAATCATGCATAGTAACAACAAAGAGGCAATGCCTGAGTGTAACATCACAATTGTATGATCTCTTAGGTATGTTGTTACCAGTAAGCATTAGAGCTAGGCTAGCTTTACAAGACTTATGGAGATATAAGGTTGAGTATGACCAGGTCATCCCTGCTGAACTACGACAAATTTGGCAATCGATAGTAAATGATCTTGTAGAATGTAGGAATATAAAGTTCCCAAGGCAAGTAACAGATTGTCAAGATGTGAAGCTACATGCCTTTAGCAATGCGAGTACTGTCGCATATGGTACAGCACTCTATATAAGTGGAAATGAAAGTAAGTTGCTTATTGCTAAAGGTAAGGTAGCGCCATAAAACCTGTTACAGTGCCAAAATTGGAATTGACAGCAATTTTGCTAGCAGCTAGATTGGTGAATTTTGTCTGTGATGCATATCAGGGAGTCCTTAATATTACTGATATATATCTATGGAGTAATAGTCAGGTGGCCCTTCACTGGTTGCATAATAGAAAGGCCAAACCATTATATGTCACTCATAGAGTAGATGAAATTCATTCATTAGTTCCATGTGCAAAAATACGATATGTATCAACATCTGAAAATCCAAGTGAAATGATGACTAGAGGAATAGATGTGAAACACCTAATTGGATCTTCTCTTTGGTGACAGGGTCCTCAATGGCTCAATACACCAGAAAATTGGCCAGAGGAGAAACAATTTGGCGAAACAATTGTAATTGAACCAACAATTGCAGCTCTAGTTAGGATAGATCACAAGGAAAAACTACATGTGGAATGGAGTAGATACGGTAGCTACGATAAAATCATAAGAATCATAGCATGGTTGATTCGATATATAAAGAACCTAAGTAGGAAGGTACAGGGTTCGGCGGTACTCCTCGATCCTGTCCTAACTCTAACAGAAATAAAACTAGCGGAATGGAAAGCACTGAGATTAATACAGGTTGAAAGTTTTCAGAAAGAATTTGATATACTAGAAGGGGGTAATGAATCAAGGGAAGCAACCAATCTGATGAAGCAATTGGGTATATATTTGGAGAAAGACCAACTCAAATGTAGAGGTCGAATACAAATGGCCAATCTAAGGGACTCCACAAAACATCCGATATTACTACCTAATGCTCATACAGTAACTGATCTGTTAATTAAAAAATATCATATCATGTCTAAACATTTTGGCGTAAATTATGTCGTTGCCTTCCTTAGACAGCGATATTGGATTCCAAAAATGAGACAGACGGTAAAGTTAATCCATAACAAATGCGTCATATGTAAGAGAATACAAGGAAAACATTATCCAGCCGTGAACACATCGCCCCTTCCTGATTTTAGAGTACAAAGAACAGATCCCTTTCAGATCACGGGTGTGGATTACACTGGAGCCATGTATGTCCGAACACGCAATAACATCGCGGATAAAATATACGTTGTCCTGTTTACTTGTGCAGTCACAAGAGCGATTCATTTAGAAATAGTTGATAATTTGAGTAGTGACAGTTTTATGCATGCATTCCGTAGATTCACTAGTAAACAAGGTTTCCCTAGACTAATGTTAAGCGACAACGCTACGACCTTTGTGGAAACAGCAAATTACCTTAAGATTCTGAATGATGATCCTCAATTAACATCTACATTGAAGGGATATGGATGCGAATGGCGATTCATACCTGCCCGTGCACCGTGGTTCGGCGCAATATGGGAAAGGGTCATCGGAACGGTTAAAGCTTGCGTGAAAAAGGTATTAGGCAGAGCGTTAGTTTCCCGAGAAGAATTGGTTTCCATCCTGAGTGAAGTAGAAGCTACGGTAAATGATAGACCTTTAACGTATGTCTCGGGAGACTTAGATGACCTGGAACCTTTGACACCTTCCATGTTGTGTCGATGGCGTCGCCTTAAAGAATTCCCTTAAGAAATAATTGAGGATGAAAGTAAGGATCCCACATATAGGTCGGAGCAGTCCATGCGTTTAAGGATGGCCTATGTAAATAAATTATCCGAAAATTTATGGAAACGTTGGTCGCACGAGTATTTAACAGCGCTATAGGATACGTATAGAAATATGCACAAGAATAACGTTAAGGTATGGCTGCAATTGGGGGATATAGTACTCATCCACAATGAAAGTCCTAGGACGATGTGGAAAATGGGAAAGGTAACTAAATTATATCCGGGTCCAGATGGTAATATAAGAATTGTACAGTTAAAGACTAGTGCAGGGGAGACAACACGTCCGATTGTAAAGTTGTATCCAATCGAACAGTCTCTCGAAGTGGTCTCGAGTGGTGCTGGGCTACCTCCCAGTCCGGTCTCCTCTGCACAGAGCGATACCGGCGGTTATCCTTGTATCCCTCGTCAGGCAGCCTTAGCCTCGTCCCAGAATTGGCGGGTACGGATCAGGGATGGTTTATTGTAGTTCCCTGTCCGTTGTAAATATTCCTTATTTTTGGTGGGGGGAATATGTCGGGATTTTGGATAAATCTCCAACCCGACAGTAAAGTGTACATATTTATGTATATATATTTATGATGTATATATATTATATGTAACGTGTGTAAATAGATATTTGCCTATGGGCGTTCGAACACACATAGACGTGTCTCAGTATGTGCAGCTTCGAACGCCACCAGTTGAGCTGGGTGGTGGATACCCACCACGCAGTCAGTCGTACAGTAACCACCACGAACAACACACTCCTTCAGTCCGATCAGCCAACAATTCAAATATCAACATTTTAGTCTTCACCAAGCTACATCGCCATCATCCAGCCACATCAGTCACATAAGTACACTTATAGCATATTTTGGGGCCTCATATATGTCTATTTAGTGTGCTTATCATTCATCTCCACCATAACATCGAAGGTAAATTCTTCCATCACAACTATCCCATCTTAACGTAATATACAGTCCACTAAATATAAAGTAAAAATCATGTAAATTTGGGATAAATAATATTCGACAGGTTTTTTTTTATCTCGTCTAAATAGCTAACAGCACAATCATTCAACAGCTATTCCTCACGTAAGTAGTATTCGCCCCATCCACCAATCACAATTAATCTATAAGATATGATGCACGACCTTGTAGGTAAAAGGGATCTCAGAGGTCGAATAAAATGGTTTCGTTGAAGCCATAGTAAAATATTTATCAGTGTCAAAAATCAAATGATCTTGTTAAGGAAAGCATTTTATAACAAATGTCACTTAACCCCCTAAGCCTGGTAGATGCACATAGTATATTACTATGGCTGTTGCCAGACAAGTCTACTCTGGCTAACGTTAGACTACTTTACTTTTCACAGGGAGATCCCTTGTGGCTGATTGTTTTCTCTAAGTGTAAACAGTTGGAAAACTAATCCATATAAGATGTAACTGACAGATAGTAATGTAATCATAACATATAATGTGATACATTATGAAATAAGTGAATGCTACTGTATTATCTTCTTAACAGTGAGGAATCTCATCAATATATGTAATTATTAATGAGCAATATCTATTTAACATAAAATCCTTACATCAAGGTAAAATATAAAGCGAAACATACTTGTAAAAAAATAAAAAATAAAAATATAAAAAAGTCACATTGCAAACATTGTCATTAAAAAGTGTGAAGACAGATGTTATTTGAGCCCCGTCCACACAGGCAGAGTCTGTCTACCTCAGACACCAGACTGAAGCAAGTCAGAGGCGACCAAGCTAGCAGTGAACAGGGAAAACCCTCTGTGATAAACAGTGTCTGCCCGTGTGGACAGGACCTACTTTCCGATTACATTGGATAGTATGACATAGTGTCTGAGTCCGTGAATAAAACCTTGAGTCGCTTATAAAGAATCTCCGGATATATAAATGGTATACAAATTATATAGGACACAGATAATTGGAAATGAGCACTTGCTTGGTGGATTTCCACGATTAGAATAATATTTATATAATTAATAACCTTATGACATGCAGTGTGATAATTTTGTCTGCGTATCTTTCATTTTCTCACTGATAACTTATCCTCTCGCCCCTATATGAGCTACATTGTAATGTATGAAGTTCCTAAATACAAATTTTTGTTTTAACTTTGTCAATCATAATGATTTATTCTTTGTGCGCTTGCATGAATATTGTCACTCATCACACTTCAGCTGCAATTTGGGACCTAATGTGTAATCGGTAATTAAGCAAACTAGCGACAGTTCAACAATAGACGTAAAATCATCCAAAATAACCATATATTAAAGTTCCTACATAAACACAGAAACTGTATTTTTTTTATTGACAGCGTGAAATATGCTTGACTGCATTACACGTCAAGAATACATATTCCTACTTTAACGATGAGTGCATGATAAATTACATGACTATTTGTAAATAACAAAACTGTAGCGATATTACTCCAGAAAACTGAGCGTAAATTGTCATTTAGTCAAAGTAAATTTAGCAGTTAAAGTAATGTCAAAAAAATATATATTCTCACTCTCTCTCTTCGTTTTCTCCTCTCCCTTACACGTTCTATATCATGATCCCTCTCTGCCTCCCACATTATAACGATCTCCCTCACCCACACCCATGCTAAATGTGTGCTTCTCGCCGCCTAACACCATATATACTTTTCATTGGTTGCAGTAGGGTGTTCATAATAATATGGTCATTAGCCGTATGTCAAATAACATACAGAACCATACTATTCACATCTACTTATCGGGTTTACAGCAAGGCGAAGATAGAGGAAGTGAAGTGGTTCACTGTGAAGATATCCTTTTGCCACTTTGTAGGAATCATACCAGCCACTATTGTATCAGTGGTAATTGTGTCTAGTGGTAATTAATATTATGTAATGTTTACACGGTTATTACAGCCTTTATTAAGGAACCAACATAATATTACAATATATAATTTTGAAACTCGAGGAAATTATATTGTGGCAACACCGGGTTATATATTTGTTGCCAATAATTCGATTTTTTCCTTCGATATTTACGCCTATCTAAGAACTTTTGATTACATTTTATGATCTCATATGGCAGTGTATACATCAATAATACATATATGCATTCGTATCCTTGTTTAATATATGCCCTGAAATTTATACAGTCGATATCAGATCGACCAATCACAATCGTTGTAAGATATCCCTGCCAACTACTCAAAGTATTACCAGATAAACATGCAAGCCCCTGAGCGAGGGTAGGGTGTCTAGAACATTGACAGACTGTACAGCCACAATGAAATATCCACCAACACTTTCCTTCCATCGTAGTAAATATCTTGGTATTAAAGAACAACACATGTATGATTTTGCAAAACCTCATAATAATAATTGAGGGGGTTGAGTTGACGTAAAGTGTAGTATGGTTATATATTGATATGATAATGATTTATTTGCACGATAGAAGGAAGGTGTCTGTGGTTATTTGATTGTGGCTGTACATACACTCTTTTCAACACTTCTCTTTGAAAATTGGATAAAATACTTAACTCGCTCACCTATCATGGATTTCAATACTGTATTTCTCACCCTGTCAGTCCTTCTGCAGCTTCAACCTCTTTTCAGCATATCCATTTCTAGAGCTGTTACTCTAGATTATTCATATTCAAAGTAGATCAAAGATCCACAACCATATGATAATATGGATATTAACATTCCATGCAATCTGTTTGCAGCTTCTGTACTTTAGTTGTATATTTGTAAAACTATGTAGTGTTTTTAGTTCTCATCTATATTGGCTGCTGATGATAGCAAAGCTGTAGTGTCACCAATAGTGAGTAGTGGGGAGGTTGAAGAAGACCCAGACGACACACCATGCCACCAGTACCCCTCTAAGACTAAAAAGAAGATATGTCGAAGATCTTTACCTTACCTTTACATTACCCCAGGGAGACAGAGGAACTTCGATAAAACTTGTACATCTTATACAGTAAGGAGGGACAGGTGCTGGAACAACAAGTACTTAAGGCAGAGTACCTCACCAAACTGTACATCCTTATACAGTAAGAAGGGACAGGTGCTGGAACAACAAGTACTTGAGACAGAGTACCTCACCAGATTGGCAAAAATTCATCTAGAATATACAATCTGCCGGGACTACAAACTGCCAGAAGCAGCACTAAATTATGAGTTGTTCGGAAAAGAGCTAGGGATTACAGTGTGGATTCAGATAGGTTACATCTATTGTAGGCCGAAAATAATCTGTCTATTTTTTCTTTTATAATAAAATACTAGTGAATGTAACAACCCAGTGTTTATTTTCTCGCCCTGTCTTGAGATAAAATATTTTCAATACATTTCAAGATTTATATAAATTAAGGGGGTGTATAGCACATTGTTTTGGGTGGTAAATTAGGAGCAAATGATTCCTCCAAATTATTCCAGGCAACAGGATACCATTATTTTTCTTCATCTGGGTCTGTTCACTGGCAAACTTTGGAGGAATCACCTTAAGGGGGTAATTCACTTTTGTTACATTGGAGTGCCATGATTCCTCCAATGTATGCCAGGAAACAGAACAAGAAGAACAAAAATAATGGTGTTTTGTTGCTTGGAATAGATTGGAGGAATCAGTTGCTCCAGATTTACCAACACTGTACTTCCCCCTTAATGAAACTGAAGTCGACTTGTAAGCAAGATCAAGGTCAAAGTACCTTGTAATTTAAAGCCAACCTACTTTGTGAAAATAGAGTATAATATATTTGTGGTTGTCCTGTACTGAACTTATTTGGAAGTAAACAATACTTATGAACTCTTAAATTTGAGCCAATATGTGCCTACCATAGGCCATAATCCCAATAATAGTATTAGTTTACCAAGACGATATCCATGAAAAAAAAATGTTTTTCATCATAAGTTTTAATATTTAATATTAGTGCAGTACAATTCTAAAAAGAATTTTTAACAGCTTTGTGTGTAACTAAATAGCTGGTAAATTTTGGATTTCCTGAATACAGTACTTACATCTACTAGTACATTTTTTTTTATTATTAGTCTGAACACAAACTCAGCTGGAACACACATAATGTGTTATGGGTAGTGTTCCTTGAGCAGCAGCAGAACATCTGTACTGTATATTGGTTTCATGCTGCTCGTCAACTGGCCTTCCCACTTCTTTTTTCTCCTGATCACACTCCCCTGCTTTACCTTAGTGAATCCCCTATGTTCTCTTTGACACACCTGATGCACTTCAGTAACACCAATTACTTTACCTCATATAATGTTTCTTCTTTATAGTTTTCCTTATAATTTCCCAACTCGACTCGTTTCCTTTCTATCATTCCCATGCTTATCTTAATGTCAAACTATTACCAAAGGGACAAGGAAAATCATGTACATCTTACTCATTTCCATATTATTACAATGCTTTTATTGTCATATATGTATGGATGGTTGTATGAGAGAGATGAAAGCCAAAGTGAATGGCCTGGTGGCGACAATGAATGAAGTAAATTGGTCCTTGGTGGTAAGTTTATTTGCAGATGATACTGTGCTGATGGCTGAGAGTGAAAGGGAGTTACATAAGGCCCGTCCACACGATCGATCAGTGCTCGCGAACACAAGCGAGCTGTTTGCCTGTCGACGAGCTTACCGCTTGTGTTCGCTAGCACACCAGCAAACTGCCCGTGCTGGTGGTGGCTACCCAGTAGTATGACGTCGCTGCCACACACACGAGTTTTCCTATGGAGCCAGTATTGTCAGTATTATCGCTGGCAACCGAGCAACATGTGAAATGTATTTGGGTCCATTCTCATGTACTTTATGAAGTCATTCGTATTCCCAGCTTTTAATTCCCAACTGTTTTCTTTTAATTAGCCAGTCTTAACACCATTTGTCTTTCTGCACTGTGTTCTTTTTCTTTCTCACGCACATAGCAATTATTAGGTGCTACTATAGCGTGAGGTCTACCGCCATATATCGCCTACCCAGGTGCAGCCTGAGGTCTACCTGGTGACCCGCATCCCTCCGGGACGCATATTATCCAAGTCTGGAAGGGTATATGTCAGTGCTTGATTTGGTTAGGTTAAGGTTAGGTCCAGTTTAGGTTAGGTCAGGTTAGGTTAGGTCAGGTTAGGTTTGGTATAATTTAGGTAAAATAAGCTGGGAAAGAGAATGAAACTATTTCAAAGATTATCCCATGGTTGGTTTTATCGTTATAACCCAAACGTTATTCTCCTTCCAACCGCCAGGATTTTGGCCCAGCAGTAAGCGGTAGCCCGCCAGACTTGGATAATATGCCTCCGGGACCTGCTACCGTGAATTCTACCGCCACTTGTCGCCTACCCAGGTCAACCGCGGCATTATTTATTTTAGCGATAAACACATAATTTGTACATATCCTAGGAATGACTCAAATAGATAATTGGATTTCTAATTACATTCATATTAAAGGAAGAAACGTAAAAATACACATATATTTCCATACATTTATTCTAGCGATACACAATTCGTATATCTTCTAAGAATGAGACAAATAGATCATTGGAATTTTTTCTCATCACTTTCCAGCAAAAACAATCAAGATGAGTCTGGAACAGCTGACGACCAACACCTCTCATTCTCTTCAGAATCATCATTTTAGCGTGCAACCATGATCGCTCAATTGCCTGTGTGTATGTTCCTGTCGCTGAATCCATATAATGTTGCTGGTGGTTCACCGTAGAATGCTGGTACCCAATGGCATTTAGGTTGCTATAAGCAGGCCACTCATCTGAATGAATCACCGAACCATATGCACATTCCCTTTCAATAATAGGGATTAGAGTGTTGCGGTCACGCCGTTCCACCCAAAAGTACCGACAGTCTGAGCCTTGTTTAAGACCAAAAATCGTTTCTGTTGTTTTCTTTTGCTGCGTCCCTGTTCTCGGAAAGAGGAGCGTTGTCTCCATTCAGCAACCTTCCTCGGTTGTACTTCCGTCGACCAGCAAATCTTGCCTCATCAATTTGGATGGGGTTATCTGTTGTTCCGACCATCTTTCCTCGTCGTTGATGAGAAACTATGGCTGTACACACCTCTCGGCACATGTTGAACCAGTCAGTTACAGTATTGGCAGATTTTCCTGTGAGAGTCGTTACTGTGGACATTGGTATTTCCAATACAAAGAGAAATATTAATTCTAATATTTCACACAGGCTCAGGTTGCAGTGCAATTTGTTATTCATGTCCGTATAATGGAAAAATGCATTTCCTGTACGCACAGACCGTGTGGTTTGACACCCCTTTCGAGGGCAACGTAACACAGGCTTGAATTCTCCTCGTCTGTTATGCTTCTTGCTTCTTGAACTGTATCCAAGAGATTGTGCTCTCTTAAAAATGCGAGTGCTGTTTCTTCTGTCAGAATGACTCTTCTATAAAACTCCTTCAGCAACATTTTGATATACCCTGGATCGATGTTGACTATTTCAGGCCAAGGAGGAATCTGATTTAGGAGCTCCATTTGCTTCCTTTTATATGGCTGCACCTGGGTAGGCGACAAGTGGCGGTAGATTTTAAGCAAGCAGGTCACCCGGTAGACCTCAGGCTGCACCTGGGTAGGCGACATATGGCGGTAGACCTCACGCTATAGTAGCACCAATTATTATGCTAAACAGCGCTATACACTTGCGTTCCTTCTTATTAGGCACCATAGTTATCGTACCTCTCACGACCCATTCGACCACCTACTCTGGCTCCTGCCCGGCTGTGACTGGTCAGACGTTCGTTTGGACACCACAACAAGTGTGCCCGCCGCGTGCACAAGCGGTAAGCCCGTAAACAGGCGAACAGCTCACTTGTGTTCGCGAGCACTGCTCGATCGTGTGGTGAATGAGTTTCAGTCCGTGTGTAAACGAAGGAAACTTAAGGTGAATGTTGGTAAAAGTAAAGTGATGGAATTTGAGAGAGCAGAAACTGAAGCGATTGACTTTGCTACACAATAATGAAAAAAAAAAAAGATATGGAGTATTGATGTTGAGTTTTACATTTATTTTAAAAGTAGTCACGGATGATCTACTCTCTCTTTACTCTACCCTGCATATTTGCATTTTTGTTATTATGGTTTTCACCTTGACCATGTTGGTACACATGAATATTTAAATCCTTCCCACCATTGAGTATTACCAAATTTGTTTCTACTGCAATGTTATGCATCACCATGGCAGCTATGATGATATTTTGTGTTGTCTCTATGCTCGTCCTGATTTTCGTACCTAAATGAATGGAGCTCTGTGATTGGCTGCCGTGATGCTGGCCTTCCTAGCCACCTCTTCAAACAGCCAGGCACTAACTCTGCATTTGCAAGACGACATACCTCAACCAATTTATGTGTAGCTCGGCTATTATTTAGGTTAAGAATATTTGTCTTACACCATTAAACTCAACATAAATTTGGAACTTAATCACGTTTTCCAAAACATAATACAGTCCAAATAAAAAATATTATCGCGAGTTTAACTCAAAACACGGCTTGCAAATGTTTATACAACTTTTTGCATTACAATTTTTTTCCGCATCCATAGGATTTATGTATAAATATAACATTCATTCTCATACAAAATTTTCTTGTGAACATGAATGACATCAGATTTTAGATGAATATAGATATAAGAGAGATACGATACGTTTAATGGGAAGATGGCATTCCCGATCTCGAACAAGGATTATATAAAATTCATTTATTTATTTTATTTGCCATTATAGGTTTCCTGCAAACATATTATGTTATATGTTATTCGATAAAGTGAGGCTTACCTTGCATGGCATACGAAGGGAAGTATTAGATATAAGTAATTAGAGAAACAAAAAGAAAGACTGCAAACGGAGCAATAGGCCTACTTCACGCCACAGCCAGCTTGGCACTGAGTGAGGTGAGAAGGTTCTGTTACAGGGTTGCCAACTCTTACGAGTGAAATAATACCAAATCCACCCACATACAATACCAAATTATACATTTCAATACCAAATTATATATATATATATATATATATATATATATATATATATATATATATATATATATATATATATATATATATATATATATATATATATATATATATATATATATATAGAGAGAGAGAGAGAGAGAGAGAGAGAGAATGTAGGCTAACCATCAACTTCATTACTGAATCTCTTAATAAAAGCAATAAGATATTATTTTATGTAGGCTAATATAGCTTCCATGAAAATGAAATATGAAAATGAATATGAATATAAATGTATTGCATTGCATTACTTATAATATTATAATCCACACTGATTCTTGCATGTCTTTTCATCTGATTTTCATTACGCATATACTTTACATGCTAAAAAACACCATAATGAATCAGTCATTCTAGTAATTATATTGACCATATAAAAGAAAAACGTCCAAACATTTCTATGAATCACTTTACAGAAACACACATGCACCTTCACTATTCTACGTATTTACGGTGGTAGTACTGACTAACGACTGAGTGTTCCCATGTAGTCAGTCACCACCCCTGACGGTAAACAAACCTGATCATTTCACGTCCAATACAGATGGCGGCACACTTAAACCATGGGAATGATGGGATAATCACCTCACTGATATAATATTTATTAGTTTTGCTCACTGAAATATGAAAATTGATAAAATAAGACTTTAGATTAATTAGTAATACCAAAATTTCAAATCCCAATACCAATAATACCAAACTTAGTTTTCCAATACCAAACCAATTTTTCAATACCAAATTTTAGCTAATTTGGTATTGAAAAATACCAGTTGGCAACCCTGTTCTGTTACTGTCACTTCTGTAAAATATGTACAGTCTGTACCTTCCCTCCCGCAGGCAGTTACAAGCGCACAAGTTGCCAATTGTCCATTTTTTTCTTCTTTTTCTCTAATTACATATGTATAATATTTTCCTCCCATATGACATGAATGACAAACCACACTGTCTGCATCTAATAATGTATAACATTCTGTTTGTAGGAAACTTATAGTCGCAAATAAAAGAAATTAAATTATTTTATATAAACCTTGTTCAAATCGGAATGACACCTTCGCATTGAACGTCTTGTATTTCTCTTATATTTATATTTATCTCAAATCTGACGCCACTGTCAAATTATGGATAAGAATGAATGTTATATGTATATATAAATCTTATTGATGCAGCTAAAAACAGTTCAGTGCAAAGAGTGGTATAAATATTTTCAAGCCGCATTTTGGGTTAAACTCTCAATAAAAAAAATTCTTGGGCTTCATTATATTCTGGAAAACGTGATTAAGTTCAAAATTTAATGCAGAGGGTAATGCTATAAAAAAAAGTATACATAAACAATGCAATAGTCGAGTTACGAGTAAATTAATAGAGATGTGTTGTGTTGCAAGTGTAGAGTCAATGCCTACAGAGAAGGACAGGTAAAGCCAGCATCACAGCAGCCAATCACAGAGCTCCATTCATATCTCGGGCTAGGCTCACCAAGGACCTCGGTCGAGGGGCTGGACAAGTAAAAGTAAACGGAGTATAGTTGGAAATTTATCCTTTTTACTCCTTGCACTTCTATATGTTTGGCAGAAAAACGATATGTAGGTTATAAATATTTTGTATTTCTGTACACATGTTCCCTAAGACAATCGCTGTTGACACTCTTGTCCCCTGTTAACTGAAATCCATGGTCCAGCAAGATATTTCTTATAAGTGTTATTAGGTGAGGTGGATCAGCGAATACAAAAACATGATGTGGAGCAGCTGGGTTTGAAAATGAAATTTGTTCAATCAATATACCTAGATTGTTCCACAACTGAATATTTGTAGGGGCTGTGTCATTTACCATGGCAACAATAAGAAAACCAGCAGCTTCTACTTGTTCCATAGCCTTTAAGAGGTGTTCTTTGGTCACACGAACATCAAAATCGTAATATGGAAGCTGCTTCCAAGGTGATGTCAATCCTCTCAGTATAAAGCACATTACATTATGCTTTGAATCGTAAATAATTCCTGTTGATTTGTCATACTCTCACTGAGAACACACGGAAGTTTCATCCAAGAACAAGGTACAAAGACGATCTCTCTCAGTCATTGTGTCTGACTTATGTTTTAGCAGTCACAAAACTGATTCTAATATCCCAGGTTCCACTGCAAGATTTGAGACCCATTTGTTGATGGTCCTAACTAAAGGAAGAGGAAACGTCTTTTTACGTAAGTTATACGTTTAAGTATATCTCTTTAGTATATCTCTTGGCCTTGCAATAACGTTTACGGTTATTCGGGGCTCTTCCACAGAACTCTTTCAGTTGACCACGGATTATGGAGTCCCCAATTAATAGAGTTTCTTCCTCCTCCTCTGTGGGCTCCGCCAATACCTGGTAACTGTTGGAAGTTATTATTGGTAGGTAGGTTCTGCGTGCAGTCTCCTGTCTCGCTTCGTATTTGGTTGTCTAAGGGGACAAACACAGCGAGTTATGCCCGGTTCACGTTAGTCCGTATGTACGGATCCGACATCCGTTAATGACGTTACGAACTGTACGGAGGAAAGGCTACTGAGGAGATAAGCTCCGTCCCGCGCTACGGAGCCGTTTGTTTGGGCAGTATCATAATTATATCCAAGGATACTCGCCCACCATGCTGATAAGAGTTTCGTCCTGGTCGGGAGACGACATTCTGGAAATAAGAGGCAAAAGTAAAATGAAGAATGGTTACTAGAAAAAAAATTAACTTTAGACTAGAGTTATCAAATCTATAATAATATTTATGTACTATGGCATAATATATATATATATCTGTTAATTATTCACGCCATATATATACTTTGGCATAAAACGTATTATCATACCTGATAACTATAGTTGGTGTTAATATAGCAGGGGAATGGTGTAATTCACTGTCTGCTCCAATTCTCACATTGTTTTGTTTACAACTGGACCGATGCTGTGGTGCTGTGCTTGCAGTATCCATCAACAAAATTTTTATCCTCACAGAAATTGATGTGCATTTAACAAATACAAGTTAATAATTATAATATTTGAATAGATTTACACCTTTATTTGTGCACAAATATTTCAATTTCATATTTTCATGATATGATGAAAAGTCAACAACATTATACACGGACAACACCGCCGCCGTGCTTCCGTAAAAGATGACATGAGTTCATCTTTGCTGGATCCGTTCCATGTCTTGCCTGGGATGGTAGAAGAGCCCCGGTTCACATATACACGGCCGTTCGTGACGTCGTTGACGGATATCGGATCCGTACATACTGGCTAATGTAAACCGAGCATTAGTTGTATCTAGGCAGGTGGCAGCGTGTGTAGGGGCGGGAGTAGGTGTTGAGGCAGGGGTCGTGGTCACAGGGGAGGCATGGATAATCCCAGGGTCCATAGAATATTCTATGGACCCTGGATAATCCGACATGGGCAGGTTAATGGCGTGAGACGGGCTCGACACCTTCTCTCTCTTCATACCATCTCTCCCTTTATTCTCTCTCTCAACCATGCATCTCTTCCTCCTCTCATTCTTTCCACCATCTCTCCCTTCTCTCTCTCTCTACCATCCCTGCTTTCCTTTCTTCCTTCTCCTGTGGATCATCTTGTGCTCAAAGAAGGTATTTTATATGAATTCCAGAAATTCATCATTCTCACTTCCAACCCTTTCATTCATATCACCCAACGCTATTATATATCTCCTTTCAAGTCCTCCCAAACTGTCGTTCATCTTCCCAAAACTTTCTCATTTCCCTTCTTCCCATTCTGGTGTGCACGTTGACTTGTGCATACGACCAGACCCAAGCATACTTCACAACCCATATCTTTGCTGTCAACCACACTATTCTTGTACCCTTCCATCCATGCCCGTCCACTCCCTTCCATACCCTTTGGGACACCAGCATTTTTCATCCATACCAGCCCATAATTATCACTCCTCCATCCCATCCCACATCATACTATCCCATCAGGACCCACACTACTCCACCCCACCCCTTAAAATGGCTTTCTGTCTTAACACACACATTCACACAACATCTTGAAACATTCGACAACTTCTCTTCACTTCATCCACCACCAACGTTTATCGCTACTACTGTTATGCATATACCACTGGCCACCTCTTTCCTTAATCCCTCTGGCCAATTTTGTCCCTCAATCCCACCCTTCCTTACCTCCCTCCTCACTATTTTCAGTCTTTCCTTCCTCCACTCTGTCCATCTTTCCTCAATGTTTGTTTCCCTGTCCAACCCTGGCTTTCTTTTTTCCTCAGACCAATTCCCTTCCCACTCTGGTCATCACTCATCCAGTCCCATCCAAGCTTGTAAATTTCTCTCTGCCAATCTCTTCCCTACACTACCCATCTTCTCCACACATCCCTCACCGAATCTGGCCATCTTTACCTTAGTTCCCTTTTCCTTCCCTTCCTGATCCCCTCTATTTCCTTCAATATTTCCCTCTTTCCCTTCCACTCTGGCCAAATTCATCACATCTCTCCCTCTCGTCCAGCCATCCTTCATCCTGTCTCTCCTTCGTTCGACCATCTTTCATCCTGTTCCTCCCCCTCCCTCGTCTAGCCATCCTTCATCCTGTCCCTCCCTCGTCTAGCCATCCTTCATCCTGCCTCTCCTTCGTCCGACCATCCTTCAATTTTTCCATCTCCACTTAACCATCCTTTATCCCATATCTCCCTCACTTGGCCATCCTTCATCTTTCCCACTTCTCAGCCACTCTTTGCATCTCTCCTGCCACCCTTATCTTTCTTCATACTATCCTTTCCATCTCTCCATCCTCCATCCTTCCCATCTCTCCTTCACTGACCATCCTCCATCCTTCCCATTTCTCCTTCACTGACATCCTCCATCCTTCCCATCTCTCCTTCACTGACCATTCTCCATCCTTCCCATCTCTCCTTCACTGATCATCCTCCATCCTTCCCATCTCTCCTTCACTGACCATCCTTATCCCTTTATAATTAAAAGCCTCCTGTGACACCGTAATAATCTTCACCTGCCGAGAAGAAAAACAAAGCAGTTATATTTATTCCATACCTTGAACCCCAACTGTAACCTGGCAATATTATTATTCTTATAGGGGAAGGGAGTGGCTACGTGCCTGGCATTTCCAGAAAAACAGCCCCCAGTACTTGGACATGCCCCTACCTAGACCTACCTAACCGTGTGTGTGCCTACCAAAATACAATACTATAAATAGAGAGAATATAGAGCTCCAAGCAGGGGGCATCTAAAAACAACAAATGTCCAACGACAACAACAAAACTAACTACTCTGAAACAAACAAACAAACAACAACAACAACACTACAGTACCCTGAAATAAAACAGCAAATCGCCTTAGTAATACAACATTAGCCAGGACAGTGGGTCAAAACAAATGTATAGGTTTCACATTCACTCAACCTGCCACGACGGGTTGCTCCAGCGATGGTGGAACAGTGTTAACCAACCTGAAAAGAAGAAGTTATTTAATATTATCACGCTTAGGTCTAGCTATAATTAAGTCTTAGAGCCCAGATGACTTCCACGTGATAAAACTTAAGAGTAGGTTCGGATTTATACTTGTAAATGAAGGGCTGAATAACAGTTTAATTATATATAAAAGCAAACTATATACAGAAGTTACAGACATTGGACAACATAATAATGTTACCACAAGATTCACATTTAACCTATACAGTAAATTATATCCTAAACATAATATTATACCCTAAATACACCTTAGTAACCTATATGTGGAGGAACGGTAATGAACACAGAATATAAGGGGAACAAAGAGGAAAATAGTAGAAATACTCAAGGGCTGGCAGGGAGTCTTGGCAGGAGTGTGTGTGTGAGAGTCAAGCTCGCTGTAGGATGTGCTGACTTTTCTGCCGGCTGAATCCCTTTTTATACCGTCCGAAATCTTGGGGGGGTGAAGAGGGGAATCGCTTTGGCAAATGTTGATTGGAGGAATAGATTAAACGAGGGAACGAGGGAAATTCCAGTTGTGTGTGTGTCGATCTTGGTGTTTCACGAGATAGGTTCGCAGAACTGTAACACCCCACCGTCGAAGACCTCTGTAGTACTCACGAAAGAGGTGAAGTATCTTCGGGATCAGAGATTGGAGAGCGGGACAGAGAATCTGCGATGATGTTGTCCACCCCTTTAATATGCTTCACAACGAGGTTATAGTGTTGTGTCCATAAGGCCAGGGGGTTATGGTCTGAGAATGCCAGTGTTGTGTGTGGTGCGTGTCGTAAGTAGCATTGGAATTTCTGTAGGGCAGATATCAGAGCTAGTGCCTCCTTTTTAATTGTTGAGTAAGCGATCTGGTGTTTCTTCAGTTTAGCAGAATGATAGGCTACTGGATGAAGTATTCAACTCACGGGGTCATGTTGAAGGAGGACAGCACCAACTCCAACTCAACTTGCATCTATTTGAAGGTGAAGAGGTTGAGAGAAGTCTGGGGCATGCACTACAGGATGAGAAGCTAGCAGGGTCTTGAGGCGTGCAAAGGACTGGTTACAAACGTCATTCCATTGGAAGGGAACCGAGGAGCTTGTGAGGTCAGTCAGTGGTGCAGCGAAGGTTGAGAAGTTCCTGCAAAAGCGTCTGTAGAACCCCGCCATACAAAGGAAGCGTAGGAGTTCTTTGCGAGTAGACGGAGTTGGGAAGGACAGGATAGCTTCCACGTTCGCTGACTTGGGTCTCACCACTCCCTGACCCACTGTATGACCCAGATATGTTACCGTGCCTCTGCCGAAAGTTGATTTGGCTAGGTTGATGGTCAATCCTGCATCCTGTAGCTTCTTGAACAGACACTGAAGTCTTGACACATGCTCCTCCCACGTGTTAGCCACCACCACTATAGTCAACCACTAGGAAACTGGCGGTTTAGGTGGGGCCGAATCGGGGATTTCCCCCCAAGCAGTGCTGCCACATTTGGCTTTCCAACCCACATCAGTATCAAAAACCACACCAAAATGGCAACGTTTTCGTACAGTGGTGCACTGATTCTATAAACATAGTCTTTAAATGGTGAGAGAGAGGTCAGGAAATTAATGTGGTCAGTCAGGTCACTTCTCCTTTAGACTCCACAATGGAAGGAAGAACATCCCCTGCTCACCACCCACACTGGCTCCATAGTCGTGAGAAGAAAATAATTTTCTACGTAAATTCGTACTTTGCAGAAGAAAATGTTCACCACATACAAAATCCTATCACATCTTCCTTCTACACACACACACACACACACACAAAGTCATAGCCCTTCCCTACTTACACCTGCCATTAATCCTTACATTCAATGGAGTCCTGACCTCACCCTACCAGGCGCCCTCCCTCCCCTCCCCCCAACACACACACACACACAAGGTTTAGAAATGATTGATTTAGAAATGCCATGAGGCATTTGGCGGCGCAACAGCTATGGTCATATACCACCCAACACAAAGTAGTCATCTACATCATTAATAAAATATTTACACAAACTAAACAGACTTCTCCACCCCGAAAGGGATAGGCAGCATGAATAAAAGAACATACAAACTAAAAGGCACATTTATACTAAAAAAAAACAACCTGACTAATTCAAGTAAAATATATAAAAGATAAGAAAACGTTGAACTATCTAAAAAGCCATTAATATAATAAAATTCACAACTTTTGGAGTAGGCCAGCCTCCTCCACATAGGAGAGGGTGTTCCCTCCCACACTACAAGCCTCCTCCCCGAGCACCTGGGAGAGACTGTAAGAACCGTCACCCTTCCGGTACTCGGAGAGGTGCCTACGACGAAGGTCCCCAAGGCTGGGACACTCGACAATAAGATGCCGTACTGTCAAAGGGACAAGACAATCATCACAGTAGGGAGGGTGAGCCCTCTCCATTAAAAAGCCATGAGTCAATAATGTGTGGCCAATGCGGAGATGGACAAGAGCTGTCTCCCACCGGTGGGACAGGCCACTGTAGCTCCACAAACCAAGACGCTGGCGGATGTCGCGGAGCTTGTTAGCCCCGATGGCGTCCCATCTGTCCTGCCAGCAGGAACGAACGGTAGCATCTATGTAGGGTCGAAGGTCCACTGCAGGAACAGGATGACGCCTGGCAGGAGGCCGGGAATTGGAGACCACAGCCTTAGCCAGGGCGTCAGCCCGCTCATTCCCATCAACACCCACATGGGCCGGGACCCAACAAAAAGTGACTTTGCGGCCACGACGACCCAGGAGGACAAGCCACTCAAGAATGGCCAACACCAGGGGATGGGAAGAGTTAAAATTGCACAAGGCCTGCAAGGCACTACAGGAATCGCTAAAAATAGTAAACAAAGGCTGAGGGAGAGTAAAAATCACTTGGAGGGCATATAAAATGTCCGAGAGCTCAGCAGTAAAAATGGACATGACAGAAGGGAGCCTGCCTCCACGGCAAAAGTCAGGAAAGACAACTCCAAAGCCAACTCCAGCATCAGACTTTGACCCATCAGTGTGTTGGTGGGTGGTGTAGCCACCAACTATAAGTTGTGCTGCTACCTAAAGAAGGCTCCTGTGTAAGGGCCGCTGTCAGGGTTTCTCCACTACACTTCTCAGCCTCAGGAGCTAGTGTCTATAACTCTCTTTAAGAAGTGTTAGTGTCTATAACTCTCTTTAAGAAGTGTTAGTGTCTATAACTCTCTTTAAGAAGTGTTAGTGTCTATAACTCTCTTTAAGAAGTGCTCAAGGAAGAGAGAGATGCGGTGAATAGTTCCTTATTTATTGTCAAAAATTAGTTAACAGTATATACAATTCTCTGCGTACTTGACGTTAACAAAGCTAAGAGTATTTGGTTATGGTATTAAATGTATAATACATATGTTGTATACATGAAATTCTGCAAGAGTATGCAGACAATGACATTACACAAAATGGCAAAGAGAATATGCTGAAAGAAATTGCATAGGCTATCTGCATGAAGGAATGTAATGGTAAATGAATCACAATACAGGGCTGGTAGATAATTAGAGAATGGTTACACACTCAATCAAAGAAAATCGACCTATTTTATGGTACACTACAATACTCCCCCCCTAGTTTCGAGGAAGGAGGAACGATACTCTTGTGTGTCGTAGTTTGTTGTTTCCAGCATGTGTTGGAGGAACAGTCACTTGCACTGCTTGCAGCATCTGGTCCGGATTCAGGATATAAGCAGGCTTGACTCGGTCTACGGCCACAACTTCTTGAGAACCATGTTTGTCGATGGTGAAGTTCTTCCTCGTCCTGCGAACTACTTGGAAGGGGCCCTGATATGGCTGCTGAAGGGGCCTTTTGACTGCATCGACTCTAACAAAGACGTGTGTGCAGGCTTCCAGGTCCTGTTGAACGAAGGTCTTCGAGTTGGACGTACGAGGCTGCACTGGCTGGAGGCACTTCATGGTATTTTTCAGGTGTGTTGCAAAGTCCTGAACGCTGCAAGGCTCGGGGTCTGGTGTGGCAGAGAGAAGCTCACCTGGGAGTCTGAGCGTAGAGCCATATACAAGCTCAGCAGAGGAGTTGTGCAGATCCGTTTTGAGTGAAGTTCTGATGCCAAGGAGGACAAGAGGTAGTGCTATTGACCAATCTTCTCTCTGGGCTGAAGCTGCCAGGGAAGATTTCAGCTGGCGGTGGAATCGTTCGACCGTTCCGTTGGCCTGTGGGTGATAGCTGGCGGTCCTGTATCGGCGGATGCCAAGGAGTATCAAGACCTTATTCCACACGCCTGACTCAAACTGACCACCTCGGTCAGAAGTAAGGCTTAGAGGCACACCAAACCTGGACACCCATGTAGTGATGAAGGCACGTGCAACAGTATCCGTGGTGATGTCGGTGAGAGGTACTGCCTCAGGCCAGCGTGTGAAGCGGTCCACACAGGTGAGTAAATATCGATAGCCATTGGAGTACGGAAGTGGGCCAACGAGGTCTATGTGGACATGGTCAAATCTCTCGGTGACTGGCGTAAAGGTGGGTGCAGGAGAGTGTGTATGGCGTGTGACCTTGGAAGCTTGACAGCATATACATGTGCGTGCCCAGTGTCTGATGTCTTTATTTATGCCCTCCCATATAAAGCGGGAAGACATCATCTGGTGCGAGGCACGGATTCCAGGGTGTGAGAGGTCATGTAACTTCTTGAAGAGCTGGTGTCAATGTTTCTCTGGTATGTATGGATGGAGAGTGTCGGTGGAGGTGTCAGCGTACAGTGTGACCTGGGTGTCTGGAAGTGTAATCTTCTTCATCTGTAGTGCAGGGTTATCCAACAGTCGCTGTAGCTCAGCGTCACCGACTTGATCAGCAGCAATGGTGGCATAGTCGATGGGAGAAGATTTTACAGTACTGATGTTTCGAGAGAGGGCATCAGCTGGGGCATTGTCGGCACCTTTGACGTATCTTATATCCGTGGTAAACTGAGCAATGTAGTCCATGTGGCGCATTTGTCGTGGGGTGTAAGATTCCTTATTTCTGAGGAATGCTGTAGTGAGTGGCATGTGGTCAGTGTAGATGTGGAAACTGCGTCCCTCGATGAAGTAGCGAAAACGCTTGACAGCTTTGAAGATGGCAAGTAGCTCCCTGTCATAGGCGCTATACTTCGACTCTGCCGAGGTGAGTTTCTTGGAAAAGAAGGCAATTGGCTTCCAGTATGTACCGACACGCTGTTGTAGGACGGCACCAACACCAATGTTTGAGGCGTCTGTAGCAATTGAAGTTTCTGCGTCTGGTGCAGGGAAAGAGAGCGTGGCAGCGTCGCTGAGGGCCTGTTTTGTTGAGAGGAAGGCCGCTTCCGCTTCTTCAGTCCAGACGAGGGTAACAGATTGACCTCTCTTGCAAGGTTTAATCATGGCATACAATGGTCGTAGCAGGAGTGAGCAGTGTGGAATGAAGCGGTTATAGTAATTAACCATCCCAAGGAACTCCTTGAGCTGGCGTTGGGTAGATGGCCTGGGAAACTGCTGGATGGACTCGCACTTTGAGGGAAGTGGAGCAATGCCTGTTGGAGAGACTGTGTGACCTAGGAACTCAAGGGATGTCACACCGAGTTCGGACTTGTCTGTGTTGATTTGGATGCCATAATCTTGCAGTATCTGGAGGACTTGGCAGAGGTGTTGTTTGTGGCTGGCTTCATCAGGACTAGCAATGAGAAGGTCATCTATGTAGGCAAAACAGTAGGGTAGACCTCGAAGGACCTCATCAATGAAGCGTTGAAACGTTTGTGCCGCGTTCCGCAATCCAAAGGGCATCCGGACGTATTCAAACATGCCAAAAGGTGTGATAATGGCCGTCTTCGGGATGTCAGTGGGATGGACTGGAATCTGATGAAATGCTTTGACGAGGTCGATCCGAGAGAAGATAGTGGAACCTGAGAGTTGGGAAGCGAACTCTTGAATGTTGGGCACAGGATATCTATCTTCCACGGTGCGTGAATTGAGGGCACGGTAGTCACCACAAGGTCGTATGTCTCCGGTCTTCTTAGGAACAATGTGAAGAGCCGACGACCAGTTGCTGCTGCTGGGCCGTATAATGCCTTTACTCATCAGAGATTCGAACTCGGCTTTGGCTTTCTTATAACGCTCAGGGGCTAAGCGTCGGGCCTTGGCATGCACTGGGGGTCCGGTAGTCTCTATATGATGAGTCACGTGATGCTTGGCAGGTATGCTGGATGAGTAGGGTTGTGTCAGCATAGGGAATGACTTGAGGAGGTCAGCAAACTTGTGGTCATGGTTGATAGCAGACAGGTGTGTGCTGTCACCAGGTGCTGGCTGTGCATTTGTAAAGATATCTGTGAGTGGGTCGACCAATTTTTGTCCTCTTACGTCTACCATCAGGTTGAAGTGATGGAGAAAATCAGCACCAAGGATGGCTTGTGACACTGCTCCTACGTAGAATGTCCATTGAAAAGAACGGCGAAGGTTCAGATCCAGATGCACTGTTTGCCGCGAGTATACAGGTATCTTGGTACCATTAGCAGCATAGAGATGCAGAGAAGGAGGTAGTGACCGCTGGCTGGCTGTAGCAGGGAGGACACTTATGTCGGCACCGGTGTCTACCAGGAACTTTGTATGGGACCGGCGATCAAAGATGTGGAGCAGCGTAGACTGAGTATGGCAAACATTATGCTGCGTTAATGTTCGCCGTTGTTGTTTGACGCCATGTAGCTGCAGGGCTTTTCACACTTAAGAGCCTTATCCCTAAACCTGCGATGGTAGTAGCAGAAGTTTGAAGTGCTCCTTGAACGTGACCGCTGGTGTTGGCGGTTTGGCGTCGAGGGTCGAGAACTTGGGTGGTTGTTGATTTGTTTTTTCAGGTTGCTGACTTCCATTGTAAGCTGGGAAATTAGATTGGCGAGCTGGGCAATTTGGGAATTTTCTTGGTTGCAGAAAGCAGGGGCTCTCATGGCTACTGCAGTGGCAGTGTGGTTGCCTGAGTTTGAGAGATCCTCAGTAGACATACTGGTCAGTGAACTCAGGGTGTAAATGCTGACGAGGGTTACCTGATATCACGGCAGCTGCGTTAGTCAGGTTATATCAGTATGCTGCTGAATACACTGGCACTGTAATTCACACACAAGGCACTAATAATAAAGGACAATACACTGTCCAGAGTGAAACACTGTAATCCAGGGTGAGGCACTGTAATCCAAGGTGAAGCACTGTAATCCAAGACGAAGCACTGTAATCCAAGGTGAAGCACTGTAATCCAGGGTGAAGCACTGTAATCCAGGGTGAAGCACTGTTGCTGGTAGCTAGACTGCCGCGAGTACCAGTGGTGTATAGGTGTTGGATGGCAGGCAGCAACGGCGTAGTTGGAGGCTTACAGATGGCTGCTGTGGACTGGTGATGCCTCAGGGTTCGCAGCGATAATGTAGATAGGATGGACAGTGGCACTGTGGCGGGAGCAACAGCTGCACAGGAGAGGTAGCAACTCAAGTCACCTCTTGATGGTGACTGCAGGGCAAAGGCGTTCTTGTAGACTATTGGAGGGTAGCGGCAGCACTCCAGGTCACTACTTGATAGTGACTGCAGGGCAAAGGCATTCTTGTAGACTGCAGCTTGATCCACTCTTGTTGGCGATCGCGGCAGCTGCTCTCTCCGGGGGTCACCACTTGTTGGTGACAGCTGCACTCTCCGGGGGTCACCACTTGTTGGTGACAGCTGCAATCTCCGGGGGTTACCACTTGTTGGTGACGGCTGCAATCTCCGGGGGTCACCACTTGTTGGTGACGGCTGCAATCTCCGGGGGTCACCACTTGTTGGTGACGGCTGCAGTCTCCGGGGGTCACCACTTGTTGGTGACAGCTGCACTCTCCGGGGGTCACCACTTGTTGGTGACAGCTGCAATCTCCGGGGGTCACCACTTGTTGGTGACGGCTGCAATCTCCGGGGGTCACCACTTGTTGGTGGGTGGTGTAGCCACCAACTATAAGTTGTGCTGCTACCTAAAGAAGGCTCCTGTGTAAGGGCCGCTGTCAGGGTTTCTCCACTACACTTCTCAGCCTCAGGAGCTAGTGTCTATAACTCTCTTTAAGAAGTGTTAGTGTCTATAACTCTCTTTAAGAAGTGCTCAAGGAAGAGAGAGATGCGGTGAATAGTTCCTTATTTATTGTCAAAAATTAGTTAACAGTATATACAATTCTCTGCGTACTTGACGTTAACAAAGCTAAGAGTATTTGGTTATGGTATTAAATGTATAATACATATGTTGTATACATGAAGTTCTGCAAGAGTATGCAGACAATGACATTACACAAAATGGCAAAGAAAATATGCTGAAAGAAATTGCATAGGCTATCTGCATGAAGGAATGTAATGGTAAATGAATCACAATACAGGGCTGGTAGATAATTAGAGAATGGTTACACACTCAATCAAAGAAAATCGACCTATTTTATGGTACACTACAAGTGTACACAGGGAGGGACTCCCTGTGAGTGAAGGCATGTTCTAAAAAGAGGGAACGAGCCACTGGAGGAGGAAGAGATTCCTTCTTGTCTGTAAAGCAGGTGCAGGGGAAAACTTCTGGAAGAAGCCATGGAGCCACCCTGGGGACCCTCACAGGACAAATCTGGTAGTCATCTATGCCCATCTCCTCCATAGCCTTCCTGACCCGGAAGCCAAAGGGCCATGGTGCACGAGAATGTAAAAGGTAGTACTGAGACATGATATCAGATGACACCGCCAAGCAAGGTAGGGAGTCAGGAAGTCGATGTAATCGATGCCAACAACGAACCATCAAGGACTGACGACGGAGATCAAGAGGTGGCTCATTAGCGTCCACCAGGAGACTGGGGATTGGGGACGACCTAAAGGCTCCGGTCGCCAGACGTACTCCAGCATGATGAACAGGGTCTAAAACTCTGAGACGGGCATCGGTGGCAGAAGAGTACACCTCACACCCATAGTCGAGTTTTGACCTAATAAGAACATGGTATAGGCGGAGGAGGGTGGCCCGATCAGCCCCCCAGGATGTATGGCTCAGGACCCTCAACAGGTTAAGAGCCTTGAGGCAAGAGACCTTAAGTGTACGTAAGTGGGGAACCCAAGTCAAACGTTTGTCAAAAAGGAGACCCAAAAAGCGAGTCTCCTCGACACATCGTATCCGATGACCATACATGAATAAGTCCGGATCCGGGTGGACGCCTCGGATGCGGCAGAAGTGCATAGCAACTGTCTTGGAAGGAGAAAATCGAAACCCATGAGAATCAGTCCAACGTGACACCCTGTCAAGGGCAAGCTGCATGCGCCGCTCCGCCACTGACATACGGGAAGCAGCAAACCAGACTGCTAGGTCGTCAACGTACATCGAGTTAGCTATACCGTCTGGAAGGGATGAGGCAATGGCATTAATTGATACTACAAACAATGTGACACTGAGGACGCTTCCCTGGGGGACGCCCTCCTCCTGTGCAACAGATGCTGAGTGGGTTGTACCAACCCTCACAGAAAAACTGCGACCACTGAGAAACTCCTTAAGAAAGCGTGGAAGGCGACCCCGCAGGCCATATAAATGGAGTTGCTGCAGGATGCCATATTGCCATGTAGTGTCATAGGCTTTCTCTAAATCAAAGAATACACAGACAAGGTGTTGATGTCATGCAAAGGCCTCACATGCAGCAGCTTCCAACCTGACCAGAGCATCTGTAGTGGAACGGTATTTACGAAAGCCAGACTGGGACGGAGACAGAAAATCACCCCGTTCCAAGAAGTATACCAGTCTGACATTCACCATCTTTTCAAATAGTTTACAGAGACAGGAGGTCAAGGCAATTGGTCGATAATTGAGGGCAACACCAGAGTCCTTGCCCGGCTTGAGAAAAGGAAGGATGGTAGCAACCCTCCACCCAGAAGGGAAGACACCCTCCAGCCAGATTCTGTTATATACAGCTAAAAGAAATGAGATAGCTTCCTCACCCAAGTGTCGTAACATTGCACATGGGATGTTGTCTGGCCCAGGAGAAGTGTCGCCGCAGAGAGAGAGAGCAGAATGCAGGTCTCTCAGGGTGAATATATGGTTATAACTTTCATTCTCGTTCCCTGTGAAATCCAGGACTGTACGCTCCTTGGCTCTTAACTCATGCCTGACAGCCAGAGGTCGAGAGTCACGGCTGGAGACCTTTGCAAAAGCCTCCGCCATGGTATTGGCCACTGTCAAACCATCCATGATCTTAATTCCATTGACCTTAAGTACAGGTGGAGAACTAGGAGAAAACTTCCCCGCCATCTTACGGACTCTCCTGAACACTTGGGAGAGTGGAGTTTTAGTATTAATTGAAGACACATAGGCCTTCCAAGATGCACGTCGGGCCTCTTTTAAAACTCATCTAGCCCAAGCCCTTGCCCGTCGGAAGTCCTCTAAAAGAGTTGGGTCCCCACGATTGCGACGAAGGCGAGAGTAAGCAGCGCGCTTCTCCCGCACAGCAGTGGTGCAGACTGGTGACCACCAAGGGACAGGACGTTTGGGAAAGTAGCCAGAAGTTCTAGGGATAGAGTTGAGAGCAGCAGAGTGGAGCGTATCAGTGAAATATGTTACAGCCTCGTCAGAGCTACCGAAATCGGCTACAGAAGAGACCGAAGAAGTTAGCTCTCTAAAAAACTGCCAGTCAGCCTTCTCTAATTTCCACCTAGGAAGACGAGACTGTGGTTCGTACCTGTTACATTCTAAAAGTATAGGGAAATGGTCACTGTCATATAAGTCAGGCAACACTCTCCAAGTAAAATCCAACAGAGCACTGGGTGAGCAAAGGGAAATGTCAATGGCGGTAAAAGCCCCAGTAAGGCTATTAAAATGTGTCACATCTCCCGTATTTAAAACCCCTAATCCCTCATCCTCAATAAAAGAAGCCAATAAAACACCCCTGGGGTTGACCGAACTGTCACCCCACAGAGGATGACGACCATTAAAATCACCCAATAAAATAAAGGGAGATGGAAGGTCCCGTACAAGATGGTTGAGATCACCCCTCTCAACTGTAACACTGGGAGGAAGGTATAGACTGCATATAGTGTACGGGCGGTCCTTAAAAACCTTAACTGCAACAGCCTGGAGCGGAGTGTCAAGCTCCAGGCTCGTGCATGGAATATCTCGGCGAACTAGGATGGCAGAGCCACCATGATGACCCTGCCCTTCAAATGAACTGGAATAAAATGCGGAGTATGCTGGAGGACTGGCAGGAATGTAGTCCCCAAGTATTGTCTCTTGGAGAGAAACACATGCAGGAGAGAAGCTAGAGAGAAGAACGCGCAGTTCCTCCCAAGAAGCACGCAAGCCACGGCAATTCCACTGAAGGACCTTGAACGGTGTTACTTTAGTACTGATTTTTGGGAAGCCTCACGGAGGTACTTCCCACTACCACCTCGACCTGAGGGTTTATTCAAACAATAAGATTTGTCTAATCCTGGGCCACTAGAAGAAGAGCGAACCCGAGGAGTAGTACTTGGGGCAGTAATTGGGACCCGTAGACGAGTCCCTGAAGCATCTGATATGTTAGAAGAAGATGAAGGTATATGAGATGGGATATTCTTTGAAACAATTACATTGATTCTGTCCTGTACAGCATTGGTATCACTGACACAGGCAGATACATCAACATCCATAATGCAGGTGGAAAAATCACTCCACTGCTCAAGCGGAAGAGAAAGTGAATCTTTTGAAGTCACAACATCCGTGGCATCCACATTAACTTCACGCCCCTCTGATGATCCCGAAGGAAGCTTGCGAGGAGGAACTTCTGTTGAATCAAGAGATTCATCAGAGCCACGAGAACGCTTCTGGTGAAATTGATAGGAAACTATGGATGAGTCCACAGAGATGGTTGCCTCACAAGGTGGAACATCTATAGAGTCAAGTGCCTCAGAGGAACCACGAAGGCGTCTCTGTGGCAGTTTAGGTGACTTAAGTTTCCTTTTGGGAGAGCGTGTGGCAGCGTGAACCTCTACCACATGGACACCTTTAGCTAAAGTCTGAGAATTGTCATCAGTTGAAGGGTCACCAGAATGAGTGTCTGATAAAGTTTCCAAGACAGAGAAACTATTATGTAGAGTAACCTTAGAAACGTTCTCATTAGAGCAAGAAGCAGCTGCCTCTTGAGAGGGTGCTGCAACCAATTTAGGGCGAAGGGAGGAGGCGTATGTCTTCACACCACCATCCTTCTGTCGCCTGAAGTTGAGTTGCCGTCTGGCACTACCTATGCTAATGAATTGAGTATTAGCCAGGTGGAGGATATCCTGCTCAAGTAGGTACATCTTACATTGGCGAGAACGCAAGGGGTGAGAATCTCTGCAGTAAAAGCAGTAACTCTCTGACCGACACTCAGAAGTAAGATGTGAGTCAAGAGCAGAACAATTACCACACCGGGAACGGTTGTTGCAGTTCCTTTTCCCATGACCAAACTCATAACAACAGAAACACTGTAGGGGACGCTCAACAAAAGGCTTCACCTCAAATGAGGTGGGGTTAATGTTAATGCGATCTGGGATATGCGAGCCATAGAAAGTGAGGATGATCATATTTTTACTGCCTTTCATCTTCGTTACTCGTTGGACACTGTCTGGGCACATAGCGAGAATGTCCTCTTCAGAGAATTCATACAGGTCCTCATTATATATACGCCCCTTGCTATAATTAAATGTTCGATGTGGTTTAATAGATTCAAACATGCTATCAGAAGGACAGGGGAGATTGAGGAGCATCATGGCCTGTGTAAGATCTTTGGCTCTGATTAAAACTCCCTTACCATATTTCTTTATGTGGCCCATTGGTAATAATCCAATTTCTTTCTCAAGATACCGGGAAGCATGGATAATGTTACCACGTCCCTCCCTGTAGTAAGCCACAAACCAAAAGGGTGTAGGAAACCGACGTTCCTTTGGGACATGCTCTGCAGAATCATCAAATATATTAGGGCAGTAATCATTGTCACTGGCAACTACATTGATGGACCGTATCATCTGAACTTTACAATGAGTATCCCCCACCGTCAGAGAATCTTTTGACTCAAATGCTGCTTTGGCAGCAGCATTTGTATTGAAAGTAATATAGCACCGATTAGACCTACAATCACTGTCATATGTGATTCGGATTCGGAGGACTACTCCAAAGCACTTAAAAATGGAGTGGATAGCGCCATAGGTAAAGGATGCGAGTACATTCGTTAACATTAACGTGTCCAAATCGTTAACAGGGTTCTTCGACACAACACCCGACCTGCTAGGTCTACTCTTATTTGCAGCTTTCTGCATCTTACCACGACCAGAGAGTGACGTCTCGAGGGCCTGGTCGACCACCGCTCGAGGAAGAGATTGGGGCTTTTCTGTATCCATATATCATTGGTTTAGTGTTTTTGGCCCCAGGAGCCAAGAGCTACTACCTACCGGGCAGATGAGGGGACCGAGCGCTGGTCGCCGTGGGCGGGGTACCTCTTCCCCCACGGGGCCACTCGTTTAAAAAAGCAGCCCCAATGGCTCAAAAGTTTGCCCACGACGGTGCTGAGACCCCCTTCCCCAACATCTCCCGGCCCAGACACCCAACCATCCAACATAGGACGGCCCCTAGAGGGCAGTCCCTCCGGAGGGCAGCGCTGTTGGCCCGTACTGGCAGCCTAATGCATGGGAACCATTTAGTCTGGTCTGTCACTGGCGACCTTACTAGCATGGGAAGCCCTCTCTCCCCGAAATCGGGGCAGAGCAGGGGCCAGAGCCCCCTCTAGTCTAGCTCGCCAGGTCTTAGAGACACGCAAGCCCCCCCACCACGTCAAGGCGGTTCCCATTGGGGGGGCACACACACAAGGGAGGCAAAAGGAAGGGGTATGTACAAATTATGAATAAATGTAAAAATAGTAAACAGACGTAAAAATAATAATAAAAAAAAAATGGATAATGATTCAGAAGCACATTACTATGCAGAGGGACAAACAGACACATAAAATACAGATGAAGAAAGAGTAGGCTAAGGGGGGGAGGGGGGAGATTCAGGTGAAGGACTGCTAATCTACTGCCCTGGGTCCTGGGTAATCCCATTCTGACAGACCAGATGTGGCAGCGCTGCTTGGGGCGGCTGCCCCACCTACACCCGCCAGTTTCCTTGTGGTTGACTATAGGTCGTCCAGATAAGCTGCTGTACCTTCAAGGTCTTGAATGATGAAGTTGATCATTCTCTGGAATGTTGCCGGGGCATTAGAGAGACCAAAACTAAGCACCTTATATTGATACACTCCGAAGGGTGTGACAAATGCGGACACTTTCTTAGCACGTGGGGTGAGAGGGATTTGATAATATCCTTTCAAGAGGTCTATTGTAGTTATAAATGGTGATTGTCCTATCTCATCTATAATATCATCAATTAATGGGAGAGGGTAGGAGTCCTGAACAGTGACCTGGTTTACTTTACGGTAGTCAGTGCAAAATCTAAAAGAGACATCAGGTTTTGGTATTAGCAAGCAGGGTGAAGCCCAAGGTGACATACGTGGTTCTGCTAAATCTGTATCTAGTAAATATTGTACCTCCTTTTTCATTATTACCCTTTTCTCTATATTAATTTTATAGGCCGCCTGTTTGATAGGTCTGGCTCCAGGTAACAACTGGATGTCGTGATGGATGAGGCGACATGACCCAGGAAGATCAGTCGTGAGTTTAGGAAATTCTGATAGTAGGGAAGGAATATCTTCATATTGAGAAGTAGTTAAGGTGGATAAATATTCATCCATCTTAGTCATCCATTGAGAATTTACAGGGTTTGTTGAAATAGATGGCAGGTCATCATAATTCAAATCTGTCTCTTGTTCAGCCTCCCGTCTCTCTACACTAAGGACAGCCACTATTTTCTGGTCCTCCTCCTCCAACAACCTGGAAAAATATGGTTTTATAAGATTTACATGGACCATCTGAGTATCCTTCTTCCTGTCAGGTGTGGTTATTACATAGTTCACCTTACCCAATTTTCTTTCTACTTTGTAAGGACCTATGTATTTTGACTTGAGAGGTGATCCTGGTATGGGAAGGAACAACAGAACTTTGTCTCCTGGTTTGAAAGAGCGATGAACACCTTTAGTTTGTTGTTAAACCATTTTGTTTTGAGCCTTGAGAAGGTGTTTAGCAGCAAAGGTTCCGGCATTAGATAATTTAGATCTTAAGTTCTCAATATATGTCTCCACAGAAATTGAACAAGGGGCAGAGTCAAACCACTGATCTTTAATTACTGTCAAGGGGCCTCTAATTTGTCTGCCGTACAAAAGCTCGAAGGGGGAATAACCAAGTGATTCTTGAGGACATTCTCTTAAAACAAAAAGCAAGAAATCCAACTGTTCATCCCATTCCAGTTCATACTCTGAACAGAACTTACGAAGTACTGATTTTAAAGTTTGATGGAATCGTTCCAAGCATCCTTGTGACTGAGGATGGTAAGCAGTCGAGGTCACATGGGTCACTCCTAGTTCCTTCGTCACCTCTTGACATATAGTGCTGGTAATATTACTACCTTGATCTGTTTGTATTATTTTGGGGATGCCAACTGAGGTAAAGAAATGAAGGATAGGTTTAAGAATAGATTTAGATGTAATATTCTTGAGAGGAAAAGCCTCTGGATATCGAGTAATAACATCCATTACTGTTACAAAATACTGGTTACTTTTTTTAGTTTTGGGTAGAGGACCCACACAATCCAACACTATCTTTTCAAACGGCTCAGAGGTTACAGGGATAGGATTTAATGGGGCTGGTGGAATGGTTTCATTAGCTTTTCCAACTGTTTGAAATGTATGACAGTGTTTTATGTATGACTTCACATCTGTTTTCATTCCTGGCCAATAGAAATGGTTAGCAATTTTCTGTAAGTTTTTAGTATTCCTAAGTGACCAGCAAGTCCATCATGAGCCAATTGTACCAATGAAGTCCGAACTGACTGTGGCACTACAATTTGGTGGTATTCTGACCAGGTATCAAGGGGTTTCAACTCCGGGGGTCTGTATGCTCTCATTAAGATATCCTCCCGATAGTAAAAGCAAGGCAACTTTTTTTTTTTTTTCCTATACCTCAACCTCAGGACTGTAGGCTGTCAGTAGTCCGTGACTCTTGCGAGGCCCCGAGATTATTGGGTGTCGCACTAGATGAGACAGTGGAGCTTCGTGGTGATGTTGGTACCGTAGCTTCTCTTCTGTCCCACTAGATGACGACACCTTATTTATACACGTCACTATCAGGGGAGAGCAGCTACACCGTCACTCACAGCATCTTGGAATATGGTCTGGCATCTTCTATGTTGTGAGTTGACGACGATGTAGGGGGTATTTTCTTGACGTGTCGGAGTAGCTAGGGTATAGTTGACGAACAGCTGGACCCATCAGATCACCTCGAAAAAATCCCAGACGTTTTCTCGTGGACTCGAACCAGGGCCCTTGCCATTCGCAGTCCGTCACTCTATCCACTCAGCCACGCCTTCCCCCATTCTTATCCTCAAGAGCAGCTGGTCTGATGTTATTCAAAGTGGGATCAATCTGTTGAGCTTTGATTAACTCTTCACGTGTGAAGGATTGTTTATTAAGGCATTCTAAAGAAACTTTTAGATTGTGGGATGGAGTGGAGGAAATTTGTTTCGTTTTACTTTGAGATCGAGTTACTGCACAACAAGGGTACAAGGAAGAAGATTCTTCTAGGGAGCTATCAGGCAGGGGAGAGTCAAGGATTTTAAGGTTAGGGACGACTAGTTCTCCTGCTAAATCATTCCCGAGCAACATATGCACTCCCTGAACAGGCAAAGGGGAGTCTCTCAGAGCAACTTGGAAGGTGCCAGATAATACGGGACATTCAATATATATGGTTGCTAAAGGATAAGAAGATTCAGTTGTAAGGTCACACACAATCACCTTTTCTCCAGTTAGAGCAGTACTATATTCAGGTAAAGAGTCTTTAAAAAGAATGGTCTGAGCTGCTGCGGTATCCCTTAGTATGGTAATAGGGTGAGTGTCACTTGATTTAGTCAATGAGATTTTTCCCTGATACATGAATGGCTGAAAAATGTTGGGAAGTAAGGGAGTAGAGTTTGAAGTTGCAACAGGTTTGTTTGGTGTAATGGTAGAAACGTGAGGTTTGTGTCTAGTGGTATTATCTTGAGAAGTGTTAGAGTGTTTACAACTAGGGTGTCTACATTGTTGAATGGTGTGCCCTGGCTTTTTACAATAGTTACACGTAATTAGTGGAGGACCATAGGATACACTGGTATGACCTCGAGACTTCTCATTCCCAGTCACAAGGGGAGTATCGGAGGAGGGCCTAGTAGAGCGAGCCTGAGTCTCCACTCTTCCCAAGCTCCGCACCAGCAATGAATATGCGTCAGCTACCTCAGCTGAGCGTTCCAACTTTATTTCCCCTCGCTCTTCCACATGTTTTAATATACTGATGGACATTTTATTTTTTACCTCTTCTAACACAACTATATTAATCAAAGGTAGTAGTTTCAGTAGACTATAACCACTTTTTAAACAACCTAAGTTTCTCTGATGCAAACTCAACAAATGTTTGACTGGAAGGTTTAGTTAGGGACCTAAATTTCTGCCTATATGCTTCTGGGGTTATCTCATAAGCTCTTAAAATATTGTTTTTCACAGCTTCATAATCATCAAATTGCTCCAAACTGTTGAACACCATCTGAGCTCATCCAGTTAGTTTAGGAAACAAGATTATTAACCACTGATCATTTGGCCACTCCTTTTTCCTGGCTAGGCTTTCAAAAGTACGAAAATATCCATCTACATCTCTTTCTTCAAAAGGGGGTAATAGGGAAGTAGCTTCTGCAGCATTGAATTTAGTTAGTCTGTCCTTCATTCTAAGTTCTATATCTTCTCTTACTTTTAACTCCTCAATTTCAATTTCTTTAAGTCTAATTTCCTTGTCGTGTGCAAGTTCCATTTCTTTCATTTTTAGTTCGAATTCAAATTTTAATCTTCCAAGAGCTAATGGATCTGCTTCGGTTAACACACTATGTCTAGTACCTTCAGGTAAAGGTTGAGCTACTCTTGGGAGAGTCAGGATTATGAACGCCATGACTCATAGGAGTCAACACCTCAATTGCAACACCGGGGAGTATGTCTCCCTCTACCAACTGTTCCACTACTACATTCTTTAGTACTTCCTTAGTCATTTAAGCAGAAAAAGGAATATCATATGCCTTGGCAAGGTTTTTTCAATCAGATTTTAATAGGTCGGAAAGGTCTTCATATCGTGGATTACGTTGAAATTTCTCTACATCAAAAGGAAGGGTAGCCATGATAAATAAAGTAATGTATAACACCACGAGTGAAACTAACACAAAATCACACAAGTTAGAGGTTAACTATTATGGCAAAATAAATTATCATTGAACATAAAAAGGAATAAATTAGAGTCAGTGATAAGTGAATCAGGGTTACTGAGGAACACTTATATGAGCGAGTTATTCAGGATTATAGCAAGACAGGAGAATTTATGAACTTACTCTAAACTTTTCTGAGCTTGATCACTTGAAGAAGAATAAGATTGATAAAAGAGACTTGAGGAGAGTAAAGTTCCTGATTCTTGAAAAAGAAATAGATACTTGAAAAGGTCTCACTAATAAAAGATAATCCCGAGATAAATGCTTGAATGAGATGAGCACATAAGAGGAAATTAATAATTTTAATCGTACGGCATGATTCAGGGATCCGGTTAGATACAAAACTATAATTATGATAGACCTATAGTATGACTGCCTATGCCTATAGGACCATATGACACTCCAATAAAATATAGAAAAGAGGAAACAACCAGCACAAAAAATAATTCCTATGAACAAAAATAAATACATGTAAATAGCTAAAGTTGTGGTAGGAATTTAACTTACACTAGATATTATATAACAAAATTACCCTGGAATATCCTGGCGAGGTCGCCACTTATCACGCTTAGGTCTAGATATGATTAAGTCTTAGAGCCCAGATGACTTCCACGTGATAAAACTTAAGAGTAGGTTCGGATTTATACTTGTAAATGAAGGGCTGAATAACAGTTTAATTATATATAAAAGCAAACTATATACAGAAGTTACAGACATTGGACAACATAATAATGTTACCACAAGATTCACATTTAACCTATACAGTAAATTATATCCTAAACATAATATTATACCCTAAATACACCTTAGTAACCTATATGTGGAGGAACAGTAATGAACACAGAATATAAGGGGAACAAAGAGGAAAATAGTAGAAATACTCAAGGGCTGGCAGGGAGTCTTGGCAGGAGTGTGTGTGTGAGAGTCAAGCTCGCTGTAGGATGTGCTGACTTTTCTACCGGCTGAATCCCTTTTTATACCGTCCGAAATCTTGGAGGGGTGAAGAGGGGAATCGCTTTGGCAAATGTTGATTGGAGGAATAGATTAAACGAGGGAACAAGGGAAAGTCCAGTTGTGTGTGTGTGTGTCAATCTTGGTGTTTCACGAGATAGGTTCACAGAACCGTAACAATATTATGTACAACTTTGGTAAATTTTTACAAGTTGCCACAACAGGATTTCATAGGAAAAATATATAATTCCTAGAAGGTTTTAGTGTGATTTGAATGATGTTGACCTTCGTTTCTTTAGGTAATGCTTCGTTTCGGAGATAGCCCCCTCTTTCCCATCCAACAATCTTGGGGGAGAGCCTGGGAAATTGGAGGTTTTGGGTAGGGGGAAAACTCATAATATAGTATATTTGCCTTTCTAGATTGCACTCACGACATGCCATAAATGTCAAAAAGTGGAAAACCCGCGCCAAGTTTCGGCAAAAGTTGGCTCGGGTTTTCCAATTTTCAACAAGCATATATCTGAAAAACTGGAAAACCCGAGCCAAGTTTTGCCAAACTTGGCTCGGGCTTTCCAGTTTTCAATGAGCATAAATATTGAAAAATTAAAAACCCGAGCCAACTTTTTTCTGACCCAACCTGCATCGGGCATCCTTCGGTCTTAACCATAGCATCGAGATATTACAGAATTAAAAAGACCTGACCTAACCTAACCTAGAAGGGGGCATCCTTCGGGACCTAACCTTGCCATACTTCGGCACCTAACCTTGCCATACTTTTGCACCTAACCTTGCCATACTTCGGCACCTAACCTTGCCATACTTCGGCACCTAACCTTTCCATTCTTCGGGACCTAATCATGGCATCCTTCGGGACCTAACCATTTGCATCCTTCGGCCTTAACCAGAACATCAATTTGTTATAGAATTAGGAAGACCAAATCAGACCCCTTGTTTCATACACCAATTTACCTTAATTGGAAGCAAATTATGTGGAAGGTACTGGTTCTTGTGGAGTTGAAGAGTAGGTGGTAGTGTTGTATTCTGGCAAGTTGTATTGGTGGTAGGTGGACTGGATCAAGGATGAGAGACAGTAAGGATAGTTCAGTGAAACGTCATCAATTCAGCCGTGACGTCACGCGCTCCGTGACGTCAAAGTGATGACGCTCACTGGAGACCCTGCTGGAGACCCTCGCATGCAGGAATCTCGTTCAAACTTAAAAAATCTCTCCTTATTCTCGGTTTTAATACACGATTTATACATCATACGTGTGTAGTGTTCTCTAAAAGAGTTAATTGATAGTTGTGGATATAGTTTTCATGAATAGTAGACTAGTGTATGCTATATTGAAGGCTATAGCACTGCATTTACAAGCTGATAGAGGCTCGCTCACGCCGATTCTAGCTAGCAAAACCCCGTGATATTAATTTATTATGATTAAATATAGATGAGTCACAAACATAGGAAATTGGGATTATTGACTGAAATTCCTAGAGATTCGTTAATATTTCTTTATGTTGTATTACATGCATATCATGTCTCTCACCCATCTTTCTCCCAACATTAACTCTAACTTCACCCACAATTTCGCTTCTTTTTGTACATGATTTACTTTCAAATGTGACCTTTCATTACTTGCAAGAAAAAGAACGTTTCTTTACAGGCCCTTCTGTAGTTTTGTATATCCAGTAGTCTGTGCAGTCATTTTGCTATTCCGAGAAGTTTGTTAATTTTTTCTGTTTACTCTTAATTACTATTTACTTTGCCAGTGTGGAATACATTTTTGTGTTTGAGTTATCTTGGCATAATAATGTACTTCCTTTAACTACTTTAGTTCTGGAAACTGAAGATATTAAACACATTATTATTAAATTTGGTAAAAGTGAGAGAAGACCAAATTGGCAGTACAAGCTTGGAAATAAAATATTAAATAAAGCAGAGAAAGAAAGAGATTTAGGGGTAACGATAAATAAGAAATTGACACCAGATGATCATATAAATGAAAAAGTGAGAAACATGTATACATTGTTAGCAAACTTGAGAGTGGCCTTCAATTAAATAGATGAAGAAATGATCAAGAAAATAATTACATCCTTTATAAGGCCTACCTTGGAATATGCTGCAGTAGTATGGAATAGTAAGGATATAGAAAACTTGTGTCAACAGGGAATACCTACAATTAGAAGTCACAGTATGAAATTAATTAAAAGAAGAGGAAACAAAGATGTACAGAAATACAAATAGGTAAGAACATAAAAGTAGACACGAGTAATTTATTTCCTTGAAATCTAAAGTACAGTATTAAATACAGAGGCGAGTGAAAAAAAGTGAGCAAATCTGAATGAATCAAAAGTCTGTAACCTCTCACCCATAGTGTAAAAAGTCAGCATGGAACAGTTCTTCCTACAAAAATACAGCTACTATAATAAACTGTACATTTTAAAGCTGTTGTACAAGCCAGGAACTATGATTATCAAGTATGACATTCAACCATGTACTGAGTGCTACAGAAATTATTTATATGCTGCATCTTACCCTCTCATGCTCATTTACATCTAACTATTCTTCCCTTGCAATGATAACTCTGAAGTTTTTAAAAATTCAAGCACATAAAGTGTTCATACAACTGGAATATGATTTAGTACCATAATCCAACAATACTTAAACTAGTACAGTACCAGGCCTCAGAACACATTTACTACACAGATGGTATAAGGAAACAGACTAATAAAGGGGGAACTAGCACATAGAACAAAACAGAAGCATAACAAGGCCGTGAGGATACATATAGTCATAGATGGTGGGATAATAGGTTTATTGGCATAAGTTTGTTTTGCTTTTTCAAGGTTGTACTCTGATACCAAATTTTTGTACTCTGTATTTTCCTTAAGCAGAATATCATTGTCTAAGGATTGTTTTAACAATTTATTTTTGATGTCACCATTTTCTCCAACAAGCTCCATTAATCTTTGTTCTAAACTTCCTTCCTTTGCTCGTAATTCCTCTAAATTTAGTTCTAACTGTCTTTTAATTTTTGTTACTTTTTCCAATTTTAGAGACACCTCAGACAGCTGCTGTTGTAGGGCATACACATTATTATTCCCAGAATGTAGGAAACCACAACAGGAACAACAAACTGCCAGATTATGTCCACCTGATGAAGCAGAGCTACCTTCTTTAGTTGTTTCTAACTCTTGGTGTTAATAGAGTCTCTCCAACAGCAGAGGTTTGGGTAGGAGCTTCATAAGAGTCAGGTGCCAATTCTGTAAAGTGAAAGGTTACTTAACACAAAGGCCTAGAGAAAAAGCATCCTGTGAAGCTATCCTTAGTGACTATTTCTTGGCAAATACAGTACAGTATACTGTATAATATACACTACTATAATGTTAACTTTCCCTTCCCAATACCAGGTGGGATGGAGAAAGTAATGAGAGGTGTAGCATGAGTAAGAAGGCAATTGGGACTGCAGCATGAGTAAGAAGGCAATTGGGATTGTGTGTGGGATGGTTGGGAAGGTGAAATGTAATACATTGAGGTGGGATGGGCATGTATGGCAAATACATACAGTACTACTCCAAGTCTTAAACTTATTTCTCAGTGACTAGTCCTTAGTCTATCACTACTGTCTACAGTACTGTACTGTACTGTACTGTACTTTAGAATTTCTAACAAGTTTGTAGGACAAGATCAACCTATTCTACACCCCAATGTACAGCTCCGGACAGATCAAGGGTCCACACTTCTTCCACCAGCGACTTGGTTTGGGCCTCATCTGATCTGGTAACAGTTGCAGGTGGAGGGAGGGGGGGATGTTAGTGGGAGAGGAGAGAAATGTGGGCGGAGCTATATAAGAGGGTAACGAATGATCAGGTAGAGAGACGTGTGTCAGGAGGAATGAATGAAGCATACACTGTGAACGGTATCGAATCACCAACAGTTTAAAGCAGGGTTCTTCTTTTTTTTCAGTCGTGACCCAGTTTTTACTATGACATCATTCTTTCGACCCATACAGAAAGATATTTTACAAATGATCAGAATTATCAACCTAAGAAAATACAAGGCCAGACGCTGAAACATAATATTTATGATTAAAAGGCATTCTAACCAGAATTATAAACACTGCCTCACCTACCCTTCCCTCTCTCTCTCACACACTCATTCAAGAAGGCTAATATTTGTGCAATGATTTTCTTTTATTTATAATTAAATATATGAATATTCGATTATAAAAATATGTTAGGTGGATTCATGTATGAACTTCATATTTATTTTATTGTCACAAATATTATTATTCTATTTTATTCATGTATTTATTTTTGTGAGCCTGCGACGCAGTTTGGAGGAATTCGGGACCCGTAATTTGAAGAACCCTGTTTTAAAGAAGTGCATACTGCATTAACGTAAGTGGATATAGAAGAGAAGAAATGTGATGATTTGAGGCGAGGGTGAGTGGGAAGAGGGTAAGAAAAATGAAGGTGATTAGTTGAAAAGTAATAACAAACAAATATAATTAGAATATCTGTTACATTATATCCTTTAAATAAAGGCACTGTCTTTTGTTCACCATCGTAGTGGGATAGACTACTGAATATATATTATCCTTTGGATATTAGACAGCTATCCCTATATTCCTTTTATCCCTCGTGCTTGCCCCGTAGGGGAGTATTGCCTGTAATGATGTGGGCAATACTTTAAGGGTTTTGGCGCCCCTTCGGCCCCAGCCACTAGCTTACATTTCTTCAACTGTCCCTCCTATCTTCCTATTTCCTTCTTGCTTGCTGTCACACCACTCTATCACCTTTTCCTGGCGCTATATGACCTCGCTGTTGCGGCGCCTAATATTAATCAATTAATCAACCTCGACATATTGAGAACCAAAATGCAATCAACAACATAATTTCAGCCGCAGTTTTTCGAATCATATAATTGGACTATAAGTGATAAGGGAGAAAGGCCTATGTCATTAAAACTTTTTAAGAACGAATGAGAAGGTTAAAAATATGAGAAAGAAAAAATAAACGGTAAGAAAGGAGGGAAGGTCAAGCGAGAGAGGGATAAGACAGTTGGGAGGATGTGTAAGGTTGCCAGTTACTTGAGAGATACTGTAATATCTATAGCCTATGCATAAAATTAGACCAAGTTTATTGAAAACGCCATATAGCGGCGCCTATTCAAGTTTAACATTGATTATTTTTAAGGAAATGCATGTTTAGAAGAAAAAATCCTGGTAAATAGCTTAATGAATTTGTTGACAAATATGATTATTAAAAAAGTTAGAAAATTAAACGGTCTTCTGCACAATAAAAAAAAAAAAAAAAAAAAAAAAAAAAAGCAGCTGGGCTTGGGAGAAGGTGATAAATAGGGTGGACTACAGGCTCGAGGGATTTGATTGATATTAGGTGGCGCAACAGCGAGGTCAAATAACACCAGGAAAAGGTGATAGAGAGGTGTGACAGCAAGCAAGAAGGAAATAGGAAGATAGGAGGGACAGTTGAAGAAATGTAAGCTAGTGGCTGGGGCCGAAGGGGCGCCCAAACCCTTAAAGTATTGCCCACATCATTACAGGCAATACTCCCCTACGGGGTAAGCACGAGGGATAAAAGGAATACAGGGATAGCTGTCTAATATCCAAAGGATAATATATATTCAGTAGTCTATCCCACTACGATGGTGAACAAAAGACAGTGCCTTTATTTAAAGGACATAATGTAACAGATATTCTAATTATATTTGTTTGTTATTACTTTTCAACTAATCACCTTCATTTTTCTTACCCTCTTCCCCCTCACCCTCGCCTCAAATCATCACATTTCTTCTCTTCTATATCCACCTACGTTAATGCAGTATGCGCTTCTTTAAACCAGGGTTCTTCAAATTACGGGTCCCGAATTCCTCCAAACTGCGTCGCAGGCTCACAAAAATAAATACATGAATAAAATAGAATAATAATATTCGTGACAATAAAATAAATATGAAGTTCATACATGAATCCACCTAACATATTTTTATAATCGAATATTCATATATTTAATTATAAATATAACAAAATCATTGCACAAATATTAGCCTTCTTGAATGAGTGTGTGAGAGAGAGAGGGAAGGGTAGGTGAGGCAGTGTTTATAATTCTGGTTAAAATGCCTTTTAATCATAAATATTATGTTTCAGCGTCTGGCCTTGTATTGTCTTAGGTTGATAATTCTGATCATTTGTAAAATATCTTTCTGTATGGGTCGCGAGAATGATGTCTTAGTAAAAACTGGGTCATGACTGAAAAAGATTGAAGAACCCTGCTTTAAACTGTTGGTGATTCGATACCGTTCACAGTGTATGCTTCATTCATTCCTCCTGACACACGTCTCTCTACCTGATCATTCGTTACCCTCTTATATAGCTCCGCCCACATTTCTCTCCTCGTCTCTCACTAACATCCCCCCTCCCTCCACCTGCAACTGTTACCAGATCCGACAAGGCCCAAACCAAATCGCTGATGGATGGGGTGTGGACCATTGATCTGTCCGGAGCTGTACTTGTGTAAGTGCTCCCAAATACTGTACTACCCTTGATAATTTTCTCTAATGTTGTTGACTGATTTAAGTATCAACCAAATAACATTACTAGATAAGCTTGGTGTTAGGAAATTAACTACATTTTCTAGTTGTTACGAACCCTTGATGTCACAGTGGTGTATAAGAATTCATCAGGCCAACTGTACATGCTAGAGTTGTTATGCCATAAAACTAAAACCCCTGAGCCACCTATCCCAATATCTTAAGCAAAGGTTTCTAAGGTTTCAAAACATCTTGGCGAAGGTGGTGAGTTGGGAAGGAAGTCAGCATGAAGGCTTGCTCGGAGGAATCCGAAGTGACAATGCCGCAATCTGGGCAATGTAAAATACTCCATCAAGAAATATCATAGATAAATATATGTATATAAATAATTATACATATAATTTATGACAGATCAGTATAATTCATGATTCTAGAGTTAGATTAAATGCAATTCAAATAACTAGTAAATTAAAAATATGACACAATTAGAGTAGAATTTATAAATGAAGAAAGATAATAATGAATCAGCATTTCTCTTACCGGAACAATAAAGTTCAGGTGGTTGAGTTCCTCAAGCAACAGCAGTTTCAATAGGGGCTGAATCTTCTTATGATGTGTCTGTTGAGTGAAAGAGAACTTGTCTTGAATAGGATACAGAAAATATTCACTGTACTGTATATGTATTTTCAACTAAAGGAATATATAATAGACCCTATATACCATATGTAACTCATTTATAACTAGTAAATTAAAAATATGAAACAATTAGAGAAGAATTATAAATGAAGAAAGATAATAATGAATCAGCATTTCTCTTACCGGAACAATAAAGTTCATGTTCTTGAGTTCCTCCAGCAACTGCAGTTTCAATAGGGGCTGAATCTTCTTGTGATGTGTCTGTTGAGTGAAAGAGAACTCGTCTTGAAGAGAATACAGAAAACATTCACTGTACTGTATATCCATTTTGGTAAATTTACTGTTTTGGACAGAATAGGATTCTTTGGATAATAATATATTTTACTAGTGTTTTTTTATGTGTTTTCTACAATTTTTAAATTAATTTCCGTCGCAATTTTTTTTTTTTTTTTTTTTAGCCAAACCTAATCTGGACCGCGGCACACTACCAGGGCCTAACTGGGGCAGACTACCGGGACCTAACCAGGGCAGACTACCGGGACCTTACCAGGGCAGACTACCGGGATTAGATTTCAAGTGTAAACTGTGCTCTACATCCATCCATGTCGGCTATTTCTATTTTCCCAGTAATCTGCCCTGGTTAGATCCCGGTAGCCTGCCCTGGTTAGGTCCCGGTAGTCTGCCCCGGTTAGGTCCCGGTAGTGTGCTGCGGTCCAGATTAGGTTAGGATAAGTTAGGTTTGGCTAAAAAAAAAAAAAAAAAATGCGACGGAAATGAATATCAAAATCGTTGAAAACACATAAAAAAACACTAGTAAAATATATTATTGTCCAAAGAATCCTATTCTGTCCGAAACAGTAAATTTACCTAAATTTTCAACTAAAGGAATATATAATAATTATACCCTATATACCATATGTAACTCACTGATGTCTGTTGAGTGAAAGAGAACTTGTCTTGCAGAGAATGCAGAAAATATTCACTGTACTGTATATATATTTTCAACTAAAGGAATATATAATATACCCTATATACCATATGTAACTCACTGATTGAAATGTTATATTTCAGCAAGACAGTAAAAATTTTAATAAAAATCAATTTTAAAAAGTCATAAAATTCTTCCTACCAGAAACACTGAGCAAATCTTGCAAAAGCTGGCGCCTCTGTTTTTCCTCAGCTCTGCGCCCACGGTGTTTTGCACTTTCTGCAAAAAGGAAAATAATTAAATCAGACAATCTGGTGGTGCAATTTATTTGTATGATCAAGATGGAAAACCTTTCTGCTCTTTTGGTATGGTTATGTTTCCCACCTCCCTACCAAACTAGTCATTTATAAAAACTGAAAATATTAAGAAATGGTCCCAATCTACCTGCCACCTAACGTTAGTATAAACCAACCCTACACAATAAAACCAAATAACCTATAAAACTTTCATAAAATTGGCCTATCTTGTCACATTTCAATAGTATGGCTCATATAAACCTTACTTTCAATAAAGATTATGGGCAGCCCATATCTATGCACAATGGAATTGGCCAACACTTATTTTAACCTGTTAACAAGCACCATCAAGAAATATTTGTCGGCTCCTACTAATTGCAATTGAAAGATGATATTTAGTAAGTTTTGCACAATAAGTATTATACCGAAAGTATTGGCAGTAACAGATAAGAGTCCATATTGCCTACCTGAATCCTCCTCCTGTTTTGGGAGAAACAGCGAAGGTACAGCATCAGCCTTCAGTGATCTTGTTGCCTGTGGAGACTTGTTCAGGACCTTCCTCTTGATGCTGTAATTCTGTTTGTAATCTGCTGCCTTAAAATGACAGGAGCAAACTCTGGCAGTCTCTGGGTTTAGTTTATCTGCCCGATAGCACGAATTATTCCACTGTTTTAACACTGATTTTGTCTTTGGAAATCGATAAAAATGACACTTTTCTTGTTTCTTGCTCCTGTTATTGCTATTGCACCCGTAAACAGCACACCTTGTCATTGTTCTTAAAGAGAAAAACAGCTGGAGTCACTGAGATACAAGCAAAGCCAAGGCAAAACTCCTCTATGCGTCCGTGTTTGGGTCTCCAGTGACGTCACGGCTGTATGGCGCCGTGCATTGTGGGTAAAACAAGTGCTCAGTGAACTATCCTTACTGTCTATCATCCTTGGTGCATTGTGGGTAAAACAAGTGCTCAGTGAACTATCCTTACTGTCTATCATCCTTGGTGCATTGTGGGTAAAACAAGTGCTCAGTGAACTATCCTTACTGTCTATCATCCTTGGTGCATTGTGGGTAAAACAAGTGCTCAGTGAACTATCCTTACTGTCTATCATCCTTGGTGCATTGTGGGTAAAACAAGTGCTCAGTGAACTATCCTTACTGTCTATCATCCTTGGTGCATTGTGGGTAAAACAAGTGCTCAGTGAACTATCCTTACTGTCTATCATCCTTGGTGCATTGTGGGTAAAACAAGTGCTCAGTGAACTATCCTTACTGTCTATCATCCTTGGTGCATTGTGGGTAAAACAAGTGCTCAGTGAACTATCCTTACTGTCTATCATCCTTGGTGCATTGTGGGTAAAACAAGTGCTCAGTGAATTATCCTTACTGTCTATCATCCTTGGTGCATTGTGGGTAAAACAAGTGCTCAGTGAACTATCCTTACTGTCTATCATCCTTGGTGCATTGTGGGTAAAACAAGTGCTCAGTGAACTATCCTTACTGTCTATCATCCTTGCTACAACCTGTGTTACGTGCCAACCCATGCCAGTTACACCACACTATTATGTACTAAGGTATCTACACTACTCTACACCCACTTATTAATTAATTACTACAGTCCAACAAGCTATATACTCCTCCACACGACCACCATCACGATCACCTCAGTCCCCATTTAGTCCCCTGTATTAATTTCTCACCATTTAGTCCCCTGTATTAATTTCTCACCATTTAGTCCCCTGTATTAATTTCCCCATTTAATCCCGTATTAATTTCTCCCCAATTAGTCCCTTGTATTAATTTCTTCCCATTTAGTCCCCTGTATTAATTTCTCCCCAATTAGTCCCCTGTATTAATTTCCCCATTTATTCCCCGGTATTAATTTCTCCCCAATTAGTCCCCTGTATTAATTTCTCCCCAATTAGTCCCCTGTATTAATTTCTCCCCAATTAGTCCCCTGTATTAATTTCTCCCCAATTAGTCCCCTGTATTAATTTCTCCCCAATTAGTCCCCTGTATTAATTTCTTCCCATTTAGTCCCCTGTATTAATTTCTTCCCATTTAGTCCCCTGTATTAATTTCTCCCCAATTAGTCACCTGTATTAATTTCTACCCATTTAGTCCCTTGTATTAATTTCTCCCCAATTAGTCCCTTGTATTAATTTCTTCCCATTTAGTCCCCTGTATTAATTTCTCCCCAATTAGTCCCCTGTATTAATTTCTCCCCATTTAGTCCCGTGTATTAATTTCTCCCCAATTAGTCCCCTGTGTTGCCAAGAAATTTATAGCCCAAAGTGGTGAATTTTACATTATTGATATCAATAATTTATAGTGAGAAATCCACACCACCATCGCGGTATTGAAGAACATTTGTGTTGTATAAATTGATGTTATTTTGTTTATTACAATTATGTAAAGTAAATGTTCATATCATCTATATGTAACACCCCTATTTTATATGTATTATTATTCGGGATATTTACGGGTGTTGTATATTTATATGTATTAGAATAGGTTTTTAGTGTAGAATTGTAGGGAGTAGCCAGGCGGTGATTTAAGAAAGGAATGTAAAATAATTTAATGGAGACAGGGAATAACCTGCATTTCTAATTATAATATATAATAACGAAGCTAACATTCCTATACTGTTACCGGCATTTAATTGTAACTTGCTTAGAAAATTAATTAGATTAGTTAGGGCCTACAGTCGGGACAGTACATTTTCTGGTTGGCGGAACAATACATGCCTTGAATATGTAAATAACAGTAGAGTAAAACTTTACACAAGGGAGAAAGCAATATATTTGAGCTCACTTATATGTTTAAATTAGGTTATGTAATTATACACACAAGTAAGGGTAGAACTGATGGATTTGCCAGAAATTAAGATGAGTTGGTAACTACTTTGCTTAAGAGAGTGAGAGTGGGGGAGATGGCGAGGCGGTACCCTGAGTGCTACTAGCTCATTCTGATCTCGTCTCTGCTGGTGGCAGGTAAGAGTTCCAACTCTCTCTCTCTCATCATAAATATAGTATTGTGAATATAGTGTGGTGAATTTACTAAGTCCCGTGATGGGATATAACTAAGGAATATTGTGTGGTCATATTCAGGCATAGTAAATAAAGTATGTTTTTTTTCTCATGCGTGGATTCTGATCTCGTCTCTGCTGGTGGCAGCCATTAAATAGCATTCTCCCTTGGTGTTTAGTGAACCACGTGGTACTAGGAAAATTAACTACATTTGCTGGCAATTTAATAGTTTCATTTATAATATTGAGATTAGGATGTTATTTTTTTTTATGTATTAACTATATTTCGGCCTTAGTGTGCAAAATTTATTATTAGGGAATCTTTGAAATATTGTGGGAGGGGGGACACTTTATGTAAGATTTTTTTTTATATGTACTTAGATCTGTCACTAGCGAGGCACGGAATTATTCCTGTCCTAGTAGACAGAAAAGGGAGTAGGAACTGTATTAAGGGAGGGGGGATATTTCATAGTAATAATTGTTTTTGTTTTGGATTTATGTGTTAGCTCTGTCAACTGGCGAGACCCGGAATTATTCCTATCCTAGTTGACAGAAAAGGGAGTAGGTAAAATTAGGAAAAGGGGGGGGGGGACATAAATTATTATTATAGGGAACAGTTGTACTTGTAACACCAATGGATAAAATAAACGGGTTTATAATTGTCTGAGTATTTCCGTCACCGATATAACAAATAGACTGTGTACCTATATAGGGATTAGTTCTCCTTTAACAACACTGATCGTACCCCCGTTAAAATTGTAGTCTGGGTTGCTTACTCGCGAGCCTTCTTAACGTAACGTTACGCTACCCTGCCGGTGTGTGCTCACTTGGTTCCTCTGATCGACTTTGGTCTGGTGGTGGCAGCGTTTACCCAGTACTGGAGAGGAGCTGGACTTGTCCTTTGTATGATTTATTTTTGGTATTCGCAAGGCAAGTCCTGTTCCTCATCGGTATCTTGTTTTTTTTTCCAGACCAGGTTGATACAGCTATAGGATAGAGTGTAGCATACACTGGTTGTTTTTTTTGATTTGTTAAAGGCAGTAAATTTTTGTTTCCCTCCACAAGTAGAGTAAAAAAATAGAAAAATCAAAATAACGTAAGGGGACAAAAATAGAGTTTTTATACTGGTGCCAGCTAAGGTGGGATCAATCAGACCCGGAAAAATTGTTTTAGCGGAGATCCGTGGAATTGGGTCGGATGTTTAGGGTAGCAATAGTAGGACACAGTCAAGTTCCTCGAGAACTGACGGTTGACGGTGCTCAGGTAGTTGTTTATCGATCACCCGGGGCCCGTGCCCAATCATTTTTATAGTGATGAGAGATTAAAAAAATAAATAAATAAAATAAAGAAATAAAATTATTAAAGTAAATTAATGGGTGTAGATAAAAATTAAAACTGTTACAAGTAAAATGATAACACGTAGTACCGTGAGAGCAGAAATCATGGCAGAAGCATTAGAAGTGCAGAGTGAAGGGGCTGTTGGTGGTGTAGGAGCAATCGAAAAAACAGTGGATCAGGAGATAAATAGCGAAGTAAGATTCGAACTGAGGGAGTTGAAGTTAATGGCGGAACAAGTGGCCGTAATAGTAAAGAAAGTACAGGAGTTACAGGGGTTAGATCATTTAAAAGACGTGATAGAGCAAATTAGTAACTTAACGGAGAGAGTGAGTGAGTTGGAAAGGCCGGTAGAGAGACAATTTGTTCCTCTTATTGAGCGGGAATTTACACCTCCATTCTCACCATCTTTGATGAGACATGAGCCAGTTCAACGACCACCGTTATCCCCAGTTCATCATAGGATAAATACTCAGGTTTTTCAGCCAACAACAAAAGATTACCATCTACCACCCGTAACTTTTAATCCAAATGTATCAAACCTGGCAAGGCACATTACTCCACCATTAGTTAAACCCCGTGATATCACTAAACTAGAACTGGATACATTGCAAAGCTTGGATTCCTCGGCTCGTTTACAAATGTTCTTTGAGGCAGTTGAAAGGTGCACAGAAGATTCTTGTACTCGTGTGGAAGTAGCGAAATCCCGAGTAGACAATGATTTGGCAGTCCTAATACATACTGCCCAGAAAAGGGGAGAAATATTTACATGGGGTGATTTGAGAACTTATTTTACGAGAGAATTTAAAGTGGAATTAAATTTTGATCAAGCTTGGAGACAATGTGATAAATTTCAGTATGATTGGATAGAAAATCCGCAAACCTTTGCCCATCAATATAAGTGCCATTATGCAGCAATACAGGGTAGATTTCAAGGTCAACAGTTACCAGAAAGGGATAGAATGATAAAACGAAAGTTGTTACAAGGTTTTCCTCGAAATAATAGGAATAGGCTAGAATCTTTCATGGATGATCATATTCCACTAAAGGATTTCCTTGAAAGAGTAGAAAATGAAAGAATGTTAATGATGCAAAAACGAGAGCCAATTGAGATATTGCCACAGGCAGATAGGCAAATGGCAAATGAGCCTAACCAAGATAAAGAAAAAGGTGCAGTAGAAATGGAAGTAGTACAATTAGGTAAGATGGTAGAGGAATTAAAACGAAATATGGAAAAGTTGTCATCAGGGGGTAAATCCCAAACTTCTAAGTATTGCGCTTTTTGTAAAAAGAACACTCATGACTATAAAGATTGTTGGAGCAAACCAGAAAAAGGTAAATGTTTTAATTGTTTGCGTCCTGGTTGTTGGAGTAATAGTCCCACATGTCCTGGAAAAGCTACTTATAGACCAGGTTTTTCGGGGTATGGCCCTCCGCAACATAATGGTACTGGTTATTCTAATTACTATCAAACCAGAAATATAATAGGAACAAGGGAAGATGTGTCACCTGTCATTAATATTATAGTAAATGGTAAGGTGTGTGCAGCTATTATTGACACCGGAAGTGTCATAACTTTAATAAAGAAAAGTGCTGTCAAACGGCTAGGGTTACAAATAGATACGACCAAGGGTAGAACTAATCCAGTTGGGATTACTGGAAAACATCTTAAGGTACTAGGTATGGTACAGATTGAAGTCCATGTGGGAGATCAGGGAGTAAGTAGTCAGTGGGTAACGGTAGTACCAGATGTATGTTTAGACAGGGAAATTTTACTGGGTTGTGAGATAATCAGTAAATCAAGCTTAACTTGGAATTGTAAAGAAAAGGAAATGATTTGGGGAGGTGCTCCGTATCAGGTAAATCATATAAGGTTGTGACGCCGAACGATTAAACAAATAAGAGAGCATACTAAAGCTCAAATTCTTGATGAGAATCGAAGAAAGGTACATATAAAAGATAATGTAAAGTTGGAACCGTACCAAGCCAAGGTCATACGTACAGAAGTGAGTGAGCCACCGGGTACAACACTACTGATTAGGCCCCACAGAAATTGCTCATCACAAACTACTCTTTTGTTAGTAACGGTAGATGCGGAAGGAACTGTTCCCATCACCCTAGATAATACCACCAAAATATCGAAGTTGGTAAAGAAAAATACCATAGTAGCACTTATCGAGGATGATTCATCGATTAATATTGAGCTTAAATCCCCGGTAAACATAGTAACAATAGCCAATGAATTGATGCCACACCATGATAAAGTAAAAGAGCAAGGTACAAGACAGGAAAGATTGCAACTGTTAATTAACAAACAAAATTGGAAACATCTTGATGAAGAACAATTAAGGCAGCTAACACGAGTTGTCCTAGACCATGATAAAGTGTTTATGCTTAGTGAGAAAGAACTTGGGAAGATTGAAGGAGAACCAGCCAATATAGAGGTATCAAATCCGAACCCTTGTAGATCCCCAATGTATCGATATCCCGAACACGCAAAAGAAATAATTGGTAAAATGTTAAGTGAGATGGAAGAACGAGGAGTGATCGAACCCTCAAGTGCAGCGTGGTTATCACCTATAGTGCTGGTTAACAAACCGGATGGTAGCAAACGAATGTGCCTAGACTTTAGAAGGGTGAATGAACACTTGTCAATGGATGTGTTCCCACTACCTAGATTAGATGATTTAGTGGGACATGCAGCCGGGCATCAATTTTATATAACATTAGATTTAAAGGATGCCTATTTTCAAATAGAGTTGAATGAGAAAAGTCGGAACTTAACCACCTTTTCGGATGGGGTATCATTGTACCGTTTCCGAAGGTTACCCTTTGGACTGAGTTGTGCACCAGCCATCTTTTCTCGCAAAATGGCTGAGCTATTAAACCCATTGTTACGTGAGGGATGGGTTAAAAATTACTTAGATGATGTTATTATATGGGCTGATGATTTTTCACAATTAATGCAACGCCTTAAAAAATTATTCCAATTATTCAGTGAACAGGGTGTAAAACTAAACCTAACCAAGTGTGATTTTGTAAAAAGAGAGGTAAAGTTTCTGGGACATAAGGTATCAAAGAATGGTAGTATGCCAGATCCTAAGAATTTGGAGGCCATAAGTAAACAGTTACCACCAAGTAATGTAAAGGGAGTCAGGCGTTTCATCGGAATGTGTGGATTTTATAGGAGCTTTGTACCAAATTTTTCTAAAATTGCCACACCCTTAACCAATCTTACGAGGGCTAACACTGTTTTTCAGTGGAATGATAAGTGTCAGGAAGCCTTCGAAATACTAAAGGAAAAATTAATGACACCTCCTGTTTTAGCTAAATACCAACCAGAATTACCCCTAGTATTAGTCACCGATGCTAGTGATGAGTATGTAGGAGCGGTCCTACATCAGGTACAAGTAGACCAGACAGTCCGACCATTAGGATATTTTTCAAAGAAACTTAATTCTTGTGAAAAAAGATATAGTGTAACTGACAAGGAGGCAATGGCAGTGGTATTGGCGTGTCGCCATTATCACCATTATTTGTGGGGAACAACATTCTTAATTCAAACCGATCATCAACCACTAACCAGTATTTTCCGACGTAGAACAAAGTCACCAAGGGTCACAAGATGGATGTTAGAGATGAGGGAATATAATTTCCAAATAAGATATGTAAAGGGGAAAGACAACGTAGTGGCAGACCAATTATCTAGGCCAGTACAAGTAATATCACGCCCACCAGTATTTACATGGTTGGGGTTGACAAAGGAAGCATTTATGCAGGCACAGAGAGAAGATGCCACCTGGAGTGAATTGCTTGACTATTTTGAGGGAGGTCAGGTGCCCAGGCGGAAAATAGCCCGAGCCACTTTAGACCAATTCGAAGTAAATGAGGGAATCCTCCATTATGTGAGGACTTATGAAGATGAGAGTTATTATTATACTGTAGTTGTACCTAAAACATTAGTAAAGGTAGCATTAGAACTAGCTCATGATCAGTCAGGACATTTTGGACAATTCAAAACTATTAAGAAAGCAGAGGAATTGTATTATTGGCCAACATTACGGTCTGATGTAGTCAAATATATTAAACAATGTCTAAATTGCCAGCAATATAAGTATAATAAGGGTCTGTCCCAGGAATATCAAGAACTACCCACAATCATACAACCCTTAGACAGAATTGCCATAGATTTGACTGATATGACCTCTGGTGCAGAGGGTAACAGATATATCTTAACTATCATAGACCATTTTTCACGGTACACCAAATTTTACCCCCTAAAAAGTAAACACGCCAAGGGAATTGTTGCTAGGCTCACCCAGTTTGTTACAGACTTTGGCGGCCCTAGATCGTTGCTGTGTGACAACGCCAGGGAGTTTACCGGCCAAGAAATGCGGACCTGGGCAGACCAGCATGGTGTGGAACTACTATTCTCCACACCTTATCATCCCCAGTCCAACGGGATGATCGAGAGGATGCACCGGACCCTGAAGACGGTGTTGGCCCAGCTGTGTGAGGGCTATCCACAACGTTGGCCTTCCATGCTGGCCGAATGTCAGTCTGTGATGAACTCAGCCGTCCACAGTAGTACCAGGGTGACGCCTTATGTGGCATTCTTCGGGAGACATCAGCCCCGCAACATCTCGGCACCGCTACTAAATATTCCATCCGATACTGACAATACAGGAAGAATGAAACAAATGATACAAGAAGCAAGTACGGTATCACTTAGGAGGTATCGGGCGGTAGCCAATAGGCAGAGAAAAAATGAAAAAGTAGAACGAGGAGCACTAGTGTGGGTAAAACAGGAAACAATTATACCGGGTACCTGTGCCAAACTGAACCAGAAATGGAAGGGCCCATATAAAGTGGTAGAAGTTATAAGAAATGGATTGGTGTATTTATTAGAGGACCCATTTACTGGGAAACACATCCAGAGGGCTGCAGAAAAAATCAAGCCCTATGTGAGCAGAAATGACCTAATAGTGCAACCAGAGGAAGTGGAAGAAGGTGATGGACAAGATGAGGAGGAGGATATGGTACTTCCTCCACGACAGAGACTACCTCCCAGAAGGCTTCTGGAGGAAATTTAGAAAATAAGCCTGGAAGTTAGAAAATCACCAAATGATAGGAAAAATTGTTAGAACAGAATATCTTGGAAAAATAGAAAATAAACCAAATGGGAAATAGAAGTAAAAAAAAAAAAAAATGAATATATGGAAAAATTAGAAAAAATAATCCAAATAATGGGAAATAAATGTGATAAAATAATATATTGAAACTTAGAAAATATAACAGTGGAAATTAAAAGTAGAAAAAATAGGGCAAAAGTTGAAAAGAAAAAAAAGTTGGAAAAATGTCATGGTTCCCTATGTCCTGAAGTCAAAAGAGGGCACCATTCATCACTAGAGCTAGAAACCCAGCTCATAATTTTTTTTTGTGTGTAGTTAAGGGTGTTAAGTGACACTTTGTTTTAATGGGAAGAGGAGGTGATGGTGGGGAGGAGATATCCACCCCTCCATTTCCATAGGGCTCTTCCAGTATACAGTCAGGGCCATTGTCAGGGCCCCTGTATCACTTACTGCATTCCGGGTTATCATGCCTTGCAGAGTCTGAGGTTTGAATGGAGGAGTGAATGATAAAAGAATGAATGAATAGAATGTATGAAAACTCAGATAATGTTTGGGATAATCGCGGGTGGGTTTAGTGACGGTAGAACCTTAAGGAAGTTCTCCCGGGGTTATGGAACTTGACAGAGGATTCTGACTGGGACGAGGTGTCAATGATATCTTAGGTATTTAAAGTAAGGTGGAGAATTCTTTCCCGCGGGAAGGGGATACAGTCTAAAGACTGGGGAGGAGAAAAAGTTGGCAGTGTATTAACACTGACTAACCCGTTAGGATGAATAGTGTCTGATATTGTTCAGTAAGGTGTAGTGATAGTGATAAACGGAATGAAGGTAAAGAGTAAATAGGGGGGAATTGAACTAATTTTTTTTAAGGGAAATAGATAAATTAATTTTCACTGTAAGTTCCAGCTAAGGAAGGTGGGACGTGTGTAACACCCCTATTTTATATGTATTATTATTCGGGATATTTACGGGTGTTGTATATTTATATGTATTAGAATAGGTTTTTAGTGTAGAATTGTAGGGAGTAGCCAGGCGGTGATTTAAGAAAGGAATGTAAAATAATTTAATGGAGACAGGGAATAACCTGCATTTCTAATTATAATATATAATAACGAAGCTAACATTCCTATACTGTTACCGGCATTTAATTGTAACTTGCTTAGAAAATTAATTAGATTAGTTAGGGCCTACAGTCGGGACAGTACATTTTCTGGTTGGCGGAACAATACATGCCTTGAATATGTAAATAACAGTAGAGTAAAACTTTACACAAGGGAGAAAGCAATATATTTGAGCTCACTTATATGTTTAAATTAGGTTATGTAATTATACACACAAATAAGGGTAGAACTGATGGATTTGCCAGAAATTAAGATGAGTTGGTAACTACTTTGCTTAAGAGAGTGAGAGTGGGGGAGATGGCGAGGCGGTACCCTGAGTGCTACTAGCTCATTCTGATCTCGTCTCTGCTGGTGGCAGGTAAGAGTTCCAACTCTCTCTCTCTCATCATAAATATAGTATTGTGAATATAGTGTGGTGAATTTACTAAGTCCCGTGATGGGATATAACTAAGGAATATTGTGTGGTCATATTCAGGCATAGTAAATAAAGTATGTTTTTTTTCTCATGCGTGGATTCTGATCTCGTCTCTGCTGGTGGCAGCCATTAAATAGCATTCTCCCTTGGTGTTTAGTGAACCACGTGGTACTAGGAAAATTAACTACATTTGCTGGCAATTTAATAGTTTCATTTATAATATTGAGATTAGGATGTTATTTTTTTTTATGTATTAACTATATTTCGGCCTTAGTGTGCAAAATTTATTATTAGGGAATCTTTGAAATATTGTGGGAGGGGGGACACTTTATGTAAGATTTTTTTTTATATGTACTTAGATCTGTCACTAGCGAGGCACGGAATTATTCCTGTCCTAGTAGACAGAAAAGGGAGTAGGAACTGTATTAAGGGAGGGGGGATATTTCATAGTAATAATTGTTTTTGTTTTGGATTTATGTGTTAGCTCTGTCAACTGGCGAGACCCGGAATTATTCCTATCCTAGTTGACAGAAAAGGGAGTAGGTAAAATTAGGAAAAGGGGGGGGGGGACATAAATTATTATTATAGGGAACAGTTGTACTTGTAACACCAATGGATAAAATAAACGGGTTTATAATTGTCTGAGTATTTCCGTCACCGATATAACAAATAGACTGTGTACCTATATAGGGATTAGTTCTCCTTTAACAACACTGATCGTACCCCCGTTAAAATTGTAGTCTGGGTTGCTTACTCGCGAGCCTTCTTAACGTAACGTTACGCTACCCTGCCGGTGTGTGCTCACTTGGTTCCTCTGATCGACTTTGGTCTGGTGGTGGCAGCGTTTACCCAGTACTGGAGAGGAGCTGGACTTGTCCTTTGTATGATTTATTTTTGGTATTCGCAAGGCAAGTCCTGTTCCTCATCGGTATCTTGTTTTTTTTTCCAGACCAGGTTGATACAGCTATAGGATAGAGTGTAGCATACACTGGTTGTTTTTTTTGATTTGTTAAAGGCAGTAAATTTTTGTTTCCCTCCACAAGTAGAGTAAAAAAATAGAAAAATCAAAATAACGTAAGGGGACAAAAATAGAGTTTTTACATATATATCAATAATAATATAGGTTGTGGTGGTAGAGCAGTGTTGCCAGGTGCAGGAAAATTTCTCTGTTTTAGGGAATTTTGACATCCACACAGGGAAATTATATAAAGATTTTTCCAGGAGTAAACAGGAACATTTCTGTTAAATGGAATTTGGAAGTTCACACGGGGAAATTAAAAAATTTTTTTTTCAAGAGTAAACACTAGGGAAATTTGTACCAGTCAATGTTCAAGAGTAAACAGCTGGGAATTATTGAGGAAAAAAAAGGGAAATTCTGATATTTAAAGTTGGGGAAATTTCATGAAGCACTGACAAGCAGGTCTGGCAACACTGCTTATCTTCCTTTTGTAAACATGGTGAGTTAGCAGACGAATTTATTAGTGGTATTGGTTTGTAAGCTTCCCAACCAACCACACTTGTAAGGCTTCATTATTTTAGGGTCCATTCCACAGTGGTATTGGTTTGTAAGCTTCCCAACCACCCAGAAGTCATTTACACGGCTAACATTCTTTCGTTTGCATGCTTACAAACCAATACCAACCACTGTGGAATGGACCCTAAAATAATGAAGCCTTACAAGTGTGGTTGGTTGGGAAGCTTACAAACCAATACCACTGTGGAATGGACCCTAAAATAATGAAGCCTTACAAGTGTGGTTGGTTGGGAAGCTTACAAACCAATACCAACCACTGTGGGGAATGGACCCTTATTAATCTCAAACCAGTTAGTGTGTCCGTCACTTACTCTGACTTTATTCGGTAAATATTGAATGAATTATCGTTATTGTGTACGGTTTTTCTACCTTCATTACCCACTTATTCAGACCATTCTAAGACTATTTTCTTCTATGGCATTTTCTCCGCAAATGCCCCATTTACAAGATAGGGCATATTCAAATGGGGCATTTTGAAATTAGCCTGACCTTACCTGACCTGACCTAACCTAACCTAGACCGCATCAGACTACCGGGACCTAACCTGGGCAAACTACCGGAACCTAACCTGGGCAAACTAGCGGGAAATAATCGTGATAAAATACAATAAATGACTGGGGCAAAATACTGGGACCCAGCCGGATCTGGCAACACTGCTGCAAAACGGTAATTCTTTCAATAAATACCCTTTATTCTCACATTTTGTTTTTATTGTTAGTTTACACACCAAAATCGGTATTTATTGAAAGAATTACCGTTTTCTAGCAGTGTTGCCAGATCCGGCCAGGTCCCAGTATTTTGCCCCGGTCAATTTCTGTACTTTACCACGGTTATTTCCCGGTAGTTTGTCCAGGTTAGGTGCCGGTAGTCTGCCCAGGTTAGGTCCCGGTAGTTTGTCCAGGTTAGGTCCCGGTAGTTTGTCCAGGTTAGGTCCCGGTAGTCTGCATAGGTTATGTCCCGGTAGTTTGTCCAGGTTAGATGCCGGGAGTTTGCCCAGGTAGGTCCCGGTAGTCTGTCCAGGTTAGGTCCCAGTAGTTTGTCCAGGTTAGGTCCCAGTAGTTTGTCCAGGTTAGGTCCCAGTAGTTTGTCCAGGTTAGGTACGGTAGTCTGTCCAGGTTAGGTCCCAGTAGTTTGTCCAGGTTAGGTCCCAGTAGTTTGTCCAGGTTAGGTGCCGGTAGTCTGTCCAGGTTAGGTCCCGGTAGTCTGTCCAGGTTAGGTCCCAGTAGTTTGTCCAGGTTAGGTCCCAGTAGTTTGTCCAGGTTAGGTGCCGGTAGTCTGTCCAGGTTAGGTCCCGGTAGTCTGTCCAGGTTAGGTCCCAGTAGTTTGTCCAGGTTAGGCCCCAGTAGTTTGTCCAGGTTAGGTGCCGGTAGTCTGTCCAGGTTAGGTCCCGGTAGTCTGTCCAGGTTAGGTCCCAGTAGTTTGTCCAGGTTAGGTGCCGGGAGTTCGCCCAGGTTAGGTCCCGGTAGTTTGTCCAGGTTAGGTCCCGGTAGTCTGTTGTGGTCTAGGTTAGGTTAGGTCAGGTCAGGTAAGGTCAGCCTAATTTCCAAATTATGTTTGTAAAACGGGGCATATCTCCGAGAGAAACACCATAGATAAAAAGTGTGTTAGAATGGTCCAAATGATACTAAATATGATACTAAAATATACAATATAGTGAACACAGTTCTTTTTGTAAATTTGTAACACCCCTATTTTATATGTATTATTATTCGGGATATTTACGGGTGTTGTATATTTATATGTATTAGAATAGGTTTTTAGTGTAGAATTGTAGGGAGTAGCCAGGCGGTGATTTAAGAAAGGAATGTAAAATAATTTAATGGAGACAGGGAATAACCTGCATTTCTAATTATAATATATAATAACGAAGCTAACATTCCTATACTGTTACCGGCATTTAATTGTAACTTGCTTAGAAAATTAATTAGATTAGTTAGGGCCTACAGTCGGGACAGTACATTTTCTTGTTGGCGGAACAATACATGCCTTGAATATGTAAATAACAGTAGTGTAAAACTTTACACAAGGGAGAAAGCAATATATTTGAGCTCACTTATATGTTTAAATTAGGTTATGTAATTATATACACCAGTAAGGGTAGAACTGATGGATTTGCCAGAAATTAAGATGAGTTGGTCACTACTTTGCTTAAGAGAGTGAGAGTGGGGGAGATGGCGAGGCGGTACCCTGAGTTGCTACTACCTCATTCTGATCTCGTCTATGCTGGTGGCAGGTAAGAGTTCCAACTCTCTCTCTCTCTCTCATCATAAATATAGTATTGTGAATATAGTGTGGTGACTCTACTAAGTCCCGTGATGGGATATAACTAACTAAGGAATATTGTGTGGTCACATTCAGGCATAGTAAGTAAAGTATGTTTTTTTTCTCATTCTGATTCTGATCTCGTCTCTGCTGGTGGCAGCCATTAAATAGCATTCTCCCTTGGTGTTTAGTGAACCACGTGGTACTAAGAAAATTAACTACATTTGCTGGCAATTTTATAGTTTCATTTATAATATTGAGATTAGGATGTTATTTTTTTTTTGGTATTAACTATATTTCGGCCTTATTGTGCAAAATTTATTATTAGGAATTATTTGAAATATTGTGGGAGGGGGGACACTTCATGTAATATTTTTTTTTATATGTACTTAGATCTGTCACTAGCGAGGCACGGAATTATTCCTATCCTAGTTGACAGAACTGGGAGTAGGTAATATTAGCAAAGGGGGGGGGGGGACAGAAATTATTATTATAGGGAACTTGTTGTACTTGTAACAAATAGGTGGATAAAATAAACGGGTTTATAATTGTCTGAGTATTTCCGTCACCGATATAACAAATAGACTGTGTACCTATATAGAGATTAGTTCTCCTTTCACAACACTGATTGTACCCCCGTTAAAATTGTAGTCTGGGTTGCTTACTCGCGAGCCTTCTTAACGTAACGTTACGCTACCCTTCCGGTGTGTGCTCACTTGGTTCCTCTGATCGACTTTGGTCTGGTGGTGGCAGCGTTTCCCCAGTACTGTAGAGGAGCTGGACTTGTCCTTTGTATGATTTATTTTTGGTATTCGCAAGGCAAGTCCTGTTCCTCATCGGTATCTTGGTTTTTTTTTCAGACCAGGTTGATACAGCTATAGGATAGAGTGTAGCATACACTGGTTGTTTTTTTTTTGTGTTTTGTTAAAGGCAGTAGATTTTTGTTTCCCTCCACAAGTAGAGTAAAAAAATAGAAAAATCAAAGAATAACGTAAGGGGACAAAAATAGCGCTTTTACAAATTTACCCCAAAATCTTCTTAATTTTGTAGTTACAGAACACTTCCTCAATTGTCCATCATTTTCTTTGTACTATATATATAACTTAACATGAATTTATGAAGTTCAAGTCCCATATTTTATTATTTTCATAATTTAGGTTCCATTTATCCTGTTCAACGCTTGTGTTATAAGTAGTTGTTGGTGTCTTTCTTTCAGTAAGTCCAATTAAAAGCATCTGCTCTAGTTAGTCGCTTCAAAATTTATCTGCCACTGAATTTTCTATACTGTAATAAGATAATGTCATCTTATGTCAGCTATATGACTCTAGCATCACATTACAAGGTTTTCATAAGACTGGCGGAACAAGGTACAGTCACAATCAAATATCCACCCACCCACACTTTCCTTCCATCGTAGTAAATATCTTGGTAATAAAGAACAACACTTGTATGATTTTGCAGTACCTCATAATAATAATAATAATAATCTTTGTAATAAAGAACAACACGTGTATGATTTTGCAGCACCTCATAATAATAATTGAGGGGGTTGAGTTGACATAAGGTGTTGTATGATTATATTTTGATATGATACTGATTTATTTGTACGATGGAAGGAAAGTGTTGATGGATATTTGATTGTGGCTGTACATATATTGACAAATTTAAACATGGATCTTGTGGTTGATGATGACAAGGTTATGGCTGCATTGGCCCTTGTAACTATTATTTTAAAAGAAGAGGAGTGGAAAGACCACCATAGGGTTGATTTGTTGTCCATGTTTACATACAATGACAACAACACATCCTTGTACTAGCTACTCGGGAGTCGGCATGTAAATTGAGTTAAATATCAACATCCTATTATATACTTTGTGATTTTTTTTTTCCCTCAAAAATATTTTCCGATATTAATCCACCTTTTTATATTGCTGTAATTGATATTAGTATATTATTTATTGACTTTTCTGCAGAGGCAGAACTGTCTTGGCTAGAAATGCATTCCATCTTTGTGCCACAAATGCCACCACTATTCCTCATTGACAGTCCAATGAAAACCTTGTACCTTGCTAGTGTAATACCCCCTTTAATGTTTAAAATAAATCAAATATATCAATTTACTACAATTCAAATACACAACAACATTACTACAACTATTAGTCAAACTGTGATAGTCATTGTATAGGTACAGTATTACAGGAAATTTTGCTGCTGATTGTACAGTATACAAATTTATTTGAGGTTGATATTTGGTTGATGCATTAAGATTACTTGATGGGAAGGTATTGCCAGTGATTGAGGTGTGCTTCATTATGTACAATTGGCCATAGGAATTTGTACACAGGCTTATCATAAAGAGAGTTTCATTATTGTGAAAGTACTGCAGTGAATGGTCTACCAAGTTACTCAGTCATTACAAAACAAAACAACTATTATTATATTTTGTTGCAGTGACATAGACTTATATTTTCTGTGTGTTGTAAACCCTTGAAGCCTAGACTGTGGTGTGTACAAATTCCTGACACCGACTGTACCAGACTACCATAAGGTGTACAATATATTCAGGTATTGTACACTCGCAATCCAAAATTTGTATCCAGGTCTTGTTGAAGTTTGGAATCATTTGACATACTAGTGAACCAGTTACAACGCTTATCCTGTTTCATATTTGCCTGGGCTCGCTTAATATTCGATCATGCTATTCGAAGCAACAAGCCTGGATACTTATTTTGGATTACGAGTGTACACATAGACTGTATACTTCCCTTGAGGCTTAATTCACAAGTTGTCAAAGTATAGTACTGACGTGCCAGCCTGTGTTGGCTTTTCATTACTTGCTGATTTCATTTCTCCAGTAGTTATGATTTAGTATCTTGACTATACAGTCTAGCAGGTAACCTAACCCCTTTATTCTCAAAAATCTTGCTTCTTGTCGTACACATACCCTCCCCATTCCTATAGTATTGAAGAGACCAGCACATAGTAATATTAATAGTTAGTTTACTACAATATACACAATGTACAGTTGCCAAAATATGAACTGCAACAAATCTTGATGAAACATTATCTTCCACAATTATTTTTAGGGTCCTTAAGTATGTAAATTTAAAAGGAAATGTATGTTCCCTTTTCCATTATATAATTATGATCCCTACAAATAACTTTGGATTTTAATATACTTAACATTCCATCAAAAGTTGTTGCAATTCATATTTAATATACAAGTACTGTACAGTGTTTTGAAAGTTTAATTGTTGTCCTTCCAGGTTCCAGTCTCCTGCCATCACACACCAACACCTCAAAGTGGAGAACCTGCTCATTACTGAATTGGTCATATTAAATTGTGTGACATACAAGGTTGACCAAGGATGGAACACAACATCAACATGGCATGCTGGAAGATGAGGTTACAGCTCTTATCAACCCCATGTCCTGTATACTCTGAACATCTCTTGTAAGTATACAGATGTATGGGCTCTGGGCTGTATCATGTACTACCTCTGCTACCTCAAGCATCCCTTTGAAGATTTGGCTAAACTTAGGTGGGGAATGTGACAGAGTATTTACTGGAAAATTAATTTTAATGTTTGTGTTCCTTTTCATTTACTGTGAGCATTTGCTTATATTTAAGACCAACCCCAGTTTAGTGCTCTAAGGTTTCAAGACTATAATCACCTCTTTACCATAATGATCATAAAAAGAGTTGAGAATATGAAAAATAAGTGGAAGTTAGGGTTAAAATTAGAGGTGGCATGAGGCAGCCTGTTAGTGTGTTATATGATATGTGGAGGTGTTGATAGGATAGCAGAGGGGAAAGGACACTTACATTTCACTATTTTCATCATTAATAAGCTTTATACAGTTAACATCCTTCTTATCTTTCGTCATCAGCTTGGCTGTTCTAACTTCTTTTGTCTTCCATCTTAGATATTTAAACCTCTACTCCATTCCTCCCAAGCTACTCTATTATGTACTCCCTGTAGGGTGGGTATTGCCTGTAATGATGTGGGCAATACTTTAAGGGTTTGGGCACCCCTTCGGCCCCAGCCACTAGCTTTTAGTTCTTCAACTGTCCCTCCTTTCTTCCTATTTCCTTCTTGCTTGCTGTCACACCTCTCTATCACCTTTTTCTGGTGCTATATGACCTCGCTGTTGCAGCACCTAATATCAATCAATCAATCATTTCTCTATTATGTATAGCAACCTGTCTCTTAGCCTCCTCTTTCTCTTTTTGTCTCATTCTATCATCCTCATTTCTTGTTCATAACCAGAGAACACACCTTACATAATTACTTTTAGTTTCCTACAGAAAGTAGAGTGTGAAGAAGACATGTTTCTTATTGTATGTATCAAGACTTAAATATAGTACAATATACAGTACTGTACAGTCCTTACTACTCTACTTGTATTTTTGGCAAGCAATTCACCTATTCCGTGACACCCTGGTTCTACTAACTACTAAAACATGCCGTGTTTAGATACCTGTCTGGGATGTAACACAATACCCCCTTCTATTAAACACATTATTGAAGACTGTAATACACACAAACACACTCACCAACAACACAACACTTCATTTTATTAAACACATTATGGAAGACTAATACACACAACCACACTCACCAGTAAACTCTTGTCCCATTTCCTTGGGATGTGCTTCGGTAGCCCAGGCATATAAGGACAGCCCCTCATTTATTTTAATTTGTTTTTTCACTGCGACCAGAGTGTACCAGGGGTCTGTGGGGCAGGAGGCCATTCTGCCCCGGGAGAACATCAACAACAATAACAACCACACTCACCAACAACACAACATACACTCTCTGAGGGCACTGTGGGAAAGCCCAGTTCAGGCCATGACCTTCCTCAGGAGCTCAGGGCTGTTCAGCTAGACACCTTGAGAAACTTCAACAACAACAACAACAACGTGCCGTGTAGAAAAAACAGCACATCTAGTCTCTCTTTTGACACTGTACAATCATTCACTTTTGGCAAGCATTCTAATTTTCACATTACTGAATTTATGTAGATTTTTTTTTTCTTGCAGAATTGTAAATGGAAACTTTGCCATACCTTCTAATGATGGCAAATATGACTGTTTCCATAAACTTATCAGAGGAACACTTAGAATTGACCCAAGCCAAAGATTCAAAGTGTGGGACATCTTGGAGAGGCTCGCAGCTGTTGCAGAAACCAAAGGTGATGAGTGATTTGAGTATGGATGTGTTTCTGGAGATTGGTTTGGGGTGGACAGGGTGTAAGAGATGATAGTATTTGTGTATGGTATCGTGTACTGGGTGTTGTTTTGATGTTCCTTGGCATGTGTGGGTGTTGTGCCATGTAGTGTAGTGGATGGTGTGGGTTTATGGAGGCTGCAGCAAGTGTTTGTGTGTGTGTGTGTTTTACCATGTATTGTAGTGGATGGTGTGGGTTTGTGGAGGCTGCAGCAAGTGTTTGTGTGTGTGTGTGTTTTACCATGTAGTGTAGTGAATGGTGTGGGTTTGTGGAGGCTGCAGCAAGTGTTTGTGTGTGTGTGTGTGTGTGTGTATGTTGTGCCATGTAGTGTAGTGGATGGTGTGGGTTTGTGGAGGCTGCAGCAAGTGTTTGTGTGTGTGTGTGTTTTGCCATGTAGTGTAGTGGATGGTGTGGGTTTGTGGAGGCTGAAGCAAGTGTTTGTGTGTGTGTGTGTGTGTGTGTGTGTGTGTGTTGTGCCATGTAGTGTAGTGGATGGTGTGGGTTTGTGGAGGCTGCAAAAAACTGGTGTTTTATCTGGTATCAGTGAAATATAACATGTTAGAGTTGTATCTGGTATCAGTGAAATATATGAACTGGACCGAAATTCAGTCGTCTGCTCGGGTGAAATAAACCCAGTGATAAATTGTCAGTATGCAAATTTAACTTTTCTGCAATGAATATCATGCAAAACAATCTTGTTGGTGTAGGAGGTGGCCTCCAGTCATCTGATGGCAACTGCAGGTCACAATCAAATATCCACCAACACTTTCCTTCCATCGTAGTAAATATCTTTGTATTAAAAAACAACACGTGTATGATTTTGCAGCACCTCATAATAATAATGATAATAAATATCTTGGAATGTGCCGGAAGAAGTGAGAGAGAGATGGAAAAGAGAATATAATGTGTGTAAGAGACAAGTGAAAAGGATGATGAGTGAGAGTAAAAGGAGAGTGGATGAGGAGTTTGGTATGAAGCTGAGTGAAAAGTTTAAAGAGAACAAGAAATTATTCTGGAAGGAGGTGAAAAGAGAAAGAGGAGAAGGAAAGTCTGGTAGTGTGAGAATGAAGAGAGAGGATGGAGTTACTGTGAGTAGAAGTGAGGAAGTGAAAGAAGTGTGGAAGAGGCATTTTGATCAGTTGATGAATGGGGGGACGGGAGGGGAGGCGGTGGTGACATGCATGGGGATGGAGGCAGGTGGTAGACGACAGGATGTACAGGGAGAATTAGGAAGGGAAGAGGTTAGGAAAGCAATAGGAAAGTTGAAGATGGGAAAGGCACCGGGGGTGGATGGGATAACTGCTGAAATGTTAAAGTGTGGGGGGGAGGAAGTGGTGGAGTGGATGTTGCTTATATGTACATTGGCGTGGAGGCAGGGAGAGGTGCCAGAGGATTGGAGGAGAGCCATAATTGTACCTTTGTATAAGGGGAAGGGCAGTAAGGATGAGTGTGGTAGCTATAGGGGAATAAGTCTTCTTAGTGTACCGGGGAAGGTTTACGGGAAGGTTCTTACTGAAAGACTGGTTGAAGTAACAGGGAATAAAGTTAGTGAGGAGCAGGGAGGGTTCAGAAAGGGTAGAGGATGTGTGGACCAAATATTTGCATTAAAATCAATAGTTGAGAAATATATTGGGAAGGGTAAGAAGTTGTATGCTGCCTTCATGGATTTGGAGAAGGCATACGATAGAGTTGATAGGAAAGCTATGACAGAGGTGTTGAGAATTTATGGTGTTGGGGGGCCTTTGCTGAAAGGTATTGAGGCTTTTTATGCAGATGCAAAAGCATTTGTACGGGTAGAGGGTGATCTAAGTGAGAGTTTTAATATTAGTTTAGGGCTGAGACAGGGGTGTGTTATGTCACCATGGTTGTTCAATATATATATGGATGGTTGTATGAGAGAGGTGAAAGCCAAAGTGAATGGTCTGGGGGTGAAGTTGAGGCTGAATGAAGCAAATTGGTCCCTGGTGGCAAGTTTGTTTGCGGATGACACTGTGCTGATGGCTGAGAATGAAAGGAATTTACAGAGAGTGGTGGACGAATTTCAGTCTGTGTGTAAACGAAGGAAATTGAAGGTGAATGTAGATAAAAGTAAAGTGATGGTATTTGAAAGAGCAGAAACTGAAGTGATTGACTTTGCTACACCTTACAGAGTGGCTGTACCAACTGGGACGAAGTGTGAGATAACTCTGAGGGGCGAGAGGATGGAGGAAGTGAAGGAGTTTAAGTACCTGGGTACAGTTATGTGTAAACATGGAAGTATGGAAGGAGTAATTAGGGAGAGAGCAGTGAAGGGTAGACAGGTCATAGGATCACTGGGAAGGATTATGAAGGGTAGAAGTGTGAGTATGGAAGTGAAAAGGGGACTACGAAATAGTATAATCCTGCCAACACTGACATATGCGTCGGAGACATGGACATGGAATAGGGCGCATCAGTCTAGAATAGGTGCTGTGGAAATGAGTTACTTGAGAGGAGCATGTGGACTTACTAGATGGGATGGAGAAAGTAATGAGAGTGTGTATGAGAGATGTGGTATGAGTGAGAAGGCAATTGGCATTGAGTGTGGAGTGGTTGAGAGAGTGAAACGTGATACATTGAGATGGTATGGACATGTGGAGAGAATGCAAGGCGAGGAGTTTGTAAAGAAGGTGTATGGAAGTGAAGTTGTAGGACCTGGTGTGAGAGGCAGACCTCCGGTCAGATGGCAGAACAGAGTGGAAGAGTATGTAAAGGAGAGAAACGTGAGGGGTAGAGTAGGGATGGACCAAGTAAGGAGGGAGTGTTGGAACAGGGAGAACTGGAAACACTTCTGCCGTGGCCACCCCCTTGGGGGGAGTTCCCAGAGGGAGCGAGGCATCAGAGCTATAGATAGATAGATAGATAGATAGAATATCTTGGTAATAAAGAACAACACGTGTATAATTTTGCAGCACCTCATAATAATAATTGAGGAGGTTGAGTTGACATAAGGTGTTGTATGATTATATTTTGATATGATACTGATTTATTTGTACGATGGAAGGAAAGTGTTGATGGATATTGGATTGTGGCTGTACATAAAGTTTGATATATGATAAAATATATTTATTTATCAATAATTATTAATGCTACATTTTTTGTCATGATGAAATTTAGTGCCATTCAGAAATGATGATGAAATTCTAGACCCAAACTGAACCACATGATAGAATTAATTGTCTTATTTATAAATGTTGTTTTGTTGATACTAAAATAATATAATTTTATATTTTCAGGTGTAAACACTAAGATGTCTTTATAAAGCCTCAACACACCTCGTATCAAGGTTAGTATTAGTAGTAGTAGTATTATTAGTAGTAGTAGTAGTTTTTTTTTTTTTTTTTATTATTATTATTATTATTAGTATTATTTTTATTATTAGTATTATTTTTATTATTAGTATTATTTTTATTATTAGTATTATTTTTATTAGTATTATTTTTATTACGATTTTATTATTTTTATTATTATTAAAGGTTAGGTTAGGTCCTTGTCCCTGGTTATACAATGAATAATAACTTGTATCAATCACTTCATTATTATTATTATTATTATTATTATTATTATTATTATTATTATTAAAGGTTACCCTGTGATGAAATAAGAAATTTAGAGGTTAGCGAGTCCTTCAAATATTGCCATGAAACACACACACCTATATTGAAGGAGCTTAAATGTTTGGTGGCATGGTCAGGAGGAATCAGAAGTCTCTTATTTTTATAGATAGAAGATGTCACTACTTTATGTTGTTGTACAGCCACAATCAAATATCCACCCACAATTTCCTTGCATCGTAGTAAATATCTTGGTAATAAAAAACGACACGTGTATGATTTTGCACCACCTCATAATAATAATAATAATAATCTTTGTAATAAAGAACAACACGTGTATGATTTTGCAGCACCTCATAATAATAATTGAGGGGGTTGAGTTGACATAAGGTGTTGTATGATTATATTTTGATATGATACTGATTTATTTGTACGATGGAAGGAAAGTGTTGGTGGATATTTGATTGTGGCTGTACAAGTAGCACCAGTCACACATCTACCAGAGTGACAAGTTGACCCCAGGTACACCTCGAGGATATACTGAGGGAACAACATATATACTTGTACAGCCACAATCAAATATCCACCGACAAGGGGAGGTGGCCGAGTGGTTAGTGTTCTGGACTCGTAACCTAGAGGTCGGGAGATCGATCCTCTCAGGTGAGGGCCTGAGAATATTTGCTCTTCTGATTTGAGTTTCAGACACTAACTATAAGGCCACCGAACGTCGTAAAACACCCTCGCTGGTACCATAACAGCTGCAGTATTTGGGAATTACCCTCACTTCCCTCCCTCTGTGGCTGGGTACCAGTTCGGAAGTGGTGACGTGTGTGTGTGAGTAGCAGTTGACCTGGGCCACGGTAACGGTCTTGATGAAGCCTATGTCCAGTGTCGCAAGATATATGAAAAAAAAAAAAAAAAAACTTCCTTCCATCATGCAAATAAATCAGTCTCAAATCAAAATATAACACATTACTTCAACTCAATAATTATTATGAGGTGCTGCAAAATCATAAACGTGTTGTTCTTTATTACCAAGATATTTACTACGATGGAAGGAAAGTGTTGGTGGATATTATTATTATTATTATTATGAGGTGGTGCAAAATCATACACGTGTTGTTCTTTATTACCAAGATATTTACTACGATGGAAGGAAAGTGTTGGTGGATATTTGATTGTGGCTGTACCACTTCTACCTGAATGAGGAGGTGAGAACATAACATAGAATTTACTGTTACTGTATGGTTGGTTACATGAATTCTTACACAGGCTATATGGAAAGAGAGGTCATTCATTATTGTGGAAGTACTGCAGTGTGTGTGTGTGTGTGTGTGTGTGTGTGTATAGTTGGTTACATGAATTCTTACACAGGCTATATGGAAAGAGAGGTCATTCATTATTGTGGAAGTACTGCAGTGTGTGTGTGTGTGTGTGTTTATAGTTGGTTACATGAATTCTTACACAGGCTATATGGAAAGAGAGGTCATTATTCTGGAAATATTGCAATGAATGGTCTACCAAGTGACCCTGTGATTAGTAAAACAACAAACTAAATAATAATGTTGTATTGCAGTTACATGGTCTTGCTTTTTCAATCAATTTTTGTGGCCAATAGTACTTAGTGTTTATGTCAGTATCTTGTAATGTTATGGTTTGTTGATCAATTATACTTTTCCAACCAACCCTATCTATTGTATGTATTGTATTACATTTATCTGTCAATCTCTATTTTTCTCTGTTCCAATACTCCCTCCTCATTCAATCAAACCCTCCCTTTACCCTCACATTTCTCTGACTGGTATTTTCTTTTCTATAAATTGTGTTGGTAAAAAGATGATGATGCTGTGCTGTATATTGTTCTGTACATGTCACTGATAGATTGATTAATTATAAGACCTTTGGGCCATGAACAAGAAATGACTTGAGGTAGATGAAAATGATAACCAATACAGTGGCTCTATATATAAGACCTGTTGACCATTGGTTTGGGTTAGCTTAGGTGTGACTTTTACCCCTTGTTTGTGTATGGAAGGAGATTTTATAATAATATAATTGTACAAAACTTGTGTATTGTAATATGAGTTTCATGTACTTTACTTGTACAGGTGTAAGTCAATGGAATGTGGGGGACAATATGTGAACATGGATGGACAGAATATGTTGTTGTTGCTGCTGCTGTGGCTTGTCAACAAATGGGTTATGTTGTCAACCCTGAAGACTGGCTTCTACAACCTGCTAGTATTATCATGAGGTAAATGCTGTCATTGACTAATTAACATATTATATGATCACAATTGCAAATATACAGTGTTCTTTATAGGTTATTTTTGAAGCATGATAACTGATACTGTTATTTTGTGTACATAAAAACTACTGTTCTGCATTTTCATTTCCATAAAATAAACCAAAATATAAAATTGGAACCTGACACTCAGCCATAGAAACCAATTTTGAGTTAGCATAAAAAAGCCTTGATGTGGGTTATCTTGTTGTTGTTATTGTTGTTGTTGTCATATAGATTTGTCGTTAATTTGGAAATCTCAAACCTCCCTGCCTTCCGGATTAATTAAGGGACTTTTACTGTATCCACTGTGTTTATGGGTGTGTAATGTATAAAAAGGGTTTACTGTACTGTACATAGATAGATTACAAACATGTACAATACACACACACACACACACACAACAACAACAACAACAACAACAACAGTGGAAAACAAGGAATACTGTATAATTATAACAACTCAACATAAAAGACAAACCCTAAAGGTGGATAATTATGAAATGTGAACCCAGTCATTGTGTTTGAATCATTATAGTGACAAAAGTGTGTACACATATTGACATTCCCTGACCCAGTAGTGTGTAGCCAAATGACTATTTCATTGACACTATGATTATTAACCTAACCTAACCTAACCTACAAGATGGTGTTGGCATCACTGTTAAGGGGGTGCGGGAGTAGGGGACAGGCTTGGGGGGAGTGCGGGAATAAGGGGTCATTGTTAAGGGGGTGCAGGAGTAGGGGAGAGGCTTGGGGGGGGTGCGGGAATAGGGGGTCATTGTTTTGGGGGTGCGGGAGTAGGGGGACAGGCTTGGGGGGGCTTTCAGGGGTGTGGGAATAGGGGGACAGTCTTGGGGGGGTAGAAAGCCTGTCCCCCCTTTCCTGCACCCCCCAAAACCCCCATAAACCTGTCCCCCTACTCCTGCACCCCCCTAACCCCCCCCCCAAGCCTGTCCCCCTACTCCTGCAACCCCCAAACCCCCCCAAGCCTGTCCCCCTATTCCTGCACCCCCCAAACCGCCCCAAGCCTGTCCCCCTATTCCCTCACCCCCCAAAATCCCCCACTAGCCTGTACCCCTATTCCAGCACCCCCCAAACTCCCCCCAAGCCTGTCCCCCTATTCCTGCACCCCCCAAACCCCCCCCAAGCCTGTCCCCCTATTCCTGCACCCCCCAAACCCCCCCAAGTCTGTCCCCCTATTCCCTCACCCCCCAAAACCCCCCACTAGCCTGTCCCCCTATTCCCGCACCCCCCAAAACCCTCCCCAAGCCTGTCCCCTTACTCCTGTACCCCCCAAAACCCCCCCAAGCCTGTCCCCCTATTCCCGCACCCCCCAAAACCCTCCCCAAGCCTGTCCCTCTATTCCAGCACCCCCCAAAACCCTCCCCAAGCCTGTCCCCCTATTCCAGCACCCCCCAAACCCCCCCCAAGCCTGTCCCCCTATTCCTGCACCCCCCAAACCCCCCCAAGTCTGTCCCCCTATTCCCTCACCCCCCAAAACCCCCCACTAGCCTGTCCCCCTATTCCCGCACCCCCCAAAACCCTCCCCAAGCCTGTCCCCTTACTCCTGCACCCCCCCAAAACCCCCCCCAAGCCTGTCCCCCTATTTCCGCACCCCCCAAAACCCTCCCCAAGCCTGTCCCTCTATTCCCGCACCTTCCAAACCCCCCCCCAAGCCTGTTCCCCTATTCCCGCACCTTCCAAACCATCCCCCAAGCCTGTTCCCCTATTCCCTCAACCCCTTAACCCCAGGCCAGAGTGTTGCAGTCCTGTTCCTTCACAAATGTGTGGAGTTAATATGATAACTGGTATGGACCTTGGGGGGGGTGCGGGAGTAGGGGAACAGGCTTGGGGGGGGTTAGGGGGGTGCAGGAGTAGGGGGCCAGGCTTGGGGGGAGTTGGGGGCCAGGCTTGGGGAGGGTTAGGGGGGTGCAGGAGTAGGGGGACAGGCTTGGGGGGGGTTTAGAGGGGTGCGGGAGTAAGGGGACAGGCTTGGGGGGGGTTAGAGGGTTGCGGGAGTAGGGGGACAGGCTTGGAGGGGTTAGAGGGGTGTGGGAGTAGGGGGACAGGCTTGGAGGGGTTAGAGGGGTGTGGGAGTAGGGGGACAGGCTTGGGGGGGGGGTTTAGAGGGATGCCTGTTCCCCTATTCCCACAACCCCCAAGCCTGTCCCCCTACTCCCACACCCCCTATAGGTTTTATTATTAAGTAACACACATTTTAAATGATGAAGAGCCTTTTCCTGTAAGAAGTAGTTTAATTTTAATAGCACCCTAAGTGAGCTATTGAGTTATGTTGATGTAATACTGAGATGAGAAGGTGAGGAGAGAAGGGAAGGAAGGGATGAGAAGGTGAGGAGAGAAGGGAAGGAAGGGATGAGAAGGTGAGGAGAGAAGGGAAGGAAGGGATGAGAAGGTGAGGAGAGAAGGGAAGGAAGGGATGAGAAGGTGAGGAGAGAAGGGAAGGAAGGGATGAGAAGGTGAGGAGAGAAGGGAAGGAAGGGATGAGAAGGTGAGGAGAGAAGGGAAGGAAGGGATGAGAAGGTGAGGAGAGAAGGGAAGGAAGGGATGAGAAGGTGAGGAGAGAAGGGAATAAAGGGGTGAGAAGGTGAGGAGAGAAGGGAAGGAAGGGATGAGAAAGTGAGGAGAGAAGGGAAGGAAGGGATGAGAAGGTGAGGAGAGAAGGGAAGGAAGGGATGAGAAAGTGAGGAGAGAAGGGAATAAAGGGGTGAGGAGAGAAGGAAAGGAAGGGATGAGAAGGTGAGGAGAGAAGGGAAGGAAGGGATGAGAAGGTGAGGAGAGAAGGGAATAAAGGGGTGAGGAGAGAAGGAAAGGAAGGGATGAGAAGGTGAGGAGAGAAGGGAAGGAAGGGATGAGAAGGTGAGGAGAGAAGGGAAGGAAGGGATGAGAAGGTGAGGAGAGAAGGGATGAGAAGGTGAGGAGAGAAGGGAATAAAGGGGTGAGGAGAGAAGGAAAGGAAGGGATGAGAAGGTGAGGAGAGAGGGGAAGGAAGGGATGAGAAAGTGAGGAGAGAAGGGAATAAAGGGGTGAGGAGAGAAGGAAAGGAAGGGATGAGAAGGTGAGGAGAGAAGGGAAGGAAGGGATGAGAAGGTGAGGAGAGAAGGGAATAAAGGGGTGAGGAGAGAAGGAAAGGAAGGGATGAGAAGGTGAGGAGAGAAGGGAAGGAAGGGATGAGAGCATAAGCTATAACACAAAAACAAAAATCAAACTAACATTTTCTTGCGTTGGTTTGCAGTTGTGTATGTTGAGAGGACCTCCCCAGTGGCTCAGGACTTCACTTCAACATATTTATCACCTGGTTACAATAAAGAGAACTGACTGACTGACTGGCTGAAGTTACCACAAAATAAATACCCAAGCTATACCAGGTTAGTTGTGTACAGTTGACCAGAAAAGTGACAACAGTGATCATTGAGTAGCAATATACTGTAGGTATGTACTGTACACTTGTAATCCAGAGAGAAAATGTGTGTGTGTGTGTTTGTAGGCTTCTGATTCCTCCTTACCATGCCATGAAACAAGCTCCTTCCATATAGGTGTGTGTGTGTGTGTGTGTGTGTGTGTGTTAGAGAGAGAGGGAGAGAGAGAATGTGTGTGTGTGTATGTTAGAGAGAAAGTGTGTGTGTGTGTTAGAGTGTGTGTGTGTGTGTGTTAGAGAGAGAGGGAGAGAATGTGTGTGTTTGGAGGCTTCTGATTCCTCCTGACTATGACATGAAACAACCTCCCTTCATATAGGTGTGTGTGTGTGTGTGTGTGTTAAGAGAGGGAAGGAGAGAGAATGTGTGTGTTTGGAGGCTTCTGATTCCTCCTGACTATGACATGAAACAACCTCCCTTCATATAGGTGTGTGTGTGTGTGTGTGTGTGTGTGTGTTAAGAGAGGGAAGGAGAGAGAATGTGTGTGTTTGGAGGCTTCTGATTCCTCCTGACTATGACATGAAACAACCTCCCTCCTTATAGGTGTGTGTGTGTGTGTGTTAGAGAGAGAGAGGGAGAGAGAATGTGTGTGTGTTTGGAGGCTTCTGATTCCTCCTGACTCAACTACACATTTAATTAAATATTGAGTCAATGTTATTCAAGAAACTCTTCATAACAATATATTTTGTACTTCTCTGTGTGTATGTATTGGTTACTCTCTGCGTGTGTGTGTGTGAAGCAATTTAATACACACATTTTTTTAACACCTGCTCAGTAAAACACACACACACACATTCTTTTAACCCTGGCTCAGTAAAACACACACACACACACACATTCTTTTAACACCTGCTCAGTAAAACACACACACACACATACACACACACACATTCTTTTAACCCTGGCTCAGTAAAACACACACACACACACACACACACACACACATTCTTTTAACCCTGGCTCAGTAAAACACACACACACACACACATTCTTTTAACACCTGCTCAGTAAAACACACACACACACACATTCTTTTAACACTGGCTCAGTAAAACACACACACACATTCATTCTTTTAACACCTGCTCAGTAAAACACACACACATTCTTTTAACACCTTCTCAGTAAAACACACACACACGCACATTCTTTTAACACCTTCTCAGTAAATCATTTTGCTTATATTTAAGGTAATAATTCACTTTTGTTACATTGGAGTGCCTTGATTCCTCCAAAGTATGCCAGGAAACAGGACCAGATGAACAAAAATAATGGTGTTTGTTCTGTTGTTGCTTGGAAAAATAGTTTGGAGGATTCAGTTGCTCCAGATTTACCAACACAAAATTTCCCCCTTAATTAATTACTCGTTTATGCCAATTTTAAAACCTTCCTTCCTCCCTTCCCTCCCATTTTTATACAACCCTTACTTAGTCTTGAACTCTTTCTCCATTCCCCTTAAGTAAGAGACAATATATATATATATATATATATATATATATATATATATATATATATATATATATATATATATATATATATATATATATATATATATATATATATATATATATATATATATATATATATATATATATATATATATATATATATATATATATGAGTAAGGAAACAAGAACAGTAGGTACTTTTGTATATTACATCTTCAGACAGAATAAATAAAGTGTTATAATATAATATGATAATAAATAATAAGAATAAGGCATTATAGGTTTTACAGACAGGGTTTTAGACACCCTTGTAGTAATATTATTGTAATAGATCAGTTTTACTTTAATAGTATTTGTTGTGATGGTAATACTTTCACCTCAGCACCAAAAGCATCACATTTACAATAGACATTATATCAGGAGTGATAGTGTACAATTGGCCACAGGAGTTGGTGCACTTGCTGGCTAGGAAAGGAGGTACTCGATAGAAACTCTATCTATTTATCTATCTATAGCTCTGATGCCTCGTTCCCTCTGGTAACTCCCTCCAAGGGGATGGCCACGGCAGAAGTGTGTCAAGTTGTCCCTGTTCCAACACTCCCTCCCCTGTCTCTCACATTACTCTCCTTTACATACTCTTCCACTCTGTTCCAACACTCCCTCCTTACTTGGTCCAGCCCTACTCTGCCCCTCACATTACTCTCCTTTACATACTCTTCCACTCTGTTCCAACACTCCCTCCTTACTTGGTCCAGCCCTACTCTGCCCCTCACATTACTCTCCTTTACATACTCTTCCACTCTGTTCCAACACTCCCTCCTTACTTGGTCCAGCCCTACTCTGTCCCTCACATTACTCTCCTTTACATACTCTTCCACTCTGTTCCAACACTCCCTCCTTACTTGGTCCAGCCCTACTCTGTCCCTCACATTACTCTCCTTTACATACTCTTCCACTCTGTTCCAACACTCCCTCCTTACTTGGTCCAGCCCTACTCTGCCCCTCACATTACTCTCCTTTACATACTCTTCCACTCTGTTCTGCCATCTAACCGGTGGTCTGCCTCTCACACCAGGTGCCACAACTTCACTTCCATACACCTTCTTTACAAATTCCTTACCTTGCATTCTCTCTACTGCTTGTGTTATTCCATTATCTCTGTTGAACCATGGAAACCAAACAGTGTGTGTTGGAGCTCTTGTGGCCAATGGTGATGGTGGTAAATTTAAGAGTGCGCTTGGCACATTTCTACTGATTAATTAATTATGAGAGAGCGTCTTGTACAGTGTTGGGGTAGTTTTGGGGACAGTCAAGTTTGGATGGTGGTGTCCGATTGGTTGTGAAATATTACTGCTAACACTATGCACCTAACCTGGGATTATTAGTTAGGTTAGGTTAGGTTAGGTTATAGTTGCAGACAGCTGATATACAAGCCAGCAAGAGGAGCTAGTGTTGTAAGTAATGTGTGATAATTTTAGGTTAGGTTAGGTTAGGGAGAGAGCAGTGAAGGGTAGACAGGCCATAGGATCACTGGGGAGGATTATGAAGGGTAGAAGTGTGAGTATGGAAGTGAAAAGGGGACTACGAAATAGTATAATCCTGCCAACACTGACATATGCGTCGGAGACATGGACATGGAGTAGGGCTCATCAGTCTAGAATAGGTGCTGTGGAAATGAGTTACTTGAGAGGAGCATGTGGACTTTCTAGATGGGATGGAGAAAGTAATGAGAGTGTATATGAGAGATGTGGTATGAGTGAGAAGGCAATTGGTATTGAGTGTGGAGTGGTTGAGAGAGTGAAACGTAATACATTGAGATGGTATGGACATGTGGAGAGAATGCAAGGTGAGGAATTTGTAAAGAAGGTGTATGGAAGTGAAGTTGTAGGACCTGGTGTGAGAGGCAGACCACCGGTTAGATGGCAGAACAGAGTGGAAGAGTATGTAAAGGAGAGAAACATGAGGGGCAGAGTAGGGCTTGAACAAGTAAGGAGGGAGTGTTGGAACAGGGAGAACTGGAGACACTTCTGCCGTGGCCACCCCCTTGAGGGGAGTTCCCGGAGGGAACGAGGAGTCGGAGCTATAGATAGATAGATAGGTTAGGTTAGGTTGTTGTTGAAGTTCCTCAAGCTGTCTGGCCGAGCAGCCCCGAGGTTAGGTTAGGTTATAGTTGCAGACAGCCAATATACAAGCCAGTGAGAGGAGCTAGTTTTATAAGTAATGTGTGATAATTTTAGGGAACCTATGTTGTGTTTGTAGTATTATTTCAGTGGGACTTATTTATATACTGTTAGGGTAAAGCACGGCCTAGTCAGACAGGTCAGCCAGCCAGAGAGCGCGAGACGAGTCCCAGGGAGATGATGACGTCAGCTGCTCCATTCTCGGTCTCTGTCCACCCATCTCAGCTGGTCATTATTTCCTTTGTTCATCGTACTGTTTATCCCTGATATATTATCTATATTGTATTATAATGTTAAATAGGAAAGTATATAAAGAAAGTAACATATTAAATTATTATATTTAGACAGTGAAGGCTATTCATATAGGCTATGCCACCACTAGAACCCTTATCATGACAACCTGCACTTTATTATGAGGTCTGTAGAGTCTATCTGTACCTTTATTATAACTCCATTCGCTTGTTACAGTCATCTCATATACAGACATAACTGCTAACCTTTATTATGAGGTCTGTAGAGTCTATCTGTACCTTTATTATAACTCCATTCACTTGTTACAGTCATCTCATATACAGACATAACTGCTAACCTTTATTATGAGGTCTGTAGAGTCTATCTGTACCTTTATTATAACTCCATTCACTTGTTACAGTCATCTCATATACAGACATAACTGCTAACCTTTCAAATTCATCAAATATTTCAGACTGACTTCATTACAGACAAAACTAAATGCAAAATGCCAGGCTCACAAGCAAAGTTCTTATTAGCTCTCTCATTTAATGTTGATTTGCAAGGCAATGGCATTCCTTTTTTGTTCCTCAGATACTAATAGCATTTGGGACTCATACTTCTCAGAGTCAATGCTGAAGTAATATCTTCATCAGACCATTTCCTTACATCCCTCTTGTTAATAATTAATGCATCAATTTGTGAAGAAATAAACATTGGTTTCAACACACCTTCTACTATACCATGCATATTACTATTGTTGGACTCAGACTCAAGTCCATCCACTTTAGTTTTCAGTACATCATTTTCCACTTGGAGCAGCTGTCTCTTTTCTTCTTCTAACTTTAATTTTCTGTTCTAGCTCATTACACATATGTGTCTCATTGCCTTCCCTTCTTCATTTTCATTATTCACACATTCCAGTCCACTACTTTTACCATTACTACAGGAATTATTAGGAAGTATTTCATAACCATTAGTAGCTCTAACATCAGCACAGCTTTCTTCATTTACTGCTACACACAGACAGCATATCTTAAATTGTTACACAGCTTTCTTCATTTACTGCTACACACAGACAGCATATCTTAAATTGTTACACAGCTTTCTTCATTTACTGCTACACACAGACAGCATATCTTAAATTGTTACACAGCTTTCTTCATTTACTGCTACACACAGACAGCATATCTTAAATTGTTACACAGCTTTCTTCATTTACTGCTACACACAGACAGCATATCTTAAATTGTTACACAGCTTTCTTCATTTACTGCTACACACAGACAGCATATCTTAAATTGTTACACAGCTTTCTTCATTTACTGCTACACACAGACAGCATATCTTAAATTGTTACACAGCTTTCTTCATTTACTGCTACACACAGACAGCATATCTTAAATTGTTACACAGCTTTCTTCATTTACTGCTACACACAGACAGCATATCTTAAATTGTTACACAGCTTTCTTCATTTACTGCTACACACAGACAGCATATCTTAAATTATTCTCTTCTAACCCTGTTTTGCAGACCTTGTAGCTCTCTCACTTCTCTTTGTTTATATTATAATACATTTTTCCAATCAACAAAAACAATGGTGGTCTGTTGCTTGGATCAAGATTTACTAATGACCAGACAGACCACTTTGAAAACCCGACAATAATCATGATCTTCTTTGGATGACTGTGCACTTGGCTGGTGTTGTTGTTGTTCTTGATTACTAAACATAGAGTATGAAGAATTGCAAAACAAAGCCTCCATTGACTCCTGATGTTGCAAGGATGTGTGTTCTGTTTGTATGATATGTTTTGTTAGTACATATTGAAGTTTTCATGACAATGGTAGGGGACTTATATTAACACCATTAAAACACTATTATTTTTTTTATTTTTTTTATTAATATTTGTAATGTTTTTTTTGTTTTTTTTCATAATATCTTGTGTCATATTGTATGTATGATGAGTTTGGTTAGTATTCAAGGTTATCATGACAGAGATACTGTACTGTACTGTACTTACACTGTCAGCATTACTAACTAACACAACATTGACCATTCCTATCTATTATTAATTATTATTGACTCCCATGTACAGTCACAATCAAATATCCACCAACACTTTCCTTCCATCGTTCAAATAAATCAGTATCATATCAAAATATAATCATACAACAACACCTTACATCAACTCAACCCCCTCAATTATTATTATTATTATTATTATTATTATTATTATTATTATTATGAGGTGGTGCAAAATCATACACGTGTTGTTCTTTATTACCAAGATATTTATTATTATTATTATTATTATTATTATTATTATTATTATTATTATTATTATTATGAGGTGGTGCAAAATCATACACGTGTTGTTCTTTATTACCAAGATATTTATTATTATTGTTATTATTATTATTATTATTATTATTATTATTATTATTATTATTATGAGGTGGTGCAAAATCATACACGTGTTGTTCTTTATTACCAAGATATTTATTATTATTGTTATTTTTATTATTATTATTATTATTATTATTATTATTATTATTATTATTATTATTATTATTATTATTATTATGAGGTGGTGCAAAATCATACACGTGTTGTTCTTTATTACCAAGATATTTATTATTATTGTTATTATTATTATTATTATTATTATTATTATTATTATTATTATTATTATTATTATTATTATTATTATAAGGTGCTGCAAAATCATACACGTGTTGTTCTTTATTACCAAGATATTTATTATTATTATTATTATTATTATTATTATTATTATTATTATTATTATTATGAGGTGGTGCAAAATCATACACGTGTTGTTCTTTATTACCAAGATATTTATTATTATTATTATTATTATTATTATTATTATTATTATTATTATTATTATTATGAGGTGGTGCAAAATCATACACGTGTTGTTCTTTATTACCAAGATATTTATTATTATTGTTATTATTATTATTATTATTATTATTATTATTATTATTATTATTATGAGGTGGTGCAAAATCATACACGTGTTGTTCTTTATTACCAAGATATTTATTATTATTGTTATTTTTATTATTATTATTATTATTATTATTATTATTATTATTATTATTATTATTATTATTATTATTATGTGGTGGTGCAAAATCATACACGTGTTGTTCTTTATTACCAAGATATTTATTATTATTGTTATTATTATTATTATTATTATTATTATTATTATTATTATTATTATTATTATTATTATTATTATAAGGTGCTGCAAAATCATACACGTGTTGTTCTTTATTACCAAGATATTTATTATTATTGTTATTTTTATTATTATTATTATTATTATTATTATTATTATTATTATTATTATTATTATTATTATTATTATTATTATGAGGTGGTGCAAAATCATACACGTGTTGTTCTTTATTACCAAGATATTTATTATTATTATTATTATTATTATTATTATTATTATTATTATTATTATTATTATTATTATTATTATTATTATTATTATTATAAGATGCTGCAAAATCATACACGTGTTGTTCTTTATTACCAAGATATTTATTATTATTGTTATTATTATTATTATTATTATTATTATTATTATTATTATTATTATTATTATTATTATTATTATTATTATGAGGTGGTGCAAAATCATACATGTGTTGTTCTTTATTACCAAGATATTTACTATGATGGAAGGATATTGTTGGTGGATATTTGATTGTGGCTGTACAGTATTCATTCTTTCCTTTGTTTGTGTGTGTCCATAATATCTCTGGTTCTTTCTCAAACTATTCCTTTGTATTGTGTGTTTTGTGCCATATGGTGTTTGATTGCTGTCTGGCACTAACAATACATTTTCTCCCTTACCACAGGACCTTCTGCTTATGTCAGGCTATTTTCTCCCTCACTTTGTACATTTTCTCAGCCACAACTGACCCTCCACTGATATCCTTGCAGGCAGACACCATACCCCAGGGTGTAATGGTGGTGACGGAAACAGAGGAGGTGACACAAACAGAGGAGGTGACAAACAGAGGAGGTGACAAACAGAGGAGGTGACACAAACAGAGGAGGTGACACAAACAGAGGAGGTGACACAAACAGAGGAGGTGACACAAACAGAGGAGGTGACAAACAGAGGAGGTGACACAAACAGAGGAGGTGACACAAACAGAGGAGGTGACAAACAGAGGAGGTGACAAACAGAGGAGGTGACACAAACAGAGGAGGTGACACAAACAGAGGAGGTGACACAAACAGAGGAGGTGACACAAACAGAGGAGGTGACACAAACAGAGGAGGTGACACAAACAGAGGAGGTGACACAAACAGAGGAGGTGACCGGTGAGCAGTTCTCCAGACATATAGGGAGGAGGCCATAGTGGTGGATGGACGTGTTAGGGGTCTTCCCACACACACACACACACACACACACACAAGGTACACACACTATAGTACTATTTTATTTCTGTATACACACAACTTACTCAAACTACACTATTGTCTTTCCATACACACACATATTGAACTACACTAACTACAGTATTGTCTTCTCACACACAATTTTTTTTTTTTTACTATTATATGGATATTATTTCTTTTTGGAATAGTCCTGAGGTTACTTGTTTATTATTAGAGAATGTGGAAATTAATATCTAAATTTATGTTGTGTGAGAGAGAGAGAGAGAGAGAAAGTTGGAGAGTGTAAGAGAGGGAGAGCAGGAGGGAAGGAATGTGTGGCAGAGAGAGAGAGAGAGAAAGTTGGAGAGTATAAGAGAGGGTGAGAATGAATGTACGAGAATATAAATACTAAATCAATATATGGTATACCTCAGCATCAAGGTGGACACAAGAGGAACACCACCTTCCCTGGGATCAAGACCACAGTACCATAATGAAGTTATCACATTCCCTTCACTCTACCCCCGTCCACACTCAGGTAAGTCCAACCACGTACAGTAATCTCTCAATTATCCGGCGTATAGCAGCCAAGACCAATGTTGAAAGACGGATAATGCATCACTACCCCGCCCCTGTAGCTCCTTCTGGCTTGCACAATGCTAATAACATTAATAATACATAATAAAACATAAAAATACTGTTAATAATACATAATAATACTGCACATTAATACTTTGATAAAGTCGTAGTGTTCACTGCACCGTTTAATGAACCAGCCATCGTCTATTTTTTTTTAGGATCTCGTGCGCCGGATAATGTCACATGACGGATAGCACCACGACGGATAATTGAGAGATTACTGTACTGTACTGTACTGTGGTCAGGATTTAACTTCCAGGAGAGTGTGAAAAGGAATACCTTGAGGTGGTTCGGTCATGTAGAGCGTATGGGAAGCGAGAGGTTGGTTATGAGAGTGAGGTGGAGGGACAGTTCCCGGAGGGAGTGAGGCACAGATTGGAGCTATAGATAGATAGATAGATAGTATACCCTAATACACCTAATTTAGTCCTCCTTCCTTACTTGTATATACAGTTAATTCTCATTTTACACTGGCATTATATATGTGAAATAGTGTGTGTGTAATGAATGTATGTACTGTAAACACTTATTGTACACTATATTACACACACATACTGTAATACCAGTGTACTGTACAATGAGGGTTTTCTGTACACAGTTTCATTACACACACTACATTACATACCCTATATACAAGTGTAAAATGAGAATTAACTGTACTGGACACCTTTCCTCTTTACCTTTCACTCTCTATTTTCTCACTCATTCCTCACTCTATTTTCTCACTCATTCCTCACACGCTGCTTGTCTCACTCATTCCTCACTCTATTTTCTCACTCATTCCTCACTCTATTTTACACTCATTCCTCACTCTATTTTCTTACTCATTCCTCACTCTATTTTACACTCATTCCTCACTCTATTTTCTCACTCATTCCTCACTCTATTTTACACTCATTCCTCACTCTATTTTCTCACTCATCCCTCACTCTATTTTCTCATTCATTCCTCACTCTATTTTACACTCATTCCTCACTCTGTTTTCTCACTCATTCCTCACTCTATTTTACACTCATTGCTCACTCTATTTTCTCACTCATTCCTCACTCTATTTTCTCATTCATTCCTCACTCTATTTTACACTCATTCCTCACTCTATTTTCTCACTCATTCCTCACTCTATTTTCTCACTCATTCCTCACTCTTTATTTTCTTACTCATTCCTCGCTCTATTTTCTCACTCATTCCTCACTCTATTTTCTCACTCATTCCTCACTCTTTATTTTCTCACTCATTCCTCGCTCTATTTTCTCACTCATTCCTCACTAGTTTCTCACTCATTCCTCACTCTTTATTTTCTCACTCATTCCTCACTATTTTCTCACTCATTCCTCACTCTATTTTCTCACTCATTCCTCACTCATTCCTCACTCTATTTTCTCACTCATTCCTCACTCTTTATTTTCTCACTCATTCCTCACTCTATTTTCTCACTCATTCCTCACTCTTAATTTTCTCACTCATTCCTCACTCTATTTTCTCACTCATTCCTCATTCTTTATTTTCTCACTCATTCCTCATTCTTTATTTTCTCACTCATTCCTCATTCTTTATTTTCTCACTCATTCCTCATTCTTTATCTTCTCACTCATTCCTCACTCTTTATTTTCTCACTCATTCCTCACTCTATTTTCTCACTCATTCCTCACTCATTCCTCACTCTATTTTCTCACTCATTCCTCACTCTATTTTCTCACTCATTCCTCACTCTATTTTCTCACTCATTCCTCACTATTTTCTCACTCATTCCCCACTCTATTTTCTCACTCATTCCTCACTCTATTTTCTCACTCATTCCTCACTCTATTTTCTCACTCATTCCTCACTCTATTTTCTCACTCATTCCTCACTCTCTATTTTCTCACTCATTCCTCACTCTATTTTCTCACTCATTCCCCACTCTATTTTCTCACTCATTCCTCACTCTCTATTTTCTCACTCATTCCTCACTCTATTTTCTCACTCATTCCTCACTCTATTTTCTCACTCATTCCTCACTCTATTTTCTCACTCATTCCCCACTCTATTTTCTCACTCATTCCTCACTCTATTTTCTCACTCATTCCTTACTCTATTTTCTCACTCATTCCTCACTCTATTTTCTCACTCATTCCTCACTCTATTTTCTCACTCATTCCTCACTCTCTATTTTCTCACTCATTCCTCACTCTATTTTCTCACTCATTCCCCACTCTATTTTCTCACTCATTCCTCACTCTATTTTCTCACTCATTCCTCACTCTTTATTTTCTCACTCATTCCTCACTCTATTTTCTCACTCATTCCTCACTCTTAATTTTCTCACTCATTCCTCACTCTATTTTCTCACTCATTCCTCATTCTTTATTTTCTCACTCATTCCTCATTCTTTATTTTCTCACTCATTCCTCATTCTTTATTTTCTCACTCATTCCTCATTCTTTATCTTCTCACTCATTCCTCACTCTTTATTTTCTCACTCATTCCTCACTCTATTTTCTCACTCATTCCTCACTCATTCCTCACTCTATTTTCTCACTCATTCCTCACTCTATTTTCTCACTCATTCCTCACTCTATTTTCTCACTCATTCCTCACTATTTTCTCACTCATTCCCCACTCTATTTTCTCACTCATTCCTCACTCTATTTTCTCACTCATTCCTCACTCTATTTTCTCACTCATTCCTCACTCTATTTTCTCACTCATTCCTCACTCTCTATTTTCTCACTCATTCCTCACTCTATTTTCTCACTCATTCCCCACTCTATTTTCTCACTCATTCCTCACTCTCTATTTTCTCACTCATTCCTCACTCTATTTTCTCACTCATTCCTCACTCTATTTTCTCACTCATTCCTCACTCTATTTTCTCACTCATTCCCCACTCTATTTTCTCACTCATTCCTCACTCTATTTTCTCACTCATTCCTCACTCTATTTTCTCACTCATTCCTCACTCTATTTTCTCACTCATTCCTCACTCTATTTTCTCACTCATTCCTCACTCTCTATTTTCTCACTCATTCCTCACTCTATTTTCTCACTCATTCCCCACTCTATTTTCTCACTCATTCCTCACTCTTTGTTTTCTCACTCATTCCTCACTCTTTGTTTTCTCACTCATTCCTCACTCTATTTTCTCACTCATTCCCCACTCTATTTTCTCACTCATTCCTCACTCTATTTTCTCACTCATTCCTCACTCTCTATTTTCTCACTCATTCCTCACTCTATTTTCTCACTCATTCCCCACTCTATTTTCTCACTCATTCCTCACTCTTTGTTTTCTCACTCATTCCTCACTCTTTGTTTTCTCACTCATTCCTCACTCTATTTTCTCACTCATTCCCCACTCTATTTTCTCACTCATTCCTCACTCTATTTTCTCACTCATTCCTCACTCTCTATTTTCTCACTCATTCCTCACTCTATTTTCTCACTCATTCCCCACTCTATTTTCTCACTCATTCCTCACTCTCTATTTTCTCACTCATTCCTCACTCTATTTTCTCACTCATTCCTCACTCTATTTTCTCACTCATTCCTCACTCTATTTTCTCACTCATTCCCCACTCTATTTTCTCACTCATTCCTCACTCTATTTTCTCACTCATTCCTTACTCTATTTTCTCACTCATTCCTCACTCTATTTTCTCACTCATTCCTCACTCTATTTTCTCACTCATTCCTCACTCTCTATTTTCTCACTCATTCCTCACTCTATTTTCTCACTCATTCCTCACTCTATTTTCTCACTCATTCCTCACTCTCTATTTTCTCACTCATTCCTCACTCTATTTTCTCACTCATTCCCCACTCTATTTTCTCACTCATTCCTCACTCTTTGTTTTCTCACTCATTCCTCACTCTTTGTTTTCTCACTCATTCCTCACTCTATTTTCTCACTCATTCCCCACTCTATTTTCTCACTCATTCCTCACTCTATTTTCTCACTCATTCCTCACTCTCTATTTTCTCACTCATTCCTCACTCTATTTTCTCACTCATTCCCCACTCTATTTTCTCACTCATTCCTCACTCTCTATTTTCTCACTCATTCCTCACTCTATTTTCTCACTCATTCCTCACTCTATTTTCTCACTCATTCCTCACTCTATTTTCTCACTCATTCCCCACTCTATTTTCTCACTCATTCCTCACTCTATTTTCTCACTCATTCCTTACTCTATTTTCTCACTCATTCCTCACTCTATTTTCTCACTCATTCCTCACTCTATTTTCTCACTCATTCCTCACTCTCTATTTTCTCACTCATTCCTCACTCTATTTTCTCACTCATTCCCCACTCTATTTTCTCACTCATTCCTCACTCTATTTTCTCACTCATTCCTCACTCTATTTTCTCACTCATTCCTCACTCTATTTTCTCACTCATTCCTCACTCTATTTTCTCACTCATTCCTCACTCTCTATTTTCTCACTCATTCCTCACTCTATTTTCTCACTCATTCCCCACTCTATTTTCTCACTCATTCCTCACTCTTTGTTTTCTCACTCATTCCTCACTCTTTGTTTTCTCACTCATTCCTCACTCTATTTTCTCACTCATTCCCCACTCTATTTTCTCACTCATTCCTCACTCTATTTTCTCACTCATTCCTCACTCTCTATTTTCCTCCACCCAACACTTCTCGTAGTAGCTCTGGTCTCACTCCCACACCCATCATTCCCACCCACCAGCCCCTACCACACCCCCCCCCCCTGCCCTCTCCCATCCACCTCCTCCTCCTCCTCCTCCTCCACCTCCTCAACCTCCACCTCTTCTAGCACTGTCTCCACCACTACCTCCTCCTCCACCTCTTCTAGCACTGTCTCCACCACTACCTCCTCCTCCACCTCTTCTAGCACTGTCTCCACCACTACCTCCTCCTCCACCTCTTCTAGCACTGTCTCCACCACTACCTCCTCCTCCACCTCTTCTAGCACTGTCTCCACCACTACCTCCTCCTCCACCTCTTCTAGCACTGTCTCCACCACTACCTCCTCCTCCACCTCTTCTAGCACTGTCTCCACCACTACCTCCTCCTCCACCTCTTCTAGCACTGTCTCCACCACTACCTCCTCCTCCACCTCTTCTAGCACTGTCTCCACCACTACCTCCTCCTCCACCTCACCTTCAAGCCAGACGAACACCACCTCTATCACTCCAGTCTCAAATTGGAATGTAGAAAGTTAATGCTAGATATAGGTTACCAATTGAGGAGTAGCTTTTTATTGATCATGTTTGCTTGTCTGTGTCTGTGGGGGTAAAACATCATCTCTAAAAGTTCCTTCTCATCTTCTATATAATGTTTAGTTTGTATGCTGTTGGAACACTTATATATAATATACAGTAGGTGTTTATTCATATGTCCATATAATTTTGTGAAAGCTATTGTATGTGTTGCCATTATCTGTTATGTTTTAAAGAAATAATAATATTCACAGATATCCATGTCATCATTTCCTTCTGTGTTCCATAGAAAGTTATGTGCTTAAAAATGTCACTCATTAAATACCACACTCTGAGAGTGTGAAATTTGGAGACAAGTATTTACTAATGACATTCATTATGTCTCCTCTTACTGAAGAGTGAAAATGTGGAAAATTCAGATATCTGTGGAAATCAGCAACTAATTTCTAATGTAATATTATACTGTACCGTGCTTTTCATAAACATTTTACAGGACATCAGGTTTGTAATGGGTTAATGTTTGATCAAGATTCAAGAGGCATGATCATATTTTTTAAGTCTCAGAATATCTGTAGTGAAGTATTACATGTCTAAGAATCTTGGAGTGTTCTTAAAAGTTTCCTTGTTCCATAAATCAACTTCAAATGTTTGGGAAAATCTGCATAAAAGAAATAATATTGCTATCTAGGAATGTCAACAAACCTATGATATTGGGTTAGTAAGTACAGCTTGCCTCACTGTTCATTAGTTCAGTAATTCATTAACCAGTAGTCTTGTGTGTGTGTGTGTGTGTGTGTGTGTGTGATATAAGGTGCACACTAGCTGTACTGACCATAGCAGTTAAGGTGGTACAGTTTTTTGTTACATTGGAGTGCCTTGATTCCTCCAAAGTATGCCAGGAAACAGGACCAGATGAACATAAATAATGGTGTTCTGTTGTTGCTTGGAATACTTTGGAGGATTCAGTTGCTCCAGATTTACCAACACAAAACTTCCCCCTTAAGACACTGTTGATATGGTGTAAAAAATGTATAATATTAATAACCTGGCAAATTGTAAACTGGAGTATGTCTGTGTGTATAAAAACACCATTTGAGGAGGAATTTCTGTTGATAAATGTTCAGCTTGTGGAACAATATAGATATACAAAATTTTTTACCACAACACACAAGGTGATAATAAAGGGTAACCTCAGACATTCACATATTTAAAAGCAGTGGTTAAATGTCATCAGTAAAGGCTCTTCTTGTAATTGTTTTCATTCACACTATTTATCTATCTATCTATTTATTTACACTACACATATTTTGGATGAAAAGTGAAGTACAGTTGGCCACACATGAAGCTGGTACGCCTCACTTCTTGTGAGGTAACCACAACAGGAAGGAAAATTAGCAAAAGTTATAGTTTGTTGACAAGCAGACAGTAATAATATTTTACTGTCTGCCTGTCAACAAACTACAACTTTTGTTCCCTTTCTACCCTTTGTAGCTGCCTCACAAGTAACGAGCCCCACCATCTTCATGTGTGGCCAACTGTACATGTAATAATCCAAATCAATCAAGCAAGGAAAAATCAAATCACCCAAGTAAGTCAGACCCAGAAATTGATCCATTTAAATTCTAGTCGTACCCACGAGGAATCGAACCCCGGACCAGAGAAATCTCAGGCAGGGCTTCTACCGGGTAAGCCATAACAGCACTCCACTGGCGTAGCTTTCAAATTCTGCCTTTAACTTTCAGGTCCGGCCATTACATACATGTACAGTACAAAAAAGTGTACTGTATTTTTAATGTGCTGTTCAAATTCTGTGTTAGGTATGCAGTTTAGTTTTCTTTTGGAATGCACAGTACTAAGATATCTTTAAGCATTACTAAAGCATGGCAATATTCTAACATTAATTTATTGATATAGACAAATCATACCTGTAAATGATTCTCGTGGATATAAGTTGAAAATGTTATTCGGAAAACGACAGAGATTTGCAGGTGCTACAGCATACGGTTCTAATGCATAAATAAACTTTAATGTCGTCACATATACAGACAAACCAAAATTGGTACGTGACTGTATGAAATGTCATGTATTTTTACAGTATGACATTTGTGAAGGCACTTTAGGCATTTACAGTACACACTTCAACACACCATAACCATACATTGTTCACTATCAATTTTAATCAATTATAATCAGTATTAATCATGTCTAATGTTATGTATTTTTACTGACAGTGAAATATTTACACATTCTTTTTAGTGAGGAAGGACCCTGTTTTAATTAGTATCTTGACAATTTTCTGCTTTAATTAACCTTTTATTAAATTGAAGACTGGAGCGCCATTGCATTCCAGTTAATTGGAAGAACTGGCACTTCTGACAAACAAATAACTAGATTATTATTATTATTATTATTATTATTATTATTATTATTAATGTGGAATTTGAGGGTGACGTGCAACATTTCCATCCCAGGTTCACCAACACTTAGTTTTTGTGAGTCACTTCTCTTTATTTTCAGTAATTATTATTGCTTTGGTGAATGGTTGGACTTTGGTGTTTAAGGTGGTAATTCTTTTTTGGTACATTGGAGTGCCTTGATTCCTCCAAAGTATGCCAGGAAACAGGACTAGATGAACAAAAATAGGCTAATGATAATATTATGATATACAATAATATTTTTCTGTTCCCAGGAAACTTAGGCTAATGATAATATTATGATATTATGATAACTGTAACTGTAATATATTTTTCAAGATATTAAATGTGGCATCCATATTATTTACTACAGCCTGAGGGAGTACCAGTTAGTAAACATACAGTCAGTGTCAAATATAATCATCCATATAGGGGTAACTCACGTAAAAGTTTGACAGCTTCCCTCTGTTCCTTAGCTGATAAACTTTCCAATAAATAGGTTAACTACCATCTTTTAATTTAATACAAGCAGCTACACACTACTTAAAACAATAACACACTCACACACGTTAACTACTACCTTTTAATTTCATACAAGCAGCTACACACTACTTAAAACAATAATATTATTATGTGAACGTGAAAACATTACACCGTAAATTGTTTGAGATATCCATATGTGGATGATTATTATTGACACAGACTGTACATCACTTGTGTTGGACCTTTGTAACAGAACACTTGTTTATGAGTTGCTGAATGTTACCGTTGATGAGAGTCCATCCTATCATTCCCTTCAGCATACTTCAGTACTGACTCAGATTCAACCTTTCCTGTCAGTCCTATTCTCTCTCTCTCTCTCTCTCTCTCTCTCTCTCTCTCTCTCTCTCTCTCTCTCAATCATTTATGATTTCCTCATTCTCTCTCTCTCTGGAGTTTCTGTGGCTGGTGAGAAGGCTAACAGTTGTTTCTGTGTATATGATAATACAGTATTCATCTGAGGTGGTGAGGTGTACCAGTACTGTATCTATTGAACAAGTGTAGTGCCAGAAAAAAATGTTGTCTTATGTTGTTGTTGTCCCAGGGCAGAATGGCCTCCTGCCCCACACACCCCTGGTACACTCTGGTCACAGTGAAAAAACAAATTAAAATAAAGGAGGGGCTGTATGTCCCTATATGTCTGTATGTCCCTATATGTGTGGGCTACTGAAGCACATCCCAGGGTAATGGGACCACAGCTTACTGGACCAGGGAGTCTGGGGGGAAGGTCTTTGTGTCTTATGTTGGAGTTGTCATTATATGGTCATTGTTTACATCTTCCTTCTTCCTTCCTGACTCATACAGGTGATGTACACCTTCACCAGATGGCATTACTGTTGACCCACACTGCCTCAGGAGCTCGGGGCTGTTCGGCCAGACACCTTGAGGAACTACAACAACAACAACAACAACCACAACCACACTTAAGTTTTTGAGGGCCTGCATTTCCTTAGTACCGATGGATGGAGTGGTATACAAGGGAGTGGTATACAATGGAGTGGTATACAATGGAGTGGTATACAATGGAGTGGTATACAAGGGAGTGGTATACAAGGGAGTGGTATACAGCTTTGGTACCACACTCTGTACTCTTCATTACCTCACACTCACTAACCAGGTAAACAATATACTGTACAGTTGGCGGCAAAAGTCCTGTCGCCTCACTTGCTTCACCGAGGCACACGAAGTTCATAGACTCCAGATTATTAAGGGGGTGTGGGAGTAGGGGACAGGCTTGGGGGTGGGGTTAGGGGGGTGCAGAAGTAGGGGACAGGCTTGGGGGGGGGGTGTGGGAATAGGGGGACAGGCTTGGGGTGGGTAGAAAGCCTGTCCCTTATTCCCGCACCCCGCAAACCCCTCCCAAGCCTGTCCCCTATTCCCGCACCCCCTAAACCCCCCCCCAAGCCTGTCTCCTATTCCCACACCCCCCCAAGCCTGTCCCCTTATTCCCGCACCCCCTTAAGTGTATAAAAAGTATGTATTTCTGGAGTCTATGAATACTGTGTTGTCTTGGTGAAGCAGGGAAGGCAACACCACTTCTGCCCAACACTGTACATTTTCTTGTATCATTTGGTCAAACTATATTTCCTTCCTCTTACTGTACATTTTCTTATGATTGCCAGACACTTTTAAAACTAAGCACAGCAAATATTTCCCCACAAGACAGAAGTTAAAGATCAGATAATATTAAAAAAAAAGTACTGATGATTCTCAAACTGTGTTCCACGGAACCCCAGGGCTCCGTGGCAAAAAATTATATTTATTTATTTATTTGACCACGAATGGATTAAATAAAATATTTTGCATTTGAGAGAGAGAGAGAGAGAGGTAAGAATTGTGATGGTGAGTACTAAACTTTGCACTTTCATTTAGTCGTGTGTGTGTATGTGTATTGGGAAGGATTCCACACTTTCATTTAGTCGTGTGTGTGTATGTGTATTGGGAAGGGTTCCATACTTTCATTTAGTCGTGTGTGTGTATGTGTATTGGGAAGGGTTCCACACTTTCATTTAGTCGTGTGTGTGTATTTGTATTGGGAAGGGTTCCATACTTTCATTTAGTCGTGTGTGTGTATGTGTATTGGGAAGGGTTCCACACTTTCATTTAGTCGTGTGTGTGTGTATGTGTATTGGGAAGGGTTCCACACTTTCATTTAGTCGTGTGTGTGTATTTGTATTGGGAAGGGTTCCACACTTTCATTTAGTCGTGTGTGTGTATGTGTATTGGGAAGGGTTCCACCTATATTTGGTGAGGGGGTCACTGAGGGTTCCTCCAAGTACCAGCATATGTCAAAGGGTTCTGTTAGTTGGAAAAGTTTGAGAACCACTGGTCTAGAATAATGGTGATTTTTACATTATTTGAGTTAAGTCTAATCCTATGATCTAAGATGTGAGCTGTTGGTTAAATTTTCATTAACATAGAATTTATCCTTTAACCTACATTGAGAAAAATGATCTAGAATCAGTAATTCTCTTTAGTCTTCTCATGTACAGTACTATACTTACATTTTGTTTTCTCAATCTATTTCTGTTAACTTATGAAATGTAAGCAGCTGTTTGTGTTTTGTTAAAGATTGTATTAAATGTTCAAGTACAGTACCACTCAATAATAATAATAATAATAATGATAGTAATAATAATAGTAATAATAAAAATAATAATAGTAATAATGAAAATAATAATAATAGTAATAAAAAAATAATAATAATAATAATAATAGTAGTAATAATAATAGTAATAATAATAGTAATAATAAAAACAATTATAATAATAATAGTAATAATAATAATATTAACCTAATTGGCCAGTATGATTTATATAATATACAGTTTGTATGTATGTATGTATGTAGTTTGGAGGAATCATTTGCTCCAGATTTCTTATTATTTATATATCACCTTAACACTAATTTATTTGTTTACTTTACAGATGAATTAACCTTAATGCATTTCTTCACTTATCTTTGTGCATCCATAAATTAAATAGGTTGTATTTTGTTATTACAGAGTTGTAGAGTGGAGTTGTAATATAGAGAGTTGTGGAGTGGAGTTGTAATAGAGACAAGAGATATAGAAGTAACTTCATCCATAAATTAAATAGGTTGTAATTTGATACAGAGTTGTGGAGTTGTACAAGAGACTAAGGAATCTTACATTGTTTGTTTGTTGTCCACTGTGTTCTTCCTTCCATCAACAACAACAACAACAGTACAACCATCAATAACAACAACAACAACAACAACAGCAGCATTTACTATAGGAGCTCTGGGGATGCTTGGCCAGACACCTTGAGGAACTACAACTATAACTATAACAACAACAACAACATCAACAACAACAGTAAGTGCTTATGGAATTACATTGATATATTTGTTGTTGTTGGTTGTAATAGTTTGGTTGGAGGGAGTGAGTGAGTTGGTCCACATTTACTACCATACAATAACAGACTGTATGTCAACTTTATATTAAGGTGACACAACTTTGGAGGGGTTTAGGGGGGTGCGGGAGTAGGGGACAGGCTTGGGGGGTGTTTTGGGGGGTGTGGGAATAGGGGACAAGCTTTCTACCCACCCAAAGCCTGTCCCCCTATTCCCACACACCCCCAAGCCTGTCCCCTACTCCAGCACCCCCCTAACCCCCACCCCCCAAGCCTGTCCCCTACTCCCGCACCCCCCAAGCCTGTCCCCCTATTCCCACACCCCCGAAGCCTGTCCCCCTACTCCCGCACCCCCCAAGCCTGTCCCCCTACTCCCGCACCCCCCAAGCCTGTCCCCCTACTCCCGCACCCCCCCCAAGCCTGTCCCCCTACTCCCACAACCCCTTAACACAAGCTCTGTACTATCCTATACAGTCAGGGTCAATAGTCCTGCAACACCAATGAAAACAGCCTCAATAAATGGTGTGAAACTATAACTGTTGGTGTGTGTAATAATGAATGGTTGATAAGGTTCACTCTCATGGCTCACTTTCAGTCACCCCCCAATGCAGCACTTTTGACCCTGACTATACCCAGCAAAAATTTCCCGTTGTAATGACATCACTACTGGGAAGGAGTTGGTTGACCTGATTACATTTCTCCCAGGTGGTGGCAGGCATACATACACTACTATCTTCATTCTTTCATTGTTTATATATATATATATATATATTTTTTTTTTTATGCACATTGAGCAAAATATCGTTGGAATGTCAGGATTTGTGTAATTTAAGTAGAGAATATAACATTTCATCAGCCAATCATGAGTATATTATTATTATTAAGACTAGTTCCAGAGTACTGTACTGAAACTGTAACTTCTTTACTGTACTGTTACATTACACCTATGATTTTACACATATAAATCCTTAAAGGGGGAGTTTTGTGTTGGTAAATCTGGAGCAACTGAATCCTTCAAACTATTCCAATCAACAGAACACTATTATTTTTACTCTTCTGTTCCTGTTTCCTGGCATACTTTTTAGGAATCAAGGCACTCCAACATTCCAAAAAAGAATTACCACCTTAATAATATAATTTCAAACTATAATTATGAAAGGTAGTGCAATTTCAATGTGTTTATTCTTGTCTCATGGGACTAATTTTTTTGATGTACACTCTTACCAAAAGATATCCCCCCACTTTCACATGGAAACAACCTTTTTGAGTAAATGAGAATGCTCAGTGATGGTTTTTGTGCATAGAAACCATCATTATCAGTTTTCTTTTCTCCAGAAAGTAAAAAAGAAAGCAAAAAATATAAATTAATAACATACCCAGCCATTGAAAAAACTGTGAATTAGCAGCCACCATGCCTGCTACTCTTTTCTCTGCTTCCACCTTTCTGTTACTGATGTGAGATTGTTGTTTGTCATGCTGCTATGTGAATATGATGACAAATAATTTTAAGGGGGTGAGGGAATATGGGGACAGGCTTGGGGGGAGTTTAGGGGGGTGCAGGAGTAGGAGACAGGCTTGGGGGGAGGTTTAAGGGGTGCGGGAGTAGGGGAACAGGCTTGGGGGGGGGGGGGGGGGGTGCGGGAATAGGGGACGGGCTTTCTACCCACCCCAAGCCTGTCCCCCTATTCCAGCACCTCACCCCCCAAGCCTGTCCCCCTACTCCCGCACCCCCCCCCCCAGTCCCCCCAAGCCGGTCCCCCTATTCCTGCACCCCCCTCTCCCTAGTCCCCCCCCCAAGACTGTCCCCCTATTCCCGCACCCCCCGCACCAGTCCCCCCCCAAGCCTGTCCCCTTACTCCCGCACCCCCCAAGCCTGTCCCCTTACTCCCGCACCCCCCAAGCCTGTCCCCTATTCCCCCCCCAAGCCTGTCCCCTATTCCCCCCCCAAGCCTGTCCCCTATTCCCCCCCCCAAGCCTTTCCCCCTATTCCCGCACCCCCCCTAGTCCCCCCCAAGCCTGTCCCCCTATTCCCGCAACCCCCCCTCCCCCTAGTCCCCCCCAAGCCTGTTCCCCTATTCCCGCACCCCCCCTCCCAGTCCCCCCCAAGCCTGTCCTCCTATTCCTGCACCCTCCCAAGCCTGTCCCCCTATTCCCGCACCCCCCCGTCCCCCCCCCCAAGCCTGTCTCCTACTCCTGCACCCCCTTAATCACACAAACATTATTATTATACATACATTTCTTTACATATATTATTATGATAGTTAATATAACAAAGTAAGGTTCATATCCTTCTTGTGACCATCTCAGTCACCTCACACAGTGTACAGCCACAATCAAATATCCACCAACACTTTCCTTCCATCGTAGTAAATATCTTGTTAATAAAGAACAACACATTGTACCCGTCCTGATTTTGTCTCTTCGAAGAATCTGGTACAGTACCTTGTTCCGGAGTTGTTGTAGTTGGTTGTGGTAGCTAGCTCGGTGGCATGGTGGTGTTCAGTCAAGGTTGGAAATAAACTTTAGTAAGTAAAATTAAGACTTACTTTATTTATTAATTCTAAGGGAGTTTTGTGCCCTGTCTTGTCTTGTTTTAATGGAGTACAGAGAAGATGTCTTTTGACTGTTTCGATCTTGAGTCCCTAACTAAAGCTATCTTGGTCAGTTTATATTCATTCTGTACTTGGAGATGCCAGTAATGTCTAGATACATTATTACCTGTTTGAAAAAAAGGGAAGGTCTAGTTAAGCTCCACCCCTTTCTCTTCTCTCTCCCTCTCTTACTTTCTCTGTCTCTCTCTCTCTCTCTTACTCTCTTTTGTGAGTGAAGGTACAAACATCATTTGTGACCTGAGAGCACTGGGTTTGGAGAGATGAAAATAAGATAGGGAAAGTTAATGGTCTTGTAAAAGCGTGATTTTTGTCCCCTTACTTTACTCTTAGATATTACTATTTTACTCTACTTTTGGAGGGAAACAAAAACCCACTGCCTTCAACAAAACAAAAAGCCACCAGTGCATGCTACTACTCTATCCTATATCTGGATCAACCCGGTCTGGGAAAAAAAAGAACAAGAGACTGATGAGGAACCGGACAAGTCCAGTCCCTTCTCAGTACGAGGTATACGCTGCCACCACCAGACCAAAGTTGATCAGAGGAACCAAGTGAGCACACACCGGAAGGGTAGCGTAGCGTTAGCTTATTTAGGCACGTGAGTAAGCAACCCAGACTACAGTTCTAACGGGGGTACGATCAGTTATATGAATTAGGAATCTATTATTTTCTAATAAGGGACACAGTCTATTTGTTATTTCGGTGACGAAAATACTCAGACAATGTAAAAACTCGTTTATTGTATCAACCTATTTGGTACGAGTACTACATAATCACAATAATAATAATTTCTGTTCCCCCCCCCCTCCCTTGCTAATATTACCTACTCCCCGTTCTGTCACCTAGGACAGGAATAATTCCGTGTCTCGCCAGTTGACAGAGCTAAGTACATATAAACAAAATATTACAACAAGGCCTAAACATAGTTAATACAATAAAAAAAAAACACATCCTAATCTCAACACTATAATAATGAAATAATATAATTGCCAGCAAATGTTCTTAATTTTCTTTGGTACCACGTGGTTCACTTTACACCAAGGGAGAATGCTATTTAATGGCTGTCACCCAGCAGGGACGAGACCAGAATGAGCTTGAGAAAAAACAATATACTTTACTTACTATGTCTGAATGTGAACACACAAAATTCTTTAGTTAGTTATATCCCATCACGGGACTAATAGATTCACCACACTATATTCACAATACAATATTTATGATGAGAGCGAGTTTAGCTCCTACCTGTCACCCAGCAGAGACGAGACCAGAATGAGGTAGAAGCAACGCAGGGTACTGCCTCGTCATCTCCCCCACTCTCACTCTCTTAAGCAAAGTAGTGACCACTCTCATCTCAATTTCTGACAAATTCATCAGTTCCACCCTTACTGGTGTATATAGTTACACAACATTATTTATACATATTAGTGACCTCAAATGCATTGCTTTCTCCCTCGTTTAAAGCTTTATATTACTGTAATTCACATATTCACGGCATGTATTGTTCCGCCAACAAGAAAATGTACTGTCCCGACTTTAGTCCCTAACTAATCGAATTAATTTTCTAAGTAAGTTACAATTAACCCCTCCGGGACGGGCCAAGAATGGAAATACGTACTGTGGTTCTGGGTTCAATACTAATTTTTTACCCTGCCTGTCCGGGTATTTCCCGGAAAATCACTCTACTTCTCTTACTCCCTACGTCTAAACTACAATACTGAACAACTTAAATTTGATTGTGTACTCACCATCAACTCCTCCTCTTTCCATTAAAACCAACCCCAGCTCTCTAGGACACTCCATTGCCGAGAAATCAAGTGAGGAATGGAGGTCACTTTTCCCGTGAGAGCGAGGCTGCGTTCGCTTTGTGAGCGTGGCTGTGACTCAATCTAGCTGGTTGCACCCGCGGAGTGGAGGTTACAGGAGCGGGTGCGCCCGGCAGCGCGGTAGGATGCACCGAATCGAACGAGCCCGTATTTTCTTCACTACGCCCAGCCATTGTCACGGTCAAGCACACACTGATTGAATGTGGGGATGAAAAGGTCTGGTGGTGAAGTATAGCCAGATCAAAAAAAATCCCGACAAATTTGGCGTTTTTCCCCATAAATTACCAAAAGCGGGATTTCCCGCTGCCCGGACTCTGTCGACAGAGCGGGATTTCCCGCTGCCCGGCCTCTGTCGACCGAGCGGGAAATCCCGCTGCCCGGACTCTGGGGGTTAAATGCCGGTAACAGTATAGGAATGTTAGCTTCGTAATTATACATTATAATTATAAATGCAGGTTATTCCCTGTCTCCAATAAATTATTTTACATTCATTTCTTAAATCACCACGTATTTCTCTATCCCTATCAATCTACCTAAGTTTCAATTATTCCTCTCTTTAACCTATTTACATAACTATAATCCTCATATTAACATTTCGGGTTGAAGAAGCCCACCACCGAGATTATTCGTTAGTGACAATCTCCGCCTGGCTACTCCCTACAATTTTACACTTATTTCGTGTTGAAGAAGCCCACCACCGAGATTATTCGTCAGTGATAATCTCAGCCTGGCTACTCCCTACTATCCTACACTAAAACCCTATTCTAATACATATACATATATTATACCCGTAAATATCCTAAATAACAATACATATAAAATAGGGGTGTTACAGTCTGAGGGGGATGCAAGTAGGTAAATTAATGGTGTTTTGGTATAAAAATAGATGAGAGAGTGTATGTTCTGTATGTGTGTGTGTGTGTGTGTGTGTGTTTGTGTGTTTGACCAACTTGGGTGGTATGGCCAGGTGTCTATGTTCTGCAGCTACCTGGATTTGACCTGCTGTCTGGTAAACAGATTGTGAGGTATTTTTAGTTGACCCTTTTCTTCTACCTGCTCTTAACCCTTAAATGCATATTGACCAAATATCACGTCACCGCGAATTTAGGCCTTGAAGCCGATTGACGTAATATAAAGCCGGTAGAAAAAAAACTGCTTGGGCTATATCTAGCCACTTCATTGGTAACACTGGTTAGGTTGGGCCTTCAGTGAGTGGTGTGAGAGGGAAATGGTTCACTTGTCATATATACGCAATGAAAATACGCCCGCTCACGTTTTCTAATTTTTAGAGGGGTTTTAGGGGTAACTACTTTATTACTCATCGCGCTGCTGTACGCAAACCAGTAGACCTAGGAAACTTTAGTTTACAGATTCTGGTGTGTAAAATCAAGCTCTACAAATCTGTAATAACAAAATTTACCTAAACGAAACTTTAAAAATCACCCTGTTTTTGCGGTTCACGCTCCAGTAGCGTTAGGGGGATTGTGGTTCTTAGGGGTTAATGGCTTTTACGGTGTACAACGTGTATAATTTTGCACCACCTAATAATAATAATAATAATAATATCCACCCACACTTTCCTTCCATCGTAGTAAATATCTTGGTAATAAAGAACAACACGTGTATGATTTTGCACCACCTCATAATAATAATTGAGGGGGTTGAATTGACGTAAGGTGTTGTATTTATATTTGATATGATACTGATTTATTTGTACGATAGAAGGAAAGTGTCGGTGGATATTTGACTGTGGCTGTAACAACACTACCCATCCACAACTTACTATTTACAAACTATCTACACTCTGAGTGACAATACTTTTTTAAGGAATTGTACAACAGTACAGTCTACAGTATTTATTTTCAAGTGTCATAAATAATTATTTATGACACTTGAAAATAAATACTGTAGGCTGTTAGGAAGAATAAATGTCATTATATTGTGTGTGTATACCTTTACAGAATATAGTAGGTGATAGAGTGTTGAGAATTTATTATTAACAAAAGAAAACAATTGATTGAAATGGAAATATATAACACTTATATTTATTTTGGTTGTATTAATAGCAGGTTGTGTAGTGAAGTTGTTATGAAGAGTTGATTGAATTTGAATATACTGTATAACACTTATATGTACTTTGGTTGTATTACAGGTTGTGTTGTGAAGTTATCAAGACATACATTAGCATCTCATCATTGACTGACTCACATCACTCTGGCCACCAATAACATCCATGGTGAGTTGATATATTTTTTGAGGACATCATCACATTATAACACTTTCATACCTGGCCATATTTTTATTTATTCACTCATTTATTCATAGAAGTAATTCATTTATTTATTTATTCCTTCATTCATTGGGTGGTATTCAAGAACATTGATGGTGTTGGTACTGGTACAATGACTGTGTTGTTGTCTATGGAGTCATGGTACCAGTACTACACTATGGTACCAGTACCACACCATGGTACCAGTACCACACCATGGTATACACCACCAATGTTCTTGAATATAACCCATTCATTTATTTAATGGGTTGCGAGAATAGGGGACAGGCTTGGGGAGGGGGGTTTAGGGAGGTTTGGGGGGTGCGGGAGTAGGGGGACAGGCTTTGGGGGGGTGCAGGAATAGGGGGACAGGCTCTCTACCCACCCCAAGCCTGTCCCCCTATTCACCCCCCCCCCAAGCCTGTCCCCTACTCCTGCACCCCCTTAACCCTCAAAGACATTCGCACCCCCTGTCAGGATATGGAAGTGGCTTAACATGTTGTGGCTTGACTACTTTTGAAGATGCCACCCAGGCACCCCAGCTATGTGCAGTCTTTGGCTAGGCCTGGCTATGGAAGGGTGTATAAGCCATCTCGCTCTCCCATGGTGGGAGATAAATTGCATAAGGAGTCCATCAGACTCACATATGCTGTAAAGGTATAACTAATTATTTCCATTATTTTTAAATGGGTAAATTAGGCTAACACATGCAATACACAGCTATGGGACCTGAGAAGCACCATACGAAATTTCAGAGCTTAATTCCTATTAGTGGCCTAGTTATGATTTTTTGTCAAGAAATTGCATTTTTTTTTTTTTTTTTTTTTTTTTAACTTTCTTTAGTCCCCCATTAAGAATAAATATTTTTGCATAATTACTTAAGTAAGTGATTGATACAAAAGTAGAGGAGTTAATCTTTCTTTTCATGGTCTGAAAAGCAATTAAAATTGATTACAACTTTGTGTTGTGATTTTTCTTAATAGGAGTCTGTCACACTCAACATATGCTATTCTAGGTGTGTCCAATAACGTATGCCTTTAAGGGTTAAGTACAGTAATTTACTCATATTTGGATTAATATGGTCCACTGGTTAAGGACACATTTTATGGTTGGTGAAAAGGAATGTTTGTGAATCCTCCAAACTATTCCAAGCAACAGAACACCATTATTTTTGCTCTTCTGGTCCTGTTTTCTGGCATACCTTGGAGGAATCAAGGCACTCCAATGTAACAAAAGTTAATTAACTCCTTAAGGACAAATTATATTGTTGGTGAAAAGGAAGGTTTATAATTCCTCCACACACACACACACACACACACACACAGGTATTATAATAACAGTAACATTCCTCCAAACTATGCCATGAAACAGACTCCCTTAATGGTACTAATACTGGATGTGTTTCATGGTATAGTTTTATCGGAGGAATCAGTTTCCCACCAATTCACCAACAAGATAATTTAAGGTATAAGTACAGTATTGGTAAATCTGGAGCAACTGAATCCTCCAAACTATTCCAAGCAACAGAACAAACACCATTATTTTTGTTCATATGGTTCTGTTTTGTGACATACTTTGGAGGAATCAAGGCACTCCAATGTAATTCTGGAGCAAATGATTCCTCCAAAATATTCCTGTTGTTTCCTGGCATACTTTGGAGGAATCAAGACACTCCAATATAAATCTGGAGCAACTGAATCCTCCAAACTATTTTTTCAAGCAACAGAACACTATTATTTTTGTTTATATGGTGCTGTTTCCTGACATACTCTGGAGGAATCAGTTTCCTACCAATTCACCAACAAGTGAATCTCCCATTAAGGAAGTGTTGTTATTGTTGTATATTGTGGAGTTATTGTCTGATATGTATAACACCTGACTGACTGGTTGACTGGTTGGCTGGTACTCTCAATGGTGTGGCGAGGGCAGAATCCTCCTTTCCCTTCTCTTCTTGTCCCTTCCATTCCCTCTCCCTCCTTTCCTTCTCTTCTCTTCTTGTCCCTTCCAATCCCTCTCCCTCCTTTCCTTCTCTCCTCTTCTTGTCCCTTCCATTCCCTCCCTCCCTTCCCTTCCCATCCCTTCCATTCCCTCCCTCTTTCCCTTCCCTTTCCTCACCTTCCCCTTCCTCACCTTCCCTTCCTTCCATTTCTCGCACTCCTCCTGCTCCATGTTTGCCAAAGTATTGATAATGTCTTGCAGTAATTCTAAAGTAATAATTCATTTGTATTATGTACCATGCATAAATTAATTAGGTTGTATTTTGTTATAGATTAGTGGAGTGCAGTTGTACAAGAGACTTAACAACCTTCATTATTCACTGTGTTCATCCTTCCATCAACAACTACTACTACTACAACTATACAAGTATCACTTGTTACTGTGAGTGTTTTATGAAGTTACTGTGTGTGTGATGTTTCTCTTCACACACATAATATGTTGTTGTTGTTATAATACATCTGTGTGTGTGTGTGTGTATTTGTCACACACACACACACACAGTATTATAATAACACTAAGGGTCGATTCCACAGTGGTATTTGTTTGTTAGCTTCCCACCCAACCACACTTGTCAGTCTTAATTATATCCAACAAACTCAATCTTCATATCCACAAAATATGTCAGGGAGTTTCATTACCACCTTAGTTTGATGGTGATCATCAAATTCATCCAATAATTCACTCAGGAGTCATTTACACAGTTCAGTTTCTTTGGTTAGGGTGCTTGCAAACCAAAACAAACACTGGAATCTGTACTAAGGAGATAATACACTTTTGGTACATTGGAGCATCTTGATTCCTCCAAAGTATGTCAGGAAACATGACCATGGTGTCCTGTTGTTGCTTGGAATAGTTTGGAGGAATCAATTGCTCCAGATTTACCACCAACAATGTACTATCCCCTTAAGTTATATTTGAACCCTTACAGGTATAAAATTATCACTGATGATGATTTAATATTTGTGTGTGTGTGAGTGAGTGATATCTCTCTTTCTCACACACACAGACAGTATTATAACATCAATAATTTTTACTCCTTTAGGTATGTAATTATCACTGATGTTATGATAATATTTGTCTGTGTGTGTGTGAGTGATATCTCTCTCTCACACACACACACAGTATTATAATAACATCAATAATTTTTACTTGAACCCTACACCCTTACAGGTATAAATTAATTAATATATTCACCTGGTAGGATGGTAATTGTTTATATTATTTATATTTAAAAAAAATAAAATATACTATTTAATAATATTTGTATTTATTTGTTTCCTGTTATTTACACTATATATTAGAGAGATCTTGTTTTGTTTTCTTCTCATTCTCTCTCCCTCTCCTCTCACCACACACCTGTAAAATAAACAAATTAATTAGTGTTAAGGTGATATAGAACAAATCTGGAGCAAATGATTCCTCCAAACTACAGAACACCATTATTATATTGTTATTTTAATTATTATTATTATTATTGTTTCCTGGCATACTTTGGAGGAATCAAGAAACTCCTAATGTAATTCTGGAGCAAATGATTCCTCCAAACTATTTTTCCATGCAACAGAACACCATTAATTTTGTTCATTTGGAGGAATCAAGAAACTTCAGTACAGTATATGAAATGTGTATGTTTCTAAATCAAAGCTATTTACATACAAAAACAATTGGAGGAAAATGGGTCCTTCAAATATTGCCACGAAACACACACACCTATATGGAAGGAGGAATCAGAAGCCTCCAAACACACACACACACACCTATATGGAAGGAAGTTGTTTGGTGGCATAATCTGGAGGAATCAGAAGCCTCCAAACACACACACATACCTATATGGAAGGAGGTTGTTTCATGACATAGTCAGGAGGAATCAGAAGCCTCCAATTTTCCTACACAATCACAAGGTTCTTAAGGGGAGATTCTATTTTTGGTAAATTGGAAGGCTACTGATTCCTCCAAACTATTCCAAGCAACAGAACACCATTATTTTTGTTCATCTGGTCCTGTTTCCTGGCATACTTTGGAGGAATCACAGACCTTCCAATTTACCTTAATTTTCCCTTAAACTAAGAGAGCCATATAGAAATAATAATAATGTGAGCTTTAATAATAATAATAATAATAATAAGAGCCATACAGAAAGATTTGTACAGTCAGAGACAAATGTGAACCTGTAATTTATCACCAACAAGTATGTATGGTTGTTGATAGCTGGGTGTTGTTTTGGAGTGTTTGGATGGACTGATGAGTGAGTGGAGTATAGATATTCAGATGGGTGGATGTCAGGAGGTCGTGCATGCAGCTGAGTGTTGTTTTTGAGTGTTTGGATGGACTGATGAGTGATTTGAGTATGGATGTGTTTCTGGAGATTGGTTTGGGGTGGGCAGGGTGTAAGAGATGATAGTATTTGTGTATGGTATCGTGTACTGGGTGTTGTTTTGATGTTCCTTGGCATGTGTGGGTGTTGTGCCATGTAGTGTAGTGGATGGTGTGGGTTTGTGGAGGCTGCAGCAAGTGTTTGTGTGCCTCTCATGTCAAGGTGATCCTTGATTTTGAGGACTTTGGTTTCATAGTGTAGGTGGTCTGTAGGTGTGGTAGCTGTGCAGCCTGTGATTGTCTTTAGGGCTCTGTTCTGTATGGTTTGAAGGGTGTTGTGATGAGTCTCAGTGAGGTTTGAAGCCCAGGCAGGGCTTGCATAATCCATCACTGATCGAATATATTGTTTGTATACTGTGATTGTGGATTCTTTGTTGTGTCCGAATGTTGTGCTGGCAATTTATAGTAATTTATCCCTAAGAATAAAGATCAAAGATCAAAGTGTAGTATCTGTTTTTATCAGCTTAATATCTGATACGATCCCCATGTAAAAAAAAGGGGGTACTGATGGTGTAATGGTTAGCATACTCGCCTCGCAAGCGAGAGATCTTGGGTTCGATCCCCAGGTCAGTGGAATTGTTGGAAAAATTTCCAAGCCCCCTATGTCTCTGTTTACCTAGCAGTAAGTAGGTACCCGGCTGTAAGAGCAAGGATAGCAACCTTGTAGGCTGGGGGAAGATGTGTTGATGTAACAAGACTTGACTGCCTTAATGACCAACACTATGAGTCGATAGGCATAAAGCCGTAAACCCTCCTCCCTCCCTAAGGTCCATTCATATATAATAATAAGCAACACATTAATTAAGGAGAGATTATCTTGTTGGTGAATTGGAAAGTCTCTGATTCCTACAAACTATGTCAGAAAATACTATCTATCTATCTATTGCCAGACGCCTCAATCCCAGAAGGAGTGGCCACCAATGAATCGCCTCCATGAACCCCTGTTCCCTGTTAACTGGCGTCCCTCCTCCCACCCCATACCACTCTCCCTCACATACCTCTCAACTCCATCCCTCCACCACACTCTCCCTCACATACCTCTCAACTCCATCCCTCCACCTCACTCTCGGTCTGACCCTCCCCCTCTGTCCCACCATCTCACTCTCTTAACCAACCTCTCGCTTCCCATACGCTCCACATGACTGAACCACCTCAAGGTGTTCCTTTTCACACTCTCCAACACGTCCACACACACACCACATCCACAATGATACTAATAAGGAATTTGTTTTGTTGTATGGTTTGAAGGAATCAGAGACAACACAATTGGAACTATGTCATTGGGTCACTTCCACAGTGGTATTGGTTTGTTAGCTTCCCAACCAACCACATCTGTAAGGCTTCATTATTTTCCAAAAGCTGAATATCCACATTCACAAAATCTATCCAACAGTTAGATAATAATTATCACTGTATAGTTTACTCACCAAATTCATTATATAATTCACCCATAAGTCATTTACACGGCTAACATTCTTTCGTTTGCATGCTTACAAACCAATACCAACCACTGTGGAATGGACCCATTAAGACATCATACAAATAGGACACAAGATTTGTTTTAACTTGACTCATCTGTTTTATATAGACAGACATTATGGCTGATGACCAAACAACAATATTACTCCCACATCTTGAATACAGTAGTGGTATCATTTCAAGTATCATGATTAAAATTAATTTAAATTACCAGCTGCTTCTCACCTGCTTTGTAACACCTCAGTGATGATCATGGATAGATAGACATTGAGGAAGGGAACAAGAAACCTTCACTAAACACATCATGATTAAAATTAATTTAAATACCTGCTGCTTCTCACCTGCTTTGTAACACCTCAGTAATGACATAGATAGATAGATAGATAGACATTGAGGAAGGATAGATAGATGGATAGATAGATAGACATTGAGGAAGGGAACAAGAAACCTTCACTAAACATATCATGATCAAAATTAATTTAACTCCCATTTTGTATCATTCAAATTTTTCTGAAACATTTTTTTCTCACTTCCCTTCCTTGTTTCTTTCCAATTACAGCTTTCACAATGCTGTATTCTTTAAGCATCTTACTTACAATCTAATAAACAAATTTTTTTAATGATTCCCCACTGAAAGATTTCATGCTGTGGGAAGCAATATACAAAATTTCCATCTCACCTATTTTGTGCAACGTTGCTGAGTGGTTCTGGTGTGTGTGTGAATGAGTCAATCTAGTGTTGACACAATGGTTGTAAAGTTAGGGTGGTGGTTGGTTGCTGGTAGATGGTTTCTAGGCACTCCATGGTGGGCAGGGAGGCAATAACCCTGTAGGTAGGAAAAGTAAGTATATCATTTGTTTACCAAAGAAAATGAGGATGACATGGAGTGCTTTCATACATAATACAGGTAGTTCCATCACATACAAAAATATAAAATAATCACTTTCTCTATTTTATCACAAACAACCTAAGTACATAAAATAATTACCTTCCTAATCTTATCTATTTATTAATATATGATGCAGCCAAAACAAAATTTCCTGTCACAACCTCGACCTTTTTTATGTTCATGACCTCACAAAGAGAAAACACTACAGATATTTCAATATATGTACAGCCACAATCAAATAACCACCACCACTATCCTTCCATCTTACAAATAAATCAGTATCATATCAAAATATAATCATACAACACCTTATGTCAACTCAACCCCCTCAATTATTATTATGAGGTGCTGCAATATCAAACACGTGTTGTTCCTTATAACCAAGATGTTGATTATTATTATTATTATTATTATTATTATTATTATTATTATTATTATGAGGTGCTACAATATCATACACGTGTTGTTCTTTATTACCAAGATATTTACTAGGATGGAAGGAAAGTGTTGGTGGATATATGATTGATACGGTCCCTGGACTGATAATTATGGGATAGAAAGGTTAGTACCAGAGCAGGGTGAAAGACATGATATATCTTTCAGTGATAAGACCAGAGATCATAATTATATGGCTCAGAGACGTGGCCTGTTAAGGGGGAAAGTTTGTGTTGGTAAATCTGGAGCAACTGAATCCTCCAAACTATTCCAAGCAACATAACACCATTACTTTTGCTCTTCTGGTCCTGTTTCCTGGCATACTTTGGAGAAATCAAGGCACTCCAATGTACCAAAAAAGAATTACCACCTTAATTAAGGGACCCTGTGATGTAGTGATAAAATTGAAGGTTAGTGAGTCCTTCAAACATTGCCACCAAACACCACCTATATTGAAGGAGCTTGTTTCATGCCATAGGTGGGAGGAATCAGAAGCCTAAGAGCCTAAATCATCACTATCTATCTATCTATCTATAGCTCCGACGCCTCGCTCCCTCCGGGAACTCCCACCAAGGGGGTGGCCATGGCAGAAGAGTCTCCAGTTCCCCATGTTCCAGCACTCCCTCCTTACTTGGTCCATCCCCCCTCCCCCTCTCACACTTCTCTCTCTCACATACTCTTCCACTCTGTTCTGCCATCTAACTGGAGGTCTGCCTCTCACACCAGGTGCCACAACTTCACTTCCATACACCTTCTTTACAAACTCCTCACTTTGCATTCTCTCTACATGTCCAAACCATCTCAGTGTATTACACTTCACTCTCTCTACCACTCCACACTCAATACCGATTGCCTTCTCACTCATACCACACCTCTCATACACACTCTCATTACTTTCTCCATCACACCTAGTAAGTCCACATGCTCCTCTCAGATAACTCATTTCCACAGCACCTATTCTAGACTGATGAGCCCTACTCCATGTCCATGTCTCTGATGCATATGTCAGTGTTGGCAGGATTATACTGTTTCGTAGTCCCCTTTTCACTTTCATACTCACACTTCTACCCTTCATAATCCTCCCCAGTGATCCTATGACCTGCCTGCCCCTCACTGCTCTCTCCCTGATTTCTCCTTCCATACTCCCATGTTTACACAGAACTGTTTCCAGATACCTGAATTCCCTCACCTCCTCCATCTTATCATCCCCTAAAGTTATCTCACATTTCGTCCCAGTTGGTACAGCCACTCTATAGGGTGTCGCAAAGTAAATTACTTCTGTTTTGGTCCTCTCAAATACCATCACCTTACTCTTACCAACATTCACCTTCAATTTTCTTCGTTTACACACAGACTGGAACTCATCCACCACCCTCTGTAACTCCATTTCACTCTCAGCCATCAATACAGTGTCATCCGCAAATAAACTTGCCACCAAGGACCAATTTGCTTCATTCAGCCTCAATTTCACCCTTAGGCCATTCACTTTGGCTTTCATCTCTCTCATACAACCATCCATATATATATTGAACAGCCATGGTGACATAACACATCCCTGTCTCAGCCCTACACCAATATCAAAACTCTCACTTAGATCACCCTCTACCCTCACACATGCTGTTGCATCTGCATAAAAAGCCTCGATGCCTTTCAGCAAAGGCCCCCCAACACCATAAATTCTCAACACCTCTGTCATAGCTTTCCTATCAACTCTATCGTATGCCTTCTCCAAGTCCATGAAGGCAGCATACAACTTCCTACCCTTCCCAATATATTTCTCAACTATTGATTTTAATGCAAATATTTGGTCCACACATCCTCAACCCTTTCTGAACCCTCCCTGCTCCTCACTAACTTGATTCCCTGTTACATCAACCAGTCCCTCAGTAAGAACCTTCCCATACACCTTCCCTGGTACACTAAGGAGGCTTATTCCCCTATAGCTACCACACTCCTCCTTACTCCCCTTCCCCTTATACAAAGGTACAATTATGGCTCTTCTCCAATCCTCTGGCACCTCTACCTGCCTCCAAGCCAATGTACATATAAGCAACATCCACTCCACCACTACCTCCCCCCCACACTTTAACATTTCAGCAGTTATCCCATCCACCCCCGGTGCCTTTTCCATCTTTAACTTCCCTATTGCTTTCCTAACCTCTTCCCTTCCTAATTCTCCCTGTACATCCTGTCGTCTACAACCTGCCTCCATCCCCATGCATGTCACCACCGCCTCCCCTCCCGTCCCCTCATTCATTTAACGATCAAAATGTCTCTTCCACACTTCTTTCACTTCCTCACTTCCACTCACAGTAACTCCATCTTCTCTTTTCATTCTCACGCTACCAGACTTTCCTTCTCCTCTTTCTTTGATAACCTCCTTCCAGAATAATTTCTTATTTTCTTTAAACTTCTCACTCAGTTTCCTACCAAACTCCTCATCCACTCTCCGTTTACTTTCACTCACCATCCTCTTCACTTGCCTCTTACAAACACTATATCCTCTCTTCCACTTCCTCTGTAATGTTCTCCTATATGCCTTCCTTTTCTTCTCTACTGCATCTTTCACTTCTTCTGACCACCAAGCACTCCCTCTCTTGCCCTTCTTCTGTGACTTGTATCCCACTACCTCTGCTGCTGTCCTCATTACTATTGTCTTAAACATTTTGCACACATAATTCACTCCCACTTTCTCCCCTATACTCAGCCTTGTATCCTCCAGCACCTCACCCACTCCCCTCTTATATTCCTCTCTATACTTGATGTCATTCAATCTTCCACTTGCCACCTCCCTCTTGTTCCCCCCTCTATCCTTCCTGCCATACTCCCATTTTGCCCTGACCCTAAACATCTGTAAAAAAAAAACACACACACACACACATCTATTCTTTTAAGATAGGGTGAGTAAATCACTTAGTGTTTATGGTAATGAATAACACCAGCCTGGGAAAACACACACACACAAATGAAAAAGTGAGAAACATGTTTACATTATTACCAAATTTGAGAGTGGCCTTCACTTATATAGACCAAGAAATTATCAAGAAAATAATCACATCCATTATAAGGCCTACCTTAGAATATTCTGCAGTAGTATGGAACTCACATTTAAAGAAACATATCACCAAATTAGAAAAGTACAAAGAGCAGCAATAAGATGGGTACAGAGTCTAAGAGAACTAAGCTATGAAGAAAGACTAAGGAAACTAAAGTTACCTAAACTGAAAGAAAGACCAAAGAGGAGATATGATTATGGTGTACAAATGTGTCACAGAAATAGAAAAGATTGATATAGACAACTTGTGTCAACAAGGAATACCTAGAAGGAGAGGCCACAGTAAGAAATTATTTAAAAGAGGAGGAGACAAAGATGTACAAAAATAAAGCTTTCCAAACAGAGTAATAGATCAATGGAACGTATTACCAGAAGAAGTGGTGTGCCAAAAAGTTACATAACGTTAAAGAAAAATATGGTAATTGGGTTTAAAAAAACAGGACAATATGAGCTGCACTCAATCCTGTAAAAATATAAATAGGTAAGAACACACAATCCTTTTAATACAGGGTCAGTAAATCACTTAGTGTTTATGGTAATGAACAACACAAGCCTGGTAACACACACACACTCACACTATCCTTTTAAAACATGGTGAATAAATCCCTTAGTGCATATAGTAATGAACGACACAGGCCTGATAGTGACGTGTATAAATAAGGTGTGGGTCATCTAGTGAGACAGAAGAGAAGCTACGGTACCAACATCACCACGAAGCTCCACTGTCTCATCTGGTGCGACACCCAATGATCTCGGGGCCTTGCAAGAGTCACGGGCTACTGACAGCCTACAGTCCCGAGGTCGAGGTAAAAAAAAAAAAAAAAAAAAAAAAAAAATTGTTGGTCTTCAATGAGTGTAAAAAGGAAGTAAGTGATGGATACAAATATTTATTCAGTGTAAAATAAAAAAATAAAAATGGTTGGTCTTCAATGAGTGTAAAATGGAAGTAAGTGATGGATACAAGTATTTATTCAGTGTAAAATTTATCATGGGTCTAACACCAACCCACCTCCTGTCCCGTGTTTCCTGGTCTGTGGCAACTGCTGCTGTGAGACCAACACCAGATGACCCCCTGCCTGTGGTGGTAATGGCCCTGGGTGCTGAGTGAAGCACGTAAAGCAGCAACTGACTCTTGGCAACCGATGGGTCACCATTAAGTAAGATGTTGATATCACTGCAAAATATAGATACAGAAAAAAAATAATACAATAACAATACAATAATAATATACAAAAATAATAATAATAATAGAACAAAAATAATACAATAACAATACAATAATAATAATATACAAAAATAATAATAATAATAATAATGTAAAATATGTTGATATAACTGTGCGTATCTACTGTGAATTTAATTTGCCTTATGCGTGTATAAATACCGACTGTGAATTCAATGACTTACTGTGTGAATAATTACCGACTGAATCTAATTTGACTTACTATGTGTGTATTTACGTAAGGTGAGATTCTTTTGCTGGTGATAATGGAAGGTCTGTGATTCCTACAAATTATGCCATGAAACAGATCCCATACTAACAGTACCATTGAGGGTGTCTATTTTTTGGCATAGTTCCAATTCACCAATAAATTAATCTCTCTTTAATAAGGGAAAGTATACAAGTTTGTGTGAGATAGGGACAATAGAGGTCTTCTTAGTTCTTAGTACAGTTCTGTTTACACGAGGCTTTTTTGAACGCACGATTTGATGCGTGTGTTTCCAAAGTCAGTGTTAGTCTATGTAGTGGTTCACATGTAAACATAGAGGTTCACAAACTGAGTGAGTACCAAGATCACACTCACAACCACACGTTTGTGGATTACATATAAAGCATCATCAGTGTATACACAGAGTGGTTAACACTCTGGTATGAAGGCAGTGTGTTGCATTATTAACCATTAAGCTGCAGGCCTTATCTCCCACAGCAGGTCTGTCTTGCAGGGCCTCACTCACACACCAGCGGTCATTATGTAAACAACACATCTGACAGATAATAGCTTGTAAACTACTCATACTATATAAATAAATAATACAGGATAGTGAAGTACAAGCCTTTAGCTGTCTCCTGATGTACTTGTGAACACTAAAGTGACATCTGTAGGATGGGTAGCCACCTCAGACTGACATCAACTCAAAATTCACTTTTACACTATATACACATATCTAAGTACATTTTCACACTCTAATTTTATTATAAAACATGTCAGAATTACATTTTTCAACACAATATGAAAGATAATGTCACTGTCATTTGTACGTACAGTACATATAATATAGTATATGGTAATTTCAGGAAACGAGGAGTGATGAAAATATGTCCTTCCATCCTCACTGTTTGAGGAAAAATGACTGTTGGTAGATGGGTGGGCTGGGGGTGGTCCCTTGGCTCTCACCCTCACTGTTGATAGCCACAAACTACCTTGTTAGAGTCCGTGCAAATTTAAAAACTGTGCTGTCCAAAAAGTCCTACACCTGTGGTGCTCCATACTTGTTGCTAGTGTTGAAATTTCTCTACACCCGCAATTTAAGGGTTAACTATACTTCCTTTATCTTATATTGGACACTGGAGCACTCTAAAACCTGACTTCACTTCCCCCCCGGGCCAGCCCATCCCCTCCTAACCCTATTCTCTGTATTGGAATTTTTATTTTTTTTTATTGTTGAAATTGATAACAATTCCTTATCATGCTACGTAATTAATGCAATAAAAATGAAACAGAAATACAATAATGCTTTTTGACACAAATACAGAGCCGTTTCAATAGCCACTTATATAATATTATAAAATTAATGAGAGGTGTGCAAAGTGAGCTCTCAAGCAATGGAGGGAATGAGGGAGGGTGGAGAAAAGGGAAGTTACTCTGCACACAACCTTTGTATGTCTGTCTTATAAGCATTTCAGTTATTACAGCAGGTCTATTTAGCCGGCATTTATTATTAATAACGTTGCCTTTGCCTTGACATGCCGATATACATTAACTATTAAGTTTCTCTCTTGGCTATGAGACGTGTGTGGTCTACCTGATGTATTTATAGCCGAGCATGTGTCTTCCATCTCTCATGACTGGCAGATGACTGAAGTGACGGCTTGGCCCTTCACCACTTAAATTATATACCGTAAAACACCCTAACTTCGGACATTTTTTGCATGTTTTAGTGAATAACTCTGTTAATAATGGTGCAATTTTATTCCTGTTGGTGTAATGTGGTAGCCACGTAGAGTACCTACTAAATCCATATAATTTAAAAAAAAATTAAGGACGCTAAATTTGTGCTTTTTTTTCAACTTTCCAGTGTCCGAATTTAGGCAGAAATTTCCTATAGGCAACCACTACGAAACTGGCGGGTGTAGAAGCAGCGCTGCCACATCTGGTCTGTCAGAATGGGATTACCCAGGGCCCAGGGCAGTAGATTAGCAGTCCTTCACCTGAATCTCCTCCCTCCCCTCCTTAGCCTACTCTTTCTTCATCTGTATTTTATGTGTCTGTTTGTCCCTCTGCATAGTGATGAATGTGCTTCTGAATTATCCATTTTTTATTATTTTTACGTTTGTTTACTATTTGTACATTTATTTGTACATACCCCTTCCTTTTGCCTCCCTTGTGTGTGTGTGTGTGTGTGTGTGTTTTGGGGGGAGGAGAGGGAGGGCGCTGGGTAGGGTGAGGTCAGGACTCCATTGAGGTAAGGATTAATGGCAGGTGTAAGTAGGGAAGGGCTATGACTTGTGTGTGTGTGTGTGTATAGAAGGAAGACTTGATAGGATTTTGTACGTGGTGAATATTTTCTTCTGCAAAGTACGAATTTAGGTAGAAAATTATTTCCTTCTCACTACTATGGAGCCAGGGTATGTGTTCTTCCTTCCATTGTGGAGTCTAAAGGAGAAGTGACCTGACTCACCTCATTAATTTCCTGAACCCGCTCTCACCATTTAAAGACTATATTTATAGAATCAGTGCACCACTGTACCAAAACGTTGCCACTTTGGTGTGGTTTTTGATAGAGTGATGTGGGTTGGAAAGCCAAATGTGGCAGCACTGCTTGGGCGAAATCCCTGATCCTGCCCCACTTAAACCTCCAGTTTCCTAGTTGTTGTTGAAGTTCCTCAAGCTGTCTGGTTGAGCAGCCCTGAGCTCCTGAGGAAGGCCATGGCCTGAACCGGGCTTTCCCACAGTGCCCTCAGAGAGTTGTATGTTGTGTTGTTGGCGAGTGTGGTTGTGTGTGATGCAGTCTTCAATAATGTGTTTAATAGAATGGGGTGCTGTGTTGCATCCCAGACAGGCATCTCCTTGTGGTTGACTATAACTTGGGACAGCTCTTACCAACTTGGGACAGGGTTGTACTTTCCCTTTAAACATGAGAATGGTTAACAGCATCCATCTCTGGACATGCTGGCTCAACTTCCAACACCTGACGAGTTTTTTAAAAATGTAAAAAAAAAAAAAAAAAAAAATTTGCTGCATTCCTGGCCCGAGTTATACATATATAAAGAGATATATCCAAAAATAACTTCCTTTTCAAGCACATAAATTGAGATCACAATAAGTTGCATCATATCACATTGTAGTGAGGTTTCCTTGGCATAGATCCAACTAAGAACTATTCAAAAACTTTTCTAGCCGAAAAAACAAAATAAAGAAACGCATTGCAATTGAAACTCTTTGTTCTGTGTGAACAAAGTTTTGCAGGGGTAAAAAATGCAGACTTTTTTTTCATTGCATTTGTCAAATATTTTCACCCACACATATTCAAGCCATTGTATTAGAATTTATACATAATAGTCTTTGAACATTCCCCTAACTAACACCATCAATATTTTTTGCAAATATAGCACTCTCTTCCAGTACAGTTGAATTATTACATTGTTTCGTGAAATGTCCGAAGTTATGGCACAGTCCAAAGTTAGGGTGTTTTACGGTACATCATTTTGTCATTGAAATACGTGACCGATGTCGGCTTTATTTTTATTTTTTTTTGTGTAATACGTACTCAATACCTATTTATTTGTGTCAAAAAGCATTATAGTATTTCTGTTAACATGTTTATTGCATCAGTTATGTCGTATGACAAGGTATGGTTATCAATTTCAACAATAAAAAAAAAATATTCATATACGGGTAGTAGGGGAAGGAGAGGGGGGGGTGGGTGGGTTGCCAGTACAGGTGTCCTGGTCAGGGGGAAAGTGGAGTCGGGAGGTTTTAGACAGCTCCAGAGTCCAATATAAAATGAATGAAGTATAGTTAACTCTCATTTTACACTTGTATTTTGGGTGTGTAATGTAGTGTGTGTAATGAAACTGTGTACAGGAAACCCTCATTGTACAGTACACTGGTATTATGGGTGTTTAATATAATGTACAATAAGTGTTTACAGTACATGCATTCATTACACACACTCTATTTCACATACATAATGCCAGTGTAAAATGAGAATTTACTGTATAACACTCACCAATGACGAGATACACTTTGTGTTACCATGACAACTTGGGGTAAACTACACTTGGAATGATCACATTACATGTAACACACACAGTAACAGTGTGGTTGAAAACACTGAGTGTGTACAGCCACAATCAAATAACCAACGACACTTTCCTTCCATCATGCAAATAAATCAATATCATTTCAAAATATAACCAAACAACACCTAATATCAACTCAACCCCCTCAATTATTATTATGAGGTACTGCAAAATCATATACGTGTTGTTCTTTATTACCAAGATATTTACTATGATGGAAGGAAAGTGTGGGTGGATATTTGATTGTGGCTGTACAACAGTGTTAAATATACATTAAAAAAAACAAAAAAAACATGTGAACTAGCCTTGTTCCTTACCCTCTAAGCCTGGTACCATTGGGCAGTACCTTCTCCACTCCACCCAGCAACATACACAACAAAGCCTTCTTGATGTATTCATGACCGTGTATACTTGGTGCCAAAGACTTAGCCAACATCTCAAACACATCAACATTCTGAAATATATAGTATAACATGATTAAATTTAGCACATATTATATCATTGACAAAAAGGCTCAGTAAATAACTTATATATATGTAAAGAAGGCCACTGATATAAGATGAATAAATTGATCATAAACCAGAATATATCATTGAGAAGAAGAGAAAAAAAAATATCTCAGTAAATTATGTATACAGTAAACCCTCGTTAACTCGGATCAATTGGGGTGAGATCCTTGGCGAATTATCCGATGATCCGAGGGCAAAAATTTGATGCGTACAACTGACCGCACGTACACCCGCACTCAAAACCAGATGTGTTTTCACTCATATCTCTGGTTCCCTTACACAGCTGCGCACACACAAAAACATGACAATTTTACAAAAAAGGATATAATACTGCAGAAATATATCTAATAATGTATATTAACATGAAATAAAGTATTGTGGTGTGGTGTGAAGGTAGGTGAGCAAGTATGGGAATCAGAGCTGGTATCAGTCAGGGGTACTTGTTGCCACACCCACAAATTATTCACGCGATTTTTGTGATTTTTTTATGCTTGCTTCTTGTACAGTAATCTCCTTTCAATGGCACTGAAGAGAAAGCTTTCAAGTTATATTAGTAGTGATGAAAAAAAAAGATCATCACATTACGTGAAAAAGTCTATATTGTTAAAGAAAAAGAGAAAAGGCCATGCTTTAGGATTGATCCAAATAACTATAGCAACCATAATTATAGACAAAGAGTGCATCTTATCTCATGTTAAAGATGCATCTCCTATGCAGTCAACTATAATACCAGCAAAAATAAAATTTATTAATGGATAATGGATCACTATGTGGAGTCACAAATGACCGATGCATATGTGGCTCCGTTGCTCACTTGACAGTGATGCAGCCAATTGTATATCATTGTTAATGATATAATATTATATAATAACATGGTTAATGTTAATGTAACACTACATGGAGTCACGGTGGTACTACCGTTATGACCAATACACATGTGACTCCATGGTTCGCTTGGCAGTGACATAGCCAATTATATATCACTACATCACCATTTTTCAGACAGTAAAGTTAACAAAAATTCAAAACACTGTGTTTCTTATACATACCTGGTATGATAAAAGCATATATAACTTTTTTATGATCAGTCGACATTGGGTATAAATGTATGGTATAGAGATGGTATTTGCAGTTTTGTAGAAAATTAACTTGTGTCATTTCTCAGGCTGTAGGCCTTTGTGACGATGCACTTGGAAAATTCCCACGTAAGTCAGATACACACCCGAGTTATAGATAAGCATCTGAGACACTGGTGGTGTCCGAGTTATCCAATGTCCAACTTACCAAGGGTTTACGGTACTCTATATAAATCTGGTAATTTTTACATTTCCTAAAATTTTACCTGAGAAATTTTTTTTCCTTTATTAAGAATTTTTACATTTGAGCATTTTTACATTTACAAACTAACCTTTTGTTTTGAGAATTGTTTTACATTTACAAACTAACCTTTTGTTTTGAGAATTGTTTTACATTTACAAACTAACCTTTTGTTTTGAGAATTTTATTCATTTATAAACTAACCTTTTGTCTTGAGAATTTATTACATTTACAAACTAACACTTTGCTTTGAGAAATTTTTTACATTTACATTTACTAATGAGAATTTTTTACATTTACAAACTAACACTTTGCTTTGAGAAATTTTTACTCATTGAGAATTTTTTCATACATTTACAAACTAACCTTTTGTTTTGAGAATTTTTTACATTTATGGACATCATCAGTGGATATCTGTGGTGACACTTCCTTATTCATGAGTATAACATTGTTGGCCAGCAGTATGGTACGGAAGGTGCCGCTGGTGAAAGCACCTTGTTTGTTCGGAAGGCAACGATAGATTCCAACAACCTAAGAAAAAAAAAAATTAATTATATACCATTTCCAAAACCTAAATACAAAATTAATTATATACAATTTCCAAAACCTAAATAAAAAGATAATTAATTATATACCAACAACCTAACAACAAAAAATTAATTATATACAATTCCCAAAACCTAAATAAAAAGATAATTATATACCAACAACATAAGGACAAAAAATTTATTATAATGTAGTGTCATTTTAAATACTTATAACCTAAATAAAATAAAAATACTTATATATCAACACCCTAAACAAAAAATACATATACTGTATATGAAAAACCTAAATAAAAAAAAAATATATATCAACAACCTAAGGAAAAAAATTATATACCAACAACATAACGAAAAGAAATAATCTTATATTGTAGTGTCATTTTATATAGCAACAATATAAAAATTATAGTTGTGCGTTTTGACTATAGATGGAAAAAAAATTATATAATAGTGTGCTTTCATAATACAGTACAGCACCAAGGTTGTTAATACCAACAACCTACAGCAAAGAAAGTTATATTGTAGTGTTGTTGTTGATGTTCTCCCACAGACCCCTGGCACACACACACACAGTATAGCCTGAACGAACCAGTCTATGCAGGCCACTGAACAGGCTGGTCTGTGTGTCTATGGACCCCTTTAGAGTGCCTCCATTCCTCCAGAGTATGCCAGGAAACACAACCAAACATAAATAATGGTGACATGAATAGTTTGGGGAATCAATCCCCCCCCCCCCCTCCCTCCCGGCACATTTAAAATTTAAATAACAAACAAGTAAATATATATGTACAAAACTAAAGAAAATCAAATAAATGGTAATAATAACAATAAAAAAATTACAAAAACACAAATATAAAAAATAAAAATAAATAAATAAATGATAAAAATATCAATTATAATAATAATGAATACGACCTTACCTGAACTCTGTCACCTGGCTTACACTTGTCCACGAGGTCATTGTCGAGTACTATGTCAACAGAGCGAGGCAACTGACCAGCTGGTGACTTCTCTGGCATCTCCTGTATACTGACTGTCTGATGGTCCTTATAAGCACACAAACCATACTCAGTCTCCAATAGGTTACCTGCAACAAGAGTTTTTACATTATATTTACAATACATTTATCATACATTTACAATGCCTGCAGATTTAGAAAAGATATACAATAGATTTACAATACATTTACAGTATTTTTTAGAATAGATTTTACATAAAACTAGAATCAACTCAGAACAGATTTACAATAGATATACAATATCATCAACAAATAAACTTACCACCAAGGACTAACTTACTCCATTCAGCCTCAGCTTGGTTCCCAGGCCAACCACTTTGGCCTTCATCTTCCTCATACAACCATCTATAAAGACATTGAACACCCTTGCCTCAACCATACACTAATTTCAAACTTTTCACTCAAATCCTCCTTTACCTGTACACATGCTTTTGCCTCACTATAAAAGGCCTCAAGCGCCTACCAACACCGTAAATCCTTAGCACATCTGCCATAGCTCTCTTATTAACCCTATTCATATGTCTTTTCCTGGTGCTCTAGGTCCATAAAAGCAGTACACAGCTTCCTACCCTTTCCACTACATTCTCCACTGTTGATTTTAATGCAAATATCTGGTCCACACATCCTCTACCCTTTCTGAACCCTCCCTGCTCCTCACTAACTTTATTCCCTGTTACTTCTATCAGTCTTTCAGTAAGAACCTTCCCATACACCTTCCCCGGTACACTAAGAAGGCTTATTTCCATATAGCTACCACACTCATCCTTACTCCCCTTCCCTTTATACAGAGGCACAATAATGCCTCTCCTCCAATCCTCTGGCACCTCTCCCTGCCTCAGAGCCAATGTGCATATAAGTAACATCCACTCTACCACTACCTCCCCCCCACACTTCAATATTTCTGCAGTTATCCCATCCACCACAGAGGTCTTGCTCATCTTCAACCTTCCTATTGCTTTCCTAACCTCTTCCCTCCCTATTTCTCCCTGTGTATCCTCGCCCGCGACACGCCCACGGGTGGAGGAGAATACCGTTAGGATTGAAAGCAGTTCATACCAGTTAACCAGACATAACATTCTTCAAATTGTGTTGACTTGACAGCGTTGTAGGAACTTTCCGTGCTGAGCTCCTGATTGCTAGACTCCACCCTATAATTATTTCTATGTTATGCTCTATGCTACAATAATCACCATTTTGTCATCTTGTGTATAGAGAAAGGGCCAATATATATTTACTCATATTATTCTTATATAAGCCTGTATCCAACATGTATATACTTCAAATATAACTTTAGCATTATCAATCCCACCGTTACAATCTCTCATGTACGGTGGTTGTGGTACATGAGTGAGGAGTGAGAGGGGAAAGGTGCAGTTAATGCCTTGCCCTCAGTGAGAGAGGTCTTCCTCTCTAGTACTTATACTTATGAGTGAGGAGTGAGAGGGGAAAGGTGCAGTTAATGCCTTGCCCTCAGTGAGAGAGGTCTTCCTCTCTAGTACTTATACATATTTTTGGCACGACAGGAATAAGGTGTCTCTTATAATCTGTAATCTTGTAACCTGATATACCTCGGTAAATAGAGACAAGTCCAAGTTTTTACTCTAAACCTTGAGTAATTCCCCTTAGTTCCCCAGACAGACTACGGGTGGTAAATTGACACCAGCCCATGTAAGTAAGTGAGAGTCCAGCAGGCATTTCCACAGGTACACCAACACAACAGTGGACGACACCAGGGATACACCTGTACACCCTGTTGTCTACCACCTGCCTCTATCCCCATGCATGTCACCACAGCCTCCCCTCCCTTCCCCTCATTCACCAAATGATCAAAATGCCTTTCCTACACTTCTTTCACTTCGACTCACAGTGACTCCTCCTCTCTCTTCATTCTCATGCTCCCTGACTTTCCTTCTCCCATTTCTCTTTCGACCTCCTTCCAGAATAATTTCTTGATCTCCTTAAACTTCTCACTCAGTTTCCTACCAAACTCTTCATCTGCTCTCTTTATACTCTCACTCACCATTCTCATCACCTGTTTCTTACATACATTGTATTCCCTCTTCCACCTCTTTCTCTCCTCCTTTGACACATTCCTCTGCAGTGTTCTCGTATATGCCTTCCTCTTCTTCTCTATTGCATCTTTCACTTTACCACAGCCATTTTTTTCTGACGCTGCTGGTCGGACAATTTGTGCCACAATATGTCTGGTTCCAGCCTCTGTGTGAACGAGGCCTAATCCTCCTGCCACTCTCAAACTTCCTCAAACATCCATTCAGCTCCTCCCAGAATTCTCTCGTCCTCTTTCTTCCTGTGTTGCTCTTCTCATTCACTGTTGCACATACACAAAGATGCATACTTCACTAATCCAATCTTTCCTGTCATCCACTACTCTTGTCCCACACGATCTATGTTCATCAACTTTCTTCCACATCATTGGTCCCTCCCTCTTCCTTTACATTTCTCATCCATGCCTAACCATATTGTGCCTCCTTCCATTCCCGACATAATCACACTCTCTCCTCCACTCCCCATTCTTTCACATGGGTCTCAGCAACACCCATCACATCCAATCCTCCATTCTTAAAACATTCAACTACCTCTCACCTTTTAGTATTATCCATCATCCCATTCACAATCATAGTCACCACTCTCCTACAGGGAAGCCCAGACTCACCTCACTACCCACAGCCATGGTTGGTCACCCACTGATGGCTGGCAAGGCCAATGCAGCGCTCATTTCCCAAGGGACGCAGGCCATCAGCATTGTCAGAAGGGTTTACAATCAGTGTTAAAAGAGGATAAAATTCTATAAAGAAATTTACAGCTTCTAAAACCGATATGTGCGGCAAGGTAATTCCAACCTCCCACACCACCTCCCTTTTTATAAAACATGATAAAAAGTGGAGGTGTGACCCGAGGTTGTCACGTGGAAACAGGGTAAGGCTTACCTAACCCATCCTGAGGTGATACTTTTCCCAATACTGACAGCTAACTACTGAACAACAACATTCACCTTAACCTCATTGGTTACAATACTGCCACTGTGCAAAGCTATAAGTTGGGTCAGGTTAGGTTAGGTCAGGTCAGGATAAACAACAAAATGTTCACTTACCATCATCATCTTTAGTTGGGTATATTGCTGATGAAGGGAAGGGGTCATATGAAGTCATGTCAGTATAACGTCATTCAAGGGTTTTCTTAGTGGCTGGACAATAGTGTACTGACCTCACCACCTTAGGTCTTACCAACGAACCTGTTCAACAATATAACATAAATTAACTAAAACATTAATAATAAGGCCTATTTCATATACTGTATCAATATATACATATAGTAAATACACACACACATACATACATACATACACCAGACCTTCATCTCCACAATGGAGGTAGCCCCGTCCGGTCACACAGACTCCAAACACAAATGTCCAAACGTACAACTCCCCCTCCACACACACTCCATATCATAATACTCCAATCCCCATTGAAGGATAGAACTCCCCCTCCACACACACTCCATATTACAATACTCCAATCCCCATTGAAGGATACAACTCCCCCTCCACACACACTCCATATTACAATACTCCAATCCCCATTGAAGGATACAACTCCCCCTCCACACACACTCCATATTACAATACCCCAATCCCCATTGAAGGAGGGAGCAAACCCCACAGCAAAACTGCATCTCCTTGAGACTATAAGGGGTACAGTCTGCAAAAAAAAGTTTTGGAACCGGGGTACCCCTTTGACAGTGTGATGTAATGTTGGTACTCCTGACTGGGGAGTGTCATACCTCCTCCACCCTCCCAGTGCCCCAGGCCACTGTCCCTCAGTGGCTCATGGGCATTCAAGGAGGGATAACGTTGTTTCACCCAGTGCTATTATTTCTGGGTATTTCACGGTTATTTTTGTTCCAAAATATTCAAACACATTTCCTTATGTTTAATAATGAATAGTCAAATAGTAAGAGTTCTTGAACACTCAAAATTTAATTTAAAATCAGCTAAACTTTTGATAGAAAAAAGTTGTCACTGCCGCGGCCCTCACATTATAGGCCGGGGCGAAGACGATATTCATCCCAGATGACACGAGGCACCAGCTGCCCAGTCAGTGCAGTACTAACCCTACACTGCTTACCCAGGTTAAAATTAATGTAGGGGTGGTTCCAAAACTTTGTTTGCAGACTGTACAGCTATGTTTGCATCCATAGTGTGTATATATACACCTCGGTCTCATATAGAACGTGTTCGTATAGAACGAGCGACCAAAATATTAGCTTAAAATTATTTTACAAAACGATTGCATCCATATAGAACGGGTGGCGAAAATAAGTGAAGCAAATCCGAGGAGTTCTTATACAAAACGAGCGAAATCATAATGAACGTGCCAGGAAATGATATCACTGGCGTCTGTACAGTGTGGGTGAGTGTGATAACGCCACTTCTCCTGCTCCTTCCCACTACCCAGTGTTGCCAGGTGCAAGGAAATTTCTGTTTTAGGGAATATTGAAATCCACACGGGGAAATTATATAAAGATTGTTCAAAAGTAAACAGGGAAAGTCTTACCAAAAGAAATACCAAAAAGACCGTCAATGTTCAAGAGTAAAAAGGGAATTATTGAGGCATAAAGGGAAATTCTAAAGTTGAAGTTAGGGAAATTTCGTGTTTGACTCGCTCGTTTTTAGTTATTACGAGTTAACCACCAGCTTCAACACTCAGTCATGCCAGGTGGTGCATTTACAAAACGGAAGGCCATTTCCTTCGATATAAAGAAGGAAGTTATTTCTCGGAAAGAGAAAGGAGAAGGAAACACAAGCGTATGGTTAATAAAAGAAAACAAACGATGATCACGCACTATCCCCCCCCCCCCCTACCACCTCCACGGATGCCGCCGACTTGTCTCAGTCACATGAGTCACCTGCCAAAACCTTAATACGAATTGTAAAATGCAGTTTATATACATCCCTGTACAGTAGGATTAAGGCAAGAAACACCTTGAAAAGTATTTTATGTTAATTTCAGGGACAATTTTGGTGATTGATCGACCAAATGTGATTTTCCCCATAGGTTACATGTATCACATAGAACGATTTCACATAGAACGACGTCTTCTATCGACCTATTGGGCATTCTATACGAGACCGAGGTGTATATATATAATATATAAATATATATATATATATATATATATATCAGGCATTCATCTCCATGCTCCGGACGTAACCCTTTGCCAGGAAAATCTTTTAGAGGAGGTATTTCCTGTGCCCCTCGCTCTGTGGCTAGTACACCAAACAGGACCCAGGTCAGTTTGGGCCATGGCTGTCTAAGCAGGAAGGCCTTAGACAGCCTACTCAGACCCCCCACCCCCTGCTCACAAGGGTGGTAACCTCTGGCAACATTGAGAGATATTTAGTGTCCCGAGCAGGACCATAGAAACTGCAGCCGGGCACTCTACCACAGTGCTAGCCACAGCCTAATAAAACTATAGAAAAAATCTATTAAAATAACAATGGTACAATATATGGTACTTAGGCCCCATGCATTCCTGAATGTGTGTTTAACACTGTATTGTACACACACTGTTTTCAACCATACCATTACCATGTGTGTTGTGACTAGTGATCATTCCATGTGTAGTTAACCAGGAGTTGTTATGTTAACACAAAGTTCATCTCATCATTGGTTAGTGTTAGTTAATAATGCAACACACTGCCTTCATAACATAGTGGTAACCACTGTGTGTATATGTGTGTGTATGTTACAGTCAGACTGTGAAACTAATTATTTCATGAAACGTCTAAATACTTAAGTCATCATTATGTTGATGTCAAAATGAATATTTTTGAATGTATGTCATATTTTGTGGTATATCCTGTTATGGTACATACTGTGACAGTATTTTTATAAAGGATATTTTATAATATAGTTTTTTTTTCATTGTACTAGGCTTAAACAAATAGGTATTTCATGTAATGAATTGACCAAATACAATATTCAGTCACTTCATGAAAAGACTAAAGATTTTACACATTTCGTGAAATGACTGAGCATATCAGTCATTCCACAGAAAAACTCAAGTGTTCAGACATTTCACGAATATGACTATTGTTGTGGCAAACGAGTCTGACCCTTTTATTATCATACCCTGGCAACAGTACATGTATACACAGCGCCCGAATTAATGCGTTATTGATATGGTATAGTGTAAATAAGAATTAACAACATAATTGCTATTCAAACAGCCAATTATACTGTCAGTAATGAAGAATACCATCGACTACAGTTGATTTTGAGTATGAGATAACTCATACTACTGTATTTGAATTATTATTTATGAAATATATGAGGAACTTAGTGCTGTGATGATTGTATCGACTCACGACTTCGTCATTATATTCAGCTTATGTAGGCAGAATGTGGATAATTCTCCGTTTATTTAGTTTACAAAAAGAAACAGGATCTAACACTTGGTGAAAAAAAAAAAGGACATGTGATATTTATATAATTATGGTATTTCTATGGTAATTATATTAGAGTCTACTCACACTTGGTAACAATGCCTTCTACACACACCAGATTACCAAGGTGTCTGGCATTGAGTGTTCTTGGTGACACATGTTTACTCCCAAAGCTTCCTTCAAAACCAACAAACAGTTCCTCTTGTGTCTTGGCATAGTTAGTGTCCACGGATGAAACGTATTCCTTCAGGGCTCGGTGAAAGGCTGGAAGCTCTTCATGTGCTGCATTTAGAAGCCTGGAACAATTGAAAAGAAAAAATAACATATACTGTATAATATTCCTTTGAAAGCCACATTTAAAAAGTGACATGTATTCCTTTAGGGCTCGGTGAAAGGCTACAAGAATTCAAGAAGTTACATATATTCCTTTGAAAGACACATTACAAAAGTTACGTATATTCCTTTGTAAGCTGCATTTAGAAGCATGCAAGAAAAAAATTAAAAGTTACATTTATTCCTTTGTAAGGTACAGTCGGCAAAAAAAGTTTAGTTACCATCCTTTTAACAGTGTGATGTAATGATGGTAGGCCTGGTGTGACGCGAGTGTCTTATATATATACCTCCGTCACCCTCAGTGCTCCTCAGTGTCTATTGGGCAGTGGAGTAGGAATGACGTTCTTTACCCAGTGCTACTTTTTCTGGGTATTTCACGGTTATTCTTGTTCTAAAATATTCACACACATTTCTTTATGTTTAATAATGAATAGTTAAATAGCAAGAGTTCTTGAACACTCAAAATTTAATTTGAAATCAGCTAGCTAAACTATTGATATAAAAAAGTTGTCACTGACGCAGCCCGAGTATTATAGGCCGGGTGAAGACAATACCAGTCTCGGATGACGAGGCAACACCTGCCCAGTAGGCCGAGTACCAATCTTACCAAGGTTATAATTAACGTAGGGGTGGTAACGAAACTTTTTTTTGCCGACTATACATTAAAAAAAGTTACATACTGTATATATTCCTTAAAAAAAAAAAAAAAAAAAAAAACTTGTAAGCCACATTTAAAAGGTGACGCGTAATCCTTCAGAGCTTGGTGAAAGGCTGGAAGCTCCTCATATGCTGCATTTAGAAGATTGTAAGAAAAGAATTAAAAGTTACATATATTCCTTTGTAAGCTGCATTAATAAAAGTTACATATATAATCCTTCATAAAAGAAATTACATAAGTTGCTTTTTAAGCCATATTTAAAAAGTGATGCCTATTCCTTCAGGGCTTGGTGAAAGGCCGGAAGCTCATATAGTCAACCTCACAGGTTAAGGCCGGTCTGGCTGGGTCGCCAGGCAGTTAGGAATTTCCGGTGTGCTGCCACGTCTGTTGCTGACCACTAAGAGGCCTACAAATCTCTCTCTCTTTCTCCTGTTACTAAGTGTTAAATGAATAGGTTAAACTTACTCAGTTATATAATAAAGTAATTTACATTTATACGTGACAATGTTTTTGCTGGAAAATCAATTACTGAGTTTATTTTTCATCAAGTTTGGCAACACACCATATGCTGCATTGCCAGTTGTGCCCTGAGTACAGTGACACGTGGAGTCGCTGACCTCACCCCAGATTTGTTAATCCCCACATATGTCATTCATTCCTCGTTCGTCAGCCACCATGGACACATCTCTTCCCGCGTCTCGTTGCTCCCGTCTACACAGCCGAGAGAAGGAAATGATTTACAATGTAAATCATTGTAGTGCAGTGATGGGAGTGGAGAGCAGGAGGACCTGGGTTAATTAGGGGTGAGGTGGGATATGGTGTGGTGCGTGGCGCGTTTGACATGTCAAGCTATTTATAGGCCTCCTCTTGGTTGTCAACGAAAGAAGTGGCAACACAGTGGAAATTCCTAGCGGACTGGCGACCCAGCCTGACCAGCCTTAACCTGTGAGGTTGACTATAGTACGGTGTGTTTAAAAACCTGTAAAAAAAAAGAAATGAAAAGATAACATATATTCCTAAATAGTCTTATATATATTCCTTTGTAAAGGCGATGTCACACTAGCACTTTTCCCTCAATTTATTGCATCAATTTTCAGAAAATCGTTGAAGTTGTGACTGCATCCAGTCACACACACACAGCGTTCGTCAACTCAGACAGAAGGTTATATGTAAACATACAGCCCGCTTCAGTCCATTTTTCATGTAATTATCAAATCTGGGATCCCACAGACAACGATAATTTCTTATAGCTTCAATTAGGGCATCTTCTGACACCCATGTCCAATGTACAGGAGAGCTCATGGCCATGGTTTGAGGTGTGGCAAATCCTACGACCATGGTGGAGCACAATGCTTCCATAGGCCTCAAAGAAGAATGGCCAAAATGTAAATAAACATGTGAGGTACAAGTGGGTGTTCTTCATCGTCAACTTGGTCCTTGAAGACGGTCTGTCAGCAACTCCACAAGTTGACAACAGAATCAGACGCAACTAGTAAAAATCCACGGAAATCGTCTCAATTGACGGAAAAAGTGCTACTGTGACATCGGCTTAAGCCACATTTAAAAAGTAACACGTATTCCTTCAGGGCTCGGTGACTGGCTGGAAGCACCTATTCTAGACTGATGAGCCCTACTCCATGTCCATGTCTCTGATGCATATGTCAGTGTTGGCAGGATTATACTGTTTCTTAGTCCCCTTTTCACTTCCATACTCACACTGCTACCCTTCATAATCCTCCCCAGTTAATTTATGACCTGTCTACCCTTCACTGCTCTCTCCCTAATTTTCCTTCCATACTCCCATGTTTACACAGAACTGTTCCCAAGTACTTATACTACTTCACTTCCTATATCATCTCACCCTCTAGAGTTTTTTTCAAATTTAGTTGTAGTTAGTAATCCCACTTTGTAAGGTGTGGCAAAGTCAATCACTTCAGTTTCTGCCCTCTCAAACACCATCACCTTACTTTTACCAACATTCACCTTCAGTTTCCTTTGTTTACACACAGACTGAAACTAATCCACTACCCTCTGTAACTCCCTTTCACTCTCAACCATCAACACAGTGTATTTAAGCTTGGCACCAATGACCAATTAACACCATTCAATGTCAGCTTCGCCCGCAGGCCATCCATTTTGGTCTTCAACTCCTTCATACAACCATCTATAGTATATATATATTGAACAGCCATGGTGACATAACATACCCGTCTCAACTCAACACTAATATAAAAATTCTCACTTACTGTAGATTACCCTCTACCCATACACATGCTTTTGCCTCTGCATAAAAGGCCTCAATGCCTTACAGCAAACACTCCCCCAACACCGTAAATCCTCAACACTTCTGTCATAGCTTTCCTATCAACCCTATCGTATGCCTTCTGCAAGTCCACGAAGGCAACATACAACTTCCTACCCTTCCCAATATATTTCTCCACTGTTGATTTTAATGCAAATTCTGTATCTGGTCCACACATCCTCTACCCTTTCTGGACCCTTCCTGCTCCTCACTAACTTTATTCCCTGTTACATCAACCAGTCTTACAGTAAGGACCTTCCCCGGTACACTAAGGAGGCGTATTTCCCTATCTTATAGCTACCACACTCATCCTTACTCCCCTTCCCCTTATACAGAAGCACAATTATGGCTCTCCTCCAATCCTCTGGCACCTCTCCCTGTTTCCAAGCCAATGTGCATGTACTGTAAGGAACATCCACTCCACCACTAAAGTCGGGATGAACTTAGAATCTCAAAAGGCCACGCCCCCTTTGCCGTCAGTGCTGTGGATAGCGGAACATGTTCTATAGTCTATTTCATCTCATCTGACAACGACTATATGTAAAATGGCAACATTGCATTGCCAGCTTGTGATTGGCTGAACAAACATTGTCCTTAACCCTTGACTAGTTGATATAAACATTAACTTCATTGTATGATCCTGAGATGCAAAGAAAATTCTCATTTGTTATTTCATATATGCAAATCATGTCCATCTGTTGCATTGACCATATAAACAGATACAAGAATGAAAAATTCAAATCCAAGTCGACAATCTGTAAACGTAAACGAACACAATATTCCAGTCAATTTTGTTTCTCTCAGTTTTACTTAGATAAATAGATATCTGTCTTCATAGGCATTCTTAAAAAGGTATTTTAATATTTATTGAATTAAAATGGCATGAGAATTGTTATAATATAGACAGAAATACGAGGTGAGCTATAGAAAAAAAAAAAAAAGCTCACCTCGTATTTCTGTCTAGCCTTAAAAAATTAAAAACTATTCACCCTGTAATACATTGAGGGCTTTTCTTCCTGAGGTCGTTGATGTTTACGTTGAGGCAACATTCTCCATTGGCAACCATATCACGCACCAACTGTGTATATATGCCTGTGTCTTCCTGTAATAATAATAATACGATTTAATGCAACACTTAAAAGAGAGAGATAGAGATAGATAGAGAGTTAAAAGAGAGAGAGAGTTACAAGGAGTTACAAGGAAAAGAAGTACCCTAGGGGACCTTACGATCCATACAAAGAGGGTACCTGTGGGTTTAGTTGCGCAAGTAGGCGATCGTCCTCGAATGTGTCATGTGAAACCATCAAGGAACACTCGCACAACGGCTTAAACACCTAGACGGTGGTTTAAGGCTTTGTCTAATCTGGACTTGAACTGATCCACAGAGTTGCTGTTGACTACATCAGCAGGAAGCGCGTTCCAAGTACCGCAGATGCTGTATGTAAAGAACTTACCACACAGATCATGGTTGTATCGCTTCAGTTCAAGTTTGTAGCCATGATTCCTGGTTGTGCCCTCACTGAGTTGGAAAATGTCCCTGTAGTCTACATTGTCAAAGCCTCGTAGTATTTTAAACACTTCGATAAGCTGACCACGCAGTCTCCGGGTTTCCAAAGAGAACAGGTCGAGTTCTACCAACCGATCTTTATAGCTCTTGTGTCTAAGAGAGGGTATAAGTTTGGTTGCCCTGGCTTGCACTCGTTCCAATCTCGCGATATCCTTTCGGTAAGAAGGACTCCAAAACTGGACTGCATACTCCAGGTGCGGTCGGACAAGGGAATTGTACAGACAAAGTACTATCTCCTTGTTCCGGTATCCAAACTGTCGCTTTATGTACCCTAACATCCTTTGGGCTTTCTTCTCAGCCTCAATACACTGCTTTGAGAACTTGAGGTCGCTGGTGATAGTTACACCCAAGTCTTTCTCAGTATCAGTGCTTACGAGAGCATTGCCCTTAAGGTTATACTCTGTTCGGGGGTTTCTGTGGCCTATATGCATAACTTTGCATTTGTTCACGTTAAATGGCATTTGCCACGTGTCAGACCACTCCCCGATCTTCCTAAGATCTTCTTGTAAGCGGGTAGTATTTCCTTCTTTCGCGACATTCATACCAATCTTAGTATCATCGGCGAATTTGGAAATCTTGGCAACCATGTCACCATCCACGTCATTAACATAGATGATAAACAGTAGTGGTCCCAGAACAGAACCTTGGGGAACACCGCTAGTAACGGGCACCCACTCTGAAGCCTGTCCATTCACTACCACCCGCTGCCGTCTGTCACTTAGCCAGTTCTCTATCCAATTTGCCACATTTCCGTCTATGCCCAGTGCACGCACTTTCCGAAGGAGGCGGCGGTGGGGTACCTTATCAAAGGCTTTCTGAAAGTCTAAGTAGACAACATCGACCGCTTTATCCCGATCATGCTCACTGAAAACAAAATGGAAGAATTCCACCAGATTTGTGAGGCATGAACGGTGCTGCCGGAACCCATGCTGGGAACCCCTCAGTAGCAAATTTGATTCTAAGTGTGCTGTTATTTTGTCCACCATGATGCTCTCCATGAGTTTACAGACTATCGAGGTTAAACTGATGGGTCTGTAGTTTGACGGTTGGCTAGCATCTCCCTTCTTGAAGATAGGAGTCACCTCTGCCTCACGCCAGTCTCTAGGAACGCATCCAGTCTGGATTACCCTGTTGAAGACCATGCACAGGTGCCGTGATACTTCACCATGCACTTCTTTCAACACTCTAGGTAAGATCCCATCCGGACCGGGGGACTTGTTTGCTTTTAATTCGATTATTTTTCTCTCGATTTCTTCTTGGGTGAAGACCATTGACTCCAACTTCTCACTGAAGGAGTCCAAAGGTTCGGGAATGGGACCACTCTCCTCAGAGAACACTGAAGAGAAGTACTCATTTAAGAGGTTAGCATTTTCTGCATTAGAGTGCATCAATGCTCCATCCTCATTCACCAAGGGACCGATCCTGCGTCGGATTGGTTTACGGCCATTCACATAACTGAAAAACTCCTTGGGGTTCTCTTTGCAGAGTCTAGCCACACGGACCTCCTCAGCACGCTTAGCAGCCCTTATTTTGGACTTCACGTTTCGATTCAGTCTTCTATGACCGTCAAAGTCCCCAGATGCCTTCGCTCGACGATACGCAGTTCTCCTCTCCCTTAGTAGGTTACGGATTTCCCGATTAAACCACTTCGGTTGAATGAACTTCTGACCTGTTCCCTTCAGAGGAATAAAGCGCGACTGAAGTTCCATGAAGGAAGACAAGAATGACCTCCACAGATCATCAGCACTCTCTCCCTCCTCTAGTTCCATTTCAGCAACGCCTTCACGAAGACCTGCAAAGTTCGCTCTCCCCATGTCTAATTTTCTATGCACCGGGGTCACGGTCTCCATATTAGGGACCTTAACTGAAAATCTTATAAGCTTGTGGTCGCTTCCGCCTATTTCTTCGTTTATAGAGAGGTCTTGAATGATGTCATCCTCGGAGGTGAGGACCAAGTCGAGTATGTTAGCACCTCTTGTTGGCTCCCTTACCCATTGAGTGAGGAATTCATCATTTACAAACTCCAAGAGTGGTGTGTTCTCGGCAGAGGGCTCTCTGGTTTCCCAGTCAACATGTGTGTTGAAGTCCCCCATAAGGATGCACACCCTGCCGTCCACTAGTTCACCCAGCAACTGGTATAGGTCCCTGTCCATCTCATTGAGTTGTCCAGGGGGTCTATAAAGCAGCAGGGTTCTGTATTTTGCAGTGCCTATTTCTAGGTCAACTCCAAGGAGCTCGTGGTTTGATGTGATGTTGCAGGTCATCGATTTGATGGAGTTCTTTACATACAACAGCACACCACCACTCCCTCTGTCCTCTCTATCTTTGTGGAAGAGTTGGTAGCCTGGAATCACGAATTCCCCTTCAAGATCTCTGTCTGAGGTTCTCAACCATGACTCCGTTATGGCCACCATCTCGGGTTCCTCTGTCGCAACGAGGGCCCGCAGTTCCAAAAACTTGTTTCGGATGGACCTGGCGTTGAACAATAGAACCTTCAGGGAACCCCCAACTGCAGGGCTCCCTATACTCCTCCGTTTCCCGGTTTGGTCATTGTCTTGGTAGTGCTGGGGATATCCTTCTTCAGGATCTCAGCGAATGTCTTCTCTGGGGTCACTCTAGCATAGCGACGAGGGCTCTCCTCCACGCTCGGTCGAGTGCTCCTGAGACATCGTCGGACAGCATCTTCCATTAATTTGGAAAGCACTTCTTTCCCCTTTGGTGAGAGATGTGTGCCATCCCTCTGGTAGAGGTCGTCTCTACCAAAGAGTGATTTGTAGGGGTCCACAAAGAACACCCCCTCGGCAGTACATAAATCAGCCAGGCGCTGATTTACTGCAATGTTCTTTGACAGAGCAGTCCCTAAAGGGCCTCTCCTTGGGAGCATGCCAACAACTACCCTTCTGCGGGTTTTTAACCCACAGTCATCTACTGCACCGAGCACATCCGAGAGGACTCCTTCGGTCATGCCTACTCTACCATTTCTCAGGTAGATGTCATTAACACTCACCATGAGTGCAATGACAGCAGATCTGGACGTTTGGATCCTCTCAGCTTCCTTTCGGAGGTCAGCATTGCCACAACCTGGCAAACAATTCACCTTCACAGAAGTGTGAAGGCGATCTGCCATTAGGGGTTGCAGCCCTCGTGCCTGGGAATCACCTACAATGTGTATATCCACAGGCCTCTCCTTGGTAGGAGCACGAGATGCCTTGTGAGGAACCCGAGAGTGTTTTGAATTCCTGCCGGGCTCGTCACTTCCTCCAGGTTGCTTCTTCTTCGTCTTCTTTTCCTTCTTCATTTTCTTTTCCTTCTTATGTGATTCCTCACTTTCCTCTAATCCCTCCTCAACTGTCTTCTTGGGTTTTTCTCCCTTCTCCATATTCCCCTCCTCTTTTCCATCACACTTTTCTGCAGACTCTTTTCCTTCTGCAGTCTCTTTTCCCGCTTCATTGTTGTTCTTCTTCTTCTTGTTGTTCTTTTTCTTGTTCTTCTTCTTCTTGTTCTTCTTCTTATTCTTTACCGCCGTGGTGGAGCTCTCCGGTGAAGAAGCTCCTTGGACTGCCTTGTCTCTCACATGGCAGTCACACCTCTGTGAGTCCATTCGGAGAACTTCCTCCTTTAGGGAGTTGTTCTCCTTCGTGAGCAGTGAGATGTGCTTCATCAACCTCTCCTCGAGTTTGCAAAAGTCGCAGACACTCGAGGAGTCTAGGTCGCTCACACTCCTCTCGCTGAAGTCCTCACACCAGCGGTACACCTTGCATGTAGTACATGTAAATTTTCTTGCTGATGGACCAGTCATCTCGCTCTAATTCAATTTAAGACCAATAATACAAAAGAAAAGGTAATGTGATTTGGTCTCGCATAAGTCTCATCCGCCTACTTCCAGAAGGTTTTCGGTCGTTCGGCCAACAGAAACCTTATGAGCCAAGCACACCAACCCTAAGGTCTCCCCTGGGCCGGACGGCCCCAATCGTGCCACAGCTCCCAACTGAGCAGCACAAGAGTCCTAAGTAAATGGGACTCTGATTTTTCGACAGGGGTGCTTGAAGTGTAACCGTCGTCCTACTAATCCCTACTAATCCTCCATCCGCGGCCAAACTTAAAGCAAATAGTAAAACTAAATGTCCACGACTTAATCCGAGATCTTTTACTGGCCTGGCAGCCAGCGAGGCACGAAAGCTCTCTCACCAAAGAGCAGTCGAGCCTTTAGGCACCTAAAAACGGTCACAGGGAGCTGGTCAGGCTTATTAATCTAAGAGAATACCTACGGGGGTCCTGAGGCATCTCCATTACTCGTACCCCACACGCCTGAGATCCCTTCAATCTCAGCCCTTTCGAAACCTGTGAGCGTTAAAAGGCGTTGTTTTAGGAGGTTCCAAAGCCTCCCTTCTCACACGGCATAAGGTAGCTGGTGAGGTCCTTAACAGTAAAAACTTATATCGAAAGTGATGAAGATTTTTTTTTTTTTTTTTTTTTTTTTAGGACAGTTGAAGAGCAGTTGTGAAACTTAATATTAACATGAAGATTTGACAACTCTTAGTCAGGATCCTAATAACGCTACCTTTCTGGCACGGGTAACCCAACTGGACTAAATGTCCCCCAGCATAGCTAGCAAAATTCAAACAGATCACACAAGCTCTCTCACCGACGGCAAGGTGGTTGTAGAGAGTGGAGAGTAGAGAGAGAGTTGTGTGTGTGCCTTCCTGTAATATGAATTCATTTTTAACACACAAAAGAGGATTGTGTATTTGAGAGAGAGAGAGAGAGAGAGAGAGAGAGAGAGAGAGAGAGAGAGAGAGAGAGAGAGAGAGAGTTGTGTGTGTGCCTTCCTGTAATATGAATTAATCTATAACACACAAAAGAGGATTGTGTATGAGAGAGAGAGAGAGAGAGAGAGAGAGAGAGAGAGAGAGAGAGAGAGAGAGAGTTGTGTGTGTGCCTTCCTGTAATATGAATTAATCTATAACACACAAAAGAGGATTGTGTATGAGAGAGAGAGAGAGAGAGAGAGAGAGAGAGAGAGAGAGAGAGAGAGAGAGAGTTGTGTGTGTGCCTTCCTGTAATATGAATTAATTTTTAACACACAAGAGGATTGTGTATGAGAGAGAGAGAGAGAGAGAGAGAGAGAGAGAGAGAGAGAGAGAGAGAGAGAGAGAGAGAGAGAGAGAGAGAGAGAGAGAGAGAGAGAGAGAGAGAGAGAGAGTTGTGTGTGTGCCTTCCTGTAATATGAATTAATTTTTAACACACAAAAGAGGACTGTATACATATGCCTGTGTCTTCCTGTAATAATACCATCCATTAAACTAAACACGAGAGAGAGTTGTTGATATATATCCCTGTAACAGTAACATGAATTAATTAAACACATAAGAGAGGGAGTTTTGTGTGTGTGTGTGTGTTTCTGTAACAATAACACAATGCAATTTAACACATAAGAGAGGGAGTTGTGTGTGTGTGTGTTTCTGTAACAATAACACAATGCAATTTAACACATATTATATCATTTTAAGAGGAGATTCTTTTATCAAGCATATTGGTGGGTTACTGCTTCCTCCAAACAGATCCCTCATTTATTCTTTTTTGGTACATTGGAGTGCCTTGATTCCTCCAAAGTATGCTAGGAAACAGAACCAGAAGAGCCAAAATAATGGTGTTCTGTTGCTTGGAATAGTTTGGAGGATTCAGTTGCTCCAGATTTACCAACACAAAACTTCCCCCTTAACACAGGAACAGGAAATAATTCATATACAGTATACAGTTGTGTATATAAAAATTATACACCCATAATTATCTTCCTGTAACAATAGAGTTCCAGTATATTTCATTATTGCCATTCACTGTGTATTCCATTCTCACACTTAAGGGGGAAATTTTGTGTTGGTAAATCTGGAGCAACTAAAACCTTCAAACTATTCCAAGCAACAGAAGCCCATTACTTTTGCTCTTCTGGTCCTATTTCCTGGCATACTTTGGAGGATCAAGGCACTCCAATGTACCAAAAAAGAATTACCGCCTTAAGGCGAACCAAAATCACACGTTCTTTGCCCTTTTTATTATTGCCTAGAACATAAAAATTCTGTGTTTTGGGGGTAGTTGCCCCCACCCATCCCATTACTGGCTGACACTGCAAAATAGTCTTAAAAATAAATTTAGGTAAAAAAAAAAGAAGTTAATTTTGAATCACCAAAAGTGTAAAATACTGTAAGTCCGAATGGAATAATTACTTACAGCTGCATTTGCACAAGGTACTTACACTGGATATTGATAAAAGTAACCAAACTCTACCTAACCTAACCTAACCAGTAGTTCGCTGGTACAGTTAATTACAATTGTATTTATATGATCGTAAGCCCTTCATCATATAAGATGAATAAACATAGCATACATTTTCTTATAAGATGAATAAACATGGCATAAATTTTCTTATAAGATGAATAAACATAGCATACACTTACTTATACAGTCAGCAGGAAAAGTATTGGAAATCCCCTATGGATAATTTTATTTACCGTAATTTCAATGCGAGGATGGTTCCAATACTTTTTGTTTTTGTATAGTTTTTCATGTGATTTGTTCGATTTTAACATCCATTTATTGTGCAAATATCCTGTTTTGGCCATTGGCAAAACTTGGCTCGGGTTTTCCAATTTATGGCGAGCACAAATAGTATTAGTTTGTATTAGAATTAGGCAGTCTTGACTTGACTTGACTTGACCTGACCTAATCTGGACCGTGGCAGACTACCGGGACCTAACCTTAGCAGGCTACTGGTAGTTGCACAAGGTAACACCCATATCAAACTTACCAAAATTTGACCATAAGAAGGAATAGCACGGTGAAAAATAGATATCTCGCACAGGTGTAAATAAATAATTGGAAATAATTCCAAAATAATCCATACACCTCCAATCAACACATTCTTGGCACCAGGGTGGTACCGGTAGTATATTATTATTATTTTATTAATGAGTGTTATTATTTTGGTAATATTCAAGCATTTGTCCATAACGTCTTTTTGACTAGAGGTTTTCGGAATGCAATGTTTAATAGTGTGTTTTTAAGGGGGTGCGAGAGTAGGGGGACAGGCTTGGGGGGGGCGTGAGTAGAACAGGCTTGGCGGGGGGTTAGGGAGTAGGGGGACAGGCTTGGGGGGGTTAGGGGGGTGCGGGAGTAGGGGACAGGCTTGGGGGGCGCGGGAGTAGAACAGGCTTGGCGGGGGGTTAGGGAGTAGGGGGACAGGCTTGGGGGGGGGTTAGGGGTGTGTGGGAATAGGGGACAGGCTTTCTACCCCCCCCCAAGTCTGTCCCCCTATTCCCGCACCCACCTAACCCCCCCTAAGCCTGTCCCCTATTCCCGCACCCCCCTAACCCCCCCCAAGCCTATGCCCCTATTCCCGCACCCCCTTAACAAATATATATATACCCCCTCACCTCTCACCATTCAGGACCATGTAAACACTCGGTGACCATACTCAATTGCTATTACGGTACCTTTTTATTCTAGTATGTACAGGCCTTTTTATTACACGTGGGGGCTAGGGCCACGCAGTGTTACCACATCCAGCTAACTTAGGTCCCGGGAATTTGCCCCATACGGGTTTTCTACCTTCATTACCCACTTATTTAGACCATTCTAAGACTATTTTCTTCTATGGCATTTCCAAGATAGCCTAACATAGACCACAGCAGACTACCGGGACCTAACCTGAGCATACTACTCTGTACTGGGTATATTCAAATGGTTACCTAACCTAACCTAACCTGAGCATACTACCGGGTATATTCAAATGGGGCATTTTGAAATTAGCCTGACCTTACCTAACCTAACCTAGACCGCATCAAACTACCAGAACCTAACCTGGGCAAACTAGTGGGAAATAACCGTTGTAAACTATCATAAAATGACTGGGGCAAATTCCCGAGACCTAGCCGGATCTGGCAACACTGCTACAAAACGGTAATTCTTTCAATAAATACCGAAGTGTCTTAGAATGGTCCAAAATAGTGGATAATGATACTAAAATATAACGTTACGGTATTGTGGACCCAGTACTTCTGTAAATTGACCTTTCTATCTCCTTCCTGCCTCACCTCTCTATCATCATCTTCCCTGGCGCTATATGACTTCGATGTTGCGGCACCTAATTATCAATCAATCAATCACCTTTTCCTGACGCCATAATTATGACATAATGTTAAAAAGTTAACTTTTGCGGCACCTACTAACATCAATCCATCTACCACAATTCTATATTATAGCACCAAGATAATTAGGTATATACTTACATCATCCTCCAGAAACTCCAGATATTCCCTCTGAATATCTCTTATACGCTGATCAATAACAACGTCAGTAGTGGCACCCATATTGTTAATAAAATAGTAACGTTATGGGTCCTGCTGGCTGGTGTTGTTGTTGTGTTGAAGCAACAAGGCAATTCAGTGTTGCCAAGTCTGCTTCACGATATTTCCCTAATAACTTCACCTTTACAATTTCCCTTTTTGACTCAATAATTCCCTGTTTACTCCTGAACACTGACAGTGTTTTTGGTATTTCGTCTGGTAGAAATTTCCCTGTTTACTCAAAAACAATGTTTATATAATTCTATATATTCATTTCCCTGTGTGGACTTCAAAACAAAGAAATTTCCCTGCACCTGGCAACACTGACAAGGCAATGTCAGCGTAAGTGATGCCAACTCAAATGTTTGTAATCCGCTAGACTAGTCAAGAAAATCCGCTAAATTATAGGTGATGATGATGATGACTGAGAGTCACCCGCGTTCGGGTGTAGCCTTTGCAACGGCGCTCTCTCACTGTCTTCCTCTGCAGACTCTGCAGAGAGAAAACAAAAAACAGCACCAAAGAATACATGTATACACATTATACTTTCATCCTTTATATCCTATACAACCTGCTCGTCCCTATATACTCATTTTCTCTTCAACCATACCCTTTCCAGAAATTCTTTCACACTCTCTATTATCACTGGACTGTACAACTCTCGTTCACTAAGACCAAGCAGCACTTTAGCTGCCACTGTCGCTTCCACCATCTCCCTCCATTTTCTCACTCCTAGTTCACTAATTACCACATTCAGCATGATAGCTCTCTCTCGTTCATACTTATCACATACCATCAACACATGTTCTACTGTCTCATCTTCCCTACTCTCACACATCCCACACACCTTACTACCTTCATTACTCCATCTATATATTCTGTCATTCACCTCCAGTGACTTCGTTCTTGCCTTAAACATAAGCTCACTTCCCCAGCTACCATCATAGAACACTTCACTCCTTGGTATGTCCTTAGAGGAGTACCAATCTAGCGTGCTCTTCTGACTTATGCCTCTCATCCATTCATCTCTGCCTATTTCTTGTATCCGTCTCTTTATCTTATTCATCCATTTCTCATCACTCCATCTGACCCTTTCATCTAGCACTGGGTATTGCATTCAACACTTTTCCATTCTCTTATCACACATCCTTCTCCACTTGGTGTACCGTCCTGTCCATTTATACCCCATCTGTCTTCATTCATTCCCTCTAGTCTAACCTTATATCTCAACACTCCTTTGGCTATCCTCTCCTCAAACGTACTCCATCCAGTGTCACCTCTTATTGCTTCCACACCTACATACTTGTTTGCACCTAATGCTGTTCTTCCTATCCTATTCTGTACTACTTCCAATCTGTTCAAGTCATTCACTGTCCATGTCATAGTCTCCAGTCCATACATGAGTCCAGGTACAGCCATACCTTTCCATACACCACACACTACCTCATACTTATTGGCTCTACACCTTGCCACACTTCCTAGTCTTCCTACCCACTGGTTTGCTCTTGATAACCTATCAGTCTTTGTCCTATCACACCCTTTCTCATCCACAATTATTCCTAAGTATCTATACTCTGGTGTCCTTTCAATCACATTTTCACCCAGTCTCCACGTTCTACCTATATCCCGGTCATCCCCATTCACTACCAATACTTTGCTCTTATCACTCCCAAACTTGACATTAAAATCATTCCCATACTCTGTAACTACATCAAGTATTCTCTGCAGTGTCTCACCTGTCTCACTCAGAATCACCACATCATCTGCATACAACAAAATACTCAGTACATACTCCCCTACCTGAATCCCTAAACCTTCCTTCCTTACTCGTGCAGCTAGTTCCTCTGTATACAGACCAAACAACAATGGTGAAAGTACGCATCCTTGCCTCACACCTCTCTTACTCTCCACCCACCCTGTCTCTAAATCGCCCATACTGTACACTGCCCTGGTTTCCTTATACATACTCATTATAATATTCATTACCTTGCTACTAACTCCCACTCTCTCCAAGACCTTGCCTAGCTTATACCTGTTAACTCTGTCATACGCCTTCTCAATGTCTAGAAATGCTAAGTAAACTTTCCTGTTATCTTTCACCATTTTTTCAATAACTTCTCTCACTACGAACATATTATCCTCCCCTCTCCTATCTGTCCTAAACCCATTCTGTTCCTCTCCCATCACTTTATACCTCTCCACATTCTCTTTCAACCTTTCATTCAGGATCCCACAAAACACCTTTGATATTGTATCTGTTAGAGCTATAGGCCTATAGTTCCTAAGCTCCCTCTTACTCTTGTGTCCTCCCTTATGCAACACAGTCACTCTACTCTCATTCCACTTACTTGGCACTTTTTCCTCTACCCAGATTGCTCTGAATAGAGAGTAAAGGCCTTCTAATACTCCTTCCCCTCCTCCTTGTACAACTCATACGGAACCCCATCCCTGCCTGCTGCTTTACCTGCTTTCAGTTTCCCTACATACTTCCTAATCTCAGCTCTACTTATTTCATCATTCATATCCTCCTCTATTCTTGTTTCCAATTCAAACCTCACATCACTCCTGTCTTCTGCCTCATTCACACCACCTATTTCCTCCCAGAATTCCTTTATAGCATTCACCTTGTCCCTTGTGTCCCTCACTATGTTTCCTCCAACCACTAATTCATCCACTCTGATTCTCTCCTTCTGCTTCTCACCCCTTAAGAAGTCATACCACTCTTTACCACCTTCCTCTCCCTTGGCACGCAAACTCTCTACCACTTTCTTGTCATCCACAACTCTGGCTTTCCTGATCAGTTTTTTTACCTCTTTCTGTCTACGTTCATACTCCTTCCATGCCTCCTCATATGCTATTCTATCTTCCTCACTATTGCCTACATTTTTCCTTAGTCTTCTACACTTCCTATTACTCTCCTTCCTCTTCTTCCTCGCATTCTCAATATCTTCATTCCACCAGCTCTTCATCAATCTTCTTTTATTGCTATTCCTCGCCCTTCCTATCCTTCTCTCACCCACCTCTGTCTGTCACTTTCCTAATCAGGGAATCATTCAGTTCATCCACTCCTCCATCCATAGTCCATTCCATACTCCTCAAATCACACTTATACAAGTCCCATCTTGCTTCTCGTATTCTCCATTTCTGCCCTCCTTTTACCACATTCTTAGCTACCTTTCTCACACAGTCATATTCTAATACTATCATGTTATGGTCACTCATCAAATCTATCCTCCTCTCCTCATCAACCCACATATACTGTACCCTCCTCCTGGCTCTTTCATTCACTAGCACATAATCAATCACAGATTCACTCCCTAACCTGGACCATGTCGCACGTCCCTCACCTATTGTCACATTCAAGTTCTCTAGACCATACTCTTCCGTGAATTTCAGCAAAAGTTCCCCATTTCCATTCACTTCCTCTCCTAAAATTCCTATATGTCCATTCATATCACCCATGACAATAGTCTCTCTTTGTCTATTTTCCGCAATCAACCTACCTATTATCATGTATTTTCTTTCATTATCTCGTCTCGCTCCTGGACCCTCTACGGTCATATAGCACACAATCAACAGGATCCTTTCATACTTCCCTTCCATCTTTACATTAAGGTACACAGCCATGATGTCCTCACTCATTTCACATTCACCTGTTTTCACTTCCTCTATGTCCACGTCTATGTCATGTCTAACTAATAATCCAACACCTCCACCCTTCTTCTTCCATTTACTCCGTCCCTGTCCAATCATACTGTACATATCACTGCTCATCTTCACTCTCTCACGTAACTGTGTCTCTGTCAAACCTACTATATCCAGATTCCATTCAGACAATTCATCGCTCATATCTTCCATTTTTCCAACACCCCATCCACGCACATTCACGCACCCTATTCGTATTCTCTTCATTCCTTCTTTCACACAGTGCCGTCAGTTCTCCACTCTAGCTTTCTGTCTGTCTGCTGACTTCCTAACTCTCTGTAGCACCTCAGATGCTCTGATCCACTCCAGCAACCTTCTGCCCAGTCTCCTGTTTCCCTCCATTCCTAGGTGGACTCTGTCTCTCCCAAAATCGTCCCCAGTGAGTTCAGGGTCCATGTTAATAAAGCTGACACCCACGTCATCATCCTTCATCATCTCTACTTTCATTTTATTTATTTCCTTCTGTACCTGTCTGTTTACTTCCTTCCTTCTCTGCTCATACCACATGTCTTCACGTGGCCTCCTCATCACCCCTACCACTGCCACTCTCACATTCTTCTTGTTCTTTTTCATTTCCTTTACCCCCTCTACTATCTCATTCACTGTGTCGTGAATCCTGCCCTTCTCCAGACCGTTACCACCTCCCTGTATCACAATTACTCCCTCATCTATTGCCTCTGCCTGTTCCTTGGCTATTTCTATTATTCTGGCCATGTCCCTTCCCGGTAGGCTTATGCTGTCACTACCCTCTCCCTCTAGGCCGATGAAACTCTTAATATTCTTTGTCATACTGTCCCCTACTATCACTCTAGGGGACATCCTTCTCTCTCTCAACACTCTTCTTTCCTTCCATAACTTTCCTCTCCTGTGGTATTATGGTACGAGTGTCTTCCTTCAACACTACTACATCATTGTCTCCCTCATCTGTCATGTCCTGTTCCTTTTTTCCCTGTGATAAAACGTCATTCCCCCCCGGTGAGGTGTTCTTTGCTTTGCTTCTAGACAGCACCCCCCTCACCGTGTCTATGTCCTCTCTCATCCTCCCTACCTCATCTCTCATACTCATTAGTTCCTTTTTTAGATCATTGACTTCCAACGTGAGGGCAACATTTTCACTATTCATCTTACATATCTGGCATTCCCATTCACCCTCATTTTTAAACCTATTTTCATACCCACATCGTTCACACGTCATGTAAATAGTCTGTGCCTCTACTGTCGCCATTTCTGCCACTCCTCACTCCCATAGAAACGGATGCAAAAGTCTGGACAATATAATAAATATAGTAGACAAATATAATAAATATAGTATAGTGCAATACAGTGCTGAGAAGGGGGCACTAAAAGACGTGTAGGCAGGGTTAATTGAGGTGAGGTGGGAGCAGGTGAGGTGAGGGCAAGATTAGAGGCTTAGTCGGGTTAGATCAGGTCTGTAGGGATAAAGGGGAGTGGGCAAAAGAGGAAAGGACGGTTAAAGTAAGGTGTGGGTGTTGTTTGGAGGTTAGTGGGTGGGGAGAAGTAGTACTAGAGAATACAGAGAGAAATTAAAATGGAGTTTAGGCAAAAAATACTTATGTGAGATGGGATGAGTACACATGGCACTGAACGGTGCAACCAGAAGCACACAAACACATAGAAATATTACGCCCTCACAAAATGCACTCAAGCTCTTAAAATTTTCCTCTAGATTGGCCTCTAAAATCCGCTATAGTGACTAGATCTAGCTGAAAATCCGTCAAATTGGCATCACTCAAGCAAGGCAATATTGCCAGGATAACTTAACGAAATTTCCCTAACTCCAACATCAGAATTTCCCCTTTTGCCTTAATAATTCTCTATTTACTATTACCGCAATAACTTTCTCTGTTTACTCTTGAACAGTCATTATATAATTTCCCTGTGTGGACTTCAAATTTCCCTGAAACATACAAATTCCCGCTGCACCTGGCAACACTGAAGGTAGTCAACAACAACAAAAAGCGCGGGAAATTATTTGTAGTGTTACCCAACAAAACAAAGTGCCAGTGATGCCAGCTTCCGTTTGAGAAAGAGAGGGCGCAAAGAAGATGGATCAGTTTCAGAGTTAAAAAATATTTCGATCCCGAGACACTTATTGACGGTAGCAGGTTCATCCGCCTCCATGACGATGCGCTCCAAATCCATTCGCCCCATAAGTTGGGGCACATCTACTCGTGGGGAAGTTGATGCGCCCCAATACCAAGTCGTTGCGCCCCAACTCGCATACATTGGATGAACCAGCCAAATGAGGTTACTTTGGAGTACAAATATTGTCTCTCATACAAATATATATACTATAGGTTAACCCAATTCAGTTCGGATCATTGGGTGAACGGATTTAGCCGATACTGTTGATGTGGAGCATGTCACTGTCAGTTATGAGCATGCGATATGGCGAGCCATACCAAAGGTGTATCCCACAGTGACCATCCACGGCTGCGGATTTCACTGGGCCCAGGCAGTGTGGCAACAAGTGCAGGCCCATGGCTTGGAAATTGATTATCGCCAAGACTGTGGTACACACAAGTTTATAAGAAAGTTGCTTGCACTCCCATACCTGCCATGTGAGGATATCAATACAACATTTGACGAGCTAATTTCAAGCACAGCCCTTACCCCTAACTTAATTACTCTTATTGCGTACATTTAAGTTAGTGTCTTACACTTAAGTTGTGTACACTTAAGTTAGTGTCTGACAGGAAAATCAAGCGCATCCAGAGAAAATCCTATAGTACACTCCAGGCCTGTTTGTATAAATTGCTGGGATAGGTACACTAATAGAGATCTGTCGCCAATGTAACTACTTGTCGAATGTTCCTATTTTGTACCATACTAGTTTTTCCATCCTGTTTTGTTTCCTTTTATGTTTAAAATACTGTATTTGATGCAATAAAGAGGTTTTCGTGACGTATGAATATGCAATAAATACGTTTTTTTATATTAAAACTATTATTACTACATGCTATGTGTCTAATAATTTTATTTCCTAAATTGAGTTCCTTTAAAAAAGGATTTGGGGCGCAAGAACTCAATATGTCGAGTATGCAATACAGAGGTTTTCATGACGAGTATATATGCAATACAGATTTTTTTTGTATATAAATATTAAACTATTTATTATTACATCCAATGTGTAATATTCTGTTTTTAATTGCGAGTTCGTTTATCATGATGACTAAAAGTTTTCAAACTTTGAAAAAGGGAGTTGGGGCGCAACAACTCAATATTGAGCAGTTGGGGCACATCAACTACTGATGAAGTAGATTTGCCCCAACTTCTGGGGCGAATGGACTTGGAGCGCAACGTGACTGGGGCGGATAGACTGTAAACCTTATTGACAGTGCGATACGAAGGTTGGAAACAGAGATGCAAAATAGCTGTGAACATGATATGACGGAGGCTGGAAAGTGTGTGCGATGTGTATCGATTTTGTATAATCGTGTTTTTAAAGAGGAATGTGTCCTGTAATTAAAAAGGAAATAATTGTGAAAGATCATGCACCATGGTTTAATGGTGAGATATCACGAGCTAAGGCAAAGAAGAAGAAAAAAAAAGAAAGAGCTTGGCGTAGACTACGCACTGATATTGCTAGAAGAGATTATCAACACACAAAGAGAGAAGAAAACAGACTCATAGTATGGAGAAAGAGGCAATATTACTCTAGTAAAGTCAAGGAGGCCAGGTCAGATATGAATAAACTATATCTCATACTCAATAATTTAACTGGTAATAAAAAGAAGCCAAGGTTGCCTGAAGGATATCCTGCTGATGAAGAACTTGCAAACAAATTTTTAGAATCTTTTGACAATAAAATAGCAACTATAGGAAGTGGTTTGAATGTGATGCATAGACATACTCAAATGTCTGAGAGCAAATTACTTAGCTTTCAAAACATCGGTATGGCCAAGATGAAAGAAATTGTACAAAGAGTGAAATTAACTCATTGCGATAATGATCCGTTACCTGTATCGGATGTTAGAATGAGTAAATTTGTAGACGACATTTTTAATGTGTTACTGCAAATTATCAACCTAAGTTTTGATAACAATGTTTTTCCGGAGAGTGAGAAATTGGCTATTATCAAGCCTATTGTAAAAGGTAACCTTGATCCTCAGAGTCTAAGTTCTTATAGACCAGTAACAATTCTGACCTTTTTATCGAAAGTGATTGAAAATGTGATTTTAGATCAGTTATGGCATCACTTGAATAAGGTGAAGGCTATACCTGATAGTCAGTCTGCATATAGGCAGCTATACTCAACTGAGACTGCACTATGTACTATGCACTATGTAAATGACCTAATTGTGTTAATGGATGAAGGAAAGTGTAGTGTTCTTATTATGCTTGATTTGAGTGCTGCATTTGACACAGTAATGCATAGTATACTTCTAGATGATTTAAAGTCTATAGGTGTTGAGGGGAATGCACTGGTCTATTTGCAAAGTTATTTAAAAGATAGAACATATTGTGTACAGGTTGGAAAATCCTTTTCAAGAAATAAACCCCTGCGAAGAGGAGTCCCTCAGGGGAGTGTATTGGGTCCTATTCTCTTCTGTATCTACAATATCAAACTATCACATATACTAGAGAAACATGGTGCCAACTTCAAACTATTTGCTGATGATACACAGTTTTATATATCTATAAATAATGTGGTGGATGCAGAGGTAAATTTGAGTGTTATTATGTCCGATATTAAGGATTGGATGAATTTGAAACAACTCAACTTAAATCCAAGTAAAACTGAGTGTTTGGTCGTTGGAAAAAAGACCAATCTTAGAAGATTGGACATCTCAAGCTTACGAGTGCATGGTAGTACGCTGGATGTAAAATGAAAGACTTAGGAGTGCTGCTAGACGAAAATCTCTCTTTCGAAGCTCAAATTAATCAAGTGGTGAAAGTTTCTGGTTATCACCTGAGGAACATTGCTTTTGTTAGAAAATATTTAGATCAGGATACCGTGAAGATGCTACTTCATAACTATGTCATAAGCAGACTAGATTACTGCAATTCCCTATATTATGGTTTGCCAGACTATCGGTTAAGAAAATTGCAAAACGTAATGAACAGAGCAGCAAGATTAATTAAAGGTCTTCCATCTCGTGAGAGGATAACCCCAGCACTCATTGACTTACATTGGTTACCAATAAAGGCGAGGATTGTTTACAAGATATGTCTTCTAACATTCCGAGCATTAAAATTTGGAAAACCGGAGTACTTGATGAATCTTTTAAGAGGTTTTCAAGTAAATACCTGAATGGGACTGAGGCATAGTGATGATCAATACAGGTTAAATGAGCCAAGGAGTAATCTGACAATGGGTTTCAGAGTGTTTGAAAGGTGTGCACCAAGGCTCTTTAATGGATTGCCATTAGATGTCCGGAGTAGTGAAAATTGCACGATTTTTAAGAAAAGACTGAAAACACATCTGTTCGCTGAGTGTTACGACACGGATGATATGAGTTTTACAAGTGATTATAATGTTTAGTAATATTGAGAGAGGCCCTGCGGAGCACCATCTGCTGGTGGAGCGGGGCATAGAATATCCAACAACAAATAACAAGTAAAATTAAATCTTAAATATTCGAAACATTCTAAATAAAGCACGATGAAGTTCTTCTCTTTGGTCTTCTCCCTTCTCTTCATAATTATATTTATGTACAATGGACTATAACTATCAGGAATAACGATGAATGTATTTTATATATATATATTTATTTGTGTATATCAGATTTATCTTTTATATACATCTATTTTTATATATGAAATTAGATTGCTATAAAATGTAAATTTTTGTATTTTTTGCCTTTGAATTAGCATAATGATGAAGGATTACAAATGACGTATGCGAGGAGGTGCTTATCCTGAGGCAATCCTCGCATACTGATGTGTCCTTCATTGTTCACATGAGCCACCATCTATGACTGGAGCGAACTACAATCAATTCTCATTTTACACTTGTATATTGGGTGTGTAATGTAGTGTGTGTAATGAAACTGTGTACAGAAAATCCTCATGGTACAGTACACTTGTATATAGGGTGTGTGATATAGTGTATGATAAGTATTTACAGTACATACATTCATTACACACACACAATTTCACATACATAATGCCAGTGTAAAATGAGAATTGACTATACTGGGTTGGCATATTCGTTTACATTTATGTCATCCTGGGGTCGCAAGGTTATGGATGCTGGAGTTGCAAGCCTAATACCCCCATCAAGGGTAATTTCTATGTAAAAGCGAGATTTTTGTCCCCTTAATTTAATATTACTATTTTACTTTACTCTGAGAGGAAAACAAAAACCCACTGCCTTTAACAAAACAAAAAGCCACCAGTGTATGCTACTACTCTATCCTATATAGCTGGATCAACCCGGTCTGGAAAACAAGAGACGGATGAGGAACAGGACTTGCCTTGCGAATACCAAAAATAAATCATACAAAGGACAAGTCCAGATCCTCTCCAGTACTGGGTAAACTCTGCCACCACCAGACCAAAGTCGATCAGAGGAACCAAGTGAACACACACTGGAAGGGTAGCGTAGCGTTAGCTTATTTAGGCTCGTGAGTAAGCAACCTAGACTAAGATTTTAACGGGGGTACGATCAGTGTTGTGAATTGAGAACCAATATCTATATAGGAACACTTTCTATTTGTTATATCGGTGACTGAAATACTCAACTAATCATTTATATAATAAGAATACAGTAATATTTCCCCCTCTCTTGTCAATATTTCCTACTTCCCGTTCTGTCACCTAGGACAGGAAGAATTCCGTGTCTCGCTAGTTGACAGATCTAAACACTCTTAAATCCACATACCAAAAACAATGACCACAATATTTCAAACAAATTACATCCTAAACATCAATATCCTACATCGTAACATCAATATCCTAATACATCCTAACATCAATATCCTAATAATATTTTTCGAATTGTGAATTGCCATTTGTAATTGTTTATTGAAATCATATTATTCGAATTGTGAATTGCATGCCATTTTTAATTGTTAATTGAAATCATATTATTCGAATTGTGAATTGCCAGCAATTAGTATTAGTATTATTCACCACATGTGTGTCAAGTTGCTCAAGGGAATGTTACCAAATCAATATGGCTTCTTCACCCAGCTGTTGTCACCAAAGCCAGAAACAGAATGAGAGCAAATATACCTTAGTTACTATGTCCTTACGTGAACACACAATATTCTTCAGTTATTTAAATTCAATCACTGGACTAACTGATTCACTACTCACAATACAATATATATATATATATATATATATATATATATATATATATATATATATATATATATATATATATATATATATATATATATATATATATATATATATATATATATATATATATATATATATATATATATAACGAGAGCTAGTTTGAGCTCTTACCTGTTATCACCAAAGCCAGAAACAGAATGAGAAGGAAATACTGAAGGCTACTCCCTCTTCACTTCTCCTTCCACCTCCACTTGTTAAACAAAGTAGTGCCTCGTATTTCATGTCCTAGCATTTTCATCAGTTCACCTGTAACGCACCTATAAGTATCAGCAGGAATCAAACTGGCAATAAGCCGGTTTTTTTCCCTTCCTACCGCCCGTACCAGTGTCAGATGGAAACAAACTAGCAATCGGTTGTTTCCATAACCACCCCTATGAGAATCCGCAGACACTAAGTCATTTTCTTACCGTCCTGCTATTTAAACTTGAAGGTTTTGAGAAGTAATATTAAGTTATTGATGTAATTAGGTTAAGAACAAGATATCAGCCAGGGGAAAAACAGCTAATACGAAGGAGAGACTACGCATGTGCAGAAGGTGACGTAGTGTGACGTAGCAGCATTTGGCGGGAAATTTAGGCTATAAAACCTGGGGGAAGAGAGACGGAAGGGTCATTATGCGTCCAGACTTTGTTGTGTCCAGACCTCGTCCTCGTTTAGCACAGCAACAACAGACTACAGTATTGTTCGTGGAGTTACCTTGGTGTACCGAGGCCTCTTACCGGCAGTACTCTGTTGTTTCTCTGCCTTGGTAAAGTAATATAGTAAAGTAAATTTGCAGCGTTTTGCTGCACTGCTGTGCTGCACCTTCAGTGATTTGATTTTTGCTGGAGGACAACCAGTAGTATATGGTAGATAGTAGTTAGTTGTTCCCCACACCAGACCCGCAGCACTCACTGCCTCAGGGGAAACCCTGTGGTAGGGGGGCCCAGTAGTCTGGTGCGTCATTTGGGCACCTCTTTTTCTTAAACTACTTTTTCTTCTATATTTTCCGTGCGACCTCCTGGGCCTACGGTTGTCTCTTGGCTGAGCAACGGTATTCGCTTGGGAGGTGGGTTCCTACTACACCACCCCTCGCATTAGGCAGGTTCGGTGGTGGGGAAGTTCCTTCCGCACAAACTCCGATCCCCTAGCTGGTACTGGAGAACGCCGCCAGGCTACCACTAGGGGGGGGCGAGTAAAGGTAACTTTTATTCCCTAAATTATTGTCCATTTTTGGGGGTTGATACAATAGTTAAGGGAGGTAGGTGAGTGTGCGAGGAGAGGGGTCGGACGTAGTCCGATGCCCCGGATGGATGAACCCCCGACTAGCCTCCCTCCTCCTCAAGGAGGGAGGTTAACGACCAAGGACCAACCTAGGACAATGGCTGACAATAATGGAACCCCTACGGCAGACAGACAAAGACAACCTGATGTTAAAATTCCTCCTATGAATGCTCGTTATGTAAATATTAGATGTGTAGATGAGGGTCAGTCTCTCAAAAACTTTAACCCCTTTATCGTCAAAAAGGTCCTTGATGGTCAAGTGGGTGGCAGTCTTGCTGCTGCTAACAAGTTGCGTGATGGTAGTATCCTGGTAAAAGTACTGAAGGCATCCCAGGTTAAGGATCTCCTTAAACTGACGCAAATTCATAACTTTAAGGTGAAAGCCACCATTCCAGTGGGGCCGAATACCTGTAAGGGCGTCATTTTCCATAGGGATTTGGCCGCTCTGGATGAGGCTGAAATTTTGGAAGGAATGAAGGACCAAGGCGTTGTTGATGTTCAAAGTATGACCAGGATGAGAGAGAACAAGAGAGAGAAATTTGGCTTGTGTTTCCTGACTTTTGCTTCAGCACAGATTCCGGAAACTGTAAAGATTGGATATGAAATTGTTCACGTTAGACCATACATTCAGAAACCGATGCGTTGTTTCCGTTGCCAGAAATTCGGACACACAGCATTGAGGTGCTTTAATAAAGATTCATTCACTTGTGGTAAATGTGCAGGTAGACACGAGACTGAGTTGTGTTCAGAGACAGTCTTCAGGTGTGCTAATTGTGGCGGCCCCCACCAGGCAAGTGCAGGTGACTGCAGGAGCCTTAAAGTGGAGACTGAAGCAATGGCATACATGAGGGCTCATGATGTTAGTTATGGTGAGGCAAAGAGGAAGGTGGAGGGGGTTAACCAAACTCCCACAGTTTCCTATGCTGCAGCTATAACTGGCACCACTGCTCCTGTAACTACAACAAATGTTAACGTGGCTATCCAAGCTAAAGATAATGAAATTAAAGACTTGAAGGATACTGTAAGTAAATTAACGTTGCTAGTAGAAAGTTTGACAAAGAAATTAGAAGTTGTTGAATCAACCCAGCAAAAGAAGCACCACAAGGCTGATGATACCGTATCAGCTTCAAAATCTCATGTTCTCGCTCTGGTGACTCCCATGAAGCCTACATCCGGGAGTCGTCCGGTTCGTCGCGAGACGAGCCGCTCGAGGACTGGCTCTGTACCTCATGGAGAGGAACAGGCGATGGAGACTACCGTCGCGAAACCTGCCCGCGGGAGGTCCCCGGGAAGTGCAGAGGAGGAAGAGGGTCTTCCCTCCCAGCACAAAAAGGTTCGGCCAGACGAACAAGGCTCCAAGAAACCCCATAAACAGCGATAATCTTCGCGCTAACCATACTCCAATGGAACTGTCGAAGTCTTAGAGCTAGATTAAACGAACTTAAACTTTTGGCTTGTTCTTACGCTGCCGATATTATTGCCCTTCAGGAAACTCATCTGAACGACCAAGTCGAAGACGAGGTTGTTCAGCTTCGGAACTACAAGTTAATTAGGAGGGACCGTGGGGGGAGGGGTGGAGGTGGAGTGGCAATCTACATCCGCCATAACCTCCCTTTCACTGATGTGCCCTGTAATTTTCCTCTGGAAAGTGTCGCTTGCAGAGTAAAATTCGGTGGCACCTACCTGACTATCTGTTCTGTCTACTGTCCTCCTGATACAGTAACTTATGATGATGTTTTTGATCTACAGGACAGTCTGCCCTGTAGAAAATTAATTGTAGGTGATTTTAATGCTCATCATACGTTATGGGGTTCCCTGCAGGATGACAGAAGGGGGGAACGGATGGCTAGGCTAATCAGTGATTCCAATTTGGTTCTTCTGAACGACGGTAGTCCGACGAGAGTTGATGATAATACTGGTAATTTTAGCGTTCTTGACCTATCTCTGGTCTCCCCATCGATTGCAGCCTCTTGCCAGTGGCTACCCATTGATGACTCATTGGGAAGCGACCATTTTCCTATTGTGATTAAATTTAAAAGCGACACTATTAAAGAGCCTTCAGCACCTAAATTTAACGTAAAAAAAAACAGACTGGGTGTCCTTCACAAAGGGTGTCAATATTGAAATTGTTGGAGAAACCATTGATGATAAAGTAAATAATATTCAAGATAATATCCTCAAAGCCGCAATGGCAACAATTCCTAAGACTTCGGTAGATAGCGCAAAGCATAGAGTTCCATGGTGGACGCCAGATTGCCGCAGGGTACAGTGTGAGAGGAATAGAGCCTACAGGCTTTTCAAAAATCGCATTAGTGATGAGAACTTTCGCAAGTATAAACTTGCGAGAGCTAGGGCTCGTCGAACCATCAGACAAGCCAAACGAGACTCCTGGCGATGCTTTGTCTCTAGTATCAACAGTGAAACATCAATTTCCCAAGTCTGGTCCACTGTAAGAAAATTAAATAAGAAAAAAATATCTAATAAAATTACCAACATCACTTTTAATAACATCAATTATGACGAACCTAGAGACATTGCTAACGCCCTCGCCAGGCAGTTCTCTTTTGCTAGCAGCTCTGAAAATTACCATCCAGCTTTCCTGCCCATCAAGGAAGCATCAGAGCTGCAGCATATTGACTTAGCCACAGGAGATGAGTTAGATTACAACAGTGATCTAACAATGCAAGAGCTTGTCCAAGCCCTAGGAGCCTGTAGTGGGACATCCCCAGGACCCGATGAGATTCGGTATGAGATGATAAAGCATCTTGATCATGATTCCATGATCAAGATGTTGCAAGTGTTTAACGAGATTTGGAGGGGTCACACCTTTCCAAACTCGTGGCACTTTGCACATGTCATTCCCATACCGCAAGGAGGGGGGGACCCCAGATCGACTTCATCGTATCGCCCTATTGCGCTCACAAGTTGCTTATGCAAGGTCATGGAAAGAATTGTTAATCGTAGGCTATTGCATTTTTTAAATTCCAGGAATTTGCTGGTTGACGAGCAGTGTGGCTTCCGTAAAGGTCGCCAGACGCTCGATCAGCTAGTGAACCTGGAAGTTCAAATTCAAGAGGCATTTGCCAAAAAACAATTTTTGATTGCAGTATTTTTAGACATTGAAAAAGCCTACGACATGACTTGGCGACATGGCCTCCTCAGGAAACTATATGCGATGGGATTACGCGGTAACCTGCCCTTTTTTGTTAAGAACTTCATTTCTGACAGAACTTTCTCTGTCAAGCTTTTTTCGGACACAGTCACTTTCTCGGACATATTTGTCCAGGCAAATGGGGTGCCCCAGGGGAGTGTTCTGTCTCCGACCTTATTTCTATGTATGATCAATGACATTCTACCAGCTCCTCCTCGAAATCTTAAATACTCACTGTACGCCGACGACTGTGCGATATGGCACTCCAGCTGTAATGCAGAGTTTTCGGCAACTCGGATCCAATTGGCACTGGATTTGATTCACAATTGGGGCCTCCAGTGGGGTTTTAAGTTTTCAGTAAGAAAGAGTGTAGGGGTTATTTTCACTCATAGGAAGAAGCCAGACGTCCGGCTGACTATGGGTGTCAACCCCCTACCTATTCAAAATTCTACTAAATTTCTTGGACTGCATTTTGACAGTCGACTGACATGGCGAGTCCATGTCAGTCAGTTAAAAATTAAATGTTTAAAAGCACTCAATTTGCTGAAGTGCATTTCTGGTACTTAATGGGGAGCAGATAGGAAGTCATTGCTAATGCTATATAAATCCCTGATTAGATCTAGAGTAGATTATGGGTCAATAGTGTATGGTTCGGCATCTGAGTCTGTGTTGAAAGGTTTGGATGTTGTGCAGAATGCGTGTTTGCGTGTGTGTCTTGGAGCCCTACATTGCACTCGAATCGAGCGTCTAGAGGTGGAGTCACAAGTGCCTCCCCTCCGATTGAGACGAGATCAACTACTATTAGTATACTGTGCTAAGAAATCCAGGGTGCCTTGCTACGGCAACAGCACCCGGGGGGCCATGGCGCTAGGCCCCTGGCAGAGGGACCGAGTCGTCCGTCCGGGAACCCCTGCGCCCCAGGGGGCACTGGCGTGAGGCCAATGGGGACCAGGCCCCAAGTTCAGGTACCCGGGGAGCCGAGTCATCCTCCCGGTAATGCCTTGGTGAGGCATTTGCAGCCGGGGGGCCATGGCGATAGGCCCCCGGAAGGGCCGAGTTATCCGCCTGGGCGTCGCACGGCCCCGGAGGGCACTGGCGTGAGGTCCCTCAGAGCAAGACTCCACGACCTCGTAGAGTGTGTCGGTATAGAATTATCAACAATCGATTCCCTGGTTTTAGTAAATATTGCACCCTGGGTAACACCCCCCTTCACTATTGTGGATTCCTGGCTGCCAGGGGTTAAATCCCGGGTGCCGGAGGTGGAGGTACACCAGAGGTTTCGTGAGATAATAGTTCAACATCTTTCATATTTCCATCTGTATACCGACGGTTCCAAGACGGATGAATGTGTGGGTGCAGGTGTATGGTCGACTGAATGTCAGTTAAGATTCAGACTGCCGATTCATACATCTATTTTTCTTGCTGAACTTTTTGCTATTAATAAAGCTTTGGATTTTGCCCTATCGACGACCCACGATAGGATAGTTATTTTTACAGATTCATTAAGTTCACTTCAAGCTATTAAATCCTTAAATACAACTAACAACGAAATACAGGGTAATATCATTAGTAAGCTGTTTTGTGCCAATAAATCAATCAAGCTAATATGGGTACCTTCACATTATGGTATCTATGGCAATGAACAGGCTGATATACTAGCCGGGTCAACTGTTGATCTGGACATTAGCATAGTCCGTACGGATCTCAGGTGTTTTGTTTCCCTCATTAAGTCTCGAATTCATCTCCTGTGGCAAAGGCAGTGGACCAGATTAGACATCAGAAATAAAGTAAGAACACTTATTGAACCCTGGGCTACGTCATCATGGCGTAGTCGCAGGGACGAGGTGGTGTTGGCCCGTCTTAGGGTCAATGCCACATGGGTAACACACCTTGAACCCTATGTAAATAGACAATTCCCACCTCAATGTATAGAGTGTAATTCTATAATGTCAATAAATCATTTAGTAATTTTTTGTAATAAATATAAAAACCAAAGAAGTAAAATTAAACATTTTTTTCAAGTTAAAAAAATGGCTTTCACCATCGAAAATATTCTATCAGATGATAAGAATATTATAAACAAACTGCTGAGTTTTCTGAGGGAGACAAAACTTTATGACCTTATATAGATTGATATAATAAAATGGATCCAATGGCTTAATGACCTTTGGCTATATGCCTCTGGTTGATAGCCAAGAAATCCAACAAGTAGTAGTAGTACGGAAGGGGGACTTTGAGACTGGGTCGTGGAGAGAGAGGTTGTATGTGTTTTTGCTCTCTCCTCTAGCTGCCAGGGCCTGCCGCACCGGCAGTAGTTTCTTTTTTTTCGCCCTTCTGGTGACCACTAGGATTAGCTAGTAGTCATTCCCTCCATAGCTGGTAGTAGATATAGTAGGTGTCTATATCTTTATATTGAGATCAACTTTGCCTCCTGCCTATGGTGGACTCCCCCACTGATAGCTCTGGGTGTGAATAAACACAGTCGGACCACCTTAGTGTGGGTTGAGAGGTTGATCTCAATCATTAGTTAATTAGGGCTGGTATAAATCCCTTACTGGTGTTTTCTTTTCTCCTTCCCACTTCCCCCCAACCTTGGGGAAAGTGGTTACTATGTTGCCTTCCCTCCCAACCCCTCCTCCGTATAGCGGAGGAGGCGGCCATGACCGACCACCACCACGAAACGACGGACGATACGAGACTCGAACACCCCTCGACATAGACGTAAAAAATGCTTCGTTTGTCATGCTTCATGCCACTGGTTCGGCCCCACTAGCCGGCCTCAATCCTTTCATTGTTCAAAAGGTAATTGATGGCTGGGCTGGTGTGGTTGAATCAGTAAAAAAACTTGCATCTGGAGACCTCCTAGTAAAAACATTTAATTCAAAACAAGTAGCCACTTTGCTGAAATTACGTCAGATTCACAATTATGAAGTTGAAGCCAAGATTCCTCAAGCCATGAATTCCTGCAGGGGAGTAATCACCTGTAGGGATTTAATGATGATGGAAGAAACGGAAATAATTGAGGAAATGAGGAACCAAGATATTATTGATGCTAGATTCATAACTCGTTTAGAGGATGGTATAAGGAAGAAGACTGCAACACTCATTTTGACTTTTGGCAAAGTTTCACTTCCTGAAACTGTCAAAATTGGTTATGAAATTGTTAAAGTAAGACCCTTTATCCCCAACCCTCTTAGATGCTTGAACTGTCAGATTTATGGACACGGAAATCGAACTTGTAAGGCTTCTTCTCCAGTGTGTGGCAGGTGCGCGACGCCTGGCCATGCTGAGGAAAAGTGCACATCAGTGGAGCTCTCCTGCTTTCATTGTAAGGGTACTCACTCCACTTCCTCGAGGGATTGTCCCAAGTGGAAGCTGGAGAAGGAGGTCTGCTCGGTGAAGGCAGTGCGAGGTATCTCTTATCATGATGCGAGGAAGGCGGTGATGGGATCGCAAGCGACCCCATCACCCAATGTCTCGTATGCATCGGCGGTGATATCTCGACCCGTGATGTGTACCATTAGTACTCAGACTGAGTCAGAGCCGAGCGAACAGGCTGAACAATCTACTTCTACACCTACTATTATTACCCCCTCTAAGACTATTACCAAATCTACTAACTCCTATTCTCAGGCTGCAGCTGCTTTGCAGTCAGAGAAACAAAAGAAGAAGTCAGACAAGTATGACAAAATTAACTACACCACCCTAAAACCAAACAAGTCACTTCCTTGCACACACCCTACTCCCACTTCATCGGGGGAGAGAAGGGATAGCTCTTCCTCGGTGGAGTCTGGGAGACTCACCATTGATGAGGAAGCAATGGATGTCTCCGGACGCAAGAACCGGGAAAGGTCCCCCGGTAGCTACTCGCCACGTGGCGGGCGGCACAAGAAGACTAAGCGCTCAGGCCGACCCCGTAACTCTTAAATCGCCATGTTCACTGTACTACAGTGGAATTGTAGAAGTCTTGGGAATAAATTGAACAACATATCAATATTATTACACACACACAGGCCAGACGTCGTCTGTTTACAGGAGACAGGGTTGGAGAATCACTCTGACCCAACACAATTTAAACACTACAACGCATACAGGAGAAACGATGGACACGGAGTAGCAATATACACACACAAATCATATCCACAGACACAAATAACATTAAACACTACTCTGGAAGCCGTTGCTTGCAGAGTGAAATTACACAACACCTACATATCCGTCTGCTCTCTTTACTGTCCGCCACGCGGCCCCATTGACAGTGATTTATTTCATAATTTATTCACTCAACTTCACGGAAAAAAATTAATACTGGGCGACTTTAATGCCCATCACTGTCAGTGGGGAAGCTTAAGAACTGATGCTCGCGGAGGGCAGATGGCAGACATTATACAACAATCCAACCTCTGCCTCCTGAACGATGGTCAAGCCACCAGGGTTGACGATCGTTCTGGCAACTTTTCGGCCATCGATTTGTCTCTGGCCTCCCCGGATATACACCAGGATTTTTCTTGGCATCCTGAGTCCGACTCCCTTGGTAGTGACCACTTTCCCATCTGTCTCTCTTATTCAAGTCATACTATTTCGGCCCCTTTGGTGCCAAAGTTTAGTTTTGAGAGAGCAGATTGGGGGTCTTTCGGGAGGATCGTCGACCTAGATATGTCCGGGGAGACCATAGATGAAAAGATGCGAAATGTAACACAAAACATCTTACACGCAGCCGAGGTTGCTATTCCCAAAACCTCTATAATTCGAAATAAGCGTGAAGCACATTGGTGGTCAACGGATTGCCGAGAGGCATTAAGGAAGCGTAATAGGAGATACAGGATTTTTGACAAACAGCCCACTCAGAACAACTTTATAGCTTACAAACGGGCGAGGGCTGAGGCAAGGAGAGTAATTAATAGAGCTAAAAGGGACTCTTGGCGGTCGTTTGTGTCCACGGTGAATCGGTTTACACCACTTACAAAAGTCTGGTCCACTATAAAGATATTAAATAACAAACGCCCGTATACTCCCATCACCACTCTTCAAGTGGACAATAACATCTACGACGATCCCGTGGACGTAGCAAACGTACTTGCTAGGAGTTTCTCAAAAGTAAGTAGTTCAGCCAATTACGACCAACGTTTTCTCCATCACAAACGTATGGCTGAACTACAAGAGATAGACTTTGCCACAGAAGACGTAGACTACCCATACAACCGGGAGTTTACGATAGACGAACTTCTCCTTGCCCTAAGATCCTGTAAAGACACCAGTCCTGGACCTGACACCATCTCGTACGGTATGATCCGGCATCTTGGCCAGGATAACCTGGTCAAGTTGCTAGCAGTGTTCAATGAGATTTGGGTGTCTAACATCTTCCCAAACTCATGGCACTTTGCGTGGGTCATACCGATACCTAAACAGTCTGGTCGTCTTGTGAATCCCAGTTCATTTCGACCTATTGCGTTGACTTCTTGCCTCTGTAAAGTCATGGAAAGAATGATAAATAATAGGCTACTTTTTGTTTTAGAAGCGAAGGGTTTATTGAGTGATCGACAATGTGGCTTCCGGAAACACCGGAGCACAGTTGATCACTTGATGAACCTGGAGCATTGCATTTCAAAGGCATTTGCCAATAAAGAATTCATGGTAGGGGTGTTCTTGGACATCCATAAAGCCTATGACATGACATGGCGACACGGTATTCTGATGAAGCTTCACGGTTATGGTTTAAGAGGTAATTTGCCCATTTTCATTAACAACTTTTTGCGTGACAGAACCTTTTCTGTCACCCTTCCCTGTAACGTAACATCGGACATTTTTGTCCAAGAGAACGGGGTGCCACAGGGAAGCGTGCTTAGTCCTACACTTTTTAACATCATGATCAATGATATTCTGTCATCAGCTCTAGTTCCCAGGAATCTTAAATACTCGTTGTATGCTGATGATTGTGCAATGTGGCACTCGTCACCTAATGCACAGTTTTCAGTAGGGCGGATTCAAGCAGCGCTTGATTCTGTCCACCAATGGGCCTTACAGTGGGGCTTTAAGTTTTCCGTTCCTAAGTGTACCGGAGTAATTTTCAGTAAACGTAGAGTACCTCAATTTAACGTAACGTTAGATGGCCAACCGGTACCATTTCATAATTCTGTTAAATTTTTAGGAATTCATTTTGACCAGAGATTAAATTTTACACACCATGTTAATAATTTGCTTGTTCGTTGTGAAAAACCTTTAAATGTCCTTAAGTACCTATCAGGTACCACATGGGGAGCCGACAGGAAATCTTTATTAATGGTGTATAAAACCCTTATTCGTACAAAGCTAGACTATGGCTCACAGGTGTATGGGTCGGCATCAGATACGACATTAGGAAGATTGGATGTGTACCAGAATAAATGTTTACGTGTGTGTTTGGGAGCTCTGAAGTGTACACGTGTAGCTAGGATGGAGGTGGAGGCGAACATTCCTCCTCTCCGACTTCGACGGGATCAACTCGCCATCAACACCGCCATGTCCACCATTAGGAAGTCGGGTATCGGAAACGTAGCCAGTGCCTCCCTCCAACAACATCACCACCTTCACCACGGAAGACGGAGGCAACTGGCTGTGCGCCTCCACCAACTAGAACAACAACTGCAAATAGACCTCGGGGACTGCGACAAGTTCATCACCACCAAGATACCACCGTGGGAGACACCCAACTTCGGCGTCAACACATCGTGGTTACCATCATCAAAAGAAAAGGCGCCGGAGTTGGAGATACACCACCTGTTTGGTGGTATAGTCCGCAGTCACTTGGTGTCTTATCACGTGTACACTGACGGCTCCAAGTCAGATGAAAGTGTGGGTGCGAGTGTATGGTCGAGTGAATGTGAAATTAGGTACAGATTGCCGATACATACATCTGTGTTTACAGCTGAACTTTTTGCAATTGACAAAGCCATAGACTATGCACTAAATTCTCGTTATAATTCAATAGTCATTTTTTCAGACTCCAAGTCAGCCCTTCAGGCAATTAACTCATGTCAAACTATTTCTAATGAAATCCAGGGTCGCATCATTAATAAGTTGCACTTATGCAACAAGTCCTTCACTCTGATCTGGGTGCCCGGGCATTGTCGTATTTATGGCAATGAATGGGCAGACTTACTTGCAAAATCGGCTGTAGAGCTCGAGGTTACTTGGGACGTCCCTCGTGATTTACAGTCGTGTCTATCCCTCGGAAAGAAATCAATTAATCTTCTGTGGCAAGGTCAGTGGACCAGACTTAACATCTCTACCATCAAGCCTCAACTGGGTAATTGGGCCACTTCCAACAGGCCCAATAGACTAGAAGAAAGAATCCTCGCAAGAGTGCGAACCAACTGCACCAGGATAACACACCTAGAACCATATATAGACAAACGTTTTCCACCGCATTGTAACACCTGCAATGCGGTGTTATCTATCAGTCATATCATCCTGCATTGTCGGCGATTTGTGGGGGAACGTGCTTCCCTCATAAGTTACTGCGATGCAGTAAAAGTCCCCTTCACACTCTCAGCTCTCTTAGGTGATGGGGATGGTGGTGTGACTGATAAATTGATGACTTTCTTGAGGGAGACCGAACTGATCAGAGTGATGTGACTTTTTATTAATATTGTTGTTACTATTTTGTATGTATTATTGTCAAATTATGAATATTATAAATTATGTGTTGTATATATTGTATATTATGATGTATTAGCTAGGTTTAGCGATTGTCTATAATAGGTTTAGCGATTTGTCTGTCTAGGTTTAGCGATTGGCTGGTATAGGTATTAGTCTAGTTAGCTATTGGTTGAGTAGGTACATAGATTAGTTTATTAGCTAGGATGTTAAATTAAGGTACATTTGTATTTGTAACGGTTACAAAAACAAAAACAATTAGTATATAAGTTTAATTTTAAGTTTAAGTGTAATAGTAATAATAATAATAATAATAATAATAATAATAATAATAATAATAATAATCATAATAATATATGCATAAAAATAATATGCAAAAAGTTTAAATTAAAATAAAATTAAATAAAAAATAAATAAAAATAAAATAAAAGGCCTTAATGACCAACACCATGGTCGATAGGCCAGGAAAAAAAAAAAAAAAAAAAAAAAAAAAAAAAAAAAAAAAAAAAAAAAGACGGAAGGGGGGGACTTTGAGACTGGGTCGTGGAGAGAGAGGTTGTATGTGTTTTTGCTCTCTCCTCTAGCTGCCAGGGCCTGCCGCACCGGCAGTAGTTTATTTTTTTTCACCCTTCTGGTGACCACTAGGCTTAGCTAGTAGTCATTCCCTCCATAGCTGGTAGTAGATATAGTAGGTGTCTATATCTTTATATTGAGATCAACTTTGCCTCCTACCTATGGTGGACTCCCCCACTGATAGCTCTGGGTGTGATTAAACACAGTCGGACCACCTTAGTGTGGGTTGAGAGGTTGATCTCAAACATTAGTTAATTAGGACTGGTATTATCCTTATCTGGTGTTTTCTTTTCCTCTTCCCACTTCCCCCCATCCTTGGGGGAAGTGGTTACTATGTTGCCTTCCCTCCCAACCCCTCCTCCGTATAGCGGAGGAGGCGGCCATGACCGACCACCACCACGAAACGACGGACGATACGAGACTCGAACACCCCTTGACATAGACGTGAAAAATGCCTCATTTGTGATGTTTCATGACACTGGTTCGGCCCCACTAGCCGGCCTCAATCCTTTCATTGTTCAAAAGGTTATTGATGGCTGGGCTGGTGTGGTTGAATCAGTAAAAAAACTTGCATCTGGAGACCTCTTAGTAAAAACTTTCAATTCAAAACAAGTAGCAAGTTTGCTGAAACTTCGTCAGATCCACAATTATGAAGTTGAAGCCAAGATTCCTCAAGCCATGAATTCCTGCAGGGGAGTAATCACCTGTAGGGATATAATGATGATGGAAGAGACAGAAATAATTGAGGAAATGAGGAACCAAGATATTATTGATGCTAGATTCATAACTCGTTTAGAGGATGGTATAAGGAAGAAGACTGCAACACTAATTTTGACTTTTGGCAAAGTTTCACTTCCTGAAACTGTCAAAATTGGTTATGAAATCGTTAAAGTAAGACCCTTTATCCCCAACCCTCTTAGATGCTTGAATTGTCAGATTTATGGACACGGAAATCGTACTTGTAAGGCTTCTTCTCCAGTGTGTGGCAGGTGCGCGACGTCTGGCCATGCTGAGGAAAAGTGCACATCAGTGGAGCTCTCCTGCTTTCATTGTAAGGGTACTCACTCCACTTCCTCGAGGGATTGTCCCAAGTGGAAGCTGGAGAAGGAGGTCTGCTCAGTGAAGGCAGTGCGAGGTATCTCCTATCATGATGCGAGGAAGGCGGTGATGGGATCGCAAGCGACCCCATCACCCAATGTCTCGTATGCATCGGCGGTGATATCTCGACCCGTGATGTGTACCATTAGTACTCAGACTGAGTCAGAGCCAAGCGAACAGGCTGAACAATCTACTTCTACACCTACTATCATTACCCCCTCTAAGACTATTACCAAATCTACTAACTCCTATTCTCAGGCTGCAGCTGCTTTGCAGTCAGAGAAACAAAAGAAGAAGTCAGACAAGTATGACAAAATTAACTACACCACCCTAAAACCAAACAAGTCACTTCCTTGCACACACCCTACTCCCACTTCATCGGGGGAGAGAAGGGATAGCTCTTCCTCGGTGGAGTCTGGGAGACTCACCATTGATGAGGAAGCAATGGATGTCTCCGGACGCAAGAACCGGGAAAGGTCCCCCGGTAGCTACTCGCCACGAGGCGGGCGGCACAAGAAAACTAAGCGCTCAGGCCGACCCCGTAACTCTTAAATCGCCATGTTTACTGTACTACAGTGGAATTGTAGAAGTCTTGGGAATAAATTGAACAACATATCAATATTATTACACACACACAGGCCAGACGTCGTCTGTTTACAGGAGACAGGGTTGGAGAATCACTCTGACCCAACACAATTTAAACATTACAACGCATACAGGAGAAACGATGGACACGGAGTAGCAATATACACACACAAATCATATCCACAGACACAAATAACATTAAACACTACTCTGGAAGCCGTTGCTTGCAGAGTGAAATTACACAACACCTACATATCCATCTGCTCTCTTTACTGTCCGCCACGCGGCCCCATTGACAGTGATTTATTTCATAATTTATTTAGACAACTCACTGGTAAAAAATTGGTACTGGGCGACTTTAATGCCCATCACTGTCAGTGGGGAAGCTTAAGAACTGATGCTCGCGGAGGGCAGATGGCAGACATTATACTACAATCCAACCTCTGCCTCCTGAACGATGGCCAAGCCACCAGGGTTGACGATCGTTCTGGCAACTTTTCGGCCATCGATTTGTCTCTGGCCTCCACGGATATACACCAGGATTTTTCTTGGCGTCCTGAGTCCGACTCCCTTGGTAGTGACCACTTTCCCATCTGTCTCTCTTATTCAAGTCATACTGTTTCGGCCCCTTTGGTTCCAAAATTCAATTTTAAGAGAGCAGATTGGGGGTCTTTCGGGAGGATCGTCGACCTAGATATATCTGGGGAGACCATAGATGAAAAGATGCGAAATGTAACACAAAACATCTTACACGAAGCCGAGGTTGCTATTCCCAAAACCTCTATAATTCGAAATAAGCGTGAAGCACATTGGTGGTCAACGGATTGCCGAGAGGCATTAAGGAAGCGTAATAGGAGATACAGGATTTTTGACAAACAGCCCACTCAGAACAACTTTATAGCTTACAAACGGGCGAGGGCTGAGGCAAGGAGAGTAATTAATAGAGCTAAAAGGGACTCTTGGCGGTCGTTTGTGTCCACGGTGAATCGTTTTACACCACTTACAAAAGTCTGGTCCACTATAAAGATATTAAATAACAAACGCCCGTATACCCCCATCACCACTCTTCAAGTGGATAATAACATCTACGACGATCCCGTGGACGTAGCAAACGTACTTGCTAGGAGTTTCTCAAAAGTAAGTAGTTCAGCCAATTACGATCAACGTTTTCTCCATCACAAACGTATGGCTGAACTACAAGAGATAGACTTTGCCACAGAAGACGTAGACTACCCATACAACCGGGAGTTTACGATTGACGAACTTCTCCTTGCCCTAAGATCCTGTAAAGACACCAGTCCTGGACCTGACACCATCACGTACGGTATGATCCGGCATCTTGGCCAGGATAACCTGGTCAAGTTGCTAGCAGTGTACAATGAGATTTGGGTGTCTAACATCTTCCCAAACTCATGGCACTTTGCGTGGATCATACCGATACCTAAACAGTCTGGTCGTCTTATGAATCCCAGTTCATTTCGACCTATTGCGTTGACTTCCTGCCTCTGTAAAGTCATGGAAAGAATGATAAATAATAGGCTACTTTTTGTTTTAGAAGCGAAGGGTTTATTGAGTGATCGACAATGTGGCTTCCGGAAACACCGGAGCACAGTTGATCACTTGATGAACCTGGAGCATTGCATTTCAAAGGCTTTTGCCAATAAAGAATTCATGGTAGGGGTGTTCTTGGACATCCATAAAGCCTATGACATGACATGGCGACACGGTATTCTGATGAAGCTTCACGGTTATGGTTTAAGAGGTAATTTGCCCATTTTCATTAACAACTTTTTGCGTGACAGAACCTTTTCTGTCACCCTTCCCTGTAACGTAACATCGGACATTTTTGTCCAAGAGAACGGGGTGCCACAGGGAAGCGTGCTTAGTCCAACACTTTTTAACATCATGATCAATGATATTCTGTCATCAGCTCTAGTTCCCAGGAATCTTAAATACTCGTTGTATGCTGATGATTGTGCAATGTGGCACTCGTCACCTAATGCACAGTTTTCAGTAGGACGGATTCAAGCAGCGCTTGATTCTGTCCACCAATGGGCCTTACAGTGGGGCTTTAAGTTTTCCGTTCCTAAGTGTACCGGAGTAATTTTCAGTAAACGTAGAGTACCTCAAATTAACGTAACGTTAGATGGCCAACCGGTACCATTTAATAATTCTGTTAAATTTTTAGGAATTCATTTTGACCAGAGATTAAATTTTACACATCATGTTAATAATTTGCTTGTTCGTTGTGAAAAACCTTTAAATGTCCTTAAGTACCTATCAGGTACCACATGGGGAGCCGACAGGAAATCTTTATTAATGGTGTATAAGACCCTTATTCGTACAAAGCTAGACTATGGCTCACAGGTGTATGGATCGGCATCAGATACAACATTAGGAAGATTGGATGTGTACCAGAATAAATGTTTACGTGTGTGTTTGGGAGCTCTGAAGTGTACACGTGTAGCTAGGATGGAGGTGGAGGCGAACATACCTCCTCTCCGACTTCGACGGGATCAACTCGCACTCAACACCGCTATGGCAACGATCCGGAAGTCGGAGATCGGTAACGTGGCCAGTGCCTCCCTTCAACAACATCACTACCTTCACCACGGAAGACGGAGGCCACTGGCTGTGCCCCTCCACCAGCTAGAACAACAACTACAAATAGACCTCGGGGACTGCGACAAGTTCATCACCACCAAGATACCACCGTGGGAGACACCCAACTTCGGCGTCAACACATCGTGGTTACCATCATCAAAAGAAAAGGCGCCGGAGTTGGAGATACACCACCTGTTTGGTGGTATAGTCCTCAGTCACCTGGGGTCTCACCACGTGTACACTGACGGCTCCAAGTCGGATGAAAGTGTGGGTTCGAGTGTATGGTCGAGTGAATGTGAACTTAGGTACAGATTGCCGATACATACATCTGTGTTTACAGCAGAACTTTTTGCAATTGACAATGCACTAAATTCTCGTTATAATTCAATAGTCATTTTCTCAGACTCCAAGTCAGCCCTTCAGGCAATTAACTCATGTCAAACTATTTCTAATGAAATCCAGGGTCGCATCATTAATAAGTTGCACTTATGCAACAAGTCCTTCACTCTGATCTGGGTGCCCGGGCATTGTCGTATTTATGGCAATGAACGGGCAGACTTACTTGCAAAATCGGCTGTAGAGCTCGAGGTTACTTGGGACGTCCCTCGTGATTTACAGTCGTGTCTATCCCTCGGAAAGAAATCAATTAATCTTCTGTGGCAAGGTCAGTGGACCAGACTTAACATCAACACCATCAAGCCTCAACTGGGTAATTGGGCCACTGCCAACCGGCCCAACCGTTTAGAAGAACGAATCCTGGCAAGAATAAGAACAAACTGCACCAGAATAACTCATCTAGAACCATATATAGACAAACGTTTTCCACCGCATTGTAACACCTGCAATGCGGTGTTATCTATCAGTCATATCATCCTGCATTGTCGGCGATTTGTGGGGGAACGTGCTTCCCTCATAAGTTACTGCGATGCAGTAAAAGTCCCCTTCACACTCTCAGCTCTCTTAGGTGATGGGGATGGTGGTGTGACTGATAAATTGATGACTTTCTTGAGGGAGACCGAACTGATCAGAGTGATGTGACTTTTTATTTCTATTGTTACCATTTTTGTATGCCTATTTTTCAATTATGAATGTTATAAATTATGTGTTGTATATATTGTATATTATGATGTATAGTTAGGTTTAGCGATTGTCTAAAGTAGGTTTAGCGATTTGTCTGTCTAGGTTTAGCGATTGGCTGGAATAGGTATTAGTCTAGTTAGCTATTGGTTGAGCAGGTACATAGATTAGTTTATTAGCTAGGATGTTAAATTAAGGTATATTTTTATTTGTATAAAGTTACAAAACAAAACAACTAGTATATAAGTTTAATTTTAAGTTTGAATGTAATAATAATAATAATAATAATAATAATAATAATAATAATAATAATAATAAATGCATAAAATAATATGCAGAAAGTTAAAATTAAATTAATAATAAATAAATAAAATAAAAAAAAAAATAAATAAAAAAAAAAAATTAAAAGGCCTTAATGTCCAACACCAAGGTCGATAGGCCAGGGAAAAAAAAAAAAAAAAAAAAAAAAAAAAAAAAAACACGGAAGTCAGTTCCGCCTTCTCTCTCTCACAGGTAAGACCTATATTAACCAGTGCAAATTTCAAAAGTGATTTCCGCCTCAAAACTGAGAGATACTAATTGAGTTCCGCCTTCTCTCTCTCACAGAGTCACGTAAATACTCCTGAATTATTCAAGCGTGTAAACCTGGCTGTATTTTGAGTATTTTTCTTGTATTTGAATATTTGTTTAGTATTTTGTGATTTTGTATATTTCTTGTATTTGAATATTTGTTTAGTATTTTGTGATTTTGTATATTTTTGTGGATCTTGTGTAAATCTTGGTTTTTTGTATATATGTTAAACTTAACGTGGGAGGGAGGAAAGTAGAATTCTCGAGGTAACGTAAAGAGTAATAGGGGAGTCAATATTTTGTTCGGAATTATTGGTGTGAGAAGTAACCATACCTCTTGCCAATTATTGGTCGACAAGATATTGCTAACGGGTCAGTTGTGTATGAATCGAGAATCCTTCTTTTCTGGTCATTTCAATTTGGATTTAAAATAATGTGTCAGATCTCCTGAGTTAGACGTGTGGTGTTGATAAGACTCAAATAAATAAAAACTAGAGTAAAATTAAATCATCTAGCGGGTTTGTGTGGTTGCCTCAGGGATCAGGGGAACAGTGGAAACTTGGGGGAGCCTTACATTTTTGGTGGCAGCTGGTGGAATCTGGTGAGGTTAGGCAGAAGCCTAGACCACGAGTGGTCACTATGAAGGTAGCCCTGGTGGGGCATAGCCAGGTACCGAGAGAGTTGGAGATTGCCGACGCAGAGGTTAGAATTTTTCGTTCTTCCGGCGCAAAAGTAGAAACTTTTAATGAGAATTCAGTTTTGTCAGCAGTATATAGCTGGAAGCACGACATCACGCTTTTATGGACATAAAAGAGACTACTAGCCCAGCAGATCTGACTGAAAAAATTTTGAGCGTAGCCACCCAGATCAAAGAGCAGTGCGAATCCCACGTAATAGTGGTGGAGATCGAGCGCCGAAATGATTTAACTGATCGATTTGTAGGTAATAGGCAATATAGAGCTGTGAGTATTTCAGTAAACAAAAGATTGATGCGAAGCCGGCAGTTCCCCATGACTAATTACGGCGCAGTGGGGTTCGTACATGCACACGATGGTGTCCATTTTTCAAGGGGGGTCCAAAATTTCATTTGTAACCGAATACGAGACACCATTCTTTTGTGGAAGGGTAGGCTAGGACTATAAAATGTTGGGGGAGGAAAATTCGGATTTAGGGGAAGAAGGGGTCTTGACCGCAGGTCAACCACCCAGAGAAGTGGAGGAGGAGACAGGGGATCAACCTAATGAGGCTTGGATGCGCCTTCGGGACGAAAATCAGCGTAGCCTGGTAGATATGCTCACTGAATTAATTCAGGAGATAGGGGCAGTTAATAATAGGATGACTCGCATTGACAGGAGACAGGGAGTGGCGGACTCCGAACATTTACGTAGTCCCGAAGTCGATATTACCCCCAGTAGTAGAACCAAAACCCAATCCTCAGGATTATTAAAACCCCGAGATATCCCAACCCTCAGTTTAAAATCTTTACAAGGATTGGAGTCCCCAGCTAGACTCCAAATGTTTATAGAAGGGATTGAGAGATGTACGGAAGAGGAACTGGCTCGGATTGAGATTGCAAAAAGTAGGATGGACGATGAACTAGCATTATTCATCCATACCGCTCAGAAGTCAGGCAAGGTTGAAAACTGGAGAGATATGGTAGACTACCCACAGGTAGAATTTAAGGTGAACATCAGTTTTGATCAGGCTTGGCGAGTGCACGACGGTCAACATTATGATTGGAGGGAAAATCCTCACACTTTCATACAAGCATTTAAGTGTCAGTATGCGGTATTACAAAGCAGATTTATTGGAGAGAAACTTCCCTTCAGAGATTGAATAATAAAGAAAAAGCTCACACAGGGATTTCCACCCCACAGTAAGGACAAATTATAATTTTTTTTAGATGAGGAAATACCCTTGTCAGCATTCGTTGAAAGAGTAGAGCATAAGCGGTTAGTGCTAACCCACAAATATCAGTTGCCGCAAACAGACCCGTGGGAGAGAGTTCCACCCTCCTCGTCCCGAGTGCACAAGCTAGTCACCACACCTAACATACTACCCACCCCCCAGGAGCAAGTAACGGAGGGTATGGAAAACTTTAAAAGGTCCCTAGAGGAAATTACAAGGAAATTAGACGCGATAGAAGCCAAGGCGAGTGTAGCACAATACCGAAGTAGGCCAAAATATTGTACCTTTTGTAAAGATACAAGTCATGATTTGCGAGACTGTCGGAAACACCCACGTTTGGGGAAATGTTTTGATTGTGATCGTCAAAATTGTAGGCGGGGAAACCCGGATTGTCCAGGAAAGCGAGAGACTGAACGAATGAAAACCCGAACCACACAGAAAACTGGCCAAGGTGAATCCCAATGACACAGCATGAACAGTACCCCGATAGGCCCTCCGTCACCGGTAATAAATATCATTGCAGCAGGTCAAGTTTGTACCGCCATCCTAGATATGGGCAGTGTAGTATCATTGATTAGACGGAGAACAGTGCAGAGACTGCAAATACCTTTGCAAAAATTAAAACAAATGCCCAGTTTTAGTGGTATAACCGGGCAACGTTTAAGGATACTTGGGGTAGTGCGGATACCCATAAAGGTTGGGAAGCAAGGAGTTCATGAGCAACTAGTATCGGTGGTACCCGATTCCTTTATCAATAAGGATCTTCTCCTTGGAACGGATGTGCTAAGTAAGAGTAAACTAGTATGGAGTGGTGAAACGGGTATAGTTATTTGGGGAGGAGCACCCTACCATGTGCATCGAGTTAAGTTGGCACGGAAGGAGGTCCAACACATTAAAATAGAGGGAAAGATGAGCGAATCGCCAGTACAGAGAACGGGGAATATTAATGCTAGAGTTTCAGTGCATCTACAGCCATACCAGACGAAAATTGTTCACATAGCCGTTAGCGAGCCAGTGGGTTCGATGCTCTTGGTAACTCCGCGACACACGGTGTCTAGACAGGTACACCCAGTATTAGTTCAAGTGAATGAGCAGCGACTCATTCCAAGTATGATCTATAATCCGGCAAAGGTGGATAAGAAACTAGAGAAGGGTACTCTGTTGGGTACGTACGAATTAGTAGAGAACAGTGACTGCGTGGAGATTGTATCGCCAAAGGTAAGGAAAACGGATATTGTAAATGATATGCTACCAGATTTTGATACTGTAGAAGGGGCCGGAACTAGACGTGAGAAATTGGAAAGGCTAATTCAGGAACAAGATTGGGATCCCTTGTCAGACGAACAGAGACAAGCTCTGAGTAGCCTAGTTTTAGAAAACGAGGCTTTGTTTATCGTGAATCAACAAGAATTAGGTACCCTCCAAGGAAGGCCCGTGAATATCAAGGTGGCAGATCCACAACCGTGTAGAACCTCTCTGTATCGGTATCCGGAGAAAGCTAAGCAGATTATTAGCCAAATGTTAGATGAAATGGAGGAAAGAGGTGTAATTGAACCTTCCAGTGTGGCGTGGCTCTCACCCATAGTGCTGGTAAACAAACCAAACGGGTCTAAGCGGTTATGTCTTGATTTCCGGCGTGGAAATGAACATCTCTCGGAAGATATTTACCCTTTGCCTCGACTAGATGATCTAGTTAACACGGCGGCAGGACACCAGTTTTATGCTACCCTCGACCTGAAAGATGCTTATTATCAAATTGTATTAGATCAGGAAAGTAGAGATTTGACTATATTCAGTGATGGAACAACTTTGTATAGATTTAAGCGGTTACCATTTGGGTTAAGTTGTGCCCCAGCTATATTTTCCAGACGAATGGTGGAAGTGTTAAGTCCCCTTTTGAAGGAAGGTTGGGTGAAGAACTATCTGGATGATGTAATAGTGTGGGCCGATGATTTTGAACAGCTGTTGGTTCGAATGAGACGCCTGTTTGTGCTATTACAACAAAAGGGAGTGAAGTTGAACCTGTCTAAATGTGATCTAGCTCGGTCTGAAGTTAAATTTTTGGGACATAAGGTATCCGGGGACGGAAGTAAACCAGATCCTAAAAATTTAGAAGCCATAAGGTCGCAAAAGCCTCCCAAAAATTTGAAAGAAGTCCGAAGGTTCTTAGGAATGGACGGATTCTACCGCCAATTTGTACCAGGGTTTGCTCGAATCGCTTCCCCACTAACCAACTTGTTAAAAGCAAATGTTATTTTGAACTGGGATGATAAATGTCAAGTAGCTTTTAAGCAATTAAAAAATATTTTAACATCTTCACCTGTTCTGGCAAAGTATCAACCGGAACAGCCATTAATTGTAATAACAGATGCGAGCGAAGATTGCGTGGGTGCAGTCCTTCATCAACTGCAAGGAGACAAGACCGCATGTCCCTTGGGATATTATTCAAAAAAAATAAACAGGACTGAACAAAGATATTCGGTCACAGACAAAGAAGCCCTTGGAGTAGTACTAGCCTGTCGGCATTTTCACCATTATTTATGGGGAACGCACTTCACAATTCAAACAGATCATCAACCATTACAGACTATCTTTAAGAGAAAAACTAAATCACCCAGGGTAACACGTTGGTTACTGGAGATGCGAGAATATAATTATAACATCAAATATGTGAAGGGAAAGGATAATGTAGTCGCAGATCAGTTGTCCCGCCCCGTTAGGGTATTGATCCGAGATCCTGATGTTAACTGGTTAGGCTTGAACAAACCAGAATTTTGTCAAGCACAGAGGGATGAACCTCGGTGGCAAGAGGTCATAGATTATTTAGATGGAGGACCCGTGCCAGGAAGAAGACTTCCTCGAGGAGTCTTGGAGCAGTTTGAGATAATGGAAGGGGTTCTGTATTTTGTAAGATCACAACGTGATGGTAGTTTATGTTACACCCTAGTCATACCTCGGACATTAGAACGTGCTGCATTACAACTAGCACATGATAGTATAGGACACATGGGTCAGTTTAAGACCCTAAAGAAGGCAGAAGAAATGTTCTACTGGCCAGGTATGAGAAGGGATGTACAAGGGTATCTCAAGGAATGTGTAAATTGTCAAAGAACAAAATACAGCCAAGGTTTGAGTAAAAGATATGTGGAATTTCCACCAGTCAATGGTCCATTAGACCGAATAGCTATAGACATATCAGATCTTACGGCAGGACAAGGTGGATTCAGATACATCTTATCGATAACAGACCACCACAGCCGTTTCGTTAAATTATATCCATTAAAATCTAGAATCGCTTCAGGAGTAATTACAAAGTTGACTCAGTTATCCTCAGATTTTGGAGTTCCCCGAACGCTGATGTGTGACAATGCAGCAGAGTTTACGGGACAGGAGCTGAGGGCGTGGGCAGATCAGCAAGGGGTGCAGTTGGCCTACATCACGCCATATCACCCCCAAGCGAATGGTCTTATCGAGAGAATGCATCGAACCATGAAGGGGGTGCTACGCCAGTTGGTGGAAGGATGTCCGATGAGGTGGCCGCTGTTTGTGGACGAGTGCCAGAAGGTGCTCAATAATGTCGTCCATGTGAGCACCGGAATGACGCCATTCTTCGGGCGACATCCACCCAGGAGGGTGACGGCGCCTCTTCCTACAGTGTTGGCAGCAAAGGAAGCTGTAAACATAGCGGACCTGGTAAGAGAAGCGAGTCGGCTGTCCACCCAAAGGTACCAGGAAGTGGTCAAGACTACTAAAGACTCCGTTATGTTCCCCAATCTCCATGAGGATATCTTTAAGTACAGGTAATGGGTACCTATCCTTGACAGTTTTCTCATTTATCTTCCTAAAATCAATAACAGGGCGGAAATCACCTGTTTTCTTAGTAACTAAGAATAATGGGCTGTTATAAAGACTGTTTGAAGGCTCATTGATTCCTTCTGTAGACAAGTCATCCACCATTTTATCCATTACCTGTCTTGACTATGAGGTAATCTGTAAGCTTTTACATATCCTGGATCTGTGTCTGTTAATGATATGTGATGTTTAACTACTGATATTTTCCCCAACCGCTCACCAGGTAAAGCAATAGCCGACCTGTGATTCGCTAATATGTGTAAAAGCTGTGTGCGATGTGAAGGAAAATCATTTACTTGTACAGTCGCGAGCTGATGGGATGGATACACGAGCACACTCATCATGGGGTAGCTTCTACCTGACGAGTTATGGGGGAGTTTGAGAGGAAGAAGGGAGGGTATGGAGAGGCTGGTGGAAGGAGAAAGAGCAAGAGAGGCGCCAATAACCGTGTCTTTAGGTCTTTCTTTATCTTTATGATTTATGGTTGACTTTGGGCGAAGGGACTATTGGAGACTGTGTTCACATTGACAAACTTATGTATGGAATTATAGCATGGTCATCATACTTTTAAGAGTACTCTCATATATAAGTATTGTTCGATATCAGAACTGTAATGACATCAGATGGGATGGTTGTCTATAAAACTTGACAAATTTAATGAAATTGCTATACTCAATGATAAATGTGCTTCAACAATAATTAATATTACACAAAGTTATGAGAACCACAAGTAGCCTATCCATATATTTTATTTGAAAACAATATTCTGTGGAACGGAATGAGACAGAATCTCTTCTGCAGAATATAGACATATTTCTGGTGAAGTGAGGGTTCGAGTCATGTGATCCACATTTCCCTTTACACACACACACACACACACACCAAATTCGCTTGATCCCACACCTTTTAGCTTTCACAGGCTTACCAACTTAACACACGCGAAAAAAAAAAATAGCAAGTTCTACGTTACATATAGTGTATTATTGGATTACAAATAAATTTCTGCCCATAACAAGGACATCATTAACACGTAGGCATAGTAGAATAAAGCTAGTTACTATTTGTGAAGCATATGATGATCAGTGGTGACAACCTTTGAGGTGTCAGCCTTCATGGCAAAGTCAGTGAGACTCAAAAAATAAAATAAAATGTTCTAGATACTGTGTGTATTTATCCTTGAAAATAATGGCTACTGTCAAGTAACTACAGTGATAACATGAAATTATTATATTGTTGTTGATTGCAGAGTGTTACTCACTGCTTTTTTTTTTTTTTTTTTTTTTTTTTTTTTCTGTTGAAGTGTTGAAGTGAGACCTACGATTTTATAATGAGTATTTAAGTGGACACACTAATACAAAAGATTAATTTAATAGAAGACTACCATCAGCATCTTGCTATTACTTTTAATACTTACATTATAATAATATTACTGCACCTTCTATGCCACAATATTTATATTATAAAACTCGTAATAATGACAACATTAAAGTAAAAGACAATATACAGAAATACAAATTTCAGTTTTATTTCTATAAAACATTACATATTTGTCTTCCATTATTCTTAGTGTTTATAATGATGAATTTAGATACATCCTATATATATGTCTAGTTTTCACCCACAAGACTTAATTATTAATGTTGGCAATCTAGCAAACCAATGCATGTTGAAGGCCAGAACTATAACATATTATTCTCCCGACAAAGATAATATATGTTTGTCACCATTGATTTGTCCAGGTTTAATAGAAACAGTGGATTTGTGGTAAACTTTAATTTAATCATTTGGTTATGCAATTATTGATGAATGTTTTGTTGCGATGGATAACAATGTTTTTATTACTTGAAACTTTTAAGCTATCACACAGTTCTCAATGGTGAGCTTAGTGTGGCGAAATAATATCAGTTATGTATCCAACTCAAAAACATTCATCAGTTATTACATATCCCTATGTCCGTCTAACTCGTATACACAACTAATTCAATTCATCCTGCCATACCTTCACTCACGTCGCCCATACAGTCATTCCCAACCACTTTCATTCCTCCTTCCTGTCTCTCCCGACTCCAATCGCACACACACACACAAACACACACACACACACCTATCTGTACAATTCTCCACATACACTTTTTAATTTTTGTTTTTATGTCTCCTTAATGACCACATAGAAGTCGATAGACGTAAAACCTAAATACACACACACTCCCGTCTCTCCCTCTCATCAGTGAAATGTGAATGCTTCGAATCAAACTTTCAGAAGTGGCAACACTCCACCAGCCCCTACAAAACCTTCCCCCATCTGTTCCTCTCTTTCTCTCTCACTTCTCCCCTCCATAACTCGTCAGGTAGAAACGACCCCATGATGAGTGAGCTCGTGTCTCCATCCCATCAGCTCGCGACTGTACATGGTCATGTAATTCATTAATGATTTGCCTGAGTTGCAATTCATCAACAGTATGAATGTTGGCTAAGGGAGGAGATTCTGTTTCCATCTGTATTGGTTTAAGAAACACAAGAAAGTCACCTACGTATGTACCTGATTTTAATTTCACTGCCTGTTCAACCTTGTTAAAAATTAGAGCTTCAATGAAGTTGTCTTCTTGTACCAGAGAAAATATGGATTCCATACCGACATTATTTATTTTACAAGTTTCACTTAAGGATATGGTCTGATTTCCTACATAATTGTCACCTTTCACTTTCACCTTAATTAATGATAGCAAACCCTTTACTTGGTAAGTTGACTGTATTTTTGACAATGCCTGCCAGTCGAGTCTGTGACTCACTGCCTGCTCTTGCTCCTGAGCCCGCAGCTGTGCACTGCTGACTCAGCGGATGGCAAGGGTACAAGCGACTTTGAAATACTACTGACTGGAGAGATATTGCAATGTCATCTCTTTTAACCCTAGTAAACCCTCAGTTGGTAAACTGAAATTTTCACAAATATAGAAGGTGCATTTTAGTCTCTGACCATTCGGTGAAAGTGTAATAGGAAATTTGACCATTCCTTTAATGATTAATTTACTACCAGTTAAATATAAGTCTAATTTAAGGCCCGTCCACACGGTCGAGCACTGGCCACCGGGCACGAGGGCTTTGCTCGTCAACGGTCAATTTCAGCGGGCAAACCATCAAACTACCGTTCTCGGCGCCATCTGCGGGCAGTGGATGGAAGTCTGACATTTATGCCAAACGTACGAGGTAAGGTGCGAGCAGACCCACTCACTGCACTCAGTATTGGCCGAAGTTCACACCATGTCCACACCTATTGCTAGTGTATACTGGTCTCGACAAGACACAGTAACATTAGTTGACTTATATAGAGCACAGCAGTGTTTATGGAATGTGAGGTGTTTTGATTATAAAAATAGAGACAAACGTGCTGCAGCATTGAAACACATAGCACAGACAACAGGCAGGAGTGAGAGTGACGTGAAAAAAAAAATAGATTCCCTCCGAAATCAACATCGGCGGGAAATGAGATTAATGGCCACATCCCAGAAGTCAGGAGCTGGGACGGACGAAATCTACACACCTAAGTTGTGGTGTTTTGACATACTGTCATTCCTCAATGATGGTGACTGTGTGCGGTCATCGGTGTCAAATATGAAGAACACTACCAGCAATCAGCAGGCTACAGCATCGGTATCCGATGATGTTTCTGATTCTGAGGTACGTATACACACTGTACACACACTGTACACACACTCAACTCCTGTGCGAAAACCGTTGTTATTTCCATAATTAGTATTGTCCAATTAACAGTTGTGTGTATTTTGTAATATTCAGGAAACCAGTTAATTGAGATTAGATAGATAACGTTTTTTCACATTCATTTTATTGTCTTCATTGTCTGAAATACATGTATTCAGAGGGTATAGTACAGTCGCGAACCAAAGTTTCGCACCCCCCTTGGCTGATAGGAAGGCGAAAACAGTGATAAAGATATGCTGAACGATAGGACAAACTGGTGTTTCGCGTTGGTAAAGAAAGTTAAGAAACAGTGTAAGGTTCATTTTCACAAACAACAAACTGCAAGTAATCGAAAATGAAGCTCACACTGTCTCGTTGCCAACTCGATACACCAGTTTGTCCGATCGTTCAGCATATCTTTAATACTGTCTTCGTCTTCCTATCAGCAAAAGGGGGTGCGAAACTTTGGTTCGCGACTGTACATGATCATATATGCACAATACTTCTATCACCAATTTATACATAATTCTTATGTAAATGTGGAAATGGGAGGTTTAACACAATTTTAGAGGAATGGTAGACAGGGCGGGGAGGAAGGAAAAGTTTGACAGGGTAGAGAGTCTGAGGTGGGGATGGTGGGGAAGGAGGGTTAAACTTGGAGGAGGAGTGGGGGCAGCTACGTAACTACATTTGCCATTCTGCATTGCCATGACACAGCGCCCTCGGCATTAAAGTAGTTCATGTACTGGATACGGATTCTGTTGCCAACAGTGGTGGCGCCAGAACCCAATCGTTGCAGTTCAGTCAACTGCGATGCTTCGCGCCAGTTACCCGCAGTTACTGTACCCCCAACAAAATCCTCTGTATCCACAGATCCCTCAGGCGTGTAGTGGCTAGTAAAATCACGTCTGAGATAGTTATGCAGAGCCGTGCATGCAAGGACTACTTTCTCAATTTTAACAGGGGGCAGACTAATCGGCGCCATAAAAACTCTAAACCTATTAGCAAGAATGCCAAATGCATTTTCAATAGTGCGTCTAGCTCTAGAAAGTCTATATGAAAATATTTTTTCCTTTCGTGTTTGGTTATGATGTGGAAATGGTTTCATCATATATCTCTGCAGTTGGAAAGCATCGTCTGCCACAAATACATAAGGCAATATTCTGTCACTCCCCTGAACAACTCTGTCTGTTGGTAATCCTGCAGTGTTGTTTGCAATATGATGGTAGAGATCACTGTTGCTCCACACTCCACCATCTGAAACTCTTCCATTAGCACCAACGTCTACATAGATGAATTCCAGATTAGCATCACAAACTGCAAGTAGGACAATACTGTGGCTACCCTTATAATTGAAAAAATATGACCCGCTGTCTTGTGGAGGCCTTATTAATATATGTTTCCCGTCTATGGCTCCCAGGCAATTGGGGAAGTTGCATCTTGTAAAAAAACCTTGTGCCACACGCATCCATTCCTCCGGTGTTGTGGGTACCTGTAAATAGGAAAATTCAAATTACACTTAATTTGAGTGACAGACGTGTTCTTATCTACCCTCTCTCTCTCTCTCTCTCTCTCTCTCTCTCTCTCTCTCTCTCTCTCTCTCTCTCTCTCTCTCTCTCTCTCTCTCTCTCTCTCCTGAATTACGCAACACACGCATTGGCAACCTAGTAAAAGCAGTTTATTACGCTAACCATCGAATCATTTAATTATCCTACATTATATTATATTATCCTACATGTATTCATAAACTATTCATCACAATTACCAAAGAATAATTGTCTAACATTATATATCTTAACTATGTGCAATTTTGATAGAGAGAGAGGGGGGGTGAGAGGTGATGGAAGGATAGGTGTGCGAGGGGGATGGGAGAAGCATGTTTGGCAAGGGAAGGAGGGAACTGATGTAGGGTAGGAGGATAATTAAATAGACTTATCCGAACCTTTGAACAGGTGTTTAGGTTCTCATTGACTACCCTAAAGTATATAAGAGGTAAAGATATATGTGGCACACATTCATACTTCCCTTTTTTAACAGATTTTTACCGATCCCCTTCTGAGCTAGCAAGAGGACTCCCACAGAGCTTCTTCAACAGCAACCACATCTGGCTGTCATATGGACTATACGCGTATACGCGAACAAACTCCTGTACCATCCACTTCTGGCTGTCGTATGGACAATACCCGTTTACGTGAACACTCTCCTGTGCCATCCACTATCCAAAGACCCACGAAAAGGGCTCGGGTACCGGACGACACAGATAAAGTTATTGAACAATCTTTAGGACAGCTGAATGCATTGTCATCTACACATGACAGTGACGATGATTTTGGTACTGTAGTAGCACACGGTCTACGACATATGCATGGAGACACTAAAATATATGCAGAAAAACTCATCAACGATGTATTATTTATGGGTAAACTCGGTAAAATAACAGCGTCGACAAAGCTGACCGAATAATAATAAAGGGGAACAGATTAGGGGTGAAGCACGGAAGAGACGACTGTATTACAATGTGTATCGATATATGAATAAAATTGGAGTAGAGAAATGCTATATGCATGTAGGATTTACGAATGTGTGATAATTTGCTAAAGGTGCAATATGTACTTGAGATTTAGTTGTTGCTCGTATCACTCATTTAAAATGATGCAGGTATCTAGCTATACTATGTAAGTTACATAATGGAATCATTAACATTATACAATATTACATAGGATATGTATTACATTTTCAGGGAAGCATGTTGAGTTCTATTTTTCATAAACAAAAATATAGGGTATTTACCATATAACTGTATAATGTCCTTGTTTGATGGCCGTGCCTTCTCCCTCAGGTACAGCCATGGCTGATAGTGCTTGACCAGGGTCCAAGGAGTGTTGGAGAGCAACTGAACAGAGTTCGAAAACGTGAGTCTTCTAAACCTCTCTCAACGTTGAGAATGGCTTGGAAAATTCACTTGTTCGAACTCTGTTCACTTGCTCTCCAACACTCCTTGAGTCCTTGTGGTCAAGCACTATCAGCCATGGCTGTACGCATCCGAGTATAATTTAGCCCCATTAAAGTGATTCTTTCTGAACTAGGTAGTTATTAATAGCTTGGTTATATTCAATAAAACGTGGCCGTTTGATGTCTTTTAATGAGAGAGAGAGAGAGAGAGAGAGAGAGAGAGAGAGAGAGAGAGAGAGAGAGAGAGATACAATAGTAATATATTGGCTTCATAATCTCTCTTTTAAAGTCTCAACATATAGCTTCATAATTGTGCAAACCAACATCACGTTTTCTACATAGCTTACCTTCATGTAATCATCCTTCAGAACTTCATAAATAGCATCACAGGTTTCTGGAATGATGATTGACAAACTCTGCTTGGAGATCCTCGTACTGTATTGCAGTGACGTGTAGGAACAACCAGTAGCCAGGTATCGGAGAGTTACCTCTAGACGTGCGATCGGTGCAATACTTTTCCTCATATTTGTCTCTTGCCTTTGTATGTGCGATTCCACTTTCGACAAGAGAACATAAAAACTGTTTATATTCATCCTCATGTAATTACAAAACAGATGTTCATTTTCATCCTGCAGTTCACGTAGGATTGTCACTGAACTACCCATTGCCTCACGTCTTTGCAACCACTCCCGGCACCAGATATGTCTCCTTGATCTCTTGTTTTTCTTTTTAATGCAGGCAGCAATTATAATACTATAAAGTGCTATCTTCTTTCGAAATATGGCGGGCACCATGGTTATCGTACTGCACAAATCTACCCTCTCACAACCTCTGCTTTCGGCCGACTGAGCTCCAACCACCATCGACAGCCGTGTGGACACCATCGCGGGCAGAGTCTGCAGACTTTGCCCGGTAAGGGAACAGCCTGCCAGGCACAGCTCGACCGTGTGGACGCGGCTTAATGGTTGAATAGACCATCGTTCCTGTGGGTTTTCCTTTCACAGATGTTTAAGTGTTACTTCAGATATTAATGATACACAAGCTCCTGTATCAAAAGCTAATGAGACATTTGTATTGCCAATGTTACAAAGAAGTGATAGTACATCAACTTTACCCAAGGCAGCAACAAGTATATTTATTTGTTTAGGCGTGATTAAATTGGCGATTTTTTTTTTTTTTTTTTTTTTTTTTTTTAAATCGTCACCTGTATTTGCACGTCTATTATTTATTTGGTCTCTTTCATTTAAGGTTACTCTACATTCATCTGTGTTATGTGTCACACTATTATGAATAATGCAATACTTGTTACTGGGCTTGTTGTCACATTCACTTGCCACTTTACTGTTATCCTTACTTTTGGCATTGGAGCGATTATTATCTGGGCTGTGTACATATTTTCTGCAGATTTTACAATAAGGTTTCTTCTTCTTTGTGCTCTGAGTTGTGAAGTTTGCAGTGTTTTGTGTCTGTGAAGTGCTCTGGTGAGTGTCTGTGTCAGTGATAATGGCTACAGGTAGGGCTCTAGGTACATTACCTTGTGCGTTCAACCACTCTGACCGTTTTAAGAGTTGTTTAGCATCTCTAATGGTCGAACCTACTAACGCTAGAGTCGTACTCGAAGTAGCTGTTCCACAATTACTCACTGCCAAACTGCCCCCCACCGAAAACATCTTTGAGATCTTCACTAATCTGTTTAAAGTTATTCGAATTATCTGGATCAGTAAAAACAATTGCAGTCATTAATGTACTAGCATTGGATTCTGGTTTAATATGTTCACATACGAACGTTATTTAGTCTTTGTCATCTGCAATCACTGCAGGAAGCATACTATCTTCACAAACCCTTAGAAAAGTATGAATATTGTAATTAACATCTTCCCCAGTGAATTCCTTCACTGTATGTGCTTGGGGAAGAACATTAATAGTACTAGTAGCAGAAGTGTTAGTTGCCATTGTGTGTGATGCGGTGATAGTATTTAAAGCCGTAGAGTAAGTACGTCTTGACCTAAGTGAAATGTTAGAGAGAAAAGAAGTAAACAAGTCAGTTAATGATGTAGATTTAGTAAGAGGAGGAGTATTAGATGCCACTCTACCGTCTGTTATGTCTAAATCCAGTGCAAGAATATTTTTACTCAATTGAAAACTTACACTTTCTATTGTATTTACACTTAAATTAGTGATTTCCGTTGAATCAACTAAGCTTTCACTACTTTCAAATATTGCTAAACTATGTTTAAGTTTGCGTAGCGAATCCAGTGCTTTACCGTATTTTCTCTCATCCATTACCTGTCACTCTGCTTAAAGATTCACAAAGAACATTAATTCTGCTATATATACGTGAAGACATACACATATTAGTGGTCTAAATGATGAATACATAGAAGTTTTAATGAGGAGATATTGGTAATACGTTTATATATTTATCCTAGTGCAGTGGTTCCCAATATTTTTAGCAGGTGACTGCAATCATGCTCCTCCAGCCATAACCGCGACCCCACTGGTTTTATGCAGTGTATATAACTAAATAAAGAATATAATGTATGTGTTGCATGTTACTATATTACTGACTGTAGGCTGTAAAAGCAAAGAACAAGTATAATTTTCTTGTAAGAGGTGCTGTAAGGCTGAAAAAAAAAGAGACAACATGAACATGATTAAATTGAATTCACTTTAATATGAACATTTACATCAGAAAAATTTGTGTTACATTCCACAAAGTGGCAAAGGCAAACTAAAGATAAAACTGTTTCTTATCAACTGATAACTGATTTTAACGGGATCCTTGGGACTGGAATTTACTGGTAAGTTTGTCCATTCGTGGCTCAATCATAGAAAGTGCTATTCTTAAATCATGTTCAGGCTGCAACCGATTTCTGCTTTTTGTTTTGATGGTAGCTAGGGATGCAAACCCTGATTCACACAAATAGGTTGTAGAGAACGGCAACAACACTTTCTCAGCCTCTCTTCCAAGGACTGGCTTCTCCTTCACAGCAGTCCAGAACATGCCTAGTGATTGTTGCTGAAAGTTGAAGTGGAGAGTTTCATCATGTTGCACCTCGATGAGCTCCTCTTGCAGTTTTTGAATGGAAGATTTTGATGTTGTGAGACTTGTAAGTGCTTGCTGACCCCAGAAAAACTGCTTGGTGACTCCATTGGGGGTCGCGACCCCAGGGTTGGGAAAGGGGGTCCTAGCGTGATGGTGTTAGCATATATGTATTTGTAAATACATACCTAAGCTACTGACCATGGATAGTTGGATAGGCATTGATAATTAGTTGGATAGTATTCCAGTAGTCTTGTGACGTCGTACCAATTACCAAGCCAACATCCTTCCTTGGATGTTAGCACTATATCAACTGAAGAATGTTGATTGAAGCACTGTAGCTGCACTGTAGTGATGATATTTGAGCTGCTAGTAGTCGTCCAGTCTCTCACTATGTAGGTGGAAGTTGAAGTATCCACATCACTATGCTGGAGTGAAAGTATAGTGCTAGTAGTATAGTAGTGTGGTAGTACTAGTAGTCGTGATGTTGAGAATGGGTGGTAGGGATGATGCAATATGTGTGGAGCGCAGGAGGACGTAGTAGGGCCAGGCGCTAGTGGTTGGCTCTCGTGGTTCCTCCTTCTCACTGCTTCTATCGCTCTTCCTTCACTTCACTTCACTTCTCCTGTCTTTTCTTTCTACTCTTGTGTCTTTTCTTAGTTATCACTTGCTATAATATTGTTCGTATCTCACCGCTGCCACCAATAAGTGCTAGTAAGAGCAGATTCACTTACACACGAGTGTTGGCAACTGAGATGAAGTTGTTGGCTGTGGTTGGCTGTTGTCTCTTCGGAGTGGTTTTTATAATAGATTATGTTGTGTGGAGAGTTAGCAAGCACTTGTTTTCAGGTTAACAAGATTTTATTGATAACCGAAGTAGTATTACAGGTTCACAAGAGTGTTAGTTAGACTTTAGAGCTAACTTTAAGAAAGAGAGATAACTGAGAGATAGACCTGTTGGGCTAGGTATCTCAGGGCAGACTGCCCTGTTCAAGGCACATTAAGTTATCTCTCCTGACCCTCGTAACTGTGTGACGTCATAATTGCTGACCTAAGCATTGAGTCCCATGCCAGAGCTATCCTGTATTAGACCCGTTTATGCCTCAGTCAGCTAGTTTGAAAGCATCATGTGAGGGTACATGCTGCATGAGTCACTACCTATGTAAGTATTATTAATAGAGTATATATATATAATATAACCGGCACATGTTGGTGTGTGTGCATGTGTGATAGTGTCTTCTCCTCCACTGCGTGTTGTAGGTCGGCTGGAAGGAGATTCGTTGTATAGATGACATGACGAGTGGACGATTAGACGGTGTTGTTCTGCTCGTCCACACCTCCTGAACCTGGAAGACGTCGGGGTCCCAGTAGTGCGAGATGTACTGGGAGAAGAGGTCAAGGCGAGGAGTGGCAGTCATCCACCACTCTACGCTGACAGTAGGTGGTGGTGGTGGTGTTGGTGGACTGTCTATCCTTCTCCTCCTGTTCCTCTTCCCCGCCATCTGCCATCCCCCTTCATCCTCCAGGTCCATGTTGTCGCTTGTGGAGTCATCTTTGGTGGTGGTGGAGGTGGAGTGGGCACTGGTGTCTGTGTCCTCCTCCGTCTCTGGGTCTTTTGGGGGATGGTCAGGTGGTGGTGGTGATGGCGGTGGTGATGCCTTCCCATCATCTAAGATATCTACCTGCTGCTGCCGTCGCTGGGATGGTTGGGCGTCAGCCGTCCTCCTTCCACGGATATAGAGTGAGCCGAGGACCTTACCACCATCAAGCCTGGCTACGTTAGTAGCCTCCACGCCCTTCCTTCCTTCCTCCACAGTGAAGGACACCTCCTCTCCATCCCTCAGTGATGGTGGTGAGGTGGTGGCAGCAGAGAGAAGGATGCCCTTCCTGTGGACGAAGTAGTCATGGTTGTCTGTCGTCTGGAAACCATACCCCTTAAGAAAGTTAAACCACTTCACCATGCCAGCGAGACAAATGGCAGAGGTAGTGGTGTTGGTAAGAAGAGGTGTTCACTAGGCCATGGTTGGTGAGTGACTCCTCGCTTTTCTTGCTTTCGATCCTAATTAGATCTTACTGCAATATGTAAGATAATGTTTTTATTAGAGAAAAGCCCAGATATTATAAACCTCGCATACATGGCGTGTCATACTGTGCAGCGTTACCAGATTTCCACCTAATAGAGGCTATCTTTGACACTCCGCAAATATATTCGACAGGCTGTACTCTCGGATATCATAGTCTCTAACTCAGCTGAGTCGCAGCCCGAGATCTGAATCAGGCGGTTTGGGGACGACAGCCCACCCAAACCATCACAAGGATACACACAGTTATCTCGAACCAATGGAGGTTTTAGGTGGGCTGTCGTCCAGAAACTCGGCAGGGCTAGAGACTATGTTATCAGAGTATACGTGTACCTTGATACCTACAACACAAGGTAAAATATCGACGAATAATGTTGGAACGCAATAATAATTAGTAATATTCACTAATAAATTCATACTACTCTGGCAGGAAGATTTGATTTCTCGTGGCAACGTTACCACCGAAAATGGTTGTTTAGTTGACAAGACATGTCCCGTCACTTGTTTACAATACAATTATTGAGTGTAATGTCTTTATGAATATTATCTTTTAAACGCTAAAGGACCGTATTATCAAGGACTTGAAAACTAGAAATTATTTAATTAATGTTCTTTATTTTGGAGACAATGGATGGTTGTGGTAGATGATTGAGGTGAGGTGTGTGGCGCCAACAGACTGAGAGTAGGCTATCACCTCTATGTTACCAACCTCATCATTTGGCCTCAATGACTGACAGCGGTCATGATCACTGATTCAGTTTTTCCAACACCACTTACAAGACTACAGTAGTCTAGGTGGTGTTGGCCATTCACCGTCTAGCATCACTGCCAACCATTAAGGTAAATAAATAGTTACCTGACTGGTTTCGTTGTCAATTGTGTACTGTAGTATAAAACATATGTAGTAATTCTGTACAACACTATAACATAATTATATGATATCAAAATTACTTACCCAGGTTATTATTAATAAATATTATAACGCTGTATGTAATGCAAAATTCTAAAAATATTATGCATAAAATTCTTATCGATCTACTTATCTATGTACACTCTCCCAAAAAAGTATCGGCATTAAAACGAATGAACGAAAACGACAATAAACGTAGCATTATTGTACATTGCTTTGAAACCTTATAGATAGTGGTATTCCTGCCGATCAGTTGCCAATTATGCATATTCGTATTGCTTCATGAGTCAGAAAAACTATATTGGAAGCAAATCGATAAATATTCTCATTTCTTCACCTATGGTTGTTGTGCGGTCCCAGGACTCGGACGTGTCCTCCCCGAGCTCCGTCTTCCTCCTCATCTATCCTTTCCTTTCTTTTTTAATTAACGAATCCTTCATATCATCACATTTCACCAAGATAAGTATCGAGATTGTTTGTTCTGGCTGTCATTTCACGTCATCTTTTTCTTCTTTTTATTACCGTTTTTAGTGTCTTTTAAATTTACCTAGACCCTCCCTCAATATAACACCGTCCCCCACCCCTCAATTTTCACTATTTTTAATTATACAGTTTTTTTTTTTTTTTTAGTGTATTTTATCATCTTTTTAACATTTATATATCCTTTTTAGTTAAATCCATAGGTTTTATTATCAATTCTCTTTTTTTTATATAACTGACCCCTGACATAAGTTAGGGGTTTGTTTACGTTTTATTCCTTCCTGCAGCCGTGCAGACTGTCTCGGTACAGGGGTAAGTCTGTATTGTATATTTATATTAGCGCTTCATAAACATATACAGACACACCCCACACAAAACAACATACACATGTACACTAACAATATTTTGCACATATTGTTCACTAGTTTTAATACTCTACAACACTGACAATAAAAACACTGGCTGCACACACACCAACACACCAGACTCACTAACACCAGACATCTACACCCACACCTCCATATACACACACCTGTTTGGGAACCTGGGCACCCCTAGGGGCCCTCAAAGGTTAAAGGTGGCTTGCCTCGGCAATCTCCGGGGTGCCCTGTTGCTCCTTATGTTGTGTGGTGACACAGGGGCTATGATCAACCCTGGCCCCCGCGCCCCAAAGTACCCCTGTCAATTGTGCCGACGGGCGGTGAAATGGGGCCAGCGGGCCATCCAGTGCGATCGCTGCTGTGCGGTTTCCCAGCATGCAGGCTGGTATCATGTCAGCTGTGTTGGGGGCTTCACGGCGGCGTTCGACGGATTGGAGGGTCGGAGCCTTTCGTGGATCTGCTGGGACTGTGGTGCGCCCAATTTTACCTCCTCCCTTTTTCACTCCCCAATACACTACACAAATAGATTCAGTGTATTAGACACCACCACTTCATCTTCACCACCACCCACAATTCACAACACACCTTCACCATTAGATAGGATCACCCGACGTTTAGATAGACGCAACAGAGACAATTCCTCCCCTACACAAAACCGACAGCGAGACATGACTTCCCTTAACTCCGCATCATCCACTCCTCCACTCCCAAACCATTCTACACCCAACCAGACTCTCCATAGTACATGTTCATTCTCCATAACACCAATCACCATCCCCAATAGATCATCCATCCTCACACCTCATTCTACCACCAACACCACACTCGACTCTATCACCCATAAAAAACTGTCTTCCCTCCGTACCCTAGTCATCAACTTCCGTAGCATCATAAACAAAAGAGCCGCCTTTCACCAAACCCTCCAGACCTATGACCCCGACATTATTATAGGGACAGAGACCTGGCTCACACCTGACATCCAGGACAGTGAAATCTTCCCGACGGACAGTCCCTATAATATGACCCTACACAGGAAGGACAGAATAGACGATAAACATGGTGGAGTCCTAATTGCGACAAAGCCAGGACTAGTTGCGACCCCAGCCACCGAACTGAACGCGGACTCTGAAATTATATGGACTAAAATACAGATACAGGGCTGCAGGACACTCATTATAGGATCATTTTATCGTCCCCCAAATTCAAACTTAGAATACCTGCAGACCCTTGACGATTGTTTATCTAAAATTGACCCCTCCAAAAATATATGGTTGGCTGGTGACTTTAACCTTCCCGACATAAACTGGACAGCACAGGCGACACTGGACAATCCCACCCATGAAGGCGACTTACTATTACAGACTGATAGGAAACTCTTACATGAAAATTTCATTGACATCATTAACACCCACTCACTTACCCAAACAGTACTCGAACCAACACGCACACAAGTCAGTGTAGAAAGACATAATCCTAACATAAGACACGGGGTCACATCCAACATACTAGACTTATTTCTCACAAACAACATTTCCTTAATTACACGGATACGAGTACTACCTGGTCTTAGTGACCATGAGATGGTACTCATTGACGCAAACATCAAGCCAACAACACGAAAACAATTACCCAGGACAATTTACATGTACAACAGAGCTGACATGGATGGCATTACCCAAGACTTAGTTGAATTTTGTGACTCGTTCCTTGACTCAGACCCAATGGCCAGCTCTGTGGAAACAAACTGGACCAGACTTCGTGACTTTATACGTGACACGATGGACAAGCACATACCCACGAAAACCATCACACATAACCGGTCATTACCATGGTACAATAGACAATTAAAGAGACTACACAGAAACAAGGTAAAGGCATACAACAGAGCAAAACGATACAACGATACAGAACACTGGTTAGAATACAAAAACATACAGAAAACACTACAGAAAGAAACTAAACAAGCAGAAACTAAATACACATCCACTTTCCTCGCAGACAACACACAAAACCACAAAAAATTCTTCAGCTTTTTTAAAGCACGCAAACAAGACTCGAGCGGTATTACAACATTACTACACAACAATTCCTTGGTTACACACCCACAAGACAAAGCCAACGCCCTTAACACACAATTCCAGTCCGTTTTTACCCATGAACATGAACACTTACCAGACATGCCAACACCATCACACCCACCTATCCCTCCCATTCATATAAACACCCAAGGAATTGAGAAACTCTTATCTGAGGTAGACATACACAAAGCGACTGGACCAGACAATATACCCTGCAGGATATTGAGGACTAACGCTAGCGTTCTTGCCCCTGTCCTGCAGGTTATATTCTCACAGACTTTACAGACCGGTGAACTCCCTCAAGACTGGCTTTTGGCAAATGTGACCCCAATCTTTAAATCCGGAGACAGAACCCTTCCCATTAATTATCGACCTATTTCACTTACCTCAATCCCCTGCAAAATTTTAGAAAACACTATATTCATAGACACATAATGGACCACTTTGATAGGCAAAATATACTGACTGACAATCAACACGGTTTTCGGCCTAAACGCTCGTGTGAGACGCAGCTACTGGTAACTACTCATGACATCTTGCAGTCCCTCAATGACACAAAAATCAGACAGGTTGACGCCATAGTATTAGACTTTGCCAAAGCCTTCGACAAAGTCCCTCACCAAAGACTACTACACAAATTAGAATTCTATGGCATACAGGGACAACTTCTTCACTGGATTAGAACGTTCTTGACTACCAGAAAGCAACGTGTAGTTCTTGACGGTAGTCAGTCTCCATCTGTTCCTGTAACCTCTGGGGTACCCCAGGGCACTGTCCTGGGTCCCCTTCTCTTCCTTTCATACATTAATGACCCCCCACTTTCACTTTCCTCTACCACTAGACTCTTTGCAGACGATAGCTTAGTTTATAGACCAATTAAAGATAGGAATGACTGCCTTCGACTACAGGACGACCTAACTGCACTTGAAGACTGGGAAGTCAAGTGGCAGATGACATTTAGACCAGACAAATGCCATCACATCCGTTTTACCCGTGCCCATAATGTCATTCCATATGCATACCAATTACACAACACCAACATAAACACAGTCACTTCCCACAAATACTTGGGCGTCCACATCTCAGCGGACATGAGGTGGAACACACACAGAGGTAGCATCAGGGCCAAAGCTAGTAGGGTCCTGGGGTTCTTGCGCAGGAACCTCAGCAGGTGTAACAGACACCAAAATTATTGCATATAACACTTTCGTTCGGCCACATTTAGATTATTGCGACACCGTCTGGGACCCACACACTTACAATAATATCAATAAACTAGAGTCCATACAAAACAAGACTGCAAGATAGGCCAGACGTGATTACAGACACACTACATCAGTCACTTTGCTTAAACAAGACACAAAACTAGACCCATTAGTAACACGAAGACAGATACACAGACAACAGATGATATACAAAATCACAAACAAGTTAGCTGACATAGACAAAGACACATATCTACACCCTACAAGTATACGATCCACTAGAGGCAGCCACAACTTAAAATACCATACATACCAGACAAGCACTGATATATTTAGGCACTCATTCTTTCCCCGCAGCATCCAAGAGTGGAATCATCTCCCATCTCACGTAGTTAATAGCCCCACTCTTGACAAGTTTAGAAATAGGATCACCAATCATTACCTCCCCAATCCTAATCCTCATCCCCAAAGTCCCTGACCCAATCCACTCTTATCCTAACCCTCTTCCTAATCCTGCCCTGGATCCCTAAATCCCCCTCACAACCCCCGCATATTATGTCGCCCATGAGCGGCCCTCTGCGGGACCCTAAAACTTGAACTTGAACTTGATTAGAGAAATTTAAAATATTAACATAAAATTTGCCCCTTTCTAATGCTGAAAACTCAGCTAATCCACACCATAGTTGCCAAATGGTATATAACGTTATCTTTCTTTTTATTTATTTTATTTTATATTTACTTTTTGTTTTATATATATACCTCTACCTCGGGACAGGAGGCCGTCAGTCGTGGCCTGAGACTGAAGCCCCGAGATTATCGAGTGAAGCTTTGAGGTGTTGGTTTCTTCACATGTTTGTTTATACACGTCACTTTCTGGAGAGGGCAATGTCTGTGTGTGTTTCTTTACAAAACCTTATTTAGAAGTATGAGAAGAAAAAGCATAAGCCTACCTGATCCTACTCTATGCTATAACTGCATTATATTTAAGACAAAATACTACAATTACAGCGAATCTACTCAAAGATTCCTTTTTGGTTAAAATCTGATTTGGTAACTTCATTCTCTGGGTTATCATTCTCATTATATTCAATAATTCATTAAATTCCCCCTCCCCAAAAACGATCAATCATTAAAATAACATAACGTATATCTGTAAAAATGAAGTCACAACTCTTACTCCACGACTTGCCTAAAGCATGAATTATGTATGCTAGAGGATTTCACGTTAGTACTGAAATGAGAGTCAACTCATTGCCATCAGGAATACCAACCCCACAGTACAGTCATACATGTAGCTTCGATCTTTTCTCAGCAGGATCTAGCGAGTAAAGCCGATACTTTATTGGGAGAGTGTACAGTATATGTGTGTATGTCTTACCTTGATTTTCCTTTATGGGTTTATTACACTGTAATGGGAACAATTTGGTTAGTATTCTTTCATTGATTAAATCTATAAATGATTTTTTCTTTTTAGATATGTTGTAAGGAAGCAATGGAATATTTTAGACCTTGAGTTTGCATTAAGGGGATAGTATTCTTTTGGTAGATTTGAGTTTCTTGATTGATCCAAAATATACCAGGAAACAGAACTAGATCAACTTAAGTAATGTTAGGCTGCTGCTGTTTAGATTTGTTTGGTGGAATAATTTGCTCCAGATTAACCAATACTGTACATTGCCTTTAAGTTAATGTTGAATGAAAGTGTGAAATATAGGAAGGGTGAGCCACTTCACACATGGGAGCTGTACTCCACACAGAGGCATATGAGACCCCTGTATGAAGAACACACAACTGTGTGGGAGTGAAGTGTTCACGGATTCTACATAGCACACACAACTTCTTTGAGGCATTTTTAGCAAGAGAAGTATTATTTAATACACCAAAAGAGACTGTGAGAAAAACATCAATGAGAGAAAAGGAAAGATTAAGTTGTGTGTCATTGAAGAAGATGGGATTATCATTTGGAAGGATAACACGAGCTGAAAGGTGAAGGATCATTAATTAACTGTTTTGGATGCATTGAAAGCCACCAGGCATTCTCTGTCCCATTCAGAGAGTGTGAATGCAGTTTTTACGACTTAGTGGTAATTGTACTATTGCAGACAAAAGCTTCTTGCTACTCCGGGCGATAAGTCCTCATGGCTGCTGATACATTTCTGGCGGGCAGGTTAATGTTGGCTTGAGAACTACAACACCACGTAATCCAGCAACCGAACAGTTGACTGTCTCGGATTCTCTCTCTCTCTCTCTCTCTCTCTCTCTCTCTCTCTCTCTCTCTCTCTCTCTCTCTCATGTGCATAGCATATACATAGATGCATTAGTTGATAGGTAATATCAGGTGCAAAACAAGTGATTATTGCACAAGAAGAGAACCCCAGTACTACTATTTGTCAGAAATCACATAAAAGTTGAAATATTACAAGAGAATACTGAATCATAGTTCTTACTAGTATGATTTTAAATCCACAGAAAGCATGTAGTAAAATGAAGAATGAAATACCTCATTTAAAATGCAATGGGAACAATGACTATTTGAAAGTAGTGTTGGCTGTGTTCACTATTTTGATATCTTTTCAAGTACTCGGTCTGTAGTATATGGCTGTCTCATGACCAGACCACTGTTCGATTCATGCACTTAGATTTACTCTATATAACCTGTAGTTCTGTATTTGCAGCACCTATATGTAATATATCCATTTATATACATGTTTTCACTAGTTAAAAGAAACAAAAGTGTGTTTGTGTCCCTGACAGTCCATGGGACATCTGTGCCCTTATTCACAATAGCAAAGTTCACTCTTGAGATAATATTTTCTGTGTAAGCGTTCATTCACGACAAGGACAAGGACCAGGCACTACTCCAAAACCATAATATAAACTCATACTAATACAACAGCAAAACCATTTACTGCGTCGAAATAAGCCTGAAACACTGTGAAAGGTCAGTAAGACAAGCATACGACCAAGTGCAAATTCTAATATGCCTAGAGAAAACAGGCCCTGGCTCCGGGTAAGAGAAAAATGGTATATTTATGATACAGCCAGCGATTAACATGTTATATAGTAGTACTAGGGTTCCCTTCTTGTGCTTTCTCTATCTGATATTACCTATCAACTAATGCATCTATTTATATGCTATACATGAGAGAGAGAGAGAGAGAGAGAGAGAGAGAGAGAGAGAGAGAGAGAGAGAGAGAGAGAGAGAGGTAAATTATTTCCCATCCGAATCCGAATCAGTCAACTGTTCGGCTGCTGGTTTACGTGGTGGGGTAGTTCTCGTGAAAGCAGCAACCTGCCGACCAGAAATGGGGCAGCAGTCGTGAGGTCTTATCACCCGGAGTAGTAAGAAACTTTTGTCCGCAATAGGACATGAATATAGTAATGGAAACTTAGCCATAATATGTTACTCACTACTTATAGGATGTGGTCAGCCATTCTATACTTACCGTACATCTCTTGACAGTACCACAAATGAAAGCACATCACATCCCAGCCATTCTATAGTTACCTTACATCTCTTGACGGTACCACAGATACTCTTCCAACACACATAAACATTCCAGCCATTCTATACTTACCTTACATCTCTTGACGGTTCCACAGATACTCTTCCAACACACATTAACATTCCAGCCATTCTATACTTACCTTACATCTCTTGATGGTACCACAGATATACTTCCAACACCCTTTTAACATCCCAGCAGTGTTGCCGCGTGTTTTGGCACAATGTGAAGCGTCCATCTGCAGCAATGGGTTCCACCACCATGGTCTCATTGTGGGCTATGGCATTTTCTTTTTCCCAATGATATCATCGAGGGAAGATCGTGTGCTGTAGACCTCAGTTTAATAAAAAAAAGTCTTTGAGGTGATGTTGTGAGGTCAAAGTGTGAGCCTTGGGCCTACTGGAGCCTACTTACTCTTACCTTGTATAAGGGAAGTACAGTTGGCTCCACTTTGGCATTTACCACCTAGAGTTTTTCAATGTTGAGCTAACCAAAAATTTGAATCCCGTACCCGGTGTGATCATGATGTGAAAAACTCACTACCGAGGGAAATGGGTTGGGTTGGAGAGGAAAAGGTTCAAAAGTGATCGATTAGTATTATTGAAGAGGGAGAGAATAATTACAATTATTACAGTATGCTCCTGAGATTATTATGCAACAAAGCCGACTGTCGCCTTAGTAAGTTATCTTCTGATATCGAAATCCGAGTGTAATGTTCATTCCAAGGGAGTTGCTTTTGATATGGAAAATTAATATATACTTTATGTAGTAATACAATTCACATTCCAGTAATTATTGATACTTTAATTATTGCTATATTTGTGAGTCATGGAGTAATTCTCACCCTGCCGGTTACTGGTAAAGGGAGTAATCAGTACTATAACATCCATAACCCTTAAAAGCCGTGTCTGTGCACCTTTCATTATTATAATTTTGTGGTAAGCTCTGTTTTTTCATGGTAGACAGTTGTAGTATTGCAAGTGAGAGTAATAAACGAGGCCAATAAACGTTCCATTAAGAGCCTTTGTAATGAATTAATATCAGTATATATCTTGTCAATTTAGTGAGGGGCTGGTCTATTAGAGTAAGGGGCTGGGCACCCACTACCTCCCATAGCCTTATCCCTATCCCTCAAGCTAATTTCTTTTCTTCAGTCTGGGGCATACATTCCTGATGGAGTGTGTGCCCTGCCTACCACAAGGTCCATTGTAGGGGCAACCGGGTAGGACGGGACTCGGTAGCTTGGTCGGCAGCCCGTCTAGGTCCACCGCATAAAACTGTGGTTTGGGTCAGGTAAGGGCATCCGGCAATAAAAATTGAAGCCTGAATCTAAATGTTATGAGTTGTGCAAATGATATGGCCCCCAGTACCCAGCAGCTTCGGCAAGGGGTGCTAAGAATCTCTGGGGTGAATAGTAGTTTAAGGATAGCCACGGTAAATGTGGGCTCAATGCGTATACGAAGCAGGGAGGTAGTAGCGATGCAGGGAAGGAGGGTAGATGTGTGTTCAGTACAGGAGGTGAGGTATAGCAACGGTGGTACAAGGATTTATGGAAGTGATAATGAGAAATATAAATTTTGGTGGAGTGGAAGAGGGGAAGGGAGAGCAGGATTCGGAATTTTAGTTAAAGAGGAATGGGTGGAAAGTGTGATAGAGGTGATAAGGTGGGATGATCACATGATGAAGATCAAGTTGGTAGTTGGTGAAAAGGTGTTGAATATATTTTCAGTGTATGCTCCACAACAAGGAAGACCGGATGAGGAGAAAAAAGAGGTTAGGGTAAAGCTGTCTGACAGGATCTCAGAAGTGTCGAGGGGAGATATAGTTATAGTTGCTGGAGACATAAATGCGCACATTGGTAGAGACAATACGGGATATGAGGAGGTTATGGGTGGATATGGAATAGGACAGAGAAACGAAGAAAGGGAGCTGATGTTACAACTGTGTCAGCTACACAACCTGAGGATCTGGAACACGTGGTATATGAAGAGGGAAGAACACCTGATTATGTTTAAGAGTGGAGATGCAGCAGCACAGATAGACTATATAATGTCAAGAGAAGAGGGTGTGTGGGTCCAAAACTGTAAGATGATTCCAGGGGAAGAGTATATAATGCAGCATGTGCGAATTTGGTACTAAAGATGATGAGACCGAAAAAGAAGGGAGAGGAAAGGAGGATAAAGGTATGGACTCAAAAACCCTGACATACAGAGAGAATTCCAGGAAAAATTAGCTAAGAGAGTTGATGAGATTGAGAGCGGATGGATGGAATATAGAGTCGCGCTAATGGAAGTAGCAAGAGAGGTTTGTGGTGAAACGAATGGGCGAAGATGGAGAGAAAGAGAAACATGGTGGTGGTGGTGCGAAGAAATGAGGCAGGCAATAGCAGAGAAGAAAAGAACTTTCAAAGAAAGGCAAAGTGACCGAACAGAAGACAGTTTATAGGGAGAAGTCAAGACAGGCTAAGAGGGCGGTAGCAGAAGTAAAAGAAGCAGCTCGGCAAGAATGGAATAGGAATATTGATAGTGCAGAAGGTAGAAAGAAAATGTTCAAAGTAGCAAAGCAAATGAGGAAGGAAAGAAAGGATGTGGTTGGAGCCAGATGTGTTAAAGATGAAAACGCAAGCATTTTGGGAGGAGGAACAAGAGGTGAAGGAGAGATGGAGGAAGTATTTTCAGGAACTGCTAAATGAGGAAAACCCTTATGAAATAGATGATGTAGACAAAGTAGAAGGGCCAGTGGAGGAGGTTACTGAAGAGAAGGTCAAACGTGCAATGGATAAGATGAAACTAGGGAAGGCGCCAGGACCATCAGGATTGACAGTCGATATAATGAAGGCATCTGGACACATTGGGATCAGAGGGGTGACAAAAGTTTTCAAACAGGTACAGAAAGAAGAGGAGATGCCAGAGGAATGGGGTGAGAGTTTCACAATCCCTATTTATAAAGGGAAAGGAGGTGCTTTGTATTGCTGAAAATACAGGGGAGTGAGGCTACTGGAACATGGAATGAAGCTATGGGAGAAGGTACTGGAGTACAGATTGAGGAAGTTAGTTAGGATTGATGAGTGCCAGTTTGGTTTTCAAAAGGGAAAGTCAACGATAGATGCAATATTTATAATGAGGCAATTACAGAAGTATGCAGAGAAGAAGAAAATGCTGTATCATGTTTTTGTAGATCTGGAGAAGGCATTTGACAGAGTTCCAAGAGTGGCAATCAGATGGGCTTTCAGGAGACAAAAAGTTCCAGAGAGGCTGATAAATTTGGTGATGGCTTTGTATGTGAACACCAGATCAAGAGTTAAGACTGGAGTAGGAATATCAGATGAGTTTGAGATAAAGGTGGGAGTTCATCAGGGATCAGCACTGAGTCCTTTGCTCTTTATTGTGGTAATGGAAGAGGTGACAAGGGAGGAGAGAGAAGTGGGGTTGTGGGAGTTGCTATATGCTGATGATCTGGTGATAACGGCAAGGAGTGAAGAAGTGGTTGATAGGTTCAACAGATAGAAAAGTGGAATTGAAAGGAGAGGCTTGAAGATAAATATGGAGAAGACCGAAGTGTTACAGGAAAGGAACCTATGGAGAGCAAAGACAGGGGAAGATTTCCATGTAGCTATTGTGGCAGAGGGGTGGGTGTTAACTCAATTTTTTGTAGTAGTTGTAACAAGTGGTGTCTCTTGAGGTGTTCTGGGTTGAGGAATGTGAATTAGGCAGGAGAAAACTACAGGTGTCTAGAATGTGAAAGAGGTGGGAGAAAGCAGAAGGTAGGGAAAGTGATTCTGGAGGGGGATGGAGTAAGTTTACAGATTGTTGATCAGTTTTGTTACTTAGGGGAGATGCTGTCTTGCGAATATGGAGTGGAGGCTGTAGTGAGAACAAGAATAGCAGCTGCATGGCAAAAGTGGAGAGAAATTGCAGGGTTGCTGATCAACAACAAGATACCTTTGAGGAGCAGGGCAAAGGTGTATGGTGCTTGTGTGAGATCAGTGTTACTGTGTGGTGCAGAGACGTGGCCAGTAAATAAGGAAGCTGAGAGAAAGATAAAGCAAAATTATTGTAGAATGCCGAGATATATGGCACATGTGAGATAGAAGATAGGGTATCAAAAGAGGAGGTGTTGAGGAGGTGTGGTGTGGCAGAGGTGTTAAATGTGTTAATTAAGGAGGTTTAGACTGAGATGGTTTGGGCATGTCAAGAGAAAGGAGGAGGGCCATATAATCAGAAGAGCTTTTAAGCTACAAGTACCAAGGAGAAGACCAGTGGGAATGCCAAGGAAAACCTGGAAGCGTTGTGTGGAGGATGTGAGAACGCTGAATATTGAAGTGAAAAGTACGTATGACCGCAGGGAGTGGGGGAAACTCATAGCTCGTCCAGCCCCGTAAGGGAATTGAGACGTTAAACGTAGATGATGATGATGAATAATCCTAAACAAATAAGGTTTCTGGGTAGTAGGGGTTAGGTAGCCCCACCCAGGGAGGTACTACCGCTGAGGCAATGGGAGATTCAAGGAAGTACCTGATTCCATTTTTTCCCCCAGGCCTCAGTTGCTGGTTACACATCTTCTGCCTCACACATCTATGGGGAGCCAGGTAATCCCTTACACTACACACACATCCATACAAACTACATTCACTTACACTCCTATCCTTGACTATAACATACCAACTTCTCACAACTCAACATGAAAAACAATACAAGCGCAAACACATTTTAAAACTTCATACTATGGCTGACGCAACTCTTAGAGTAAGTGCGGTGGTTTCTCGGATGACCACCACTGGCAGGGCTGGGTCTTTGACACAGGGCCCTCCCGGTCGTCATCACGCGACTGTGTCAGCACCAGCCATGATGCATAAAACAACTGCTCGTCAGCACAATGAATTAATTATGTTTGCAAATATTCGGGGGCTTCACTCCAACATTAACTCGATACACCTACTTCTTCAAACCGAAACCCCTAATATTCTTTTCCTCACTGACCTGACTAACTACAACTTTCCAGGCTATATTTTAATGTCTAATTTTAGATCAAAGGGAGGCGTTTGCTGTTTTGCTAGATCAACATTATCCTTGGAGAACATTTTCAATCTCACATCACCAGATTTTGATTACTCAATTTACAAGCTAAATTCTTCAGGCTCAGTTAAATATTATTGTTGTATTTACCGATCACCAAATGCCTCCCCAGATAATAGCCTCTTTGATTCCCTGACCTCCATTCTTTCTGATTTAAACATTAATGCTGCATCTGATATATCCTTACTGGGTGATTTTAATGTCCACAATGTTGAGTGGCTCACTCATTCGGCCAGAACTGATGAACCTGGGCTTGAATGCGAGTTATTCGCAGACTCATTCAATCTCGCCCAACTAATCAAGCACCCTACTCGCATACCTGATAATCCAGAACATAGACCGCACCTACTTGATCTGTTTCTTACTACCAATCCCGAAACATATAGTGTAGAAGTGAAGTCCCCTCTTGGATCCTCAGACCATTGCCTCATTGCAGTCTCCTGTTCCCACTCCTCCCTACCCATCCACTCTGAACCCATCCGAGTGACCAAATGGCACTATGATGCTGCAGATTGGGTGGGGTTCCGTGACTTTTTAATTAACATTCCTTGGTCATCATTTTACTCTACTGACCCAGATAGCTTCCTGAACCATATTACTGACTTTATAAAAATAGGAATGGAAACATATATCCCTCACCAACAATACTCAAAAAGATCTAACTCTCCAAAATGGTTTGATCACAGCTGTGCCAGAGCTACAAAACAAAAATCAATAGCCTATAATGCCTATACAAAGTCGAAAACTCTTCAGTCATACAATTATTTCAAAATTGTCAGATGCCATGCTAAAGCTGTAACTAATTTAGCCAAATCTAACTTCATACATAAACAAGTCAATAAATTACTGAATAATCCTAATGATAATAAGATCTTTTGGTCAACAGTAAACTCATTCAAATCTAACTTCAACCATGGTTCATCTATTCCCCCTTTAAAGAATAGCAATGGAAATCTCATATGTGATCCATGTGGTAAAGCAAATCTTTTGGCCAATATCTTCGCCACAAATTCAAACCTCAATGACACTGCTCAAAACACTCCCATTTTGAATTTTAACTCCCCAGAAAGTCCACCCTTAATAATTCATACAAGACAAGTGCGGACCATTTTGGAGAATCTATCTATCGACAAAGCTTCAGGGCCAGATGAAATTCCTCCCACTGTATTAAAAAATTGCTCAAAAGAATTAGCTCCAATTCTCTCAAAATTATTTCGTGTATGTCTCCATACCTCGTCCTTCCCAGCCGCCTGGAAAGAAGCCAATGTACAACCAATTCCCAAAAAAGGAGCTACCGCAAATCCATCAAATTACAGACCAATTGCCATCACGTCTACTCTCGGTAAAATATTTGAAATAGTTCTTAACAATCACTTTGTAAAACACCTTGAGAAAAATCATCTGCTAAATGATAAGCAATATGGCTTTAGACAGAGACGATCTACTGTGGATCTGCTCTGTTATTTCACAGATAACATATTCCAATCAACTGATAAACATGGAGAGACTCACACAATTTGCCTTGATATATCTAAAGCCTTTGACAGAGTATGGCACAGATCATTACTGTCTAAGCTTCCACATTATGGCCTTCAATCTTTTGTTCCTCTAATTAATTCATATCTTAGCAACAGAAAATTACGTGTGATGGTAGATGGTCTGTATTCCGACTTTCATCCCATTAATGCTGGTGTTACTCAAGGAGCGGTCTTGGCTCCAACTTTGTTCCTCATTCATATTAATGATCTTTTGTCAGTTACTCAGAATTCAATTCACTCCTATGCTGATGATTCAACTATTCACAGTTCATTCTCATTTAATGATAGTTTTACTCAACACAATATTTTAGAATACAAACTTGCCACTTCAATTTCATTAAATGAAGACTTAACGAAGATCTTTGAATGGGGACAAAACAACCTAGTTTCTTTCAATGCAAATAAAACTAAATACATCCCGTTCTCAAATAGATCAGATAATCAAGATTCTCACATTATTTTCAATAATACAAATATCCCCAAGTCCCACAGCATTGATCTCCTTGGTGTAACTTTAAATGAAAACCTCAGTTGGACTCCCTATGTAAAATCCATTGCCAAAACTGCATCTAGGAAGATGGGACTTTTATACAGAGCTTGTAATTATTTGACTGACGAGCAGATAGCAGTAATATATAAGAGTCATGTGCGTTCCCAGATGGAATATTGTTCACCTCTGTGGGCTGGTTGTGGATCGGTGGTGTTAAGACAATTAGATAAAATTCAAAGCAGAGCTATCAGACTGATCAATAATCCTATGATCACTAATGAATTCCCTCCCTTATCAGTACGTAGAAATGTTGCTTCCCTTGCACTATTTTATAGATACTTTTATAAGAAATGTTCGGATGAACTTGCCCTGATTATACCACCCCTTCACGTCTTCCCACGGAGGACTAGGGCAGCTGAGAATGCGCATGAGTTTACACTGACTCCTCCACGTTGCAGGACAACTGCTTACAAAAATTCATTTACTCCCCGTACTACTTCCCTGTGGAATTCTCTTCCAAGGGAATGTTTTCCAGCAAGTTATAACCCCCAGCAATTTAAATCCAGTTGCTTTAAATATTTTATGAGTGGAGGATGCCAATAGGCAAATGGAACCATTTATTTATTTGTTTTTTCCTTTCCTCCACTCACTATATGTAAAAAAAAAAAAAAAATAAGGTAATACGGTACTATATCTATTTGGCAATATCACGTTGGGCAAATATCCATTTGGTAATAATTCTAATTATACCACAGCCTTTGTAGGAAAAAAAACAACTTTAGAATACATTTGCATTGCAGTAATCCTTCAAAGAAAATATAATATTCTTTGGTATAAAAATAACAATGGTAATTCTAAGATACAGTATCCAATGTAGAGCACTTCTAAGAAAAGATCTTTGATGTAATCCTATATCATTTTGAGAAAGTACTATGAAAATGTCTTCAGTAATACCATACAGTATTATACCTACAGGGTAGAAGAACACAATATAGCAGAGTCTCTATGCTGTGACTGCATTTTCCATTCTCAGTTCTCACTCCCTGTACTGTAGGCCTATTATTTACTTCCTGCTCTCTTGTGGTGTTGGAATCTTGAGGTTCAGCATCAGTATCAACACTGATTGTGCTTGCATCAGATCTTGAAGTGAAAAGTATATACTTAAATAGAGTTCCAGTAACAACCCTTTCCTCATCTGCAAATGAAGATAAGGCAATGTTGTGACTGTGAAGAGAAAGCAATGACTGTAAAGATAAAGCAATAGTGAAGAGAATGCAATGAGTGTAAAGATAAAGCAATGACTGTAAAGATAAAGCAATGACTGTAAAGATAAAGCAATAACTGTAAAAATAAAGCAATAGTGAATATAAAGCAATGACTGTAAAGATAAAGCAATAGTGAAGGTAAAGCAATGTAGTGACTGGTAACAAAAAATACAGCATATATGTTACCGAGAAGTTACAGAATACAGTATTTAGTGATATATACCGGTAATATTCTCGCATCCTGTGATTGCTGTCAACTAGTACCGGTATATGGAAATTGAATTCACTACAGCCAATATCTAAATCATTAGATCACAGGTACAGTATTATTGTAAAAATTCAATATATTTACTGATAGAGTAACTCACCTTCATATTCAATTATCAACTCATGCCTCAAAACTGAATCATCAACCAAGGAAGGAAGATATTCATCTTTAGTGCCATCAAACACAACTCACTCACCTGAATTAGAGTGTGGTTCCTGTCTTGTATTATGCGATATATCTTGCATACTTGTGGGGTAGCTGGGGGCCTCTTGCCATAGAATAGTGACAGATTCATGTATTCTGGAAGAAATAAGGGTAAATATTGAAAGAATTGCCGTTATCGCGTACGGTTTTTCTACCTTCATTACCCACATATTAAGACCATTCTTAGACTATTTTCTTCTATGCCATTTCCTCCGCAAATGCCCCATTTCCATGACATGGCATATTCAAATGGGGCATTTTGAAATTAGTCTGACCTTACCTAACCTAACCTAGACTACAGCAGACTACCGGGACCTAACCTGGGCAAAATACCAGGACATAACCTGGGTAATTGATTGATTGATTTAAAAATGCCATGAGGCATTTGGCGGCGCAACAGCTATGGTCATATACCGCCCAACACAAAGTAGTCATCTACATCATTAATAAAATATTTACACAAACTAAACAGACTTCTCCACCCCGAAAGGGATAGGCAGCATGAATAAAAGAACATACAAACTAAAAGGCACATTTATACTAAAAAAAAAACCCTGACTAATTTAAGTAAAATATATAAAAGATAAGAAAACGTTGAACTATCTAAAAAGCCATAAATATAATAAAATTCACAACTTTTGGAGGAGGCCAGCCTCCTCCACATAGGAGAGGGTGTTACCTCCCACACTACAAGCCTCCTCCCCGAGCACCTGGGAGAGACTGTAAGAACCGTCACCCTTCCGGTACTCGGAGAGGTGCCTACGACGAAGGTCCCCAAGGCTGGGACACTCGACAATAAGATGCCGTATTGTCAAAAGGACCAGACAATCATCCCAGTAGGGAGGGTGAGCCCTCTCCATTAAAAAGCCATGAGTCAATAATGTGTGGCCAATGCGGAGACGGACAAGAGCCGTCTCCCACCGGCGGGACAGGCCACTGTAGCTCCACAAACCAAGGCGCTGGCGGATGTCGCGGAGCTTGTTAGCCCCGACGGCGTCCCATCTGTCCTGCCAGCAGGAACGAACGGTAGCATCTATGTAGGGTCGAAGGCCCACTGCAGGAACAGGATGACGCCTGGCAGGAGGCCGGGAATTGGAGACCACAGCCTTAGCCAGGGCGTCAGCCCGCTCATTCCCATCAACACCCACATGGGCCGGGACCCAACAAAAAGTGACTTTCCGGCCACGACGACCCAGGAGGACAAGCCACTCAAGAATGGCCAACACCAGGGGATGGGAAGAGTTAAAATTGCACAAGGCCTGCAAGGCACTACAGGAATCGCTAAAAATAGTAAACAAAGGCTGAGGGAGAGTAAAAATCCCTTGGAGGGCATATAAAATGGCCGGGAGCTCAGCAGTAAAAATGGAAATGACAGAAGGGAGCCTGCCTCCACGGCAAAAGTCAGGAAAGACAACTCCAAAGCCAACTCCAGCATCAGACTTTGACCCATCAGTGTACACAGGGAGGGACTCCCTGTGAGTGAAGGCATGTTCTAAAAAGAGGGAACGAGCCACTGGAGGAGGAAGAGATTCCTTCTTGTCTGTAAAGCAGGTGCAGGGGAAAACTTCTGGAAGAAGCCATGGAGCCACCCTGGGGACCCTCACAGGACTAATCTGGTAGTCATCTATGCCCATCTCCTCTATAGCCTTCCTGACCCGGAAGCCAAAGGGCCATGGTGCACGAGAATGTAAAAGGTAGTACTGAGACATGATATCAGATGACACCGCCAAGCAAGGTAGGGATTCAGGAAGTCGATGTAATCGATGCCAACAACGAACCATCAAGGACTGGCGACGGAGATCAAGAGGTGGCTCATTAGCGTCCACCAGGAGACTGGGGATTGGGGACGACCTGAAGGCTCCAGTCGCCAGACGTACTGCAGCATGATGAACAGGGTCTAAAACTCTGAGACAGGCATCAGTGGCAGAAGAGTACACCTCACACCCATAGTCGAGTTTTGACCTAATAAGAACATGGTATAGGCGGAGGAGGGTGGCCCGATCAGCCCCCCAGGATGTATGGCTCAGGACCCTCAACAGGTTAAGAGCTTTGAGGCAAGAGACCTTAAGTGTACGTAAGTGGGGAACCCAAGTCAAACGTTTGTCAAAAAGGAGACCCAAAAAGCGAGTCTCCTAGACACATCGTATCCGATGACCATACATGAATAAGTCCAGATCCGGGTGGACACCTCGGATGCGACAGAAGTGCATAGCAACTGTCTTGGAAGGAGAAAATCGAAACCCATGAGAACCAGTCCAACGTGACACCCTGTCAAGGGCAAGCTGCATGCGACGCTCCACCACTGACATACGGGAAGCAGCAAACCAGACTGCTAGGTCTTCAACGTACATCGAGTTAGCTATACCGTCTGGAAGGGATGATGCAATGGCATTAATTGCTACTGCAAACAATGTGACACTGAGGACGCTTCCCTGGGGGACGCCCTCCTCCTGTGCAACAGATGCTGAGTGGGTTGTACCAACCCTCACAGAGAAACTGCGACCACTGAGAAACTCCTTAAGAAGGCGTGGAAGGCGACCCCGCAGTTCATATAAATGGATTTGCTGCAGGATGCCATATTGCCATGTAGTGTCATAGGCTTTCTCTAAATCGAAGAATACACAGACAAGGTGTTGATGTCGTGCAAAGGCCTCACCTGCAGCAGCTTCCAACCTAACCAGAGCATCTGTAGTGGAACGGTATTTACGAAAGCCAGACTGGGACGGAGACAGAAAATCACCCTGTTCCAAGAAGTATACCAGTCTGACATTCACCATCTTTTCAAATAGTTTACAGAGACAGGTCAAGAAAATTGGTCGATAATTGAGGGCAACACCAGAGTCCTTGCCAACACCATCACACCCACCTATTCCTCCCATTCATATAAACACCCAAGGAATTGAGAAACTCTTATCTGAGGTAGACATACACAAAGCGACTGGACCAGACAATATACCCTGCAGGATATTGAGGACTAACGCTAGCGTTCTTGCCCCTGTCCTGCAGGTTATATTCTCAAAGACTTTACAGACCGGTGAATTCCCTCAAGACTGGCTTTTGGCAAATGTGACCCCAATCTTTAAATCCGGACAGAACCCTTCCCATTAATTATAGACCTATTTCATTTACCTCAGTCCCCTGCAAAATTTTAGAACACATTATTCATAGACACATAATGGACCACTTTGATAGGCAAAATATACTGACTGACAATCAACACGGTTTTCGGCCTAAACGCTCGTGTGAGACGCAGCTACTGGTAACTACTCATGACATCTTGCAGTCCCTCAATGACACAAAAATCAGACAGGTTGACGCCATAGTATTAGACTTTGCCAAAGCCTTTGACAAAGTCCCTCACCAAAGACTACTACACAAATTAGAATTCTATTGCATACAGGGACAACTTCTTCACTGGATTAGAACATTCAAGACTACCAGAAAGCAATGTGTAGTTCTTGACGGTAGTCAGTCTCCATCTGTTCCTGTGACCTCTGGGGTACCCCAGGGCACTGTCCTGGGTCCCTTTCTCTTCCTTTCATACATTAATGACCTCCTACTTTCACTTTCCTCTACCACTAGACTCTTTGCAGACGATAGCTTAGTTTACAGACCAATTAAAGATAGGAATGACTGCCTTCGACTACAGGACGACCTAACTGCACTTGAAGACTGGGAAGTCAAGTGGCAGATGACATTTAGACCAGACAAATGCCATCACATCCGTTTTACCCGTGCCCATAATGTCATTCCATATACATACCAATTACACAACACCAACCTAAACACAGTCACTTCCCACAAATACTTGGGCGTCCACATCTCAGCGGACATGAGGTGGAACACACACAGAGGTAGCATCAGGGCCAAAGCTAGTAGGGTCCTGGGGTTCTTGCGCAGGAACCTCAGCAGGTGTAACAGACACCAAAATTATTGCATATAACACTTTCGTTCGGCCACATTTAGATTATTGCGACACCGTCTGGGACCCACACACTTACAATAATATCAATAAACTAGAGTCCATACAAAACAAGACTGCAAGATAGGCCAGACGTGATTACAGATACACTACATCAGTCACTTTGCTTAAACAAGACACAAAACTAGACCCATTAGTAACACGAAGACAGATACACAGACAACAGATGATATACAAAATCACAAACAAGTTAGTTGACATAGACAAAGACACATATCTACACCCTACAAGTATACGATCCACTAGAGGCAGCCACAACTAAAATACCATACATACCAGACAAGCACTGATATATTTAGGCACTCATTCTTTCCCCGCAGCATCCAAGAGTGGAATCATCTCCCATCTCACGTAGTTAATAGCCCCACTCTTGACACGTTTAGAAATAGGATCAACAATCATTACCTCCTCAATCCTAATCCTCAACCCACAGTCCCTGACCCAATCCACCCTTATCCTAACCCTCTTCCTAATCCTGCCCTGGATCCCTAAATCCCCCGCACAACCCCCGCATATTATGCCGCCCATGAGCGGCCCTCTACGGGACCCTAAACCTTGAACTTGAACTTGAACTTGAACCCTCCACCCAGAAGGGAAGACACCCTCCAGCCAGATTCTGTTATATAAAGCTAAAAGAAATGAGATCGCCTCCTCACCCAAGTGTCGTAACATTACATATGGGATGTTGTCTGGCCCAGGAGAAGTGTCGCCGCAGAGAGAGAGAGCAGAATGCAGGTCTCTCAGGTTAAATATATGGTTATAACTTTCATTCTCGTTCCCTGAGAAATCCAGTACAGTACGCTCCCTGGCTCTTAACTCATGCCTGACAGCCAGAGGTTGAGAGTAACGGCTGGAGACCTTTGCAAAAGCCTCTGCCATGGTATTGGCCACTGTCAAACCATCCATGATCTTAATTCCATTGACCTTAAGTACAGGTGGAAAACAAGGAGAAAACTTCCCCGCCATCCTACGGACTCTCCTGAACACTTGGGTGAGTGGAATTTTAATATTAATTGAAGACACATAGGCCTTCCAAGATGCACGTCGGGCCTCTTTTAAAATTCGTCTAGCCCGAGTCCTTGCCCATCGGAAGTCCTCTAAAAGAGTTGGGTCCTCACGATTGCGACGAAGGCGAGAGAAAGCAGCGCTCTTCTCCCGCACAGCAGTGGTGCAGACTGGTGACCACCAAGGGACAGGACGTTTGGGAAAGTAGCCAGAAGTTCTAGGGATAGAGTTGAGAGCAGCAGAGTGGAGCATATCAGTGAAATATGTTACAGCCTCGTCAGAGCTACCGAAATCAGCTACAGAAGAGACCGATGAAGTTAGCTCTCTAAAAAACTGCCAGTCAGCCTTTTCTAATTTCCACCTAGGAAGACGAGACTGTGGTTCGTACCTGTTACCTTCTAAAAGTATAGGGAAATGGTCACTGCCATATAAGTCAGGCAACACTCTCCAAGTAAAATCCAACAGAGCAATGGGTGAGCAAAGGGAAATGTCAATGGCGGTAAAAGTCCCAGTAGGGCTATTAAAATGTGTCACATCTCCCGTATTTAAAACCCCTAATCCCTCATCCACAATAAAAGAAGCCAATAAAACACCCCTGGGGTTGACCGAACTGTCACCCCACAGAGGATGACGACCATTAAAATCACCCAATAAAATAAAGGGAGATAGAAGGTCCCGTACAAGATGGTTGAGATCACCCCTCTCAACTGTAACACTGGGAGGAAGGTATAGACTGCACACAGTGTACGGGCGGTCCATAAAAACCTTAACTGCAACAGCCTGGAGCGGAGTGTCAAGCTCCAGGCTCGTGCATGGAATATCTCGGCGAACTAGGATGGCAGAGACCACCATGATGACCCTGCCCTTCAAATGAATTGGAATAAAATGCTGAGTATGCTGGAGGACTGGCAGGAATGTAGTCCCCAAGCATTGTCTCTTGGAGAGAAACACATACAGGAGAGAAGCTAGAGAGAAGAACGCGCAGTTCCTCCCAAGAAGCACGCAAGCCACGGCAATTCCACTGAAGGACCTTGAACGGTGTTACTTTAGTACTGATTTTTGGGAAGCCTCACGGAGGTACTTCCCACTACCACCTCGACCTGAGGGTTTACTCAAACAATAAGATTTGTCTAATCCTGGGCCACTAGAAGAAGAGCGAACCCGAGGAGTAGTACTTGGGGCAGTAATTGGAACCCGTAGACGAGTCCCTGAAGCATCTGATATGTTAAAAGAAGATGAAGGTATATGAGATGGGATACTCTTTGAAACAATTACATTGGTTCTGTCCTGTACAGCAGTGATATCACTGACACAGGCAGATACATCAACATCCATAATACAGGTGGTAGAATCACTCTCCTGCTCAAGCGGAAGAGAAAGTGAATCTTTTGAAGTCACAACATCCGTGGCATCCACATTAACTTCACGCCCCTCTGATGATCCCGAAGGAAGCTTGCGAGGAGGAACTTCTGTTGAATCAAGAGATTCATCAGAGCCACGAGAACGCTTCTGGTGAAATTGAGAGGAAACTATGGATGAGTCCATTGAGATGGTTGCCTCACAAGGTGGAACATCTATAGAGTCAAGTGCCTCAGAGGAACCACGAAGGCGTCTCTGTGGCAGTTTAGGTGACTTAAGTTTCCTTTTGGGAGAGCGTGTGGCAGCGTGAACCTCTACCACATGGACACCTTTAGCTAAAGTCTGAGAATTGTCATCAGTTGAAGGGTCACCAGAATGAGTGTCTGATAAAGTTTCCAAGACAGAGAAACTATTATGTAGAGTAACCTTAGAAACGTTCTCACTAGAGCAAAAAGCAGCTGCCTCTTGAGAGGGTTGAGAGGGTGCTGCAACCAATTTAGGGCGAAAGGAGGAGGCGTATGTCTTCACACCACTATCCTTCTGTCGCCTGAAGTTGAGTTGCCGTCTGACACTACCTATGCTAATGAATTGAGTATTAGCCAAGTGGAGGATATCCTGCTCAAGTAGGTACATCTTACATTGGCGAGAACGCAAGGGGTGAGCATCTCTGCAGTAAAAGCAGTAACTCTCTGACCGACACTCAGAAGTAGGATGTGAGTCAAGAGCAGAACAATTACCACACCGGGAACGGTTGTTGCAGTTCCTCTTCCCATAACCAAACTCATAACAACAGAAACACTGTAGGGGACGCTCAACAAAAGGCTTCACCTCAAATGAGGTGGGGTTAATGTTAATGCGATCTGGGATATGCGAGCCATAGAAAGTGAGGATGATCATATTTTTACTGCCTTTCATCTTCGTTACTCGTTGGACACTGTCTGGGCACATAGCGAGAATGTCCTTTTCTGAGAATTCATACAGATCCTTATTATATATAGCCCCTTGCTATAATTAAATGTTCGATGTAGTTTAATAGATTCAAACATGCTATCAGAAGGACAGGGGAGATTGAGGAGCATCATGGCCTGTGTAAGATCTTTGGCTCTGATCAAAACGCCCTTACCATATTTCTTTATGTGGCCCATTGGTAATAATCCAATTTCTTTCTCCAGATATCGGGAAGCATGGATAAAGTTACCACGTCCCTCCCTGTAGTAAGCCACAAACCAAAAGGGTGTAGGAACCCGACGTTCCTTTGGGACATGCTCTGCAGAGTCATCAAATATATTAGGGCAGTAGTCATTGTCACTGTCAACTACATTGATGGACCGCATCATCTGAACTTTACAATGAGTATCCCCCACCGCCAGAGAAACTTTTGCCTCAAATGCTGCTTTGGCAGCAGCAATTGTATTGAAAGTAATATAGCACCGATTAGACCTACAATCACTGTTATATGTGATTAGGATTCGGAGGACTACTCCAAAACACTTAAAAATGGAGTGGATAGCGCCATAGGTAAAGGATTCGAGTACATTCGTTAACATTAACGTGTCCAAATCGTTAACAGGGTTCTTCGACACAACACCCGACCTGCTAGGTCTACTCTTATTTGCAGCTTTCTGCATCTTACCACGACCAGAGAGTGACGTCTCGAGGGCCTGGTCGACTACCGCTCGAGGAAGAGATTGGGGCTTTTCTGTATCCATATATCATTGGTGTTTTTGGCCCCAGGAGCCAAGAGCTACTACCTACCGGGCAGATGAGGGGACCGAGCGCTGGTCGCCGTGGGCGGGGTACCTCTTCCCCCACGGGGCCACTCGTTTTAAAAAGCAGCCCCAATGGCTCGAAAGTTTGCCCACGACGGTGCTGAGACCCCCCTCCCCAACATCTCCCGGCCCAGACACCCAACCATCCAACATAGGACGGCCCCTAGAGGGCAGTCCCTCCAGAGGGCAGCGCTGTTGGCCCGTACTGGCAGCCTAATGCATGGGAACCATTTAGTCTGGTCTCTCACTGGCGACCTTACTAGCATGGGAAGCCCTCTCTCCCCGAAATTGGGGCAGAGCAGGGGCCGGAGCCCCCTCTAGTCTAGCTCGCCAGGTCTTAGAGACATGCAAGCCCCCCACCACGTCAAGGCGGTTCCCGTTGGGGGGGATAACCTGGGTAAACTACCGGGAAATAACCGTGGTATTGTATAGGAAATGACCGGGGCAAAATACTGGGACCTAGCCGGATCTGGCAACACTGCTACAAAACGGCAAAGCTTTCAATTAATACCGAATTGAGTACATTATTTAACTTTGCTATGATTGTTACACCTCTAAAAACTATAATTTGACATTTACCAAGCTGTTCATATAACCTAATTAGATTTGTCATGAAGAGGCAATATGCACACAAAATGAAGTAGTGCACTCAACAAAATTGGTACATTTAAAAAAGCATGTAAACATGGGTCGTGGGCTTAGTGAAATTTGTTTGTACCGTAACATTTAAACTCTTGCCTATTATTTACTCAAAATAAATGAAAAAATAAAATAAAAACTCCACTTGCACTTCACAGGTTCACTATACATTCATAATGAATATATGATTTACAAGTAACTCAACACTTACCAGAACGAGAGTTACTTGACATTTTGAAGGAGCAGGTATGTATATCACTCTCCAACACTCACAACTTGGCTACCCTCAGCTGATACAATGACGTCACTGCTTAGATGTGTCCGCCATCTGTTGAGCCAAAATGGTACTCCACACTTCTTTCGAGATATTTTCTTGGGGAAACTCGCAAAAAATTGCCAGATTATATCTTTTTTCATACTAGCTAGATGACCGAAACGTAGCGAAATGTTGCTAAGAATAAGAAGGAATCTATATACTTTTTGGCTGTATTACCAAAGAGCACCACTTTGTTGTTGTTGGAGAGGCTACTGAGAAAAAGTGTATAGTATAGGGAACCACTTCAATGTCAGTGATGATCATCAACGAAGATAGTATAGATTTCGATAAATATTGAAAGAATTGCTTTCATCGAGTACGGTTTTTCTACCTTTATTTCCCCCTTATTTAGACCATTCTATGAGTATTTTCTTCTATGGCATTTCCTCCGCAAATTTTCCGCCCCATTTTCAAGATAAGGCATATTCAAATGGGGCATTTTAAAATTAGCCTGACCTTACGTACCTTACCCGACCTAACCTAACCTAGACCACAGTAGACTACCAGTATCCAATCTGGGCAAACTACCGGGAAATAACCGTGGTAAAGGACAGGAAATGACCCGGGGCAAAATACTGGGACCTAGCCGCATCTGGCAACACTGCTACAAAATGGCAATTCTTTCAATAAAATACCTAGAATTCTACAATGAAATAATAAACTTATCCGAGAAATAGGACCACGACATAATATATTGCTCGTCGCACAATAAAATGTAGTACCATTCTCACACATACTCGAGTAATATTGAGTATGGAGTGTAAGCACAGTTAATTAAGAGACTTATGTGTTGCATGAGAAATAGTCAGAACAGTTCAAAGATTCACAGCATAATAAATTATTCTCCCAGTCATTGGTGTAAGCAATTGCTCTTCAATTTGGACCCTGAAGGAGAAGTATTGTCTGCGGTGATATGGACAGTACTTAAGTGGTTCTGGCACCCCTTCAGACCTAACCAACGGCCACTTATGGGTCTGGCACCCCTTCAAATCTAACCCACTCCCTTTTAATCCTTTAACTGTCCCCCCTCTCCTTCTTGCTTCCTCTCAGTCTCCTTATTTGAAACTACAAGTTCTTTCTGGCCTAGCTCAGTCTTGATTATCAATTTTACTTCATATTTCTGGTTCTATTAACTTCTTACCTAATTACCATGAGGAAAGAACCCTGACCTAACTCCACTTGACAAACCTAACTAGAACTGGTGCAACATCTGGGAGTAAGTTGAACTTTTCTTCAGAAACACCCATAATTTTTTACATTATCTGTCATTTGGCCCAACCTTTGTGTTTGGTTTGATTCAGGGGATTCATTTTAACACTAGTTTATTGGTAAGATTGGGCTTGGTTATTTGTGTTGTTGTCACCATTGAGGAATAAGGTTAATGATAACTTGTAGGAAATTGTTCATTTACTGATACCAACTAATATTTTTACAGTAATGTTGTTGCTGTGCTGTATGTGTTAGTTATAATTTTTACATTTTAATTTCGTTTTGCCAGATTTTCATTAGGGATACTGTAGTATTCTTTATCTCAGTATGCAGCAGGGTATACCAAACTCCACAAAATCAAAATGTGTTTATTGGTGAGGGGTGAAGCACATACAAGTACACAGTAACTGGAACAAGGTATTACTCATAGAGGAGGAGTATGAGTTGGTGAGTGTGAGCTGGTTGGCTAGTCTTCTAGAAAGAGTTGGTGAATGTGAGCCGGTTGGCTTGTCTTTTTGGGTCCTCTCTTAGTCTGCTTCTGGAGATGGTCTATCTCTCTCTCTGTTGTCTGTCCCAATAGGCGAGCCCACACTTAAATGCGAGTTGCCAAACGGCATTTTGATGTCCTATGTCGGGCAAAGTTATATTGGGCTTCCTATTGTGGAACGACTTATTTTAACTTATTCAATATTTTTGACATATTTTTAACTTATCTTGGACTTATTTTCATACGAATACAGCCATGAATAAAAATATATCTCCTATTATTTCAGAAGAGGCTTTTTAGTCCGCTTATATGCAAAGATAACAAAATTAGAATGATATACAAACTTATACAGGCCTTTTATAATTTTATTTTACATTTAACGTCGTCAATGATAGTCTTCTTCTTCTTCTTCATATGTTGGCGTTTCCCATTTTCATATGGGGTCGCATCTCTTCACTAGTCGTCTCCACTGGTTCACGTCCCTCACTTGCTCCTCCCTCAGCTGTCTCTCCCTGAGATCCCCCTTCAATCGGTCCTTCCACCGTAGCTTAGGTCTCCCTCGCCTACGTCTGCCCCGCACGTCCATCTCCATCACTCTCACTCCCACGTAGTCTTCCTCTCTCCTCTTCACATGCCCGAACCACTGTAATCTCCTCTCCTGCGCTTTTGCCGACGCCTCCACCACTTTTACTGTACCTCTGATCCAGTCATTTCGTATCCTGTCCGCCCTCGTCACCCCACACATGATAGTAACAGTACTAAATCACAATAAGATGTTGATAATATATTGGTGTCTCCGTACGATACGTTCTCCGCTGCTGCAGCAACACGTAAACAAACCCAGCACCATGCGATCCCTGCTGTATCCATCTCTATAAGTGACATTGGCTGTATCCATACATTCAGTTAGCCTTGCATCTGGCAGCGCAAGGTATGCATATTTCTAATGCTAATAAATGTGAAAATATGGCATTTCAACATTTTCCGCTTCATGGTATGGGTCATGCTAAATACAATTGTTAATATTTGTAGGCTGTTATACTCATGCAGTTCATGAAAGCCACTTAATGCACACATTTCGACTTTTATTATTTACTCATTTATATGAAAAATATAGTATATTCAGCATATATTATGCGAAAACACAAAAGTATGTATTTTTTTATACATCTAAGTAAAAGGTCGTGAACTAGAACGCTAATTTTCTAGTGTAAAATAAGGTATGAAATTTAACTAAGTTACCCATGTCCAGCACTAAAAAGGTCGCAAATAAAAAATAGATCACCATCTGGCAACATCACTCAAAGTGTGGGCTCGCCTAATAGGCGAACAGTGGGCGGAGCTAGTAATCAAAGTAATGAAATCTAGGCCTAGCCAATGGTATGAGTTGGGAGGCGTGGCTTACCCAGGTAGGTCCCGAATGTTCTTTGTGGGTGCAGTTTCCTGTGTGTCTTTGTGTACACCTGAACTGACCTGAGGTGAGTAGATAATCTGTACCCTTTCTACCTGTGACCTGACCTGAGGTGTGTGACTACCTGCCACTCCTTTGTGAGTGTGTGAGTATGTGTGTGTGTGTGTGTGAACCACAATACCATTACTCAAAGAGGTAAATGTTACTAAAAACAACAATGAAATTAAAGATATGCATATTTAAACAGACCTAACCTACCGTACACTATTTACCTGCTATTGGTAATCTCCTATCTTACATTACATAATCCTCAATAATTATTGCATTTAGCAGTGAATCATATGTGATGTGACATAAGTAGACATGATAAAATAGTCATTTCTAACATTGGTAATGACTTTCAATAATGTCCTACTGTTGTCTGTCATGATGGCGGTGGCACTTATTTCGCAGTAGATACTACGTCTTACTCTCCACAGTTTCGACACACATTATACCACTCAATGGCACTCATACGCATAACATTGTGTTTTGTTTCGTGTTTACTTTTGTCAGCTGATCGAGCTTGCTTTTGATTGGCTGGAGTCAGTCCGAGTCACTTGAAAGACACCACCCGGATTGGCTGAACGACATAGGGCACCCGGGAAGATTTAGGACTCCCTAACTACTTAGGAACAAGGTAGGACGCCCTAATAAAATTTTGAGTATACCAAATTAGGGCATGAGATAGGATGTCCTAACCTGTTCCTATCTTAGGATTCCCTAAGTCGGATAGGGCGACATTGCTGCCCTAAGTTAAGACACGTTTGAGTATCCGGCCCCAAGCCATAATGATTACCAAATCCTTAGTGGATACTGAGTAGGGCTTGGCTCTGGTTTCACCCACATTATATTTATTTATAAATTTTATTCATTAATTTATTACATATCTGATATTATTCTTAATATTTATAAAGAATAACATGTTATTAATATTAACCATACAAGTTAAGACACACATAATCGGATAATAATTTTGATAATATAATTGAAAGTTAGATGGTACTTTATTCTGTATATTTAATCTTTAACTTCACTGTCAGAGTATGCGAATAGTCTACAAGCAGTATTCATAACAGATGGTACAGTAGGCTACTATGTCATGTATAACTTGCAAATCATATAAAAAATTAAAGAATGTTCAATATATGTACAGTACGTAGAATCAACCGCCAACCAAACTCAAACAACTATTGTGTAAAACGTGTCGTACCGTAGCGCACATAGCCAATTTTTATATTATTACTATTTTACGTTTCTGAATCCTTGCAGCTTACATTGTTTTTAATTGTACGCATTGGTAATCACTAAAGAGGAACCGGTTACCAAAATTGGAACCGGTCCCAGGACTGCCTTGGTGGAACTGTTGGAACCGGTTCTAGAACCGAGTCTTGCCCAGCCCTACTACACGGCCGTTCGTGACGTCAATGATGGAAGTAGGATCTGTACAAACGGGCTAATGTGAACCGGGGCAATAGTCTTAACACTTTAAGGCTCCCTTGGTGCGTTAGTGAATCCGGGCCCATTACTAGTTTCTATACCACAATAGTTTTTGCCTGTTTTGTAACTACGGGTGTTTTGCTCCTGTGTTTCTATTATTTTCTTTAATTTAATTTCCTTTATTTTATGTTAATTATCGTGCTTTCCTTTCTCTTTTCTTCCAAATTTGAAATAGGTAATTTTGTTTCCCCGTTATATTTCTTCATTATATATTAGCTGTCCTAAAATATTAGGTAATTGTCTAGTACATTGCCGTTTTCTATTACGATGTTCTTATACTCTTTACCCACTAATGGCGTCTTTTTGTCGTCATCAGATACGAAGATTGCTTGGGTGAAACCAAGATTTGGTGCGCGGTACTATTTATGTTGGCCAAAAGGATATGAAGACGAGCCAAGCGTACAGCTGCTGAAACCAAGACCGTCTTCGAATCCAAACAAGACAGGTCCAGAGCAGTGATTGGGACAGCTTGCCTGTTCTTGGGAAATGTAAATAATGCAAATGACATTATATTATATATGAATTTTAAGTGCAACAAGCTGTAAAATAGAGCCAGTTCAGCACAAAATCAGCTTTTATGAAACTAATTGCAGTTTAGAGTACATTAAACTTTCATTCCTGAAGGCATACGAAAGTGATGTTATTGCATGTCAGAATTGAAGCTTTATACTGCTTTTTCTTATGCTCACCGATCAAAATTTATACTCACCATGGTGATACTTATGAAGCATATAGGAGTTAAAAATTGATGAGAACTATAATGAATGACGTCAGGGGTATATTGTCTTCATAAATTCAATAACCTTGCTACCTTTATATAGGGAGAGGTAATTATTGTACTGCATTGCAAATTTAGTTTATTAAGCATGTGTGTTTAACATTTTAAGTACCACAGATACTGTATTAACTTTCTTTTAGCTCCCCAATCTCGCGCTTGACGACAAAAGCACTTTTTACGTAACCATATCAGTATTTGTCTGCCCCAAGACGGTCTTTGTATCCCAATCCTGCGCTTGGTCGACAAAAAGACGCCTAATTTATACCATTCTAAGACACTTTTCTTCTATGGCATTTTCTCCAGGAATGCCCCATTTCCAAGATAGGGCATTTTCAAATGTATTTTAAAATTAGCCTGAACTTACCTAACCTAACCTAGGCCATTGCAGACTACCAGGACCTAACCTGGGCAAACTACTGGGACCTGACCGTGGCAAAATACTGGGACCTAGCCTGATCTGGCAACACTGCTACAAAACGGCAATATACTAGATAAATACCAAATTGGTATCTTAATTTTCAATATATGATTGCTGTAAATTCACATTCACATTTTTTTTCTTCCTGGAAAATGGACACCATAATATAAAATGCATATATCCTAATACACAGCATATGAGGAAAGCCTACGAGTCTCTCTACATAACCAATAACAAAAAAAACTTTAATAAGAGGACGGGAGACATCACGGGCCAACCTGACGGCACAGATAGCAGCGAGAAGCCATGAAGGGAGCCAATCAACAGGCTGAATGTGGCACCCAGGGAGGTCATGCACATTTAGGGCCGTATGCAAGAACATTCATGGTGTTGACGATGGCTTGGTACCGGTATGATGACTTCATAGACAAACAACAGTGACATCATACCAGTACAACATCATCGTCAACACCACATACTTTCTTGCATACAGTCCTTAGGTCCCGTTCACACGACACGACCATATATTTGTATCAGCTTAGATGGAGGCCTTCACACGTGGCTAGATTTCTGGTCGCCAGGCTATGCGATTCTGTGCGTGGCCATGGTCGTGTCATGTGAAAGGGGCCTTAGACCAATCAGGGAACGGTACACGCGACCAGGGATGAGGCTCCCCAGGACGAGCTATAGGAACTCTGGGATTCCCTTATATTCTAAACAAGTTGGTTTGAGAGCCATATATATTCCTCCAAAGAAGCAGAAGGGGAAACAAGTCAGGAATAAAGTATTATATTCTCCACCTGTGTTTCACTCACCACTCGCCTACATATTAAGTTTTAAATTTATGTGTCCTACCCTTATATAATATTGGTGACATAATATTATTATCATATATTCTTTGTTTTATATGTTTTGTATATTTCCAAGCTCGATTTTTCATTGACCTAGCCTTCCAGTCCTTTGTATCCCCTTTTTTATTTTGTTCCTTTATTTCTTTAACACTGTGTTTTTGTTTTGTTTTCAATTGACTTTCCTCCCAATTTGGTTTCTCTAATAATTATACAGTACATCTTTACCGCTTACATCCATTGGTCTTTTCCACCTTCTATCTTCTCTTGCATTACAGTATTCTTTTTACTAGAGTAATTTTTTTCCTTCTATTCCATGATATGCATATGTCAGAAAATGGATGTTCTTTCATACTACATGTATACACTATTCACTTACCTTATATGATCGGATTAAAGACGGGTCTGTATGGGCATCGCTGATTGGTTGGTGGGAATGTCATAGCTACTGTACACTTGCGAACTGTAGTTTTTTGCTCGTGTGTACAGATGCGGACACATGAAACAGACACACTTTAAAATGGGACCCCTTATCGTGCATAAAATAGGACTCGCCTTTGCACACAACGTCTCGCGCTACCCTATGCTTAATGAGGGGCCCTGTTTCTGGTGTGTGTGTTTCATGTGTCCGCAACTATACTTCAGAGTCATTCCAATGTGCATTTCAATAAACTATCCACTCATATATCCAAACATTTATTTTTATCAATAGATGTTCTATAATTGTAGCATAGTCTTTACCTTCTGATTTATTTTTGTTCCTAAATTTTATCTTTGGGTGATGTGATGTTCCGATTTTGGGTTTCCTTATCAATGCAGAGTACAGTTGTGGCACATAATCCTTGACCAAACTTCCCCTTACACCCTGATCAAAGACTATGTGCTGCGACTGTACAGTATATTATTTTCCTGCACATCTGACTCTACATTATGAATAATATATGCATCTAAATTACTAGGTATCATCCCTGTAACATGCATAGTATTCTCACACAAAGAATATATGATGGCATCAACTCAAGATAGACCCCCTCACTGAACACTCCTCGTCACACTGGACATTTGCAAAGCATCCGATGACATCCCCCGCCACAACCTCACAATCAAAATATACAACACAAACATGCATAACAATACAAAAAGATGGCTGGCCAGCTTCTTGGGAGAAAGAGTAGCCCATGTTACATTTGCTGGTCAGTCATCTAACATTAAAAGTTTCACCAACGGTGTCCCCCAAGGTTCTGTTCTATCAGCCACCCTTTTCAATTTATACAAACACGACCTACCAACACCCTAGGCACCACAAAATCACGCAGCTTCATACGCAGACGACATAACACTCACAAGTACACACAGAAATGCAGATACAGCCACTCACTCACATCCTTCAACCCTACCGAAACACACTTAATGCCTGGTTCACCACAAACAGACTTAAAATAGCACCCACCAAGTCAAATGTCACCCTTTTCACCAACTGGAATGCAAAACACAGCTACACACCACACCTCACCATAAACAAAACACACACAGAAAATACTTGGCATGACATACAACACATCCATGACATTCAAACAACATATCACAGCTATCAAAAACAAATGCATGCAAAGAATGAAAGCCTTCATCACTTGCTAGCACAATATTTGGACACAACAAAGAAACCATGACCACAGTGTACAAACAATATATCCGATCAGTGATGGATTATGCAAGCCCTGCCTGAGCCTCAAACCTCACTGAGAATCACCTCAACACCTTTCAAACCATACAGAATAGAGCCCTAAAAGCTTCACAGCTACAACACCGACAGACCACTTATACCATGAAACCAAAGTCCTCAAAATCAAGGATCACCTTGACATGATTGGCACACAAACACTTCCTGCAGCCTCCACAAACCCACAACATCCATTACACTACATGGCAAAACATCCACATGCCAAGGAACATCAAAACAACACCCAATACACGATACCATACACAAATACTATAATCTCTTACACCCTGCCCACCCAAAACCAGTCTCCAGAAACCTATCCATATTCAAATCACTCACAAATCCATCCAAACACTCAAGAAGAACACTCCGCTGCATGCATGACCTCCTGACACCCACTCATCTAAATCCTGCCTTCCCCGTGAGGACAGAGTCCACCTGGCCAGGCTGCGAAGTGGCCACCACCTGGCTCATCTGACATATCAGAAGAAGCCGGATGGAGCCATTGTGGATGCCGGTCCGGGATGCAACACAGCACCCCATTCCAATAAATACATTATGGAAGACTGTAATGTACACAACCACACTCACCAACAACACAACATACACTCACTGAGGGCACTGTGGGAGAGCCCGGCACAGGCCATGGCCTTCCTCGGGAGGCCGGGACTGCTCGGCCAGAAGGCTTGAAGAATTTCAACAACAACAATAAATTCGTTACTTAAATATCAAAAGTACAGTATACCCTTTACCGCTTCAAAGCAATGGATAGAAATAATTTAAATACTGTAGTTGGAAAGAGAGAGTAGAATCAGAAATGAGATGCGCTTTTTCACTCGTCCGTCCTTTACTTTTGCCTCATTTTCGGATTCATCAATAATTTTATGTAGGATTTTATTTGGAAATTTCTACTTAAATATAAATGGGTGTCAAAGGTTATTTAATAAATCACCAACAATTCACGGGTTTTACATATTGTATTAGTTGAGTCCATGTGACCGTTTCTTTACAAATAGTACAGAATCACTAATTAACATCACACACATCACACGACATACATTATAAGCACATTACACCACACACTGACAACAGAACATTCATACATCAACAGGAAACAAGAAACAGTGATAGAAAAAAGTTAATAGAAATATGATGATCATTAATAAGACACCCCCTCCAACGGGAACCGCTTTGACGTGGTGGGGGGGCTTGCGTGTCTCTGAGACCTGGCGAGCTAGACTAGAGGGGGCTCCGGCGCCTGATCTGCCCCAATTTCGGGGAGAGAGGGCTTCCCATGCTAGTAAGGTCGCCAGTGAGAGACCAGACTAAATGGTTTCCATGCATTAGGCTGCCAGTACGGGCCAACAGCGCTGCCCTCCGGAGGGACTGCCCTCTAGGGGCCGTCCTATGTTGGATGGTTGGGTGTCTGGGCCGGGAGATGTTGGGGAGGGGGGTCTCAGCACCGTCGTGGGCAAACTTTCGAGCCATTGGGGCTGCTTTTTAAAACGAGTGGCCCCGTGGGGGAAGAGGTACCCCGCCCACGGCGACCAGCGCTCGGTCCCCTCATCTGCCCGGTAGGTAGTAGCTCTTGGCTCCTGGGGCCAAAAACACTAAACCAATGATATATGGATACAGAAAAGCCCCAATCTCTTCCTCGAGCGGTGGTCGACCAGGCCCTCGAGACGTCACTCTCTGGTAGTGGTAAGATGCAGAAAGCTGCAAATAAGAGTAGACCTAGCAGGTCGGGTGTTGTGTCGAAGAACCCTGTTAGCGATTTGGACACGTTAATGTTAACGAATGTACTCGCATCCTTTACCTATGGCGCTATCCACTCCATTTTTAAGTGTTTTGGAGTAGTCCTCCGAATCCGAATCACATATAACAGTGATTGTAGGTCTAATCGGTGGTATACTACTTTCAATACAAATGCTGCTGCCAAAGCAGCATTTGAGGCAAAAGATTCTCTGACGGTGAGGGATACTCATTGTAAAGCTCAGATGATGCGGTCCATCAATGTAGTTGACAGTGACAATGACTACTGCCCTAATATATTTGATGACTCTGCAGAGCATGTCCCAAAGGAACGTCGGGTTCCTACACCCTTTTGGTTTGTGGCTTACTACAGGGAGGGACGTGGTAACTTTATCCATGCTTCTCGGTATCTGGAGAAAGAAATTGGATTATTACCAATGGGCCACATAAAGAAATATGGTAAGGGCGTTTTGATCAGAGCCAAAGATCTTACACAGGCCATGATGCTCCTCAATCTCCCCTGTCCTTCTGATAGCATGTTTGAATCTATTAAACCACATAGAACATTTAATTATAGCAAGGGGCGTATATATAATGAGGACCTGTATGAATTCTCAGAAGAGGACATTCTCGCTATGTTCCCAGACAGTGTCCAACGAGTAACGAAGATGAAAGGCAGTAAAAATATGATCATCCTCACTTTCTATGGCTCGCATATCCCAGATCGCATTAACATTAACCCCACCTCATTTGAGGTGAAGCCTTTTGTTGAGCGCCCCCTACAGTGTTTCTGTTGTTATGAGTTTGGTCATGGGAAGAGGAACTGCAACAACCGTTCCCGGTGTGGTAATTGTTCTGCTCTTGACTCACATCTTACTTCTGAGTGTCGGTCAGAGAGTCACTGCTTTTACTGCAGAGATGCTCACCCCTTTCGTTCTCGCCAATGTAAAATGTACCTACTTGAGCAGGATATCCTCCACTTGGCTAATACTCAATTTATTAGCATAGGTAGTGCCAGACGGCAACTCAACTTCAGGCGACAGAAGGATGGTTGTGTGAAGACATACGCCTCCTCCCTTCGCCCTAAATTGGTTGCAGCACCCTCTCAACCCTCTCATGAGGCAGCTGTTTTTGCTCTAGTGAGAACGTTTCTAAGGTTACTCTACATAATAGTTTCTCTGTCTTGGAAACTTTATCAGACACTCATTCTGGTGACCCTTCAACTGATGACAATTCTCAGACTTTAGCTAAAGGTGTCCATGTGGTAGAGGTTCACGCTGCCACACGCTCTCCCAAAAGGAAACTTAAGTCACCTAAACTGCCACAGAGACACCTTCGTGGTTCCTCTGAGGCACTTGACTCTATAGATGTTCCACCTTGTGAGGCAACCATCTCAATGGACTCATCCATAGTTTCCTCTCAATTTCACCAGAAGCGTTCTCGTGGCTCTGATGAATCTCTTGATTCAACAGAAGTTCCTCCTCGCAAGCTTCCTTTGGGATCATCAGAGGGGCGTGAAGTTAATGTGGATGCCACGGATGTTGTGACTTCAAAAGATTCACTTTCTCTTCCGCTTGAGCAGGAGAGTGATTCTACTACCTGTATTATGGATGTTGATGTATCTGCCTGTGTCAGTGATATCACTGCTGTACAGGACAGAACCAATGTAATTGTTTCAAAGAATATCCCATCTCATATACCTTCATCTTCTTCTAACATATCAGATGCTTCAGGGACTCCAATTACAGGGGTTCCAATTACTGCCCCAAGTACTACTCCTCGGGTTCGCTCTTCTTCTAGTGGCCCAGGATTAGACAAATCTTATTGTTTGAGTAAACCCTCAGGTCAAGATGGTAGTGGGAAGTACCTCCGTGAGGCTTCCCAAAAATCAGTACTAAAGTAACACCGTTCAAGGTCCTTCAGTGGAATTGCCGTGGCTTGCGTGCTTCATGGGAGGAACTGCGCGTTCTTCTCTCTAGCTTCTCTCCTGCATGTGTTTCTCTCCAAGAGACAATACTTGGGGACTACATTCCTGCCAGTCCTCCAGCATACTCAGCATTTTATTCCAATTCATTTGAAGGGCAGGGTCATCATGGTGGCTCTGCCATCCTAGTTCGCCGAGATATTCCATGCACGAGCCTGGAGCTTGACACTCCGCTCCAGGCTGTTGCAGTTAAGGTTTTTATGGACCGCCCGTACACTGTGTGCAGTCTATACCTTCCTCCCAGTGTTACAGTTGAGAGGGGTGATCTCAACCATCTTGTACGGGACCTTCCATCTCCCTTTATTTCATTGGGTGATTTTAATGGTCGTCATCCTCTGTTGGGTGACAGTTCGGTCAACCCCAGGAGTGTTTTATTGGCTTCTTGTATTGAGGATGAGGGATTAGGGGTTTTAAATACGGGAGATGTGACACATTTTAATAGCCCTACTGGGAATTTTACCGCCATTGACATTTCCCTTTGCTCACCCAGTGCTCTGTTGGATTTTACTTGGAGAGTGTTGCCTGACTTATATGGCAGTGACCATTTCCCTATACTTTTAGAAGGTAACAGGTATGAACCACAGTCTCGTCTTCCTAGGTGGAAATTAGAGAAGGCTGACTGGCAGTTTTTTAGAGAGCTAACTTCATCGGTCTCTTCTGTAGCCGATTTCGGTAGCTCTGACGAGGCTGTAACATATTTCACTGATATGCTCCACTCTGCTGCTCTCAACTCTATCCCTAGAACTTCTGGCTACTTTCCCAAACGTCCTGTCCCTTGGTGGTCACCAGTCTGCACCACTGATGTGCGGGAGAAGCGCGCTGCTTTCTCTCGCCTTCGTCTCAATCGTGGGGACCCAACTCTTTTAGAGGACTTCCGACGGGCAAGGGCTCGGGCTAGACGAGTTTTAAAAGAGGCCCGACGTGCATCTTGGAAGGCCTATGTGTCTTCAATTAATATTAAAACTCCACTCACCCAAGTGTTCAGGAGAGTCCGTAAGATGGCGGGGAAGTTTTCTCCTAGTTCTCCACCTGTACTTAAGGTCAATGGAATTAAGATCATGGATGGTTTGACAGTGGCCAATACCATGGCGGAGGCTTTTGCAAAGGTCTCCAGCCGTGACTCTCGACCTCTGGCTGTCAGGCATGAGTTAAGAGCCAAGGAGCGTACAGTCCTGGATTTCACAGGGAACGAGAATGAAAGTTATAACCATATATTCACCCTGAGAGACCTGCATTCTGCTCTCTCTCTCTGCGGCGACACTTCTCCTGGGCCAGACAACATCCCATATGCAATGTTACGACACTTGAGTGAGGAGGTGATCTCATTTCTTTTAGCTTTATATAACAGAATCTGGCTGGAGGGTGTCTTCCCTTCTGGGTGGAGGGTTGCTACCATCCTTCCTTTTCTAAAGCCGGGCAAGGACTCTGGTGTTGCCCTCAATTATCGACCAATTGCCTTGACCTCCTGACTCTGTAAACTATTTGAAAAGATGGTGAATGTCAGACTGGTATACTTCTTGGAACGGGGTGATTTTCTGTCTCCGTCACAGTCTGGCTTTCGTAAACACCGTTCCACTACAGATGCTCTGGTCAGGTTGGAAGCTGCTGCATGTGAGGCCTTTGCACGACATCAACACCTTGTCTGTGTATTCTTTGATTTAGAGAAAGCCTATGACACTACATGGCAATATGGCATCCTGCAGCAACTCCATTTATATGTCCTGCGGGGTCGCCTTCCACGCTTTCTTAAGGAGTTTCTCAGTGGTCGCAGTTTTTCTGTGAGGGTTGGTACAACCCACTCAGCATCTGTTGCACAGGAGGAGGGCGTCCCCCAGGGAAGCGTCCTCAGTGTCACATTGTTTGTAGTAGAAATTAATGCCATTGCCTCATCCCTTCCAGACGGTATAGCTAACTCGATGTACGTTGACCTAGCAGTCTGGTTTGCTGCTTCCCGTATGTCAGTGGCGGAGCGGCGCATGCAGCTTGCCCTTGACAGGGTGTCACGTTGGACTGGTTCTCATGGGTTTCGATTTTCTCCTTCCAAGACAGTTGCTATGCACTTCTGCCGCATCCACCCGGATCCGGACTTATTCATGTATGGTCATCGGATACGATGTGTCGAGGAGACTCGCTTTTTGGGTCTCCTTTTTGACAAACATTTGACTTGGGTTCCCCACTTACGTACACTTAAGGTCTCTTGCCTCAAAGCTCTTAACCTGTTGAGGGTCCTGAGCCATACATCCTGGGGGGCTGATCGGGCCACCCTCCTCCGCCTATACCATGTTCTTATTAGGTCTGACTTAGGTCATCTGATATCATGTCTCAGTACTACCTTTTACATTCTCGTGCACCATGGCCCTTTGGCTTCCGGGTCAGGAAGGCTATGGAGGAGATGGGCATAGATGACTACCAGATTAGTCCTGTGAGGGTCCCCAGGGAGGCTCCATGGCTTCTTCCAGAAGTTTTCCCCTGCACCTGCTTTACAGACAAGAAGGAATCTCTTCCTCCTCCAGTGGCTCATTCCCTCTTTTTAGAACATGCCTTCACTCACAGGGAGTCCCTCCCTGTGTACACTGGTGGGTCAAAGTCTGATGCTGGAGTTGGCTTTGGAGTTGTCTTTCCTGACTTTTGCCGTGGAGGCAGGCTCCCTTCTGTCATGTCCATTTTTACTGCTGAGCTCTCGGCCATTTTATATGCCCTCCAAGGGATTTTTACTCTCCCTCAGCCTTCGTTTACTATTTTTAGCGATTCCTGTAGTGCCTTGCAGGCCTCGTGCAATTTTAACTCTTCCCATCCCCTGGTGTTGGCCATTCTTGAGTGGTTTGTCCTCCTGGGTCGTCGTGGCCGGAAAGTCACTTTTTGTTGGGTCCCGGCCCATGTGGGTGTTGATGGGAATGAGCGGGCTGACGCCCTGGCTAAGGCTGTGGTCTCCAATTCCCGGCCTCCTGCCAGGCGTCATCCTGTTCCTGCAGTGGACCTTCGACCCTACATAGATGCTACCGTTCGTTCCTGCTGGCAGGACAGATGGGACGCCGTCGGGGCTAACAAGCTCCGCGACATCCGCCAGCGCCTTGGTTTGTGGAGCTACAGTGGCCTATCCCGCCGGTGGGAGACGGCTCTTGTCCGTCTCCGCATTGGCCACACATTATTGACTCATGGCTTTTTAATGGAGAGGGCTCACCCTCCCTACTGTGATGATTGTCTGGTCCTTTTGACAGTATGGCATCTTATTGTCGAGTGTCCCAGCCTTGGGGACCTTCGTCGTAGGCACCTCTCCGAGTACCGGAAGGGTGACGGTTCTTACAGTCTCTCCCAGGTGCTCGGGGAGGAGGCTTGTAGTGTGGGAGGTAACACCCTCTCCTATGTGGAGGAGGCTGGCCTCCTCCAAAAGTTGTGAATTTTATTATATTTATGGCTTTTTAGATAGTTCAACGTTTTCTTATCTTTTATATATTTTACTTAAATTAGTCAGGGTTTTTTTTTTAGTATAAATGTGCCTTTTAGTTTGTATGTTCTTTTATTCATGCTGCCTATCCCTTTCGGGGTGGAGAAGTCTGTTTAGTTTGTGTAAATATTTTATTAATGATGTAGATGACTACTTTGTGTTGGGCGGTATATGACCATAGCTGTTGCGCCGCCAAATGCCTCATGGCATTTCCAAATCAATCAATCAATTAATAAGACAAAAAGTTAAAAATGGCGATGCGATGCGTGGCTCTGGAGGAAGATGGAAGACTGTGGGGAGAAAATGTGTCAGTCGCTTGTCTGTAAACGTCACAAAGAAATCAGTCAACCCACCACCTCCATGGCTAATCTACATGTTGCTGTTTAATTGGTGGAGTGTTCAGTTTGGGGGTTATGAGAATCCAAGGACGGCCTACTCACAAAAACCCTCTCTCTCATAAAATCCACTTTCCACACTCCAGCAACCAAACTGTAGTCAGATGAGCTTGAAAATGGTGAGTTAGTCAATTTCAGCTTAGTTTAATGGCTCTAACTGTAGTGGTTATAAAAAGGTAACTGTGAAAGAAAATCAAGTTCCTAAGAGCGAAATGCAACAATTGGTCAGGAATTAAATAATCAGTGCTTTTGCTTGGTATTATATATAATTATGTCCATCAAAAATGCTGGTCACATACTGTATATTCCATGTATGATGACAAAGAAGAGTGAGAGGATGGTATTACATTCCTTGACAATAATTCCTCTTCATCGGCCAGTTCATATGATTTTGTAATGAGAATTTAGTGGCGAAACACATTTTAGTTGAAGAATAAGTTTAATAATACCATCCAGAGAGAGAGAGAGAGCACTCAGCTATGAGACACTGTGGATGGTCCTCCTGCCAGCCAGTGCTTGTACAGGAGATGGTGTAGTATGTGATTCCAGGCCTGACTTGGTGCTCGGGCAAACACCACACCTTCATCTTGTCACCATCAGTCCACATTTCTCTGCGGTCGAAGGCAGTGATGGAATTGTTCACTTCGGGTTCTGTTAGGCACACTGTCAAAGGTGGAAGTCAGGATCAACAGGGGCAAGAATAAATTATTACATACTGTATTGCATTTTATTTGAGTATTTCCAAGAATATTCTATGAAGAATTTCTGAGTGGTAAAGGCCCCGAATTCAGTCCTCTCTTTCTTAGCACACTACCTGTACACCAGTACATTGTTATGTTAATTAGGAAAAACAAGTCAAACCTTATTAGTCAAACATAAATGGAAATGACTGATGTATAAGCATCCACAGATGAATTTGCAAGACTAAAATTATCCAAACTTTAATCCTCCCATTAATTTCAATCAAACCTCTCTACCATTTAAAATCTGTTAGAACACACAAGAGACTATGTATCATCATCAATACCCCATTTCCATTTTTCAAGTGGTGGGGAGGCTCTATTGCCAGTGCAGCACCCCTGACAGGCAATGGGTCCAGCTCCAAGGCTATTTGAGCCTTTGGTGTGTTTATGATTAGAGAGAGGGATCCCCAACCCTCATCCCCCCCCCCCCTGTATCGTAGGGGACAAGAGGCTGACTGCACCATTGTAGGAATGGTGGGCGATGGGGACGCTACTTCCCTACGCCTACTATTTATCAATTCTATATATCCATATTTTAAAAAGTTACATGGACACTCAAAAGACTGATCTCTGCAATCGATATAAGAAGAGTTCCAACATTTCTTGCAGTTTTTCATCTGTCATGTCCTGTCATTTAAGAGATTGGCTGGATTATCTTTTCTATACTACAGTATTTCCCTACATACATATTGCTGGATGTTTGATTTCTGTTTTCATGTGGTGAGTGGACAGTGACTGTTTTTAAGGACCTTACTGGCCTACGTACAGTAAGATGAGCACTCACCTCTGATGCAGGGTTGAGGAGTGTGCCAGCCAGAGTCAGTGCAGGAGTAGGTGGAGTTGTCGTTGGCATCCCTGGTGAGGTAGGTTTCGGGGCAGGACACGGTCATTACACTTCCCACCTCGTGTACTCCTTCAGGCCAAGTCATGTTTTCAGGTAAGCCCATTGGAGGCAGGCACACTGTACATTACAAGAAGGTGGTGTTAGGGGTCATCTCTACAGGGTGATAATTATTAATGGCTGCTGATTCCCCCAAAATTTGTTGGGAATCTTTTAAGTACTAGTACCTCAACATGATATGAGGGTAAACTGAATGGGATATCTGTTTTCTAGCATAGTTTGCAGGAATCAATAGTACCTCCAGTTCCCCCACAACAAAAATTAATTATCCTCTATAGAATCATCTCTCTATTTTTTCTCCTTTTTCTCTCTATTTGCCCACCTTTAATACAGTATGATGAATTTGTCCAACCATCATCAGTACAGCCGTGTGTGACGTTGGTTGATCCTTGTGGTGTGAGGTGACTGTATGGGCAACTGATGTTTACTGTGTCTCCCACAATCCATGTGTTCTCATCCCATGTTTCCCCAGCGGCGTTCACCAAGGCTGGTATTTCGATGCAAGCTGTGGGAGGCAGACAGATGGATGTGCTTTACTGGGCAAGAAAAATCGCTGTGAAATACTGAAAATAATGAAGAGCATATGTGATATGCCAAATATGTGTTTCATAATACTAAGTACAATGTAGAGTATTTTAAAGTAGTGTACTGTAAAAAATTTCTGAAGACTTGTTTATGTTGACAAAATGTTTTGAGTACTGCTTGGACATGTGTGTTCCTTTAGGAGAGTGTTTGATGCCAGAGAGAAGCATGTTGTATTGTGTAATATTTTTCAGGAACAAAGTTGCAAATACAATTTTGAGATATTGTTCATTGTGTAATTGATTCAGTACATAATGATTTCGGGGCAGTTAACGCTGCATCTAGTGTTCAAATTCAAGGTTGCACACATTAAGATGTACGGCAGTTAGTGTCTGTTACGCATGCAGTATTTTGTATATTATTGTTGATCTTTCATGAACCCAATTAAACTTACCTTTCTGACAGGTGGTGAGACTGGACCAACCGGAGGCCGTGCAGGTAGTCATTGGTAAGGTAACCCAAGGGGCATGGAGCAGTCTGGTTTTGGTTTACTCCCTATGCACCACTGGACGGCCACACCAGGCTCAAATTCCCAAAGTTTGGTTCACCCATACACACTGAAGGAGGGGCACAAGTTGAGGAAGGGAACGGAATGTGGTAGCCGGAAAGTTATGGTATCGGTGAAGGGAATGACGGAGGATAGACCAGGTGGCAGGATGATGAAAGCAGCAGGTAGTAGAAGATGACATAGTTAACAGGATGTGGAAGAAATATCAAAAGTAGAAAAAAATGAGTGTACAGTATGTGGCAGAGGTTTCAGGGTAGGGTATAGGTGGAAGAAGATGGTACATTATGTTGTAAGTGGAAAAAGATCAGTGGTACAAATGACAGGGGATAATTTAGGTGACAAGAGTTGACAGGTGGTGGGAGATTGATTTTAGATTTACTGATGAATACAATACAGAGACTAGGGTCAAGATTTATCTTTGTGTTAACAGAACATTAAAAGTACAGTCGTGAGGCAAAATTAGCATCCAGGCCCCTTGAAATTATTCATTGTTTGACACATCACTGAAACTTTTCCCCTGGTCATTCCTGTCTTAACTCATTCCTGGTTATTCCTGTGTCAAATGCGTTGAAGCAGGCTTGGATACATAATTTGGATTGTGACTGTACGATTTTGGTTTATAAATGTTTTGTGTACAGTATGGCTATCAAAACACTGAATTACTACCAAACTCTTGCCCAGGGGGTTGACTTTATGTTCTGTGAATACCAGCCATCCCCTACATGGCTAGAATGAAGACTGTTAAAGGAACTGGTCACTTTCTAGTGGATTTGAGAATATCTGCTCACATGGATTAAAACTCCACGTGAGGTGAACTGCAACCGGAGGCTCTTTTATATTTTTTCTTTTATATATATATATATATATATATATATATATATATATATATATATATATATATATATATATATATATATATATATATATATATATATATATATATATATATATATATATATATATATATATATATATATATACATATATATATATATTTTTTTTTTTTTTTTCATTGTTGTGTGGACCGCCAGCACACGGGGGTGGATTATCCTTCCCCCTTTATTATCCCTTCAGGACTGGTCTCATGGAAGGTGCAGCCCCACTTGTAGCTCCTGTGGTAACGTGGACTTGGGCCCACAGTACTGGCTGTGGGATCAAAGCCCTTCCCCCCAATCTCCCTGGCGGTCGGAGGCCCCCAGATTACCTGGTCCAGTAAGCTCTGGTCCCATCTTCCTGAAATTTGCTTCGGTAGCCCAGGATATATGGGGCCAGCCTGTCCTTTATATTAATTTGTTTTTTCACTGCAACCAGAGCGTACTGTGGGGCAGGAGGCCATTCTGCCCCAGGAGAATATCAACAACAACAACAACAACAACAGCTACCAAACTATACGATTAATGCACCATCAAATCTCCCAGCCCTCACCTGCCTGACATGGACCACCAGTCTCCCAGCCCTGGTCGGTCCACTGGATCTGCTGTGTTTGGTTTCCATCGGGCAGGAGGCGTAAGTCAGATTCGCAGGTGACGTTGACGATGGATCCCACTAGCCATACCTTCCCTGAGTCCCAGTTAGTTTCACCTCCTTCCACCGTTGGTTCGTCCACACACACTGATGGAATGGAGTGAGGATTAGATACTGTTAACTTTATGTATCATCTACAGTTTTTCTACTTTCTCTTCATCTCAAAGATATTCCTGCCCTCACCTTCCTTCCCAACTTTATGCTTTTTACTGTACTGTCTTTCTTCACCAGCCCTCATTTGAATTCTCCCTCATTATTATTAGAGTACTGTACTGTACTTCATCAACCCTCCTCTCACCTCTCAGCACTCTTATGTTTTACTTGGAAGATCAGCCATGAATAAAGCTTTCAAAATATTTTCTGGTGATAAGGAAAGAGGATATTGTACATCTTATATAACAGCTTACATCAGAAGACTTCCTTAGTAGTGGAAATCAAGGTAATAGGTCGAAAGGGGATCACATTGGTAATGTATCATTAAGATGGCTTCAAAACGTGTTTTCAATAGAAAGGAAGTGTTTTGAAAGAAGAGAATGATGCAAGAGACGACCTAAATTATGTGTAAATTAAGCAGACCGTTCTTTGAGTACATGAGGTGATCTGTTTGGACCACGTTCCTTGGGGTCAGGAGAGAGATCTTTATGGACCGCTTCGGATGTAATGAGGAATTTAGTGTTTATTAATGATAATACCAAAAGAGGAGTTAGTGTGAAAATAGAAAACCAAAAAGATTGGCCGTATCAGAAGGAAAGCCAAGGTTAGATCTCACAGAGTAAAACAGAGGTGAGAAGGATTGACAAATAGAGAAAATATTTTTACCCATTAGGATCCTGCAAAATTCCTCGAGGACTAAACGAGACAAAGGAAACATACAGTATTGTGTTTCAAGATTTATGATAGATATGTGAGGACATTTCTCATTCTTTCCTCTAGGACAGTGGTTCTCAACTCATTTCAGGCCATGGACAACCAGCCCAATTAAAAGAATATCGTGGACCATTCCACTTGGCGGAAATACGCTCTCTCCGATATTTTCAAAAATCTGTACGGTTGGTCCTAGCCCTCTATGAGTCTATGTGACCCCTATAAATTTCATCAATATCGGCCCAGTTTCAACCTTTCCTAAAAGTTTCAACAAAATCTGTCCTCTTGTTTTTGTGTTACCAAGTTAACAGACAGACAGCCAAACAAACAAACAGACAGAGAAACTAACAGCGATGAAAATATACTGTCGTTAACAGACAGAACCAGCATAACACAGCACACAGCATAACAACTGACCAGAAATATTTCACTCCGTTCTACTCTTCCTCCCTGCTTAATTTTAGATTACTACAATTTACAGTTGAAAACAAAATCAAAGTACACCACACCTATAAAACAACACAGGACGAATAACACAACTAATCAACTGATCACTTCAGTGGCTACTGGACTACAACAGTGTTACATATAGCCGCCCGGCAGCATATTCCGAAACTGTTGTTAATTTCGGCACCATCTAAAATATCAGCCAATCAGGCGCCTTTCTCTCGTCATGACATCACCTCCGATTAACCAATCACACTCCGAAAGGTATGACGTCATAGCTTGCTTTTATTATTATAAGACATTGCACTTTTTCACGGTAGAAGTGGTCATTTATTTCTTTATACCTCATTAATTTCAGTAAATATTTACTTGGTTCTTTGAATACAAACGGAATAATGGTAGAGGATTAACATTATAGTAAAAAATGTGTCAGTCCAATAAAAAATGAACTAAAATTTAAGTTGAAGTGAAAAAAGTTACTATCTGAAATATCAGTCTCTCAAGACTCACGAGCTTCTCTTGTGTCATGACGTCATATTCCGATTAACTAATGACTCGCGCTTATCCTCGTCGTGAAAAAATAAATAATATAAACACATTGCACTCCTTTACGACAGCTGTCATTTTTTCCATTATACAGTCACGAGCACTAAGGTATACAGCTTTGGTTGAAGCTTTGAACAGTCCAATTCACCAACGAAGTACCGTAATTCCAATGGAGATCTTATTGTGCATTTATTTACGGTATCTAGGTATTCCAAGCACACCTAATTAGTAATTAGTGCTCGTTACTGTACCTCATTTATTTCGTGAAATAATGGTGGGATGATTTTGATTGTAGATAAGACTGAAAATAAATGATGGTAACTAAGGTCTGTCTTGTGTTCTCTCTCCCTTTGATTATACCCAACATCATGGAGCATCGAGGTCCTTTATCTTTGTGGGGTTATTCAATCTCCTGGCAATTTGCACTGAAATATTGCTTAACAGCTTTCCATTTATATTCTTGTATATCGTAAAGGGTCAACCTGGCTATTATTCTAATTGATACTATAATTTAGTTGTAAGTTACAAAGTGATATGCACACCAACTTTATTGATATAATACACCTGTATAGTAGAACAGTAGTATAGTATAGTATAGTAGTATATAGTAGTATAAATAAACTGGTCTTGAGTTGCCAACTGGATATTTCTTCAGGCGCTAAACTTACTCCCAAAAAGCGCTAAAAAGGCGCTATTTTTGATAAATGTCTCCAAAACCTTCTGATTGTTATTTACTTATTACTCTTTATTATGTCAGGACTCTGAAATAATTAAAACCACCAAGAAATGCGCAACAAAAACACAGAAAAGCAGCTGCCAAATGGCACTAGAGCCAAATTGTAAGAGCTATATTGTTCTATAAAGTGCCGAATCTAGCTCCAAAAGCGCTAAATTGGCAACTCTGGCTATTGTGGCGCATGCAGCAGATGCGTCATGGCGGCAATAACGCATAAAAACTGGATCAGACCTTATGCTCCAGAGTGCACTTCTTTGGCTGATATTTATGCATAATAATAATAACGTATTATAATAATCATTATTAGTATTATTATGCACAATAATAATAATTGGTGTAATCGCATACGTTGGAGTGAACGACGCAATGACGTCATACCTTTGGAAGAGTGTGATTGGTCAATCGGAGGTGACGTCATGACGAGAGAAAGGCGCCTGATTGGCTGATAATTTAGATAGGGCCGAAATTAACAACAGTTTCGGAATATGCGTCCCGGTTACACCTCTTCTTTTTATTTTATTTATTTATCTATTTATTATTATTTGTTTTTTCTTTTATTTGGAGGGCCAGTTCACTTTTTTGCTTCCTAGTTAATCCTCATCTTTTTATTTTATTTATTTATTTTATTATTACTATTTTTTTTTTCTTTTTCTTTTCTTTTTGAGGGCCAGTTCACTTTTCTTGTGTCCCGGTTACACCTCATCTTTTTTTCTTCTTGTTTTATAATACTATGTACACAGTTTTGTCTCTGTCCACATAAAATCTTTTAGCTAAGTTATATTATTCATTGTCAATTATATGTAAATAACTTATAGGGAACCAGTTATTCTGTTTGGTTCCTTCATAGTTAGTTGTTAGTCTATATAAGTTATCATTAAGTTCTAGTGCTGTTATTTTTCTCCAAATATCTATTGCTCTATTCACTAATAGTTCTTTTATTTTTGGTAAATTAGCTCGGTTGTTTAGTTCTTCATTGCTTACTATATCAGGGTATTTTATGTTATAAATGAATCTTAGTGCCTTATTTTGGATTATTTGAAGTGAACACAAGTTAGAATTTTTCTTAGCTACTTGTGGAATTGGTGGGTATTCTATTATTGATCTCATTAATGCTAAATAAAAATTTTCTCTTATTTCTTGCAGTTAGTCCATTAGATTTGTATAATCTAGTATGTATGTGGTTTAATTTATTAATTTTATCTGATATAAAGGTTTTATAACCTGTTCTGGTTATATTTAGTCCAAGTACAGTACCTTCGGTTGCATACTCATATATTTCACCATCTGCCACTACTGGAGCTGAGGTTGTTCTACCTATAGGTATTATTTTGAATTTAGTTGCATTTGTCTGGATTTTCCATTTCTTTTCGTAGTTATTTATGCTTTCAATAGCGTTTTTTGTGTGCATTGATAAAAGGTCTTTTGATTTCCCTGGATATGCTACTATTTGTGTGATATCGTCTGCAAATACAACATATTCGCTGTATGGTGTAGGTTGTGGCATGTCTGAAGTATAAAAAATAAAAAGGGTTGGTGAAAGACATCCTCCTTGAGGAACTCCACTTTCTAATTCAAATGGTGGTCCCAGGTAATGTCCTATTTGTATGTATACTTGTCTATCCGTTAAATAATCACAGAGGATTTGTTTCATATATGATGGTAGTGTTGTTCTTAATATTTTATATTTTAAACCTATGTGCCAAACTTTGTCAAATTCTTTTTTGATATCACTTAAAATTAAGTTAACATGATCTTTGTTTGCTTTCACACTTGCTATAGTATCAGTGATGATTGTTAATGCGGTTTGTGTTCCTCTGTTTTTCCTAAATCTGTGTTGTCTTGTGTTTAGTAAATTGTTGTTCTCTAAATATGTAAGTAGTCTATTGTTTATGATTTTTTCAAATAGTTTTCCGGTTTCTTCTAATAAAGATATTGATCTGTAGTTAATGATTGCTTTATTGTCCTTTGCATTTTATATTATTTTCTTCAGAATTAACCCCTACTTCCCACACATGTGAATCCCAAAGTTTACTACCGATTCAGAGAGAGAGAGAGAGAGAGAGAGAGATTAGCAAGGTGCGGTAGAGATAAGGCATGTGAGTGTGAGTGTGTGTGTGTGTCTGTCATAGACTTTGCTATATAACACAATATTCGATCTTGCAATAAACAAAATGGAATGTGAAAAGGACACAACAGATATAATTCAATAAATAAAGATGGGAGGAATAAATGAATAGGGCAAAACGATAACTAAGAGAGAGAGAGAGAGAGAGAGAGAGAGAGAGAGAGAGAGAGAGAGAGAGACCTTGTTGACCTGACAGAGCAATGGCGGTTGGGGTAAACACTGACTGTTGTCCAGTTTGGCGTATTTTCATTATGAGTGCGTAAATGTGTGTGTGTGTGTGTGTGTGTGTGTGTGTGTGTGTGTGTTCAATCAAGAGTTTCCTGTCTTTCTAATTAAAAAAATGAATATAATATAATACAATAATTTGCAGGAACACTTTAAAGATGTCGTCTACATTTTTACTCGTTATAACATCCGATACAGGTAACGGATCATTATCGCAATGAGTTAATTTCACTCGTTGTACAATTTCTTTCATCTTGGCCATACCGATGTTTTGAAAGCAAAGTAATTTGCTCTCAGACATTTGAGTATGTCTATGCATCACATTCAAACCACTTCCTGGAAAGCTTTCCACTATAGTTGCTATTTTATTGTCAAAGAAATCTAAGAATTTGTTTGCAAGTACTTCATCAGGATATCCTTCAGGCAACCTTGGCTTCTTTTTATTACCAGTTAAATTATTGAGTATGAAATATAGTTTATTCATATCTGACCTGGCCTCTTTGACTTTCCGCTGTCTCATTACTATGAGTCTTTTTTCTTCTCTCTTTGCGTGTTGATAATCTCTTCTAGCAATATCAGTGCGTAGTCTACGCCAAGCTCTTTCATTTTTCTTCTTCTCTGCCTTAGCTCGTGATATCTCAGCATTGAACCATGGTGCATGATCTTTCACAATTATTTCCTTTTTAATTACAGGACACACTGCCTCATATTCCTCTTTAAAAACACGATTATACAAAATCGATACACATCGCACACACTTTCCCGCCTCCGTCATATCATGTTCACAGCTATTTTGCATCTTGTTCTGCCACACTTAGAGTACTGCGACACCGTCTGTGACCCACACACTTACAATAATATCAATAAATTAGAGTCCATACAAAACAAAACTGCAAGATGGGCCAGACGTGATTGCAGACACACTACATCAGTCACTTTGCTTAAACAAGACACAAAACTAGACCCATTGGCAACACGAAGACAGATAGACAGACAACAGATGATATACAAAATCACAAACAAGTTAGTTGACATAGACAAAGACACATATCTACACCCTACAAGTATACGATCCACTATAGGCAGCCATAACTTAAAATACCATAGGCCTATACATACCAGACAAGCACTGATATATTGAGGCACTCATTCTTTCCCCGCAGCATCCAAGAGTGGAATCATCTCCCATCTCACGTAGTTAACAGCCCCACTCTTGACACGTCTAGAAACAGGATCACCAATCATTACCTCCCCAATCCTAATCCTCAATCCACAGTCCCTGACCCAATCCACCCTCATCTTAATCCTCCCCTGGATCCTTAAATCACCCGCACAACCCCCGCATATTATGCTGCCCATGAGCGGCCCTCTGCGCGACCCATAACTTGAACTTGAACTTGAACTATTCATTTATCAAGTAGGAAATCACAGTTTACTGCCCGTTTGACGAGAATGCACACGGAGCGCATTTCAGGTAGATTGTTCCTATAATTATTTCTCCAATTGTAGTATCAATTTTGACAGCTGTAATAACCTCTTGAGTAAAGTTATCTATAATTTTGTATTTAATGTTTCTTTGCATAGCTATTGCTACTCCATCATTTAGCTCATTATCTTTGTTAGATTGGTGTACTTCATAAATAAAAAAATATTTCACAAAAACTGAAAGAAATATTACAAAGGCTAAGTTGTTTCTTTCTATGGAGCGAGAGGATCACGAGACACCGTCCGATCGTGGCGCTCCTCATTGATTGGTCAAAATAGGGTGCCTCTGATTCTACAGCCCCTACTTAGGCTTTGTTATGGCGAAAAATATGCATCACAAAATTCACTCCAATAAAACTAGGCCAAATAAAAGGAGAACCATTAATAATTGATGAAGATGTAGTAGATTACAGACCAAAAGGCACAACACTCGGCCTAACCATCAACAGAACAGGATATACACAACATATCCAGGAAAGGAGGAACAGAGCAATGGCAGCACTGAGGAGACTATTCAGATTCAAAGAACTACCTACAAAAATAAAAATCCACCTAGTAAAAGCATTGGTGCTGCCAGTGCTTGATTATTCTCCCATCCCAATACACACCTTAAGCAAGAACCAAATTAGTAAATTACAAAAGATACAGAACAAAGCACTAAGATTTGCAACAGAACAAATATACCCATACACTTTGACAACCTCAGAAATCCACAATACTACAAAAACAAAACCAATAAACATCAGACTCCACGAGAGAGCAGCAAAGATATGGAGAACCCTTGAAGAACAAAGAAACCCAATATATGAAGAATTAAAAACCCAAGCAGAAAACATCACAACATACAACAAATGTTTCCCTAGCAGTCCTACCAACATAGACAGGGTACCAAGACCCAATTACTATTAACTGGGACAACATCAATACGAAATGCTAAAATAACCAAGTAGCAGAACAAAAACACTAGCAATAGTACCATAAAAAAAAAAAAAAAAAAAAACACATTAAATACCTTATAATTAAAACAACTAGCTAGCTTTAGCTTACCACTCAAACACAACAACCAACAACAATCCACACGTAAAGCACACATGCACATGTACACAGAAAAATTAACAAAAACAGCAAGGTGGATAGCCCACCAACTTTGCTCTCCAACTGTATTTCTGTTTTTCTAACCCAACTTTCCTTCCCCACCATTCCTCTCTCATTTTCAACCCCTTTCCTAAAAAAAAAAAAAAAACATTCAGGTTCAACTACTAACTAAACAAGGTAGACATGCCACCTAAGACTTCTGGAAAGGCTGCCAAGAAGGCTGGCAAGGCCCAGAAGGCCATTGCTAAAGGAGGCAAGAAAAAGAAGCGCAAGAGGAAGGAAAGTTACAGCATCTACATTTACAAGGTACTGAAGCAGGTCCACCCTGACACTGGTGTTTCCTCTAAGGCAATGTCGATCATGAACTCTTTCGTGAACGACGTCTTTGAGAAAATCGCCGCCGAGGCCTCTCGCCTGGCACACTACAACAAGCGGTCCACCATCACCAGTCGGAAGATTCAGACCGCCGTCAGGCTCCTGCTCCCCGGTGAGCTTGCCAAGCACGCTGTGTCTGAGGGCACCAAGGCTGTCACCAAGTACACCTCCTCCAAATAAAGTGGTACACTCTCCAGAATCATTTGGTCAACAATCGACATTTTAGACTTAAGGGAACTGTTATGGACAAAATTGAGTGTGGCCATGCATTGATGCTGGTTATCTTTTTTGTGGTGTTATGTCAGACGAGCTTTGTAGGTGTCGAGGTGCGGTAGACGAAGTAGAAACAAAGTATGGAAGGTACCTCATTGCCATCGGATCGGACTCTTTTTAGGAGAGACTGCCTATCCTCAATGATAATTTTGTAGTTCCTCCTTTTATTTTTCCTAGGTTAGTGACAGTAGAGGAGGGGTGGGCCGCATTGGATAAATAAATGAACAGAGACGGTGTGTGCGCGTGTAGGAATATGTGTGTGTAAGGATAACCGTAAGAGGGGTTTGGTGTGTATACAAGCGTTAGTGTTTGTTATTAAAATGGTTTATTTGTGTAAGTATTAATGTGCTTGTATTAAGGAGAGGTTTTGTGTGTATGTATAAATTGATTTGTGCTTAAGAGTGTTTGTGTGTAGGTATTTGTAAGTTGGGCTTTCGTAACCACACTTACTACAGATTTTATAAGGCTTAATTTCCTCGAATGAATAAGCCCATATTTATCATTATCTTCGCTCTGGAATAGAATGTCGACATGCACGTCTATATACCTATTGCCTACTAATATACACAACACCTTCATATTTCATACACGCTAGCGCTATATTTCTTTATTGTAGTGCATAATCTTTATTTCAACCTAATACACAAAAAACCTTCACCTATCACATGCACTACTTATGTAATATCGTGCATATTATTTCGACGCAAATCATTCCCACTCGCATCTACAGGAATTTTGCAAGACACATTTGGATGCAGAATGGTAAAACCTTTGTCTTTGCACCCATAATTCAATCGTGGCAAATGTTAACACCGACCCTTCTTTTTCAGTTAATCTGTAATGTTCTTACTACAGATCTGTACAGTCGGCTGCTAAGCCATGGCAATATAAGCCTTAATTAACCAGACTCGTACAAGAAGAGCTGAGCGAGAAGACAACTATTGTCGCCGACCTTACATGAAAGACTAAGTCAATAAAAAGAAAGGTATCCCAATAAATAGCTTGTCTATTATCCAACTCTTTGTGAAGGCAAGTGTGGCTCCATTAAGGAGCCGGATCTATAAGTTGGGAAGAGGAGGAAAGGAGGCTTCTGGGGACAGAGAGCAACCTTACTTCTTTTCGGTCTTCTTGGGCAGCAAGACAGCCTGGATATTAGGTAGAACGCCACCCTGAGCAATGGTAACGCCAGACAAGAGCTTGTTGAGCTCCTCGTCATTGCGGATGGCCAGCTGCAAGTGACGGGGGATGATACGACTCTTCTTGTTGTCTCGGGCAGCATTGCATGCCAGTTCCAACACCTCAGCAGCAAGGTACTCCATGACGGCAACCAAATAGACTGGAGCTCCTGCACCGACGCGTTCAGCGTAGTTGCCCTAACGTAGCAGTCGGTGGATTCTACCCACGGGGAATTGAAGTCCAGCCCTGCTTGAACGGGACTTTGACTTACCCTTCACTTTGCCGCCCTTGCCGCGTCCTGACATGGTAACTGAGTCGATATAGAGGTCTGTCAAAGATTAACACAAATGAAATTTCTTCTTCTTCTTGTAAAGTAGTAAAGGTGGGGGAAAGAAGGTTGGGGATAGAGAAAGAGTAAGCAAGAGGAAGTGAGTTTTAGTGGGAGAAAAAGAGCCGAGGCTTAACTCAGCATGCGTTGGTAGGTTATTGGAAAAGGAAGTGGGTAGTTGACAGTTGCAATTAGGAAGGAGGATGTAGGCATGGGAAGGTGGAGTGTGGCGGCAAGGACGGACGGGTAGGAGGAGTGGTCTGGTGGTGTGTGCTGAGGTGTTGGACTGCGAGATAGAAACGGCCAAAGTGAAGAGGAATAAGTATCAATGAAATTAATAGAGGGATGGAAACAAATACGGAGTCATTGATGGAGCCAGTGGGATGAGGGAAGGGTTTAGAGTAGGGAGTGAGCAGGCGTGTGGGAAGGGTGGATTGGGGTTGTTGATTAGTGTGGGTTATGTGAGGCAGTGCGCGCATCAGTGCGTGTGTGTCTTGCCCTCCCCACTGCCTCCCTGAGTGATGAAATATGTCAGTCAATCAGGGAAGATTTAGGGACAGCTGGTGTTTATTGTTCGTGTTTTGAATGTTTAAATGATTGTCTGCAGAATGGCGTGTTTGTGTTTTATCTGTATTTGTAAGTAGGGTTGGGTGGTGGCCTGGAATCTTCATGGAAAAGGTTTGCGTACTGTCTTCTAGGTGGAGTTATGGCGTTGAGTTTGTCAATGTAGTGTTGTAGGCCATCTGTGAGTTTGTTTATTTGTTTGTCTGAAAGGTGGTGTAGGTAAGTGTTGACTGGTGGCATGTTTGTGAGTGCGTGTAGTGATTCATTTGTGGCGAAGTCCTGCCAGTGTATTTTATGTGCCCATCTGAGAGCCCTATTCTGAATAATTTGTAGTGTTTTCTTGTGTGTGGTGGCAGTGAGTGATAATGAGAAGGGTGAATATGAGATGAGAGGGCGTATGAGTGTTTTGTATAGATGTAATTTTGTTTTGGTGTCTGCCCAACTGTAGTTTTGCTTTGGCAGCGATGCTTATTGCATATTTGTAGTTTTTTTAGGAAAGGGGTTGAAAATGAGAGAGGAATGGTGGGGAAGGAAAGTTGGGTTAGAAAAACAGAAATACAGTTGGAGAGCAAAGTTGGTGGGCTATCCACCTTGCTGTTTTTGTTAATTTTTCTGTGTACATGTGCATGTGTGCTTTACGTGTGGATTGTTGTTGGTTGTTGTGTTTGAGTGGTAAGCTAAAGCTAGCTAGTTGTTTTAATTATAAGGTATTTAATGTGTTTTTTTTTTTTTTTTTTTTTTATGGTACTATTGCTAGTGTTTTTGTTCTGCTACTTGGTTATTTTAGCATTTCGTATTGATGTTGTCCCAGTTAATAGTAATTGGGTCTTGGTACCCTGTCTATGTTGGTAGGACTGCTAGGGAAACATTTGTTGTATGTTGTGATGTTTTCTGCTTGGGTTTTTAATTCTTCATATATTGGGTTTCTTTGTTCTTCAAGGGTTCTCCATATCTTTGCTGCTCTCTCGTGGAGTCTGATGTTTATTGGTTTTGTTTTTGTAGTATTGTGGATTTCTGAGGTTGTCAAAGTGTATGGGTATATTTGTTCTGTTGCAAATCTTAGTGCTTTGTTCTGTATCTTTTGTAATTTACTAATTTGGTTCTTGCTTAAGGTGTGTATTGGGATGGGAGAATAATCAAGCACTGGCAGCACCAATGCTTTTACTAGGTGGATTTTTATTTTTGTAGGTAGTTCTTTGAATCTGAATAGTCTCCTCAGTGCTGCCATTGCTCTGTTCCTCCTTTCCTGGATATGTTGTGTATATCCTGTTCTGTTGATGGTTAGGCCGAGTGTTGTGCCTTTTGGTCTGTAATCTACTACATCTTCATCAATTATTAATGGTTCTCCTTTTATTTGGCCTAGTTTTATTGGAGTGAATTTTGTGATGTTAGTTTTTATCCTCCATTTCTTTTCATAGTCGTTTATTTTCTCAATTTCTCTTTCGGTTTTCCTTCTTATTATTTCCTTTAATCTACCACCATAGCCCACTATCTGTGTAATGTCGTCAGCATAAACGATGTTTCTGCCAGATATGGGGTGTGGGAGGTCTCTAGTGTATGTGACAAACAAGGTTGGAGAGAGGACGCTTCCCTGAGGGACACCGCACTCCAGGTCAAAGTTGTCACCCAGGTATGCGCCTACTTTTATCCTGGCTTTCCTGTCATCCAGGAAATCACACAGGAGTTTTTCTAGTATTGTTGGTAGTCCCAACTGCAGTATTTTATACTTCATACCTAGGTGCCAGACCTTGTCAAACGCCTTTGTTATGTCTCTCAGGACCAGTTGGCATTGTCCTCCATCTGCCTTGAATTGTGCAATGCATTCTGTTGTCAGTGCTAGTGCATGTGTGGTTCCTCTTCCAGTGTGGAATCCAAACTGACTTGAGTGGTATAAGTCGTTATCCTCCAGGTGTTCTCTGAGTTTCCTGTTTATTATTTTTTCAAGGAGTTTTCCTGGTACTTCCAGTAAGGATATTGGTCTGTAGTTTATGGCTTGTCGTGGGTCCTTTCCTTGTTTTGGTATCAGTCTGATGGTGGACTCTTTCCATTTATCTGGGAAGTACCCTGTAGAGAATGTTGCATTGTATAATTGTTGCAGTCTTTTTATTGCTTCTTCTGGGAGATGTTTCATGATCGTTTTGTTTATGCCGCTGTTGCCTGGGCAAGTTTTCCTCATTCTTCTTATGTGATATTTTATCTCCTCTTCAATTATTTCGTCGGTCAGTTGGACGTCTATGTCATTTAGTCTGTCCCTGTTGGAAGTATGTTATGGAGTGGTTCGGTCTATGTTTTCTGCTAGGAATTCTTTTATATGATTCGTGGCTTCTTCATTCTCTTCTTCATCCTCATCATTCTGGAAAACATTTCCCCAAATTTCTCTGTGTAATTTCTCTTGGTCTTGGTCTTTGTATATTCGTTCGTTTCTGTCATCTAGTAGGTAGTACGTGTAGGGGTTATATTGTCCTGAGAGTGTTTTGATTTTTCTCCAAAATGTTTCAGCATTTTTGTATTCTGCAGCAGTTTGAGCTATTGTTTCAGTCCATTGTATGTTTGATTCTCGTATTAGTGCTTCCTGTAATCTTTCCCTCAGATTTCTATACCTGTTATATTGTTGTCGTGTCCATCCATGTATGTGTGCATGTGTTCTGAGTGCTGTGAATTGTATCATGATTGTGTTTGTTTCGTGACTGTGTTTTGGTGTTGGCAGTGTTCTGTGGCGTGTAGTAGGTATGTTGTTTTCAGTTGCTGTTTTTATTGTTTCATGCCATTTTTCTACTTCTGTGTCTATTTCCTCTAGCGTCGCAGGGTCAGGGAATTCTGTGGAGTTAATATTTTCGGTTATTTCATTTTTGAATCTTGCCCAGTTGGCTTGCTTGAAGCTTGGTCTTGGCATGGCCGGGATCTGGATTGGAGAAGCGGAGATGGTGAAGATGATGGGTATGTGGTCGCTGGTGGTGAGGGGGCCTGGAGCAGTGTGTGTGTTGTGATGTGTTCTGAAGTTAGTTAATATTATGTCTGGTGTTGTGTTGCTGTTGACTGAGTAATATGTAGGGAAATGTGGGCCTATGTGTTGTATAGTGCGGTTGAGTGTGAGGTTGTATAGTTGTCTTCCTGCTGTGTTTGTGCGTCTGTATCCCAGGAAGTGGTGGTTGGCGTTTAGGTCTGCTAGCATATATACTGGGGTGTTTCTTCTGAATAGTTGTAGGAAGTCAGGAATGGATATGTACGGTCTGGCTGGGGGTTGGTATAGTGTTGCTATAATTATTTTTCCTGTTGATGTATCTATTTCCACTGCAAGTGTATCTGAGATGAAATGATCTATGATTTTATGTGGTATGTTGTGTTTTATTGCGATTGCTGTACCGTCTGTGTGCGTGTTTGTGGTGTTTTTTCTGTGTATTCTGTATTGCGAGAGGTGTAATGGTTCGTTGTCTGGTATGCCGTGGCTGTTGATGAGGATGATGTCTGGGTCTATTTTCCGGTATATGTTTGCAAGATCTCTCTTCCTTTCCCTCCAATGTAGCACATTGTGTTGTATTACTTTCACTGTAGTCGGCTCCGTAGTCTTGGGTCTCTTGTTTGTTCGAGGTGTGTTGGTTGAGTGGGTGAGGGGTTGTTCTTGGTTGTGTTGGTGTGTTGTGGGCTAGGTTGTGAATCTGAAGGGTTGTTCTTGGTTGTGTTTGCAGGTTGTTCTTGCTTTTTGTTTCTGCGTCAGTCATGGTTCTTTGTGAGTTGTCTTTTTTCCTTTTGTTTTTGTTTTTCTTCTTTCTTCTCTGGGTGTTGTTGGCTGAGGTTGTTGATCTGGTTTGGGCGAGGTTTTCTTCTTCTTTCAGGTTGTTCTCTTCTTCGCTTTCTGAGAGACTGGAATTTTCTTCTGTTTCCTCTTCTTGTTGTTCAGTCATCATGCTTTGTTGTGGGTTGGGGTGAGTTCTTGGAATTGTGTTGTTTAAGATGCTGTTGATTATGTCTGATGATGGTGGGTTCTGTGGACCAATCAGTCTTGGGAGGTTATTAGCTTTGGTTAGGTAGTCGAGGTGTTCTTGAAAGGAGCCGGGGTTTGCAGCATTCATTAGGTGAGCGCTGTAAAGGCAGAACAGCATAGTTGGTACAGTTGATGTTCCTAGATCCATGGGTGCTGTAATGTTACTTGTTTGGCTGTTGTTGGTGACTTGTGCATAGGTTCCTTTTATCTTTTGTTGTTGCCTTTCCTTTACCTTAACCCCCAGAGTCCGGGCAGCGGGATTTCCCGCTCGGTCGACAGAGGCCGGGCAGCGGGAAATCCCGCTCTGTCGACAGAGTCCGGGCAGCGGGAAATCCCGCTTTTGGTAATTTATGGGGAAAAACGCCAAATTTGTCGGGATTTTTTTTGATCTGGCTATACTTCACCACCAGACCTTTTCATCCCCACATTCAATCAGTGTGTGCTTGACCGTGACAATGGCTGGGCGTAGTGAAGAAAATACGGGCTCGTTCGATTCGGTGCATCCTACCGCGCTGCCGGGCGCACCCGCTCCTGTAACCTCCACTCCGCGGGTGCAACCAGCTAGATTGAGTCACAGCCACGCTCACAAAGCGAACGCAGCCTCGCTCTCACGGGAAAAGTTACCTCCATTCCTCACTTGATTTCTCGGCAATGGAGTGTCCTAGAGAGCTGGGGTTGGTTTTAATGGAAAGAGGAGGAGTTGATGGTGAGTACACAATCAAATTTAAGTTGTTCAGTATTGTAGTTTAGACGTAGGGAGTAAGAGAAGTAGAGTGATTTTCCGGGAAATACCCGGACAGGCAGGGTAAAAAATTAGTATTGCGCCCAGAACCACAGTACGTATTTCCATTCTTGGCCCGTCCCGGAGGGGTTAATTGCTTCCTTCCTATTTGGGCAACTCATTGCTAATGTCCTATGACTTTGTCCACAGTTTAGGCAGTGTTTTTGGGTGCTTTTGCAGGTCCTCCAAGTATGGTCTTGTCCACCACATTCTGAGCATATCTGAAGGCTTTTTGAGTGTGGGCACTGAGATGTAGGATGTAGTTCTATCTTATAGCATCTCATACATTTGGTGAGTATTGTGTACTTTTCCCGTTTTATCTGGTGGTTGGCAATACTCATATTGAAGAGTCTTATCCCATCATTCTCTGCCTTGGCTGCCATGCTTACATCCTCGAATTCTATTTTGATGGTGTATTGGTTCCTATCAATTTTTGGGAATTTGGATGCATTCTTAACCTTTGCCCAATCATTTTTGGTTTCTATTTCATTCTCTATGTCGTTTTTGGAGTGTTCATATATCAGTTCAACAACCCTCTGACATATAACTGTTCTCCTTGACTTTACTTCTGGTGGTAGTATTGGGTCGAATCCTGCCTTGTTGAGTTCTTGCACATTGTTGTAGTTCAGAAGGGTGTCTGCATCATTGTCTGTAGCAGTGACTGCCACTATACTGCCATCTTGGGTAGAAATGAGGTTGCATATGTTTATGTTGGAGTTGGCCAGTGCTTCCAATAGTTTTTGTTTTGCCATTCTATCGTTGGGGTCCAGTTTGTGCTTGATCTTAATTCTAGCCATGTTGTTGTCTTGCTTTAGGCGTTTCCTAGTTAGAACATTATGGAGAAGCCTACCTATCCCTCGGGCTCACCTGTCCAAGTGGTTGCCTTCCCACCTGCTAAAAGGTGTCGTAGAAGGGCCACAAGGATGTCCCTGGGACTTCCCCTGGTGGGGCAGCCTAATCCTGGAAGATTCCCTAGGCCCACTTAACACCTTTCAGCCCAGCACGATCACTGGTTTCCGAGAGTTAAGTAGGATGGTACCGGCCTCAGCGTAGTTACACAGTGCTCTGGCCGCTGTGTCCCTATCCTGAGGGGCTTTTCAAGCACAAGGGCAGTGGCAGCTGCCTCTGATTATGTCCAGCCAGTACGAAACGGAAAAAGTAAGTGGTAGGAAAAGGTTGCTAAGACTGCTGGGTTGAGATTGTTCCCAACACAGTTCTCCTCTATCACAAGACGGCTGCCAGCACACGCCTGTGGATAGTGGGGAGGGACAGTGTATGGTTTAATTTAACCAACAGTCACAAAGTCTATATTCTCTTACTCCAGACAGATTGTCTGGAGAAAATAAGCCTGGACGATTCAACAGAGGTCCGGAGCTAATGTGGTAGTTTCATGATCATAGAAACCCATAAAGCATTCAACAAATTTCGCCCTAACAAAGGCTAAGTAGGGACTGCAGATACAGAGGCACCCTATTTTGACCAATCAATGAGGAGCGCCACGATCGGACGGTGTCTCGTGATCCTCTCGCTCCATAGAAAGAAACAACTTAGCCTTTGTAATATTTCTTTCAGTTTTTGTGAAATATTTCTATATTTATGAAGTACACCAATCTAACAAAGATAATGAGCTAAATGATGGAGTAGCAATAGCTATGCAAAGAAACATTAAATACAAAATTATAGATAACTTTACTCAAGAGGTTATTACAGCTGTCAAAATTGATACTACAATTGGAAAAATAATTATAACAACAATCTACCTACCACCATGACGACCTTACCTTTCAGCAAACGACTTTTTTTATGAATAGTAAACTTCAACAGACCAGCATACATATTAGACATATGATGTTTGGACATAATTGTCACAACAATTCTGGCTCGAAACACCCGAAAATTCTATATGTTTGGGACCCAGACGCGATCTGTCCATGCCTACTCAGTGTTAGAATATTTTAAAGTTACAGTCCCAAAACATGCTGAAAATCGATATTTTAGGTGCCCAAATTCGATATGTGCATGCATCTTCTGTACTCGTTTATATCCCAAATTCAGGCTCGAAGCATACGAAAATTCGATATTTTTGGGTCCCAGAAGCGATCTCTACATGCATACCCAGTGCTAGAATATTTTCAAAATACAAGCAAAAAATATGCTGAAAATCGATATTTTAGGTGCCCAAAATCGATATGTGCATGCATCTTCTTTACCAGTTTATATCCCAATTTTAGGCTTAAAACACCCGAAAACTCGATATTTTTGTGTCCCAGAAGCGATCTGTATATGCCTACTCAGTGCTAGAATATTTTCAAAATATAGGCCCTAAACATGCTAAAAATCGACATTTTAGGTGCCCAAAGTCGAATGTGCATGCATCATCTGTACCCGTTGATATCCCAAATTCAGGTTAAAAACACCCGAAAATTCGATATTTTTGGGTCCCAGAAGCTATCTGTACATGCCTACTCAGTGTTAGAAGATTTTCAAAATACAGACCCGAAACATGCTGAAAATCGATATTTTGGTGCCCAAAATTGATATGTGCATGCATCTTCCGTACCCGTTTATATCTCAAATTCAGGCACAAAACACTGGAAAATACTATATTCTTGGGTCCCAGAAGCGACCTGTACATGCATACTCAGTATTAGAATATTTTCAAAATATAGGCTCAAAACATGCTAAAATCGATATATTAGATGCCCAAAGTCGATATGTGCATGCATCATCTGTACCCGTATATATCCCAAATTCAGGCTCAAAACATCCGAAAATTCGATATTTTTGGGTCCCAAAAGTGATCTGTATATGCCTACTCAGTGTTAGAATATTTTCAAAATACAAGCAAAAAACATGCTGAAAATCGATATTTTAGGTACCCAAAATCGATATGTGCTTGCATTATCTGTACCCGTTTATATCCCAGATTTTGGCTTAAAACACCCGACAATTTGATATTTTTGGGTCCCAGAAGCGATCTGTACATGCATTATCAGTGTTAGAATATTTTCAAAATACAACCACAAAACATGCTGAGAATCGATATTTTAGGTGCCCAAAGTCGATATGTGCATGCATCTTCTGTACTCGTTTATATCCCAAATTCAGGCTCAATACCGTTGAATATTATAGGTAGGGAAGAGTAGAGGAGGAACGAGGTAAACAAACAAGGAAATTAGAATGAGGAGGAAGAACATAGATAGAAACATGGATGGCCTTGATTCCCTTATACCGAGAACCAACAACTGTCACACTACTGCAAATTCCTGGACACACACACACGCACACACACAGTCTCTCTCTCTCTCTCTCTCTCTCTCTCTCTCTCTCTCTCTCTCTCTCTCTCTCTCTCTCTCTCTCTCTCTCTATTTCAGCTCACCGAGGGAGGGGAAGGGGAAAAAGTAGATCCATATTAGTGGTGATTGTTGTGGTGGTGTCCTACTCACCCTTGCCCCCCAACACCCCGACACACACACCTCTTCCACTCATACCATCTCAGGCTGTGTAGTAGTGTTGTGGTATTCAAGGGGCTGCGAGAGTTGGGGACAGGCTTGGGGTGGTTTGGGGGGTGCGGGAATTGGGGGACAGGTATGGGGTGGGTAGAAAGCTTGTTCCCTATTCCCGCACCCCCTAACCATCTCCCCAGCCTGTCCACCTACTCCCCCCCCCCCCCACCAAGCCTGTCCCCCTATTCCCGCACCCCCTAATCATATTAGTGTTGATTTATGTGGTATTAGTGATAGGAAGTAAACAGTACTGATGGTGAATATTGGTATATGTTATTGTGTATAGTATAGTGATGTGTGTATAGTGATGGTTTTAGTGATAATGTAATGATGTTGATATATGATGTAAAGGTGATAGGAAGTACACAATAGTGATGGTGTTGGTGAATATTGGTATCTGTTATTGTGTATAGTATAGTGATGTGTGTATAGTTATGTATAATATAGTGATGTGTATATAGTGATGGTTGTAGTGGTAATGTAATGGTGTTGATATATGTGGTATTCGTGATAGGAAGTAAATAGTAGTGATGGTGAATAATGGTATCTGTTAGTGTGTATAGTATAGTGATGTGTGTATAGTGATGGTTGTAGTGGTAATAATGTAATGGTGTTGATTATGACGTAACAGTGATAGGAAGTAAACAATATAATGATGGTGAATAATGGTATATATTAGTGTGTATAATATAGTGATGTGTGTATTGTGATGTGTGTATTGTGATGGTTGTAGTGGTAATAATGTAATGGTGTTGATTATGACGTAACAGTGATAGGAAGTAAACATTAGTAATGATGGTGAATAATAGTATATATTAGTGTGTATAATATAGTGATGTGTGTATAGTGATGTGTGTATTGTGATGGTTGTAGTGGTAATAATGTAATGGTGTTGATTATGACGTAACAGTGATAGGAAGTAAACATTAGTAATGATGGTGTTGGTGATGGTGATGTAGTTTCAATTGGTGTGGCGTCGTTGTGGTTCGGGGAAGTGGTGGTGTGATGAGAGTAGTGGTGGGGTGAGGGGTGAGACAGGGGGGAGGTGAGGGGTGAGGGGTGGGACAGGAGGAGGTGAGGGGTGAGGGATGGGACAGGAGGAGGTGAGGGGTGGGATAGCTGGAGGTGAGGGGGTCAGGGGTGGACTGGGACAGGAGGAGGTGAGGGGTGAGGTGTGGGACAGGAGGAGGTGAGGGGTGAGGGATGGGACAGGAGGAGGTGAGGGGTGAGGGGTGGGACAGGAGGAGGTGAGGGGTGAGGGATGGGACAGGAGGAGGTGAGGGGTGTGACAGCTGGAGGTGAGGGGGTCAGGGGTGGGCTGGGGCAGGAGGAGGTGAGGGGTGAGGGGTGGGACAGGAGGAGGTGAGGGGTGAGGGGGTGAGGGGTGCGACAGGGGGAAGATGTGGGGTGAGGGGGTAGGTGATGGTGTGATGAGGGGGTAAGGGGTGTGATGAGAGTAGTAATGACGCATTTCTCGGGGACAAGTGCCTTAATTAATCACTTTTGGTAATCCATTATAGTGCCATAAATTAGCGGAAGGTGTGAAATAACCCGTGGTAAAACATCATACTGATCCAACCTTTAGTTACAATGTTATTCCCGAAAAACAGTGCGACACGGGCCCTGAAAGCGATAGTAGATGGCGCAACAGCGAGGTCATTTAGCACCAGGAAAAGGTGATAAAGAGGTGTGACAGCAAGCAAGAATTAAATAGAGAGAAAGGAGGGACAGTTGAAGAAATATAAGCTAGTGGCGGGGGCCGAAGGGGGGCCAAAACCCTTAAAGTATTGCCCACATAGCACGAGGGATAAAAGGAATACAGGGATAGCTGTCTAATATCCAAAGGATAATATATATTCAGTAGTCTATCCCACTACGATGGTGAACAAAAGACAGTGCCTTTATTTAAAGGACATAATGTAACAAATATTCTAATAATATTTGTTTGTTATTACTTTTCAACTACTCACCTTCATTTTTCTTACCCTCTTCCCCCTCACCCTCGCCTCAAATCATCACATTTCTTCTCTCCTATATCCACCTACGTTAATGCAGTATGCACTTATTTAAACTCGGATTCTTCAAACTACGGGTCCCGAATTCCTCCAAACTGGATCACAGGTTCACAAAAATAAATACATGAATAAAATAGAATAATAATGTTCGTGACAATAAAATAAATATGAAGTTTATACATGAATCCACCTAACATATTTTTATAAACGAATATTCATATATTTAATTATAAATAAAACAAAGTCATTGCACAATTTTTTTTTTCTATATCTTTCGACACTGGACATAGGCTTCATCAAGCCCGTTACCGTGGCCCAGGTCAACTGCTGCTCATACACACACGTCACGACTTCCGAACTGGTACCCAGCCACAGAGGGAGGGAAGTGAGGGTAATTCCCAAATACTGCAGCTGTTATGGTACCAGTGAGGGTGTTTTACGACGTTCGGTGGCCTTATAGTTAGTGCCTGATACTCAAATCGGAAGAATAAATATTCTCAGGCCCTCACCTGAGAGGATCGATCTCCCGATCTCCAGGTTACGAGTCCAGAACACTAATCACTCGGCCACCTCCCCTATTAGCCTTCTTGAGAGAGAATGAGAGAGAGAGAGGGAGGGTAGGTGAGGCAGTGTTTATAATTCTGGTTAGAATGCCTTTTAATCGTAAATATTATGTTTCAGCGTTTGGCCTTGTATTTTCTTAGGTTGATAATTCTGATCATTTGTAAAATATCTTTCTGTATGGGTCGCGAGAATGATGTCTTGTATAGTGTGAACGTGAACACAACCACGCAACAGAACCCAACATTACACCACCAGTGTCATTGCCCCTATTATAGTGTGGACGCCGCCTAACGTAAATAAGATATTGTCAACGACTTGGGGGTTACTGATGCCTCCAAACTGTACCACGAAACAGACACCCTCAGCATGCCGTTCGTTGATCTGTTTGTGGCAAGATTTGGAAACATCGAAAACCCCTAATTCAATGCCAGCATATGGTTTACCTCTCATAGGCCAATCGCTGAAGAATCGAGCTGTTGTATGTTGTTATGTTGAGCTGTTATGTTGATTGGCAAGAAAGGGTGACGCAGGAGGTGGAAATGTGAGATATTGTCGGCGAAACTGAGACTACTGAATGCTACAGTGTATCTCAAGTAACGGGTGAACTCTCTTTTGTGGTCCGTCTAACTATAGGGCGTCGATGAATCAATAGTCTCCAGTTCACTGTGGTTCTATTTTGGGATTGGAGGGTTACTGATTACTCCCACCTACATTACAAAATAAAATATCCCCCTGTTATAGAACCTTGTTTCCTGACATAGTTTGGAGGAATCAGTAACCCTGCAAGGTGTCGGCAACGGAACACTCCTTGAAGTATAAAGAATCAATGCACCTCAGGGCTATGGGAATAAGATTTTGTAGGAAAAATGGAGGATATTAGTTACTCCAATCTGTGTGACGAAACGGAAAAGGTAGATCTTTCAGTAAAGGTATTGTAAATGTGGAGGAATGATTTGGTACACCCGACAGCAGTTCCGCCTGCGCCACCCAGAAGATAAATATTGTAGATGTGGCAGAAGTGTGTGTGTTTGTTCGTTTGTACATGCTAGAAAAATATTCGGATCGTCAACTCATATGTTCCGTTGTGAACAAGAAGCAGCCTTCAAATCCATTCCATAGATGGCGGTGTGTGGTTGTGGTATAAAAATTACTGCCCCTATCATCCAATATCAGTAACGAGAATTTAACCTTGGAGGTCTTTTCATCCAGTTTAGATTCCTTTCCTCATAAAGAAATAAGATAAGATAAAGAAAAAGAAAAACACGATAGTGTCTACCAAATGATCATTTCCAAAAAAATTGACGAATGGTAGTATCATTAAGGATATTACTCTGCCAAAAAGGATAATCTACTTGTCTCACTGACACCCACTATCGTTTAAGTTATGTTATGAAATGTTGAAACTATATTTCATTAGTTGATGCTGTATAGTCATGTACGTTGATAAGATTAAAATTCCTATGTAGAGGCTATATAATCGTTGTCATGTTGCCATAATTTACCGCAATGATGTGCTATAACACTAAAGATAGCCGTGACAAAAGATAAATAATATGCATGATAAATCCACAGGAGGTAGGGACTTACCAAACCACTTTTGTCCATAGTGTTAAGCAACATTAAATACGAAATATTTACTCTCTTATAGCAGGCCCTCAATGAAATAAAATAAAAGAAATTATGTAAACATCAATTCGAATTTATAACCTGTTGTATAAGAGCCTCTGCCTTTGTTGACAAGGCAGTGTGGAGGTTGTTAGTTTTCACATCAAACGCTCTCCGACGTATCATTGTCCACCACAGACACAGAAACATCTGTTACGGAAGTCTTAGAGAGAATAATGACTACATCTGAAACAGTTTATGTATCATGGTTACCGGTTTGTTTTAATATGCGCCTACTATCTTTTAGGACTAATGCACTCACAACTGACATTGAAAGTGTTAAATGAAGCACATTCGTCTGTAATCTGTGCTGATAGTGTTATTTACTGATTCCTTGGAAGAGAGAGAGAGAGAGAGAGAGAGAGAGAGAGAGAGAGAGAGAGAGAGAGAGAGAGAGAGAGAGGTGATTTACTTATGGAGGAATTCCAAAAAAATCATGGAATATAATTAATTATATACATTGTGACGGGTAACATACAAACGTCATTTTAGTGTTGTTTGGAATACAAGGTGTCGTTAGCATTAAACGATCATCAAATAATGAATGATAAACTAATATCATTACTGCTAAGAACAACCTACTTGTCTATCTCCCCAACTCCATCGCCTACTCTAGGCTTCACCTACTTCACGAGACTGGGGCACTGGATTGAGGTCATGTTATCTGTCCTGTTTTAATAACCTTGGTAGCCGATAGACATAAACCCCATGTAATAAATAAAAAAATAAACGAAAACACTACTATACATGACTTACATTCCCCCTCCCATATCTCCTCCACCACAACCACACACCGCCATCTATGGAATAGATTTGAAGGCTGCTTCTTGTTCACAACGGAACATATGAGTTGACGATCCGACTATTTTTCTAGCATGTACAAACGAACAAACACACACACTTCTGCCACATCTATAATATTTCACTTCTGGGTGGCGCAGGCGGAACTGTTGTCGGGTGTACTAGTTTGCCTAATAAAATTTTGTCTCTTTTATAAAGCCTTATACACACACACACACACACACACACACACTCACATATACACGGACACAAATACTGTAGTTACACACATGCACGCACATCCAAACACACACACGATTGATTGATCGATATTAGGCGCCGCAACAGCGAGGTCATATAGCGCCAGAAAAAGGTGAGATGTGTGACAGTAAGCAAGAAGGGACAGTTGAAGAACTGAAAGCTAGTGGCTGAGGCCGAAGGGACGCCAAAACCCCTTAAAGTATTGCCCACATCACTGTAGGGTACACATCATCACAGGGTGTACACACACTCAAGGACATACACACACTGCTCATTAGTTCATTGGTTACTCTCCTCGCCCGTCCAAGTCGAGTAAAGGAAATGATGGGTTTTGTGGAGTGTGAGGAGGTCCAGCCTTGCCCATTGATCATTCATTGGTCACTAAATGATCTAAGCTATTTATGGAAAGGTCTAAACCGTGGATCATGAGTCCCCGCACGTAATCAAGCCTGGTGTGAAGAAAAAGCATATAAACACACTCACTCTCTCTCTGTTGGTCTGTCTATCTGATAAATTAACACACCACTTAACTCAATGCCAAGCATCATGAGTGTTGTAAGACCTTGAGGGGAAGAGACGTTGAACTTTTGTTATGTGTTGGTACGTCTCTGCCAGCGTGTTTGTTTATGTAAAATAGACTGAGTGCATGTGTGCGTACGTGTTTGTATAATTACCTGTGTGAATGTGAACGTGTGTGACTGTATGTACTGTATTTCAGTGTAAGTGAATGTGATGTGTGTTGTATGTGCATATGTGAGAGAGAGAAAGAGAGAGAGAGAGAGAGAGAGAGAGAGAGAGAGAGAGAGAGAGAGAGAGAGAGAGAGAGAGAGAGAGAGAGAGAGAGAGAGAGAGAGAGAGAGAGAGAGACGGAGACGGAGACGGGGACGGGGACGGGGAGGGGGAGGGGGAGGGGAGAAAGAGAGAGATTATGAAAGTGTATAAATTAGTGCATTTGTCGCGGCTTCTAGCCGCTTAAATTGTATTTATTGGTTGTGAAACCAGCACAGCTGGATTTGCTATAGAATACGCCCCTTCTCCAGCCCAGGCCCCGTATAGGCATAATCTGGGTTAGAAGGGTCTATTCCGTGACGATCATCAGAAGTAAATTAAAATTCAAATCTGGCGCTGTACTGATAGTGGAGCCACCTGGTGGTGGCGTGATGAGGTATTAAGCCCGCTCCCCGCTCGAAGGCAATCGGTCACTCCAATGAGAAAGAAAGTGAATGCCTGCCGCATCGGGAGGTGGGTGGGACAGTCAAAGCTGTGCTGGTTTTACAACCAATAAATACAATTTAAGCGGCTAGAAGCCGTGACAAATGCACTATTATTGATATAGTGAAACCAGCACAGCTGGATTTGCTATGCATGCGATGCGGAAGGTGGGAGGTGAGGTGGAGACAATCACGTGCTAGTTAAGAGCGGTCGAGAGAGCGGGGAATCAGAAAGATAACCGAGCAGGGTGAGGTTGAAGCTAAAGCAACTTCCAACACTGGCTAGGGGACTAGCTGTGGTGGAAGTGTAGTAGCTCATCAAATATAAACCGTAGACCATTCTGTTATAGACCAGAATTGTTACTCAACTAAAGTCTTTATAGGCAGACTCGAGGGGTCGGGTCTAGGAGAGGAGGGGGGAGGTGACCCTGCAACCCCCCCCCCCACCCCTTTTTATTAAAGTCCTCTGAGCTAGGGCTATGGCCCCGGCTCAGGTAATGCAATCCCGAGGGGATGAAGGAGGACACAAGGATGCAGCAATCCTGTGTTTAATATAAATATCCAGTCACTCATCCTAGTAAAGTAATTTTTTGGAGAATGAATACTCAAGAATTCCGTAACAATGTAATTTATTCAACCTGCACCATATGTACACACATGAGAGACATGGGGATGAGCATGAAGCTGTATATGATGGGGATGAAATATGGGGTGATAGTGACGGGAATTAAGTCGCCCGACCTTTTCTCTTCGGGCGGCCCCTCCCCCTCATGTGTCTCCCACGGGGACCCTGGGGAATGGAGGGTGGAGTACCCATAGCCACACAGGGGGTAGGGGAGAGCGAGTGGAACAGATACCTCGTCCTGAAGGAGGAAGTGGAAGTCCAACCCCCCAAATCCCTAACCCTCTCCACCGAGTGAGTCCTGAGGAAGGCGAGGGAGGTGGCCACGCCCTTAATGCTGTTAGCCGTCGGGGCGTGTCCGGGATCCCCGTTCTCTATCACTCGGCAGAGAAGGCAAGCGATTGACCTAGGGAAGAGAGGGTTACCGGACCTAGAGTTGTAGAAGAGGTGGTCCGGAGAAGCCCCTCTCGTCGCCTCCACGTAAGCTATAAAAGCGTGGACTGGGCAGAGGGGGTGGAAACTTCCATCCCTCAGGAACGAGGGTACTGCGAGAGGGCCAATCCTGTCGTCAGCCTGCTCATTCTTAGCAAGAAAAGCAGGAGAGGGGGAGATAGTTAAGGAAGTAAGGTTAGGGCTTACAGAAGAAAAAGCTGTGTGATGGGTCAGGGCTGCCAACTGAGAGGCCCTGTACCCTGTAGCTAAGGCGAGCAGGAAGAGAGCTTTATGGAGGAGGTGACAAACCTCCAGAGGGACCCCCTCGAAGGTCAGGTAGGAAAGGACACGGTGAAGGGACCAGGAGGGAGTCTGGGCCCGGTGAGGTGCGGTCCCCGCCCGAATCCCCATCCTCAGGAGAGAGAGAGGCGTCTCCGAAACCTTAATGTTAAAACCTAGGAGGAGGGGATCAGACAGGGCTGCGTGATGTGCAAGCACCATCGCCGGGGCCCTGTTGGTGGAATCGGCGAGCCATGTGAGGAATTCCAGGACCGTGTCCTCTGAGATGACCCTGGAGGGGTGTCTTCGCAAGAAGTCCTGGAATCTTTTCCAGCACGATTCGTACTGTCGCACCGATGACTGACGATGAGCCCTCAACATCTTGTCCACTGTCTCCTTAGTGAACCTTTTGCTGAGGACTCCCCGTAGAAACTCCAAGCGTGTAGTTTCAGTGACGCTTGGAGTGGTGCAGACAGGGTGCTGGAGAGGCACGCCGATCCCAACTGAAGAGGATGAGGACACCACCGGGACAATTCTCCGAACCACGGCTGCGCTGGCCAGAGGGGGGCTATGAGGAGTACCCTCCCCCTGAATGTGCGCAGCTTGAGGATCGCCTTCAGGAGGACTGACGTAGCTGGGGGTGGGAAGAGGTAGAGATACCCCCACCTGTTCCAGTCCTCTGTGAAGGCGTCCGGGCCTCCCGCCTCTGTTCTGGAAGAGAATGTTAGGAACAGAGGAAGTAGGGCCGTGGATGGGGAGGCGAACAGGTCCACCTCCGGTGTCCCGTAGCGAAGGCAGAGAGACTCAAACACAAGGGGACGCAGTTGCCACTCGACTGACGTCCCCTTGAACCTGGATAGGGCGTCCGCCCAATTGTTCTCCCGCTCTGGTACATAGCGTGCCGAGAGGTGAATGCACCTCTTGGCCGCTATCGCAAAAATCTGTTCTGACAGGGACAAGAGAATTTCCGACCGAGCGGTGCCCTGTTTCTGCAGGCACTGCACGGCCGCAACATTGTCCATATCGAAGCGAACGCCTAACCTGGCAAACTGTGGGTGTCTGTTGAGCCACTCCCTTGCTACCATCAACTCCCGGGCGTTGATGTGTAGTAGCCTCTCCTCTTCCTTCCATCCCCCGCACCGCTGATGTCCCAGGCAAGACTGGCACCCCCAGCCTACGTCCGATGCGTCTGTCGCCACCGTGATCCCCGGGGAAGGGAACACCTAGGGGACCCGCTGACAAAGGGCATCGGGACGTAGCCAGGGGCGAAGGAGACAGTGGAGAGAGGGGGACACTTGCCTGGGAAGGTCCCTGTGTGCAGGGGAAAGGTGGAGGTTTACCTCCCGTGTCAGCCTCCTGTGTTTCAGTCGTCCCAGGGACATTGCAGGGGCCGCGAAATTTAGGGACCCGAGCAATGATTCCCACTGGCGGTGAGAGAAAGTACGGGAAAAATGCGCCTGGCGGACGTGGCGGAGGGTCCGGCGGGCGTTGTCTGGAGCGAGAGAGAGGGTGGCCGAAAGAGAGTCCCACTCTATTCCCAGCCAATACAGTTTGTGAGTGGGAGTGAGAGAGGACTTGGGGATGTTCAACAGGAACCCCATTTCCTCTAGCACTCCCCTCGCTACCCTTACGTTGTTTGCTACCTGCTCCTTGTAAGGGGCATGAAGCAACCAATCGTCCAGGTACATGAGGGTGGGGACACCCGCCTCTGCCAGACGGGATGCCACCACCCTCACGAGCTTTGTGAAGACTCGAGGAGCTAAAGAAAGACCGAAAGGGAGCCTGGTAAACTGGAACGTCTCGGTCCCCACCTGGAAGGCCAGAAAACGGCGAAACCTGGGGTGGATCGGGACGTGCCAGTACGCATCCTTGAGATCCAGGGATGCTAACCAGTCTCCCTTCCTTAGAACTGTGCGGACCTGGGCAACCGAAACCATCTTGAAATGTAAGGTTTTCACCAATTTGTTTAGCTTGCTCAGGTCCATCACCAATCTCGTTTTTCCCTGGTCTTTTTGGGGACCGTGAATAAACAAGAAAGAAAGACCCTCCCCGTCGCCCGCTCCACTACCCCTTTTTCCCGCATTTCTAACACATGCGGGACGACCGAAAGTGACACTTTGGTTGAGGCTGGAGGTAGACATAGTGGCTGTAACGGGAAATGACATGTGTCAGTGAGAGTACAGTTAATACTAGCCCGGGACCCGAGGGACCCGGGGATGGTTGGAGGGTAGAATGATGGGCAGAGGCAGAGATTTGACAGCAAAGGGAACTCTGATTTTGACCTAACGGGAACCCAAGGACGGGAGTAGGAATATGTCATATGTCAGAAATGTCAGACTAGGAGAGTTAACCACCACAGTTACTCACCGGAACAGTTATCCAGGGCCAGGACAGGCCCTGTCGAATTACCCTTGCTGCCCAGCCGTGGGAGGGCCAGGCTGCTGACCACCCCGTGAGGCAGCCCAGAGTGGGACCCTCAAGTGGAGCGGTCCTTCTGGGAGGGGTGGGTGAAGGAGAACTTGGGTTTTTGGAAGGGCTTGGAGCCCTGCCCTCTCCCACGAAACGGCTGCTGGCCCCTCTGGGAGAACCTGTTGTGCTGTTTCGGGGGAGTGGGGTAAGAAGGCCTTGGTAGTCTCGAAGGCTGGGAGGGCCTTCGGGGCTGGTAGGCCGGTCTGGATGGCTGTGGGGCACATGGCCTACGGACAAACAGATTGATTAGGAAAAAATGAGGGGACCGTAAATTTCCTTCAATTTCACCTCCAGTGAAAAATAACTCAGGTAATGGAATTAACGAGAGGTACTTACTTGGAGGTAGAGGGTTTTGGTAAGTTAATTACCGCTGGGAGAGAGGAGAAGATCGCGTCTGTCGCCGGCTGGTCGAAGAGGGCAGGGGACAGGGGGGCAGCTCGCACAACTCCCCTCTGTGCCATCTCCGGTGCAGATTTCGCGGCTGCCTGGCGGGCTGCCAGTCTCGCCTCGGCGAAGATCTTCGCCTCCTCCCGCATGTTGTGGGTCGCCATTGCCGCGACGCCCTCCATGACGGTGGCCATGGAAGAGAGGGTGTCACTGTAAGGGGTAAACAAGGAAAACCGAGCGAACCCGGGGATAAAGACCCGGGAGAAACAAAGAGACCCTCTACCCCGAATCCCTCAAGTAACACAACACTAGAAGTAAAGGTACTCACGCTAGCTGTAGATCCGACATCTCGTGGTAAGTGTTGGTGAGGGCGTTGAGGCAGTCCCTGATCAGAGCAGCGGCCGCCCCCGTGGAGATGGTGTGGGCCAACTCCAATCTGGCCGCAGACTCTGCCTGTCTCAACTTACCGTCGGGCTCCTTTAGCTGATAGGGGACCAGAGGCTCCTTCTCTGTCTTCCACAGGCATTCCCTCAAACCCGGCGGGGCACGGGAATGAGGGAGGACGACGGGGAAAGATGGAGGAGGGGGTTTCCTGGCTGCGCTGTGCTTCTGGTGGTCCAGGGACTTTAGGAGAAGGGCTGGAATGTCCAGGTCCCCCTCACCCTTATCCCCCGGGAAGTACGCGTCCGGGGAAAGGAGGACTACCGTGTTCCCGTGGGAGCGGTCAATCCTCCATGCCTCGGACAGCTGTAACTGGCTGTACTCCACCAGAAAACTCATCGTGTCCAGGGTAGCCGCAGAGGATACTCTCGATGAAGTGGGTACAGGAGCTGAGATGGGACGGACCTTGTAGGAGGGAACAGCATCGCCCTTCTCATCAGCCCCCCACTTCACCAGGACATCATCCCTCCGGGTCCACACGTCTGGTTGAGCTGTGTCTGGGGACCAAGCCACCAGTCTGCCATCCTCCGAAGAGTGGATCCAGGAAGGAGGAAGGAGAGCCCAAGAGTAGGGAAGGTACCCGTCGCCAGCCGGAGGGGGAGACGGGGACGGAGGTGCGGAGGTAACCAACTCCTCAGCCACGTTCCCCGATGGAGACTCGAGTCCCGGAGATAAGGGAGGAACGGGAATGACTCCCATATCCCCGGGAGGACTCGCGCCCCCGACAGGAGCAGAAGCAGGAGCAGGGGCAAAGGTGAGAGAAGGAACGGGCTCCGGAGCAACAGCCGGAGGCTGCGCGGTGGTAACCCCAGGAAAGGCGTGAGGTATAAGGGTATGGAAAATCTTCACGATCTTCATCGACGTGGGGCTCACCTCCCCCCGCTTACCCTTGCGGGATTTGCGGACGGGCGAAGGAGAGTCCCCTGACGAAGACGAAGAGGATGAAGAAGACGAAGATGAGGAGGAAGGAGAACGGCGACGAGCCCGGGACTTTTTGCCGATCGCTTGCGTCCTCTAAAGCGACCTGAGGAGCCGGCTCTAGAAGGCGACGAAGCTGGAGTTTCCCTGCTGGGCCCTTGTACCGGTGAGGTAGTCGGGGGAGCCAGCGCGACAGACTCGCTCGCTTCCCGGGGGGTGAAGCCCCGAGAAGGAGTCGTAGTACCATCTAGGGAAGGAGGCTCAATCTCTCGGGCCTCAGGAGGTTCTAGCCCCTGAGACTCTGAGAGACAGGTAGAAGGGTAACGGGACCTGGATAAACCCAGGTTCGTTCCCAAAATTGGGTCCGCCCACGACAAAGAAGAACCATCTCGCTTGTGGGCCATTCTCCTAGCCCTCGTCCAAGCCATACGAAGAGAAGCAAGGGCGGGGAGTTTGGAGTGGGCAGAAGGGGAGGTAACCAAACACAACTCAGCCCAGGGGCGGCACACACCACACGCCAAAGGGTTGTAACCCAAGGGAGTAAAGCAGGGTGCGTGAGGTGAACAGTGCAGGTGGCCGTCAGGGGAGACCCGCACAGTACACCCCGACGAAGCACATAAGGCACGAGTAGGCTGAGGGAGAAAAAAGAATACACAAACATGGGTTAGCACGTGCAATCACTGGAACACTATAAAAACAAGGGAAAACACCAAACATGGAGAAAAGTAGCGCCGGAGAAGTAGCCCGCTGCACCCGGGGTACCAGGAAACACAACACCACAACCCCACGCGCACCCGCCAGGGAAAAACCCCGTAAAACCAGTAAACAACCCTGCCACATGGAGCGGGGAAAAAGACCCCCCAGTCTGAAGGATCCTGAAGGAGGGGGCCCGGTAGCCTGAGTTGCAACAACCCAGGAAAAAACACTGGAATAATCACAAAATACACTAAAAAACCCCGCACGGGAGAGGAAGTGAGAACCTGGGCACAATTCTCACTCCCCCCCAACCGTGAGGGCTCACACAATACTCGGGGAAGGCAAGAGGGGGCTGAAAAGCCCCCACACACACACCACATGGGGAGGCAAGGGCCCCACGTGGGGACGCTAACCTCGCTTAAAAACCTAGAAACCCCGAGAAAATACGCCAAATAAATGTACTAGTGGCAGGAGGAATGGTGAGAGGGGGGAAGGGAGGAGAAAAACTCCGAGAAAGGAGGCCCAAAAGAGCCCCTTCGCCTATGGAGGAGACATGACTCAGCCCTAGAAAAAGAAAAAAAAACAAAATAACACCCTATCACTCCTAAAACACACACACACACAACACATCTGCAAAGCAGGCCAGCCACTAGAACACAAAAGAAACGATAGCAGGAACACGTGACACAATACCATAGCGTAGCAGCGAGGAGCGTAGATGTTGACAGGTACGTGTTCCGCAACAGAGTGACCGATTGCCTTCGAGCGGGGAGCGGGCTTAATACCTCATCACGCCACCACCAGGTGGCTCCACTATCAGTACAGTGCCAGATTTGAATTTTAATTTACTTCTGATGATCGTCACGGAATAGACCCTTCTAACCCAGATGATGCCTATACGGGGCCTGGGCTGGAGAAGGGGTGTATTCTATAGCAAATCCAGCTGTGCTGGTTTCACTATACCAATAATAGGTAAATACCTCTACATAAGGGGTTCTTTGTACCCCACACAAGGGGTTCTTTGTACCCCACACAAGGGGTTCCTTGTATCCCACACCCATCCAGCAAAGCCTTCATACACACAGCCTGAGAGAAATGGGGGAGGGTGCTTTTGTATGTAACCTTCGGATTAGCTGTCGTAGCAAAGAACATATCGTCGGGTCCCGATGCTCGGGATACAAAGCCTATATATTTTGTATGGCCATCGTATCTCGGGCATCAGGAAAAAACAACAATATTCATCATCCGCTATGTGGAGAAGAGGGCTTAATTAGAAGAATTGTATGAAGGTCACCTAATTGAGATGAATTAGTGGACTACAGAGTTAAATTCAAAATATACAAAGAAAACTACTATCTTGATATTTTAATAGGGATTCATATGTTTCGTAGCCCAGGTTGGAGGAAGAAGTATCCCTCTTTTACACCACTAACAAATTCCCCTCTAAATGTAAAGCAAAGCTGTGCTACTGTTCTGTGTTTTCCAATTATTTTCTCCGTTTCAACATTGTGGCTAGGCATTTGTATATCGAAAATTGTAGGAACATACAAGACATATGAACAAATAAACAGACGCCGTTCCCATTCCAGTACACAAGTATTAAGATGTACAGAACTCTATACATGTTCTGGGACCTGCACTGAACACTCCATAATTATTAGTGGACAGGAATATTAATCTGCAGAGGTAAATTGTGATTGGGTATAGCAAGCGATTGGTAGAGCGCAGGCGGAGGTATGTAAGGAAACGTCCATCCTATGTTAGTCAGTCTATCTGTAAATAAGATATAAAAACAAGTTATGAACCAATTATTTTTTCACGAAAGGGAGAGCGTAGGTAAATGGCGGCCTGGCTCTGACCGAACACTTTCACCGCCTTAGAGGTTTGAGGTATTAGAACACCCATTTACACTGGGAGAGTCTGTTTTCTGGCACATTTTCGAGGAATCAGAGGCCTCCTAGTCGCCCAAAACACACAGAAAAACTACAATGCTGCTTTAAATCTCCAACCACGTACCACGTAGGCTCTAGTCAGTTAGTCATCCATGGTCGAGGCTTTGCGGTCGAGGTCTACAAAATACAGAACTTGTAATTCTCGCAAAACGCCGTAAAAAAACTACAGAAATATATTATCAACAACTTAAAAAAAGCACTAAAATAATTCAAGTATAAAAAACTTACAAAATTACCATACCTACGAAACCAAAGAAATCCCACAAAGCCACAAAACCTATACATGACAATCCCACAAGCCTATGAGTCCCACTAATGCGAAACCCATAAATACCCACAAAATCCCACAAACGTAAAGTCATCAATCCGTACATATAAAAACTCACAACACCCTACAAACCCACTAATGCAAACCCCATACAGATAAAACCCATAGACCAGAAAAAAAAAAGTACTACAAATCTCATTCATACAAACCAAAAAAATATAATACACACACACACACACACACACACACATACACACACACACACACGTAAAACCCACAAACCCTCCCCTACCACCAGTAATAAAAAAAATTACTACAAACCTCATTCATACAAACCAAAAAATATAATACCCATCAGCCTACACACACACACACGTAAAACCCAGGAACCCTCCCCTACCATCAAGTTCACACACCACCCGCCAGTACTTCACATGGCTCTGGTCTTTATTTCCACCACCTTAAGTAAAACGTGGGATTGGGTGCTGAGGCGAGAGGTAAAGAGTATGGAAGCCGCTTATTACAATGGCGGGGGGGAAAATGGAGACAGATATAGGGGAGATTTTTCAGGCACTCTGATTTCAGGCCCTCAGAGAGATTTCAGGTCTTCGGAATAGCAAGGGCGTAACGGGCACATAGAGAGGAGAGGTGTAGGAGAGATTTTTCAGGCCCTCTGATTTCAATTGAGTATAGCCTAGTCTTCGGAAGGAGAAGTGTAGGGGAGAATTATATAAGGGTGGCGTATCAACCATCCACGTGACATTGAATCTTACACCTCTCATATACAGTAGTTTTGAATGTTTTGTGTGTGTGTATATGTGATAAAATATAAATCAGCAGGCATTAATCCAATTACCCTGTCAAAAAAAAAAGCTATTAACGCCGTATGGAATGACTACAGCCTCCTGGTTTTCGAACTCTTGGGTATTATTATTAGTTCAATTAGATGGTCAGATAATAATTAAACACACATTTCATCATGAATTTGTTTTAGTCTATTTTCAAACTGTCACGTTGAGGGTACTCCATTATGTAAACCTATGTGTCAACATGCACACTGTTGCCACATCTCAGTAGTTGTTTCCTGTCACATTTTTTAAGCTGGTGTCATACCCACCTGGTGTCACATCATAGGATTTGTAAGGAACCAACTTAATACATAGTGTCACATTTTAGTACCTGGTGCCATATCTATCTGGTCAAACGTCTACCTGGTCACACATCTACATGGTTACACATCTACATGGTTACACATCTACCTGGTCAAATGTCTACCTGGTCACACATCTACATGGTCAAACGTCTACCTGGTCACACATCTACATGGTTACACATCTACATGGTCACACATCTACATGGTCAAACATCTACCTGATCAAACATCTACCTGGTCACACATCTACCTGGTCACACATCTACATGGTCAAACGTCTACCTGGTCACACATCTACATGGTTACACATCTACCTGGTCACACATTTACATTGTCAAACATCTACCTGGTCACACATCTACATGGTTACACATCTACCTGGTCACACATCTACATGGTTACACATCTACATGGTTACACATCTACATGGTCACACATCTACCTGATCAAACGTCTACATGGTCACACATCTACATGGTCACACATCTACATGGTCAAACGTCTACCTGGTCACACATCTACATGGTTACATATCTACCTGGTCACACATCTACATGGTCACACATCTACATGGTCACACATCTACATGGTCACACATCTACATGGTTACACATCTACATGGTTACACATCTACATGGTTACACATCTACATGGTTACACATCTACATGGTTACACATCTACATGATCACACATCTACATGGTCACACATCTACATGGTTACACATCTACCTGGTCACACATCTACATGGTCACACATCTACATGGTCACACATCTACCTGGTCACACATCTACATGGTCACACATCTACATGGTTACACATCTACATGGTTACACATCTACCTGGTCACACATCTAAATGGTTACACATCTACATGGTTACACATCTACATGGTTACACATCTACATGGTCACACATCTACATTGTCACACATCTACATGGTTACACATCTACATGGTTACACATCTACCTAGAAACGCCAGACACTCTATGAGCATAAATAAATTAGACTGACAACTACAGTTCCATTTAGTTCTACAGCACGTTAACATGAAAAGATTGGGTTAGTGAGCATTAACTACTGAAAGGGTGTTATTGCTCAAACACTGTGTTAATAAGAACTTTTCAAAGCACCAAGTATTATGTCATTGTGTAAAGAATCTTTGACACCACGTCAGGGGGGACGGTATAGTCATGGACAAAAGTTTAGCCTCTCCTTCGCTCTTTGGTTTACCTGTAAGTATATATGGATCATGGATATATACGGTAGTTAAGAAACAAAGAATATTTCAGTAACTACAAGTATACACATTTTGTGCACCAACTGCGAAATATCTTGAAAAAAGTCCAGTATCTTCAAAGACTAGGAATCTTGTTTACACAAACAGGAGTTGTGGTATTCATTCCTCCTAATCATACCACTTATAAAGCACGTGACATTAGTATAAGCGGGAGGGACTCAGACCAACACCTTTTCACCTGGGACTGTACCATGAATTTACAACCTCTACTGTAAGCGGCTATAAAGACACGGCTGATGGAAATTTGTTTTTCTTACACCCCAGTGAAATTTAGTGTGGTGGAGAGATTGGGTGCCGTATAAAAGTGTGGTATTATTGGTATAGTGAAACCAGCACAGCTGGATTTGCTATAGAATACACCCCTTCTCCAGCCCAGGCCCCATATAGGCATAATCTGGGTTAGAAGGGTCTATTCCGTGACGATCATCAGAAGTAAATTAAAATTCAAATCTGGCGCTGTACTGATAGTGGAGCCACCTGGTGGTGGCGTGATGAGGTATTAAGCCCGCTTCCCGCTCGTAGGCAATCGGTCACTCTGTCGCGTAACACGTACCTGTCAACATCTACGCTCCTCGCTGCTACGTTATGGTATTGTGTCACGTGTTCCTGCTATCGTATCTTTTGTGTTCTAGTGGCTGGCCTGCTTTGCAGATGTGTTGTGTGTGTGTGTGTTTTAGGAGTGATAGGGTGTTATTTTGGGTTTTTTTTCTTTTTCTAGGGCTGACTCATGTCTCCTCCCTAGGCGAAGGGGGCTCTTTTGGGCCTCCTTTCTCGGAGTTTTTCTCCTCCTTTCCCCCTCTCACCATTCCTCCTGCCACTAGTACATTTATTTGGTGTACTTTCTCGGAGTTTCTAGGTTTTTAAGCGAGGTTAGCGTCCCCATGTGGGGCCCTTGCCTCCCCACGTGGTGTGTGTGTGGGGGCTTGTCAGCCCCCTCTTGCCTTCCCCGTGTATTGTGTGAGCCCTCACGGTTGGGGGGGAGTGAGAATTGTGCAAAGGTTCTCACTTCCTCTCCCGTGCGGGGTTTTTAGTGTGTTTTGTGTTTTTCCAGTGTTTTGTCCTGGGTTTTTGCAACTCAGGCTACCGGGCCCCCTCCTTCAGGATCCTTCAGACCGGGGGGTCTTTTTCCCCGCTCCATGTGGCGGGGTTGTTTACTGGTTTTACGGGGGTTTTCCCTGGCGGGTGCGCGTGGGGTTGTGGTGTTGTGTTTCCTGGTACCCCGGGTGCAGCGGGCTACTTCTCCGGCGCTACTTTTCTCCATGTTTGGTGTTTTCCCGTGTTTTACAGTGTTCCAGTGATTGCACGTGCTAACCCATGTTTGTGTATTCTTTTTTCTCCCTCAGCCTACTCGTGCCTTATGTGCTTCGTTGGGGTGTACTGTGCGGGTCTCCCCTGATGGCCACCTGCACTGTTCGCCTCACTCACCCTGCTTCACTCCCTTGGGTTACGACCCTTTGGCGTGTGGTGTGTGCCGCCCCTGGGCTGAGTTGTGTCGGGTTACCTCCCCTTCTGCCCACTCCAAACTCCCCGCCCTTGCTTCTCTTCGTATGGCTTGGAGAATGGCCCACAAGCGAGACGGTTCTTCTTTGTCGTGGGTGGACCCGATTTTGGGAACGGACCTGGGTTTATCCAGGACCCGTTACCCGTCTACCTGTCTCTTGAAGTCTCAGGGGCTAGAACCTCCTGAGGCCCGAGAGATTGAGCCTCCTTCCCTAGACGGTACTACGACTCCTTCTCGGGGCTTCACCCCCCGGGAAGCGAGCGAGTCTGTCGCGCTGGCTCCCCCGACTACCTCACCGGTACAAGGGCCCAGCAGGGAACCTCCAGCTTCGTCGCCCTCTAGAACCGGCTCTTCAGGTCGCTCTAGAGGACGCAAGTGATCGGCAAAAAGGTCCCGCCACGCCAAGAAGTCCCGGGCACGTCGCCGTTCTCCTTCCTCCTCGTCTTCGTCTTCTTCATCCTCTTCGTCTTCGTCAGGGGGACTCTCCTTCGCCCGTCCGCAAATCCCGCAAGGGTAAGCGGGGGGAGGCGAGCCCCATGTCGATGAAGATCGTGAAGATTTTCCATACCCTTATACCTCACGCCTTTCCTGGGGTTACCACCGCGCTGCCTCCGGCTGTTGCTCCGGAGCCCGCTCCTCCTCTCACCCTTGCCCCTGCTCCTGCTTCTGCTCCTGTCGGGGGCGCGAGTCCTCCCGGGGATATGGGAGACATACCCGTTCCTCCTTTATCTCCGGGACTCGAGTCTCCGTCGGGGAAGGTGGCTGAGGAGTTGGCTACCTCCGCACCTCCGTCCCCGTCGTCCCCTCCTGCGGGCGACGGGTACCTTCCCTACTCTTGGGCTCTCCTTCCTCCTTCCTGGATCCACTCTTCGGAGGATGGCAGACTGGTGGCTTGGTCCCCAGACACAGCTCAACCAGACGTGTGGACCCGGAGGGATGATGTCCTGGTGAAGTGGGGGGCAGATGAGAATGGCGACGCTATTCCCTTCTACAAGGTCCGTCCCATCTCAGCTCCTGTACCCACTTCATCGAGAGTTTCCTCAGCGGCTACCCTGGACGCGATGGGTTTTCTGGTGGAGTACAGCCAGTTACAGCTGTCCGAGTCTTGGAGGATTGACCGCTCCCACGGGAACACGGCAGTCCTCCTTTCCCTGGACGCGTAAGTTGCGGCAGGCAGAGTCTGCGGCCAAATTGGAGTTGGCCCACACCATCTCCACGGGGGCGGCCGCTGCTCTGATCAGGGACTGCCTCAACGCCCTCACCATCACTTACCACGAGATGTTGGGTCTACTGCTAGCGTGAGTACCTTTACTTCTGGTGTTGTGTTGCTTGAGGGATACGTGGTAGAGGTTCTCTCTATTACTCCCGTGTCTTTATCCCCGGGTTCGCTCGGTTTTCCTTGTTTACCCCTTACAGTGACACCCTCTCTTCCATGGCCACCGTCATGGAGGGCATCGCGGCAATGGCGACCCACAACATGCGGGAGGAGGCGAAGATCTTCGCCGAGGCGAGACTGGCAGCCCGCCAGGCAGCCGCGAAATCTGCGCCGGAGATGGCACAGAGGGGAGTGGTGCGAGCTGCCCCCCTGTCCCCTGCCCTCTTCGACCAGCCGGCGACAGACGCGATCTTCTCCTCTCTCCCGGCGGTGATTAACTTAACAAAACCCTTTACCTCCAAGTAAGTACCTCTCGTTAATTCCATTACCTGAGTTATTTTTTCACTGGAGGTGAAATTAAAGGAAAATAACGGTCCCCCCTTTTTTCCTAATCAATCTGTTTGTCCGTAGGCCACGTGCCCCACAGCCTTCCAGACCGGCCTACCAACCCCGAAGGCCCTCCCAGCCTTCGAGACTACCAAGGCCTTCTTACCCCACTCCCCCAAAACAGCACAACAGGTTCTCCCAGAGGGGCCAGCAGACGTTTCGTGGGAGAGGGCAGGGCTCCAAGCCCCTCCAGAAACCTAAGTCCTCCTTCACCCACCCCTCCCAGAAGGACCGCTCCACTTGAGGGTCCCACTCTGGGCTGCCTCACGGGGTGGTCAGCAGCCTGGCCCTCCCACGGCTGGACAGCAAGGGTAATTCGGCAGGGCCTGTCCTGGCCCTGGATAACTGTTCCGGTGAGTAACTGTGGTGGTTAACTCTCCTAGTCTGACATTTCTGACATATGACATAATCCTACTCCCGTCCTTGGGTTCCCGTTAGGTCAAAATCAGAGTTCCCTTTGCTGTCAAATCTCTGCCTCTGCCCATCATTCTACCCTCCAACCATCCCCGGGTCCCTCGGGTCCCGGGCTAGTATTAACTGTACTCTCACTGACACATGTCATTTCCCGTTACAGCCACTATGTCTACCTCCAGCCTCAACCAAAGTGTCACTTTCGGTCGTCCCGCATGTGTTAGAAATGCGGGAAAAAGGGGTAGTGGAGCGGGCGACGGGGAGGGTCTTTCTTTCTTGTTTATTCACGGTCCCCAAAAAGACCAGGGAAAAACGAGATTGGTGATGGACCTGAGCAAGCTAAACAAATTGGTGAAAACCTTACATTTCAAGATGGTTTCGGTTGCCCAGGTCCGCACAGTTCTAAGGAAGGGAGACTGGTTAGCATCCCTGGATCTCAAGGATGCGTACTGGCACGTCCCGATCCACCCCAGGTTTCGCCGTTTTCTGGCCTTCCAGGTGGGGACCGAGACGTTTCAGTTTACCAGGCTCCCTTTCGGTCTTTCTTTAGCTCCTCGAGTCTTCACAAAGCTCGTGAGGGTGGTGGCATCCCGTCTGGCAGAGGCGGGTGTCCCCACCCTCATGTACCTGGACGATTGGTTGCTTCACGCCCCTTCCAAGGAGCAGGTAGCAAGCAACGTAAGGGTAGCGAGGGGAGTGCTAGAGGAAATGGGGTTCCTGTTGAACATCCCCAAGTCCTCTCTCACTCCCACTCGCAAACTGTGTTGGCTGGGAATAGAGTGGGACTCTCTTTCGGCCACCCTCTCTCTCGCTCTAGACAACGCCCGCCGGACCCTCCGCCACGTCCGCCAGGCGCATTTTTCCCGTACCTTCTCTCGCCGCCAGTGGGAATCATTGCTCGGGTCCCTAAATTTCGCGGCCCCTGCAATGCCCTTGGGACGACTGAAACACAGGAGGCTGACGCGGGAGGTAAACCTCCACCTTTCCCCTGCACACAGGGACCTTCCCAGGCAAGTGTCCCCCTCTCTCCACCGTCTCCTTCGCCCCTTGCTACGTCCCGGTGCCCTGCGTCAGCGGGTCCCCTGGGTGTTCCCTCTCCCGGGGATCACGGTGGCGACAGACACAACGGACGTAGGCTGGGGGTACCAGTCTTGCCTGGGACATCAGCGGTGCGGGGGATGGAAGGAAGAGGAGAGGCTACTACACATCAACGCCCGGGAGTTGATGGTAGCAAGGGAGTGGCTCAACAGACACCCACAGTTTGCCAGGTTAGGCGTCCGCTTCGATATGGACAATGTTGCGGCCGTGCAGTGACTGCAGAAACAGGGCACCGCGCGGTCGGAAATTCTCTTGTCCCTGTCCGAACAGAATTTTGCGATAGTGGCCAAGAGGTGCATTCACCTCTCGGCCCGCTATGTACCAGGGCTGGAGAACGATTACGGACGCCCTATCCAAGTTCATGGGGACGTCAGTCGAGTGACAACTGCGTCCCCTTGTGTTCGAGTCTCTCTGCCTTCGCTACGGGACACCGGAGGTGGACCTGTTCGCCTCCCCATCCACGGCCCTACTTCCTCTGTTCCTAACATTCTCTTCCAGGACAGAGGCGGGAGGCCCGGACGCCTTCACAGAGGACTGGACCAGGTGGGGGTATCTCTACCTCTTCCCACCCCCAGCTACGTCAGTCCTCCTGAAGGCGATCCTTAAGCTGCGCACATTCAGGGGGAGGGTACTCCTCTGGCCAGCGCAGCCGTGGTTCGGATAATTGTCCCGGTGGTGCCCTCATCCTTTTCAGCACCCTGTCTGCACCACTCCAAGCGTCACTGAAACTACACGCTTGGAGTTTCTACGGGGAGTCCTCAGCAAAAGGTTCACTAAGGAGACAGTGGACAAGATGTTGAAGGCTCATCGTCAGTCGTCGGTGCGACAGTACGAATCGTGCTGGAAAATATTCCAGGACTTCTTGCGAAGACATCCCCCCAGGGTCATCTCGGAGGACACGGTCCTGGAATTCCTCACGTGGCTCGCCGATTCCACCAACAGGGCCCCAGCGACGGTGCTTGCACATCACGCAGCCCTGTCTGATCTCCTCCTACTAGGTTTTAACATTAAGGTTTCGGAGAGGCCTCTCTCTCTCCTGAGGATGGGGATTCGGGCGGGGACCGCACCTCACCGGGCCCAGACTCCCTCCTGGTCCCTTCACCGCGTCCTTTCCTACCTGACCTTCGAGGGGGTCCCTCTGGAGGTTTGTCACCTCCTCCAGAAAGCTCTCTTCCTGCTCGCCTTAGCTACAGGGTACAGGGCCTCTCAGTTGGCAGCCCTGACCCGTCACACAGCTTTTTCTACTGTAAGCCCTAACCTTACTTCCTTAACTATCTCCCCCCTGAGGGATGGAAGTTTCCACCCCCTCTGCCCAGTCCACGCTTTTACAGCTTACGTGGAGGCGATGAGAGGGGCTTCTCCGGACCACCTCTTCTACAACTCTAGGTCCGGTAACCCTCTCTTCCCTAAGTCAATCGCTCGCCTTCTCTGCCGAGTGATAGAGAACGGGGATCCCGGACACGCCCCGAGGGCTCACAGCGTTAGGGGCGTGGCCGCCTCCATCGCCTTCCTCAGGACTCACTCGGTGGAGAGGGTTAGGGATTTGGGGGGCTGGACTTCCACTTCCTCCTTCAGGACGAGGTATCTGTTCCACTCGCTCTCCCCTACCCCCTGTGTGGCTATGGGTACTCCACCCTCCATTCCCCAGGATCCCCGTTGAAGACACATGAGGGGGAGGGGCCGCCCGAAGAGAAAAGGTTGGGCGACTTAATTCCCGTCACTATCACCCCATACTTCATCCCCATCATGTACAGCTTCATGCTCATCCCCATGTCTCTCATGTGTGTACATATGGTGCAGGTTGAATAAATTACATTGTTATGGAATTCTTGAGTATTCATTCTCCAAAAAATTACTTTACTAGGATGAGTGACTGGATATTTATATATTAAACACAGGATTGCTGCATCCTTGTGGCCTCTTTCATCCCCTCGGGATCGCATTACCTGAGCCGGGGCCATAGCCCTAGCTCAGAGGACTTTAATAAAGGAGGGGGGGGTGCAGGGTCACCCCCCCCTCTCCTATACCCGACCCCTCGAGTCTGCCTATAAAGACTTTAGTTGAGTAACAATTCTGGTCTATAACAGAATGGTCTACGGTTTATATTTGATGAGCTACTACACTTCCACCACAGCTAGTCCCCTAGCCAGTGTTGGAAGTTGCTTTAGCTTCAACCTCACCCTGCTCGGTTATCTTTCTGATTCCCCGCTCTCTTGACCGCTCTTAACTAGCACGTGATTGTCTCCAACTCACCTCCCACCTACCGCATCGCATGCATAGCAAATCCAGCTGTGCTGGTTTCACTATACCAATAATAGTGCATTTGTCGCGGCTTCTAGCCGCTTAAATTGTATTTATTGGTTGTGAAACCAGCACAGCTTTGACTGTCCCACCCACCTCCCGATGCGGCAGGCATTCACTTTCTTTCTCATTGGAGTGACCGATTGCCTACGAGCGGGGAGCGGGCTTAATACCTCATCACGCCACCACCAGGTGGCTCCACTATCAGTACAGCGCCAGATTTGAATTTTAATTTACTTTTGATGATCGTAACGGAATAGACCCTTCTAACCCAGATTATGCCTATACGGGGCCTGGGCTGGAGAAGGGGTGTATTCTATAGCAAATCCAGCTGTGCTGGTTTCACAACCAATAAATACAATTTAAGCGGCTAGAAGCCGCGACAAATGCACTAATATAGTCGTAAAGTCTGGCACCACGGCTTGGGGGCTCTGGCTGGAGTTCACTCATTCACCAAGTGTGTCTACTTTGGTGGCGGGGGTGTGGTGTTCCTGATCCTTACTTACATTGCTGTGACAGTTGTCGGGTTCTAAAGGTGCTAATGATATTGCTGACAATGATAATGAAGAATAATACTAATACTAATACTAATAATAATAAAAATTATAATAATACGAGCAACAATAAAAATAATAATAAACACATTAATACAACAACAGAAATAATAATAATAATAATAATAATAATAATAATAATAATAATAATAATAATTATTATTATTATTATTATTATTATTATTATTATTATTTTTATTTTTAAAAGTAATTATCATATTTTAGTTGTGAATGTCTAAGAGAAAAGCCACCAATATTCCACTTTTAAACTTAATGTAAATTAAGGAATAAAGGTCCTGGATCTTAATCTGTATTTTATCCAAAATCTAATATCTTCTTTCCGGTGACAAGGCTCACCTTTTGAAATAAAAATCATAAATATCCCAGCATTGGTTTTTGTGTAATCCTGCTAAAAGACAGACAGACAAACAACCAAGCAAACAAGCAATCAAACTGAATCTAGTATATAACCTCTTGACATAGGTAATAAAACCAGAAACGATAAAATTAATAATGTTATTATAGCGAATAAAAATCCTATAACAGGTTGGGCTACGTTTTGACAACATGCAGTTACTTTTCAGCTTTTCAATTGAGTTGTTCCCAGAACAGAGTGTTCAATTCAAGTAACTGGAATATGCATAGTGAAGCTTTCCTAGATTTTTAAACTGCAAAAAGTTACACTTGAACTGCAAGAAGTAACACGACCATTACAGTTAGTATGATAATATACTATCAGCATTTCGGGGCTGCTCGGTTAGACAGCTTGAGGAATTTCAACAATTATCAGCATTTTTGTCATCATTCATCTGTGAACGATGACTACTGTGTTTTTCTTGGACTAAACCAAACGATTACCCATAACTCAGACGTTAGTCATATGTCCTTAGTGGTCTATTAATAGAACATGCTTGGTGTTGCTACTACTATAAGGTCGAGAGGAAGTAAACCCCAATTTTCTAAGTAATGGCCTTGAACCAACGACAGACGATTTAAGACCATTAAATCACGTTTTGTGTTGTAATTGGTTATCAAGCGTGCCATCTCTGACAAGTGTGCCGGGGGTTGTCGACTCCCTGGAGAAGGGGCAAAATGAGAAGAGTGCGAGTGATAAAAAATGGAGAGTGAGAACGTTGGGAGAATTTAGGATAGATTGTGGGATAAAATGGATGAAAAGAACTGGAAGGGAGGAATGAGAAAAATTATTGGAAGGAGGAAGTGAGGAAGGTAGTGAGAAAAGGAGGGAAGGAGAGAAGGAAGTTTAGAAGCTGCATTGCTGGAGCCCTGGTGATAAGGGTCTTTTATCCCCTCAGTTAATTAGCAGGTCAGACCTTATATACCTCCACCTGGCCCACCCACAGACTGCCTCATATTGCCTTCTTCAACACCCGCCCTCCTCTTGCTTACCTCCTCTGAGTGTTGTTGGCTTCTCAGTTGATTATCATCATCAGGAGTTATGATGCAAACTAAATTAAGTCACTACTATACCCAGGGTCATTGTGTGTTTCAATCTCCAGTTTCTGCACAATAAGCACTTCAGAAGTAACAAGAATACAAATTACGTAAACTGACTGTAACACTCAGAATGGTGACACTCTTAGTAAGGCTCATCACACAGATTTAAACATTCCTGCTGGGTGTATCGAAGGAGTGCCGTACATTGCTTAAGCTTTATATATAAATTCGTGGCGTGTTTGCAGTTAGGCAGTTGAAAGTGAAAGCCTGTGAAAGAGATAAGATGCTGCTTATAGCTTTAATGGGTTTAGAAAGAGCTTATGATAGAGTGGATAGAGAAAACGCACAGGAAGTGTTGCAAATTCATGGTAGAGACTATAGAGGGAATTCTGCTGGGCAACGTCAGCAAATTTAGTATGAACACCCGCATATTCCTAGAGTTAAGGTACCCCGTGATGTAGCCAGATAATTGGAGGTTAGTGAGTCCTACAAACATTGCCACGAAACGCCACTAATATTGAAGGAGCTTGCTTAGTGGCATAGTCAGGAGGAATCAGAACCCACCAAGTCTCATACACGATCATAGGGTCCTTAAGGAGTAGTGAGGGTAGGGCAAAATAAAGGCTAACACTGGTTCCTCCAAAGTTAGGTTAAGAAGCAGATCAGAGCAGCTTAATTAAAGTAACATATTACTTTGAAGTGTTTAAATATATTTGTTTCCTCCAAAAACTTGCCAAAGCAGTTTTACCCTTTTACGCTTATATTTCTTAATTAACAGAGCTTATTCGGTTGACGGGAGGGAGAAAAACTGATGCCTGTTCACGACTAAACGTAAATGCATGCATACTCGTGGTTAAATGTTCTCACACAGCGTTGTACAAACCGTATCAAACCCGAATGTGATAAAACACAGGGCTCACAAGGTTTTCAGTAATCCTTTACAAGTTGTGTAAGTACTCTTGATCACGACTGTACACTGGAAAAATAAAATAATGCAAAACCGGGTGAATCAGCGGATGAAATGAATACCGAAGCCCTAAATTTAATACTTGCATTCGTATATACATTAAAATTACTAATAACTATCATCCTGTTTCAACAAAATAATAAAACGAGGGCAAATATTTGGGTTGGTAGCTGGAATATTTGAAAAGCTGAAATTTAGTCCGACTGTACCAGTCCTCTAAGGCTTTAACTCGTTCAGAATCTGATACAATAATCTTGTCTGTAATTCTTGGAGTTGTAGTAGTTGTTGTTGTTGTTGCGGTATTAGGTAGCGAGCTCAGCATTGTGGTGTTCTTAGGTAATTGACTTCACAAGTTTCTTAAGGCTTAATTTATTAATATATACTTATATCTATACAGGGAATGATAATGATGTGCCTTGTCTTATTTGTATGGTCTCTCTTTGTTGAGACAAGTGTTTAGCCCTGGGAGTGAGTGGTAAGTATCCTACCTATTAGTTAAACTTCACTGCTAATATACATTCTCTACTGGAGTTGACAGCTGTGTCTGGATACAATATTACCAACTTGATGGTTATGATTTACTGTGGGTTACCTGTGGTCATGTGGTAGGATGAATCACGTGGAACTATGGTCATGAGGTCTGAGTCATGACTCGGGTAGCTGAAAGGACCCTTGCTTCTATCTCCAGGTACCTATACTGATAAATAGTCTGTGATACCTGGTTATCTTACTGTCTATCTATTGGTTATTTATTTTATGCCGGTTCTGGGCAGGTAGTCTGGTATCTGATCCTAGCTAATCTTATCTTTTACCTGCCTTGCCTCTTGGAGCTGTACACGAGTTTTACCAAATTGAATCATCTAAAGAGAAATATATTGCCGTGACCATTATTGGCTTAATATATGCAGGCTCGTGGTGCAGAGAGAGAAAGAGAGAGAGAGAGACCAGCCAGCCTCCTCCCTTAGTGACCAAAGCAACAAGTAAGGAGGAAAACGCCGAGTGAAGTTGGAGTTGCAGAGCCCAGGGAATATTCTCCACCTCCTGAATTCTAAAACGTGGATTCTGAGGAGAGAAGGAAGAGAATGAAAATGAAGAAAAAGAAGAGGAAGATGCGGAGGGATTTTGAGCCCAGAATCCCACGGGGCGAGGGGATCCTGAATGAGTGAGCTAAGCTGTGTCAAGGAAGTGTATTCTGTTGCAGTCAGGGTTGGGTAAGATTTTTTTCGTCTTCACTGACACTGTCGCCAACAAGGTCAGGTTAATCGTTAAGCACTTGTTGTCGGAACATTTCCATAACTATTATTATATTTTTTTGCCACCGGAACCTGGCTCTCGTGAGAACTCCAAGGAGACTTGCGCTATTCTAGAGAATCATTTCCTCTGAAACGACCCAGGGATACCAAACATTAATTAAAGAAGATTTTCTACTTACAGCATATTGGTCTGTCTATACGTAATTTTCAAACATGAATCCACAAATGTGCCAAAGCCCAATGTGTGCAGTATCAATATGACCTGTTTGTGTTGTAGTACGACCCAGATTCCAATTAATTGGTATGAGTAGCCAGTAATTTTCAAAAAGTAGTCTAGTTGTCACCTCGAGAAAATTTTTTTACAAAATATAAAATGTTATCAAGGACGTGGGGTAAAAAAGTGAATTTCTTTTGGCGAATGGGATTAAAGGGAGTAATCGTTTGTTGAAAAATTGATGAATCATTTATTCCTTCAAACTCTGCTAAAAAACAGACTACCTGATTATCAGAGTAGGGTGATCTGTTTTGTAGCAGAGTCAAGAGAAATCCGTACCCTTCAATTCGCTGACAATGAAGTATCCTCGAATTATTATACCACGAAAACGAATGCCAGAGAAAATATTATTTCTTGCTGCTGGTATTAAGAGGGAGCAAGAAGGAGTGATATTACTGGTAGAGTCCTTTAAGGGCATTTCCAATGTAGGCGAAATGAAGGGCTATTTGCTACTCCAACTTAAGAAACATAATCAGATACCCTACATCTGAATTGAGATACTAATATGTTATCTGGCATAGTATGATAGATTTAAAATCCCTCTAATTCCCGCACAGTAGAAGGCTGAATCCCTTAAAGACCCTGTGATCGTGTAAGGGAATTGGTGGCTTCTGATATCTCTTGACTATGCCACTAAACACGCTCCTTCCATTTCCTGGTAATAATTGAAGGACTCATTTATCTCCAATTTTCTTACTACATCACGGGGTCCCTTAAGTCATTTTTTTTTTTTTTTCTATACCTCAACCTCGGGGCTGTAGGCTATCAGTAACCCGCGTGACTCTTGCGAGACCCCGAGATTATTGGGTGTCGCACTATGTCAGTGGAGCTTCGTGGTGATGTTGGTACCGTAGCTTCTCTTCTGTCCCACTAGATGACGACACCTTATTTATACACGTCACTATCAGGGGAGAGCAGCTACACCGTCACTCACAGCATCTTGGAATATGGTCTGGCATCTTCTATGTTGTGAGTTGATGACGATGTAGGGGGTATATTCTTGACGTGTCGGCGTAGCCAGGATAATTGACGAACAGCTGGACCCCGTTCACCTCAGAAAAATCCAAGACGTTTTGTCGTGGATTCGAACCCGGGTCCTTGACATTTGCAGTCCGTCTCTTTATCCACTCTGCCACCGAAGGACTATTTATTGTGTAGTTTCTTGCGACTTCGGGAAAATGCACAGAATTTATATTCGTGCTCTGAAGTACTACTCTGCATCCATGTAAGACTTTGAGGAAGCAGTAGTCTTCCAAATTACCGACAACATATGAACTCCTTACTTGAGATCAATCATCAGAAACACAGCTTACCTACTGCACAATCAAATAACTGGCTATTTTTCATAATAAATTCAAAATGGCACCACTAACTGTGCTGGATTAATTGTAGACAACCATGATATTACAAGTGCACGATTACTTAATTGCATTTTTACACTAAGCAATTTAGTGAACGATTGCATTCACTGCAAAATGAATAAGCTTTTTTGCGAGATAGGTATGCAATAAAAATTTCTCCGCCAATCATGCAATATAATAGATATAATAATATTTCAATATCCAGTAAATACAGACGAAAGTAGAAGTTCATTCCAACCTTCCATATACAATCAAAGACAAAATCCTGTCCCCTCCAGTTTATGAACTCTGATCGTAGATTGTTGTGACTTTCAATTTGACATACATGGTTTTATTATAACTACTTTGTTTTGGCCCCTGGGGTGTGATGGGCCTGGTGCAAGGGAATCCGGTGAAAGGCTAACGACCACCTTTCTCTCATACTGTTAGCTGTTACTTAACTATTTGCAAATTATATATGTTCAAAATAAGGCTGCATTGTTTTATGAATGATTTGTGACTTGAAAGTAAAACAATGATTTTTGAACTTTGCATACTGTACAGTCGGCGGCAAAAGTCCTGTTTCCTCAGTTGCTTCACCAAGGCATTCATACACTCGAGATTATTAGGTATAGAACATTTGCGTATTTCTCGAGTCCATGGACACTGCATGTCTCTGTGAAGCAGGTGAGGCGTCAGGACTTCTGCCGCCGACTGTACCTTCCATTACACTTGGCAACAGGAGACGTACACGGAAAGTTGACTGTCGACATGTGTGACCTTGACATAAGCCACGACAGTTTATTCCTGGTCATTTCCCTGCAATGGAAGGTTCCCCTACATCCCACTCTCGTGTTCTGCACAACCATGCAAATGAACCTATTTACATTGTAAATCAGTATTTTTGGAAGAAAAGGTGACATTACAAAGCACGGAGTCGTCCCAGCCTCACCCCAGGGGCGAGTAGATCAACTGTGGTAACTCTCTATGAGCTTTAGGGGCCTATTAATTTGTATCAACACTAAAACCACTAATTACTCCATAATACGTCCCAAACAGACGTCTCATGATAGGAACTATTTTGCCACTCATTTCCGAGCACCAGTAGCCTCCACTATGCCAACAATAATATAATACCGTTTAAAACATCTGATGAATACTAACACTGAGGATTGGGTCACTCTGACCTCTAACCAGCAGGTTTCTTTTTCTTTCAAACACTTTCCCAGTCACGTCTGAAGGATTTAACATACGTTCATCAACAACAATGTGAAGTGAAGATACATTTGAGACGACAGTCTTTTGTTCGTGGTTGTACTGGATGGATATGTATTGGTGGAAAATATAAGGTCCAATGTAGCGCCTCTCGTATCTAATAGATTGCAACAGCAGCATGTCTTCTGTACTATTTACAGTTCACACTTCACACCATTCTAAATGGTGCGGCGGCATTTGTCAGACGAACTTGATACAGTACAATACTTGCTTTCTTTCAGTTACTGATTTTGATTCGTAGTTGTGGCGACTACGCGGTACCATCGACTGCATATGTAAGACTTCGAATAGAAGCCGTAATAATTGTTCTTTGTAAATATGATCCATCAAATGTGACACTGAAGTTCTTGTTTTTTCTATCGGTGGCGACCCAACAACCTCACTTGGCAAAGAGTAATGTGCAGGAGTATAAGTTGAAAAAGAAGCAAGTATAGGACCTTGCGATGTCTGTGGCATTGACTTGGCTTCTTTTATTTTAAAGATCAACATTCATATGGACAGAGTCACCAGTATGCGGGAGAGAAAGGGAAGGGCACAAGATTTCATATGAAAGCCCAAGTAAAGGTGTCAGTGGTGCAATTCTTTTTCCAGCAAAATTTTGGTTGTCGGAAAGATGGACAAACAGAGAAAAAGGCAAAAAAATAAAAATAAAAAAAAAAGTAACTGAGAGGACATGGAAGACAAGTGAATCCAATTTTCCCTGAACACTGAAAATTGTTCCGGGAGGAGATGAGAAAGTGTTATCATGAAAGTGGAAATGCAAACGAGAATCTTTGAGATGCAAATGAAAAATGCTTAGAAATGGAGAAGCAAGCATACGAAACAGATGGAGAGAATATTAAGATTTTTTATAATGGAACACGTGGGAAAATATTCAACGTTTAACCCATAGTTTTCAGGTCAAATTGACAGCTTTTTACTTGGAGTGCAATTACTTTAAAATTAGGGAAAAAAAACTGAAACTGGAATAACAAAAACAATATATGAACTTTATAAAATGAAATTTATTCAAATTCAAATAAGTTTTCCTGTCACTCCACCTATTACTATTTTGTGCTTTTCAAACTACTATCGACTCCAACTGAAAACAATTAATTCGAGCTGGAATATTCAGGAAAGGTCGACCATACTGACTACAGGGAAAGTTTTGAACTACATGTTACCATTTACCCATTTATAATTTATCTATATACATGCATACATAACGACTAGTCTAATCATTCGTGATATTCACATTTGTAGAAGTTGTTGCACACAGGTGGGATGCTTCGTAGCCCCCGGAGTGTTCCTATCCATGGCAAAAAGTCGATATGTGCATTCATCTTCCGTACCCGTTTATATCTCAAAATCACGCTCAAAACACCCGAAAATTCAATATATTTTGGGTCCCAGAAGCGATCTGTACATGCCTACTCAGTGCTAGAATATTTTCAAAATAAAGGCCCAAAATATGCTGAAAATCGATATTTTGGGTGATCAAAGTCGATATCTGCATGCATCTTTTGTACCCTATCTCAAATTCAGGCTCAAAACACCGGAAAATTCGATATTTTTGGGTCCCAGAAGCGATCTGTACATGCCTACTCAGTGCTAGAATAATTTTAAAATATAGGCCCAAAACATGCTAAAAATCGATATTTTGGGTGCCCAATGTCGATATGTGCATGAATCTTCTGTACCCGTTTATATCTCAAATTCATGCTCAAATCACCCGAAAATTTAAAATTTTTGTGTCCCCGAAGCGATCTGTACATGCCTACTCCTTGCAAGAATGTTTTCAAGATACAGACACAAAACATGCTAAAAATCGATATTTTAGGTGAGCAAAGTCGATATGTGCATGCATCTTCTGTACCCGTTAATATCTCAGATTCAGGCCTGAAACACCCGAAAATTCGATATTTTTGGGTCCCAGAAGCGATCTGTACATGCCTATTCAGTGCTAGAATATTTTCAAAATACAGGCCCAAAACACGCTCAAAATCGATATTTTGGTTGCCCACTGTCGATATGTGCATGCATCTTCTGTACCCGTTTATATATCAAATTCATGCTCAAAACACCCGAAAATTCAATATTTTTTGGTCCCAGAAGAAATCTGTACATGCCTACTCAGTGCCAAAATATTTTCAAAATTTTGGCCCAAACATGCTAAAAATCGATATTTTAGGTATCCAAAGTCGATATGTGCATGCATCTTCTGTACCCGTTTTTATCCCAAATTCAGGCACAAAACACCGGAAAATTCGATGTATTTGGGTCCCTGAAGCGATATGTAGATCCCTACTCCGTGTTAGAGTATTTTCAAAATACAGGCCCAAAACATGCTCAAAATCGATATTTTGGGTGCCCAAAGTCGATATGTGCATGCATCTTCTGTAACCGTTTATATCTCAAATTCAGGCTCAAAACACCCGAAAATTCGATATTTTTGGGTCCCAGAAGCCTACTCCGTGTTAGAGTATTTTCAAAATACAGGCACAAAACATGCTGATAATCTATATTTTAGGTGCAAAAAGTCAATATGTGCAAGCATCTTCTGTACCCGTTTTTATCCCAAATTCAGGCTCAAAACACTCGAAAATTTGATATGTTTGGGTCCCAGAAGCGATCTGTACATGCCTACTCCGTGCTAGAATGTTTTCAAGATACAGACCAAAAACATGCTCAAAATCGATATTTTAGTTGCAAAAAGTCGATATTGGCATACATCTTCAGTACCCGTTTATATCTCAAATTCATACTCAAAACACCCGAAAATTCGATATTTTTGGGTACCAGAAGCATACTCCGTGTTAGAATATTTTCAAAATACAGGCACAAAACATACTGAAAATCTATATTTTAGGTGCAAAAAGTCAATATGTGCATGCATCTTCAGTACCCGTTTGTATCCCAAAATCAGCCTCAAATACAAGAAAATTCTATATTTTTGGGTCCAAGAAGTGATCTGTACATGTCTACTCCGTGTTAGAGTATTTTCAAAATACAGGCCAAAAACATGCTCAAAATCGATATTTTGGGTGCCCAAAGTCGATATGTGCATGCATCTTCTGTACTCGTTAATATCTCAGATTCAGGCCTGAAACACCCGAAAATTCGATATTTTTGGGTCCCAGAAGCGATCTGTACATGCCTATTCAGTGCTAGAATATTTTCAAAATACAGGCCCAAAACACGCTCAAAATCGATATTTTGGTTGCCCACTGTCGATATGTGCATGCATCTTCTGTACCCGTTTATATCTCAAATTCATGCTCAAAACACCCGAAAATTCAATATTTTTTGGTCCCAGAAGAAATCTGTACATGCCTACTCAGTGCTAGAATATTTTCAAAATTTTGGCCCAAACATGCTAAAAATCGATATTTTAGGTATCCAAAGTCGATATGTGCATGCATCTTCTGTACCCGTTTTTATCCCAAATTCAGGCACAAAACACCCGAAAATTCGATGTATTTGGGTCCCTGAAGCGATCTGTACATGCCTACTCCGTGTTAGAGTATTTTCAAAATACAGAGCCAAAACATGCTCAAAATCGATATTTTGGGTGCCCAATGTCGATATGTGCATGCATCTTTTGAACCCGTTTATATCTCAAATTCAGGCTCAAAACACCCGAAAATTCGATATTTTTGGATCCCAGAAGCCTACTCCGTGTTAGAGTATTTTCAAAATACAGGCCTAAAACATGCTCAAAATCGATATTTTGGGTGCCCAAAGTCGATATGTGCATGTATCTTCTGTACCCGTTTATATCTCAAATTCATGCTCAAAATACCCGAAAATTCAATATTTTTGGGTCCCAGAAGCAATCTGTACATGCCTACTCCGTGTTAGAGTATTTTCAAAATACAGGCCCAAAACATGCTCAAAATCGATATTTTGGTTGCCCAAAGTCGATATGTGCATGCATTTTCTGTACCCGTTTATATCTCAAATTCATGCTCAAAACACCCGAAAATTTAATATTTTTGGGTCCAAGAAGCAATCTGTACATGCCTACTCAGTGCTAGAATATTTTCAAAATATAGGCCCAAAACATGCTAAAAATCGATATTTTGGGTGCCCAAAGTCGATAAGTGCATGCATCTTCTGTACCCGTTAATATCTCAGATTCAGGCTCGAAACACCCGAAAATTCGATATTTTTGGGTCCCAGAATCGATCTGTACATGCCTACTCCTTGCTAGAATGTTTTCAAGATACAGACACAAAACATGCTAAAAATCGATATTTTAGGTGCCTAAAGACGATATGTGCATGCATACTCTTTACCCGTTTATATCTCAAATTCAGGCTCAAAACACCCAAAAATTCGATATTTTTGGGTTCCAAAAGCAATGTGTACATGCATACTCCGTGTTAGAGTATTTTCAAAATACAGGCCTAAAACATGCTGAAAATCGATATTTTAGATTCCCAAAGTCAATATGTGTATGCATCTTCTATACCCGTCTATATCCCAAATTCAGGTTCAAAACACTCGAAAATGCGATATTTTTGGGTCCCAGAAGCAATCTGTACATGCCTACTTCTTGCTAGAATGTTTTCAAGATACAGACCCAAAACATGCTAAAAATCGATATTTTAGGTGCAAAAAGTCTATATGTGCATGCATCCTCTGTACCCGGTTACATCCCAATTTCTGGCTCAGAACACCCGAAAATTCGATATTTTTGGGTCCCAGAAGCGATCTGTACATGCCTACTCAGTGCTAGAATATTTTCAAATTATACGCCCAAAACATACTAAAAATCGATAATTTGGGTGCCCAAAGTCGATATGTGAATGCATCTTTTGTATCCGTTTATATCTCAAATTCAGGCTCAAAGCACCCAAAAAATCGATATTTTTGTGTCCCAGAAGCTATCTGTACATGTCTACACAGTGTTTGAGTATTTTCAAAATACAGGCCCAAAACATGCTCAAAATCGATATTTTAGGTGCCCGAAGTCGATATGTGCATGCATCTTCTGTACCTGTTCATATCTCAAATTCAGGCTCAGAACAACCGAAAATTCGATTTATTTGGGTCCCAGAAGCGATCTGTACGTGTCTACTCAGTGTTAGAGTATTTTAAAAATTCAGGCCCAAAACATGCTCAAAATCGATATTTTGGGTGCCCAAAGTCGATATGTGCATGCATCTTCTGTACCCGTTTATATCTCAAATTCAGGCTCAAAACACCCGAAAATTCAATGTTTTTGGGTCCCAGAAGCGATCTGTACGTGCATACTCCGTGTTAGAGTGTTTTTAAAATACAGGCCCAAAACATGCTGAAAATCGATATTTTATGTGCCCAAAGTCAATATGTGTATGCATCTTCTGTACCCGTGTATATCCCAAATTCTGGTTCAAAACACCAGAAAATTCGATATTTTTGGGTCCCAGAAGCGATCTGTACATGCCTACTCCTTGCTAGAATGCTTTTAAGATACAGACCCAAAACATGCTTAAAATCGATATTTTAGGTGCAAAAAGCCGATATGTGCATGCATCCTCTGTACCCGGTTATATCCCAAATTCTGGCTCAAAACCCCCGAAAATTCAATATTTTTGGGTCCCTTAAGCGATCTGTACATGCCTACTTCTTGCTAGAATTTTTTCAAGATACAGACCCAAAACATGCTCAAAATCGATATTTTAGGTGCAAAAAGTCGATATGTGCATGCATCCTCTGTACCCGGTTATATCCCAATTTCAGGCTCAAAACACCCGAAAATTCGATATTTTTGGGTCCCAGAAGCGATCTGTACATGCCTACTCAGTGCTAGAATATTTTCAAATTATACGCCCAAAACATACTAAAAATCGATATTTTGGGTGCCAAAGTCGATATGTGCATGCATCTTCAGTACCCGTTTATATCTCAAATTCAGGCTCAAAACACCCAAAAAATCGATATTTTTGTGTCCCAGAAGCGATCTGTACATGTCTACACTGTGTTTGAGTATTTTCAAAAAACAGGTCCAAAACATGCTCAAAATCGATATTTTAGGTGCCCGAAGTCAATATGTGCATGCATCTTCTGTACCTGTTCATATCTCAAATTCAGGCTCAGAACAACCGAAAATTCGATTTATTTTGTTCCCAGAAGCGATCTGTACGTGTCTACTCCGTGTTAGAGTATTTTAAAAATACAGGCTCAAAACATGCTCAAAATCGATATTTTGGGTGCCCAAAGTCGATATGTGCATGCATCTTCTGTACCCGTTTATATCTCAAATTCAGACTCAAAACACCCGAATATTCGATATTTTCTGGTCTCAAAAGCCATCTGTACATGTATACTCCGTGTTAGAGTATTTTTAAAATACAGGCCTAAAACATGCTGTAAATCGATATTTTAGCTGCCCAAAGTCAATATGTGTATGCATCTTCTGTACCCATCTATATCCCAAATTCAGGTTCAAAACACTCGAAAATTCGATATTTTTGAGTCCCAGAAACAATCTGTACATGCCTACTTCTTACTAGAAAGTTTTCATGATACAGACCCAAAACATGCTCAAAATCGATATTTTAGGTGCAAAAAGTCGATATGTGCATGCATCTTCTGTACCCGTTTATATCTCAAATTCAGGCTCAAAACACCCAAAAAATCGATATTTTTGTGTCCCAGAAGCGATCTGTACATGTCTACACCGTGTTATAGTATTTTTAAAATACAGGCCCAAAACATGCTCAAAATCGATGTTTTAGGTGCCCAAAGTCGATATGTGCATGCATCTTCTGTACCCGTTCATATCTCAAATTCAGGCTCAGAACACCGGAAAATTCGATTTATTTGGGTCCCAGAAGCGATCTGTACGTGCATACTCCGTGTTAGAGTGTTTTTAAAATACAAGCCCAAAACATGCTCAAAATCGATATTTTAAGTGCCCAAAGTCAATATGTGTATGCATCTTCTGTACCCATGTATATCCCTAATTCTGGTTCAAAACACCAGAAAATTAGATATATTTGGGTCCCAGAAGCGATCTGTACATGCCTACTCAGTGCTAGAATATTTTCAAATTATACGCCCAAAACATACTAAAAATCGATATTTTGGGTGCCAAAGTCGATATGTGCATGCATCTTCTGTACCCGTCTATATCTCAAATTCAGGCTCAAAACACCCGAAAATTCGATATTTTTGGGTCCCAGAAGCGATCTGTACATGTCTACACCGTGCTATAGTATTTTCAAAATACAGGCCCAAAACATGCTCAAAATCGATATTTTAGGTGCCCAAAGTCGATATGTGCATGCATCTTTTGTACCCGTCTATATCCCAAATTCAGATTCAAAACACTCAAAAATTCGATATTTTTGGGTCCCAGAGGCAATCTGTACATGCCTACTTCTTGCTAGAATTTTTTCAAGATACAGACCCAAAACATACTCAAAATCGATATTTTAGGTGCAAAAAGTCGAAATGTGCATGCATCTTCTGTACCCGTTTATATCTCAAATTCAGGCTCAGAACACCCGAAAATTCGATTTATTTGGGTCCCAGAAGCGATCTGTACGTGTCTACTCAGTGTTAGAGTATTTTAAAAATTCAGGCCCAAAACATGCTCAAAATCGATATTTTGGGTGCCCAAAGTCGATATGTGCATGCATCTTCTGTACCCGTTTATATCTCAAATTCAGGCTCAAAACACCCGAAAATTCAATGTTTTTGGGTCCCAGAAGCGATCTGTACGTGCATACTCCGTGTTAGAGTGTTTTTAAAATACAGGCCCAAAACATGCTGAAAATCAATATTTTATATGCCCAAAGTCAATATGTGTATGCATCTTCTGTACCCGTGTATATCCCTAATTCTGGTTCAAAACACCAGAAAATTCGATATATTTGGGTCCCAGAAGCGATCTGTACATGCCTACTCAGTGCTAGAATATTTTCAAATTATACGCCCAAAACATACTAAAAATCGATATTTTGGGTGCCAAAGTCGATAGGTGCATGCAACTTCTGTACCCGTTTATATCTCAAATTCAGGCTCAGAACACCCAAAAAATCGATATTTTTGTGTCCCAAAAGCGATCTGTACATGTCTACACCGTGCTATAGTATTTTTAAAATACAGGCCCAAAACATGCTCAAAATCGATGTTTTAGGTGCTCAAAGTCGATATGTGCATGCATCTTCTGTACCCGTTCATATCACAAATTCAGGCTCAGAACACCCTAAAATTCGATTTATTTGGGTTCCAGAAGCGATCTGTACGTGTCTACTCAGTGTTAGAGTATTTTAAAAATACAGGTCCAAAACATGCTCAAAATCGATATTTTGGGTGCCCAAAGTCGATATGTGCATGCATCTTCTGTACCCGTTTATATCTCAAATTCAGACTCAAAACACCCGAATATTCGATATTTTTGGGTCCCAAAAGCAATGTGTACATGCATACTCCGTGTTAGAGTATTTTCAAAATACAGGCCTAAAACATGCTGAAAATCGATATTTTAGCTGCCCAAAGTCAATATGTGTATGCATCTTCTGTACCCGTCTATATCCCAAAATCAGATTCAAAACACTCAAAAATTCGATATTTTTGGGTCCCAGAAGCAATCTGTACATGCCTACTTCTTGCTAGAATGTTTTCAAGATACAGACCCAAAACATACTCAAAATCGATATTTTAGGTGCAAAAAGTCGAAATGTGCATGCGTCTTCTGTACCCGTTTATATCTCAAATTCAGGCTCAAAACACCCGAAAATTCGATATTTTTGGGTCCCAGAAGCGATCTGTACATGCCTACTCCGTGTTAGAGTATTTTCAAAATACAGGCCCAAAACATGCTCAAAATCGATATTTTAGGTGCAAAAAGTCGATATGTGCATGCATCTTCTGTATCCGTCTATATCCCAAATTCAGGTTCAAAACACCCAAAAAATCGATAATTTTGGGTCCCAGAAGCGATCTGTACATACCTACTCCTTGCTAGAATTTTTTCAAGATACAGACCCAAAACATGCTCAAAATCGATATTTTAGGTGCAAAAAGTCGATATGTGCATGCATCCTCTGTACCCGGTTATATCCCAATTTCTGGCTCAAAACACCCATAAATTCGATATTTTTGGGTCCCAGAAGCGATCTGTACATGCCTACTCAGTGCTAGAATATTTTCAAATTATACGCCCAAAACATACTAAAAATCGATATTTTGGGTGCCAAAGTCGATATGTGCATGCATCTTCTGTACCCGTTTATATCTCATATTCAGGCTCAAAACACCCAAAAAATCGATATTTTTGTGTCCCAGAAGTGAGATGTACATGTCTACACCGTGTTTGAGTATTTTCAAAATACAGGCCCAAAACATGCTCAAAATCGATATTTTAGGTGCCCGAAGTCGATATGTGCATGCATCTTCTGTACCTGTTCATATCTCAAATTCAGGCTCAGAATAAAAGAAAATTCGATTTATTTGGGTCCCAGAAGCGATCTGTACGTGTCTACTCAGTGTTAGAGTATTTTAAAAATACAGGTCCAAAACATGCTCAAAATCGATATTTTGGGTGCCCAAAGTCGATATGTGCATGCATCTTCTGTACCCGTTTATATCTCAAATTCAGACTCAAAACACCCGAATATTCGATATTTTTGGGTCTCAAAAGCCATCTGTACATGCATACTCCGTGTTAGAGTATTTTTAAAATACAGGCCTAAAATATGCTGTAAATCGATATTTTAGTTGCCCAAAGTCAATATGTGTATGCATCTTCTGTACCCGTCTATATCCCAAATTCAGGTTCAAAACACTCGAAAATTCGATATTTTTGAGTCCCAGAAGCAATCTGTACATGCCTACTTCTTGCTAAAAAGTTTTCATGATACAGACCCAAAACATGCTCAAAATCGATATTTTAGGTGCAAAAAGTCGATATGTGCATGCATCTTCTGTACTCGTTTATATCTCAAATTCAGGCTCAAAACATCCAAAAAATCGATATTTTTGTGTCCCAGAAGTAATCTGTACATGTCTACACCGTGTTTGAGTATTTTCAAAATACAGGCCCAAAACATGCTCAAAATCGATATTTTAGGTGCAAAAAGTCGATATGTGCATGCATCCTCTGTACCCGGTTATATCCCAATTTCTGGCTCAAAACACCCGAAAATTCGATATTTTTGGGTCCCAGAAGCGATCTGTACATGCCTACTCAGTGCTAGAATATTTTCAAATTATACGCCAAAAACATACTAAAAATCGATATTTTGGGTGCCAAAGTCGATATGTGCATGCATCTTCTGTACCCGTTTATATCTCAAATTCAGGCTCAAAACACCCAAAAAATCGATATTTTTGTGTCCCAGAAGTGATCTGTACATGTCTACACCGTGTTTGAGTATTTTCAAAATACAGGCCCAAAACATGCTCAAAATCGATATTTTAGGTGCCCGAAGTCGATATGTGCATGCATCTTCTGTACCTGTTCATATCTCAAATTCAGGCTCAGAATAACCGAAAATTCGATTTATTTGGGTCCCAGAAGCGATCTGTACGTGTCTACTCAGTGTTAGAGTATTTTAAAAATACAGGTCCAAAACATGCTCAAAATCGATATTTTGGGTGCCCAAAGTCGATATGTGCATGCATCTTCTGTACCCGTTTATATCTCAAATTCAGACTCAAAACACCCGAATATTCGATATTTTTGGGTCTCAAAAGCCATCTATACATGCATACTCCGTGTTAGAGTATTTTTAAAATACAGGCCTAAAACATGCTGTAAATCGATATTTTAGCTGCCCAAAGTCAATATGTGTATGCATCTTCTGTACCCGTCTATATCCCAAATTCAGGTTCAAAACACTCGAAAATTCGATATTTTTGAGTCCCAGAAGCAATCTGTACATGCCTACTTCTTGCTAAAAAGTTTTCATGATACAGACCCAAAACATGCTCAAAATCGATATTTTAGGTGCAAAAAGTCGATATGTGCATGCATCTTCTGTACCCGTTTATATCTCAAATTCAGGCTCAAAACATCCAAAAAATCGATATTTTTGTGTCCCAGAAGTGATCTGTACATGTCTACACCGTGTTTGAGTATTTTCAAAATACAGGCCCAAAACATGCTCAAAATCGATATTTTAGGTGCAAAAAGTCGATATGTGCATGCATCCTCTGTACCCGGTTATATCCCAATTTCTGGCTCAAAACACCCGAAAATTCGATATTTTTGGGTCCCAGAAGCGATCTGTACATGCCTACTCAGTGCTAGAATATTTTCAAATTATACGCCCAAAACATACTAAAAATCGATATTTTGGGTGCCAAAGTCGATATGTGCATGCATCTTCTGTACCCGTTTATATCTCAAATTCAGGCTCAAAACACCCAAAAAATCGATATTTTTGGGTCCCAAAAGCAATGTGTACATGCATACTCCGTGTTAGAGTATTTTTAAAATACAGGCCTAAAACATGCTGTAAATCGTTATTTTAGCTGCCCAAAGTCAATATGTGTATGCATCTTCTGTACCCGTCTATATCCCAAATTCAGGTTCAAAACACTCGAAAATTCGATATTTTTGAGTCCCAGAAGCAATCTGTACATGCCTACTTCTTGCTAGAAAGTTTTCATGATACAGACCCAAAACATGCTCAAAATCGATATTTTAGGTGCAAAAAGTCGATATGTGCATGCATCTTCTGTACCCGTTTATATCTCAAATTCAGGCTCAGAACACCCAAAAAATCGATATTTTTGTGTCCCAGAAGCGATCTGTACATGTCTACAACGTGTTAAAGTATTTTTAAACTACAGGCCCAAAACATGCTCAAAATCGATATTTTAGGTGCAAAAAGTCGAAATGTGCATGCATCTTCTGTACCCGTTTATATCTCAAATTCAGGCTCAAAATACCCGAAAATTCAATGTTTTTGGGTTCCATAAGGTATCTGTACGTGCATACTCCGTGTTAGAGTGTTTTTAAATTACAGGCCCAAAACATGCTGAAAATCGACATTTTATGTGCCAAAAGTCAATATGTGTATGCATCTTCTGTACCCGTGTATATCCCAAATTCAGGTTCAAAACACCAGAAAATTCGATATATTTGGGTCCCAGAAGCGATCTGTACATGCCTACTCAGTGCTAGAATATTTTCAAATTATACGCCCAAAACATACTAAAAATCGATATTTTGGGTGCCAAAGTCGATATGTGCATGCATCTTCTGTACCCGTTTATATCTCAAATTCAGGCTCAAAACACCCAAAAAATCGATATTTTTGTGTCACAGAAGCGATCTGTACATGTCTACACCGTGCTATAGTATTTTCAAAATACATTCCCAAAACATGCTCAAAATCGATATTTTAGGTGCCCAAAGTCGATATGTGCATGCATCTTCTGTATCCGTTCATATCTCAAATTCAGGCTCAGAACACCCTAAAATTCGATTTATTTGGGTTCCAGAAGCGATCTGTACGTGTCTACTCAGTGTTAGAGTATTTTAAAAATACAGGCCCAAAACATGCTCAAAATCGATATTTGGGTGCCCAAAGTCGATATGTGCATGCATCTTCTGTACCCGTTTATATCTCAAATTCAGACTCAAAACACCCGAATATTCGATATTTTTGGGTCCCAAAAGCAATGTGTACATGCATACTCTGTTTTAGAGTATTTTCAAAATACAGGCCTAAAACATGCTGAAAATCGATATTTTAGCTGCCCAAAGTCAATATGTGTATGCATCTTCTGTACCCGTCTATATCCCAAATTCAGATTCAAAACACTCAAAAATTCGATATTTTTGGGTCCCAGAAGCAATCTGTACATGCCTACTTCTTGCTAGAATTTTTTCAAGATACAGACCCAAAACATACTCAAAATCGATATTTTAGGTGCAAAAAGTCGAAATGTGCATGCATCTTCTGTACCCGTTTATATCTCAAATTCAGGCTGAGAACACCCGAAAATTCGATTTATTTGGATCCCAGAAGCGATCTGTACGTGTCTACTCAGTGTTAGAGTATTATAAAAATTCAGGCCCAAAACATGCTCAAAATCGATATTTTGGGTGCCCAAAGTCGATATGTGCATGCATCTTCTGTACCCGTTTATATCTCAAATTCAGGTTCAAAACACCCGAAAATTCAATGTTTTTGGGTCCCAGAAGCGATCTGTACGTGCATACTCCGTGTTAGAGTGTTTTTAAAATACAGGCCCAAAACATGCTGAAAATCGATATTTTATATGCCCAAAGTCAATATGTGTATGCATCTTCTGTACCCGTGTATATCCCTAATTCTGGTTCAAAACACCAGAAAATTCGATATATTTGGGTCCCAGAAGCGATCTGTACATGCCTACTTAGTGCTAGAATATTTTCAAATTATACGCCCAAAACATACTAAAAATCGATATTTTGGGTGCCAAAGTCGATAGGTGCATGCATCTTCTGTACCCGTTTATATCTCAAATTCAGGCTCAAAACACCCGAAAATTCGATATTTTTGGGTCCCAGAAGCGATCTGTAGATGCCTACTCTGTGTTAGAGTATTTTCAAAATACAGGCCCAAAACATGCTCAAAATCGATATTTTAGGTGCAAAAAGTCGATATGTGCATGCATCTTCTGTATCCGTCTATATCCCAAATTCAGGTTCAAAACACCCAAAAAATCGATAATTTTGGGTCCCAGAAGCGATCTGTACATGCCTACTTCTTGCTAGAAAGTTTTCATGATACAGACCCAAAACATGCTCAAAATCGATATTTTAGGTGCAAAAAGTCGATATGTGCATGCATCTTTTGTACCCGTTTATATCTCAAATTCAGGCTCAAAACACCCAAAAAATCAATATTTTTGTGTCCGAGAAGTGATCTATACATGTCTACACCATGTTTGAGTATTTTCAAAATACAGGCCCAAAACATGCTCAAAATCGATATTTTAGGTGCCCGAAGTCGATATGTGCATGCATCTTCTGTACCTGTTCATATCTCAAATTCAGGCTCAGAACAACCGAAAATTCGATTTATTTGGGTCCCAGAAGCGATCTGTACGTGTCTACTCAGTGTTAGAGTATTTTAAAAATACAGGTCCAAAACATGCTCAAAATCGATATTTTGGGTGCCCAAAGTCGATATGTGCATGCATCTTCTGTACCCGTTTATATCTCAAATTCAGGCTCAAAACACCCGAAAATTCAATGTTTTTGGGTCCCAGAAGCGATCTGTACGTGCATACTCCGTGTTAGAGTGTTTTTAAAATACAGGCCCAAAACATGCTGAAAATCGATATTTTATGTGCCCAAAGTCAATATGTTTATGCATCTTCTGTACCCGTGTATATCCCTAATTCTGGTTCAAAACACCAGAAAATTCGATATATTTGGGTTCCAGAAGCGATCTGTACATGCCTACTCAGTGCTAGAATATTTTCAAATTATACGCCCAAAACATACTAAAAATCGATATTTTGGGTGCCAAAGTCAATATGTGCATGCATCTTCTGTACCCGTTTATATCTCAAATTCAGGCTCAAAACACCAAAAAAATCGATATTTTTGTGTCCCAGAAGCGATCTGTACATGTCTACACCGTGCTATAGTATTTTCAAAATACAGGCCCAAAACATTCTCAAAATGGATATTTTAGGTGCCCAAAGTCGATATGTGCATGCATCTTCTGTATCCGTTCATATCTCAAATTCAGGCTCAGATCACCCTAAAATTCGATTTATTTGGGTTCCAGAAGCGATCTGTACGTGTCTACTCAGTGTTAGAGTATTCTAAAAATACAGGTCCAAAACATGCTCAAAATCGATATTTTGGGTGCCCAAAGTCGATATGTGCAAGCATCTTCTGTACCCGTTTATATCTCAAATTCAGACTCAAAACACCCGAATATTCGATATTTTTGGGTCCCAAAAGCAATGTGTACCTGCATACTCCGTGTTAGAGTATTTTCAAAATACAGGCCTAAAACATGCTGAAAATCGATATTTTAGCTGCCCAAAGTCAATATGTGTATGCATCTTCTGTACATGTCTATATCCCAAATTCAGATTCAAAACACTCAAAAATTCAATATTTTTGGGTCCCAGAAGCAATCTGTACATGCCTACTTCTTGCTAGAATGTTTTCAAGATACAGACCCAAAACATATTCAAAATCGATATTTTAGGTGCAAAAAGTCGAAATGTGCATGCATCTTCTGTACCCGTTTATATCTCAAATTCTGGCTCAAACCACCCAAAAAATCGATATTTTTGTGTCCCAGAAGCGATCTGTACATGTCTACACCATGTTATAGTATTTTTAAAATACAGGCCCGAAACATGCTCAAAATCGATGTTTTGGGTGCCTAAGTCGATATGTGCATGCATCTTCTGTACCCGTTTATATCTCAAATTCAGGCTCAAAACACCCGAAAATTCAATGTTTTTGGGTTCCAGAAGGTATCTGTACGTGCATACTTCGTGTTAGAGTGTTTTTAAATTACAGGCCCAAAACATGCTGAAAATCGATATTTTATGTGCCCAAAGTCAATATGTGTATGCATCTTCTGTACCCGTGTATATCCCAAATTCAGGTTCAAAACACCAGAAAATTCGATATATTTGGGTCCCAGAAGCGATCTGTACATGCCTACTCAGTGCTAGAATATTTTCAAATTATACGCCCAAAACATACTAAAAATCGATATTTTTGGTGCCAAAGTCGATATGTGCATGCATCTTCTGTACCCGTCTATATCTCAAATTCAGGCTCAAAACACCCAAAAAATCGATATTTTTGTGTCCCAGAAGCGATCTGTACATGTCTACACCGTGCTATAGTATTTTAAAAATACAGGTCCAAAACATGCTCAAAATCGATATTTTAGGTGCCGAAAGTCGATATGTGCATGCATCTTCTGTATCCGTTCATATCTCAAATTCAGGCTCAAAACACCCGAATAATCGATATTTTTGGGTCTCAAAAGCCATATGTACATGCATACTCCGTGTTAGAGTATTTTTAAAATACAGGCCTAAAACATGCTGTAAATCGTTATTTTAGCTGCCCAAAGTCAATATGTGTATGCATCTTCTGTACCCGTCTATATCCCAAATTCAGGTTCAAAACACTCGAAAATTCGATATTTTTGAGTCCCAGAAGCAATCTGTACATGCCTACTTCTTGCTAGAAAGTTTTCATGATACAGACCCAAAACATGCTCAAAATCGATATTTTAGGTGCAAAAAGTCGATATGTGCATGCATCTTCTGTACCCGTTTATATCTCAAATTCAGGCTCAGAACACCCAAAAAATCGATATTTTTGTGTCCCAGAAGTGATCTGTACATGTCTACACCGTGTTATAGTATTTTTAAACTACAGGCCCAAAACATGCTCAAAATCGATGTTTTAGGTGCTCAAAGTCGATATGTGCATGCATCTTCTGTACCCGTTCATATCACAAATTCAGGCTCAGAACACCCTAAAATTCGATTTATTTGGGTTCCAGAAGGGATCTGTACGTGTCTACTCAGTGTTAGAGTATTTTAAAAATACAGGTCCAAAACATGCTCAAAATCGATATTTTGGGTGCCCAAAGTCGATATGTGCATGCATCTTCTGTACCCGTTTATATCTCAAATTCAGACTCAAAACACCCGAATATTCGATATTTTTGGGTCCCAAAAGCAATGTGTACATGCATACTCCGTGTTAGAATATTTTCAAAATACAGGCATAAAACATGCTGAAAATCGATATTTTAGCTGCCCAAAGTTAATATGTGTATGCATCTTCTGTACACGTCTATATCCCAAATTCAGATTCAAAACACTCAAAAATTCGATATTTTTGGGTCCCAGAAGCAATCTGTACATGCCTACTTCTTGCTAGAATGTTTTCAAGATACAGACCCAAAACATACTCAAAATCGATATTTTAGGTGCAAAAAGTCGAAATGTGCATGCATCTTCTGTACCCGTTTATATCTCAAATTCAGGCTCAAAACACCCGAAAATTCTATATTTTTGGGTCCCAGAAGCGATCTGTACATGCCTACTCCGTGTTAGAGTATTTTCAAAATACAGGCCCAAAACATGCTCAAAATCGATATTTTAGGTGCAAAAAGTCGATATGTGCATGCATCTTCTGTATCCGTCTATATCCCAAATTCAGGTTCAAAACACCCAAAAAATCGATAATTTTGCGTCCCAGAAGCGATCTGTACATACCTACTCCTTGCTTGAACTTTTTCAAGATACAGACCCAAAACATGCTCAAAATCGATATTTTAGGTGCAAAAAGTCGATATGTGCATGCATCCTCTGTACCCGGTTATATCCCAATTTCTGGCTCAAAACACCCGAAAATTCGATATTTTTGAGTCCCAGAAGCGATCTGTACATGCCTACTCAGTGCTAGAATATTTTCAAATTATTCGCCCGAAACATACTAAAAATCGATATTTTGGGTGCCAAAGTCGATATGTGCATGCATCTTCTGTACCCGTTTATATCTCAAATTTAGGCTCAAAACACCCAAAAAATCGATATTTTTGTGTCCCAGAAGTGATCTGTACATGTCTACACCGTGTTTGATTATTTTCAAAATACAGGCCCAAAACATGCTCAAAATCGATATTTTAGGTGCCCGAAGTCGATATGTGCATGCATCTTCTGTACCTGTTCATATCTCAAATTCAGGCTCAGAACAACCGAAAATTCGATATTTTTGGGTCCCAGAAGCGATCTGTGCGTGTTTACTCAGTGTTAGAGTATTTTAAAAATACAGGTCCAAAACATGCTGAAAATCGATATTTTGGGTGCCCAAAGTCGATATGTGCATGCATCTTCTGTACATGTCTATATCCCAAATTCAGATTCAAAACACTCAAAAATTCGATATATTTGGGTCCCAGAAGCAATCTGTACATGCCTACTTCTTGCTAGAATGTTTTCAAGATACAGACCCCAAACATACTCAAAATCGATATTTTAGGTGCAAAAAGTCGAAATGTGCATGCATCTTCTGTACCCGTTTATATCTCAAATTCAGGCTCTAACCACCCAAAAAAACGATATTTTTGTGTCCAAGAAGCGATCTGTACATGTCTACACCGTGTTATAGTATTTTTAAAATACAGGCCCAAAACATGCTCAAAATCGATGTTTTGGGTGCCCAAAGTCGATATGTGCATGCATCTTCTGTACCCGTTTATATCTCAAATTCAGGCTCAAAACACCCGAAAATTCAATGTTTTTGGGTTCCAGAAGGTATCTGTACGTGCATACTCCGTGTTAGAGTGTTTTTAAATTACAGGCCCAAAACATGCTGAAAATCGATATTTTATGTGCCCAAAGTCAATATGTGTATGCATCTTCTGTACCCGTGTATATCCCAAATTCAGGTTCAAAAAAACATAAAATTCGATATTTTTGGGTCCCAGAAGCAATCTGTACATGCCTACTTCTTGCTAGAATGTTTTCAAGATACAGACCCAAAACATACTCAAAATCGATATTTTAGGTGCAAAAAGTCGAAATGTGCATGCATCTTCTGTATCCGTCTATATCCCAAATTCAGGTTCAAAACACCCGAAAATTCGATAATTTTGGGTCCCAGAAGCGATCTGTACATACCTACTCCTTGCTAGAATTATTTCAAGATACAGACCCAAAACATGCTCAAAATCGATATTTTAGGTGCAAAAAGTCGATATGTGCATGCATCCTCTGTACCCGGTTATAACCCAAATTCTGGCTCAAAACCCCCGAAAATTCGATATTTTTGGGTTCCAGAAGCGATCTGTACATGCCTACTCAGTGCTAGAATATTTTCAAATTATACGCCCAAAACATACTAAAAATCGATATTTTGGGTGCCAAAGTCGATATGTGCATGCATCTTCTGTACCCGTTTATATCTCAAATTCAGGCTCAAAACACCCAAAAAATCGATATTTTTGTGTTCTAGAAGCGATCTGTACATGTCTACACCGTGTTAGAGTATTTTCAAAATATAGGCCCAAAACATGCTCAAAATCGATATTTTTTGTGCCCAAAGTCGATATGTACATGAATCTTCTGTACCCGTTTATATCTCAAATTCAGACTCAAAACACCCGAATATTCGATATTTTTGGGTCCCAAAAGCCATCTGTACATGCATACTCCGTGTTAGAGTATTTTCAAAATACAGGCCTAAAACATGATGTAAATCGATATTTTAGCTGCCCAAAGACAATATGTGTATGCATCTTCTGTACCCGTCTATATCCCAAATTCAGGTTCAAAACACTTGAAAATTCGATGTTTTATGGTCCCAGAAGCAATCTGTATATGCCTACTTCTTGCTAGAAAGTTTTCAAGATACAGACCCAAAACATGCTCAAAATCGATATTTTAGGTGCCCAAAGTCGATATGTGCATGCATCTTCTGTACCCTTTCATATCTCAAATTCAGGCTCAGAACAACCGAAAATTCGATTTATTTGGGTCCTAGGAGCGATCTGTACGTGTCTACTCAGTGTTAGAGTATTTTAAAAATTCAGGCCCAAAACATGCTCAAAATCGATATTTTGGGTGCCCAAAGTCGATATGTGCATGCATCTTCTGTACCCGTTTATATCTCAAATTCAGACTCAAAACACCCGAAAATTCAATGTTTTTGGGTCCCAGAAGCGATCTGTACGTGCATACTCCGTGTTAGAGTGTTTTTAAAATACAGGCCCAAAACATGCTCAAAATCGATATTTTATGTGCCCAAAGTCAATATGTGTATGCATCTTCTGTACCCGTGTATATCCCTAATTCTGGTTCAAAACACCAGAAAATTCGGTATTTTTGGGTCCCAGATGCGATCTGTACATGCCTACTCCTTGCTAGAATGTTTTCAAGATACAGACCCAAAACATGCTCAAAATCGATATTTTAAGTGCAAAAAGTCGATATGTGCATGCATCTTCTGTACCCGTTTATATCTCAAATTCAGGCTCAAAACTCAGAAAATTCGATATTTTTGTGTCCCAGAAGCGATCTGTACATGTCTACACTGTGTTATAGTATTTTCAAAATACAGGCCCAAAACTTGCTATAAATCGATATTTTAGGTGTGAAAAGTCGATATGTGCATGCATCTTCTGTACCCGTTTATATCTCAAATTCAGGCTTAAAACACCCGAAAAGTCGATATTTTTGTGTCCCAGAAGCGATCTGTACATGCCTACTCCGTGTTAATGTATTTTCAAAATACAGGCCCAAAACATGCCGAAAATCTATATTTTAGGTGCCCAAAGTCAATATGTGTATGCATCTTCTGTATCCTTTCATATCTCAAATTCAGGCTCAGAACACCCGAAAATTCGATTTATTTGGGTCCTAGAAGCGATCTGTACGTGTCTACTTAGTGTTAGAGTATTTTTAAAATACAGGCCTAAAACAAGCAGAAAATCGATATTTTAGCTGCCCAAAGTCAATATGTGTATGCATCTTCTGTACCCGTCTATATCCCAAATTCAGGTTCAAAACACTCGAAAATTCGATATTTTAGGGTCCCAGAAGCAATCTGTACATGCCTACTTCTTGCTAGAATGTTTTCAAGATACAGACCCAAAACATGCTCAAAATCGATATTTTAGATGCAAAAAGTCGAAATGTGCATGCATCTTCTGTACCCGTTTATATCTCAAATTCAGGCTCAAAACACCCAAAAAATCGATATTTTTGTGTCCCAGAAATGATCTGTACATGTCTACACCGTGTTTGAGTATTTTCAAAATACAGGCCCAAAACATGCTCAAAATCGATATTTTAGGTGCCCGAAGTCGATATGTGCATGCATCTTCTGTACCTGTTCATATCTCAAATTCAGACTCAAAACACCCGAATATTCGATATTTTTGGGTCCCAAAAGCCATCTGTACATGCATACTCCGTGTTAGAGTATTTTTAAAATACAGGCCCAAAACATGCTGTAAATCGATATTTTAGCTGCCCAAAGTCAATATGTGCATGCATCCTCTGTACCCGGTTATATCCCAATTTCTGGCTCAAAACTCCGAAAATTCGATATTTTTGGGTCCCTTAAGCGATCTGCACATGCCTACTCAGTGCTAGAATGTTTTTAAATTACAGGCTTAAAACATGCTATAAATCGATATTTTAGGTGTGAAAAGTCGATATGTGCATGCATCTTCTGTACCCGTTTATATCTCAAATTCAGGCTTAAAACACCCGAAAAGTCGATATTTTTGTGTCCCAGAAGCGATCTGTACATGCCTACTCCGTGTTAATGTATTTTCAAAATACAGGCCCAAAACATGCCGAAAATCTATATTTTAGGTGCCCAAAGTCAATATGTGTATGCATCTTCTGTATCCGTTCATATCTCAAATTCAGGCTCAGAACACCCGAAAATTCGATTTATTTGGGTTCCAGAAGCGATCTGTACGTGTCTACTCAGTGTTAGAGTATTTTATAAATACAGGCCCAAAACATGCTCAAAATCGATATTTTGGGTGCCCAAAGTCGATATGTGCATGCATCTTCTGTACCCGTTTATATCTCAAATTCAGACTCAAAACACCCGAATATTCGATATTTTTGGGCCCCAAAAGCAATGTGTACATGCATACTCCGTGTTAGAGTAATTTCAAAATACAGGCCTAAAACATGCTGAAAATCGATATTTTAGCTGCCCAAAGTCAATATGTGTATGCATCTTCTGTACCCGTCTATATCCCAAATTCAGGTTCAAAACACTCGAAAATTCGATATTTTTGGGTCCCAGAAGCAATCTGTACATGCCTACTTCTTGCTAGAATGTTTTCAAGATACAGACCCAAAACATGCTCAAAATCGATATTTTAGGTGCAAAAAGTCGAAATGTGCATGCATCTTCTGTACCCGTTTATATCTCCAATTCAGGCTCAAAACACCCGAAAATTCGATATTTTTGGGTCCCCGAAGCGATCTGTACATGCCTACTCCGTGTTAGAGTATTTTCAAAATACAGGCCCAAAACATGCTCAAAATCGATGTTTTAGGTGCCCAAAGTCGATATGTGCATGCATCTTCTGTACCCGTTCATATCTCAAATTCAGGCTCAGAACACCCAAAAATTCGATTTATTTGGGTCCCAGAAGCGATCTGTACGTGTCTACTCAGTGTTAGAGTATTTAAAAAATACAGGCCCAAAACATGCTCAAAATCGATATTTTGGGTGCCCAAAGTCGATATGTGCATGCATCTTCTGTACCCGTTTATATCTCAAATTCAGGCTCAAAACTCCGAAAATTCGATATTTTTGGGTCCCTTAAGCGATCTGCACATGCCTACTCAGTGCTAGAATGTTTTTAAAATGCAGGCTTAAAACATGCTATAAATTGATATTTTAGGTGTGAAAAGTCGATATGTGAGTGCATCTTCTGTACACGTTTATATCTCAAATTCAGGCTCAAAACACCCAAAAAATCGATATTTTTGTGTCCCAGAAGTGATCTGTACATGCCTAGTCCGTGTTAGAGTATTTTCAAAATACAGGCCCAAAACATACTCAAAATCAATATTTTAGGTGCCCAAAGTCGATATGTGCATGCATCTTCTGTACCCGTTTATATCTCAAATTCAGGCTCAAAACACCCAAAAAATCGATATTTTTGTGTCACAGAAGCGATCTGTACATGTCTACACCGTGTTTGAGTATTTTCAAAATACAGGCCCAAAACATGCTAAAAATCGATATTTTAGGTGCCCGAAGTCGATATGTGCATGCATCTTCTGTACCTGTTCATATCTCAAATTCAGGCTCAGAAAAACCGTAAATTCGATTTATTTGGGTCCCAGAAGCGATCTGTACTTGTCTACTCCGTGTTTGAGTATTTTGAAAATACAGGCCCAAAACATGCTCAAAATCGATATTTTGGGTGCCAAAAGTCGATATGTGCATGCATCTTCTGTACCCGTTTATATCTCAAATTCAGACTCAAAACACCCGAATATTCGATATTTTTGGGTCCCAAAAGCCATCTGTACATGCATACTCCGTGTTAGAGTATTTTTAAAATACAGGCCTAAAACATGCTGTAAATCGATATTTTAGGTGCCCAAAGTCAATATGTGTATGCATCTTTTGTACCCGTTTATATCCCAAATTCAGGTTCAAAACACTCGAAAATTCGATATTTTTGAGTCCCAGAAGCAATCTGTACATGCCTACTTCTTGCTAGAAAGTTTTCATGATACAGACCCAAAACATGCTCAAAATCGATATTTTAGGTGCAAAAAGTCGATATGTGCATGCATCTTCTGTACCCGTTTATATCTCAAATTCAGACTCAAAACACCCTAAAAATCGATATTTTTGTGTCCCAGAAGCGATCTGTACATGTCTACACAGTGTTATAGTATTTTAAAAATACAGGCCCAAAACATGCTCAAAATCGATGTTTTAGGTGCCCAAAGTCGATATGTGCATGCATCTTCTGTACCCGTTTATATCTCAAATTCAGGCTCAGAACACCCAAAAATTCGATTTATTTGGGTCCCAGAAGCGATCTGTACGTGTCTACTCAGTGTTAGAGTATTTTAAAAATACAGGCCCAAAACATACTCAAAATCGATATTTTAGGTGCCCAAAGTCGATATGTGCATGCATCTTCTGTACCCGTTTATATCTCAAATTCAGGCTCAAAACACCCGAAAAGTCGATATTTTTGGGTCCCAGAAGCGACCTGTACATGCCTACTCCGTGTTAATGTATTTTCAAAATACAAGCCCAAAACATGCTGAAAATCTATATTTTAGGTGCCCAAAGTCAATATGTGCATGCATCTTCTGTACCCGTTCATATCTCAAATTCAGGCTCAGAAAACCCGAAAATTCGATTTATTTGGGTCCCAGAAGCGATCTGTACGTGTCTACTCCGTGTTAGAGTATTTTCAAAATACAGGCCTAAAACATGCAGAAAATCGATATTTTAGCTTCCCAAAGTCAATATGTGTATGCATCTTCTGTACCCGTTTATATCCCAAATTCAGGTTCAAAGCACTCGAAAATTCGATATTTTTGGGTCCCAGAAGCAATCTGTACATGCCTACTTCTTGCTAGAATGTTTTCAAGATACAGACCCAAAACTTGCTCGAAATCGATATTTTAATTAAGTGCAAAAAGTCGATATGTGCATGCATCTTCTGTACCCGTTCATATCTCAAATTCAGACTCAAAACACCCGAATATTCGATATTTTTAGGTCCCAAAAGCCATCTGTACATGCATACTCCGAGTTAGAGTATTTTTAAAATACAGGCCTAAAACATGCTGTAAATCGATATTTTAGCTGCCCAAAGTCAATATGTGTATGCATCTTCTGTACCCGTCTATATCCCAAATTCAGGTCCAAAACACCAGAAAATTCGATATTTTTGGGTCCCAGAAGCGATCTGTACATGCCTACTCCTTGCTAGAATGTTTTCAAGATACAGACCCAAAATTTGCTCAAAATCGATATTTTAATTAAGTGCAAAAAGTCGATATGTGCATGCATCTTCTGTACCCGTTCATATCTCAAATTCATGCTCAGAACACCCGAAAATTCGATTTATTTGGGTCCTAGAAGCGATCTGTACGTGTCTACTCAGTGTTAGAATATTTTAAAAATACAGGCCCAAAACATGCTCAAAATCGATATTTTGGGTGCCCAAAGTCGATATGTGCATACATCTTCTGTACCCGTTTATATCTCAAATTCAGGCTGAAAACTCCGAAAATTCGATATTTTTGGGTCCCTTAAGCGATCTGCACATGCCTACTCAGTGCTAGAATGTTTTTATAATACAGGCTTAAAACATGCTATAAATCGATATTTTAGGTTTGAAAAGTCGATATGTGCATGCATCTTCTGTACCCGTTTATATCTCAAATTCAGTATCAAAACACCCAAAATATCGATATTTTTGTGTCCCAGAAGCGATCTGTACATGCATACTCCGTGTTAGAGTATTTTCAAAATACAGGCCCAAAACATACTCAAAATCGATATTTTAGGTGCCCAAAGTCGATATGTGCATGCATCTTCTGTACCCGTTTATATCTCAAATTCAGGCTCAAAACACCCAAAAAATCGATATTTTTGTGTCCCAGAAGCGATCTGTACATGCATACTCCGTGTTAGAGTATTTTCAAAATACAGGCCCAAAACATGCTGAAAATCGATATTTTAGGTGCCCAAAGTCGATATGTGCATGCATCTTCTGTACCCGTTTATATCTCAAATTCAGGCTCATAACACCCGAAAATTCGATTTATTTGGGTCCCAGGAGCGATCTGTACGTGTCTACTCCGTGTTAGAGTATTTTCAAAATACAGGCCTAAAACATGAAGAAAATCGATATTTTAGCTGCCCAAAGTCAATATGTGTATGCATCTTCTGTACCCGTCTATATCCCAAATTCAGGTTCAAAACACTCGAAAATTCGATATTTTTGGGTCCCAGAAGCAATCTGTACATGCCTACTTCTTGCTAGAATGTTTTCAAGATACAGACCCAAAACATGCTCAAAATCGATATTTTAGGTGCAAAAAGTCGAAATGTGCATGCATCTTCTGTACCCGTTTATATCTCAAATTCAGGCTCAAAACACCCAAAAAATCTATATTTTTGTTTCCCAGAAGCGATCTGTACATGTCTACACCGTGTTTGAGTATTTTCAAAATACAGGCCCAAAACATGCTCAAAATCGATATTTTAGGTGCCCGAAGTCGATATGTGCATGCATCTTCTGTACCTGTTCATATCTCAAATTCAGGCTCAAAACAACCGAAAATTCGATTTATTTGGGTCCCAGAAGCGATCTGTACGTGTCTACTCCGTGTTAGAGTATTTTAAAAATACAGGCTCAAAACATGCTCAAAATCGATATTTTGGGTGCCCAAAGTCGATATGTGCATGCATTTTCTGAACCCGTTTATATCTCAAATTCAGACTCAAAACACCCGAATATTCGATATTTTTGGGTCCCAAAAGCCATCTGTACATGCATCCTCCATGTTAGAGTATTTTTAAAATACAGGCCTAAAACATGCTGTAAATCGATATTTTAGCTGCCCAAAGTCAATATGTGTATGCATCTTCTGTACCCGTTTATATCTCAAATTTAGGTTCAAAACACCAGAAAATTCGATATTTTTGGGTCCCAGAAGCGATCTGTACATGCCTACTCCTTGCTAGAATGTTTTCAAGATACAGACCCAAAACTTGCATAAAATCGATATTTTAAGTGCAAAAAGTCGATATGTGCATGCATCTTCTGTACCCGTTTATATCTCAAATTCAGACACAAAACACCCGAATATTCGATATTTTTGGGTCCCAAAAGCAATCTGTACATGCCTACTCCTTGCTAGAATTTTTTCAAGATACAGACCCAAAACATGCTCAAAATCGATATTTTAGGTGAAAAAAGTCGATATGTGTATGCATCCTCTGTACCCGGTTATATTCCAATTTCTGGCTCAAAACACCCGAAAATTCGATATTTTTGGGTCCCTTAAGCGATCTGCACATGCCTACTCAGTGCTAGAATGTTTTTATAATACAGGCTTAAAACATGCTATAAATCGATATTTTAGGTTTGAAAAGTCGATATGTGCATGCATCTTCTGTACCCGTTTATATCTCAAATTCAGTATCAAAACACCCAAAATATCGATATTTTTGTGTCCCAGAAGCGATCTGTACATGCATACTCCGTGTTAGAGTATTTTCAAAATACAGGCCCAAAACATACTCAAAATCGATATTTTAGGTGCCCAAAGTCGATATGTGCATGCATCTTCTGTACCCGTTTATATCTCAAATTCAGGCTCAAAACACCCAAAAAATCGATATTTTTGTGTCCCAGAAGCGATCTGTACATGCATACTCCGTGTTAGAGTATTTTCAAAATACAGGCCCAAAACATGCTGAAAATCGATATTTTAGGTGCCCAAAGTCGATATGTGCATGCATCTTCTGTACCCGTTTATATCTCAAATTCAGGCTCATAACACCCGAAAATTCGATTTATTTGGGTCCCAGGAGCGATCTGTACGTGTCTACTCCGTGTTAGAGTATTTTCAAAATACAGGCCTAAAACATGAAGAAAATCGATATTTTAGCTGCCCAAAGTCAATATGTGTATGCATCTTCTGTACCCGTCTATATCCCAAATTCAGGTTCAAAACACTCGAAAATTCGATATTTTTGGGTCCCAGAAGCAATCTGTACATGCCTACTTCTTGCTAGAATGTTTTCAAGATACAGACCCAAAACATGCTCAAAATCGATATTTTAGGTGCAAAAAGTCGAAATGTGCATGCATCTTCTGTACCCGTTTATATCTCAAATTCAGGCTCAAAACACCCAAAAAATCTATATTTTTGTTTCCCAGAAGCGATCTGTACATGTCTACACCGTGTTTGAGTATTTTCAAAATACAGGCCCAAAACATGCTCAAAATCGATATTTTAGGTGCCCGAAGTCGATATGTGCATGCATCTTCTGTACCTGTTCATATCTCAAATTCAGGCTCAAAACAACCGAAAATTCGATTTATTTGGGTCCCAGAAGCGATCTGTACGTGTCTACTCCGTGTTAGAGTATTTTAAAAATACAGGCTCAAAACATGCTCAAAATCGATATTTTGGGTGCCCAAAGTCGATATGTGCATGCATTTTCTGAACCCGTTTATATCTCAAATTCAGACTCAAAACACCCGAATATTCGATATTTTTGGGTCCCAAAAGCCATCTGTACATGCATCCTCCATGTTAGAGTATTTTTAAAATACAGGCCTAAAACATGCTGTAAATCGATATTTTAGCTGCCCAAAGTCAATATGTGTATGCATCTTCTGTACCCGTTTATATCTCAAATTTAGGTTCAAAACACCAGAAAATTCGATATTTTTGGGTCCCAGAAGCGATCTGTACATGCCTACTCCTTGCTAGAATGTTTTCAAGATACAGACCCAAAACTTGCTCAAAATCGATATTTTAAGTGCAAAAATTCGATATGTGCATGCATCTTCTGTACCCGTTTATATCTCAAATTCAGACACAAAACACCCGAATATTCGATATTTTTGGGTCCCAAAAGCAATCTGTACATGCCTACTCCTTGCTAGAATTTTTTCAAGATACAGACCCAAAACATGCTCAAAATCGATATTTTAGGTGCAAAAAGTCGATATGTGCATGCATCCTCTGTACCCGGTTATATCCCAATTTCTGGCTCAAAACACCCAAAATATCGATATTTTTGGGTCCCAGAAGCGATCTGTACATGCCTACTCAGTGCTAGAATATTTTCAAATTATACGCCCAAAACATACTCAAAATCGATATTTTAGGTGCCCAAAGTCGATATGTGCATGCATCTTCTGTACCCGTTTATATCTCAAATTCAGGCTCAAAACACCCAAAAAATCGATATTTTTGTGTCCCAGAAGCGATCTGTACATGCATACTCCGTGTTAGAGTATTTTCAAAATACAGGCCCAAAACATGCTGAAAATCGATATTTTAGGTGCCCAAAGTCGATATGTGCATGCATCTTCTGTACCCGTTTATATCTCAAATTTAGGCTCATAACACCCGAAAATTCGATTTATTTGGGTCCCAGGAGCGATCTGTACGTGTCTACTCCGTGTTAGAGTATTTTCAAAATACAGGCCTAAAACATGAAGAAAATCGATATTTTAGCTGCCCAAAGTCAATATGTGTATGCATCTTCTGTACCCGTCTATATCCCAAATTCAGGTTCAAAACACTCGAAAATTCGATATTTTTGGGTCCCAGAAGCAATCTGTACATGCCTACTTCTTGCTAGAATGTTTTCAAGATACAGACCCAAAACATGCTCAAAATCGATATTTTAGGTGCAAAAAGTCGAAATGTGCATGCATCTTCTGTACCCGTTTATATCTCAAATTCAGGCTCAAAACACCCAAAAAATCTATATTTTTGTTTCCCAGAAGCGATCTGTACATGTCTACACCGTGTTTGAGTATTTTCAAAATACAGGCCCAAAACATGCTCAAAATCGATATTTTAGGTGCCCGAAGTCGATATGTGCATGCATCTTCTGTACCTGTTCATATCTCAAATTCAGGCTCAAAACAACCGAAAATTCGATTTATTTGGGTCCCAGAAGCGATCTGTACGTGTCTACTCCGTGTTAGAGTATTTTAAAAATACAGGCTCAAAACATGCTCAAAATCGATATTTTGGGTGCCCAAAGTCGATATGTGCATGCATTTTCTGAACCCGTTTATATCTCAAATTCAGACTCAAAACACCCGAATATTCGATATTTTTGGGTCCCAAAAGCCATCTGTACATGCATCCTCCATGTTAGAGTATTTTTAAAATACAGGCCTAAAACATGCTGTAAATCGATATTTTAGCTGCCCAAAGTCAATATGTGTATGCATCTTCTGTACCCGTTTATATCTCAAATTTAGGTTCAAAACACCAGAAAATTCGATATTTTTGGGTCCCAGAAGCGATCTGTACATGCCTACTCCTTGCTAGAATGTTTTCAAGATACAGACCCAAAACTTGCTCAAAATCGATATTTTAAGTGCAAAAAGTCGATATGTGCATGCATCTTCTGTACCCGTTTATATCTCAAATTCAGACACAAAACACCCGAATATTCGATATTTTTGGGTCCCAAAAGCAATCTGTACATGCCTACTCCTTGCTAGAATTTTTTCAAGATACAGACCCAAAACATGCTCAAAATCGATATTTTAGGTGAAAAAAGTCGATATGTGTATGCATCCTCTGTACCCGGTTATATTCCAATTTCTGGCTCAAAACACCCGAAAATTCGATATTTTTGGGTCCCTTAAGCGATCTGCACATGCCTACTCAGTGCTAGAATGTTTTTATAATACAGGCTTAAAACATGCTATAAATCGATATTTTAGGTTTGAAAAGTCGATATGTGCATGCATCTTCTGTACCCGTTTATATCTCAAATTCAGTATCAAAACACCCAAAATATCGATATTTTTGTGTCCCAGAAGCGATCTGTACATGCATACTCCGTGTTAGAGTATTTTCAAAATACAGGCCCAAAACATACTCAAAATCGATATTTTAGGTGCCCAAAGTCGATATGTGCATGCATCTTCTGTACCCGTTTATATCTCAAATTCAGGCTCAAAACACCCAAAAAATCGATATTTTTGTGTCCCAGAAGCGATCTGTACATGCATACTCCGTGTTAGAGTATTTTCAAAATACAGGCCCAAAACATGCTGAAAATCGATATTTTAGGTGCCCAAAGTCGATATGTGCATGCATCTTCTGTACCCGTTTATATCTCAAATTCAGGCTCATAACACCCGAAAATTCGATTTATTTGGGTCCCAGGAGCGATCTGTACGTGTCTACTCCGTGTTAGAGTATTTTCAAAATACAGGCCTAAAACATGAAGAAAATCGATATTTTAGCTGCCCAAAGTCAATATGTGTATGCATCTTCTGTACCCGTCTATATCCCAAATTCAGGTTCAAAACACTCGAAAATTCGATATTTTTGGGTCCCAGAAGCAATCTGTACATGCCTACTTCTTGCTAGAATGTTTTCAAGATACAGACCCAAAACATGCTCAAAATCGATATTTTAGGTGCAAAAAGTCGAAATGTGCATGCATCTTCTGTACCCGTTTATATCTCAAATTCAGGCTCAAAACACCCAAAAAATCTATATTTTTGTTTCCCAGAAGCGATCTGTACATGTCTACACCGTGTTTGAGTATTTTCAAAATACAGGCCCAAAACATGCTCAAAATCGATATTTTAGGTGCCCGAAGTCGATATGTGCATGCATCTTCTGTACCTGTTCATATCTCAAATTCAGGCTCAAAACAACCGAAAATTCGATTTATTTGGGTCCCAGAAGCGATCTGTACGTGTCTACTCCGTGTTAGAGTATTTTAAAAATACAGGCTCAAAACATGCTCAAAATCGATATTTTGGGTGCCCAAAGTCGATATGTGCATGCATTTTCTGAACCCGTTTATATCTCAAATTCAGACTCAAAACACCCGAATATTCGATATTTTTGGGTCCCAAAAGCCATCTGTACATGCATCCTCCATGTTAGAGTATTTTTAAAATACAGGCCTAAAACATGCTGTAAATCGATATTTTAGCTGCCCAAAGTCAATATGTGTATGCATCTTCTGTACCCGTTTATATCTCAAATTTAGGTTCAAAACACCAGAAAATTCGATATTTTTGGGTCCCAGAAGCGATCTGTACATGCCTACTCCTTGCTAGAATGTTTTCAAGATACAGACCCAAAACTTGCTCAAAATCGATATTTTAAGTGCAAAAAGTCGATATGTGCATGCATCTTCTGTACCCGTTTATATCTCAAATTCAGACACAAAACACCCGAATATTCGATATTTTTGGGTCCCAAAAGCAATCTGTACATGCCTACTCCTTGCTAGAATTTTTTCAAGATACAGACCCAAAACATGCTCAAAATCGATATTTTAGGTGCAAAAAGTCGATATGTGCAAGCATCTTCGATATCCGTCTATATCCCAAATTCAGGTTCAAAACACCCGAAAATTCGATAATTTTGGGTCCCAGAAGCGATCTGTACATGCCTACTCCTTGCTAGAATTTTTTCAAGATACAGACCCAAAACATGCTCAAAATCGATATTTTAGGTGCAAAAAGTCGATATGTGCATGCATCCTCTGTACCCGGTTATATCCCAATTTCTGGCTCAAAACCCCCGAAAATTCGATATTTTTGGGTCCCAGAAGCGATCTGTACATGCCTACTCAGTGCTAGAATATTTTCAAATTATACGCCCAAAACATACTAAAAATCGATATTTTGGGTGCCAAAGTCGATATGTGCATGCATCTTCTGTACCCGTTTATATCTCAAATTCAGGCTCAAAACACCCAAAAAATCGATGTTTTTGTGTCCCAGAAGCGATCTGTATATGTCTACACCGTGTTTGAGTATTTTCAAAATACAAGCCCAAAACATGCTCAAAATCGATATTTTAGGTGCCTGAAGTCGATATATGCATGCATCTTCTGTACCTGTTCATATCTCAAATTCAGGCTCAGAATAACCGAAAATTCGATTTATTTGGGTCCCAGAAGCGATCTGTACGTGTCTACTCCGTGTTAGAGTATTTTGAAAATACAGGCTAAAACATGCTCAAAATCGATATTTTGGGTGCTCAAAGTCGATATGTGCATGCATCTTCTGTACCCGTTTATATTTTAAATTCAGACTCAAAACACCCGAATATTCGATATTTTTGGGTCCCAAAAGCCATTTGTACATGCATACTCCGTGTTAGAGTATTTTTTAAATACAGGCCTAAAACATGCTGTAAATCGATATTTTAGCTGCCCAAAGTCAATATGTGTATGCATCTTCTGTACCCGTCTATATCCCAAATTCAGGTTCAAAACACTCGAAAATTCGATATTTTTGAGTCCCAGAAGCAATCTGTACATGCCTACTTCTTGCTAGGAAGTTTTCATGATACAGACCCAAAATATGCTGATAATCGATATTTTAGGTGCAAAAACTCGATATGTGCATGCATCTTCTGTAACCGTTTATATCTCAAATTCAGGCTCAAAACACCCAAAAAATCGATATTTTTGTGTCCCAGAAGCGATCTGTACATGTCTACACCGTGTTATAGTATTTTTAAAATACAGGCCCAAAACATGCTCAAAATCGATGTTTTAAGTGCCCAAAGTCGATATATGCATGCATCTTCTGTACCCGTTCATATCTCAAATTCAGGCTCAGAACACCCGAAAATTCGATTTATTTGGGTCCCAGAAGCGATCTGTACGTGTCTACTCAGTGTTAGAGTATTTTCAAAATTCAGGCCAAAAACATGCTCAAAATCGATATTTTGGGTGCCCAAAGTCGATATGTGCATGCATCTTCTGTACCCGTTTATATCTCAAATTCAGGCTCAAAACTCCGAAAATTCGATATTTTTGGATCCCTTAAGCGATCTGTACATGCATACTCCGTGTTAGAGTATTTTCAAAATACAGGACCAAAACATGCTCAAAATCGATATTTTAGGTGCAAAAAGTCGATATGTGCATGCATCTTCTGTACCCGTTTATATCTCAAATTCAGACTCAAAACACCCGAATATTCGATATTTTTGGGTCCCAAAAGCAATCTGTACATGCATACTCCGTGTTAGAGTATTTTTAAAATACAGGCCTAAAACATGCTGTAAATCGATATTTTAGGTGCCCAAAGTCAATATGTGTATGCATCTTCTGTACCCGTCTATATCCCAAATTCAGGTTCAAAACACTCGAAAATTCGATATTTTTGAGTCCCAGAAGCAATCTGTACATGCCTACTTCTTGCTAGAAAGTTTTCATGATACAGACCCAAAACATGCTCAAAATCGATATTTTAAGTGCAAAAAGTCGATATGTGTATGCATCTTCTGTACCCGTTTATATCTCAAATTCAGGCTCAAAACACCCCAAAAATCGATATTTTTGTGTCCCAGAAGCGATCTGTACATGTCTACACCGTGTTATAGTATTTTTAAAATACAAGCTCAAAACATGCTCAAAATCGATGTTTTAGGTGCCCAAAGTCGATATGTGCATGCATCTTCTGTACCCGTTCATATCTCAAATTCAGGCTCAGAACACCCGAAAATTTGATTTATTTGGGTCCGAGAAGCAATCTGTACGTGTCTACTCAGTGTTAGAGTATTTTAAAAATACAGGCCCAAAACATGCTCAAAATCGATATTTTGGGTGCCCAAAGTCGATATGTGCATGCTTCTTCTGTACCCGTTTATATCTCAAATTCAGGCTCAAAACTCCGAAAATTCGATATTTTTGGGTCCCTTAAGCGATCTGCACATGCCTACTCAGTGCTAGAATGTTTTTAAAATACAGGCTTAAAACATGCTATAAATCGATATTTTAGGTGTGAAAAGTCGATATGTGCATGCATCTTCTGTACCCGTTTATATCTCAAATTCAGGCTCAAAACACCCAAAAAATCGATATTTTTGTGTCCCAGAAGTGATCTGTACATGCATACTCCGTGTTAGAGTATTTTCAAAATACAGGCCCAAAACATACTCAAAATCGATATTTTAGGTGCCCAAAGTCGATATGTGCAAGCATCTTCTGTACCCGTTTATATCTCTAATTCAGGCTCAAAACACCCGAAAAGTCGATATTTTTGGGTCCCAGAAGCGACCTGTACATGCCTACTCCATGTTAATGTATTTTTAAAATACAGGCCCAAAACATGCTGAAAATCTATATTTTATGTGCCCAAAGTCAATATGTGCATGCATCTTCTTTACCCGTTCATATCTAAAATTCAGGCTCAGAACACCCGAAAATTCGATTTATTTGGGTCCCAGAAGCGATCTGTACGTGTCTACTCCGTGTTAGAGTATTTTCAAAATATAGGCCTAAAATATGCAGAAAATCGATATTTTAGCTGCCCAAAGTCGAAATGTGCATGCATCTTCTGTACCCGTTTATATCTCAAATTCAGGCTCAAAACACCCGAAAATTCGATATTTTTGGGTCCCCGAAGCCATCAGTTCATGCCTACTTCTTGCTAGAATGTTTTCAAGTTACAGACCCAAAACATGCTCAAAATCGATATTTTAGGTGCGAAAAGTCGAAATGTGCATGCATCTTCTGTACCCGTTTATATCTCAAATTCAGGCTCAAAACACCCGAAAATTCGATATTTTTGGGTCCCAGAAGCGATCTGTACATGCCTACTCCGTGTTAGAGTATTTTCAAAATACAGGCCCAAAACATGCTCAAAATCGATATTTTAGGTGCAAAAACTCGATATTTGCAAGCATCTTCGGTATCCGTCTATATCCCAAATTCAGGTTCAAAACACCCGAAAATTCGATATTTTTCGGTCCCAGAAGCGATCTGTACATGCCTACTCCTTGCTAGAATTTTTTCAAGATACAGACCCAAAACATGCTCAAAATCGATATTTTAGGTGCAAAAAGTCGATATGTGCATGCATCCTCTGTAGCCGGTTATATCCCAATTTCTGACTCAAAACACCCGAAAATTCGATATTTTTGGGTCCCAGAAGCGATCTGTACATGCCTACTCAGTGCCAGAATATTTTCAAATTATACACCAAAAACATACAAAAAATCGATATTTTGGGTGCCAAAGTCGATATGTGCATGCATCTTCTGTACCCGTTTATATCTCAAATTCAGGCTCAAAACACCCAAAAATATCGATATTTTTGTGTCCCAGAAGCGATCTGTATATGTCTACACCATGTTTGAGTATTTTCAAAATACAGGCCCAAAACATGCTCAAAATCGATATTTTAGGTGCCTGAAGTCGATATATGCATGCATCTTCTGTACCTGTTCATATCTCAAATTCAGGCTCAGAACAACCGAAAATTCGATTTATTTGGGTCCCAGAAGCGATCTGTACGTGTCTACTCCGTGTTAGAGTATTTTAAAAATACAGGCTCAAAACATGCTCAAAATCGATATTTTGGGTGCCCAATGTCGATATGTGCATGCATCTTCTGTACCCGTTTATATCTCAAATTCAGACTCAAAACACCCGAATATTCGATATTTTTGGGTCCCAAAAGCCATCTGTACATGCATACTCCGTGTTAGAGTATTTTTAAAATACAGGCCTAAAACATGCTGTAAATCGATATTTTAGCTGCCCAAAGTCAATATGTGTATGCATCTTCTGTACCCGTCTATATCCCAAATTCAGGTTCAAAACACTCGAAAATTCGATATTTTTGAGTCCCAGAAGCAATCTGTACATGCCTACTTCTTGCTAGAAAGTTTTCATGATACAGACCCAAAACATGCTCAAAATCGATATTTTAGGTTCAAAAAGTCGATATGTGCATGCATCTTCTGTACCCGTTTATATCTCAAATTCAGGCACAAAACACCCAAAAAAATCGATATTTTTGTGTCCCAGAAGCGATCTGTACATGTCTACACCGTGTTAGAGTATTTTAAAAATACAGGCTCAAAACATGCTCAAAATCGATATTTTGGGTGCCCAAAGTCGATATGTGCATGCATCTTCTGTACCCGTTTATATCTTAAATTCAGGCTCAAAACACCCGAAAATTCAATGTTTTTGGGTCCCAGAAGCGATCAGTACGTGCATACTCCGTGTTAGAGTGTTTTTAAAATACAGGCACAAAACATGCTGAAAAACGATATTTTATGTGCCCAAAGTCAATATGTGTATGCATCTTCTGTACCCGTGTTTATCCCTAATTCTGGTTCAAAACACCAGAAAATTCGATATTTTTGGGTCCCAGAAGCGATCTGCACATGCCTACTCAGTGCTATAATGTTTTTAAAATACAGGCTTAAAACATGCTCAAAAATGATATTTTAGGTGTGAAAAGTCGATATGTGCATGCATCTTCTGTACCCGTTTATATCTCAAATTCAGGCTCAAAACACCCGAAAATTCAATGTTTTTGGGTCCCAGAAGCGATCTGTACGTGCATACTCCGTGTTAGAGTGTTTTTAAAATACAGGCCCAAAACATGCTGAAAAACGATATATTATGTGCCCAAAGTCAATATGTGTATGCATCTTCTGTACCCGTGTTTATCACTAATTCTAGTTCAAAACACCAGAAAATTCGATATTTTGTGGTCCCAGAAGCAATCTGTACATGCCTACTCCTTGCTAGAATGTTTTCAAGATACAGACCCAAAACATCCTAAAAATCGATATTTTAAGTGCAAAAAGTCGATATGTGCATGCATCTTCTGTACCCGTTTATATCTCAAATTCAGGCTCAAAACTCCGAAAATTAGATATTTTTGGGTCCCTTAAGCAATCTACACATGCCTACTCAGTGCTAGAATATTTTTAAAATACAGGCCCAAAACATGCTATAAATCGATATTTTAGGTGTCCAAAGTCGATATGTGCATGCATCTTCTATATCCGTTTATATCTTAAATTCAGGCTCAAAACACGAAAATAGATATTTTTGTGTCCCAGAAGCGATCTGTACATACCTACTCCGTGTTTGAGTATTTTCAAAATACAGGCCCAAAACATGCTCAAAATCGATATTTTAGGTGCCCAAAGTCGATATGTGCATGCATCTTCTGTACCCATTTATATCTCAAATTCAGGCTCAAAACACCAGAAAATTCGATATTTTTGGGTCCCAGAAGCGATCTGTACATGCCTACTCCTTGCAAGAATGTTTTCAAGATACAGACCCAAAACATGCTCAAAATCGATATTTTAGGTGCAAAAAGTCGATATGTGCATGCATCCTCTGTGCCCGGTTATATCCCAAATTCTGGCTCATAACCCCCGAAAATTCGATATTTTTTTGTCCCAGTAGCGATCTCTACATGCCTACTCAGTGCTAGAATATTTTCAAATTATACGCCCAAAACATACTAAAAATCGATATTTTGGGTGCCAAAGTCGATATGTGCATGCATCTTCTGTACCCGTTTATATCTCAAATTCAGGCTCAAAACACACAAAAAATCGATATTTTTGTGTCCCAGAAGCGATCTGTACATGTCTACACCGTGTTTGAGTATTTTCAAAATACAGGCCCAAAACATGCTGAAAATCGATATTTTAGCTGCCCAAAGTCAATATGTGTATGCATCTTCTGTACCCGTTTATATCTTAAATTCAGGCTCAAAACATCCGGAAATTCGATATTTTTGGGTCCCAAAAGCGATCTGTACATGTCTACTCCGTGTTAGAGTATTTTTAAAATACAGGCCCAAAACATACTCAAAATCGATATTTTAAGTGCAAAAAGTTGATATGTGCATGCATCCTCTGTACCCGGTTATATCCCAAATTCTGACTCAAAACCCCCGAAAATTCGATATTTTTGGGTCCCAGAAGCGATCTGTACATGCCTACTCAGTGCTAGAATATTTTCAAATTATACGGCCAAAACATACTAAAAATCGATATTTTGGGTGCCAAAGTCGATATGTGCATGCATCTTCTGTAACCGTTCATATCTCAAATTCAGGCTCAGAACATCCGAAAATTCGATTTTTTTGGGTCCCAGAAGTAATCTGTACGTGTCTACTCCGTGTTAGAGTGTTTTGAAAATACAGGCCCAAAACATGCTCAAAATCGATATTTTGGGTGCCCAAAGTCGATATGTGCATGCATCTTCTGTACCCGTTTATATCTCAAATTCAGACTCAAAACACCCGAATATTCGATATTTTTGGGTCCCAAAAGCCATCTGTACATGCATACTCCGTGTTAGAGTATTTTCAAAATACAGGCCTAAAACATGATGTAAATCGATATTTTAGCTGCCCAAAGTCAATATGTGTATGCATCTTCTGTACCCGTCTATATCCCAAATTCAGGCTCAAAACTCCGAAACTTCGATATTTTTGTGTCCCAGAAGCGATCTGTACATGCATACTCCGTGTTAGGGTGTTTTTAAAATGCAGGCCCAAAACATGATGTAAATTGATATTTTAGGTGCACAAAGTCAATATATGTATGCATTCTCTGTACCCAGTTATATCTCAAATTCAGGCTCAAAACACCCGAAAATTCAATATTTTTGGGTCCCAGAAGCGATCTGTACATGCCTACTCAGTGCTAGAATGTTTTCAAAATAGAGGCTCAGAACATGCTAAAAATCGATATTTTGGGTGCCCAAAGTCGATATGTTCATGCATCTTCTGTACCTGTTTATATCTCAAATTCAGGCTCAAAACACCCAAAAATTCGATATTTTTGTGTCCCAGAAGCGATCTGTACGGGTCTACTCCATTTAGAGTATTTTAAAACTACAGGCCCAAAAAATGCTCAAAATCGATATTTTGGGTGCCCAAAGTCGATATGTGCATGCATCTTCTGTACCCGTTTATATCTCAAATTCAGGCTCAAAACACCCGAAAATTCAATATTTTTGGGTCCCGGAAGCGATCTGTACGTGCATACTCCGTGTTAGAGTGTTTTTAAAATACAGGCCCAAAACATGCTGAAAATCTATATTTGAGGTGCCCAAAGTCAATATGTGTATGCATCTTCTGTACCCGTGTATATCCCTAATTCAGGTTCAAAACACCAGAAAATTCGATATTTTGGGGTCCCAGAAGCAATCTGTACATGCCTACTCCTTGCTAGAATGTTTTCAAGATACAGACCAAAAACATGCTCAAAATCGATATTTTAAGTGCAAAAAGTCGATATGTGCATGCATCTTCTGTACCCGTTTATATCTCAAATTCAGGCTCAAAACTCCGAAAATTAGATATTTTTGTTTCCCTTAAGCAATCTGCACATGCCTACTCAGTGCTAGAATATTTTTAAAATACAGCCCCAAAACATGCTATAAATCGATATTTTAGGTGTCCAAAGTCGATATGTGCATGCATCTTCTGTACCCGTTTATATCTTAAATTCAGGCTCAAAACACGAAAATCAATAATTTTGGGTCCCAGAAGCGATCTGTACATGCCTACTCCGTGGTAGAGTATTTTCAAAATACAGGCCCAAAACATGCTCAAAATCGATTATAGGTGCCCAAAGTCGATATGTGCATGCATCTTCTGTACCCATTTATATCTCAAATTCAGGCTCAAACACCCAAAAATTTGATATTTTTGGGTCCCAGAAGCGATTTGTACATGCCTACTCCGTGTTTGAATATTTTAAAAATACAGGCCCAAAACATGCTGAAAATCGATATTTTAGGTGCATAAAGTCGATATGTGCATGCATCTTCTGTACCCGTTCATATCTCAAATTCAGGCTCAGAACACCCGAAAATTCGATTTATTTGGGTCCCAGAAGCGATCTGTACGTTTCTACTCAGTGTTAGAGTATTTTAAAAATACAGTCCCAAAACATGCTCAAAATCGATATTTTAGGTGCCCAAAGTCGATATGTGCATGCATCTTCTGTACCCGTTTATATCTCAAATTCATTCTCAAAACACCCAAAAAATCAATATTTTTGTGTCCCAGAAGCGATCCGTACCTGCCTACTCCGTGTTAGAGTTTTTTCAAAATACAGACCCAAAACATGCTCAAAATCGATATTTTAGGTGCCCAAAGTCGATATGTGCATGTATCTTCTGTACCCGTTTATATCTCAAATTCAGGCTCAAAACACCTGAAAATTCGATATTTTTGGGTCCCAGAAGGGATCTGTACATGCCTACTCCGTGTATAAGTATTTTCAAAATACAGGCCCAAAACATGCTGAAAATCTATATTTTAGGTGCCCAAAGTCAATATGTGTATGCATCTTCGGTACCCGTCTATATCCCAAATTCAGGTTCAAAACACCAGAAAATTCGATATTTTTGGGTCCCAGAAGTGATCTGTACATGCCTACTCCTTGCTAGAATGTTTTCAAGATACAGGCCCAAAACATGCTCAAAATCGATATTTTAGGTGCAAGAAGTCGATAAGTGCACGCATCCTCTGTACACGGTTATATCCCAAATTCTGGCTCAAAACACCCGAAAATTCGATATTTTTGGGTCCCAGAAGCGATTTGTACATGCCTACACAGTGCTAGAATATTTTCAAATTATACGCCCAAAACATACTAAAAATCGATATTTTGGGTGTCAAAGTCGATATGTGCATGCATGTTCTGTACCCATTTATATCTCAAATTCAAGCTCAAAACACCCGAAAAATCCATATTTTTGAGTCCCTTACGCGATCTGTGCATGCACATTCCGTGTAAGAGTGTTTTTAAAATATAGTACCAAAACATGCTGAAAATCGATATTTTAGGTGCCTAAAGTCAATATGTGTATGTATCTTATGTACCCGTGTATATCCCTAATTCTGGTTCAAAACACCAGAAAATTCGATATTTTTGGGTCCCAGAAGCGATCTGTACATGCCTACTCCTTGCTAGAATGTTTTCAAGATACAGACCCAAAACATGCTCAAAATCGATATTTTAAGTGCAAAAAGTCGATATGTGCATTCATCTTCTGTACCCGTTTATATCTCAAATTCAGGCTCAAAACTCCGAAAATTCGATATTTTTGGTTCCCTTAAGCTATCTGCACATGCCTACTCAGTGCTAGAATGTTTTTAAAATACAAGCTTAAAACATGCTATAAATAGATATTTTAGGTGTCCAAAGTCGATATGTGCATGCATCTTCTGTACCCGTTTATATCTCAAATTCAGGCTCAAAACACCAGAAAATTCGATATTTTTGGGTCCCAGAAGCGATCTGTACATGCCTACTCCGTGTTAAAGTATTTTCAAAATACAGACCCAAAACATGCTCAAAATCGATATTTTAGGTGCCCAAAGTCGATATGTGCATGCATCTTATGTACCCGTCTATATCCCAAATTCAGGTTCAAAACACTCGAAAATTTGATATTTTTTGGTCCCAGAAGCAATCTGTACATGCCTACTTCTTGCTAGAAAGTTTTAAGATACTGACCCAAAACATGCTTTAAAATCGATATTTTAGGTGCAAAAAGTCGATACGTGCATGCATCTTCTGTACCCGTTTATATCTCAAATTCAGGCTCAAAACTCCGAAAATTCGATATTTTTGTGTCCCAGAAGCGATCTGTACATGCATACTCCGTGTTAGAGTGTTTTTAAAATACCGGCCCAAAACATGCTGAAAATTGATATTTTAGGTGCACAAAGTCAATATGTGTATGCATCTTCTGTACCCGTTTATATCCCAAATTCAGGCTCGAAACACCCGAAAATTCGATATTTTTGGGTCCCAGAAGCGATCTGTACATGCCTACTCAGTGCTAGAATATTTTCAAAATATAGGCCCAATTCATGCTAAAAATCGATATTTTAGGTGCCCAATGTCGATATGTGCATGCATGTTCTGTTCCCATTTATATCTAAAATTTAGGCTCAAAACACCCGAAAATTCGATATTTTTAGCTCCCAGAAGCGATCTGTACTTGTCTACACCGTGTTAGAGTACTTTCAAAATACAGGCCATAAAACATACTGAAAATCGATATTTTAGGTGCCCAAAGTCGATATGTGCATGCATCTTCTGTACCCGTTTATATCTCAAATTCAGGCTCAAAACACCCGAAAATTCGATATTTTTGGGTCCTAGAAGCGATCCGTACCTGCCTACTCCGTATTAGAGTACTTTCAAAATTCAGGCCCAAAACATGCTGAAAATCGATATCTTAGGTGCCCAAAGTGGATATGAGCATGCATCTTCTGTACCGATTATATCTCAAATTCAGGCTCAAAATACCCGAAAATTCAATATTTTTGGGTCCTAGAAGCAATCTGTACATGCTTATTCCGTGTTAGAGTATTTTTAAAAATACAGGCCCAACACATGCTAAAAATCAATATTTGAGGTTCCCAAAGTCAATATGTGTATGCATCTTCTGTACACGTTTATATCCCAAATTCAGGCTCAAAACACCCGAAAACTCGATATTTTTGTGTCACAGAAGATATCTGTACATGCCTACTTCGTTTTAGAGTATTTTTAAAATACAGACCCAAAACATGCTCAAAATCGGTATTTTAGGTGCAAAAAGTCGATATGTGCCTGCATCTTCAGTACCCGTTTATATCTCAAATTCAGGCTCAAAACAACCAAAAATTTAATATTTTTGGGTCCCAGAAGCGATCTGTACATCTCTACTTAGTGCTAGAATTTTTTCGAAATAGAGGCCTAAAACATGCTAAAAATCGATATTTTACGTGTCCAAAGTCGATATGTGCATACATCTTTTGTACCCGTTTATATCCCAAATTCAGGCTCAAAACACCCGAAAATTCGATGTTTTTGGGCCCCAGAAACAATCTGTACATGCCTACTCCGTGTTAGAGTATTTTCAAAATACAGGACCAAAACATGCAGAAAATCGATATTTGAGGTGCCCAAAGTCAATATGTGTATGCATCTTCTGTACCCGTTTATATCCCAAATTCAGGTTTAAAACACCCGAAAATTCGAGATTTTTGGGTCCCAGAAGCGATCTGTACATGCCTACTCAGTAATAGAATATTTTTAAAATATAGGCCCAAAACATGCTAAAAATCGATATTTTAGGTGCCCAAAATCGATATGTGCCTGCATCTTCAATACCCGTTTATATCTCAAATTCACGCTCAAAACAACCAAAAATTCAATATTATTGGGTCCCAGAAGCGATCTGTACATGTCTACTCAGTGCTAGACTGTTTTCAAAATATAGGCCAAAACATGCTAAATATCGATATTATAGGTGCCCAATGTCGATATGTGCATACATCTTTTGTACCCGTTTATATCCCAAATTCAGGCTCAAAACACCCGAAAATTTAATATTTTTGTGTCCCAGAAGCAATATGTACATGCCTACTCCTTCTTAGAATGTTTTAAAGATACAAACCCAAAACATGCTCAAAATCGATATATTTGGTGCAAAAAGTCGATATGTGCATGCATCTTCAGTATTCATTTTTATCTCAAATTCAGGCTCAAAACACCCGAAAATTCGATATTTTTGGGTTCCAGAAGCGATATGTACATACCTACTTCTTACTAGAATGTTTTCAAGATACAGACCCAAAACAAGCTCAAATTCGATATTTTAGGTGCAAAAAGTCGATATGTGCATGCATCTTCAGTACCGGTTTATATCTCAAATTCAGGCTCAAAACACCCAAAAATTCAATATTTTTGGGTCCCAGAAGTGATCTGTACATGTCTACTCAGTGCTAGATTGTTTTGAAAATATAGGCTTAAAACATGCTAAAAATCGATATTTAATGTGTCCCAAGTCGATATGTGCATTCATGTTCTGTACCCGTTTATATCTCAAATTTAGGCTCAAAAAACCCTAAAATTCTATATTTTTGGGTCCCAGAAGCTATCTGTATATGCCTACTCCATGTTTGAGTATTTTCAAAATTCATGCCCAAAACATGCTGAAAATCGATATTTTAGATGCCCATAGTCGATATGTGCATGCATCTTCTGTACCCGTTTATATCTCAAATTCAGACTCAAAACACCTGAACTTTTAATATTTTTGGGTCCCAGAAGCGATCTGTGCATGCCTACTCCGTGTTAGAGTACTTTATAAATTCAGGCCCAAAACATGCTCAAAATCGATATTTAAGGTGCCCAAAGTGGATATCAGCATGCATTTTCTGTACCCGATTATATCTCAAATTCAGGCTCAAAATACCCGAAAATTCGATATTTTGGGGTCCCAGAAGCGATCTGTACATGCCTACTCCGTGTTACAGTACTTTCAAAATTCAGGCCCAAAACATGCTGAAAATCGATATTGTAGGTGCAAAAAGTCGATATGTGCATGCATCTTCTGTTCCCGTTTATATTTCAAATTCAGGCTCAAAACACCCGAGAATTCGATATTTTTAGGTCCCAGAAGCGATCTGTGCATGCCTACTCCGTGTTAGAGTATTTTCAAAATATAGGCTTGAAACATGCTAAAAATCGTTATTTTACATGTCCAAAGTCGATATGTGCATACATCTTTTGTACCCGTTTATATCCCAAATTCAGGCTCAAAACACCCGAAAATTCTATATTTTTGGGTCCCAGAAGCGATCTGTACATGCCTACTCAGTAATAGAATATTTTCAAAATACAGGCCAAAAACATGCTCAAAATCGATATTTTTGGTGCAAAGAGTCGATATGTGCATGCATCTTCATTACCTGTTTACATATCAAATTCAGGCTCAAATCACCCGAAAATTCGATATTTTTGGGTCCCAGACGCGATCTGTACATGCCTACTCAGTGTTAGAATATTTTCAAAATATAGGCCCAAAACAAGCTAAAAATCGATATTATAGGTGCCCAATGTCGATATGTGCATGCATATGCTGTACCCGTTTATATCTCAAATTCAGGCTCAAAACACCCGAAAATTTAATATTTTTGGGTCCCAGAAGCGGCCTGTACAAGCCTACTCCGTGTTAGAGTACTTTCAAAATACAGGCAATAAAACATGCTGAAAATCGATAGTTTAAGTGCCCAAAGTCGATATGTGCATGCATCTTCTGTACCCGTTTATATCTCAAATTCAGGCTCAAAACAACCGAAAATTCGATATTTTTGGGTCCCAGAAGATATCTGTACATGCCTACTCCGTGTTAGAGTATTTTCAAAATACAGGCAATAAAACATGCTGAAAATCGATATTTTAGCTCCACATAGTCGATATGTGCATGCATCTTCTGTACCCGTTTATATCTCAAATTCAGGCTCAAAACAACCGAAAATTCGATATTTTTGGGTCCCAGAAGATATCTGTACATGCCTACTCCGTGTTAGAGTACTTTCAAAATACTTGCCCAAAACATGCTGAAAATCGATATCTTAGGTGCCCAAAGCGGATATTAGCATGCATCTTCTGTACCCGATTATATCTCAAATTCATGCTCAAAATTCCCAAAAATTCGATGATTTTGGGCCCCTGAAGCAATCCGTACATGCCTATTCCGTGTTAGAGTATTTTCAAAATACAGGCCCAAAACATGCTGAAAATCGATATTTGAGGTGCCCAAAGTCAATATGTGTATGCATCTTCTGTACCCGTTTATATCCCAAATTCAGGCTCGAAACACCCGAAAATTCGATATTTTTGGGTCAGAGAAGCGATCTGTACATGCCTATTCAGTGATAGAATATTTTTAAGATATAGGCCCAAATCAAGCTAAAAATCGATATTATAGGTGCCCAATGTCGATATGTGCATGCATCTTCTGTACCCGTTTATATCTCAAATTCAGGCTCAAAACACCCGAAAATTCGATAATTTGGGGTCCCAGAAGCGATCTGTACATGCCTATTCCGTGTTAGAGTACTTTCAAAATTCAGGCCCAAAACATGCTGAAAATCGATATCTTAGGTGCCCAAAGCGGATATGAGCATGCATCTTCTGTACCCGATTATATCTCAAATTCAGGCTCAAAATACCCGAAAATTCGATATTTTTGGGTCCCAGCAGCAATCTGTACATGCCTATTCCGTGTTAGAATATTTTCAAAATACAGGCCCAAAACATGCTGAAAATCTATATTTGAGGTGCACAAAGTCCATATGTGTATGCATCTTCTGTACCCGTTTATATCCCAAATTCAGGCTCAAGAAAACCGAAAATTCGATATTTTTAAGTCACATAAGCGATCTGTACATGCCTACTCAGTGCCAGAATGTTTTCAAAATATAGGTTTAAAACATGCTAAAAATCGATTATTTAGGTGTCCAAAGTCGATATGTGCATGCATCTTCTGTACCCGTTTATATATCTAATTCAGGCTCAAAACACCCGAAAATTCGATATTTTTGTGTCACAGAAGATATCTGTACATGCATACTTCGTGTTAGAGTATTTTCAAAATAAATGCCCAAAACATGCTGAAAATCGATATTTTAGCTCCACATAGTCGATATGTGCATGCATCTTCTCTACCCGTTTATATCTTAAATTCAGGCTCAAAACAACCGAAAATTCGATATTTTTGGGTCCCAGAAGCGATCTGTACATGCCTACTCTGTGTTAGAGCACTTTCAAAATACAGGCCCAAAACATGCTGAAAATCGATATTTTAGGTGCCCAAAGTGGATATGAGCATGCATCTTCTGTACCCGATTATATCTCAAATTCAGGCTCGAAATTCCCGTAAATTCGATATTTTTGGGCCCCAGAAGCAATCTGTACATGCCTATTCCGTGTTATAGTATTTCCAAATTCAGACCTAAAACATGCTGAAAATCGATGTTTGAGGTGCCCAAAGTCAATATGTGTATGCATCTTCTATACCCGTTTATATCCTAAAATCAGGCTCAAAACACCCGAAAGTTAGATATTTTTGGGTTCCAGAAGCGATCTGTACATGCCTACTCTGTGTTAGAGTATTTTCAAAATATTGGCCCAAAACATGCTGAAAATCGATATTTTGGGTGCCCAAAGTCGATATGTGCATGCATCTTCTGTACCCGTAAATATCTAAAATTCAGACTCAAGACACCCGTAAATTCGATATTTTTGGGTCATAGAAGCGACTTGTACATGCCTACTCTTTGCTAGAATGTTTTCAAGATACAGTCCCAAAATATTGTCAAAATCGATATTTTTGGTGCAAAAAGTCGATATGTGTATGCATCTTCAGTAGCCGTTTATATCTCAAATGCAGGCTCAAAACACCCGAAAATTCGATATTTTTGGGTCAGAGAAGCGATCTGTACATGCCTACTCAGTAACAGAATATTTTTAAAATATAGGCCCAAAACAAGCTAAAAATCGATATTTTAGGTGCCCAAAGTCGATATGTGCGTTCATCTTCTGTACCCGTTTATATCTCAATTACAGTCTCAAAACACCCGAAAATTCGATATTTTTGTGTCCCTGAAGTGATCTGTACATGCCTACTTCTTGTTAGAGTATTTTCACAATACAGACCCAAAACATGCTCAAAATCGATATTTTAGGTGCAAAGAGTCGATATGTGCATGCATCTTCATTACCTGTTTACATATCAAATTCAGGCTCAAAACACCCGAAAATTCAATATTTTTGGGTTCCAGAAGCGATCTGTACATGCCTACTCAGTGCTAGAATCTTTTCAAAATATAGGCTCAAAACATGCTAAAAATCGATAATTTAGGTGTCCCAAGTCAATAAGTGCATGCATGTTCTGTACCCGTTTATATCTCAAATTCAAGCTCAAAACACCCGAATATTCGATATTTTTGGGTCCCAGAAGCGATCTGTGTATGCCTACTCCGTGTTAGAGTATTTTCAAAATACATGCCCAAAACATGCTGAAAATCGATATTTTAGCTGACCATAGTCGATAAGTGCATGCATCTTCTGTACCCGTTTATATCTCAAATTCAAGCACAAAACACCCGAAAATTCGAGATTTTTGGGTGACAGAAGCGATCTGTACATGCCTACTCCGTGTTAGAGTATTTTCAAAATACATGCTCAAAACATGCTGAAAATCGATATTTTAGCTCCACATAGTCGATATGTGCATTCATCTTCTGTACCCGTTTATATCTCAAATTCAGGCTCAAAACACCCGAAAATTCGATATTTTTGGGTCCCCGAAGCGATCTGTACATGCCTACTCCGTGTTAGAGTACTTTTTGAATTTCAGGCCAAAAACATGCTGAAAATCGATATTTGAGGTGCCCAAAGTCAATATGTGTATGCATCTTCTGTACCCGTTTATAACCCAAATTCAGGCTCAAAACACCCGAAAATTCGATATTTTTGGGTCACAGAAGCGATCTGTACATGCTTATTCAGTGATAGAATATTTTTAAAATATAGGCCCAAAACAAGCTAAAAATCGATATTTTAGGTGCCCAATGTCGATATGTGCATGCATATGCTGTACCCGTTTTTATTTAAAATTCAGGCTCAAAACACCCGAAAATTTAATATTTTTAGGTTCCAGAAGCGATCTCTAGATGTCTACTCCGTGTTAGAGTACTTTAAAAAAAAAAGGCCCGAAACATGATGAAAGTCGATATTTTAGGTGCCCAAAGTGGATATTAGAATGCATCTTCTGTACCCGATTATATCTCAAATTCAGGCTCAAAATTCCCGAAAATTCGATGTTTTTGGGCCCCAGAAGCAATCTGTACATGCCTATTCCGTGTTAGAGTATTTTCAAAATACAGGCCCAAAACATGCTGAAAATCGATATTTGAGGTGCCCAAAGTCAATATGTGTATGTATCTTCTGTACCCGTTTATATCCCAAATTCAGGCTCAAAACACACGAAAATTAGATATTTTTGGGTCCGAGAAGCGATCTGTACATGCCTACTCCGTGTTAGAGTATTTTCAAAATACATGCTCAAAACATGCTGAAAATCGATATTTTAGCTCCACATAGTCGATATGTGCATTCATCTTCAGTAGCCGTTTATATCACAAATGCAGGCTCAAAACACCCGAAAATTCAATATTTTTGGGTCAGAAAAGCGATCTGTACATGCCTACTCAGTAACAGAATATTTTTAAAATATAGGCCCAAAACAAGCTAAAAATCAAGATTTTTGGTGCCCAAAGTCGATATGTGCATTCATCTTCTGTACCCGTTTATATCTCAATTTCAGTCTCAAAACACCCGAAAATTCGATATTTTTGTGTCCCAGAAGCGATCTGTACATGCCTACTTCTTGTTAGAGTATTTTCACAATACAGACCCAAAACATGCTCAAAATCGATATTTTGGGTGCCGAAAATTGATATCTGCATGCATCTTCAGTACCCGTTTATATCTCAAATTCAGGCTCAAAACGACGGAAAATTCGATATTTTTGGGTCCCAGAAGCGATCTGTACATGCCTACTCAGTGCTAGAATCTTTTCAAAATATAGGCCCAAAACATGCTGAAAATCGATATTTGAGGTGCCCAAAGTCAATATGTGTATGCATCTTCTATACCCGTTTATATCCTAAATTCAGGCTCAAAACACCCGACAATTCGATATTTTTGGGTCCCAGAAGCGATATGTACATGCCTACTCTGTGTTAGAGTATTTTCAAAATATAGGCCCAAAACATGCTAAAAATCGATATTGTGGGTGCCAAAAGTTGATATCTGCATGCATCTTAAGTACCCGTTTATATCTCAAATTCAGGCTCAAAACGATGGAAAATTTAATATTTTTTGGTCCCAGAAGCGATCTGTACATGCCTACTCAGTGCTTGAATGTTTTCGAAATGCAGTCCCAAAATATGGTCAAAATCGATATTTTTGGTGCAAAAAGTCGATATGTGCATGCATCTTCAGTAGCCGTTTATATCTCAAATGCAGGCTGAAAACACCCGAAAATTCGATATTTTTGGGTCAGAGAAGCGATGTGTACATGCCTACTTCTTGTTAGAGTATTTTCACAATACAGACCCAAAACATGCTCAACATCGATATTTTAGGTGCAAAGAGTCGATATGTGCATGCATCTTCATTACCTGTTTACATATCAAATTCAGGCTCAAAACACTCGAAAATTCAATATTTTTGGGTTCCAGAAGCGATCTGTACATGCCTACTCAGTGCTAGAGTCTTTTCAAAATATAGGCTCAAAACATGCTAAAAATCGATAATTTAGGTGTCCAAAGTCGATATGTGCATGCATCTTCTGTACCTGTTTATATCCCGAATTCAGGCTCAAAACATCCGAAAATTAGATATTATTGTGTCACAGAAGATATCTGTACATGCCTACTTCGTGTTAGAGTATTTTTAAAATACATGCCCAAAACATGCTGAAAATCGATATTTTGGGTGCCCAAAGTCGATATGTACATGCATCTTCTGTACCCGTTTATATCTCAAATTCAGACTCAAGACACCCGAAAATTCGATATTTTTGGGTCCCAGAAGCGACTTGTACATGCCTACTCTTTGCTTGAATGTTTTCAAGATACAGACCCAAAATATGCTCAAAATCGATATTTTTGGTGCAAAAAGTCGATATGTGCATGCATCTTCAGTAGCCGTTTATATCTTAAATGCAGGCTCAAAACACCCGAAAATTCGATATTTTTGGGTCAGAGAAGCGACCTGTACATGCCTACTCAGTAATAGAATATTTTTTAAATATAGGCCCAAAACAAGCTAAAAATCGATATTTTAGGTGCCCAAAGTCGATATGTGCATTCATCTTCTGTACTCGTTTATATCTCAAATTCAGGCTCAAAACACCCGAAAATTTAATATTTTTAGGTCCCAGAAGCGATCTCTAGATGCCTACTCCGTGTTAGAGTACTTTAAAAAAAAGGCCCGAAACATGATGAAAGTCGATATTTTAGGTGCCCAAAGTGGATATTAGAATGCATCTTCTGTACCCGATTATATCTCAAATTCCGGCTCAAAATTCCCGAAAATTCGATGTTTTTGGGCCCCAGAAGCAATCTGTACATGCCTATTCCGTGTTAGAGTATTTTCAAAATACAGGCCCAAAACATGCTGAAAATCGAAATTTGAGGTGCCCAAAGTCAATATGTGTATGTATCTTCTGTACCCGTTTATATCCCAAATTCAGGCTCAAAACACACGAAAATTAGATATTTTTGGGTCCGAGAAGCGATCTGTACAAGCCTACTCCGTGTTAGAGTATTTTCAAAATACAGGCCCAAAACATGCTGAAAATCGATATTTTAGCTCCACATAGTCGATATGTGCATTCATCTTCAGTAGCCGTTTATATCTCAAATGCAGGCTCAAAAAACCCGAAAATTCAATATTTTTGGGTCAGAAAAGCGATCTGTACATGCCTATTCAGTAACAGAATATTTTTAAAATTTAGGCCCAAAAAAAGCTAAAAATCGAGATTTTTGGTGCCCAAAGTCGATATGTGCATTCATCTTCTGTACCCGTTTATATCTCAATTTCAGTCTCAAAACACCCGAAAATTCGATATTTTTGTGTCCCAGAAGCGATCTGTACATGCCTACTTCTTGTTAGAGTATTTTCACAATACAGACCCAAAACATGCTCAAAATCGATATTTTGGGTGCCGAAAATTGATATCTGCATGCATCTTCAGTACCCTTTTATATCTCAAATTCAGGCTCAAAACACCCGAAAATTCGATATTTTTGGGTCCCAGAAGCGATCTGTACATGCCTACTCAGTGCTAGAATCTTTTCAAAATATAGGCCCAAAACATGCTGAAAATCGATATTTGAGGTGCCCAAAGTCAATATGTGTATGCATCTTCTGTACCCGTTTATATCCTAAATTCAGGCTCAAAACACCCGACAATTCGATATTTTTTGGGTCCCAGAAGCGATCTGTACATGCCTACTCAGTGCTAGAATCTTTTCAAAATATAGGCTCAAAACATGCTAAAAATCGATAATTTAGGTGTCCAAAGTCGATATGTGCATGTATCTTCTGTACCCGTTTATATCTCAAATTCAGGCTCAAAACACCCGAAAATTAGATGTTATTGTGTCACAAAAGATATCTATACATGCCTACTTCGTGTAAGAGTATTTTCAAAATACATGCCCAAAACATGCTGAAAATTGATATTTTGGGTGCCCAAAGTCGATATGTGCATGTATCTTCTGTACTCGTATATATCTAAAATTCAGACTCAAGACACCCGAAAATTCGATATATTTGGGTCCCAGAAGCGACTTGTACATGCCTACTCTTTGCTAGAATGTTTTCGAAATGCAGTCCCAAAATATGGTCAAAATCGATATTTTTGGTGCAAAAAGTCGATATGTGCATGCATCTTCAGTAGCCGTTTATATCTCAAATGCAGGCTCAAAACACCCGAAAATTCGATATTTTTGGGTCAGAGAAGCGATCTGTACATGCCTACTCAGTAACAGAATATTTTTAAAATATAGGCCCAAAACAAGCAAAAAATCGAGATTTTAGGTGCCCAAAGTCGATATGTGCGTTCATCTTCTGTACCCGTTTATATCTCAATTACAGTCTCAAAACACCCGAAAATTCGATATTTTTGTGTCCCAGAAGTGATCTGTACATGCCTACTTCTTGTTAGAGTATTTTCACAATACAGACCCAAAACATGCTCAAAATCGATATTTTAGGTGCAAAGAGTCGATATGTGCATGCATCTTCATTACCTGTTTACATATCAAATTTAGGCTCAAAACACCCGAAAATTCAATATTTTTGGGTTCCAGAAGCGATCTGTACATGCCTACTCAGTGCTAGAATGTTTTCAAACTATAGGCTCAAAACATGCTAAAAATCGATATTTTAGGTGTCCCAAGTCAATAAGTGCATGCATGTTCTGTACCCGTTTATATCTCAAATTCAAGCTCAAAACACCCGAATATTCGATATTTTTGGGTCCCAGAAGCGATCTGTGTATGCCTACTCCGTGTTAGAGTATTTTCAAAATACATGCCTAAAACATGCTGAAAATCGATATTTTAGCTGATCATAGTCGATAAGTGCATGCATCTTCTGTACCCGTTTATATATCAAATTCAGGCACAAAACACCCGAAAATTCGAGATTTTTGGGTGACAGAAGCGATCTGTACATGCCTACTCCGTGTTAGAGTATTTTCAAAATACATGCTCAAAACATGCTGAAAATCGATATTTTAGCTCCACATAGTCGATATGTGCATTCATCTTCTGTACCCGTTTATATCTCAAATTCAGGCTCAAAACACCCGAAAATTCGATATTTTTGGGTCCCCGAAGCGATCTGTACATGCCTACTCCGTGTTAGAGTACTTTCTGAATTTCAGGCCCAAAACATGCTGAAAATCGATATTTGAGGTGCCCAAAGTCAATATGTGTATGCATCTTCTGTACCCGTTTATAACCCAAATTCAGTCTCAAAACACCCGAAAATTCGATATTTTTGGGTCACAGAAGCGATCTGTACATGCCTATTCAGTGATAGAATATTTTTAAAATATAGGCCCAAAACAAGCTAAAAATCGATATTTTAGGTGCCCAATGTCGATATGTGCATGCATATGCTGTACCCGTTTTTATTAAAAATTCAGGCTCAAAACACCCTAAAATTTAATATTTTTAGGTCCCAGAAGCGATCTCTAGATGCCTACTCCGTGTTAGAGTACTTTAAAAAAAAGGCCCGAAACATGATGAAAGTCGATATTTTAGGTGCCCAAAGTGGATATTAGAATGCATCTTCTGTACCCGATTATATCTCAAATTCAGGCTCAAAATTCCCGAAAATTCGATGTTTTTGGGCCCCAGAAGCAATCTGTACATGCCTATTCCGTGTTAGAGTATTTTCAAAATACATGCCCAAAACATGCTGAAAATCGATATTTGAGGTGCCCAAAGTCAATATGTGTATGTATCTTCTGTACCCGTTTATATCCCAAATTCAGGCTCAAAACACCCGAAAATTAGATATTTTTGGGTCCGAGAAGCGATCTGTACATGCCTACTCTGTGTTAGAGTATTTTCAAAATATAGGCCCAAAACATGCTGATAATCGATATTTGAGGTGCCCAAAGTCAATATGTGTATGTATCTTCTGTACCCGTTTATATCCCAAATTCATGCTCAAAACACCCGAAAATTCGATTTTTTTGTGTCCCAGAAGCGATCTGTACATGCCTACTCAGTGTTAGAGTATTTTCAAATTATAGACCGAAAACATGCTTAAAATCTATATTTTGGGTGCCCAAAGTCGATATGTACATGTATTTTCTGTACCCGATTATATCTCAAATTCAGGCTCAAAACACCCGGAAATTCGATATTTTTGTGTCCCAGAAGCGATCTGTACATGCCTACTCCGTGTTAGAATACTTTCAAAATATAGGCCCAAAACATGCTCAAAATCGATATTTTGGGTGCCCAAAGTCGATATGTGTATGCATCTTCTGTACCCGTTTATATCTCAAATTCAGGCTCAAAACACCCGAAAATTCGGTATTTTTGGGTCCCAGAAGCGATCTGTACATGCCTACTCAGTGCTAGAACTTTTTTCAAAATATAGGCATAAAACATGCTAAAAATCGATATTTTAGGTGCAAAAAGTCGATATGTGCCTGCATCTTCAGAACCCGTTTATATCTCAAATTCAGAATCAAAACACATAAAAATATTGAATTTTTGGGTCCCAGAAGCGATCTGTACATGCCTACTCAGTGCTAGAATAATTTAAAAATATTGGCCCAAAACATGCTAAAAATCGATATTTTGGGTGCCCAAAGTCGATATGTGCATGCATCCTCTGTACCCGTTTATATTTCAAATTCAGGCTCAAAACACCCGAAAATTCGATATTTTTAGGAACGAGAAGCGATATGTACATGCCTACTCCGTGTTAGAGTATTTTCAAAATACAGGTCCAAAACATTCTCAAAATCGATATTTTGGGTGCCCAAGGTCGATATGTGCATGCATCTTCTTTACGCTTTTTTTATATTTCAAATTCAGGCTGAAAACACCCGAAAATTCGATATTTTTGGATCCCAGAAGCAATCTGTACATGCCTAGTCCTTGCTTGAATGTTTTCAAGATACAGACCCAAAACAAGCTTAAAATCGATATTTTATGTGCAAAAAGTCGATATGTGCATGTATCTTCAGTACCGGTTTACATCTCAAATTCAGGCTCAAAACACCCGAATATTCAATAGTTTTAAGTTCCAGAAGCGATCTGTACATGTTTACTCAGTGCTAGAATATTTTTTAAATATAGGTTTAAAACATGCTAAAAAATTTTATTTTAGGTGTCCCAAGTCGATATGTGCATGCATCTTCTGTACTCATTTATATCTCAAATTCAGGCTCAAAACACCCGAAAATTCGATATATTTTGTTCCCAGAAGCAACCTGTATATGCCTACTCCATGCTAGAATGTTTTCAAGATACAGACCCAATACATGCCCAAAATCGATATTTTGGGTGCAAAAAGTCGATATGTGCATGCATCTTCAGTACCCGTTTATATCTTAAATTCAGGCTTAAAACACCCAAAAATTCGATATGTTTGGGTCCCAGAAGCGAACTGTATATGCCTACGCAGTGCTAAAATGTTTTCAAAATATAGACTCAGTACATGCTAAAAATCGATATTTTTGGTGTCCAAAGTCGATATGTGCATGCATCTTCTGTACCCGTTTATATATCAAATTTAGGCTCAAAACACCCGAAAATTCGATATTTTTGAGTCCCAGATGCAATCTGTATATGCCTACTCCGTGTTTAAGTATTTTCAAAATACATGCCCAAAACATGCTGAAAATCGATATTTTAGCTGCCCATAGTCAATATGTGCATGCATCTTCTGTACCCGTTTATATCTTAAATTCAGGCTCTAAACACCAGGAAATTCGGTATTTTTTGGTTCCAGAAGCGATCTGGTATACATGCCTACTCAGTGTTAGAGTACTTTAAAAATACAGGCAATAAAACATGCTGAAAAAAGATATTTTAGGTGCCCAAAGTCGATATGTGCATGCATCTTCTGTACTCGTTTATATCTCAAATTCAGGCTCAAAACTCCCGAAAATTCTGTATTTTTGTGTCCCAGTAGCGATCTGTACATGCCTACTCCGTGTTAGAGTATTTTTAAAATACAGGCCCAAAACATGAAGAAAATCGATATTTTACTTGCCCAATGTCAATATGTGTATGTATCTTCTGTACCCGTTTATATCCCAAATTCAGGCTTGAAACATCCGAAAATTCGATATTATTTTGTCCCAGAAGCGATCTGTACATGCCTACTAAGTGCTAGAATATTTTCAACATATAGTCCCAAAACATGCTAAAAATCGATATTTTAGGTGCCCGAAGTCGATATGTGCATGCATCTTCTGTACCGGTTTATATCTCAAATTCAGGCTCAAAACACCCGAAATATCGATATTTTTGGGTTTTAGAAGCTATCTGTACATGCCTACTCTGTGCTAGAATGTTTTCAAATTATAGGCTCAATAAATGCTAAAAATTGATAGTTTAGGTGTCCAAAGTCGATATGTCATTGCATCTTCTGTACCCATTTATATCTCAAATACAGGCTCAAAACACCCGAAAATTCGATATTTTTGGGTCACATAAGCGATCTGTACATGCCTACTTCTTTCAAGAATGTTTTCAAGATACGGACCCAAAACATGCACAATATCGATATTTTAGGATAAAAAAGTCGATATGTGCAGGTATCTTCAGTACCCGTTTATATATCAAATTCATTCTAAAACACCAGAAAATTGAATATTTTTGGGTCCCAAAAACAAACTGTACATGCCTACTCCTTGCTAGAATGTTTTCAAGATACACAGACCCAAAACATGCTAAAAATCGATATTTTAGGTGCCCAAAGACAATATGTTCATGCAACTTCTGTACCCGTTTATTTATCAAATTCAGGCTCAAAACACCCGAAAATTCGATATTTTTGGGTCCTAGAAGCTATCTGTACGTGCATACTCCGTGTTAGAATGTTTTTAAAATACAGGCCCAAAACATGCTAAAAATCGATATTTTAGATGCCCAAAGTCAATATATGTATGCATCCTCTGTACCCGGTTATATCCCAAATTCAGGCTCAAAACACCCGAAAATTCAATATTTTTTGATTATAGAAGCGATCTGTAAATGACTACTCAGTGCTAGAATGTTTTCAAAATAAAGGCTCAAAACATGCTAAAAAATCGATATTTTAGGTGTCCAAAGTCGATATGTGCATGCATCTTCTGTACCCGTTTATATCTCAAATTCATGCTCAAAACACCCGAAAATTCGATATTTTTGTGTCCAAGAAGCGATCTGTACATGCCTACTCCTTTCTAGAATGTTTTAAAGATACAGAATCAAAACATGCACAAAATCGATATTTTAGGTGCAAAAAGTAGATATGTGCATTTATCTTCAGTACCCGTTTATATCTCATATTCAGGCTCAAAACACCCGAAAATTCAATATTTTTGGGTCCCAGAAACGATCTGTACATGCCTACTCAGTGCGAGAATGTTTTCAAATTATAGGCTCAGAACATGCTAAAAATCGATATTTTAGGTGTCCAAAGTCGATATGTGCATGAATCTTCAGTACCCGTTTATATATAAAAATTCAGGCTCAAAATACCCGAAAATTCGATATTTTTGGGTCCCAGAAGCTATCTGTACGTGCATACTCCGTGTTAGAGTGTTTTTAAAATACAGGGCCAAAACATGCTAAAAATCGATATTTTAGGTGCCCAAAGTCAATATGTGTATGCATCCTCTGTACCCGGTTATATCCCAAATTCAGGCTCAAAACACCCGAAAATTCGATATTTTTGGGATTCCAGAAGCGATCTGTACATGCCTACTCCTTGCTAGAATGTTTTCAAGATACAAACCCAAAACATTCTCAAAATCGATATTTTAGGTGCAAAAAGTCGATATGTGCATGCATCTTCTGTACCCGTTTATATCTCAAATTCAGGCTCAAAACACTCAAAAATTCGATATTTTTGTGTCCCAGAAGCAATCTGTACATGCCTACTTAGTGCTAGAATATTTTCAAATTATACGCCCAAAACATACTAAAAATCGATATTTTGGGTGCCAAAGTCGATATGTGCATGTATCTTCTGTACCCGTTTATATCTCAAATTCAGGCTCAAAACACCCAAAAAATCGATATTTTTGTGTCCCCGAAGCGATCTGTACATGTCTACACCGTGTTTGAGTAGTTTCAAAATACAGGCCCAAAAGATGCTCAAAATCGATATTTTTGTGTCCCAGAAGCGATCTGTACGTGCATACTCCGTGTTAGAGTGTATTAAAAATACATGCCCAAAAGATGCTCAAAATCGATATTTTTGGTGCAAAAAGTCGATATGTGCATTCATCCTCTGTACCCGGTTATATCCCAAATTCTGGCTCAAAACCCCCGAAAATTCGATATTTTTGGGTCCCAGAAGCGATCTGTACATGCCTACTTAGTGCTAGAATATTTTCAAATTATACGCCCAAAACATACTAAAAATCGATATTTTGGGTGCCAAAGTCGATGGGTGCCAAACTCGATATGTGCATGTATCTTCTGTACCCGTTTATATCTCAAATTCAGGCTCAAAACACCCAAAAAAATCGATATTTTTGTGTCCCAGAAGCGATCTGTACATGTCTACACCGTGTTTGAGTAGTTTCAAAATACAGGCCCAAAAGATGCTCAAAATCGATATTTTTGTGTCCCAGAAGCGATCTGTACGTGCATACTCCGTGTTAGAGTGTTTTTAAAATACAGGCCCAAAACATGTTGAAAATCGATATTTTATGTGACCAAAGTCAATATGTGTATGCATCTTCGGTACCCGTCTATATCCCAAATTCAGGTTCAAAACATTCGAAAATTCGATATTTTTGTGTCCCAGAAGCGATCTGTACATGCCTACTTCTTGCTAGAATGTTTTCAAGATACAGACCCAAAACATGCTAAAAATCGATATTTTAAGTGCAAAAAGTCGATATGTGCATGCATCTTCTGTACCCGTTTATATCTCAAATTCAGGCTCAAAACACCCAAAAAATCGATATTTTTGTGTCCCAGAAGCGATCTGTACATGTCTACACCGTGTTTGAGTAGTTTCAAAATACAGGCCCAAAAGATGCTCAAAATCGATATTTTAGGTGCCTAAAGTCGATATGTGCATTCATCTTCTGTACCCGTTTATATCTCAAATTCATGCTGAAAACACCCGAAAATTCAATGTTTTTGGGTCCCAGAAGCGATCTGTACGTGCATACTCCGTGTTAGAGTGTTTTTAAAATACAGGCCCAAAACATGCTGATAATCGATATTTTATGTGACCAAAGTCAATATGTGTATGCATCTTCTGTACCCGTGTATATCCCTAATTCTGGTTCAAAACACCAGAAAATTCTATATGTTTGGGTCCCAGAAGCGATCTGTACATGCCTACTCCTTGCTAGAATGTTTTCAAGATACAGACCCAAAACATGCTAAAAATCGATATTTTAAGTGCAAAAAGTCGATATGTGCATGCATCTTCTGTACCCGTTCATATCTCAAATTCAGGCTCAAAACACCCAAAAAATCGATATTTTTGTGTCCCAGAAGCGATCTGTACATGTCTACACCGTGTTTGAGTAGTTTCAAAATACAGGCCCAAAAGATGCTCAAAATCGATATTTTAGGTGCCTAAAGTCGATATGTGCATTCATCTTCTGTACCCGTTTATATCTCAAATTCATGCTCAAAACACCCGAAAATTCAATGTTTTTGGGTCCCAGAAGCGATCTGTACGTGCATACTCCGTGTTAGAGTGTTTTTAAAATATAGGCATAAAACATGCTAAAAATCGATATTTTAGGTGCAAAAAGTCGATATGTGCCTGCATCTTCAGAACCCGTTTATATCTCAAATTCAGAATCAAAACACATAAAAATATTGAATTTTTGGGTCCCAGAAGCGATCTGTACATGCCTACTCAGTGCTAGAATAATTTAAAAATATTGGCCCAAAACATGCTAAAAATCGATATTTTGGGTGCCCAAAGTCGATATGTGCATGCATCCTCTGTACCCGTTTATATTTCAAATTCAGGCTCAAAACACCCGAAAATTCGATATTTTTAGGAACGAGAAGCGATATGTACATGCCTACTCCGTGTTAGAGTATTTTCAAAATACAGGTCCAAAACATTCTCAAAATCGATATTTTGGGTGCCCAAGGTCGATATGTGCATGCATCTTCTTTACGCGTTTTTTATATTTCAAATTCAGGCTGAAAACACCCGAAAATTCGATATGTTTGGGTCCCAGATGCGATCTGTACATGCCTACTCCTTGCTAGAATGTTTTCAAGATACAGACCCAAAACATGCTAAAAATCGATATTTTAAGTGCAAAAAGTCGATATGTGCATGCATCTTCTGTACCCGTTTATATCTCAAATTCAGGCTCAAAACACCCAAAAAATCGATATTTTTGTGTCCCAGAAGCGATCTGTACATGTCTACACCGTGTTTGAGTAGTTTCAAAATACAGGCCCAAAAGATGCTCAAAATCGATATTTTAGGTGCCTAAAGTCGATATGTGCATTCATCTTCTGTACCCGTTTATATCTCAAATTCATGCTTAAAACACCCGAAAATTCAATGTTTTTGGGTCCCAGAAGCGATCTGTACGTGCATACTCCGTGTTAGAGTGTTATTAAAATACAGGCCCAAAACATGCTGAAAATCGATATTTTATGTGACCAAAGTCAATATGTGTATGCATCTTCGGTACCCGTCTATATCCCAAATTCAGGTTCAAAACATTCGAAAATTCGATATTTTTGTGTCCCAGAAGCGATCTGTACATGCCTACTTCTTGCTAGAATGTTTTCAAGATACAGACCCAAAACATGCACAAAATCGATATTTTAGGTGCAAAAAGTCGATATGTGCATGCATCTTCTGTACCCGTTTATATCTCAAATTCAGGTTCAAAACACCCGAAAATTCGATATTTTTGGGTCCCAGGAGCGATGTGTACTTGCCTACTCCTTGCTAGAATTTTTTCAAGATACAGACCCATAACAAGATCAAAATCGATATTTTAGGTGCAAAAAGTCGATATGTGCATGCATCTTCTGTACCCGTTTATATCTCAAATTCAAGCTCAAAACACCCGAAAATTCCATGTTTTTGGGTCCCTTAAGCAAACTGTACATGCATACTCAGTGCTAGAATGTTTTCAAAATGTAGGCTCAAAACATGCTAAAAAAAGATATTTTAGGTGTCCAAAGTCGATATGTGCATGCATCTTCTGTACCCGTTTATATCTCAAATTCAGGCTCAAAACTCCGAAAATTCGATATTTTTGGGTCCCAGAAGCGATCTGTACATGCATACTCCGTGTTAGAGTATTTTCAAAATACAAGCCTAAAACATGCTAAAAATCGATATTTTAGGTGCCAAAAGTCAATATGTGTATGTATCTTCTGTACCCGTCTATATCTCAAATTCAGGTTCAAAACACCAGAAAATTCGGTATTTTTGGGTCCCAGAAGCGATCTGTACAAGCCTACTCCTTGCTAGAATGTTTTCACGATACAGACCTAAAACATGCTCAAAATCGATATTTTAGGTGCAAAAAGTCGATATGTGCATTCATCCTCTGTACCCGGTTATATCCCAAATTCTGGCTCAAAACCCCCGAAAATTCGATATTTTTGGGTCCCAGAAGCGATCTGTACATGCCTACTCAGTGCTAGAATATTTTCAAATTATACGCCCAAAACATACTAAAAATCGATATTTTGGGTGCCAAAGTCGATATGTGCATGCATCTTCTGTACCCGTTTATATCTCAAATTCAGGCTCAAAACACCCAAAAAATCGATATTTTTGTGTCCCAGAAGCGATCTGTACATGTCTACACCGTGTTTGAGTAGTTTCAAAATACAGGCCCAAAAGATGCTCAAAATCGATATATTGGGTGCCCAAAGTCGATATGTGCATGCATCTTCTGTATCCGTTTATATCAGAAATTCAGACTCAAAACACCCAAATAATCGATATTTTTTAGTCCCAAAAGCCATCTGTACATGCATACTCCGTTTTAGAGTATTTTCAAAATACAAGCCTAAAACATGCTGAAAATCGATATTTTAGCTGCCCAAAGTCAATATGTGTATCCACCTTCTGTACCCGTCTATATCCCAAATTCAGGTTCAAAACATTCGAAAATTCGATATTTTTGGGTCCCAGAAGCAATCTGTACATGCCTACTCAGTGCTAGAATGTTTTCAAATTATAGGCTCAGAACATGCTAAAAATCGATATTTTGGGTGCCCAAAGTCGATATGTGCATGCAACTTCTGTATCCGTCTATATCCTAAATTCAGGTTCAAAACTCCCAAAATTCGATATATTTGTGTCCCAGGAGCGATCTGTACATGCCTACTCCTTGCTAGAATTTTTTCAAGATACAGACCCAAAACAAGATCAAAATCGATATTTTAGGTGCAAAAAGTCGATATGCATGCATCTTCTGTACCCGTTTATATCCCAAATTCAGGTTCAAAACATCCGAAAATTCGATATTTTTGGGTCCCAGAAGCGATCTGTACATGCATACTCCGTGTTAGAGTGTTTTTAAAGTACAGGCCCAAAACATGCTAAAAAATTGATATTTTAGGTGCACAAAGTCAATATGTGTATGCAATCTCTGTACCCGGTTATATCTCAAATTCAGGCTCAAAACTCCCGAAAATTCAATATTTTTGGGTCCCAGAAGCGATCTGTACATGCCTACTCAGTGCTAGAATGTTTTCAAATTATAAGATCAGAACATGCTAAAAATCGATATTTTGGGTGCCCAAAGTCGATATGTGCATGCAACTTCTGTACCCGTTTATATCTCAAATTCATGCTCAAAACACCCAAAAATTCGATATTTTTGTGTCCCAGAAGCGATCTGTATGTGTCTACTCCGTGTTAGAGTATTTTAAAAATACAGGCCCAAAATATGATCAAAATCGATATATTGGGTGCCTAAAGTCGATATGTGCATGCATCTTCTGTACCCGTTTATATCTCAAATTCAGACTCAAAACACCCGAATATTCGATATTTTTGGGTCCCAAAAGCCATCTGTACATGCATACTCCGTGTCAGAGTATTTTCAAAATACATGCCTAAAACATGCTGAAAATCGATATTTTAGCTGCCCAAAGTCAATATGTGTATGCATCTTCTGTACCCGTCTATATCCCAAATTCAGGTTCAAAACATTCGAAAATTCGGTATTTTTGGGTCCCAGAAGCGATCTGTACATGCCTACTCAGTGCTAGAATATTTTAAAATTATACGCCCAAAACAAACTAAAAATCGATATTTTGGGTGCCAAAGTCGATATGTGCATGCATCTTCTGTACCCGTTTATATCTCAAATTCAGGCTCAAAACACCCAAAAAATCGATATTTTTGTGTCCCAGAAGCGATCTGTACGTGCATACTCCGTGTTAGAGTGTTTTTAAATTACAGGCCCAAAACATGCTGTAAATCGATATTTTATGTGCCCAAAATCAATATGTGTATGCATCTTCTGTACCCGTGTATATCCCTAATTCTGGTTCAAAATACCAGAAACTTCGATATTTTTGGGTCCCAGAAGCGATCTGTACATGCCTACTCCTTGCTAGAATGTTTTCAAGATACAGACCCAAAATATGCTCAAAATCGATATTTTAAGTGCAAAAAGTAGATATGTGCATGCATCCTCTGTACCCGGTTATATCCCCAATTCTTGCTCAAAACTCCGAAAATTCGATATTTTTGGGTCCCAGAAGCGATCTGTACATGCATACTCCGTGTTGGAGTGTTTTTAAAATACAGGCCCAAAACATGCTAAAAAATTGATATTTTAGGTGAAAAAAGTCGATATGTTCATGCATCTTCTGTACCCGTTTATATCTCAAATTCAGGCTCAAAACACCCGAAAATTCGATATTTTTGTGTCCCAGAAGCGATCTGTACATGTCTACACCGTGTTTGAGTATTTTCAAAATACAGACCCAAAAGATGCTCAAAATCGATATTTTAGGTGCCCAAAGTCGAAATGTGCATTCTTCTTTTGTACCCGTTTATATCTTAAATTCAGGCTCAAAACACCCGAAAATTCGGTATTTTTGGGTCCCAGAAGCGATCTGTACGTGCATAGTCCGTGTTAGAGTGTTTTTAAATTACAGGCCCAAAACATGCTGAAAATCGATATTTTATGTGCCCAAAGTCAATATGTGTATGCATCTTCTGCACGCGTGTATATCCCTAATTCTAGTTCAAAACACCAGAAAATTCGATATTTTTGGTCCCAGAAGCGATCTGTACATGGCTACTCCTTGCTAGAATGTTTTCAAGATACAGACCCAAAACATGCTCAAAATCGATATTTTAAGTGCAAAAAGTTGATATGTGCATGCATCTTCTGTACCCGTTTATATCTCAAATTCAGGCTCAAAACTCCGAAAATTCGATATTTTTGGGTCCCAGAAGCGATCTGTACATGCATACTCCGTGTTGGAGTGTTTTTAAATTACAGGCCCAAAACATGCAAAAAAATTGATATTTTAGGTGCACAAAGTCAATATGTATATGCATTCTCTGTACCCGGTTATATCTCAAATTCAGGCTCAAAACTCCCGAAAATTCGATATTTTTGGGTCCCAGGAGCGATCTGTACATGCCTACTCCTTGCTAGAATTTTTTCAAGTTACAGACCCAAAAAATGATCAAAATCGATATTTTAGGTGCAAAAAGTCGATATGTGTATGCATCTTCTGTACCCGTTTATATCTCAAATTCAAGCTCAAAACACCCGAAAATTCCATATATTTGGGTCCGTTAAGCAATCTGTACATGCATACTCAGTGCTAGAATGTTTTCAAAATGTAGGCTCAAAAGATGCTAAAAACCGATATTTTAGGTGTCCAAAGTCGATATGTGCATGCATCTTCTGTACCCGTTTATATCTCAAATTGAGGCTCAAAACACTCAAAAAATCGATATTTTTGTGTCCCAGAAGCGATCTGTACATGCCTACTCCGTGTTAGAGTATTTTCAAAATACAGGCCCAAAACATGCTGAAAATCTATATTTTAGGTGCCCAAAGTCAATATGTCTATGCATCTTCTGTACCCGTCTATATCATAGATTCAGGTTCAAAGCACCCAAAAATTCGATATCTTTGGGTCCCAGAAGCGATCTGTACATGCCTACTCCTTGCTAGAATGTTTTCAAGATACAGACCCAAAACATGCTCAAAATCGATATTTTAGGTGCCCAAAGTCGATATGTGCATGCATCCTCTGTACCCGGTTATATCCCAAATTCTGGCTGAAAACCCCCGAAAATTCGATATTTTTGGGTCCCAGAAGCGATCTGAACATGTCTACACCGTGTTTGAGTATTTTCAAGATACAGACCCAAAACATGCTCAAAATCGATATTTTAAGTGCAAAAAGTCGATATGTGCATGCATTTTCTGTACACGTTTATATCTCAAATTCAGGCTCAAAACACCAGAAAATTCGATATTTTTGGGTCCCAAAAGCGACCTGTACATGTCTACTTCGTGTTAGAGTATTTTTAAAATACAGGCCCAAAACATAATAAAAATCGATATTTTAGGTGCCCAAAGTCGATATGTGTATGCATCTTCTGTACCCGTTTATATCTCAAATTCAGGCTCAAAACACCCGTAAATTCAATGTTTTTGGGTCCCAGAAGTGATCTATACGTGCATACTCCGTGTTAGAGTGTTTTTAAAATACAGACCCAAAACATGCTCAAAATCGATATTTTAAGTGCAAAAAGTCGATATGTGCATGCATCTTCTGTACCCGTTTATATCTCAAATTCAGGCTGAAAACTCCGAAAATTCGATATTTTTGGGTCCCAGAAGCGATCTGTACATGCATACTCCGTGTTAGAGTGTTTTTAAAATACAGACCCAAAACATGCTCAAAATCGATATTTTAAGTGCAAAAAGTCGATATGTGCATGCATCTTCTGTACCCGTTTATATCTCAAATTCAGGCTCAAAACTTCGAAAATTCGATATTTTTGGGTCCCAGAAGCGATCTGTACATGCATACTCCGTGTTGGAGTAATTTTTAAATTACAGGCCCAAAACATGCAAACAAATTGATATTTTAGGTGCACAAAGTCAATATGTGTATGCATTCTCTGTACCCGGTTATATCTCAAATTCAGGCTCAAAACTCCCGAAAATTCGATATTTTTGGGTCCCAGAAGCGATCTGTACATGCATACTCCGTGTTGGAGTGTTTTTAAATTACAGGCCCAAAACATGCAAAAAAATTGATATTTTAGGTGCACAAAGTCAATATGTGTATGCATTCTCTGTACCCGGTTATATCTCAAATTCAGGCTCAAAACTCCCGAAAATTCGATATTTTTGGGTCCCAGGAGCGATCTGTACATGCCTACTCCTTGCTAGAATTTTTTCAAGTTACAGACCCAAAAAATGATCAAAATCGATATTTTAGGTGCAAAAAGTCGATATGTGTATGTATCTTCTGTACCCGTTTATATCTCAAATTCAAGCTCAAAACCCCCGAAAATTCCATATTTTTGGGTCCGTTAAGCAATCTGTACATGCATACTCAGTGCTAGAATGTTTTCAAAATGTAGGCTCAAAAGATGCTAAAAACCGATATTTTAGGTGTCCAAAGTCGATATGTGCATGCATCTTCTGTACCCGTTTATATCTCAAATTGAGGCTCAAAACACTCAAAAAATCGATATTTTTGTGTCCCAGAAGCGATCTGTACATGCCTACTCCGTGTTAGAGTATTTTCAAAATACAGGCCCAAAACATGCTCAAAATCGATATTTTAGGTGCCCAAAGTCGATATGTGCATGCATCTTCTGTATCCGTTTATATCTCAAATTCAGGCTCAAAACACAAGAAAATTCGATATTTTTGGGTCCCAGAAGCGATCTGTACATGCCTACTCCGTGTTAAAGTATTTTCAAAATACAGGCCCAAAACATGCTGAAAATCTATATTTTAGGTGCCCAAAGTCAATATGTCTATGCATCTTCTGTAACCGTCTATATCATAGATTCAGGTTCAAAGCACCCAAAAATTCGATATCTTTGGGTCCCAGAAGTGATCTGTACATGCCTACTCCTTGCTAGAATGTTTTCAAGATACAGACCCAAAACATGCTCAAAATCGATATTTTAGGTGCCCAAAGTCGATATATGCATGCATCCTCTGTACCCGGTTATATCCCAAATTCTGGCTGAAAACCCCCGAAAATTCGATATTTTTGGGTCCCAGAAGCGATCTGAACATGTCTACACCGTGTTTGAGTATTTTCAAGATACAGACCCAAAACATGCTCAAAATCGATATTTTAAGTGCAAAAAGTCGATATGTGCATGCATTTTCTGTACACGTTTATATCGCAAATTCAGGCTCAAAACACCAGAAAATTCGATATTTTTGGGTCCCAAAAGCGACCTGTACATGTCTACTTCGTGTTAAAGTATTTTTAAAATACAGGCCCAAAACATAATAAAAATCGATATTTTAGGTGCCCAAAGTCGATATGTGTATGCATCTTCTGTACCCGTTTATATCTCAAATTCAGGCTCAAAACACCCGAAAATTCAATATTTTTGTGTCCCAGAAGTGATCTATACGTGCATACTCTGTGTTAGAGTGTTTTTAAAATACAGACCCAAAACATGCAAAAAAATTGATATTTTAGGTGCACAAAGTCAATATGTGTATGCATTCTCTGTACCCGGTTATATCTCCAATTCAGGCTCAAAACTCCCGAAAATTCGATATTTTTGGGTCCCAGAAGTGATCTATACGTGCATACTCCATGTTAGAGTGTTTTTAAAATACAGGCCTAAAACATGCTCAAAATCGATATTTTAAGTGCAAAAAGTCGATATGTGCATACATTTTCTGTACCCGTTTATATCTCAAATTCAGGTTCAAAACACCAGAAAATTCGATATTTTTATGTCCCAGAAGCGATCTGTACATGCCTACTCCTTGCTAGAATGTTTTCAAGATACAGACCCAAAACCTGCTGAAAATCGATATTTTAAGTACAAAAAGTCGATATGTGCATGCATCTTCTGTACCCGTTGATATCTCAAATTCAGGCTCAAAACTCCGAAAATTCGATATTTTTTGGTCCCTTAAGCAATCTGCACATGCATACTCAGTGCTAGAATGTTTTTAAAATACCGGCTTAAAACATGCTAAAAATCGATATTTTGTGTGCCCAATGTCGATATGTGCATGGATCTTCTGTACCCGTTTATATCTCAAATTCAGGCTCAAAATCCCCAAAAAATCGATATTTTTGTGTCCCAGGAGCGATCTGTACATGCCTACTCCTTGCTAGAATGTTTTCATGATACAGACCCAAAACATGTTAAAAATCGATATTTTAAGTGCAAAAAGTCGATATGTGCATGAATCTTCTGTACCCGTTTATATCTCAAATTTAGGCTCAAAAACTCCGAAAATTCGATTTTTTTGGGTCCCTTAAACAATCTGCACATGCCTACTCAGTGCTAGAATGTTTTTAAAATACAGGTTTAAAACATGCTATAAATCGATATTTTAGGTGTCCAAAGTCGATATGTGCATGCATCTTCTGAACCCGTTTATATCTCAAATTCTGGCTCAAAACACCCGAAAATTCGATATTTTTGGATCCCAGAAGCGATCTGTACATGCCTACTCCGTGTTAATTTCTTTTCAAAATACAGGCCCAAAACATGCTGAAAATCTATATTTTAGGTGCCCAAAGTCAATATGTGTATGGATCTTCTGTACCCGGTTATATCCCAAATTCTGGCTCAAAACCCCCGAAAATTCGATATTTTTGGGTCCCTGAAGCGATCTGTACATGCCTACTCAGTGCTAGAATATTTTCAAATTATACGCTGAAAACATACTAAAAATCGATATTTTGGGTGCCAAATTCGATATGTGCATGCATCTTCTGTACCCGTTTATATCTCAAATTAAGGCTCAAAACACCCAAAAAATCGATATTTTTGTGTCCCAGAAGCGATCTGTACATGTCTACACCGTGCTATAGTATTTTCAAAATACAGGCCCAAAACATGCTCAAAATCGATATTTTAGGTGCCCAAAGTCGATATGTGCATGCATCTTCTGTACCCGTTCATATCTCAAATTCAGGCTCAAAGCACCCTAAAATTCGATTTATTTGGGTTCCAGAAGCGATCTGTACGTGTCTACTCAGTGTTAGAGTATTTTAAAAATATAATCCCAAAACATGCTCAAAATCGATATTTTGGGTGCCCAAAGTCGATATGTGCCTGCATCCTCTGTACCCGTTTATATCTCAAATTCAGGCTCAGAACACCCGAAAATTCGATTTATTTGGGTCTTAGAAGCGATCTGTACGTGTCAACTCAGTGTTAGAGTATTTTAAAAATTCAGGCCCAAAACATGCTCAAAATCGATATTTTTGGTGCCCAAAGTCGATATGTGTCTGCATCTTCTGTACCCGTTTATATCTCAAATTCAGGCTTAAAACACCCGAAAATTAAATATTTTTGGGTCCCAGATGCGATCTGTACGTGCACACTCCGTGTTAGAGTGTTTAAAAAAAAAAGGCCCGAAACATGCTCAAAATCGATATTTTATGTGCCCAAAGTCAAAATGTGTATGCATCTTCTGTACACGTGTATATCCCTAATTCAGGTTCAAAACACCAGAAAATTCGATTTTTTTGGGTGCCAGAAGCGATCTGTACATGCCTACTCCATGTTAGTGTATTTTCAAAATACAGGCCCAAAACATGCTCAAAATCGATATTTTAGGTGCAAAAAGTCGATATGTGCATGCATCCTCTGTACCCGGTTATATCCCAATATCTGGCTCAGAACACCCGAAAATTCGATATTTTTGTGTCCCAGAAGCGATCCGTACATGTCTACACCGTGTTTGAGTATTTTCAAAATACAGGACCAAAACATGCTCAAAATCGATATTTTAGGTGCCCGAAGTCGATATGTGCATGCATCTTCTGTACCTGTTCATATCTCAAATTCAGGCTCAGAACAACCGAAAATTCGATTTATTTGGGTCCCAAAAGCCATCTGTACATGCATACTCCGTGTTAGAGTATTTTTAAAATACAGGCCTAAAACATGCTGTAAATCGATATTTTAGCTGCCCAAAGTCAAAATGTGTATGCATCTTCTGTACCCGTCTATATCCCAAATTACGGTTCAAAACACTCGAAAATTCGATATTTTTGAGTCCCAAAAGCGATCTGTACATGCCTACTTCTTGCTAGAAAGTTTTCATGATACAGACCCAAAACATGCTCAAAATCGATATTTTAGGTGCAAAAAGTCGATATGTGCATGCATCTTCTGTACCCGTTTATATCTCAAATTCAGGCTCAAAACACCCAAAATTCGATATTTTTGGGTCCCAGAAGCGATCTGTACATGCCTACTCAGTGCTAGAATATTTTCAAATTATACTCCCAAAACATACTCAAAATCGGTATTTTGGGTGCCAAAGTCTATAAGTGCATGCATCTTCTGTACCCGTTTCTATCTCAAATTTAGACTCAAAACACCCGAATATTCGATATCTTTGTGTCCCAAAAGCAATATGTACATGCATACTCCGTGTTAGAGTATTTTCAAAATACAGGCCTAAAACATGCTGAAAATCGATATTTTAGCTGCCCAAAGTAAAATATGTGTATGCATCTTCTGTACCCGTCTATATCCCAAATTCAGGTTCAAAACACTCGAAAATTCGATATTTTTGGGTCCCAGAAGCAATCTGTACATGCCTACTTCTTGCTAGAAAGTTTTCAAGATACAGGCCCAAAACATGCTCAAAATCGATATTTTAGGTGCCCCAAGTGGATATGTGCATGCATCTTCTGTACCCGTTTATATCACAAATTCAGGCTCAAAACACCCGAAAATTCAATGTTTTTGGGTCCCAGAAGCGATCTGTACGTGCGTACTCCGTGTTAGAGTGTTTTTAAAATACAGTCCCAAAACATGCTGAAAATCGATATTTTATGTGCCCAAAGTCAATATGTGTATGCATCTTCTGTACCCGTGTATATCCCTAATTCTGGTTCAAAACACCAGAAAATTCGATATTTTTGGGTCCCTTAAGCGATCTGCACATGCCTACTCAGTGCTAGAATGTTTTTAAAATACAGGCTTAAAACATGCTCAAAATCGATATTATAGGTGTGAAAAGTCGATTTGTGCATGCATCTTCCGTACCGTTTATATCTCAAATTCAGGCTCAAAACACCCAAAAAATCGATATTTTTGTGTCCCAGAAGCGATCTGTACATGCATACTCCGTGTTAGAGTATTTTCAAAATACAGGCCCAAAACATGCTCTAAATCGATATTTTAGGTGCCAAAAGTCGATATGTGCATGCATCTTCTGTACCCGTTTATATCTCAAATTCAGGCTCAAAACACCCGAAGAGTCGATATTTTTGGGTCACAGAAGTGATCTGTACATGCCTACTCCGTGTTAATGTATTTTCAAAATACAGGCCCAAAACATGCTGAAAATCTATATTTTAGGTGACCAAAGTCAATATGTGTATGCATCTTCTGTACACGTCTATATCCCAAATTCAGGTTCAAAACTCCAGAAAATTCGGTATTTTTGGGTCCCAGAAGCGACCTGTACATGCCTACTCCTTGCTAGAATGTTTTCAAGATACAGACCCAAAACATGCTTAAAATCGATATTTGAGGTGCAAAAAGTCGATATGTGCATGCATCCTCTGTACCCGGTTATATCCCAAATTCTGGCTCAAAACCCCAGAAAATTCGATATTTTTTTGTCCCAGATGCGATCTGTACATGCCTACTCAGTGCTAGAATATTTTCAAATTATACGGCCAAAACATACTAAAAATCGATATTTTGGGTGCCAAAGTCGATATGTGCATGCATCTTCTGTACCCGTTTATATCTCAAATTCAGGCTCAAAACACCCAAAAAATCGATGTTTTTGTGTCCCAGAAGCGATCTGTGCATGCCTACTCCGTGTTAATATATTTTCAAAATACAGGCCCAAAACATGCTGAAAATCGATATTTTAAGTGCCCAAAGTCAATATGTGTATGCATCTTCTGTACCCGTTTATATCTCAAATTCAGGTTCAAATCACCAGAAAATTCGATATTTTTGGGTCCCTGAAGCGATCTGTACATGTCTACACCGTGCTATAGTATTTTCAAAATACAGGCCCAAAACATGCTCAAAATCGATATTTTTGGTGCCCAAAGTCGATATGTGCATGCATCTTCTGTACCCGTTTATATCTCAAATTCAGACTCAAAACTCCCGAATATTCGATATTTTTGGGTCCCAAAAGCCATCTGTACATGCATACTCCGTGTTAGAGTATTTTCAAAATACAGGGCCAAAACATGCTCAAAATCGATATTTTAAGTGAACAAAGTCGATATGTGCATGCATCTTCTGTATCCGTCTATATCCCAAATTCAGGTTCAAAACACCCAAAAATTCGATATTTTTGGGTCCCAGAAGTGATCTGTACATGCCTACTCCTTGCTAGAATTTTTTCAATATACACACCCAAATCATGCTCAAAATCGATATTTTAGGTGCCCAAAGTCGATATGTGCATGCATCCTCTGTACCCGGTTATATCCCAAATTCTGGCTCAAAACCCCCGAAAATTCGATATTTTTGGGTCCCAGAAGCGATCTGTACATGCCTACTCCTTGCTAAAAAATTTTCAAGATACACACCCAAATCATGCTCAAAATCGATATTTTAGGTGCCCAAAGTCGATATGTGCATGCATCTTCTGAACCCGTTTATATCTCAAATTCAGGCTCAAAACACTCAAAAAATCGATATTTTTGTGTCCCAGAAGCGATCTGTACATGTCTACTCCGTGTTAATGTATTTTCAAAATACAGGCCCAAAACATGCTCAAAATCGATATTTTAGGTGCTCAAAGTCGATATTTGCATGCATCCTTTGTACCCGGTTATATCCCAAATTCTGGCTCAAAACCCCCGAAAATTCGATATTTTTGGGTCCCAGAAGCGATCTGTGCATGCCTACTCAGTGCTAGAATATTTTCAAATTATACGCTTAAAACATACTAAAAATCGATATTTTGGGTGCCCAAAGTCGATATGTGCATGCATCTTCTGTACCCGTTTATATCTCAAATTCAGGCTCAAAACACCCAAAAAATTGATATTTTTGTGTCCCAGTAGCGATCTGTACATGTCTACACCGTGCTATAGTATTTTCAAAATACAGGCCCAAAACATGCTCAAAATCGATATTTTTGGTGCCCAAAGTCGATATGTGCATGTATCTTCTGTACCCGTTCATATCTCAAATTCAGGTTCAAAACACTCTAAAATTCGATATTTTTGGGTCCCAGAAGCAATCTGTACATGCCTACTCCGTGTTAGAGTGTTTTAAAAATACAGGCCCAAAACATGCTATTAATCGATATTTTGGATGCAAAAAGTCGATATGTGCATGCATCTTCTGTACTCGTTTATATCTCAAATTCAGACTCAAAACTCCGAAAATTCGATATTTTTGTGTCCCAGAAGCGATCTGTTCATGCATACTCCGTGTTAGAGTGTTTTTAAAATGCAGGCCCAAAACATGCTGAAAATTGATATTTTAGGTGCACAAAGTCAATATGTGTATGCATTCTCTGTACCCGGTTATATCTTAAATTCAGGCTCAAAACACCGAAAATTCAATATTTTTGGATCCCAGAAGCGATCTGTACATGCCTACTCAGTGCAAGTATGTTTTCAAAATAGAGGCTCAGAACATGCTAAAAATCGATGTTTTGGGTGCCCAAAGTCGATATGTGCATGCATCTTCTGTACCCGTATATATCTTAAATTCAGGTTCAAAACACTCAAAAATTCGATATTTTTGGGTCCCAGAAGCAATCTGTACATGCCTACTTCTTGCTAGAATGTTTTCAAGATACAGACCCAAAACATGCTTAAAATCGATATTTTAGGTGCAAAAAGTCGAAATGTGCATGCATTTTCTGTACCCGTTTATATCTCAAATTCAGGCTCAAAACACCGAAAATTCGATATTTTTGGGTCCCCGAAGCGATCTGTTCATGCCTACTCCGTGTTAGAGTATTTTCAAATTACAGGCCCAAAAAATGCTCAAAATCGATATTTTAGGTGCCCAAAGTCGATATGTGCATGCATCTTCTGTATCCGTCTATATCCCAAATTCAGGTTCAAAACACCCAAAAATTCGATATTTTTGGGTCCCAGAAGCGATCTGTACATGCCTACTCCTTGCTAGAATTTTTTCAAGATACAGACCCAAAACATGCTCAAAATCGATATTTTAGGTGCAAAAAGTCGATATGTGCATGCATCCTCTGTACCCGGTTATATCCCAAATTCTGGCTCAAAACACCCGAAAATTCGATTTTTTTGAGTCCCAGAAGCGATCTGTACATGCCTACTCAGTGCTAGAATATTTTCAAATTATACGCCCAAAAGATGCTTAAAATCGATATTATAGGTGCCCAAAGTCGATATGTGCATGCATCTTCTGTACCCGTTTATATCTCAAATTCAGGCTCAAAACACCCGAAAATTCAATGTTTTTAGGTCCCAGTAGCAATCTGTACGTGCATACTCCGTGTTAGAGTGTTTTTAAAATACAGGCCCAAAACATGCTGAAAATCGATATTTTATGTGCCCAAAGTCAATATGTGTATGCATCCTCTGTACCCGGTTATATCTCAAATTCATGCTCAAAACTCCGAAAATTCGATATTTTTTGTGTCCCAGAAGCGATCTGTACATGCATACTCCGTGTTAGAGTGTTTTTAAAATGCAGGCCCAAAACATGCTGAAAATTGATATTTTAGGTGCGCAAAGTCAATATGTGTATGCATTCTCTGTACCCGGGTATATCTCAAATTCAGGCTCAAAACACCCGAAAATTCAATATTTTTGGGTCCCAGAAGCGATCTGCACATGCCTACTCAGTGCTAGAATGTTTTCAAAATAGAGGCTCAGAACATGCTAAAAATCGATATTTTGGGTGCCCAAAGTCGATATGTGAATGCATCTTCTGTACCCGTTTATATCTCAAATTCAGGCTCAAAACACCCAAAAAATCGATATTTGTGTGTCCCAGGAGCGATCTGTACGTGTCTATTCCGTGTTAGAGTATTTTAAAAATACAGGCCCAAAATATGCTCAAAATCGATATTTTGGGTGCCCAAAGTCGATATGTGCATGCATCTTCTGTACCCGTTTATGTCTCAAATTCAGACTCAAAACACCCGAATATTCGATATTTTTGGGTCCCAAAAGCCATCTGTACATGCATACTCCGTGTTAGAGTATTTTTAAAATACAGGCCTAAAACATGCTGAAAATCGATATTTTAGCTGCCCAAAGTCAATATGTGTATGCATCTTCTGTTACCGTTTATATCTCAAATTCAGGCTCAAAACACCCGAAAATTCGATATTTTTGGGTCCCAAAAGCGATCTGTACGTGCCTACTCCTTGCTAGAATGTTTTCAAGATACAGACCCAAAACATGCTCAAAATCGATATTTTAAGTGCAAAAAGTCGATATGTGCATGCATCTTCTGTACCCGTTTATATCTCAAATTCAGGCTCAAAACTTAGAAAATTCAATGTTTTTGGGTCCCAGTAGCGATCTGTACGTGCATACTCCCTGTTAGAGTGTTTTTAAAATACAGGCCCAAAACATGCTGAAAATCGATATTTTATGTGCCCAAAGTCAATATGTGTATGCATCCTCTGTACCCGGTTATATCTCAAATTCAGGCTCAAAACTCCGAAAATTCGATATTTTTGTGTCCCAGAAGCGATCTGTACATGCATACTCCGTGTTAGAGTGTTTTTAAAATGCAGGCACAAAACATGCTGAAAATTGATATTTTAGGTGCGCAAAGTCAATATGTGTATGCATTCTCTGTACCCGGGTATATCTCAAATTCAGGCTCAAAACACCCGAAAATTCAATATTTTTGGGTCCCAGAAGCGATCTGCACATGCCTACTCAGTGCTAGAATGTTTTCAAAATAGAGGCTCAGAACATGCTAAAAATCGATATTTTGGGTGCCCAAAGTCGATATGTGAATGCATCTTCTGTACCCGTTTATATCTCAAATTCAGGCTCAAAACACCCAAAAAATCGATATTTGTGTGTTCCAGGAGCGATCTGTACGTGTCTATTCCGTGTTAGAGTATTTTAAAAATACAGGCCCAAAATATGCTCAAAATCGATATTTTGGGTGCCCAAAGTCGATATGTGCATGCATCTTCTGTACCCGTTTATGTCTCAAATTCAGACTCAAAACACCCGAATATTCGATATTTTTGGATCCCAAAAGTCATCTGTACATGCATACTCCGTGTTAGAGTATTTTTAAAATACAGGCCTAAAACATGCTGAAAATCGATATTTTAGCTGCCCAAAGTCAATATGTGTATGCATCTTCTGTTCCCGTTTATATCTCAAATTCAGGCTCAAAACACCCGAAAATTCGATATTTTTGGGTCCCAAAAGCGATCTGTACATGTCTATTCCGTGTTAGAGTATTTTTAAAATACAGGCCCAAAACATACTAAAAATCAATATTTTAGGTGCCCAAAGTCGATATGTGTATGCATCTTCTGTACCCGTTTATGTCTCAAATTCAGGTTCAAAACACCAGAAAATTCGATATTTTGGGGTCCCAGAAGCGATCTGTACATGCCTACTCCTTGCTAGAATGTTTTCAAGATACAGACCCAAAACATGCTCAAAATCGATATTTTAAGTGCAAAAAGTCGATATGTGCATGCATCTTCTGTACCCGTTTATATCTCAAATTCAGGCTCAAAACTCCGAAAATTCGATATTTTTGGGTCCCTTAAGCAATCTGCACATGCCTACTCAGTGCTAGAATGTTTTTAAAATACAGGCCCAAAACATGCTATAAATCGATATTTTAGGTGTCTAAAGTCGATATGTGCATGCATCTTCTGTAACCGTTTATATCCCAAATTCAGGTTCAAAACACCAGAAACTTCGATATTTCGGGGTCCCAGAAGCGATCTCTACATGCCTAGTCAGTGCTAGAATATTTTCAAATCATACGCCCAAAAGATACTAAAAATCGATATTTTGGGTGTCGAAGTCGATATGGGAATGCATCTTCTGTACCCGTTTATATCTCAAATTCATGCTCAAAACACCCAAAAAATCGATATTTTTGTGTCCCTGAAGCGATCTGTACATGTCTACTCCGTGTTAGAGTATTTTTAAAATACAGGCCCAAAACATACTAAAAATCGATATTTTAGGTGCCCAAAGTCAATATGTGTATGCATCTTCTGTACCCGTGTATATCCCAAATTCAGGCTCAAAACACCCGAAAATTAAAAAAAATTTTGTCCCCGAAGCGATTTGTACATGCCTACTCCGTGTTAGAGTATTTTCAAAATACAGGCCCAAAACATGCTCAAAATCGATATTTTAGGTGCCCGAAATCGATATGTGCATGCATCATCTGTACCCGTTTATATCTCAAATTCAGGCTCAAAACACCCAAAAATTCGATATTTTTGGGTCCCAAAAGCGATCTGTACATGTCTACTCCGTGTTAGAGTATTTTCAAAATACAGGCCTAAAACATGCTGTAAATCGATATTTTAGCTGCCCAAAGTCAATATGTGTATGCATCTTCTGTACCCGTCTATATCCCAAATTCAGGTTCAAAACACTCGAAATTTCGATATTTTTGGGTCCCAGAAGCAATCTGTACATGCCTACTTCTTGCTAGAAAGTTTTAAGATACAGACCCAAAACATGCTTTAAAATCGATATTTTAGGTGCAAAGAGTCGATATGTGCATGCATCTTCATTACCTGTTTACATATCAAATTCAGGCTCAAAACCCCCGAAAATTCGATATTTTTGGGTCCCAGAAGCGATGTGTGCATGCCTACTCTGTGCTAGAATATATTTAAAATAGAGGCTCAGAACATGGTAAAAATCGATATTTTGGGTGCCCAAAGTCAATATGTGCATGCATGTTCTGTACCCGTTTATATCTCAAATTTAGGCTCAAAACACCCAAAAATTCGATATTTTTGGGTCCCAGAAGCGATCTGTTTGAATATTTTCAAAATAAATGCCCAAAACATGCTAAAAATCGATATTTTAGGTGCCCATAGTCGATATGTGCATGCATCTTCTATACCCGTTTATATCTCAAATTCAGGCTCAAAACACCCGAAAATTTAATATTTTTGGGTCCCAGAGGCGATCTGTACATGCCTACTCCGTGTTAGAGTGGTTTCAAAATACAGGCCATAAAAAATGCTGAAAATCGATATTTTAGGTGCCGAAAGTCGATATGTGCATGCATCTTCTGTACCCGATCATATCTCAAATTCAGGATCAAAATACCCGAAAATTCGATATTTTTGGGTCCAAGAAGCGATCTCTACATGCCTACTCTGTGTTAGAGAATTTTTTAAAAATAGGCTTAAAACATGCTAAAATCGATATTTTACGTGTCCAAAGTCAATATATGCATACGTCTTTTGTACCCGTGTATATCCCAAATTCAGGCTCAAAACACCCGAAAATTCGATATTTTTGGGTCACAGAAGCGATCTGTACATGCCTACTCAGTGATAGAATATTTTCAAACTATAGGCTTAAAACAAGCTAAAAATCGATATTTTAGGTGTCCATTGTCGATATGTGCATGCGTATTCTGTACCCGTTTATATCCCAAATTCAGGCTTAAAACACCCCAAAATTCGATATTTTTGGATCCCAGAAGTGATCTATACATATCTACTCAGTGCTAGAATGTTTTCAAAATATAGGCTTAAAACATGCTAAAATTCGATATTTTAGGTGTCAAAAGTCAATATGTGCATACATCTTTTGTACCCGTTTATATCCCAAATTCAGGCTCAAAACACCCGAAAATTTAATTTTTTTGAGTCCCAGAAGCTCTCTGTACATGCTTACTTAGTGATAGAATATTATCAAAATATTGGCCCAAAACATACTAAAAATCGATATTTTGGGTGCCCAAAGTCAATATATGCATACGTCTTTTGTACCCGTTTATATGCCAAATTCAGGCTCAAAACACCCGAGAATTCGATATTTTTGGATCACAGAAGCGATCTGTACATGCCTACTCAGTGATAGAATATTTTCAAACTATAGGCTTAAAACAAGCTAAAAATCGATATTTTAGCTGCCCATAGTCGATATGTGCATGCATCTTCTGTACCCGTTTAAATCCCAAATTCAGGCTCAAAACACCCGAAAATTTAATATTTTTGGGTCCCAGAGGCGATCTGTACATGCCTACTCCGTGTTAGAGTGCTTTCAAAATACAGGCCATAAAAAATGCTGAAAATCGATATTTTAGGTGCTCAAAGTCGATATGTGCATGCATATTCTGTACCCGATCATATCTCAAATTCAGTCTCAAAATACCCGAAAATTCGATATTTTTGGGTCCAAGAAGCGATCTCTACATGCCTACTCTGTGTTAGAGAATTTTTTAAAAATAGGCTTAAAACATGCTAAAATCGTTATTTTACGTGTCCAAAGTCAATATATGCATACGTCTTTTGTACCCGTTTATATCCCAAATTCAGGCTCAAAACACCCGAAAATTTAATTTTTTTGAGTCCCAGAAGCTATCTGTACATGCTTACTTAGTGATAGAATATTTTCAAAATATTGGCCCAAAACATACTAAAAATCGATATTTTGGGTGCCCAAAGTCAATATATGCATACGTCTTTTGTATTCGTTTATATCCCAAATTCAGGCTCAAAACACCCGAAAATTCGATATTTTTGGGTCACAGAAGCGATCTGTACATGCCTACTCAGTGATAGAATATTTTCAAACTATAGGCTTAAAACAAGCTAAAAATCGATATTTTAGGTGCCCATTGTCGATATGTGCATTCATCTTCTGTACCCGTTTATATCTCAAATTCAGGCTCAAAACACCCAAAAATTCGATATTTTTGTGTGCCTGAAGCGATCTGTACATGCCTACTCCGTGTTAGAGTATTTACACAATACAGACCCAAAACATGCTAAAAATCGATATTTTAGGTTCAAAGAGTCGATATGTGCATGCATCTTCATTACCTGTTTACATATCAAATTCAGGCTAAAAACACCCGAAAATTCAATATTTTTGGGTTCCAAAAGCGATCTGTACATGCCTACTCAGTGCTAGAATGTTTTCAAAATATAGGCTCAAAACATGCTAAAAATCGATATTTTAGATGTCACAAGTCGATATGTTCATGCATCTTCTGTACCCGTTTATATCTCAAATTCAGGCTCAAAACACCCGAAAATTCGATATTTTTGGGTCCCAGACGCGATCTGTACATGCCTACTCCGTGTTAGAGTACTTTCAAAATACAGGCCCAAAACAAGCTTAAAATCGATATTTTAGGTGCCCAAAGTCGATATGTGCATGCATCTTCAGTATCCATTTATATCTCAAAATAAGGCTCAAAACACCCGAAAATTCGGTATTTTTGGGTCCCAGAAGCAATCTGTACATGTCTACTCCTTACTAGAATGTTTTTAAGATACAGATCCAAAACAAGCTCAAAATCAATATTTTGGGTGCAAAAAGTAGATATGTGCCTGCATCTTCAGTACCCATTTATATCTCAAATTCAGTCTCAAAACACCCGAAAATTCGATATTTTTGGGTCCCAGAAGCGATCTGTACATGCCTACTCAGTGCTAGAATATTTTCAAAATATAGGCCCAATACATGCTAAAAATCGATTATTTAGGTGTCCAATGTCGATATGTGCATGCATCTTCTGTACCCGTTTATATCTAGAATTCAGGCTCAAAACACTCGAAAAATTCGATATTTTTGTGTCACAGAAGATATCTGTACATGCCTACTTCGTGTTAGAGTATTTTCAAAGTACATGTCAAAAACATGCTGAAAATCGATATTTTGGGTGCGCAAAGTCGATATGTGCATTCTTCTTCTGTACCCGATTATATCTAGAATTCAGGCTCAAAACACCCGAAAATTCGATATTTTTGTGTCACAGAAGATATCTGTACATGCCTACTCTTTGCTAGAATGTTTTCAAGATACAGAGCCAAAATATGCTCAAAATCGATATTTTAGGTGCAAAAAGTCGATATGAGCATGCATCTTCAGTACCCGTTTATATCTCAAATGCAATCTCAAAACACCCAAAAATTCAATATTTTTTGGTCCCAGAAGCGATCTGTACATGTCTACTTACTGCTAGAATGTTTTCAAAATATAGGCTTAAAACATGCTGAAAATCGACATTTTAGGTGTCCAAAGTCGATATGTGCATGCATCTTCTGTACCTGTTTATATCTCAAATTCATGCTCAAAACACCCGAAAATTTGAGATTTTTGGGTGTCAGAAGCGATCTGTACATGCCTACTCCGTGTTAGAGTATTTTCAAAATACATGCCCAAAACAAGCTGAAAATCGATATTTTAGCTCCACATAGTCGATATGTGCATGCATCTTCTGTACCCGTTTATATCCCAAATTCAGGCTCAAAACAACCGAAAATTCGATATTTTTGGGTCCCAGAAGCGATCTGTACATGCCTACTCCGTGTTAGAGTATTTTCAAAATTCAGGCCCAAAACATGCTGAAAATCGATATTTTAGCTCCACATAGTCGATATGTGCATGCATCTTCTGTACCCGTTTATATCTCAAATTCATGCTCAAAACACCCGAAAATTCAATATTTTTGGGCCCCAGAAGCGATCTGTACATGCCTACTCTGTGTTAGTGTATTTTTTTTAAATATAGGCACAAAACATGCTAAAAATCGATAATTTAGGTGTCCAAAGTCGATATGTGCATGCATCTTCTGTACCTGTTTATATCTCAAATTCAGACCCAAGACACCCGAAAATTCGATATTTTTTGGTCCCAGAAGCGACTTGTACATGCCTACTCTTTGCTAGAATGTTTTTTCAAGATACAGACCCAAAATATGCTCAAAATCGATATTTTAGGTGCAAAAAGTGGATATGTGCATGCATCTTCAGTACCCGTTTATATCTCAAATGCAGGCTCAAAACACCCAAAAATTCAATATTTTTGGGTCCCCGAAGATATCTGTACATGCCTACTTCGTGTTAGAGTATTTTCAAAGGACATGTCAAAAACATGCTGAAAATCGATATTTTGGGTGCGCAAAGTCGATATGTGCATTCTTCTTCTGTACCCGATTATATCTAGAATTCAGGCTCAAAACACCCAAAAATTCGATATTTTTGTGTCACAGAAGATATCTGTACATGCCTACTCTTTGCTAGAATGTTTTCAAGATACAGAGACAAAATATGCTCAAAATCGATATTTTAGGTGCAAAAAGTCGATATGAGCATGCATCTTCAGTACCCGTTTAAATCTCAAATGCAATCTCAAAACACACAAAAATTCAATATTTTTTGGTCCCAGAAGCGATCTGTACATGTCTACTTACTACTAGAATGTTTTCAAAATATAGGCTTAAAACATGCTGAAAATCGACATTTTAGGTGTCCAAAGTCGATATGTGCATGCATCTTCTGTACCTGTTTATATCTCAAATTCATGCTCAAAACACCCGAAAATTCGAGATTTTTGGGTGTCAGAAGCGATCTGTACATGCCTACTCCGTGTTAGAGCATTTTCAAAATACATGCCCAAAACAAGCTGAAAATCGATATTTTAGCTCCACATAGTCGATATGTGCATGCATCTTCTGTACCCGTTTATATCCCAAATTCAGGCTCAAAACAACCGAAAATTCGATATTTTTGGGTCCCAGAAGCGATCTGTACATGCCTACTCCGTGTTAGAGTATTTTCAAAATTCAGGCCCAAAACATGCTGAAAATCGATATTTTAGCTCCACATAGTCGATATGTGCATGCATCTTCTGTACCCGTTTATATCTCAAATTCATGATCAAAACACCCGAAAATTCAATATTTTTGGGCCCCAGAAGCGATCTGTACATGCCTACTCTGTGTTAGTGTATTTTTTTAAAATATAGGCACAAAACATGCTAAAAATCGATAATTTAGGTGTCCAAAGTCGATATGTGCATGCGTCTTCTGTACCTGTTTATATCTCAAATTCAGACTCAAGACACCCGAAAATTCGATATTTTTTGGTCCCAGAAGCGACTTGTACATGCCTACTCTTTGCTAGAATGTTTTTTCAAGATACAGACCCAAAATATGCTCAAAATCGATATTTTAGGTGCAAAAAGTGGATATGTGCATGCATCTTCAGTACCCGTTTATATCTCAAATGCAGGCTCAAAACACCCAAAAATTCAATATTTTTGGTTCCCCGAAGCGATCTGTACATGTCTACTCAGTGCTACAATGTTTTCAAATTATTGGCTTAAAACATGCTAAAAATCGATATTTTACGTGTCCAAAGTCGATATGTGCATACATCTTTTGTACCCGTTTATATCCCAAATTCAGGCTCAAAACACCTGAAAATTCGATATTTTTGGGTCACAGAAGCGATCTGTACATGCCTATTCAGTGATAGAATATTTTTAAAATATAGGCCCAAAACAAGCTAAAAATCGATATTATAGGTGCCCAATGTCGATATGTGCATGCATATGCTGTACCCGTTTATATCTCAAATTCAGGCTCAAAACACCTGAAAATTCGATATTTTTGGGTCACAGAAGCGATCTGTACATGCCTATTCAGTGATAGAATATTTTTAAAATATAGGCCCAAAACAAGCTAAAAATCGATATTATAGGTGCCCAAAGTCGATATGCGCATGCATCATCTGTACCCGTTTATATTTCAAATTCAGGCTCAAAACACCCGAAAATTCGATATTTTTGGGTCCCAGAAGTGATCTTTACATGCCTACTTCTTGCTAGAATGTTTTCAAGATACAAATCCAAAACAAGCTTAAAATCGATAATTTAGGTGCAAAAAGTCGATATGTGCATGCATATGCTGTACCTGTTTATATCTCAAATTCAGGCTCAAAACACCCGAAAAATCGATATTTTTGGGTTCCAGAACCGATCTGTACATGTCTACTCAGTGCTACAGAAGCGATCTGTACATGCCTACTCCGTGTTAGAGAATGTTTTAAAAATACAGGCCCAAAACATGATAAAAATCGATATTTTGGGTGAACAAAGTCAATATGTGCATGCAACTTCTGTGCCCGTTTATATCTCAAATTCAGGCTCAAAACAACGGAAAATTCAATATTTTTGGGTCCCAGAAGCGATCTGTACATGCCTACTCAGTGCTAGAATAATTTCAAGATATTGGCCAAAAACATGCTAAAAATCGATATTTTGGGTGCCCAAAGTCAAAGTGTGCATGCATGCTCTGTACCCGTTTATATTTCAAATTCAAGCTCTAAACACCCCAAAAGTCAATATTTTTGGGTTCCAGAAGCGATCTGTACATGCCTACTCAGTTCTAGAATGTTTTTAAAATATAGGTTTAAAACATGCTAAAAATATATATTTTAGGTTTCCCAAGTCGATATGTGCATGCATCTTCTGTACCCGTTTATAACTCAAATTCAGGCTCAAAACACCCGAAAATTCGATAATTTTGGGTCCAAGAAACGATCTGTACATGCTTACTCCGTGTTAAAGTATTTTCAAAATACATGCCCAAAACATGCTGAAAATCGATATTTTAGGTGCCCAAAGTCGATTTGTGCATGCATCTTCTGTACCCGTTTATATCTCAAAATCAGGCTCAAAACACCCGAAAATTCGATATTTTTGGGTCCCAGAAGCGATCTGTACATGCCTACTCCGTGTTAGAGTATTTAAAAAAAAAAGGCCCAAAACATGTTAAAAATCGATATTTTTGGTGCCCAAAGTTGATATGTGCATGCATTATCTGTACCCGTTTATATCTCAAATTCAGGCTTAAAACACCCGAAAATTCGGTATTTTTGTGTCCCAGAAGCGATCTGTACATCCCTACTCCATGCTAGAATGTTTTCAAGATACAGACCTAAAACATGCCCAAAATCGATATTTTAGGTGCAAGAAGTCAATATGTGCATGCATCTTCAGTACCGGTTTATATCTCAAATTCAGGCTCAAAACGCCCGAAAATTCGATATTTTTTGGTCCCAGAAGCGATCTGTACATGCCTACTCAGTGCTAGAATAATTTCAAGATATTGGCCCAAAACATACAAAAATCGATATTTTGGGTGCCCAAAGTCAAAGTGTGCATGCATGCTCTGTACCCGTTTATATCTCAAATTCAAGCTCTAAACACCCGAAAAGTCAATATTTTTGGGTTCCAGAAGCGATCTGTACATATCCACTCAGTGCTGGAATGTTTTTAAAATATAGGTTTAAAACATGCTAAGAATTTATATTTTAGGTGTCAAAAGTCGATATGTGCATGCATCTTCTGTACTCGTTTATATCTTAAATTCAGGCTCAAAACACCCGAAAATTCGATATTTTTGGGTCCCAGAAGCGTTCTGTACATGCCTACTCAGTGCTAGAATAATTTTAAGATATTGGCCCAAAACATGCTAAAAATCGATATTTTGTGTGCCCAAAGTCGAAGTGTGCATGCATGCTCTGTACCCGTTTATATTTCAAATTCAAGCTCAAAACACCCGAAAAGTCAATATTTTTGTGGTTTTTAGAAGCGATCTGTACATGCCTACTCCGTGTTAGAGTATTTTCAAAATACAGGCCCAATATATGCTGAAAATCGATATTTTAGGTGCCCAAAGACAATATGTGCATGCATCTTCTGTACCCGTTTATAACTCAAATTCAGGCTCAAAACACCCAAAAATTCGGTAATTTTGGGTCCAAGAAGCGATCTGTATATGCTTACTCCGTGATAAAGTATTTTCAAAATACAGGCACAAAACATGCTGAAAATCAATATTTTAGGTGCCCAAAGTCAATATGTGCATGCTTCTTCTGTACCCGATTATATCTCAAATTCCGGGTCAAAATATCCGAAAATTCGATATTTTTGGGTCCCAGAAGCGATCTGTACATGCCTACTTCGTATTAGAGTATTTTCAAAATAAAGGCCCAAAACATGCTAAAAATCGATATTTTTGGTGCCCAAAGTCGATATGTGCATGCATTATCTGTACCCGTTTATATCTCAAATTCAGGCTCAAAGCACCCTAAAATTCGGTATTTTTGTGTCCCAGAAGCGATCTGTACATCCCTACTTCATGCTTGAATGTTTTCAAGATACAGACCCAAAACATGCTCAAAATCGATATTTTAGGTGCAAAAAGTCGATATGTGCATGCATCTTCAGTGTCCGTTTATATCTCAAATTCAGGCTCAAAACACCCAAAAATTCAATATGCTTGGGCCCCCGAAGCGATCTGTACATGTCTACTCAGTGCTACAATGTTTTAAAATATAGGCTTAAAACATGCTAAAAATCAATATTTTACGTGTCCAAAGTCGATATGTGCATACATCTTTTGTACCTGTTTATATCCCAAATTCATGCTCAAAACACACGAAAATTCAAAATTTTTGGGTCCCAGAAGCAATCTGTACATGTCTACCCAGTGATAGAATATTTTCAAAATATAGGCCCAAAACATGCTAAAAATCGATATTTTAGGTGCCCTATGTCGATATGTGCATGCATCTTCTGTACCCGTTTATATCTCAAATTCAGGCTCAAAACACCTGAAAAATCTATATTTTTGGGTTCCAGAACCAATCTGTACATGTCTACTCAGTGCTACAGAAGCGATCTGTACATGCCTACTCCGTGTTAGAGAATGTTTTAAAAATACAGGCCCAAAACATGATAAAAATTGATAATTTAGGTGTCCCAAGTCAATATGTGCATGCATCTTCTGTACCCGTTTATATCTCAAATTTAGGCTCAAAACACCCGAAAATTCGATTTTTGTGTGTCCCAGACGCGATCTCTACATGCCTACTTTGTATTAGAGTATTTTTTTAAAGTACAGGCCCAATACATGCTGAAAAGCGATATTTTGGGTGCCCAAAGTTGATATGTGCATGCATCTTCTGTACGCGATTATATGTCAAATTCAGGCTCAAAATACCCGAAAATTCAATATTTTTGGGTCCCTGAAGCGATCTGTACATGCCCCCTCCGTGTTTGAATAATTTCAAAATACAGGCCCAAAACAAGCTGAAAATCGATGTTTTAGGTGCCCAAAGTCGATATGTGTATGCATCTTCTGTACCCGTTTATATCTCAAATTCAGGCTAAAAACACCTGAAAATTCGATATTTTTGTGTTCCAGAAGCGATCTGTACATGCCTACTCCGTGTTAGAGTATTTTGAAAATACAGGCTAAAAACATGCTAAAAATCGATATTTTGGGTGCCTAAAATCGATATGTGTATGCATCTTCTATACCCGTATACATCCCAAATTCATGCTCAAAACACCAGAAAATTCGATATTTTTGGGTCCCAGAAGCGATCTGTACATGCCTACTCCGTGTTAGAGTATTTTCAAAATACAGGCCCAAAACATGCTGAAAACCAATATTTTAGGTGCCCAAAGTCAATATGTGCATGCTTCTTCTGTACCCGATTATATCTCAAATTCAGGGTCAAAATATCCGAAAATTCGATATTTTTGGGTCCCAGAAGCGATCTGTACATGCCTCCTCCGTGTTAGAGTATTTTCCAAATATAGGTCCAAAACATGCTGAAATTCGATATTATAGGTGTCCTAAGTCAATATGTGTATGCATCTTCTGTACCCGTTTATATCCCAAATTCCGGCTCAAAACACCCGAAAATTCGATATTTTTGGGTCTGAGAATCGATCTGTAGATGCCTACTTCGTGTTAGAGTATTTTCAAAATACAGGCCCAAAACATGCTCAAAATCGATATTTTTGGGTGCAAAAAGTCGATATGTGCATGTATCTTCAGTACCCGTTTATATCTCAAATTCAAGCTCAAAACACCCGAAAAGTCAATATTTTTGGGTTTTTTAGAAGCGATCTGTACATGCCTACTCCGTGTTTGAGTTATTTCAAAATACAGGCCCAAAACATGCTGAAAATCGATGTTTTAGGTGCCCAAAGTCGATATGTGTATGCATCTTCTGTACCCGTTTATATCTCAAATTCAGGCTAAAAACACCTGAAAATTCGATATTTTTGTGTTCCAGAAGCGATCTGTACATGCCTACTCCGTGTTAGAGTATTTTCAAAATACAGGCCCAATATATGCTGAAAATCGATATTTTAGGTGCCCAAAGACAATATGTGCATGCATCTTCTGTACCCGTTTATAACTCAAATTCAGGCTCAAAACACCCAAAAATTCGGTAATTTTGGGTCCAAGAAGCGATCTGTATATGCTTACTCCGTGATAAAGTATTTTCAAAATACAGGCCCAAAACATGCTGAAAATCAATATTTTAGGTGCTCAAAGTCAATATGTGCATTCATCTTCTGTACCCGTTCATATCTCAAATTCATGCTGAAAACACCCGAAAATTCAATGTTTTGGGGTCCCAGAAGCGATCTGTACGTGCATACTCCGTGTTAGAGTGTTTTTAAAATACAGGCCCAAAACATGCTGAAAATCGATATTTTATGTGACCAAAGTCAATATGTGTATGCATCTTCTGTACCCGTGTATATCCCTAATTCTGGTTCAAAACACCAGAAAATTCGATATGTTTGGGTCCCAGAAGCGATCTGTACATGCCTACTCCTTCCTAGAATGTTTTCAAGATACAGACCCAAAACATGCTAAAAATCGATATTTTAAGTGCAAAAAGTCGATATGTGCATGCATCTTCTGTACCCGTTTATATCTCAAATTCAGGCTCAAAACACCCAAAAAATCGATATTTTTGTGTCCCAGAAGCGATCTGTACATGTCTACACCGTGTTTGAGTAGTTTCAAAATACAGGCCCAAAAGATGCTCAAAATCGATATTTTAGGTGCCTAAAGTCGATATGTGCATTCATCTTCTGTACCCGTTTATATCTCAAATTCATGCTCAAAACACCCGAAAATTCAATGTTTTTGGGTCCCAGAAGCGATCTGTACGTGCATACTCCGTGTTAGAGTGTTTTTAAAATACAGGCCCAAAACATGCTGAAAATCGATATTTTATGTGACCAAAGTCAATATGTGTATGCATCTTCGGTACCCGTCTATATCCCAAATTCAGGTTCAAAACATTCGAAAATTCGATATTTTTGTGTCCCAGAAGCGATCTGTACATGCCTACTTCTTGCTAGAATGTTTTCAAGATACAGACCCAAAACATGCACAAAATCGATATTTTAGGTGCAAAAAGTCGATATGTGCATGCATCTTCTGTACCCGTTTATATCTCAAATTCAGGCTCAAAACACCCGAAAATTCGATATTTTTGGGTCCCAGAAGCGATCTGTACATGCCTACTCCGTGTTAGAGTATTTTTCAAAAAACAGGCCCAAAACATGCTCAAAATCGATATTTTAGGTGCCAAAAGTCGATATGTGCATGCATCTTCTGTATCCGTCTATATCCCAAATTCAGGTTCAAAACACCCGAAAATTCGATATTTTTGGGTCCCAGGAGCGATGTGTACTTGCCTACTCCTTGCTAGAATTTTTTCAAGATACAGACCCATAACAAGATCAAAATCGATATTTTAGGTGCAAAAAGTCGATATGTGCATGCATCTTCTGTACCCGTTTATATCTCAAATTCAAGCTCAAAACACCCGAAAATTCCATGTTTTTGGGTCCCTTAAGCAAACTGTACATGCATACTCAGTGCTAGAATGTTTTCAAAATGTAGGCTCAAAACATGCTAAAAACAGATATTTTAGGTGTCCAAAGTCGATATGTGCATGCATCTTCTGTACCCGTTTATATCTCAAATTCAGGCTCAAAACTCCGAAAATTCGATATTTTTGGGTCCCAGAAGCGATCTGTACATGCATACTCCGTGTTAGGGTATTTTCAAAATACAAGCCTAAAACATGCTGAAAATCGATATTTTAGGTGCCAAAAGTCAATATGTGTATGTATCTTCTGTACCCGTCTATATCTCAAATTCAGGTTCAAAACACCAGAAAATTCGGTATTTTTGGGTCCCAGAAGCGATCTGTACAAGCCTACTCCTTGCTAGAATGTTTTCACGATACAGACCTAAAACATGCTCAAAATTGATATTTTAGGTGCAAAAAGTCGATATGTGCATTCATCCTCTGTACCCGGTTATATCCCAAATTCTGGCTCAAAACCCCCGAAAATTCGATATTTTTGGGTCCCAGAAGCGATCTGTACATGCCTACTCAGTGCTAGAATATTTTCAAATTATACGCCCAAAACATACTAAAAATCGATATTTTGGGTGCAAAAGTCGATATGTGCATGCATCTTCTGTACCCGTTTATATCTCAAATTCAGGCTCAAAACACCCAAAAAATCGATATTTTTGTGTCCCAGAAGCGATCTGTACATGTCTACACCGTGTTAGAGTATTTTCAAAATAAAGGCCCAAAACATGCTAAAAATCGATATTTTTGGTGCCCAAAGTCGATATGTGCATGCATTATCTGTACCCGTTTATATCTCAAATTCAGGCTCAAAGCACCCTAAAATTCGGTATTTTTGTGTCCCAGAAGCGATCTGTACATCCCTACTTCATGCTTGAATGTTTTCAAGATACAGACCCAAAACATGCTCAAAATCGATATTTTAGGTGCAAAAAGTCGATATGTGCATGCATCTTCAGTGTCCGTTTATATCTCAAATTCAGGCTCAAAACACCCAAAAATTCAATATGCTTGGGCCCCCGAAGCGATCTGTACATGTCTACTCAGTGCTACAATGTTTTAAAATATAGGCTTAAAACATGCTAAAAATCAATATTTTACGTGTCCAAAGTCGATATGTGCATACATCTTTTGTACCTGTTTATATCCCAAATTCATGCTCAAAACACCCGAAAATTCAAAATTTTTGGGTCCCAGAAGCAATCTGTACATGCCTACTCAGTGATAGAATATTTTCAAAATATAGGCCCAAAACATGCTAAAAATCGATATTTTAGGTGCCCAATGTCGATATGTGCATGCATTTTCTGTACCCGTTTATATCTCAAATTCAGGCTCAAAAATAGGGAAAATTCAATATTTTTGGGTCCCAGAAGCGATATATACAGTACAAACATGCCTACTCAGTGCTAGAATTTTTTCAAAATATAGGCTCAAAACATGCTAAAAATTGATAATTTAGGTGTCCCAAGTCAATATGTGCATGCATCTTCTGTACCCGTTTATATCTCAAATTCAGCCTCAAAACACCCGAAAATTCGATTTTTGTGTGTCCCAGACGCGATCTCTACATGCCTACTTTGTGTTAGAGTATTTTTTTAAAGTACAGGCCCAAAACATGCTCAAAAGCGATATTTTGGGTGCCCAAAGTTGATATGTGCATGCATCTTCTGTACGCGATTATATATCAAATTCAGGCTCAAAATACCCGAAAATTCAATATTTTTGGGTCCCAGAAGCGATCTGTACATGCCCCCATCGTGTTTGAATAATTTCAAAATACAGGCCCAAAACATGCTGAAAATCGATGTTTTAGGTGCCCAAAGTCGATATGTGTATGCATCTTCTGTACCCGTTTATATCTCAAATTCAGGCTAAAAACACCTGAAAATTCGATATTTTTGTGTTCCAGAAGCGATCTGTACATGCCTACTCCGTGTTAGAGTATTTTGAAAATACATTCTAAAAACATGCTCAAAATCGATATTTTGGGTGCCCAAAGTCAATATGAGCATGCATCTTCTGCACCCGTTTATATCTCAAATTCGGGCTCAAAACACCCGGAAATTCGATATTTTGGGATCCCAGAAGCGATCTGTATATGCCTACTCCGTGTTAGAATAATTTCAAAATATTGGCTCATAACATGTTAAAAATCGATATTTTGGGTGCCTAAAATCGATATGTGTATGCATCTTCTATACCCGTATACATCCCAAATTCATGCTCAAAACACCAGAAAATTCGATATTTTTGGGTCCCAGAAGCGATCTGTACATGCCTACTCCGTGTTAGAGTATTTTCAAAATACAGGCCCAAAACATGCTGAAAATCAATATTTTAGGTGCCCAAAGTCAATATGTGCATGCTTCTTCTGTACCCGATTATATCTCAAATTCAGGCTCAAAATATCCGAAAATTCTATATTTTTGGGTCCCAGAAGCGATCTGTACATGCCTACTTCGTGTTAGAGTATTTTCAAAATAAAGGCCCAAAACATGCTAAAAATCGATATTTTTGGTGCCCAAAGTCGATATGTGCATGCATTATCTGTACCCGTTTATATCTCAAATTCATGCTCAAAGGACCCTAAAATTCGGTATTTTTGTGTCCCAGAAGCGATCTGTACATCCCTACTCCATGCTAGAATGTTTTCAAGATACAGACCCAAAACATTCTCAAAATCGATGTTTTAGGTGCAAAAAGTCGATATGTGCATGCATCGTCAGTGCCCGTTTATATCTCAAATTCTGGCTCAAAACACCCAAAAATTCAATATGCTTGGGCCTTCGAAGCGATCTGTACATGTCTACTCAGTGCTAGAATGTTTTAAAATATAGGCTTAAAACATGCTAAAAATCAATATTTTATGTGTCCAAAGTCGATATGTGCATACATCTTTTGTACCCGTGTATATCCCAAATTCATGCTCAAAACACCCAAAAATTCGAAATTTTTGGGTCCCTGATGCGATCTGTACATGCCTACTCAGTGATAGAAGATTTTCAAAATATAGGCCTAAAACATGCTAAAAATCGATATTTTAGGTGCCAAATGACGATATGTGCATGCATCTTCTGTACCCGTTTATATTTCAAATTCAGGCTCAAAACACCCGAAAAATCGATATTTTTGGTTTCCAGAACCGATCTGTACATGTCTACTCAGTGCTACAGAAGCAATCTGTAAATGCCTACTCCGTGTTAGAGTATGTTTTAAAAATACAGGCCCAAAACATGATAAAAATCAATATTTTGGGTGCCCAAAGTCGATATGTGCATGCAAATTCTGTACCCGTTTATATCTCAAATTCAGCCTCAAAACAACGGAAAATTCGATTTTTGTGTGCCCCAGACGCGATCTGTACATGCCTACTTCGTGTTAGAGTATTTTTAAAGTACAGGCTCAAAACATGCTAAAAATCGATATTTTAAGTGTCGAAAGTCGATATGTGCATGCATCTTCTGCAACCGATTACATTCCAAATTGAGGTTCAAAACACCCTAAAATTCGATATTTTTGGGTCCCAGAAGCGATCTGTACATGCCTCCTCCGTGTTAGAGTATTTTCCAAATATTGGCCCAAAACATGCTAAAAATCGATATTTTGGGTGCCCAAAGTTGATATGTGCATGCATCTTCTGTACGCGATTATATATCAAATTCAGGCTCAAAATACCCGAAAATTCAATATTTTTGTGTCCCAGAAGCGATCTGTACATGCCTCCACCGTGTTTGAATAATTTCAAAATACAGGCCCAAAACATGCTAAAAATCGATGTTTTAGGTGCCCAAAGTCGATATGTGTATGGATCTTCTGTACCCGTTTATATCTCAAATTCAGGCTAAAAACACCTGAAAATTCGATATTTTTGTGTTCCAGAAGCGATCTGTACATGCCTACTCCGTGTTAGAGTATTTTGAAAATACAGGCTAAAAACATGCTCAAAATCGATATTTTGGGTGCCCAAAGTCAATATGTGCATGCATCTTCTGCACCCGTTTATATCTCAAATTCAGGCTCAAAACACCCGGAAATTCGATATTTTGGGATCCAAGAAGCGATCTGTATATGCCTACTCCGTGTTATAATAATTTCAAAATATTGGCCCATAACATGCTAAAAATCGATATTTTGGGTGCCTAAAATCGATATGTGTATGCATCTCCTATACCCGTATACATCCCAAATTCATGCTCAAAACACCAGAAAATTCGATATTTTTGGGTCCCAGAAGCGATCTGTACATGCCTACTCCGTGTTAGAGTATTTTCAAATTACAGGCCGAAAACATGCTAAAAATCAATATTTTAGGTGCCCAAAGTCAATATGTGCATGCATTTTCTGTACCCGTTTATATCTCAAATTCATGCTCAAAACACCCGAAAATTCGATATTTTGGGGTCCCAGAAGCGATCTGTACATGCTTACTCAGTGCTAGAATATTTTCAAAATATAGGCCCAAAACATGCTAAAAAATCGATATTTTAGGTGCCCAAAGTCGATATCTCAAATTTATACCCAAAACACCCGAAAATTCGATATTTTGGGTTCCCAGAAGCGATCTGTACATGCCTACTCCGTGTTAGAGTATTTTCAAAATACAGGCCCAAAACATGCTTAAAATCGATATTTTAGGTGCCCAAAAGTCGATATGTGCATGCATCTTCTGTACCCGTTAATATCTCAAATTCAGGCTTAAAACACCCGAAAAATCGATATTTTTGGGTCCCAGAAGCGATCTGTACATGCCTCGTCCGTGTTAGAGTATTTTCAAAATATTGGCCCAAAACATGCTAAAAATCGATATTGTGGGTGCCCAAAGTCGATATGTGCATGCATCTTCAGTACCCGTTTACATTCCAAATTGAGGTTCAAAACATCCGAAAATTCAATATTTTTGGGTCCCAGAAGCGATCTGTACATGCTCACTCTGTGCTAGAATATTTTACAAAATATAGGCCTAAAACATGCTGAAAATCGTTTTTTTTTTTGTGAAGAAAGTCGATATGTGCATGCATCTTCTGTACCCGTTTATATCCCAAATTCATTCTCAAAACACCAAAAAATTCGGTATTTTTGGGTCTTAGAAGCGCTCTGTACATGCTTACCCAGTGCTAGATTAAATTCAAAATATAGGGCTAAAACATACTAAAATCGATATTTTAGGTGCCCAAAGTCAAAATGTTCATGCATCTTCTGTACCCATTTATATCCCAAATTCATTCTCAAAACATCAGAAAATTCGATATTTTTGGATCCCAGAAGCAATCTCCACATGCATAGTTAGTGCTAGAATATTATCAAATTACAGGCCCAAAACATGCTTAAAATCGATATTATAGGTGATCAAAGTCGATATCAGCATGCATCTTCTGTTCCCGTTTATATCCCAAATTCAGGCTAAAAACACCTGAAAAATTGATTTTTTGGGGTCCCAGAAGCGATCTGTACATGCCTACGCAGTGCTAGAAAATTTCAAAATACAGGCCCAAAACATGCTAAAAATCGATATTTTAGGTGCCCAAAGTCGATATCTCAAATTCAGGCCCAAAACACCTGAAAATTCGATATTTTGGGGTCCCAGAAGCGTTTTGTACATGTCTACTCCGTGTTAGAGTATTTTTAATATACAGGCCCAAAACATACTAAAAATCGATCTTATAGGTGACCAAAGTCAATATGTTCACGCATTTTCCATACCCGTTTATATCTCAAATTCAGGCTCAAAACACCCGAAAATTCGATATTTTGGGGTCCCAGAAGCGATCCGTACATGCCTACTCAGTGCTAGAATATTTTCAAAATATAGGCCCAAAACATGCTAAAAATCGATATTTTAGGTGCCCAAAGTCGATATCTCAAATTCAGGCTCAAAACACCAGAAAATTCGATATTTTGGGGTCCCAGAAGCGATCGGTACATGCTTACTCAGTGCTAGAATATTTTCAAAATATAGGCCCAAAACATGCTAAAAATCGATATTTTAGGTGCCCAAAGTCGATATCTCAAATTTATCCCCAAAACACCCAAAAATTCGATATTTTGGGGTCACAGAAGCGATCTGTACATGCCTACTCCGTGTTAGAGTATTTTCAAAATACAGGCCCAAAACATACAGAAAATCGATATTTTAGGTGCCCAAAAGTCGATATGTGCATGCATCTTCTATACCCGTTTATATCTTAAATTCAGGCTCCAAACACCCGAAAATTCGATATTTTTTGGTCCCAGAAGCGATCTGTACATGCCTACTCGGATACAGGCCCAAAACATGCTGAAAATCGATATTTTAGGTGCCCAAAAGTCGATATGTGCATGCATCATCTGTACCCGTTTATATCTCAAATTGAGCGTGAAAACACCCGAAAATACGGTATTTTTTAGTCCTAGAAGCGATTTGTACATGCCTACTTCGTGTTAGAGTATTTTCAAAATACAGGCCCAAAACATGCTAAAAAAAAATATTTTAGGTGCCCAAAGTCGATAACTCAAATAAAGGCCCAAAACACCCGAAAATTCGATATTTTTGGTTCTAGAAGCGATCTGTACGTGCCTACTCAGTGCTAGAATGTTTTAAAAATATGGGCTCAAAACATGCTAAAAATCGATATTTTAAGTGTCCAAAGTCGATATGTGCATGCATCTTCTGTACCTGTTTATATCTCAAATTCAGGCTCAAAACACCCGAAAATTCGGTATTTTTGTTTCCTGGAAGCGATCTGTACATGCCTACTCCTAGTTAGAATGTTTTCTAGATACGGTCCCAAAACATGCTCAAAATCGATATTTTCGGTGCCCAAAAGTCGATATGTGCATGCATCTTCAGTACCCGTTTATATCTCAAATTCAGGCTCAAAACACCCGAAAATTCGATATTTTGGGGTCCCTGAAGCGATCTGGACATGCCTACTCCGTGTTAGAGTATTTTCAAAATACAGGCCCAAAACATGCTGAAAATCGATATTTTAGGTGCCCAAAGTCAATATGTGCATGCATCTTCTGTACCCGTTTATATCTCAAATTCAGGCTCAAAACACCCGAAAATTCGATATTTTTCGGTCCCAGAAGCGATCTGTACATGCCTACTCAGTGCTAGAATATTTTCAAAATATAGGTCCAAAACATGTTAATATCGATATTTTAAGTGCCTAAAATCGATATCTCAAATTCAGGTCCAAAACACTCGAAAATTCGATATTTTGGTGTCCCAGAAGCGATCTGTACATGCCTACTCCGTGTTAGAGTATTTTCAAAATACAGGCCGAAAACATACTGAAAATCGATCTTTTAAGTACCCAAAAGTCGATATGTGTATGCATCTTCTATACCCGTTTATATCTTAAATTTAGGCTCAAAACACCCGAAAATTCGATATTTTGGAGTCCCAGAAGCGATCTGTACATGCCTACTTCGTGTTAGAGTATTTTCAAAATACAGGCCCAAAACATGTTAAAAAAAATATTTTAGGTGCCCAAAGTCGATATCTCAAATTAAGGCCCAAAACACCCGAAAATTCGATATTTTGGGGTCCTAGAAGCGATCTGTACATGCCTACTCCGTGTTAGAGTATTTTCAAAATAAAGGCCCAAAACATACTGAAAATCGATATTTTAGGTGCCCAAAGTCAATATGTGCATGTATCTTCTGTACCCATTTATATCTCAAATTCAGTCTAAAAACACCCGAAAATTCGATATTTTGGGGTCCCAGAAGCGATCTGGACATGCCCACTCCGTGTTAGAGTATTTTCAAAATACAGGCCCAAAACATACTGAAAATCGATCTTTTAGGTGCCCAAAAGTCGATATCTCAAATTCAGGCCCAAAACACCCAAAAATTCGATATTTTGGGGTCCCAGAAGCGATCTGTACATGCCCACTCCGAGTTAGAGTATTTTCAAAATACAGGCCCAAAACATATTGAAAATCGATCTTTTAGGTGCCCAAAAGTCGATATGTGCATGCATCTTCTGTACCCGTTTATATCTCAAATTTAGGCTCAAAACACCCGAAAATTCGATATTTTGGGGTCCCAGAAGCGATCTGGACATGCCCACTCCGTGTTAGAGTATTTTCAAATTACAGGCCCAAAACATACTGAAAATCGATCTTTTTGGTGCCAAAAAGTCGATATGTGCATCCATCTTCTGTACCCGTTTATATCTCAAATTTAGGCTCAAAAACACCCGAAAATTCGATATTTTGGGGTCCCAGAAGCGATCTGTACATGCCTACTCAGTGCTAGAATTTTTTTTTAAATATAGGCTGAAAACATGCTAAAAATCGATATTTTTAGTGTCCAAAGTCGTACTATTGTACCCGTTTATATCTTAAATTCCGGCTCAAAACACTCGAAAATTCGGTATTTTTGGGTCCTAGAAGCGATATGTACATGCCTACTCCTAGTTAGAATGTTTTCAAGATACAGACCCAAAACATGCTCAAAATCGATATATTAGGTGCTCAAAGTTGATATGTGCATGCATCTTCAGTACCCGTTTATATATCAAATTCAGGGTCAAAACACCCGAAAATTCAATATTTTGGGGTCCCAAAAGCGATCTGTACATGCCTACTCACTGCTAGAATATTTTCAAAATATAGTCCCAAAACATGCTAGAAATAGATATTTTAGGTGCCCAAAGTCGATATCTCAAATTCAGGCCCAAAACACCCGAAAATCCGATATTTTGGAGTCCCAGAAGCGATCTGTACATGCCTACTCAGTGCTAGAATATTTTCAAATTTTACGCCCAAAACATACTAAAAATCGATATTTTGGGTCACAAAGTCGATATGTGCATGCATCTTCTGTACCCGTTTATATCTCAAATTCAGGCTCAAAACACCCGAAAATTCGATATTTTTGGGTCCCAGAAGCGATCTGTACGTGTCTACTCCGTGTTAGAGTATTTTAGAAATACATGCCCAAAATATGCTCAAAATCGATATATTGGGTGCCCAAAGTCGATATGTGCATGCATCTTCTGTACCCGTTTATATCTCAAATTCAGACTCAAAACACCCAAATATTCGATATTTTTGGGTCCCAAAAGCCATCTGTACATGCCTACTCCGTGTCAGAGTATTTTTAAAATACAAGCCTAAAACATGCTGAAAATCGATATTTTAGCTGCCCAAAGTCAATATGTGTATGCATCTTCTGTACCCGTCTATATCCCAAATTCAGGTTCAAAACATTCGAAAATTCGATATTTTTGGGTCACAGAAGCAATCTGTGCATGCCTACTTCTTTCTAGAATGTTTTCAAGATACAGTCTCAAAACATGCTCAAAATCGATATTTTAAGTGTCCAAAGTCGATATGTGCATACATCTTCTGTACCCGTTTATATCTCAAATTCAGGCTCAAAACACCCGAAAATTCGGTATTTTTGGGTCCTAGAAGCAATCTGTACATGCCTACTCCTAGTTAGAATGTTTTCAAGATACACACCCAAAACATGCTCAAAATCGATATTTTAGGAGCCCAAAAGTCGATATGTGCATGCATATTCTGTACCCGTTTATATCTCAAATTCAGGCCCAAAACACCTGAAAATTCGATATTTTGGGGTCCCAGAAGCGATCTGTACATGCCTACTCCTAGTTAGAATGTTTTCAAGATACAGACCCAAAACATACTTAAAAATCGATATTTTAGGTGCCCAAAAATCGATATGTGCATGCATCTTCAGTACCCGTTTATATCTCAAATTCAGGCTGAAAACACCCGAAAATTCGATATTTTGAGGTCCCAGAAGCGATCTGTACATGCCTACTCCGTGTTAGAGTATTTTCAAAATACAGGCCCAAAACATGCTGAAAATAGATATTTTAGGTGCCCAAAGTCGATATCTCAAATTCAGGCCCAAAACACCCGAAAATCCGATATTTTGGAGTCCCAGAAGCGATCTGTACATGCCTACTCCGTGTTAGAGTATTTTCAAAATACAGGCCCAAATTACTGTATACTGAAAATCGATCTTTTAGGTGCCCAAAGTCGATATGTGCATGCATCTTCTGTTTCCGTTTATATCTCAAATTCAGGTTCCTAACACCCGAAAATTTGATATTTTGGGGTCCCAAAAGCGATCTGTACATGCCTACTCAGATACAGGCCCAAAACATGGTGAAAATAGATATTTTAGGTGCCCAAAGTCGATATGTGTATGCATCTTCTGCAACCGTTTATATCCCAAATTCAACCTCAAAACACCCGAAAAATCGATATTTTTGGGTCCCAGAAGCGATCTGTACATGCCTACTCAGGGCTAAAATGTTTTCAAAATATAGGCTCAAAACATGCTCAAAATCGATATTTTAGGTGCCCAAAGGTTGATATGTGCATGCATCTTCAGTACCCGTTTATATCTCAAATTCAGGCTCAAAACACCCGAAAATTTGATATTTTGGGGTCCCAAAAGCGATCTGTACATGCCTACTCAGTGCTAGAATATTTTCAAAATATAGACCCAAAACATGCTAGAAATAGATATTTTAGGTGCCCAAAGTCGATATCTCAAATTCAGGCCCAAAACACCCGAAAATCCGATATTTTGGAGTCCCAGAAGCGATCTGTACATGCCTAATCTGTGTTAGAGTATTTTCAAAATACAGGCCCAAAACATACTGAAAATCGATCTTTTAGGTGCCCAAAAGTCGATATGTGCATGTATCTTCTGTACCCGTTTAAATCTCAAATTCAGGTTCCAAACACCCGGAAATTCGATATTTTGGGGTCCCAGAAGCGATCTGTACATGCCTATTCAGATAAAGGCCCAAAACATGCTGAAAATCGATATTTTAGGAGCCCAAAGTCAATATGTGTATGCATCTTCTGCAACCGTTTATATCCCATATTCAACCTCAAAACACCCGAAAATTCAATATTTTTGGGTCCCAGAAGCGATCTGTACATGCCTACTCAGTGCTAGAATGTTTTCAAAATATAGGCTCAAAACAAGCTAAAAATCGATATTTTTAGTGTCCAAAGTCGATCTTCTGTACCCTTTTATATCTTAAATTCAGGCTCAAAACACCCGAAAATTCGGTATTTTTGGGTCCTAGAAGCGATATGTACATGCCTACTCATAGTTTGAATGTTTTCAAGATACAGACCCAAAACATGCTCAAAATCGATATTTTAGGTGCCCACAAGTCGAAATATGCATGCATCTTCAGTACCCGTTTATATCTCAAATTCAGGCTCAAAACACCCGCAAATTCGATATTTTGAGGTCCCAGAAGGGATCTGTACATGCCTACCCCGTGTTAGAGTATTTTCTAAATACAGGCTCAAAACATGCTCAAAATTGATATTTTAAGTGTCCAAAGTCGATATGTGCATACATCTTCTGTACCCGTTTATATCTCAAATTCAGGCTCAAAACACCCGAAAATTCGGTATTTTTGGGTCCTAGAAGCGATCTGTACATGCCTACTCCTAGTAAGAATGTTTTCAAGATACAGACCAAAAACATGCTCAAAATCGATATTTTAGGAGCCCAAAAGTCGATATGTGCATCCATCTTCTGTACCCGTTTATATCTCAAATTCTGGCCCAAAACACCTGAAAATTTGATATTATGGGGTCCCAGAAGCGATCTGTACATGCCTACTCAGTGCTAGAATGTTTTCAAAATATAGGCTCAAAACAAGCTAAAAATCGATATTTTAAGTGTTCAAAGTCGATATGTGCATACATCTTCTGTACCCGTTTATATCCCAAATTTAGGCTCAAAACACCCGAAAATTCGATATTTTGGGGTCCCAGAAGCGATCTGTACATGCCTACTCAGTGCTAGAATATTTTCAAAATATAGACCCAAAACATGCTCAAAATCTATATTTTAAGTGTCCAAAGTCGATATGTGCATACATCTTCTGTACCCGTTTATATCTGAAATTCAGGCTCAAAACACCCGAAAATTCGGTATTTTTGGGTCCTAGAAGCGATCTGTACATGCCTACTCCTAGTAAGAATGTTTTCAAGATACAGACCAAAAACATGCTGAAAATCGCTAATTTAGGTGCCCAAAGTCAATATGTGTATGCATCTTCTGCACCCGTTTATATAAAATATTCAACCTCAAAACACCCGAAAATTCGATATTTTTGGGTCCCAGAAGCGATCTGTACATGCCTACTCAGTGCTAGAATGTTTTCAAAGTAAAGGCTCAAAACATGCTAAAAATCGATATTTTAAGTGTCTAAAGTCGATATGTGCATGCATCTTCTGTACCCGTTTATATCCCAAATTCAGGCTCAAAACACCCGAAAATTTGATATTTTGGGGTCCCAGAAGCGATCTGTACATGCCTACTCAGTGCTAGAATATTTTCAAAATATAGACCCAAAACATGCTCAAAATCGATATTTTAAGTGTCCAAAGTCGATATGTGCATACATCTTCTGTACCCGTTTATATCTCAAATTCAGGCTCAAAACACCCGAAAATTCGGTATTTTTTTGTCCTAGAAGCGATCTGTACATGCCTACTCCTAGTAAAAATGTTTTCAAGATACAGACCAAAAACATGCTGAAAATCGATATTTTAGGAGCCCAAAAGTAGATATGTGCATGCATCTTCTGTACCCGTTTATATCTCAAATTCAGACTCCAAACACCCGAAAATTCGATATTTTTGGGTCCCAGAAGCGATTTGTACATGCCTACTCAGTGCCAGATTATTTTCAAAATATAGGCCCAAAACATGCTAAAAATCGATATTTTAAGTGCCCAAAGTCGATATCTCAAAATCAGGCCAAAAACACCTGAAAACTCGATATTTTGGGATCCCAGAAGCGATCTGTACATGCCTACTCCGTGTTAGAGCATTTTCAAAATACAGGCCCAAAGCATGCTGAAAATCGCTAGTTTAGGTGCCCAAAGTCAATATGTGTATGCATCTTCTGCACCCGTTTATATAAAATATTCAACCTCAAAACACCCGAAAATTCGATATTTTTGAATCCCAGAAGCGATCTGTACATGCCTACTCAGTGCTATAATGTTTTCAAAGTAAAGGCTCAAAACATGCTAAAAATCGATATTTTAAGTGTCTAAAGTCGATATGTGCATGCATCTTCTGTACCCGTTTATATCTCAAATTCAGGCTCAAAACACCGAAAATTCGGTATTTTTCGGTCCTAGAAGCGAACTGTACATGCCTACACCTAGTAAGAATGTTTTCAAGATACAGACACAAAACATGCTCAAAATCAATATCTTAGGTGCCCAAAAGTCGGTATGTGCATGCATCTTCAGTACCCGTTTATATCTCAAATTCAGGCTCAAAACACCCGACAATTCGATATTTTGGGGTCCAAGAAGCGATCTGTACATGCCTACTCCGTGTTTTAGTATTTTCAAATTACAGGCCCAAAACATGCTAAAAATCGATATTTTAGGTGTCCAAAGTCGATATGTGCATGCATCTTCTGTACCCGTTTATATCTCAAATTTAGGCTCAAAACACCCGAAAATTTGATATTTTGGGGTCCCAGAAGCGATCTGTACATGCCTACTCCGTGTTAGAGTATTTTCAAAATACAGGCCCAAAACATGCTGAAAATCAATATTTTAGGTGCCCAAAGTCTATATTTCAAATTCATGCTTAAAACACCCGAAAATTCTATATATTTTGGGGTCCCAGAAGCGATCTGTACATGCCTACTCAGTGCTAGAATGTTTTCAAAATATAGGCTCAAAACATGCTAAAAATCGATATTTTAAGTGTTCAAAGTCGATATGTGTATGCATCTTCTGTACTCGTTTATATCTCAAATTCAGGCTCAAAACACCCGAAAATTCGATATTTTGGGGTCCCAGAAGCGATCTGTACATGCCTACTCAGTGCTAGAATATTTTCAAAATATATGCCCAAAACATGCTAAAAATCGATATTTTAGGTGCCTAAAGTCGATATCTCAAATTCAGGCCAAAAACTCCCGAAAATTCTATATTTTGTGGTCCCAGAAGCGATCTGTACTTGCCAACTCAGTGTTAGAATATTTTCAAAATACAGGCCCAAAATAAGCTGAAAATCGCAATTTTTGGTGCCCAAAATCGATATGTGCATGAATCATTAGCACTCGCTTTTATCCCAAATTCAGATTTAAAACACCTTAAAATTCGATACTTTTTATTTCCAGAAGGGATCTGTAAATGCCTACTCAATGTTAAAATATTTTCAAAATACAGACCCAAAACAAGCTGAAAACCGATATTTTATGTGCCCAAAATCCATATGTGCATTCATCTTCTGTACCCGTTTATATCCCAAATTCAGGCTCAAAACACCCGAAAATTCGATATTTTTGGGTCTCAGAAGCAATCTGAACATGCTTACACAATGCTAGAATACATTCAAAATATAGGGCCAAAACATCCTGATAATCGATACTTCAGGTGACCAAAGTCGATATGTGCATGTATCTTCAGTACCGGTTTCTATCTCAAATTCAGGCTCAAAACACCCGAAAATTCTATATTTTTGGGTCCTAGAAGCGATCTGTACATGCCTACTCCTAGTTAGAATGTTTTCAAGATACAGACCCAAAACATGCTCAAAATCGATATTTTAGGTGCCCAAAAGTCGATATGTGCATGCATCTTCAGTACCTGTTTATATCTCAAATTCAGGCTCAAAAAACCCGAAAATTCGATATTTTTGGGTCCCAGAAGCGATCTGTACATGCCTACTCCGTGTTAGAGTATTTTCAAAATACAGGCCCAAAACATGCTGAAAATCGATATTTTAGGTGCCCAAAGTCAGTATGTGCATGCATTTTCTGTACCCGTTTATATCTCAAATTCAGGCTCAAAACACCCGAAAACTCGATATTTTGGGGTCCCAGAAGCAATCTGTACATGCTTACTCAGTGCTAGAATATTTTCAAAATATAGGCCCAAAACATGCTAAAAATCGATATTTTAGGTGCCCAAAGTCGATATTTCAAATTTATCCCCAAAACACCCGAAAACACGATATTTTGGGGTCCCTCAAGCGATCTGTACATGCCTACTCAGTGCTAGAATATTTTCAAATTATAGGCCCAAAATATGCTAAAAATCGATATTTTAGGTGCCCATAGTCGATCTCTCAAATTCAGGCCCAAAACACCCGAAAATTCGATATTTTTTGGTCCCAGAAGCGATCTGTACATGCCTACTCCGTGTTAGAGTATTTTTAAAATACAGGCCCAAAACATGCTGAAAATCGATATTTTAGGTGCCCAAAGACAGTATGTGCATGCATTTTCTGTACCCGTTTATATCTCAAATTCAGGCTCAAAACACCCGAAAACTCGATATTTTGGGGTCCCAGAAGCAATCTGTACATGCCTACTCAGTGCTAGAATGTTTTCAAAATATAGGCTCAAAACATGCTAAAAATCGATATTTTAAGTGTCCAAAGTCGATATGTGCATGCATCTTCTGTACCCATTTATATTTCAAATTCAGGCTCCAAACACCCGAAAATTCGATATTTTGGGGTCCCAGAAGCGATCTGTACATGCCTACTCAGATACAGGCCCAAAACATGCTGAAAATCGATATTTTAGGTGCTCAAAGTCAATATGTGTATGCATCTTCTGCACCCGTTTATATCTCAAAATCAACCACAAAACACCCGAAAATTCGATATTTTTCGGTCCCAGAAGTGATCTGTACATGCCTACTCAGTGCTAGAATGTTTTCAAGATACAGACCCAAAACATGCTCAAAATCGATATTTTAGGTGCCCAAAAGTCGATATGTGTATTCATCTTCAGTACCTGTTTATATCTCAAATTCAGGCTCAAAACACCCGAAAATTCGATGTTTTGGGGTCCCTGAAGCGATTTGTACATGCCTACTCAGTGCTAGAATGTTTTCAAAATATAGGCCCAAAACATGCTAAAAATCGATATTTTAGGTGCCCAAAGTCGATATCTCAAATTCAGGCCCAAAACACCCGAAAATTCGATATTTTTTGGTCCCAGAAGCGATCTGTACATGCCTACTCAGATACAGGCTCAAAACATGCTAAAAATCGATATTTAAAGTGTCCAAAGTCGATATGTGCATGCATCTTCTGCACCCGTTTATATCCTAAATTCAGGCTCAAAACACCCGAAAAATCGATATTTTTGGGTCCCAGAAGCGATCTGTACATGCCTCCTCCGTGTTAGAGTATTTTCCAAATATTGGCCCAAAACATGCTAAAAATCGATATTGTGGATGCACAAAGTCGATATGTGCATGCATTTTCTGTACCCGTTTATATCTCAAATTCATGCTCAAAACACCCGAAAATTCGATATTTTTGGGTCCCAGAAGCGATCTGTACATGCCTACTCCGTGTTAGAGTATTTTCAAAATACAGGCCAAAAACATGCTCAAAATCGATATTTTGGGTGCCCAAAGTCGATATGTGAATGCATCTTCAGTACCCGTTTACATTCCAAATTGAGGTTCAAAACACCCGAAAATTCAATATTTTTGGGTCCCAGAAGCGATCTGTACATGCTCACTCTGTACTAGAATATTTTACAAAATATAAGCCTAAAACATGCTGAAAATAGTTTTTTTTTTGTGAAGAAAGTCGATATGTGCATGCATCTTCTGTACCCGTTTATATCTCAAATTCATTCTCAAAACACCAGAAAATTCGATATTTTTGGGTCTTAGAAGCGCTCTGTACATGCTTACCCAGTGCTAGATTAAATTCAAAATATAGGGCCAAAACATATTAAAAATCGATATTTTAGGTGCCCAAAGTCGAAATGTTCATGCATCTTCTGTACCCGTTTATATCCCAAATTAAGTCTCAAAACACCTGAAAATTCGATATTTTTGGATCCCAGAAGCAATCTCCACATGCATAGTCAGTGCTAGAATATTTTCAAAATGCAGGCCCAAAACATGCTAAAAATCGATATTATAGGTGATTAAAGTCGATATCTGCATCCATCTTCTGTTTCCGTTTATATCCCAAATTCAGGCTAAAAACACCTGAAAATTTGATTTTTTGGGGTCCCAGAAGCGATCTGTACATGCCTACTCAGTGTTAGAATATTTTCAAAATACAGGCCCAAAATAAGCTGAAAATCGCAATTTTTGGTGCCCAAAATCGATATGTGCATGAATCATCAGCACTCGCTTGTATCACAAATTAAGGTTTAAAACACCTTAAAATTCGATACTTTTTGTTCCCAGAAGGGATCTGTAAATGCCTACTCAATGTTAAATGATTTTCAAAATACAGACCCAAAACAAGCTGAAAACCGATATTTTATGTGCCCAAAATCCATATGTGCATTCATCTTCTGTACCCGTTTATATCCCAAATTAAGGCTCAAAACACCCGAAAATTCGATATTTTTGGGTCTCAGAAGCAATCTGAACATGCTTACACAATGCTAGAATACATTCAAAATATAGGGCCAAAACATCCTGAAAATCGATACTTCAGGTGACCAAAGTCGATATGTTCATATATCTTCAGTACCGGTTTCTATCTCAAATTCAGGCTCAAAACACCCGAAAATTCTATATTTTTGGGTCCCAGGAGCGATCTGTACATGCCTACGCAGTGCTAGAATATTTTTAATATACAGGCCCAAAACATACTGAAAATCGATCTTTTAGGTGCCAAAAAGTCGATATGTGCATGCATCTTCTGTACCCGTTTATATCTCTTTCAGGCTCAAAACACCCGAAAATTCGATATTTTGGGGTCCCAGAAGCGATCTGTACATGCCTACGCAGTGCTAGAATATTTTCAAAATACAGGCCCAAAACATGCTAAAAATCGATATTTTAAGTGTCTAAAGTCGATATGTGCATGCATCTTCTGTACCCGTTTATATCTCAAATTCAGGCTCAAAACACCCGAAAAATCGGTATTTTTGGGTCCTAGAAGAGATCTGTACTTGCCTACTCCTAGTTAGAATTTTTTCAAGATACAGACCCAAAACATGCTCAAAATCGATATTTTAGGTGCCCAAAAGTCGATATGTGCATGCATCTTCAGTACCTGTTTATATCTCAAATTCAGGCTCAAAACACCCGAAAATTCGATATTTTTGGGTCCCAGAAGCGATCTGTACATGCCTACTCCGTGTTAGAGTATTTTCAAAATACAGGCCCAAAACATGTTGAAAATCGATATTTTAGGTGCATAAAGTCAGTATGTGCATGCATTTTCTGTACCCGTTTATATCTCAAATTCAGGCTCAAAACACCCGAAAACTCGATATTTTGGGGTCCCAGAAGCGATCTGTACATGCTTACTCAGTGCTAGAATATTTTCAAAATATAGGACCAAAACATGCTAAAAATCGATATTTTAGGTGCCCAAAGTCGATATTTCAAATTTATCCCCAAAACACCCAAAAACTCGATATTTTGGGGTCCCTTAAGCGATCTGTACATGCCTACTCAGTGTTAGAATATTTTATAAATATAGGCCCAAAATATGCTAAAAATCGATATTTTAGGTGCCCAAAGTCGATCTCTCAAATTCAGGCCCAAAACACCCGTTAATTCGATATTTTTTTGTCCCAGAAGCGATCTGTACATGCCTACTCCGTGTTAGAGTATTTTTAATATACAGGCCCAAAACATGCTGAAAATCGATATTTAAGGTGCCCAAAGTCAGTATGTGCATGCATTTTCTGTATCCGTTTATATCTCAAATTCAGGCTCAAAACACCCGAAAACTCGATATTTTGTGGTCTCAGAAGCGATCTGTACATGCCTACTCTGATACAGGCCCAAAACATGCTGAAAATCGATATTTTAGGTGCCAAAGTCAATATGTATATGCATCTTCTGCACCCGTTTATATCCCAAATTCAACCTCAAAACACCCGAACATTCGATATTTTGGGGTCCCAGAAGCTATCTGTACATGCCTACTCAGTGCTAGAATGTTTTCAAAATATCGGCTCAAAACATGCTAAAAATCGATATTTTAAGTGTCCAAAGTCGATATGTGCATGCATATTCTGTACCCGTTTATATCTCAAATTCAGGCTCAAAAACACCCGAAAAATCGATATTTTGGGGTCCCAGAAGTGATCTATACATGCCTACTTAGTGCTAGAATATTCTCAAAATATAGGCCCAAAACATGCTAAAAATCGATATTTTAGGTGCACAAAGTCTATATCTCAAATTCAGGCCCAAAACTCACGAAATTTCGATATTTTGGGGTCCCAGAAGCGATCTGTACATGCCTACACCGTGATAAAGTATTTTCAAAATACAGGCCCAAAGCATTCTGAAAATCGATATTTTAGGTGACCAAAGTCAATATGTGTATCCATCTTCTGCACCCGTTTATAGCCCAAATTCAACCTCAAAACACCCAAAAATTCGATATTTTTGGGTCCCAGAAGCGATCTGTACATGCCTACTCAGTGCTAGAATGTTTTCAAAATATAGGCTCAAAACATGCTGAAAATCGATATTTTAAGTGTCCAAAGTAGATATGTGCATGCATCTTCTATACCCGTTTATATCTCAAATTCAGGCTGAAAACACCCGAAAATTTGATATTTTGGCGTCCCAGAAGTGATCTGTACATGCCTACTTAGTGCTAGAATATTTTCAAAATATAGTCCCAAAACATACTGAAAATCAATCTTTTAAGTGCCCAAAAGTCGATATGTGCATGCATCTTCTGTACCCGTTTATATCTCAAATTCAGGCTCAAAACACCCGAAAATTCGGTATTTATGGGTAATAGAAGCGATCTGTACATGCTTACTCCTAGTTAGAATGTTTTCAAGATACAGAGCCAAAACATGCTCAAAATCGATATTTTAGGTGCCCAAAAGTCGATATGTGTATGCATCTTCAGTACCTGTTTATATTTCAAATTCAGGCTCAAAACATCCGAAAATTCGATATTTTTGGGCCCAAGAAGCGATCTGTACATGCCTACTCCGTGTTAGAGTATTTTCAAACTACAGGCCCAAAACATGCTGAATATCGATATTTTAGGTGCCCAAAGTCAATATGTTCATGCATTTTCTGTACCCGTTTATATTTCAAATTCAGGCTCAAAACTAACGAAAATTCGATATTTTGGGGTCCCAGAAGCGATCTGTACATGCCTACTCCGTGCTAGAATATTTTCAAAATATAGGCCCAAAACATGCTAAAAATCGATATTTTAGGTGCCTAAAGTTGATATCTCAAATTCAGGCCCAAAACACCCGAAAATTCGATATTTTGGGGTCCCAGAAGCGATCTGTACATGCCTACACCGTGTTAGAGTATTTTCAAAATACAGGCCCAAAACATACTGAAAATCGATCTTTTAGGAGTCGATATGTGCATGCATCTTCTGAACCCGTTTATATCTCAAATTTAGGCTCAAAACACCCGAAAATTCGATACTTTGGGGTCCCAGAAGCGATCTGTACATGCCTACTTCGTGTTAGAGTATTTTCAAAATACAGGCCCCAAACATGCTAAAAATCGATATTTTAGGTGCCCAAAGTCTATATCTCATATTAAGGCCCAAAACACCCGAAAATTCGATATTTTGGGGTCCCAGAAGCGATCTGTACATGCCTACTTTGTGTTAGAGTATTTTCAAAATACAGGCCCAAAACATGCTGAAAATCGATATTTTAGGTGCCCAAAGTCAATATGCGCATGCATTTTCTGTACCCGTTTATATCCTAAATTCAGGCTCAAAACACCCGAAAATTCAATATTTTGGGGTCCCAGAAACGATCTGTACATACTTACTCATTGCTTGAATATTTTCAAAATATAGGCCAAAAACATGCTAAAAATCGATATTTTTGGTGCCAAAAGTCGATATCTCAAATTAAGGCCCAAAACACCCGAGAATTCGATATTTTGGGTTCCCAGAAGCGATCTGTACATGCCTACTCCGTGTTAGAGTATTTTCAAAATACAGGCCCAAAACATACTGAAAATCGATCTTTTAGGTTCCCAAAAGTCGATATGTGCATGCATCTTCTGTACCCGTTTATATCTCAAATTTAGGCTCAAAACACCCGAAAAATCGATATTTTGGGGTCCCAGAAGCGATCTGTACATGCCTACTTCGTGTTAGAGTATTTTCAAAATACAGGCCCAAAACATACTGAAAATCGATCTTTTAGGTGCCCAAAGTCGATATGTGCATGCATCTTCTGTACCCGTATATATCTTAAATTCAGGCTCAAAACACCCAAAAATTCGATATTTTGGGGTCCCAGAAGCGATCTGTACATACCTACTCATTGCTAGAATATTTTCAGAATATAGCCCCAAAACATGCTAAAAATCGATATTTCAGGTGCCCAAAGTCGATATCTGAATTTCAGGCCCAAAACACCCGAAAATTCGATATTTTTGGGTCCCAGAAGAGATCTGTACATGCCTACTCAGTCCTAGAATGTTTTCAAAGTAAAGGCTCAAAACATGCTGAAAATCGATATTTTAAGTGTCTAAAGTCGATATGTGCATGTATTTTCTGTACCCGTTTATATCTCAAATTCAGGCTAAAAAAACCCGACAATTTGATATTTTGGGGTCCCAGAAGCGATCTGTACATGCCTACTCCGTGTTTCAGTATTTTCAAAATACAGGCCCAAAACATGCTAAAAATCGATATTTTAGGTGTCCAAAGTCGATATGTGCATGCATCTTCTGTACCCGTTTATATTTCAAATTCAGGCTCAAAACACTCGAAAATTCGGTATTTTTGGGTCCTAGAAGCGATCTGTACATGCCTACTCCTAGTTAGAATATTGTCAAGATACAGACCCAAAACATGCTCAAAATCGATATTTTAGGTGACTAATAGTCGATATGTGCATGCATCTTCAGTACACGTTTATATCTCAAATTCAGGCTCAAAACACCCGAAAATTCGATATTATGGGGTCCCAGAAGGGATCTGTACATGCCTACTCAGATACAGTCCCAAAACATGCTGAAAATCAATATTTTAGGTGCCCAAACTCAATATGTGTATGCATCTTTTGCACCCGTTTATATCCCAAATTTAACCTCAAAACACCCGAAAATTCGATATTTTGGTGTCCCACAAGCGAACTGTACATGCCTACTCCGTGTTAGAGTATATTCAAAATACAGGCCCAAAACATACTGAAAATCGATCTTTTACGTGCCCAAAAGTCGATATGAGCATGCATCTTCTGTACCCGTTTATATTTCAAATTCAGCTCCAAACACCCGAGAATTTGATATTTTTGGGTCCCAGAAGCGATCTGTACATGCCTAGTCAGATACAGGCTCAAAACATTCTGAAAATCGATATTTTAGGTGCCCAAAGTCAATATGTGTATGCATCTTCTGCACCCGTTTATATCCCGAATACAACCTTAAAAACACCCGAAAATTTTAAATTTCTGGATCGCAGAAGCGATCTGTACATGCCTACTCAGTGCAAGAATATTTTCAAAATATAGGCTCAAAACATGATAAAAATCGATATTTTAAGTGTCCTAAGTCGATATGTGCATGCATCTTCTGTACCCGTTTATATCTCAAATTCAGGCTCAAAACACCCGAAAACTCGGTACTTTTGGGTCCTAGAAGCGATCTGTACATGCCTACTCCTAGTTAGTGTGATTTCAAGATACAGACCCAAAACATGCTCGAAATCGATATTTTAGGTGCCCAAAAGTCGATATGTGCATGCATCTTCTGTACCCGTTTATATCTCAAATTTAACCTCAAAACACCCTAAAATTCTATATTTTTGGGTCCCAGAAGCGATCTGTACATGCCTACTCAGTGCTAGAATGTTTTCAAAATATAGGCTAAAAACATGCTAAAAATCGATATTTTTAGTGTCCAAAGTCGATCTTCTGTACCCGTTTATATCTTAAATTTAGGCTCAAAACACCCGAAAATTCGGTATTTGTGGGTCCTAGAAGCGATATGTACATGCCAACTCGTAGTTAGAATGTTTTCAAGATACAGACCCAAAACATGCTCAAAATCGATATTTTAGGTGCCCGTTTATATCTCAAATTCAGGCTCAAAACACCCGAAAATTCGATATTTTGAGGTTCTAGAAGCGATCAGTACATGCCTACTCCTAGTTAGAATGTTTTCAAGATACAGACCCAAAACATGCTCAAAATCAATATTTTAGGTGCCCAAAGTCAATACGTGCATGCATCTTCTGCACCAGATTATATTCCAAATTCATCCTCAAAAACTCCCGAAAATTCGATATTTTGGGTTCCCAGAAGCGATCTGTACATGCCTACTTAGTGCAAGAATGTTTTCGAAATATAGGCTCAAAACACGCTAAAAATCGATATTTTAAGTGTCCAAAGTCGATATGTGCATGCATCTTCTGTACCCGTTTATATCTCAAATTCAGGCTCAAAACACCCGAAAATTCGGTACTTTTGGGTCCAAGAAGCGATCTGTACATGCCTACTCCTAGTTAGAGTGGTTTCAAGATACAGACCCAAAACATGCTCGAAATCGATATTTTAGGTGCCCAAAAGTCGATATGTGCATGCATCTTAAGTACCCGTTTATATCTCAAATTCCGGTTTAAAACACTTGAAAATTCGATATTTTGTGGTCCCTGAAGCGATCTGCACATGCCTACTTAGTGCTAGAATATTTTCAAAATATAGTCCCAAAACATGCTAAAAATCGATATTTTAGGTGCCCAAAGTCGATATCTCAAATTCAGGCCCAAAACACCCGAAAATTCGATATTTTGGGGTCCCAGAAGCGATCTGTACATGAATACTCCGTGTTAGAGTATTTTCGAAATACAGGCCCTAAACATACTGAAAATCGATCTTTTAGGTGCCCAACAGTCGATATGTGCATGCATCTTCTGTACACGTTTATATCTCAAATTCAGTTTCCAAACACCCGGAAAATCGATATTTTGGGGTCCCACAAGCGATATGTACATGCTTACTCCGTGTTAGAGTATTTACAAAATATAGGCCCAAAACATACTGAAAATCGATCTTTTAGGTGCCCAAAAGTCGATATGTGCGTGCATCTTCTGTACCCGTTTATATCTCAAATTCAGTTTCCAAACACCCGGAAAATCGATATTTTGGGGTCCCAGAAGCGATCTGTACATGCCTATTCAGATACTGGCCAAAAACATGCTGAAAATCGATATTTTAGGTGCCCAAAGTCAATATGTGTATGCATCTTCTGCACCCGTTTATATTCCAAATTCAACCCCAAAACACCCGAAAATTTGATATTTTTTGGCCCCAGAAGCGATCTGTACATGCCTACTCAGTGCTAGAATGTTTTCAAAATATAGGCTCAAAACATGCTAAAAATCGATATTTTTAGTGTCCAAAGTCGATCTTCTGTACCCGTTTATATCTTAAATTCGGGCTCAAAACACCCTAAAATTCGGTATTTAAGGTCCTAGAAGCGATATGTACATGCCTACTACTGGTTAGAATGTTTTCAAGATACAGACCCAAAACATGCTCAAAATCGATATTTTAGGTGCCTAAAAGTCGATATGTGCATGCATCTTCAGTACCCGTTTATATCTCTAATTCAGGCTCAAAACACCCGAAAATTCTAAATTTTTGGGTCCCAGAAGCGATCTGTACATGCCTACTCTGTGTTATAGTATTTTCAAAATACAGGCCCAAAACATGCTGAAAATCGATATTTTAGGTGCCCAAAGTCGATATCTCAAATTCAGGCCCAAAACACCCGAAAATTCGATATTTTGGGGTCACAGAAGCGATCTGTACATGCCTACTCAGTGCTAGATTTTTTTCAAAATATAGGCTCAAAACATGCTAAAAATCGATATTTTAAGTGTTCAAAGTCGATATGTGCATGCATCTTCTGTACCCGTTTATATCTCAAATTCAGCCTCAAAACACCAGAAAATTCGATATTTTGGGGTCCCCCAGAAGCGATCTGTACATGCCTACTCAGTGCTAGAGTATTTTTAAAATACAGGACCAAAACATACTGAAAATCGATTTTTTAGTTGCCCAAAAGTCAATATGTGCATGCATCTTCTGTACCCGTTTATATCTCAAATTCAGGTTCCAAACACCCGGAAATTCGATATTTTGGCGTCCCAGAAGCGATCTGTACAAGCCTATTCAGATATAGGCCCAAAACATGCTGAAAATCGATATTTTAGGTGCCCCAAGTCATTATGTGTATGCATCTTCTGCAACCGTTTATATCCCAAATTCGACCCCAAAACACACGAAAATTCGATATTTTTTGGTCCCAGAAGCGATCTGTACATGCCTACTCAGTGCCAGAATTTTTTTAAAATATAGGCTCAAAACATACTGAAAATCGATCTTTTAAGTGACCAAAAGTCGATATGTGCGTGCATCTTCTGTACCCGTTTATATCTCAAATTCAGGCTCCAAATACCCGAAAATTCGATATTTCATGGTCCCAGAAGCGATCTGTACATGCCTACTCAGATACAGGTCCTAAACATGCTGAAAATCGATATTTTAGGTGCCCAAAGTCAATATGTGTATGCATCTTCTGCACCCGTTTATATTCCAAAATCAACCTCAAAACATCCAAAAATTCGATATTTTTGGGTCCCAGAAGCGATTTGTACATGCCTACTCAGTGCTAGATTATTTTCAAAATATAGGCCCAAAACATGCTAAAAATCGATATTTTAGGTGCCCAAAGTCGATATCTCAAATTCAGGCCCAAAACACACGAAAATTCGATATTTTGGGGTCCCAGAAGCGATCTGTACATGCTTACTCCGTGTTAGAGTATTTTCGAAATACAGGCCCAAAACATACTGAAAATCGATCTTTTAGGTGCCCAAAAGTCGATATGTGCGTGCATCTTCTGTACCCGTTTATATCTCAAATTCAGTTTCCAAACACCCGGAAAATCGATATTTTTGGGTCCCAGAAGCGATCTGTACATGCCTATTCAGATACAGGCCAAAAACATGCTGAAAATCGATATTTTAGGTGCCCAAAGTCAATATGTGTATGCATTTTCTGCAACCGTTTATACTCCAAATTCAACCCCAAAACACCCGAAAATTTGATATTTTTTGGACCCAGAAGCGATCTGTACATGCCTACTCAGTGCTAGAATGTTTTCAAAATATAGGCTCAAAACATGCTAAAAATCGATATTTTTAGTGTCCAAAGTCGATCTTCTGTACCCGTTTATATCTTAAATTCGGGCTCAAAACACCCTAAAATTCGGTATTTTAAGGTCCTAGAAGCGATATGTACATGCCTACTACTGGTTAGAATGTTTTCAAGATACAGACCCAAAACATGCTCAAAATCGATATTTTAGGTGCCTAAAAGTCGATATGTGCATGCATCTTCAGTACCCGTTTATATCTCTAATTCAGGCTCAAAACACCCGAAAATTCTAAATTTTTGGGTCCCAGAAGCGATCTGTACATGCCTACTCTGTGTTATAGTATTTTCAAAATACAGGCCCAAAACATGCTGAAAATCGATATTTTAGGTGCCCAAAGTCGATATCTCAAATTCAGGCCCAAAACACCCGAAAATTCGATATTTTGGGGTCACAGAAGCGATCTGTACATGCCTACTCAGTGCTAGATTTTTTTCAAAATATAGGCTCAAAACATGCTAAAAATCGATATTTTAAGTGTTCAAAGTCGATATGTGCATGCATCTTCTGTACCCGTTTATATCTCAAATTCAGGCTCAAAACACCCGAAAACTCGGTACTTTAGGGTCCTAGAAGCGATCTGTACATGCCTACTCCTAGTTAGTGTGATTTCAAGATAAAGACCCAAAACATGCTCGAAATCGATATTTTAGGTGCCCAAAAGTCGATATGTGCATGCATCTTCTGTACCCGTTTATATCTCAAATTTAACCTCAAAACACCCTAAAATTCTATATTTTTGGGTCCCAGAATCGATCTGTACATGCCTACTCAGTGCTAGAATGTTTTCAAAATATAGGCTAAAAACATGCTAAAAATCGATATTTTTAGTGTCCAAAGTCGATCTTCTGTACCCGTTTATATCTTAAATTTAGGCTCAAAACACCCGAAAATTCGGTATTTGTGGGTTCTAGAAGCGATATGTACATGCCAACTCGTAGTTAGAATGTTTTCAAGATACAGACCCAAAACATGCTCAAAATCGATATTTTAGGTGCCCGTTTATATCTCAAATTCAGGCTCAAAACACCCGAAAATTCGATATTTTGAGGTTCTAGAAGCGATCAGTACATGCCTACTCCTAGTTAGAATGTTTTCAAGATACAGACCCAAAACATGCTCAAAATCAATATTATAGGTGCCCAAAGTCAATACGTGCATGCATCTTCTGCACCAGATTATATTCCAAATTCATCCTCAAAAACACCCGAAAATTCGATATTTTGGGTTCCCAGAAGCGATCTGTACATGCCTACTTAGTGCAAGAATGTTTTCGAAATATAGGCTCAAAACACGCTAAAAATCGATATTTTAAGTGTCCAAAGTCGATATGTGCATGCATCTTCTGTACCCGTTTATATCTCAAATTCAGGCTCAAAACACCCGAAAATTCGGTACTTTTGGGTCCAAGAAGCGATCTGTACATGCCTACTCCTAGTTAGAGTGGTTTCAAGATACAGACCCAAAACATGCTCGAAATCGATATTTTAGGTGCCCAAAAGTCGATATGTGCATGCATCTTAAGTACCCGTTTATATCTCAAATTCCGGTTTAAAACACTTGAAAATTCGATATTTTGTGGTCCCTGAAGCGATCTGCACATGCCTACTTAGTGCTAGAATATTTTCAAAATATAGTCCCAAAACATGCTAAAAATCGATATTTTAGGTGCCCAAAGTCGATATCTCAAATTCAGGCCCAAAACACCCGAAAATTCGATATTTTGGGGTCCCAGAAGCGATCTGTACATGAATACTCCGTGTTAGAGTATTTTCGAAATACAGGCCCTAAACATACTGAAAATCGATCTTTTAGGTGCCCAACAGTCGATATGTGCATGCATCTTCTGTACACGTTTATATCTCAAATTCAGTTTCCAAACACCCGGAAAATCGATATTTTGGGGTCCCACAAGCGATATGTACATGCTTACTCCGTGTTAGAGTATTTACAAAATATAGGCCCAAAACATACTGAAAATCGATCTTTTAGGTGCCCAAAAGTCGATATGTGCGTGCATCTTCTGTACCCGTTTATATCTCAAATTCAGTTTCCAAACACCCGGAAAATCGATATTTTGGGGTCCCAGAAGCGATCTGTACATGCCTATTCAGATACTGGCCAAAAACATGCTGAAAATCGATATTTTAGGTGCCCAAAGTCAATATGTGTATGCATCTTCTGCACCCGTTTATATTCCAAATTCAACCCCAAAACACCCGAAAATTTGATATTTTTTGGCCCCAGAAGCGATCTGTACATGCCTACTCAGTGCTAGAATGTTTTCAAAATATAGGCTCAAAACATGCTAAAAATCGATATTTTTAGTGTCCAAAGTCGATCTTCTGTACCCGTTTATATCTTAAATTCGGGCTCAAAACACCCTAAAATTCGGTATTTTAAGGTCCTAGAAGCGATATGTACATGCCTACTACTGGTTAGAATGTTTTCAAGATACAGACCCAAAACATGCTCAAAATCGATATTTTAGGTGCCTAAAAGTCGATATGTGCATGCATCTTCAGTACCCGTTTATATCTCTAATTCAGGCTCAAAACACCCGAAAATTCTATATTTTTGGGTCCCAGAAGCGATCTGTACATGCCTACTCTGTGTTATAGTATTTTCAAAATACAGGCCCAAAACATGCTGAAAATCGATATTTTAGGTGCCCAAAGTCGATATCTCAAATTCAGGCCCAAAACACCCGAAAATTCGATATTTTGGCGTCACAGAAGCGATCTGTACATGCCTACTCAGTGCTAGATTTTTTTCAAAATATAGGCTCAAAACATGCTAAAAATCGATATTTTAAGTGTTCAAAGTCGATATGTGCATGCATCTTCTGTACCCGTTTATATCTCAAATTCAGCCTCAAAACACCAGAAAATTCGATATTTTGGGGTCCCCCAGAAGCGATCTGTACATGCCTACTCAGTGCTAGAGTATTTTTAAAATACAGGACCAAAACATACTGAAAATCGATTTTTTAGTTGCCCAAAAGTCAATATGTGCATGCATCTTCTGTACCCGTTTATATCTCAAATTCAGGTTCCAAACACCCGGAAATTCGATATTTTGGGGTCCCAGAAGCGATCTGTACAAGCCTATTCAGATATAGGCCCAAAACATGCTGAAAATCGATATTTTAGGTGCCCCAAGTCATTATGTGTATGCATCTTCTGCAACCGTTTATATCCCAAATTCGACCCCAAAACACACGAAAATTCGATATTTTTTGGTCCCAGAAGCGATCTGTACATGCCTACTCAGTGCCAGAATTTTTTTAAAATATAGGCTCAAAACATACTGAAAATCGATCTTTTAAGTGACCAAAAGTCGATATGTGCGTGCATCTTCTGTACCCGTTTATATCTCAAATTCAGGCTCCAAACACCCGAAAATTCGATATTTCATGGTCCCAGAAGCGATCTGTACATGCCTACTCAGATACAGGTCCTAAACATGCTGAAAATCGATATTTTAGGTGCCCAAAGTCAATATGTATATGCATCTTCTGCACCCGTTTATATTCCAAAATCAACCTCAAAACATCCAAAAATTCGATATTTTTGGGTCCCAGAAGCGATTTGTACATGCCTACTCAGTGCTAGATTATTTTCAAAATATAGGCCCAAAACATGCTAAAAATCGATATTTTAGGTGCCCAAAGTCGATATCTCAAATTCAGGCCCAAAACACACGAAAATTCGATATTTTGGGGTCCCAGAAGCGATCTGTACATGCTTACTCCGTGTTAGAGTATTTTCGAAATACAGGCCCAAAACATACTGAAAATCGATCTTTTAGGTGCCCAAAAGTCGATATGTGCGTGCATCTTCTGTACCCGTTTATATCTCAAATTCAGTTTCCAAACACCCGGAAAATCGATATTTTTGGGTCCCAGAAGCGATCTGTACATGCCTATTCAGATACAGGCCAAAAACATGCTGAAAATCGATATTTTAGGTGCCCAAAGTCAATATGTGTATGCATTTTCTGCAACCGTTTATACTCCAAATTCAACCCCAAAACACCCGAAAATTTGATATTTTTTGGCCCCAGAAGCGATCTGTACATGCCTACTCAGTGCTAGAATGTTTTCAAAATATAGGCTCAAAACATGCTAAAAATCGATATTTTTAGTGTCCAAAGTCGATCTTCTGTACCCGTTTATATCTTAAATTCGGGCTCAAAACACCCGAAAATTCGGTATTTTAAGGTCCTAGAAGCGATGTGTACATGCCTACTATTAGTTAGAATGTTTTCAAGATACAGACCCAAAACATGCTCAAAATCGATATTTTAGGTGCCTAAAAGTCGATATGTGCATGTATCTTCAGTACCCGTTTATATCTCTAATTCAGGCTCAAAACACCCGAAAATTCTATATTTTTGGGTCCCAGAAGCGATCTGTACATGCCTACTCCGTGTTATAGTATTTTCAAAATACAGGCCCAAAACATGCTGAAAATCGATATTTTAGGTGCCCAAAGTCTATATCTCAAATTCAGGCCCAAAACACCCGAAAATTCGATATTTTGGGGTCCCAGAAGCGATCTGTACATGCCTACTCAGTGCTAGAATGTTTTCAAAATATAGGCTCAAAACATGCTAAAAATCGATATTTTAAGTGTTCAAAGTCGATATGTGCATGCATCTTCTGTACCCGTTTATATCTCAAATTCAGCCTCAAAACACCAGAAAATTCGATATTTTGGGGTCCCCCAGAAGCGATCTGTACATGCCTACTCAGTGTTAGAATATTTTTAAAATACAGGACCAAAACATACTGAAAATCGATTTTTTAGGTGCCCAAAAGTCAATATGTGCATGCATCTTCTGTACCCGTTTATATCTCAAATTCAGGCTCCAAACACCCGAAAATTCGATATTTCATGGTCCCAGAAGCGATCTGTACCTGCCTACTCAGATACAGGTCCTAAACATGCTGAAAATCGATATTTTAGGTGCCCAAAGTCAATAGGTGTATACATCTTCTGCACCCGTTTATATTCCAAAATCAACCTCAAAACATCCAAAAATTCGATATTTGTGGGTCCCAGAAGCGATTTGTACATGCCTACTCAGTGCTAGATTATTTTCAAAATATAGGCCCAAAATATGCTAAAAATCGATATTTTAGGTGCCCAAAGTCGATATCTCAAATTCAGGCCCAAAACACCCGAAAATTCGATATTTTGGGGTCCCAGAAGCGATCTGTACATGCTTACTCCGTGTTAGAGTATTTTCGAAATACAGGCCTAAAACATACTGAAAATCGATCTTTTAGGTGCCCAAAAGTCAATATGTGCATGCATCTTCTGTACCCGTTTATATCTCAAATTCAACCTCAAAACACCCTAAAATTCGATATTTTAGGGTCCCAGAAGCGATACTCAGATACAGACCCAAAACATTCTGAAAATCGATATTTTAGGTGCCCAAAGTTAATATGTGTATGCATCTTCTGCACTCGTTTATATCTCAAATTCAACCTCAAAACACCCGAAAATTCGATATTTTGTGGTCCTAGAAGCGATCTGTACATGCCTACTCAGAAACAGGCCCAAAACATGCTGAAAATCGATATTTTAGGTGCCCAAAGTTAATATGTGTATGCATCTTCTGCACTCGTTTATATCTCAAATTCAACCTCAAAACACCCGAAAATTCGATATTTTGTGGTCCTAGAAGCAATCTGTACATGCCTACTCAGAAACAGGCCCAAAACATGCTGAAAATCGATATTTTAGGTGCCCAAAGTTAATATGTGTATGCATCTTCTGCACTCGTTTATATCTCAAATTCAACCTCAAAACACCCGAAAATTCGATATTTTTGGATCCCAGAAGCGATCTGTGAATGCCTACTCAGTGCTAGAATGTTTTCAAAATATAGGCTCAAAACATGCTAAAAATAGATATTTTAAGTGTCCAAAGTCGATATGTGCATGCATCTTCTGTACCCGTTTATATCTCAAATTCAAGCTCAAAACTCCCGAAAATTCGATATTTTTTTGTCCTAGAAGCAATCTGTACATGCCTACTCCTAGTTAGAATGTTTTCAAGATACAGACCCAAAACATGCTCAAAATCGATATTTTGGTGGCCCAAAAGTCGATATGTTCATGCATCTTCAGTACCCGTTTATATCTCAAATTCAGGCTCAAAACACCCGAAAATTCGATATTTTGGAGTGCCAGAAGCGATCTGTACATGCCTACTCTGTGTCAGAGTATTTTCAAATATAGGCCCAAAACATGCTAAAAATCGAAATTTTAGGTGCCCAAAGTCGATATCTCAAATTCAGGCCCAAAACACCCGAAAATTCGATATTTTGGGGTCCCAGAAGCGAACTGTACATGCCTACTCCGTGTTAGAGTATTTTCAAAATACAGGCCCATAACATACTGAAAATCGATCTTCTAGGTGCCCAAAAGTCGATATGTGCATGCATCTTCTGTACCTGTTTATACCTCAAATTCAGGCTCCAAACACCTGAAAATTCGATATTTTTTGGTCCTAGAAGTGATCTGTACTTGCCTACTCTGTGTTAGAGTATTTTCAAAATACAGGCCCAAAACATGCTGAAAATCGATATTTTAGGTGACCAAAGTTAATATGTGTATTCATCTTCTGCACCCGTTTATATCCCAAATTCAACCTCAAAACTCCCGAAAATTCGACATTTTTGGGGTCCCAGAAGCGAACTGTATATGCCTAGTCAGTGCAAGAATGTTTTGAAAATATAGGCTCAAAACACGCTAAAAATCGATATTTTAAGTATCCAAAGTCGATATGTGCTTGCATCTTCAGTACCCGTTTATATCTCAAATTCAGGCTCAAAACACCCGAAAATTCGATAATTTGGAGTGCCAGAAGCGATCTGTACATGCCTACTCTGTGTCAGAGTATTTTCAAATATAGGCCCAAAACATGCTAAAAATCGAAATTTTAGGTGCATAAACTCGATATCTCAAATTCAGGCCCAAAACACCAGAAAATTCGATATTTTGGGGTCCCAGAAGCGAACTGTACATGCCTACTCCGTGTTAGAGTATTTTCAAAAAACAGGCCCATAACATACTGAAAATCGATCTTTTAGGTGCCCAAAAGTCGATATGTGCATGCATCTTCTGTACCCGTTTATATCTCAAATTCAGGCTCCAAACACCCGAAAATTCGATATTTTGGGGTCCCAGAAGCGATCGGTACATGCCTATTCAGATACAGGCCCAAAACATGCTGAAAATCGATATTTTAGGTGCCCAAAGTTAATATGTGTATGCATCTTCTGCACTCGTTTATATCTCAAATTCAACTTCAAAACACCTGAAAATTCGATATTTTGGAGTGCCAGAAGCGATCTGTACATGCCTACTCTGTGTTAGAATATTTTCAAATATAGGCCCAAAACATGCTAAAAATCGAAATATTAGGTGCCCAAAATAGATATCTCAAATTCAGGCCCAAAACACCCGAAAATTCGAAATTTTGGGGTCAGAGAAGCGATCTGTACATACCTACTCCGTTTTAGAGTATTTTCAAAATACAGGCCCAAAACATACAGAAAATCGATATTTTAGGTGCCCAAAAGTCGATATGTGCATGCATCTTCTGTACCTGTTTATACCTCAAATTCAGGCTCCAAACACCTGAAAATTCGATATTTTTTGGTCCTAGAAGTGATCTGTACTTGCCTACTCCGTGTTAGAGTATTTTCAAAATACAGGCCCAAAACATGCTGAAAATCGATATTTTAGGTGACCAAAGTTAATATGTGTATGCATCTTCTGCACCCGTTTATATCCCAAATTCAACCTCAAAACTCCCGAAAATTCGACATTTTTGGGGTCCCAGAAGCGAACTGTATATGCGTAGTCAGTGCAAGAATGTTTTCAAAATAAAGGCTCAAAACACGCTAAAAATCGATATTTTATGTATCCAAAGTTGATATGTGCTTGCATCTTCTGTACCCGTTTATATCTCAAATTCAGGCCCAAAACACCCGAAAATTCGATATTTTGGGGTCCCAGAAGCGAACTGTACATGCCTACTCCGTGTTAGAGTATTTTCAAAATACAGGCCCATATCATACTGAAAATCGATCTTTTAGGTGCCCAAAAGTAGATATGTGCATGCATCTTCTGTACCCGTTTATATCTCAAATTCAGGCTCCAAACACCTGAAAATTCGATATTTTGGGGTCCCAGAAGCGATCTGTACATGCCTACTCAGATACAGGCCCAAAACATGCTGAAAATCGATATTTTAGGTGCCCAAAGTTAATATGTGTATACATCTTCTGCACTCGTTTATATCTCAAATTCAACCTCAAAACACCCGAAAATTCGATATTTTTGGGTCCCAGAAGCAATCTGTACATGCCTACTCAGTGCTAGAATGTTTTCAAAATATAGGCTCAAAACATGCTAAAAATAAATATTTTAAGTGTCCTAAGTCGTTATGTGCATGCATCTTCTGTAACCGTTTATATCTCAAATTCAGGATCAAAACACCCGAAAATTCGGTATTTTTTTGTCCTAGAAGCAATCTGTACATGCCTACTCCTAGTTAGAATGTTTTCAAGATACAGACCCAAAACATGCTCAAAATCGATATTTTAGTGGCCCAAAAGTCGATATGTTCATGAATCTTCAGCACCCGTTTATATCTCAAATTCAGGCTCAAAACACCCGAAAATTCGATATTTTGGAGTGCCAGAAGCGATCTGTACATGCCTACTCTGTGTCAGAGTATTTTCAAATATAGGCCCAAAACATGCTAAAAATCGAAATTTTAGGTGCCCAAAGTCGATATCTCAAATTCAGGCCCAAAACACCCGAAAATTCGATATTTTGGGGTCCGAGAAGCGAACTGTACATGCCTACTCCGTGTTAGAGTATTTTCAAAATACAGGCCCATAACATACTGAAAATCGATCTTTTAGGTGCCCAAAGGTCGATATGTGCATGCATCTTCTGTACCCGTTTATATCTCAAATTCAGGCTCCAAACACCCTAAAATTCGATATTTTGGGGTCCCAGAAGCGATCGGTACATGCCTATTCAGATACAGGCCCAAAACATGCTGAAAATCGATATTTTAGGTGCCCAAAGTTAATATGTGTATGCATCTTCTGCACTCGTTTATATCTCAAATTCAACTTCAAAACACCCGAAAATTCGATATTTTGGAATGCCAGAAGCGATCTGTACATGCCTACTTAGTGCTAGAATATTTTCAAAATATAGGCCCAAAACATGCTAAAAATCGATATTTTAGGTGCCCAAAGTCAAAATCTCAAATTCAGGCCCAAAACACCCGAAAATTCGATATTTTGGGGTCCCAGAAGCGAACTGTACATGCCTACTCCGTGTTAGAGTATTTTCAAAATACAGGCCCATATCATACTGAAAATCGATCTTTTAAGTGCCCAAAACTCGATATGTGCATGCATCTTCTGTACCCGTTTATATCTCAAACTCAGGCTCCAAACACCCGAAAATTCGATATTTTGGGGTCCCAGAAGCGATCTGTACATGCCTACTCAGATACAGGCCCAAAACATGCTGAAAATCGATATTTTAGGTGCCCAAAGTTAATATGTGTATGTATCTTCGGCACTCGTTTATATCTCAAATTCAACCTCAAAACACCCGAAAATTCGATATTTTGGGGTCCTAGAAGTGATCTGTACATGCCTACTCAGATACAGGCCCAAAACATGCTGAAAATCGATATTTTATGTGCCCAAAGTTAATATGTGTATGCATCTTCTGCACTCGTTTATATCTCAAATTCAACCTCAAAACACCCGAAAATTCGATATTTTTGGATCCCAGAAGCGATCTGTGAATGCCTACTCAGTGCTAGAATGTTTTCAAAATATAGGCTCAAAACATGCTAAAAATAGATATTTTAAGTGTCCAAAGTCGATTTGTGCATGCATCTTCTGTACCCGTTTATACCTCAAATTCAACCTCATAACACCCGAAAATTCGATATTTTTGGGTCCCAGAAGCAATCTGTACATTCCTACTCAGTGCTAGAATATTTTCAAAATATAGGCTCAAAACATGCTAAAAATAAATATTATACGTGTCCTAAGTCGATATGTGCATGCATCTTCTGTAACCGTTTATATCTCAAATTCAGGATCAAAACACCCGAAAATTCGGTATTTTTTTGTCCTAGAAGCGATCTGTAAATGCCTACTCCTAGTTAGAATGTTTTCAAGATACAGACCCAAAACATGCTCAAAATCGATATTTTAGTGGCCCAAAAGTCGATATGTTCATGCATCTTCAGTACCCGTTTATATCTCAAATTCAGGCTCAAAACACCCGAAAATTCGATATTTTGGAGTGCCAGAAGCGATCTGTACATGCCTACTCTGTGTTAGAGTATTTTCAAATATAGGCCCAAAACATGCTAAAAATCGAAATATTAGGTGCCCAAAGTAGATATATCAAATTCAGGCCCAAAACACCCGAAAATTCGAAATTTTGGGGTCAGAGAAGCGATCTGTACATACCTACTCCGTTTTAGAGTATTTTTAAAATACAGGCCAAAAACATACAGAAAATCGATATTTTAGGTGCCGAAAAGTCGAGATGTGCATGCATCTTCTGTACCTGTTTATACCTCAAATTCAGGCTCCAAACACGCGAAAATTCGATATTTTTTGGTCCTAGAAGTGATCTGTACTTGCCTACTCCGTGTTAGAGTATTTTCAAAATACAGGCCCAAAACATGCTGAAAATCGATATTTTAGGTGACCAAAGTCAATATGTGTATGCATCTTCTGCACCCGTTTATATCCCAAATTCAACCTCAAAACTCCCAAAATTCGATATTTTTGGGGTCCCAGAAGCGAACTGTATATGCCTAGTCAGTGCAAGAATGTTTTCAAAATATAGGCTCAAAACATGCTAAAAATCGATATTTTAAGTATACAAAGTCGATATGTGCATGCATCTTCTGTACCCGTTTATATCTCAATTTCAGGATCAAAACACCCGACAATTCGATATTTTGGGGTCCCAGAAGTGATCTGTACATGCCTACTTAGTGCTAGAATATTTTCAAAATATAGGCCCAAAACATGCTAAAAATCGATATTTTAAGTGTCCAAAGTCGATATGTGCATGCATCTTCTGTACCCGTTTATATCTCAAATTCAGGAACAAAACACCCGAAAATTCGATATTTTGGGGTCCCAGAAGTGATCTGTACATACCTTCTTAGTGCTAGAATATTTTCAAAACATAGGCCCAAAACATGCTAAAAATCGATATTTTAGGTGCTCAAAGTCGATATCTCAAAATCAGGCCCAAAACACCCGAAAATTCGATATTTTGGGGTCCCAGAAGCGAACTGTACATACCTACTCCGTGTTAGAGTATTTTCAAAATACAGGCCCATATCATACTGAAAATCGATCTTTTAAGTGCCCAAAAGTCGATATGTGCATGCATCTTCTGTACCCGTTTATATCTCAAACTCAGGCTCCAAACACCCAAAAATTCGATATTTTGGGGTCCCAGAAGCGATCTGTACATGCCTACTCAGATACAGGCCCAAAACATGCTGAAAATCGATATTTTAGGTGCCCAAAGTTAATATGTGTATGCATCTTCTGCACTCGTTTATATCTCAAATTCAACCTCAAAACACCCGAAAATTCGATATTTTGGGGTCCTAGAAGCGATCTGTACATGCCTACTCAGATACAGGCCCAAAACAAGCTGAAAATCGATATTTTAGGTGCCCAAAGTTAATATGTGTATGCATTTTCTGCACTCGTTTATATCTCAAATTCAACTTCAAAACACCCGAAAATTAGAGATTTTTGGTTCCCAGAAGCGATCTGTACAAGCCTACTCCTAGTTAGAATGTTTTCAAGATACAGACCCAAAACATGCTTAAAATCGATATTTTAGTGGCCGAAAAGTCGATATGTTCATGCATCTTCAGTACCCGTTTATATCTCAAATTCAGGCTCAAAACACCCGAAAATTCGATATTTTGGAGTGCCACAAGCGATCTGTACATGCCTACTCTGTGTTAGAGTATTTTCAAATATAGGCCCAAAACATGCTAAAAATCGAAATATTAGGTGCCCAAAGTAGATATCTCAAATTCAGGCCCAAAACACCCGAAAATTCGAAATTTTGGGGTCAGAGAAGCGATCTGTACATACCTACTCCGTTTTATAGTATTTTTAAAATACAGGCCCAAAACATACAGAAAATCGATATTTTAGGTGCCCAAAAGTCGATATGTGCATGCATATTCTGTACCTGTTTATACCTCAAATTAAGGCTCCAAACACCCGAAAATTCGATATTTTTTGGTCCTAGAAGTGATCTGTACTTGCCTACTCCGTGTTAGAGTATTTTCAAAATACAGGCCCAAAACATGCTGAAAATCGATATTTTAGGTGACCAAAATCAATATGTGTATGCATCTTCTGCACCCGTTTATATCCAAAATTCAACCTCGAAACTCCCGAAAATTCGATATTTTTGGGTCCCAGAAGCAATCTGTACATGCCTACTCAGTGCTAGAATGTTTTCAAAATATAGGCTCAAAATATGCTAAAAATAAATATTTTAAGTGTCCTAAGTCGATATGTGCATTCATCTTCTGTAACCGTTTAGATCTCAAATTCAGGATCAAAACACCCGAAAATTCTGTATTTTTTTGTCCTAGAAGCGATCTGTACATGCCTACTCCTAGTTAGAATGTTTTCAAGATACAGACCCAAAACATGCTCAAAATCGAAATTTTAGTGGCCCAAAAGTCGATTTGTTCATGCATCTTCAGTACCCGTTTATATCTCAAATTCAGGCTCAAAACACCCGAAAATTCGATATTTTGGAGTGCCAGAAGCGATCTGTACATGCCTACTCTGTGTCAGAGTATTTTCAAATATAGGCCCAAAACATGCTAAAAATCGATATTTTAGGTGCCCAAAGTCGATATCTCAAATTCAGGCCCAAAACACCCGAAAATTCGATATTTTGGGGTCCCAGAAGCGAACTGTACATGCCTGCTCCGTGTTAGAGTATTTTCAAAATACAGGCCCATAACATACTGAAAATCGATCTTTTAGGTGCCCAAAGGTCGATATGTGCATGCATCTTCTGTACCCGTTTATATCTCAAATTCAGGCTCCAAACACCCGAAAATTTGATATTTGGGGGTCCCAGAAGCGATCGGTACATGCCTATTCAGATACAGGCCAAAAACATGCTGTAAATCGATATTTTAGGTGCCCAAAGTTAATATGTGTATGCATCTTCTGCACTCGTTTATATCTCAAATTCAACTTCAAAACACCCGAAAATTAGAGATTTTTGGTTCCCAGAAGCGATCTGTACATGCCTAATCCTAATTAGAATGTTTTCAAGATACAGACCCAAAACATGCTTAAAATCGATATTTTAGTGGCCGAAAAGTCGATATGTTCATGCATCTTCAGTACCCGTTTATATCTCATTTTCAGGCTCAAAACACCCGAAAATTCGATATTTTGGAGTGCCAGAAGCGATCTGTACATGCCTACTCTGTGTTAGAGTATTTTCAAATATAGGCCCAAAACATGCTAAAAATCGAAATATTAGGTGCCCAAAGTAGATATATCAAATTCAGGCCCAAAACACCCGAAAATTCGAAATTTTGGGGTCAGAGAAGCGATCTGTACATACCTACTCCGTTTTAGAGTATTTTTAAAATACAGGCCAAAAACATACAGAAAATCGATATTTTAGGTGCCGAAAAGTCGAGATGTGCATGCATCTTCTGTACCTGTTTATACCTCAAATTCAGGCTCCAAACACCCGAAAATTCGATATTTTTTGGTCCTAGAAGTGATCTGTACTTGCCTACTCCGTGTTAGAGTATTTTAAATATACAGGCCCAAAACATGCTGAAAATCGATATTTTAGGTGACCAAAGTCAATATGTGTATGCATCTTCTGCACCCGTTTATATCCCAAATTCAACCTCAAAACTCCCAAAATTCGATATTTTTGGGGTCCCAGAAGCGAACTGTATATGCCAAGTCAGTGCAAGAATGTTTTCAAAATATAGGCTCAAAACACGCTAAAAATCGATATTTTAAGTATACAAAGTCGATATGTGCATGCATCTTCTGTACCCGTTTATATCTCAATTTCAGGATCAAAACACCCGAAAATTCGATATTTTGGGGTCCCAGAAGTGATCTGTACATGCCTACTTAGTGCTAGAATATTTTCAAAATATAGGCCCAAAACATGCTAAAAATCGATATTTTAAGTGTCCAAAGTCGATATGTGCATGCATCTTCTGTACCCGTTTATATCTCAAATTCAGGATCAAAACACCCGAAAATTCGATATTTTGGGGTCCCAGAAGTGATCTGTACATACCTTCTTAGTGCTAGAATATTTTCAAAACATAGGCCCAAAACATGCTAAAAATCGATATTTTAGGTGCCCAAAGTCGATATCTCAAATTCAGGCCAAAAACACCTGAAAATTCGATATTTTGGGGTCCCAGAAGCGATCTGTACATGCCTACTCCGTGTTAGAGTATTTTGAAAATGCAGGCCCATAACATACTGAAAATCGATCTTTTAGGTGCCCAAAAGTCGATATGTGCATGCATCTTCTGTACCCGTTTATATCTCAAATTCAGGCTCCAAATACAAGAAAATTCGATATTTTGGGGTCCCAGAAGCGATCTGTACATGCCTACTCAGATACAGGCCCAAGACATGCTGAAAATCGATATTTTAGGTGCACAAAGTCAATATGTGTATGCATCTTCTGCACCCGTTTATATCCCAAATTCAACCTCAAAACACCCGAAAGTTCGATATTTTTGGGTCCCAGAAGCGATCTGTACATGAATACTCAGTGCTAGAATGTTTTCAAAATATAGGCTCAAAACATGCTAAAAATCGTTATTTTAAGTGTCCAAAGTCGATATGTGCATGCATCTTCTGTACCCGTTTATCTCTCAAATTCAGGATCAAAACACCCGAAAATTCGGTATTTTAAGGTCCTAGAAGCGATCTGTACATGCCTACTCTTAGTTAGAATGTTTTCAAAATACAGGCCCAAAACATGCTGAAAATCGATATTTTAGGTGACCAAAGTCAATATGTGTATGAATCTTCTGCACCCGTTTATATCCCAAATTCTACCTCAAAACTCCCGAAAATTCGATATTTTTGGGGTCACAGAAGGGAACTGTATATGCCTAGTCAGTGCAAGAATGTTTTCAAAATATAGGCTCAAAACACGCTAAAAATCGATATTTTAAGTATCCAAAGTCGATATGTGCATTCATCTTCTGTACCCGTTTATATCTCAAATTCAGGATCAAAACACCCGAAAATTCGATATTTTGAGGTCCCAGAAGTGATCTGTACATGCCTACTTAGTGCTAGAATATTTTCAAAATATAGGCCCAAAACATGCTAAAAAATCGATATTTTAGGTGCCCAAAGTCGATATCTCAAATTCAGGCCCAAAACACCCGAAAATTCGATTTTTTGGGGTCCCAGATGCGAACTGTACATGCCTACTCCATGTTAGAGTATTTTCAAAATACAGGCCCATATCATACTGAAAATCGATCTTTTAAGTGCCCAAAAGTCGATATGTGCATGTATCTTCTGTACCCGTTTATATCTCAAACTCAGGCTCCAAACACCCGAAAATTCGATATTTTGGGGTCCCAGAAGCGATCTGTACATGTCTACTCAGATACAGGCCCAAAACATGCTGAAAATCGATATTTTAGGTGCCCAAAGTAAATATGTGTATGCATCTTCTGCAATCGTTTATATCTCAAATTCAACCTCAAAACACCCGAAAATTCGATATTTTGGGGTCCTAGAAGCGATCTGTACATGCCTACTCAGATACAGGCCCAAAACATGCTAAAAATCGATATTTTAGGTGCCCAAGGTAATATGTGTATGCATCTTCTGCACTCGTTTATATCTTAAATTCAACCTCAAAACACCCGAAAATTCGATATTTTTGGATCCCAGAAGCGATCTGTGAATGCCTACTCAGTGCTAGAATGTTTTCAAAATATAGGCTCAAAACATGCTAAAAATAGATATTTTAAGTGTCCAAAGTGCATGCATCTTCTGTACCCGTTTATATCTCAAATTCAACCTCAAAACACCCGAAAATTCGATATTTTTCGATCCCAGAAGCGATCTGTGAATGCCTACTCAGTGCTAGAATGTTTTCAAAATATAGGCTCAAAACATGCTAAAAATAGATATTTTAAGTGTCCAAAGTCGATATGTGCATGCATCTTCTGTACCCGTTTATATCTCAAATTCAGGCTCAAAACACCCGAAAATTCGATATTTTGGAGTGCCAGAAGCGATCTGTACATGCCTACTCTGTGTCAGAGTATTTTCAAATATAGGCCCAATACATGCTAAAAATCGATATTTTAGGTGCCCAAAGTCGATATCTCAAATTCAGGCCCAAAACACCCGAAAATTCGATATTTTGGGGTCCCAGAAGCGAACTGTACATGCCTACTCCGTGTTAGAGTATTTTCAAAATTCAGGCCCATAACATTCTGAAAATCGATCTTTTTGGTGCCCAAAAGTTGATATGTGCATGCATCTTCTGTACCCGTTTATATCTCAAATTCAGGCTCCAAACACCCGAAAATTTGATATTTTGGGGTCCCAGAAGCGATCGGTACATGCCTATTCAGATACAGGCCCAAAACATGCTGAAAATCAATATTTTAGGTGCCCAAAGTTAATATGTGTATGCATCTTCTGCACTCGTTTATATCTCAAATTCAACTTCAAAACTCCCAAAAATTAGAGATTTTTGGTTCCCAGAAGCGATCTGTACATGCCTACTCCTAGTTAGAATGTTTTCAAGATACAGACCCAAAACATGCTTAAAATCTATATTTTAATAGCCGAAAAGTCGATATGTGGATGCATCTTCAGTACCCGTTTATATCCCAAATTCAGGCTCAAAACACCCGAAAATTCGATATTTTGGAGTGCCAGAAGCGATCTGTACATGCCTACTCTGTGTTAGAGTATTTTCAAATATAGGCCCAAAACATGCTAAAAATCGAAATATTAGGTGCCCAAAGTAGATATCTCAAATTCAGGCCCAAAACACCCGAAAATTCGAAATTTTGGGGTCAGAGAAGCGATCTGTACATACCTACTCCGTTTTAGAGTATTTTCAAAATACAGGCCCAAAACATACAGAACATCGATATTTTAGGTGCCCAAAAGTCGATATGTGCATGCATCTTCTGTACCTGTTTATACCTCAAATTCAGGCTCCAAACACGCGAAAATTCGATATTTTTTGGTCCTAGAAGTGATCTGTACTTGCCTACTCCGTGTTAGAGTATTTTCAAAATACAGGCCCAAAACATGCTGAAAATCGATATTTTAGGTGACCAAAGTCAATATGTGTATGCATCTTCTTCACCCGTTTATATCCCAAATTCAACCTCAAAACTCCCGAAAATTCGATATTTTTGGGGTCCCAGAAGCGAACTGTATATGCCTAGTCAGTGCAAGAATGTTTTCAAAATATAGGCTCAAAACACGCTAAAAATCGATATTTTAAGTATACAAAGTCGATATGTGCATGCATCTTCTGTACCCGTTTATATCTCAATTTCAGGATCAAAACACCCGAAAATTCGATATTTTGGGGTTCCAGAAGTGATCTGTACATGCCTACTTAGTGCTAGAATATTTTCAATATATAGGCCCAAAACATGCTAAAAATCGATATTTTAGGTGCCCAAAGTCGATATCTCAAATTCAGGCCCAAAAGACCCGGAAATTCGATATTTTGGGGTCCCAGAAGCGAACTGTACATGCCTCCTCCGTGTTAGAGTATTTTCAAAATACAGGCCCATATCATACTGAAAATCGATCTTTTACGTGCCCAAAAGTCGATATGTGCATGCATCTTCTGTACCCGTTTATATCTCAGACTCAGGCTCCAAACACCCGAAAATTCGATATTTTGGGGTCCCAGAAGCGATCTGTACATGCCTACTCAGATACAGGCCCAAAACATGCTGAAAATCGATATTTTAAGTGCCCAAAGTTAATATGTGTATGCATCTTCTGCACTCGTTTATATCTCAAATTCAACCTCAAAACACCCGAAAATTCGATATTTTTTTGTCCTAGAAGCGATCTGTACATGCCTACTTCTAGTTAGAATGTTTTCAAGATACAGACCCAAAACATGCTTAAAATCGATATTTTAGTGGCCGAAAAGTCGATATGTTCATGCATCTTCAGTACCCGTTTATATATCAAATTCAGGCTCAAAACACCCGAAAATTCGATATTTTGGAGTAGCAGAAGCGATCTGTACATGCCTACTCTGTGTTAGAGTATTTTCAAATATAGGCCCAAAACATGCTAAAAATCTAAATATTAGGTGCCCAAAGTAGATATCTCAAATTCAGGCCCAAAACACCCGAAAATTCGAAATTTTGGGGTCAGAGAAGCGATCTGTACATACCTACTCCGTTTTAGAGTATTTTCTAAATACAGGCCCAAAACATACAGAAAATCGATATTTTAGGTGTCCAAAAGTCGATATGTGCATGCATCTTCTGTACCTGTTTATACCTCAAATTCAGGCTCCAAACACCCGAAAATTCGATATTTTTTGGTCCTTGAAGTGATCTGTACTTGCCTACTCCGTGTTAGAGTATTTTCAAAATACAGGCCCAAAACATGCTGAAAATCGATATTTTAGGTGACCAAAGTCAATATGTGTATGCATCTTATGGACCCGTTTATATACCAAATTCAACCTCAAAACACCCGAAAATTCGATATTTTTGGGGCCCCAGAAGCGAACTGTACATGCCTACTCAGTGCTAGAAGGTTTTCAAAATATAGTCTCTAAACATGCTAAAAATCGATATTTTAAGTGTCCAAAGTCGATATGTGCATGCATCTTCTGTACCCGTTTATATCTCAAATTCAGGATCAAAACACCCGAAAATTCGATATTTTGGGGTCCCAGAAGTGATCTGTACATACCTACTTAGTGCTAGAATATTTTCAAAACATAGGCCCAAAACATGCTAAAAATCGATATTTTAGGTGCCCAAAGTCGATATCTCAAATTCAGGCCAAAAACACCTGAAAATTCGATATTTTGGGGTCCCAGAAACGATCTGTACATGCCTACTCCGTGTTAGAGTATTTTGAAAATGCAGGCCCATAACATACTGAAAATCGATCTTTTAGGTGCCCAAAAGTCGATATGTGCATGCATCTTCTGTACCCGTTTATATATCAAATTCAGGCTCCAAATACCCGAAAATTCGATATTTTGGGGTCCCAGAAGCGATCTGTACATGCCTACTCAGATACAGGCCCAAGACATGCTGAAAATCGATATTTTAGGTGCACAAAGTCAATATGTGTATGCATCTTCTGCACCCGTTTATATCCCAAATTCAACCTCAAAACACCCGAAAGTTCGATATTTTGGGGTCCCAGAAGCGATCTGTAAATGAATACTCAGTGCTAGAATGTTTTCAAAATATAGGCTCAAAACATGCTAAAAATCGTTATTTTAAGTGTCCAAAGTCGATATGTGCATGCATCTTCTGTACCCGTTTATATCTCAAATTCAGGCTCAAAACACCCGAAAATTCGGTATTTTAAGGTCCTAGAAGCGATCTGTACATGCTTACTCCTAGTTAGAATGTTTTCAAGATACAGACCCAAAACATGCCCAAAATCGATATTTTAAGTGCCCAAAAGTCGATATGTGAATGCATCTTCTGTACCTGTTTATATCTCAAATTCAGGCTCCAAACACGCGAAAATTCGATATTTTTTGGTCCTAGAAGTGATCTGTACTTGCCTACTCCGTGTTAGAGTATTTTCAAAATACAGGCCCAAAACATGCTGAAAATCGATATTTAAGGTGACCAAAGTCAATATGTGTATGCATCTTCTGCACCCGTTTATATCCCAAATTCAACCTCAAAACTCCCGAAAATTCGATATTTTTGGGGTCCCAGAAGCGAACTCTATATGCCTAGTCAGTGCAAGAATGTTTTCAAAATATAGGCTCAAAACACGCTAAAAATCGATATTTTAAGTATACAAAGTCGATATGTGCATGCATCTTCTGTACCCGTTTATATCTCAATTTCAGGATCAAAACACCCGAAAATTCGATATTTTTTTGTCCTAGAAGCGATCTGTACATGCCTACTCCTAGCTAGAATGTTTTCAAGAGACAGACCCAAAACATGCTTAAAATCGATATTTTAGTGGCCGAAAAGTCGATATGTTCATGCATCTTCAGTATCCGTTTATATATCAAATTCAGGCTCAAAACACCCGAAAATTCGATATTTTGGAGTGCCAGAAGCGATCTGTACATGCCTACTCTGTGTTAGAGTATTTTCAAATATAGGTCCAAAACATGCTAAAAATCTAAATATTAGGTGCCCAAAATAGATATCTCAAATTCAGGCCCAAAACACCCGAAAATTCGAAATTTTGGGGTCAGAGAAGCGATCTGTACATACCTACTCCGTTTTAGAGTATTTTCTAAATACAGGCCCAAAACATACAGAAAATCGATATTTTAGGTGTCCAAAAGTCGATATGTGCTTGCATATTCTGTACCTGTTTATACCTCAAATTCAGGCTCCAAACACCCGAAAATTCGATATTTTTTGGTCCTAGAAGTGATCTGTACTTGCCTACTCCGTGTTAGAGTATTTTCAAAATACAGGCCCAAAACATGCTGAAAATCAATATTTTAGGTGACCAAAGTCAATATGTGTATGCATCTTCTGAACCCGTTTATATCCCAAATTCAACCTCAAAACTCCCGAAAATTCGATATTTTTGGGGTCCCAGAAGCGAACTGTATATGCCTAATCAGTGCAAGAATGTTTTCAAAATATAGGCTCAAAACACGCTAAAAATCGATATTTTAAGTATCCAAAGTCGATATGTGCATGCATCTTCTGTACCCGTTTATATCTCAAATTCAACCTCAAAACACCCGAAAATTCGATATTTTGGGGTCCCAGAAGTTATCTGTACATGCCTACTTAGTGCTAGAATATTTTCAAAATATAGGCCCAAAACATGCTAAAAATCGATATTTTACGTGCTCAAAGTCGATATCTCAAATTCAGGCCCAAAACACCCGAAAATTCGATATTTTGGGGTCCCAGAAGCGAACTGTACATGCCTACTCCGTGTTAGAGTATTTTAAAAATACAGGCCCAAAACATGCTGAAAATCGATATTTTAGGTGACCAAAGGTCGATATGTTCATGCATCTTCTATATCCGTTTATATCCCAAATTCAACCTCAAAACACCCGAAAGTTTGATATTTTTGGGTCCCAGAAGCGATCTGTACATGAATACTCAGTGCTAGAATGTTTTCAAAATATAGGCTCAAAACATGCTAAAAATCGTTATTTTAAGTGTCCAAAGTCGATATGTGCATGCATCTTCAGTACCCGTTTATATCTCAAATTCATGCTCAAAACACCCGAAAATTCGGTATTTTAAGGTCCTAGAAGCGATCTGTACATGCCTACTCCTTGTTAGAATGTTTTCAAGATACAGACCCAAAACATGCCCAAAATCGATATTTTAGGTGCATAAAAGTCGATATGTGCATGCATCTTCTGTACAAGTTTATATCTCAAATTCAGGATCAAAACAACCGAAAATTTGATATTTTGGGGTCCCAGAAGCAATCTGTACATGCCTACTCAGTGCTAGAATATTTTCAAAATATAGGCCCAAAACATGCTAAAAATCAATATTTTAGGTGCCCAAAGTCGATATCTCAAATTCAGGCCCAAAACACCCGAAAATTCGATATTTTGGGGTCCCAGAAGCGAACTGTACATGCCAACTCCGTGTTAGAGTATTTTCAAAATACAGGCCCATATCACACTGAAAATCGATCTTTTAGGTGCCCAAAAGTCGATATGTTCATGCATCTTCTGTACCAGTTTATATCTCAAACTCAGGCTCCAAACACCCGAAAATGCGATATTTTGGGGTCCCAGAAGCGATATGTACATGCCTACTCAGATAGAGGCCCAAAACATACTGAAAATCGATATTTTAGGTGCCCAAAGTTAATATATGTATGCATCTTCTGAACTCGTTTATATCTCAAATTCAACCTCAAAACACCGAAAATCCGATATTTTTGGGTCCCAGAAGCAATCTGTACATGCCTACTCAGTGCTAGAATTTTTTCAAAATATAGGCTCAAAACATGCTAAAAATAGATATTTTAAGTGTCCTAAGTCGATATGTGCATGCATCGTCTGTAACCGTTTATATCTCAAATTCAACCTCAAAACACCCGAAAATTCGATATTTTGAGGTCCCAGAAGCAATCTGTACTTGCCTACTCTGTGTTAAAGTATTTTCAAAATACAGGCTCAAAACATGCTGAAAATCGATATTATAGGTGACCAAAGTCAATATGTGTATGCATCTTCTGCACCCGTTTATATCCCAAATTCAACCTCAAAAAACCCGAACATTCGGTATTTTTGGGTCCTAGAAGCGATCTGTACATGCCTACTCTTAGTTAGAATGTTTTCAAGATACAGACCCAAAACATGCTCAAAATCGATATTTTAGTGACCCAAAAGTCGATATGTGCATGCATCTTCTGTACCCGTTTATATCTCAAATTTAAGCCCAAAACACCGAAAATTCGATATTTTGGGGTTCCAGAAGCGATCTGTACCTGCCTACTATGTGTTAGAGTATTTTCAAAATACAGGCCCATAACATGCTAAAAATCGATATTTTAGGTGCACAAAGTCAATATGTGTATGCATCTTCTGCACCCGTTTATATCCCAAATTCAACCTCAAAACACCCGAAAATTCGATATTTTTTGGTCCCAGAAGCGATCTGTACATGAATACTCAGTGCTAGAATGTTTTCAAAATATTGGCTCAAAACATGCTAAAAATCGTTATTTTAAGTGTCCAAAGTCGATATGTGCATGCATCTTCTGTACCCGTTTATATCTCAATTCAGGCTCAAAACACCCGAAAATTCGGAATTTTTGAGTCCTAGAAGCGATCTGTACATGCCTACACCTAGTTAGAATGTTTTCAAGATACCGACCCAAAACATGCTCAAAATCGATATTTTAGGTGCATAAAAGTCGATATGTGCATGCATCTTCTGTACAAGTTTATATCTCAAATTCAGGATCAAAACACCCGAAAATTTGATATTTTGGGGTCCCAGAAGCAATCTGTACATGCCTACTCAGTGCTAGAATATTTTCAAAATATAGGCCCAAAACATGCTAAAAATCGATATTTTAGGTGCCCAAAGTCGATATCTCAAATTCAGGCCCAAAACACCCGAAAATTCGATATTTTGGGGTCCCAGAAGCGAACTGTACATGCCTACTCCGTGTTAGAGTATTTTCAAAATACAGGCCCATATCATACTGAAAATCGATCTTTTAGGTGCCCAAAAGTCGATATGTGCATGCATCTTTTGTACCCGTTTATAACTCAAACTCAGGCTCCAAACACCCGAAAATTCGATATTTTGGGGTCCCAGAAGCGATTTGTACATTCCTTCTCAGATAGAGGCCCAAAACATGCTGAAAATCGATATTTTAGGTGCCCAAAATTAATATATGTATGCATCTTCTGCACTCGTTTAAATCTCAAATTCAACCTCAAAACACCCGAAAATTCGATATTTTGGGGTCCCAGAAGCAATCTGTACATGCCTACTCAGTGCTAGAATGTTTTCAAAATATAGGCTAAAAACATGTTAAAAATAGATATTTTAAGTGTCCTAAGTCGATATGTGCATGCATCTTCTGTAACCGTTTATATCTCAAATTCAGGCTCAAAACACCCGAAAATTCGGTATTTTTTTGTCCTAGAAGCGATCTGTACATGCCTACTCCTAGTTAGAATGTTTTCAAGAACAGACCCAAAACATGCTCAAAATCGATATTTTAGTGGCCCAAAAGTCGATATGTTCATGCATCTTCAGTACCCGTTTATATCTCAAATTCAGGCTCAAAACACCCGAAAATTCGATATTTTGGAGTGCCAGAAGCGATCTGTACATGCCTACTCTGTGTCAGAGTATTTTCAAATATAGGCCCAAAACATGCTAAAAATCGAAATTTTAGGTGCCCAAAATCGATATATCAAATTCAGGCCCAAAACACCCGAAAATTCGATATTTTGGGGTCCCAGAAGCGAACTGTACATGCCTACTCCATGTTAGAGTATTTTCAAAATACAGGCCCATAACATACTGAAAATCGATCTTTTAGGTGGTCAAAAGTCGATATGTGCATGCATCTTCTGTACCCGTTTATATCTCAAATTCAGGCTCCAAACACCCGAAAATTTGATATTTTGGGGTCCCAGAAGCGATCTGTACATGCCTATTCAGATACAGGCCCAAAACATGCTGAAAATCGATATTTTAGGTGCCCAAAGTTAATATGTGAATGCATCTTCTGCACTCGTTTATATCTCAAATTCAACCTCAAAACACCCGAAAATTATATATTTTTGGTTCCCAGAAGCGATCTGTACATGCCTACTCAGTGCTAGAATTTTTTCAAAATATAGGCTCAAAACATGATAAAAATCGATATTTTAGGTGCCCAAAGTCGATATCTAAAATTCAGGCCCAAAACACCCGAAAATTCGATATTTTGGGGTCCCAGAAACGATCAGTACTTGCCTACTCCGTGTTAGAGTATTTTTTAAAATACAGGCCCATAACATGCTGAAAATCGATATTTTAGGTGACCAAAGTCAATATGTGTATGCATCTTCTGTACCCGTTTATATCTCAAATTCAGGCTCCAAACTCCCGAAAATTCGATATTTTAGTGTCCCAGAAGCGATCTGTACATGCCTACTCAGATAAAGGCCCAAAACATGCTGAAAATCGATATTTTAGGTGCCCAAAGTTAATATGTGTATGCATCTTCTGCACCCGTTTATATCCCAAATTCAACCTCAAAAAACCCGAACATTCGGTATTTTTGGGTCTTAGAAGCGATCTGTACATGCCTACTCTTAGTTAGAATGTTTTCAAGATACAGACACAAAACATGCTCAAAATCGATATTTTAGTGGCCCAAAAGTCGATATGTGCATGCATCTTCTGTACCCGTTTATATCTCAAATTCAGGATCAAAACACCCGAAAATTTAAAATTTTGGGGTCCCAGAAGCGATCTGTACATGCCTACTCAGTGCTAGAATATTTTCAAAATATATGCCCAAAACATGCTAAAAATCGATATTTTAGGTGCCCAAAGTTGATATCTAAAATTTAGGCCCAAAACACCCGAAAATTCGATATTTTGGGGTTCCACAAGCGATCTGTACTTGCCTACTCCGTGTTAGAGTATTTTCAAAATACAGGCCCATAACATGCTTAAAATCGATATTTTAGGTGACCAAAGTCAGTATGTGTATGCATCTTCTGCACCCGTTTATATCCCAAATTCAACATCAAAACACCCGAAAATTGGATATTTTTTGGGTCCCAGAAGCGAACTGTACATGCCTAGTCAGTGCTAGAATGTTTTCAAAATATAGGCTCAAAACATGCTAAATATCGATATTTTAAGCGTCCAAAGTCGATATGTGCATGCATCTTCTGTACCCGTTTATATCTTAAATTCAGGATCAAAACACCCGAAAATTCGATATTTTGGGGTCCCAGAAGTGATATGTACATGCCTACTTAGTGCTAGAATATTTTCAAAATATAGGCTCAAAACATGCTAAAAATCGATATTTTAGGTGCCCAAAGTCGATATCTCAAATTCAGGCCCAAAACACCCGAAAATTCGATATTTTGGGGTCCCAGAAGCGAACTGTACATGCCTACTCCGTGTTAGAGTATTTTCAAAATACAGGCCCATAACATACTGAAAATCGATCTTTTAGGTGCCCAAAAGTCGATATGTGCATGCATCTTCTGTACCCGTTTATATCTCAAATTCAGGCTCCAAACACCCGAAAATTTGATATTTTGGGGTCCCAGAAGCGATCTGTACATGCCTATTCTGATACAGGCCCAAAACATGCTGAAAATCGATATTTTAGGTGCCCAAAGTTAATATGTGTATGCATCTTCTGTACTCGTTTATATCCCAAATTCAACCCCAAAACACCCGAAAATTCGATATTTTTTGGGTCCCAGAAGCGAACTGTACATACCTAGTCAGTGCTAGAATGTTTTCAAAATATAGGCTCAAAACATGCTAAAAATTGATATTTTAAGTGTCCAAAGTCGATATGTGCATGTATCTTCTGTACCCGTTTATATCTCAAATTCAATATCAAAACACCCGAAAATTCGATATTTTGGGGTCCCAGAAGTGATCTGTACATGCCTATTTAGTGCTAGAATGTTTTCAAAATATTGGCCCAAAACATGCTAAAAATCGATATTTTATGTGCCCAAAGTCGATATCTCAAATTCAGGCCCAGAACACCCGAAAATTCGATATTTTGGGGTCCCAGAAGTGAACTGTACATGCCTACTCCGTGTTAGAGTATTTTCAAAATACAGGCCCATATCATACTGAAAATCGATCTTTTAGGTGCCCAAAAGTCAATATGTTGATGTATCTTCTGTACCCGTTTATATCTCAAATTCAGGCTTTAAACACCCGAAAATTCGATATTTTGGGGTCCCAGAAGCGATCTGTACTTGCCTACTCCGTGTTAAAGTATTTTCAAAATACAGGCCCACAACATGCTGAAAATCGATATTTTAGGTGACCAAAGTCAATATGTGTATGCATCTTCTGCAACCGTTTATATCCCAAATTCAACCTCAAAACACCCGAAAATTCGATATTTTTTTGGCCCCAGAAGCGAACTGTACATACCTACTCAGTGCTAGAATTTTTTCAAAATATAGGCTCTAAACATGCTAAAAATCGATATTTTAAATGTCCAAAGTCGATATGTGCATGCATCTTCTGTACCCGTTTACCCTCAAATTCAGGATCAAAACACCCGAAAATTCGATATTTTGGTGTCCCAGAAGTGATCTGTACATGCCTACTTAGTGCTAGAATATTTTCAATATATAGGCCCAAAACATGCTAAAAATCGATATTTTAGGTGCCCAAAGTCGATATCTCAAATTCAGGCCAAAAACACCTGAAAATTCGATATTTCGGGGTCCCAGAAGCAATCTGTACATGCCTACTCCGTGTTAGAGTATTTTTAAAAAACAGGCCCATAACATACTGAAAATCGATCTTTTAGGTGCCCAAAGTTAATATGTGTATGCATCTTCTGTACTCGTTTATATCCCAAATTCAACCCCAAAACACCCGAAAATTCGATATTTTTTGGGTCCCAGAAGCGAACTGTACATGCCTAGTCAGTGCTAGAATGTTTTCAAAATATAGGCTCAAAACATGCTAAAAATTGATATTTTAAGTGTCCAAAGTCGATATGTGCATGTATCTTCTGTACCCGTTTATATCTCAAATTCAGGATCAAAACACCCGAAAATTCGATATTTTGGGGTCCCAGAAGTGATCTGTACATGCCTATTTAGTGCTAGAATATTTTCAAAATATTGGCCCAAAACATGCTAAAAATCGATATTTTATGTGCCCAAAGTCGATATCTCAAATTCAGGCCCAGAACACCCGAAAATTCGATATTTTGGGGTCCCAGAAGTGAACTGTACATGCCTACTCCGTGTTAGAGTATTTTCAAAATACAGGCTCATATCATACTGAAAATCGATCTTTTAGGTGCCCAAAAGTCAATATGTTGATGTATCTTCTGTACCCGTTTATATCTCAAATTCAGGCTTTAAACACCCGAAAATTCGATATTTTGGGGTCCCAGAAGCGATCTGTACTTGCCTACTCCGTGTTAGAGTATTTTCAAAATACAGGCCCACAACATGCTGAAAATCGATATTTTAGGTGACCAAAGTCAATATGTGTATGCATCTTCTGCACCCGTTTATATCCCAAATTCAACCTCAAAACACCCGAAAATTCGATATTTTTTTGGCCCCAGAAGCGAACTGTACATACCTACTCAGTGCTAGAATTTTTTCAAAATATAGGCTCTAAACATGCTAAAAATCGATATTTTAAATGTCCAAAGTCGATATGTGCATGCATCTTCTGTACCCGTTTACCCTCAAATTCAGGATCAAAACACCCGAAAATTCGATATTTTGGGGTCCCAGAAGTGATCTGTACATGCCTATTTAGTGCTAGAATATTTTCAAAATATTGGCCCAAAACATGCTAAAAATCGATATTTTATGTGCCCAAAGTCGATATCTCAAATTCAGGCCCAGAACACCCGAAAATTCGATATTTTGGGGTCCCAGAAGTGAACTGTACATGCCTACTCCGTGTTAGAGTATTTTCAAAATACAGGCCCATATCATACTGAAAATCGATCTTTTAGGTGCCCAAAAGTCAATATGTTGATGTATCTTCTGTACCCGTTTATATCTCAAATTCAGGCTTTAAACACCCGAAAATTCGATATTTTGGGGTCCCAGAAGCGATCTGTACTTGCCTACTCCGTGTTAGAGTATTTTCAAAATACAGGCCCACAACATGCTGAAAATCGATATTTTAGGTGACCAAAGTCAATATGTGTATGCATCTTCTGCACCCGTTTATATCCCAAATTCAACCTCAAAACACCCGAAAATTCGATATTTTTTTGGCCCCAGAAGCGAACTGTACATACCTACTCAGTGCTAGAATTTTTTCAAAATATAGGCTCTAAACATGCTAAAAATCGATATTTTAAATGTCCAAAGTCGATATGTGCATGCATCTTCTGTACCCGTTTACCCTCAAATTCAGGATCAAAACACCCGAAAATTCTATATTTTGGTGTCCCAGAAGTGATCTGTACATGCCTACTTAGTGCTAGAATATTTTCAATATATAGGCCCAAAACATGCTAAAAATCGATATTTTAGGTGCCCAAAGTCGATATCTCAAATTCAGGCCAAAAACACCTGAAAATTCGATATTTCGGGGTCCCAGAAGCAATCTGTACATGCCTACTCCGTGTTAGAGTATTTTTAAAAAACAGGCCCATAACATACTGAAAATCGATCTTTTAGGTGCCCAAAAGTCGATATGTGCATGCATCTTCTGTACCCGTTTATATCTCAAATTCAGCCTCCAAACACCCGAAAATTCGATTTTTTGGGGTTCCAGAAGCGATCTGTACATGCCTACTCAGATACAGGCCCAAAACATGCTGAAAATCGATATTTTAGGTGACCAAAGTCAATATGTGTATGCATCTTCTGTACCCGTTTATATCCCAAATTCAACCTCAAAACACCCGAAAATTCGATATTTTGGGGTCCCAGAAGCGATATGTACATTCCTACTTAGATAGAGGCCCAAAACATGCTGAAAATCGATATTTTAGGTGCCCAAAGTTAATATATGTATGCATCTTCTGCACTCGTTTATATCTCAAATTCAACCTCAAAACACCCGAAAATTCTATATTTTTGGGTCCCAGAAGCAATCTGTACATGCCTACTCAGTGCTAGAATGTTTTCAAAATATAGGCTAAAAACATGCTAAAAATAGATATTTTAAGTGTCCTAAGTCGATATGTGCATGCATCTTCTGTAACCGTTTATATCTCAAATTCAGGCTCAAAACACCCAAAAATTCGGTATTTTTTTGTCCTAGAAGCGATCTGTACATGCCTACTCCTAGTTAGAATGTTTTCAAGAACAGACCCAAAACATGCTCAAAATCGATATTTTAGTGGCCCAAAAGTCGATATGTTCATGCATCTTCAGTACCCATTTATATCTCAAATTCAGGCTCAAAACACCCGAAAATTCGATATTTTGGAGTGCCAGAAGCGATCTGTACATGCCTACTCCGTGTTAGAGTATTTTTTAAAATACAGGCCCATAACATGCTGAAAATCGATATTTTAGGTGACCAAAGTCAATATGTGTATGCATCTTCTGCACCCGTTTATATCCCAAATTCAACCTCAAAACACCTGAAAATTCGATATTTTTTGGGTCCCAGAAGTGATCTGTACATGCCTATTTAGTGCTAGAATATTTTCAAAATATTGGCCCAAAACTTGCTAAAAATCGATATTTTAGGTGCCCAAAGTCGATATCTAAAATTTAGGCCCAAAACACCCGAAAATTCGATATTTTGGGGTTCCAGAAGCGATCTGTACCTGCCTACTATGTGTTAGAGTATTTTCAAAATACAGGCCCATAACATGCTAAAAATCGATATTTTAGGTGCACAAAGTCAATATGTGTATGCATCTTCTGCACCCGTTTATATCCCAAATTCAACCTCAAAACACCCGAAAATTCGATATTTTTTGGTCCCAGAAGCGATCTGTACATGAATACTCAGTGCTAGAATGTTTTCAAAATATAGGCTCAAAACATGCTAAAAATCGTTATTTTAAGTGTCCAAAGTCGATATGTGCATGCATCTTCTGTACCCGTTTATATCTCAATTCAGGCTCAAAACACCCGAAAATTCGGAATTTTTGAGTCCTAGAAGCGATCTGTACATGCCTACACCTAGTTAGAATGTTTTCAAGATACCGACCCAAAACATGCTCAAAATCGATATTTTAGGTGCATAAAAGTCGATATGTGCATGCATCTTCTGTACAAGTTTATATCTCAAATTCAGGATCAAAACACCCGAAAATTTGATATTTTGGGGTCCCAGAAGCAATCTGTACATGCCTACTCAGTGCTAGAATATTTTCAAAATATAGGCCCAAAACATGCTAAAAATCGATATTTTAGGTGCCCAAAGTCGATATCTCAAATTCAGGCCCAAAACACCCGAAAATTCGATATTTTGGGGTCCCAGAAGCGAACTGTACATGCCTACTCCGTGTTAGAGTATTTTCAAAATACAGGCCCATATCATACTGAAAATCGATCTTTTAGGTGCCCAAAAGTCGATATGTGCATGCATCTTTTGTACCCGTTTATAACTCAAACTCAGGCTCCAAACACCCGAAAATTCGATATTTTGGGGTCCCAGAAGCGATTTGTACATTCCTTCTCAGATAGAGGCCCAAAACATGCTGAAAATCGATATTTTAGGTGCCCAAAATTAATATATGTATGCATCTTCTGCACTCGTTTAAATCTCAAATTCAACCTCAAAACACCCGAAAATTCGATATTTTTGGGTCCCAGAAGCAATCTGTACATGCCTACTCAGTGCTAGAATGTTTTCAAAATATAGGCTAAAAACATGTTAAAAATAGATATTTTAAGTGTCCTAAGTCGATATGTGCATGCATCTTCTGTAACCGTTTATATCTCAAATTCAGGCTCAAAACACCCGAAAATTCGGTATTTTTTTGTCCTAGAAGCGATCTGTACATGCCTACTCCTAGTTAGAATGTTTTCAAGAACAGACCCAAAACATGCTCAAAATCGATATTTTAGTGGCCCAAAAGTCGATATGTTCATGCATCTTCAGTACCCGTTTATATCTCAAATTCAGGCTCAAAACACCCGAAAATTCGATATTTTGGAGTGCCAGAAGCGATCTGTACATGCCTACTCTGTGTCAGAGTATTTTCAAATATAGGCCCAAAACATGCTAAAAATCGAAATTTTAGGTGCCCAAAATCGATATATCAAATTCAGGCCAAAAACACCCGAAAATTCGATATTTTGGGGTCCCAGAAGCGAACTGTACATGCCTACTCCATGTTAGAGTATTTTCAAAATACAGGCCCATAACATACTGAAAATCGATCTTTTAGGTGGTCAAAAGTCGATATGTGCATGCATCTTCTGTACCCGTTTATATCTTAAATTCAGGCTCCAAACACCCGAAAATTTGATATTTTGGGGTCCCAGAAGCGATCTGTACATGCCTATTCAGATACAGGCCCAAAACATGCTGAAAATCGATATTTTAGGTGCCCAAAGTTAATATGTGAATGCATCTTCTGCACTCGTTTATATCTCAAATTCAACCTCAAAACACCCGAAAATTATATATTTTTGGTTCCCAGAAGCGATCTGTACATGCCTACTCAGTGCTAGAATTTTTTCAAAATATAGGCTCAAAACATGATAAAAATCGATATTTTAGGTGCCCAAAGTCGATATCTAAAATTCAGGCCCAAAACACCCGAAAATTCGATATTTTGGGGTCCCAGAAACGATCAGTACTTGCCTACTCCGTGTTAGAGTATTTTTTAAAATACAGGCCCATAACATGCTGAAAATCGATATTTTAGGTGACCAAAGTCAATATGTGTATGCATCTTCTGTACCCGTTTATATCTCAAATTCAGGCTCCAAACACCCGAAAATTCGATATTTTAGGGTCCCAGAAGCGATCTGTACATGCCTACTCAGATAAAGGCCCAAAACATGCTGAAAATCGATATTTTAGGTGCCCAAAGTTAATATGTGTATGCATCTTCTGCACCCGTTTATATCCCAAATTCAACCTCAAAAAACCCGAACATTCGGTATTTTTGGGTCTTAGAAGCGATCTGTACATGCCTACTCTTAGTTAGAATGTTTTCAAGATACAGACACAAAATATGCTCAAAATCGATATTTTAGTGGCCCAAAAGTCGATATGTGCATGCATCTTCTGTACCCGTTTATATCTCAAATTCAGGATCAAAACACCCGAAAATTTAAAATTTTGGGGTCCCAGAAGCGATCTGTACATGCCTACTCAGTGCTAGAATATTTTCAAAATATATGCCCAAAACATGCTAAAAATCGATATTTTAGGTGCCCAAAGTTGATATCTAAAATTTAGGCCCAAAACACCCGAAAATTCGATATTTTGGGGTTCCACAAGCGATCTGTACTTGCCTACTCCGTGTTAGAGTATTTTCAAAATACAGGCCCATAACATGCTTAAAATCGATATTTTAGGTGACCAAAGTCAGTATGTGTATGCATCTTCTGCACCCGTTTATATCCCAAATTCAACATCAAAACACCCGAAAATTGGATATTTTTTGGGTCCCAGAAGCGAACTGTACATGCCTAGTCAGTGCTAGAATGTTTTCAAAATATAGGCTCAAAACATGCTAAAAATTGATATTTTAAGTGTCCAAAGTCGATATGTGCATGTATCTTCTGTACCCGTTTATATCTCAAATTCAATATCAAAACACCCGAAAATTCGATATTTTGGGGTCCCAGAAGTGATCTGTACATGCCTATTTAGTGCTAGAATGTTTTCAAAATATTGGCCCAAAACATGCTAAAAATCGATATTTTATGTGCCCAAAGTCGATATCTCAAATTCAGGCCCAGAACACCCGAAAATTCGATATTTTGGGGTCCCAGAAGTGAACTGTACATGCCTACTCCGTGTTAGAGTATTTTCAAAATACAGGCCCATATCATACTGAAAATCGATCTTTTAGGTGCCCAAAAGTCAATATGTTGATGTATCTTCTGTACCCGTTTATATCTCAAATTCAGGCTTTAAACACCCGAAAATTCGATATTTTGGGGTCCCAGAAGCGATCTGTACTTGCCTACTCCGTGTTAGAGTATTTTCAAAATACAGGCCCACAACATGCTGAAAATCGATATTTTAGGTGACCAAAGTCAATATGTGTATGCATCTACTGCACCCGTTTATATCCCAAATTCAACCTCAAAACACCCGAAAATTCGATATTTTTTTGGCCCCAGAAGCGAACTGTACATACCTACTCAGTGCTAGAATTTTTTCAAAATATAGGCTCTAAACATGCTAAAAATCGATATTTTAAATGTCCAAAGTCGATATGTGCATGCATCTTCTGTACCCGTTTACCCTCAAATTCAGGATCAAAACACCCGAAAATTCGATATTTTGGGGTCCCAGAAGTGATCTGTACATGCCTATTTAGTGCTAGAATATTTTCAAAATATTGGCCCAAAACATGCTAAAAATCGATATTTTATGTGCCCAAAGTCGATATCTCAAATTCAGGCCCAGAACACCCGAAAATTCGATATTTTGGGGTCCCAGAAGTGAACTGTACATGCCTACTCCGTGTTAGAGTATTTTCAAAATACAGGCCCATATCATACTGAAAATCGATCTTTTAGGTGCCCAAAAGTCAATATGTTGATGTATCTTCTGTACCCGTTTATATCTCAAATTCAGGCTTTAAACACCCGAAAATTCGATATTTGGGGGTCCCAGAAGCGATCTGTACTTGCCTACTCCGTGTTAGAGTATTTTCAAAATACAGGCCCACAACATGCTGAAAATCGATATTTTAGGTGACCAAAGTCAATATGTGTATGCATCTTCTGCACCCGTTTATATCCCAAATTCAACCTCAAAACACCCGAAAATTCGATATTTTTTTGGCCCCAGAAGCGAACTGTACATACCTACTCAGTGCTAGAATTTTTTCAAAATATAGGCTCTAAACATGCTAAAAATCGATATTTTAAATGTCCAAAGTCGATATGTGCATGCATCTTCTGTACCCGTTTACCCTCAAATTCAGGATCAAAACACCCGAAAATTCTATATTTTGGTGTCCCAGAAGTGATCTGTACATGCCTACTTAGTGCTAGAATATTTTCAATATATAGGCCCAAAACATGCTAAAAATCGATATTTTAGGTGCCCAAAGTCGATATCTCAAATTCAGGCCAAAAACACCTGAAAATTCGATATTTCGGGGTCCCAGAAGCAATCTGTACATGCCTACTCCGTGTTAGAGTATTTTTAAAAAACAGGCCCATAACATACTGAAAATCGATCTTTTAGGTGCCCAAAGTTAATATGTGTATGCATCTTCTGTACTCGTTTATATCCCAAATTCAACCCCAAAACACCCGAAAATTCGATATTTTTTGGGTCCCAGAAGCGAACTGTACATGCCTAGTCAGTGCTAGAATGTTTTCAAAATATAGGCTCAAAACATGCTAAAAATTGATATTTTAAGTGTCCAAAGTCGATATGTGCATGTATCTTCTGTACCCGTTTATATCTCAAATTCAGGATCAAAACACCCGAAAATTCGATATTTTGGGGTCCCAGAAGTGATCTGTACATGCCTATTTAGTGCTAGAATATTTTCAAAATATTGGCCCGAAACATGCTAAAAATCGATATTTTATGTGCCCAAAGTCGATATCTCAAATTCAGCCTCCAAACACCCGAAAATTCGATATTTTGGGGTCCCAGAAGTGAACTGTACATGCCTACTCCGTGTTAGAGTATTTTCAAAATACAGGCCCATATCATACTGAAAATCGATCTTTTAGGTGCCCAAAAGTCAATATGTTGATGTATCTTCTGTACCCGTTTATATCTCAAATTCAGGCTTTAAACACCCGAAAATTCGATATTTTGGGGTCCCAGAAGCGATCTGTACTTGCCTACTCCGTGTTAGAGTATTTTCAAAATACAGGCCCACAACATGCTGAAAATCGATATTTTAGGTGACCAAAGTCAATATGTGTATGCATCTTCTGCACCCGTTTATATCCCAAATTCAACCTCAAAACACCCGAAAATTCGATATTTTTTTGGCCCCAGAAGCGAACTGTACATACCTACTCAGTGCTAGAATTTTTTCAAAATATAGGCTCTAAACATGCTAAAAATCGATATTTTAAATGTCCAAAGTCGATATGTGCATGCATCTTCTGTACCCGTTTACCCTCAAATTCAGGATCAAAACACCCGAAAATTCTATATTTTGGTGTCCCAGAAGTGATCTGTACATGCCTACTTAGTGCTAGAATATTTTCAATATATAGGCCCAAAACATGCTAAAAATCGATATTTTAGGTGCCCAAAGTCGATATCTCAAATTCAGGCCAAAAACACCTGAAAATTCGATATTTCGGGGTCCCAGAAGCAATCTGTACATGCCTACTCAGATAGAGGCCCAAAACATGCTGAAAATCGATATTTTAGGTGCCCAAAGTTAATATATGTATGCATCTTCTGTACCCGTTTATATCCCAAATTCAACCTCAAAACACCCGAAAATTCGATATTTTGGGGTCCCAGAAGCGATATGTACATTCCTACTCAGATAGAGGCCCAAAACATGCTGAAAATCGATATTTTAGGTGCCCAAAGTTAATATATGTATGCATCTTCTGCACTCGTTTATATCTCAAATTCAACCTCAAAACACCCGAAAATTCGATATTTTTGGGTCCCAGAAGCAATCTGTACATGCCTACTCAGTGCTAGAATGTTTTCAAAATATAGGCTAAAAACATGCTAAAAATAGATATTTTAAGTGTCCTAAGTCGATATGTGCATGCATCTTCTGTAACCGTTTATATCTCAAATTCAGGCTCAAAACACCCAAAAATTCGGTATTTTTTTGTCCTAGAAGCGATCTGTACATGCCTACTCCTAGTTAGAATGTTTTCAAGAACAGACCCAAAACATGCTCAAAATCGATATTTTAGTGGCCCAAAAGTCGATATGTTCATGCATCTTCAGTACCCATTTATATCTCAAATTCAGGCTCAAAACACCCGAAAATTCGATATTTTGGAGTGCCAGAAGCGATCTGTACATGCCTACTCCGTGTTAGAGTATTTTTTAAAATACAGGCCCATAACATGCTGAAAATCGATATTTTAGGTGACCAAAGTCAATATGTGTATGCATCTTCTGCACCCGTTTATATCCCAAATTCAACCTCAAAACACCTGAAAATTCGATATTTTTTGGGTCCCAGAAGCGAACTGTACATGCCTAGTCAGTGCTAGAATGTTTTCAAAATATAGGCTCAAAACATGCTAAAAATCGATATTTTAAGTGTCCAAAGTCGATATGTGCATGCATCTTCTGTACCCGTTTATATCTCAAATTCAGGATCAAAACTCCCGAAAATTCGATATTTTGGGGTCCCAGAAGTGATCTGTACATGCCTACTTACTGCTAGAATATTTTCAAAATATAGTCCCAAAACATGCTAAAATCGATATTTTAGGTGCCCAAAGTCGATATCTCAAATTCAGGCCCAAAACACCCGAAAATTCGATATTTTGGGGTCCCAGAAGCGAACTGTACATGCCTACTCCGTGTTAGAGTATTTTCAAAATACAGGCCGATATCGTACTGAAAATCGATCTTTTAAGTGCCCAAAAGTCGATATGTGCATGCATCTTCTGTACCCGTTTATATCTCAAATTCAGGCTCCAAACACCCGAAAATTCGATATTTTAGGGTCCCAGAAGCGATCTGTACATGCCTACTCAGATACAGGCCCAAAACATGCTGAAAATCGATATTTTAGGTGCCCAAAGTTAATATGTGTATGCATCTTCTGCACCCGTTTATATCCCAAATTCAACCTCAAAAAACCCGAACATTCGGTATTTTTGGGTCTTAGAAGCGATCTGTACATGCCTACTCTTAGTTAGAATGTTTTCAAGATACAGACCCAAAACATGCTCAAAATCGATATTTTAGTGGCCCAAAAGTCGATATGTGCATGCATCTTCTGTACCCGTTTATATCTCAAATTCAGGATCAAAACACCCGAAAATTTAAAATTTTGGGGTCCCAGAAGCGATCTGTACATGCCTACTCAGTGCTAGAATATTTTCAAAATATAGGCCCAAAACATGCTAAAAATCGATATTTTAGGTGCCCAAAGTCTATATCTAAAATTTAGGCCCAAAACACCCGAAAATTCGATATTTTGGGGTTCCACAAGCGATCTGTACTTGCCTACTCCGTGTTAGAGTATTTTCAAAATACAGGCCCATAACATACTGAAAATCGATCTTTTAGGTGCCCAAAAGTCGATATGTGCATGCATCTTCTGTACCCGTTTATATCTCAAATTCAGGCTCCAAACACCCGAAAATTTGATATTTTGGGGTCCCAGAAGCGATCTGTACATGCCTATTCTGATACAGGCCCAAAACATGCTGAAAATCGATATTTTAGGTGCCCAAAGTTAATATGTGTATGCATCTTCTGTACTCGTTTATATCCCAAATTCAACCTCAAAACACCCGAAAATTCGATATTTTTTGGGTCCCAGAAGCGAACTGTACATGCCTAGTCAGTGCTAGAATGTTTTCAAAATATAGGCTGAAAACATGCTAAAAATTGATATTTTAAGTGTCCAAAGTCGATATGTGCATGTATCTTCTGTACCCGTTTATATCTCAAATTCAGGATCAAAACACCCGAAAATTCGATATTTTGGGGTCCCAGAAGTGATCTGTACATGCCTATTTAGTGCTAGAATATTTTCAAAATATTGGCCCAAAACATGCTAAAAATCGATATTTTATGTGCCCAAAGTCGATATCTCAAATTCAGGCCCAAAACACCCGAAAATTCGATATTTTGGGGCCCCAGAAGTGAACTGTACATGCCTACTCCGTGTTAGAGTATTTTCAAAATACAGGCCCATATCATACTGAAAATCGATCTTTTAGGTGCCCAAAAGTCAATATGTTGATATATCTTCTGTACCCGTTTATATCTCAAATTCAGGCTTTAAACACCCGAAAATTCGATATTTGGGGGTCCCAGAAGCGATCTGTACTTGCCTACTCCGTGTTAGAGTATTTTCAAAATACAGGCCCACAACATGCTGAAAATCGATATTTTAGGTGACCAAAGTCAATATGTGTATGCATCTTCTGCACCCGTTTATATCCCAAATTCAACCTCAAAACACCCGAAAATTCGATATTTTTTGGGCCCCAGAAGCGAACTGTACATACCTACTCAGTGCTAGAATTTTTTCAAAATATAGGCTCTAAACATGCTAAAAATCGATATTTTAAATGTCCAAAGTCGATATGTGCATGCATCTTCTGTACCCGTTTACCCTCAAATTCAGGATCAAAACACCCGAAAATTCGATATTTTGGTGTCCCAGAAGTGATCTGTACATGCCTACTTAGTGCTAGAATATTTTCAAAATATAGGCCCAAAACATGCTAAAAATCGATATTTTAGGTGCCCAAAGTCGATATCTCAAATTCAGGCCAAAAACACCTGAAAATTCGATATTTCGGGGTCCCAGAAGCAATCTGTACATGCCTACTCCGTGTTAGAGTATTTTTAAAAAACAGGCCCATAACATACTGAAAATCGATCTTTTAGGTGCCCAAAAGTCGATATGTGCATGCATCTTCTGTACCCGTTTATATCTCAAATTCAGCCTCCAAGCACCCGAAAATTCGATTTTTTGGGGTTCCAGAAGCGATCTGTACATGCCTACTCAAATACAGGCCCAAAACATGCTGAAAATCAATATTTTAGGTGCACAAAGTCAATATGTGTATGCATCTTCTGCACCAGTTTATATCCCAAATTCAACCTCAAAACACCCGAAAATTCGATATTTTTGGGTCCCAGAAGCGATCTGTACATGAATACTCAGTGCTAGAATGTTTTCAAAATATAGGCTCAAAACATGCTAAAAATCGTTATTTTAAGTGTCCAAAGTCGATATCTGCATGCATCTTATGTACCCGTTTATATCTCAAATTCAGGCTCAAAACACCAGAAAATTCGGTATTTTTGGGTCCTAGAAGCGATCTGTACATGCCTAATCCTAGTTAGAATGTTTTCAAGATACAGACCCAAAACATGCTCAAAATCGATATTTTAGGTGCATAAAAGTCGATATGTGCATGCATCTTCTGTACAAGTTTATATCTCAAATTCAGGATCAAAACACCCGAAAATTTGATATTTGGGGGTCCCAGAAGCAATCTGTACATGCCTACTCAGTGCTAGAATATTTTCAAAATATAGGCCCAAAACATGCTAAAAATCGATATTTTAGGTGCCCAAAGTCGATATCTCAAATTGACGCCCAAAACACCCGAAAATTCGATATTTTAGGGTCCCAGAAGCGATCTGTACATGCCTACTCCGTGTTAGAGTATTTTCAACTTACAGGCCCAAAACATACTGAAAATCGATCTTTTAGGTGCCCAAAAGTCGATATGTGGATGTATCTTCTGTACCCGTTTATATCTCAAATTCAGGCTCCTAACACCCGAACATTCGATATTTTGGGGTCCCAGAAGCGATCTGTACTTGCCTACTCCATGTTAGAGTATTTTCAAAATACAGGCCCAAAACATGCTGAAAATCGATATTTTAGGTGACCAAAGTCAATATGTGTATGCATCTTCTGTACCCGTTTATATCCCAAATTCAACCTCAAAACACCCGAAAATTCGATATTTTTTGGGTCCCAGAAGCGAACGGTACATGCCTACTCAGTGCTAGAATGTTTTCAAAATATAGGCCCATATCATACTGAAAATCGATCTTTTAGGTGCCCAAAAGTCGATATGTGGATGTATCTTCTGTACCCGTTTATATCTCAAATTCAGGCTCCTAACACCCGAACATTCGATATTTTGGGGTCCCAGAAGCGATCTGTACTTGCCTACTCCATGTTAGAGTATTTTCAAAATACAGGCCCAAAACATGCTGAAAATCGATATTTTAAGTGCCCAAAAGTCTATATGTGCATGCATCTTCAGTACCTGTTTATATCTCAAATTCAGGCTCGAAACACCCGAAAATTCTATATTTTTTGGTCCCAGAATCGATCTGTACATGCCTACTCCGTGTTAGAGTATTTTCAAAATACAGGCCCAAAACATAGTGAAAATCGATATTTTAGGTGCCCAAAGTCAATATGTGCATGTATTTTCTGTACCCGTTTATATCTCAAATTCAGGCTCAAAACACCCGAAAATTCGATATTTCGGGGTCCCAGAAGCGATCTGTACATGCCTACTCAGTGCTAGAACGTTTTCAAAATATAGGCCCAAAACATGCTAAAAATCGATATTTTAGGTGCCCAAAGTCGATATCTCAAATTCAGTCCTTAAACACCCGAAAATTCGATATTTTGGGGTCCTAGAAGCAATCTGTACATACCTACTCCGTGTTAGAGTTTTTATAAAATACAGGCCCAAAACATACATATATTCGATATTTTAGGTGCCCAAAAGTCGATATTGGAATGAATCTTCTGTACCCGTTTATATCTCAAATTCAGGCTCCAAACACCCGAAAATTAGATATTTTGGGGTCCCAGAAGCGATCTGTACTTGCCTACTCCGTGTTAGAGTATTTTCAAAATAAGGGCCCAAAACATGCTGAAAATCGATATTTTAGGTGACCAAAGTAGAGATGTGCATGCATCTTCTGTACCCGTTTATATCTCAAATTCAGGCTCAAAACACCCGAAAATTCGATATTTTGGGGTCCCAGAAGTGAGCTGTACATGCCTACTTAGTGCTAGAATATTTTCAAAATATAGGCCCAAAACATGCTAAAAATCAATATTTTAGGTGCCCAAAGTCGATATCTCAAATTCAGGCTCAAAACACCCAAAAATTCTATATATTTGGGTCCAAGAAGCGATCTGTACATGCCTACTCCGTGTTAGAGTATTTTAAAAATACAGGCCCAAAATATACTGAAAATAGATCTTTTAGGTGCCCAAAAGTCGATATGTTGATGTATCTTCTGCACCCGTTTATATACCAAATTCAACCTCAAAATACCCGAAAATTCGATATTTTTTGGGCCCCAGAAGAGAACTGTACATGCCTACTCAGTGCTAGAAGGTTTTCAAAATATAGGCTCAAAACATGCTAAAAATCGATATTTTAGGTGCCCAAAGTCGATATCTCAAATTCAGGCCAAAAACACTTGAAAATTCGATATTTTGGGGTCCCAGAAGCGATCTGTACATGCCTACTCTGTGTTAGAGTATTTTCAAAATACAGGCCTATAACATACTGAAAATCGATCTTTTAGGTGCCCAAAAGTCGATATGTGCATGCATATTCTGTACAAATTTATATCTCAAATTCAGGCTCCAAACACCCGAAAATTCGATATTTTGGGGTCCCAGAAGTGAGCTGTACATGCCTACTTAGTGCTAGAATATTTTCAAAATATAGGCCCAAAACATGCTAAAAATCAATATTTTAGGTGCCCAAAGTCGATATCTCAAATTCAGGCTCAAAACACCCAAAAATTCTATATATTTGGGTCCAAGAAGCGATCTGTACATGCCTACTCCTTGTTAGAGTATTTTAAAAATACAGGCCCAAAACATGCTGAAAATCGATATTTTAGGTGCCCAAAGTCAATATGTGCATGCATTTTCTGTACCCGTTTATATCCCAAATTCAACCTCAAAACACCCGAAAATTCGATATTTTTTGGGTTCCCAGAAGCGAACTGTACATGCCTACTCAGTGCTAGAATGTTTTCAAAATATAGGCCCATATCATACTGAAAATCGATCTTTTAGGTGCCCAAAAGTGAATATGTGCATGCATCTTCTGTACCCGTTTATATCTCAAATTCACGCTCCAAACACCCAAAAATTTGATATTTTGGGGTCCCAGAAACGATCTGTACATGCCTACTCAGATAATGGCCCAAAACATGCTAAAAAACGATATTTTAGGTGCCCAAAGTTAATATGTGTATGCATCTTCTGCACCCGTTTATATCCCAAATTCAACCTCAAAAAACCCGAACATTCGGTATTTTTGGGTCCTAGAAGCGATCTGTACATGCCTACTCTTAGTTAGAATGTTTTCAAGATACAGACCCAAAACATGCTCAAAATCGATATTTTATGTGCCCAAAAGTCGATATGTGCATGTATCTTCTGTACCCGTTTATATCTCAAATTCAGGGTCAAAACACCCGAAAATTTGATATTTTCAGGTCCCTGAAGCGATCTGTACATGCCTACTCAGTGCTAGAATATTTTCATAATATAGGCCCAAAACATGCTAAAAATCGATATTTTAGGAGCACAAAGTCGATATCTCAAATTCAGGCCCAAAACACCCAAAAAATTCGATATTTTGGGGTAGCAGAAGCGATCTGTACATGCCTACTCCGTGTAAGAGTATTTTCAATATACAGGCCCAAAACATACTGAAAATAGATCTTTTAGGTGCCCAAAAGTCGATATGTTGATGTATCTTCTGCACCCGTTTATATACCAAATTCAACCTCAAAATACCCAAAAATTCGATATTTTTTGGGCCCCAGAAGCGAACTGTACATGCCTACTCAGTGCTAGAATATTTTCAAAATACAGGCTCAAAACATGCTAAAAATCGATATTTTAAGTGTCCAAAGTCGATATGTGCATGCATCTTCTGTACCCGTTTATATCTCAAATTCATGCTCAAAACACCAGAAAATTCGGTATTTTTGGGTCTTAGAAGCGATCTCTACATTCCTACTCCTAGTTAGAATGTTTTCAAGATACAGACCCAAAACATGCTCAAAATCGATATTTTAAGTGCCCAAAAGTCTATATGTGCATGCATCTTCAGTACTTGTTTATATCTCAAATTCAGGCTCGAAACACCCGAAAATTCTATATTTTTTGGTCCCAGAAGCGATCTGTACATGCCTACTCCGTGTTAGAGTATTTTCAAAATACAGGCCCAAAACATACTGAAAATCGATATTTTAGGTGCCCAAAGACAATATGTGCATGTATTTTCTGTACCCGTTTATATCTCAAATTCAGGCTCAAAACACCCGAAAATTCGATATTTCGGGGTCCCAGAAGCGATCTGTACATGCCTACTCAGTGCTAGAACGTTTTCAAAATATAGGCCCAAAACATGCTAAAAATCGATATTTTAGGTGCCCAAAGTCGATATCTCAAATTCAGTCCTTAAACACCCGAAAATTCGATATTTTGGGGTCCTAGAAGCAATCTGTACATACCTACTCCGTGTTAGAGTTTTTATAAAATACAGGCCCAAAACATACAGATATTCGATATTTTAGGTGCCCAAAAGTCGATATTGGAATGAATCTTCTGTACCCGTTTATATCTCAAATTCAGGCTCCAAACACCCGAAAATTAGATATTTTGGGGTCCCAGAAGCGATCTGTATTTGCCTACTCCGTGTTAGAGTATTTTCAAAATACGGGCCCAAAACATGCTGAAAATCGATATTTTAGGTGACCAAAGTAGAGATGTGCATGCATCTTCTGTACCCGTTTATATCTCAAATTCAGGCTCAAAACACCCGAAAATTCGATATTTTGGGGTCCCAGAAGTGAGCTGTACATGCCTACTTAGTGCTAGAATATTTTCAAAATATAGGCCCAAAACATGCTAAAAATCAATATTTTAGGTGCCCAAAGTCGATATCTCAAATTCAGGCTCAAAACACACAAAAATTCTATATATTTGGGTCCAAGAAGCGATCTGTACATGCCTACTCCGTGTTAGAGTATTTTAAAAATACAGGCCCAAAACATACTGAAAATAGATCTTTTAGGTGCCCAAAAGTCGATATGTTGATGTATCTTCTGCACCCGTTTATATACCAAATTCAACCTCAAAATACCCGAAAATTCGATATTTTTTGGGCCCCAGAAGAGAACTGTACATGCCTACTCAGTGCTAGAAGGTTTTCAAAATATAGGCTCAAAACATGCTAAAAATCGATATTTTAGGTGCCCAAAGTCGATATCTCAAATTCAGGCCAAAAACACTTGAAAATTCGATATTTTGGGGTCCCAGAAGCGATCTGTACATGCCTACTCTGTGTTAGAGTATTTTCAAAATACAGGCCTATAACATACTGAAAATCGATCTTTTAGGTGCCCAAAAGTCGATATGTGCATGCATATTCTGTACAAATTTATATCTCAAATTCAGGCTCCAAACACCCGAAAATTCGTCATTTTGGGGTCCCAGAAGCGATCTGTACATGCCTACTCCATGTTAGAGTATTTTCAAAATACAGGCCCAAAACATGCTGAAAATCGATATTTTAGGTGCCCAAAGTCAATATGTGCATGTATTTTCTGTACCCGTTTATATCTCAAATTCAGGCTCAAAACACCCGAAAATTCGATATTTCGGGGTCCCAGAAGCGATCTGTACATGCCTACTCAGTGCTAGAACGTTTTCAAAATATAGGCCCAAAACATGCTAAAAATCGATATTTTAGGTGCCCAAAGTCGATATCTCAAATTCAGTCCTTAAACACCCGAAAATTCGATATTTTGGGGTCCTAGAAGCAATCTGTACATACCTACTCCGTGTTAGAGTTTTTATAAAATACAGGCCCAAAACATACAGATATTCGATATTTTAGGTGCCCAAAAGTCGATATTGGAATGAATCTTCTGTACCCGTTTATATCTCAAATTCAGGCTCCAAACACCCGAAAATTAGATATTTTGGGGTCCCAGAAGCGATCTGTACTTGCCTACTCCGTGTTAGAGTATTTTCAAAATACGGCCCAAAACATGCTGAAAATCGATATTTTAGGTGACCAAAGTAGAGATGTGCATGCATCTTCTGTACCCGTTTATATCTCAAATTCAGGCTCAAAACACCCGAAAATTCGATATTTTGGGGTCCCAGAAGTGAGCTGTACATGCCTACTTAGTGCTAGAATATTTTCAAAATGTAGGCCCAAAACATGCTAAAAATCAATATTTTAGGTGCCCAAAGTCGATATCTCAAATTCAGGCTCAAAACACCCAAAAATTCTATATATTTGCGTCCAAGAAGCGATCTGTACATGCCTACTCCTTGTTAGAGTATTTTAAAAATACAGGCCCAAAACATGCTGAAAATCGATATTTTAGGTGCCCAAAGTCAATATGTGCATGCATTTTCTGTACCCGTTTATATCCCAAATTCAACCTCAAAACACCCGAAAATTCGATATTTTTTGGGTTCCCAGAAGCGAACTGTACATGCCTTCTCAGTGCTAGAATGTTTTCAAAATATAGGCCCATATCATACTGAAAATCGATCTTTTAGGTGCCCAAAAGTGAATATGTGCATGCATCTTCTGTTCCCGTTTATATCTCAAATTCACGCTCCAAACACCCAAAAATTTGATATTTTGGGGTCCCAGAAACGATCTGTACATGCCTACTCAGATAATGGCCCAAAACATGCTAAAAAACGATATTTTAGGTGCCCAAAGTTAATATGTGTATGCATCTTCTGCACCCGTTTATATCCCAAATTCAACCTCAAAAAACACGAACATTCGGTATTTTTGGGTCCTAGAAGCGATCTGTACATGCCTACTCTTAGTTAGAATGTTTTCAAGATACAGAACCAAAACATGCTCAAAATCGATATTTTATGTGCCCAAAAGTCGATATGTGCATGCATCTTCTGTACCCGTTTATATCTCAAATTCAGGGTCAAAACACCCGAAAATTTGATATTTTCAGGTCCCTGAAGCGATCTGTACATGCCTACTCAGTGCTAGAATATTTTCAAAATATAGGCCCAAAACATGCTAAAAATCGATATTTTAGGAGCACAAAGTCGATATCTCAAATTCAGGCCCAAAACACCCAAAAAATTCGATATTTTGGGGTAGGAGAAGCGATCTGTACATGCCTACTCCGTGTAAGAGTATTTTCAATATACAGGCCCAAAACATACTGAAAATAGATCTTTTAGGTGCCCAAAAGTCGATATGTTGATGTATCTTCTGCACCCGTTTATATACCAAATTCAACCTCAAAATACCCAAAAATTCGATATTTTTTGGGCCCCAGAAGCGAACTGTACATGCCTACTCAGTGCTAGAATATTTTCAAAATATAGGCTCAAAACATGCTAAGAATCGATAATTTAGGTGCCCAAAGTCGATATATCAAATTCTGGCCCAAAACGCACGAAAACCCGATATTTTGAGGTCCCAGAAGCGATCTGTACATGCCTACTTCGTATTAGAGTTTTTTCAATATACAGGCCCAAAACATACTGAAAATCGATCTTTTAGGTGCCCAAAAGTCGATATGTGGATGTATCTTCTGTACCCGTTTATATCTCAAATTCAGGCTCCTAACACCCGAACATTCGATATTTTGGGGTCCCAGAAGCGATCTGTACTTGCCTACTCCATGTTAGAGTATTTTCAAAATACAGGCCCAAAACATGCTGAAAATCGATATTTTAGGTGACCAAAGTCAATATGTGTATGCATCTTCTGTACCCGTTTATATCCCAAATTCAACCTCAAAACACCCGAAAATTCGATATTTTTTGGGTCCCAGAAGCGAACTGTACATGCCTACTCAGTGCTAGAATATTTTCAAAATATAGGCTCAAAACATGCTAAAAATCGATATTTTAAGTGTCCAAAGTCGATATCTGCATGCATCTTCTGTACCCGTTTATATCTCTAATTCAGGATCAAAACTCCCGAAAATTCGATATTTTGGGGTCCCAGAAGCGATCTGCACATACCTACTCAGTGCTAGAATGTTTTCAAAATACAGGCTCAAAACATGCTAAAAATCGATATTTTAAGTGTCCAAAATCGATATGTGCATGCATCTTCTGTACCCGTTTATATCTCAAATTCATGCTCAAAACACCAGAAAATTCGGTATTTTTGGGTCTTAGAAGCGATCTCTACATTCCTACTCCTAGTTAGAATGTTTTCAAGATACAGACCCAAAACATGCTCAAAATCGATATTTTAAGTGCCCAAAAGTCTATATGTGCATGCATCTTCAGTACCTGTTTATATCTCAAATTCAGGCTCGAAACACCCGAAAATTCTATATTTTTTGGTCCCAGAAGCGATCTGTACATGCCTACTCCGTGTTAGAGTATTTTCAAAATACAGGCCCAAAACATACTGAAAATCGATATTTTAGGTGCCCAAAGTCAATATGTGCATGTATTTTCTGTACCCGTTTATATCTCAAATTCAGGCTCAAAACACCCGAAAATTCGATATTTCGGGGTCCCAGAAGCGATCTGTAAATGCCTACTCAGTGCTAGAACGTTTTCAAAATATAGGCCCAAAACATGCTAAAAATCGATATTTTAGGTGCCCAAAGTCGATATCTCAAATTCAGTCCTTAAACACCCGAAAATTCGATATTTTGGGGTCCTAGAAGCAATCTGTACATACCTACTCCGTGTTAGAGTTTTTATAATATACAGGCCCAAAACATACAGATATTCGATATTTTAGGTGCCCAAAAGTCGATATTGGAATGAATCTTCTGTACCCGTTTATATCTCAAATTCAGGCTCCAAACACCCGAAAATTAGATATTTTGGGGTCCCAGAAGCGATCTGTACTTGCCTACTCCGTGTTAGAGTATTTTCAAAATACGGGCCCAAAACATGATGAAAATCGATATTTTAGGTGACCAAAGTAGAGATGTGCATGCATCTTCTGTACCCGTTTATATCTCAAATTCAGGCTCAAAACACCCGAAAATTCGATATTTTGGGGTCCCAGAAGTGAGCTGTACATGCCTACTTAGTGGTAGAATATTTTCAAAATATAGGCCCAAAACAAGCTAAAAATCAATATTTTAGGTGCCCAAAGTCGATATCTCAAATTCAGGCTCAAAACACCCAAAAATTCTATATATTTGGGACCAAAAAGCGATCTGTACATGCCTACTCCGTGTTAGAGTATTTTAAAAATACAGGCACAAAACATGCTGAAAATCGATATTTTAGGTGCCCAAAGTCAATATGTGCATGCATTTTCTGTACCCGTTTATATCTCAAATTCACGCTCCAAACACACAAAAATTTGATATTTTGGGGTCCCAGAAACGATCTGTACATGCCTACTCAGATAATGGCCCAAAACATGCTAAAAAACGATATTTTAGGTGCCCAAAGTTAATATGTGTATGCATCTTCTGCACCCGTTTATATCCCAAATTCAACCTCAAAAAACCCGAACATTCGGTATATTTGGGTCCTAGAAGCGATCTGTACATGCCTACTCTTAGTTAGAATGTTTTCAAGATACAGACCCAAAACATGCTGAAAATCGATATTTTATGTGCCCAAAAGTCGATATGTGCATGCATTTTCTGTACAAGTTTATATCTCAAATTCAGGATCAAAACACCCGAAAATTTGATATTTTGGGGTCCCAGAAGCAATCTGTACATGCCTACTCAGTGCTAGAATATTTTTAAAATATAGGCCCAAAACATGCTAAAAATCGATATTTTAGGTGCCCAAAGTCGATATCTCAAATTCAGGCCCAAAACACCCAAAAAATTCGATATTTTGGGGTACCAGAAGCGATCTGTACATGCCTACTCCGTGTAAGAGTATTTTCAATATACAGGCCCAAAACATACTGAAAATAGATCTTTTAGGTGCCCAAAAGTCGATATGTTGATGTATCTTCTGCACCCGTTTATATACCAAATTCAACCTCAAAATACCCAAAAATTCGATATTTTTTGGGCCCCAGAAGCGAACTGTACATGCCTACTCAGTGCTAGAAGGTTTTCAAAATATAGGCTCAAAAAATGCTAAAAATCGATATTTTAGGTGCCCAAAGTCGATATCTCAAATTCAGGCCAAAAACACTTGAAAATTCGATATTTTGGGGTCCCAGAAGCGATCTGTACATGCCTACTCTGTGTTAGAGTATTTTCAAAATACAGGCCCATAACATACTGAAAATCGATCTTTTAGGTGCACAAAAGTCGATATGTGGATGTATCTTCTGTACCCGTTTATATCTCAAATTCAGGCTCCTAACACCCGAAAATTCGATATTTTGGGGTCCCAGAAGCGATCTGTACTTGCCTACTCCATGTTAGAGTATTTTCAAAATACAGGCCCAAAACATGCTGAAAATCGATATTTTAGGTGACCAAAGTCAATATGTGTATGCATCTTCTGTACCCGATTATATCTCAAATTCAACCTCAAAACACCCGAAAATTCGATATTTTTTTTGTCCCAGAATCGAACTGTACATGCCTACTCAGTGCTAGAATGTTTTCAAAATATAGGCTCAAATCATGCTAAAAATCGATATTTTAAGTGTCCAAAGTCGATATCTGCATGCATCTTCTGTACCCGTTTATATCTCAAATACAGGATCAAAACTCCCGAAAACTCGATATTTTGGGGTCCCAGAAGTGATCTGTACATGCCTACTCAGTGCTAGAATGTTTTCAAAATATAGGCTCAAAACATGCTAAAAATTGATATTTTAGGTGCCTAAAGTCGATATCTCAAATTCAGGCCCAAAACACCTGAAAATTCGATATTTTGGGGTCCCAGAAGCGAACTGTACATGCCTACTCCGTGTTAGAGTGTTTTCAAAATAAAGGCCCATAACATACTGAAAATCGATCTTTTTGGTGCCCAAAAGTCGATATGTGCATGCATCTTCTGTACCCGTTTATATCTCAAATTCATGCTCCAAACACCCGAAAATTCGATATTTTGGGATCCCAGAAGCGATCTGTACATGCCTACTCAGATACAGGCCCAAAACATGCTGAAAATCGATATTTTAGGTGCCCAAAGTTAAAATGTGTATGCATCTTCTGCACTCGTTTATATCTCAAATTCAACCTCAAAAGACCCGAAAATTCGATATTTTTGGGTCCCAGAAGCGATCTGCACATGCCTACTCAGTGCTAAAATGTTTTCAAAATATAGGCTCAAAACATGATAAAAATCGATATTTTAAGTGTCCAAAGTCGATATGTGCATGCATCTTCTGTACCCGTTTATATCTCAAATTCAGGCTCAAAACACCCGAAAATTCTATATTTTTGGGTCCCAGAAGCGATCTGTACATGCCTACTCCATGTTAGAGTATTTTCAAAATACAGGCCCAAAACATGCTGAAAATCGATATTTTAGGTGCCCAAAGTCAATATGTGCATGTATTATCTGTATCCGTTTATATCTCAAATTCAGGCTCAAAACACCCGAAAATTCGATATTTCGGGGTCCCAGAAGCGATCTGTACATGCCTACTCAGTGCTGGAATGTTTTCAAAATATAGGCCCAAAACATGCTAAAAATCGATATTTTAGGTGCCCAAAGTTGATATCTCAAATTCAGTCCTTAAACACCCGAAAATTCGATATTTTGGGGTCCTAGAAGCAATCTGTACATACCTACTCCGTGTTAGAGTTTTTATAAAATACAGGCCCAAAACATACAGATAATCGATATTTTAGGTGCCCAAAAGTCGATATGTGAATGCATCTTCTGTACCCGTTTATATCTCAAATTCAGGCTCCAAACACCCGAAAATTCGATATTTTGGGGTCCCAGAAGTGATCTGTACTTGCCTACTCCGTGTTTGAGTATTTTCAAAATACAGGCCCAAAACATGCTGAAAATCGATATTTTAGGTGACCAAAGTCAATATGTGTATGCATCTTATGCACCCGTTTATATCCCAAATTCAACCTCAAAACACCCGAAAATTCGATATTTTTTGGTCCCAGAAGCGATCCGTACATGCCTACTCAGTGCTAGAATGTTTTCAAAATATAGGCTCAAAACATGCTAAAAACCGATATTTTAAGTGTCCAAAGTCGATTTGTGCATGCATCTTCTCGACCCGTTTATATCTCAAATTCAGGCTCAAAACACCCGAAAATTCGATATTTTGGGGTCCCAGAAGTGATCTGTACATGCCTACTTAGTTCTAGAATATTTTCAAAATATAGGCTCAAAACATGCTAAGAATCGATAATTTAGGTGCCCAAAGTCGATATATCAAATTCTGGCCCAAAACGCACGAAAACCCGATATTTTGAGGTCCCAGAAGCGATCTGTACATGCCTACTCCGTATTAGAGTTTTTTCAATATACAGGCCCAAAACATACTGAAAATCGATCTTTTAGGTGCCCAAAAGTCGATATGTGGATGTATCTTCTGTACCCGTTTATATCTCAAATTCAGGCTCCTAACACCCGAACATTCGATATTTTGGGGTCCCAGAAGCGATCTGTACTTGCCTACTCCATGTTAGAGTATTTTCAAAATACAGGCCCAAAACATGCTGAAAATCGATATTTTAGGTGACCAAAGTCAATATGTGTATGCATCTTCTGTACCCGATTATATCTCAAATTCAACCTCAAAACACCCGAAAATTCGATATTTTTTGGGTCCCAGAAGCGAACTGTACATGCCTACTCAGTGCTAGAATGTTTTCAAAATATAGGCTCAAATCATGCTAAAAATCGATATTTTAAGTGTCCAAAGTCGATATCTGCATGCATCTTCTGTACCCGTTTATATCTCAAATACAGGATCAAAACTCCCGAAAACTCGATATTTTGGGGTCCCAGAAGTGATCTGTACATGCCTACTCAGTGCTAGAATGTTTTCAAAATATAGGCTCAAAACATGCTAAAAATTGATATTTTAGGTGCCTAAAGTCGATATCTCAAATTCAGGCCCAAAACACCTGAAAATTCGATATTTTGGGGTCCCAGAAGCGAACTGTACATGCCTACTCCGTGTTAGAGTGTTTTCAAAATAAAGGCCCATAACATACTGAAAATCGATCTTTTTGGTGCCCAAAAGTCGATATGTGCATGCATCTTCTGTACCCGTTTATATCTCAAATTCATGCTCCAAACACCCGAAAATTCGATATTTTGGGATCCCAGAAGCGATCTGTACATGCCTACTCAGATACAGGCCCAAAACATGCTGAAAATCGATATTTTAGGTGCCCAAAGTTAAAATGTGTATGCATCTTCTGCACTCGTTTATATCTCAAATTCAACCTCAAAAGACCCGAAAATTCGATATTTTTGGGTCCCAGAAGCGATCTGCACATGCCTACTCAGTGCTAAAATGTTTTCAAAATATAGGCTCAAAACATGATAAAAATCGATATTTTAAGTGTCCAAAGTCGATATGTGCATGCATCTTCTGTACCCGTTTATATCTCAAATTCAGGCTCAAAACACCCGAAAATTCTATATTTTTTGGTCCCAGAAGCGATCTGTACATGCCTACTCCATGTTAGAGTATTTTCAAAATGCAGGCCCAAAACATGCTGAAAATCGATATTTTAGGTGCCCAAAGTCAATATGTGCATGTATTATCTGTACCCGTTTATATCTCAAATTCAGGCTCAAAACACCCGAAAATTCGATATTTCGGGGTCCCAGAAGCGATCTGTACATGCCTACTCAGTGCTGGAATGTTTTCAAAATATAGGCCCAAAACATGCTAAAAATCGATATTTTAGGTGCCCAAAGTTGATATCTCAAATTCAGTCCTTAAACACCCGAAAATTCGATATTTTGGGGTCCTAGAAGCAATCTGTACATACCTACTCCGTGTTAGAGTTTTTATAAAATACAGGCCCAAAACATACAGATAATCGATATTTTAGGTGCCCAAAAGTCGATATGTGAATGCATCTTCTGTACCCGTTTATATCTCAAATTCAGGCTCCAAACACCCGAAAATTCGATATTTTGGGGTCCCAGAAGTGATCTGTACTTGCCTACTCCGTGTTTGAGTATTTTCAAAATACAGGCCCAAAACATGCTGAAAATCGATATTTTAGGTGACCAAAGTCAATATGTGTATGCATCTTATGCACCCGTTTATATCCCAAATTCAACCTCAAAACACCCGAAAATTCGATATTTTTTGGTCCCAGAAGCGATCCGTACATGCCTACTCAGTGCTAGAATGTTTTCAAAATATAGGCTCAAAACATGCTAAAAACCGATATTTTAAGTGTCCAAAGTCGATTTGTGCATGCATCTTCTCGACCCGTTTATATCTCAAATTCAGGCTCAAAACACCCGAAAATTCGATATTTTGGGGTCCCAGAAGTGATCTGTACATGCCTACTTAGTTCTAGAATATTTTCAAAATATAGGCTCAAAACATGCTAAGAATCGATAATTTAGGTGCCCAAAGTCGATATATCAAATTCTGGCCCAAAACGCACGAAAACCCGATATTTTGAGGTCCCAGAAGCGATCTGTACATGCCTACTCCGTATTAGAGTTTTTTCAATATACAGGCCCAAAACATACTGAAAATCGATCTTTTAGGTGCCCAAAAGTCGATATGTGGATGTATCTTCTGTACCCGTTTATATCTCAAATTCAGGCTCCTAACACCCGAACATTCGATATTTTGGGGTCCCAGAAGCGATCTGTACTTGCCTACTCCATGTTAGAGTATTTTCAAAATACAGGCCCAAAACATGCTGAAAATCGATATTTTAGGTGACCAAAGTCAATATGTGTATGCATCTTCTGTACCCGTTTATATCCCAAATTCAACCTCAAAACACCCGAAAATTCGATATTTTTTGGGTCCCAGAAGCGAACTGTACATGCCTACTCAGTGCTAGAATATTTTCAAAATATAGGCTCAAAACATGCTAAAAATCGATATTTTAAGTGTCCAAAGTCGATCATGCATGCATCTTCAGTACCCGTTTATATCTCAAATTCAGGATCAAAACTCCCGAAAATTCGATATTTTGGGGTCCCAGAAGTTATCTGTACATGCCTACTCAGTGCTAGAATGTTTTCTAAATATAGGCTCAAAACATGCTAAAAATTTATATTTTAGGTGCCTAAAGTCGATATCTCAAATTCAGGGCCAAAACACCTGAAAATTCGATATTTTGGGGTCCCAGAAGCGAACTGTACATGCCTACTCCGTGTTAGAGTATTTTCAAAATACAGGCCCATAACATACTGAAAATCGATCTTTTAGGTGCCCAAAAGTCGATATGTGCATGCATCTTCTGTACCCGTTTATATCTCAAATTCAGGCTCCAAACACCCGAAAATTCGATATTTTGGGGTCCCAGAAGCGATCTGTACATGTCTACTCAGATACAGGCCCAAAACATGCTGAAAATCGATATTTTAGGTGCCCAAAGTTAAAATGTGTATGCATCTTCTGCACTCGTTTATATCTCAAATTCAACCTCAAAAGACCCGAAAATTCGATATTTTTGGGTCCCAGAAGCGATCTGCACATGCCTACTCAGTGCTAAAATGTTTTCAAAATATAGGCTCAAAACATGATAAAAATCGATATTTTAAGTGTCCAAAGTCGATATGTGCATGCATCTTCTGTACCCGTTTATATCTCAAATTCAGGCTCAAAACACCCGAAAATTCGGTGTTTTTGGGTCTTAGAAGCGATCTGTACATGCCTACTCCGTGTTAGAGTATTTTAAAAATACAGGCCCAAAACATGCTGAAAATCGATATTTTAGGTGCCCAAAGTCAATATGTGCATGTATTATCTGTACCCGTTTATATCTCAAATTCAGGCTCAAAACACCCGAAAATTCGATATTTCGGGGTCCCAGAAGCGATCTGTACATGCCTACTCAGTGCTGGAATGTTTTTAAAATATAGGCCCAAAACATGCTAAAAATCGATATTTTAGGTGCCCAAAGTCGATATCTCAAATTCAGTCCTTAAACACCCGAAAATTCGATATTTTGGGGTCCTAGAAGCAATCTGTACATACCTACTCCGTGTTAGAGTTTTTATAAAATACAGGCCCAAAACATACAGATAATCGATATTTTAGGTGCCCAAAAGTCGATATGTGAATGCATCTTCTGTACCCGTTTATATCTCAAATTCAGGCTCCAAACACCCGAAAATTCGATATTTTGGGGTCCCAGAAGTGATCTGTACTTGCCTACTCCGTGTTTGAGTATTTTCAAAATACAGGCCCAAAACATGCTGAAAATCGATATTTTAGGTGACCAAAGTCAATATGTGTATGCATCTTATGCACCCGTTTATATCCCAAATTCAACCTCAAAACACCCGAAAATTCGATATTTTTTGGTCCCAGAAGCGATCCGTACATGCCTACTCAGTGCTAGAATGTTTTCAAAATATAGGCTCAAAACATGCTAAAAACCGATATTTTAAGTGTCCAAAGTCGATTTGTGCATGCATCTTCTCGACCCGTTTATATCTCAAATTCAGGCTCAAAACACCCGAAAATTCGATATTTTGGGGTCCCAGAAGTGATCTGTACATGCCTACTTAGTTCTAGAATATTTTCAAAATATAGGCTCAAAACATGCTAAGAATCGATAATTTAGGTGCCCAAAGTCGATATATCAAATTCTGGCCCAAAACGCACAAAAACCCGATATTTTGAGGTCCCAGAAGCGATCTGTACATGCCTACTCCGTATTAGAGTTTTTTCAATATACAGGCCCAAAACATACTGAAAATCGATCTTTTAGGTGCCCAAAAGTCGATATGTGGATGTATCTTCTGTACCCGTTTATATCTCAAATTCAGGCTCCTAACACCCGAACATTCGATATTTTGGGGTCCCAGAAGCGATCTGTACTTGCCTACTCCATGTTAGAGTATTTTCAAAATACAGGCCCAAAACATGCTGAAAATCGATATTTTAGGTGACCAAAGTCAATATGTGTATGCATCTTCTGTACCCGTTTATATCCCAAATTCAACCTCAAAACACCCGAAAATTCGATATTTTTTGGGTCCCAGAAGCGAACTGTACATGCCTACTCAGTGCTAGAATATTTTCAAAATATAGGCTCAAAACATGCTAAAAATCGATATTTTAAGTGTCCAAAGTCGATCATGCATGCATCTTCAGTACCCGTTTATATCTCAAATTCAGGATCAAAACTCCCGAAAATTCGATATTTTGGGGTCCCAGAAGTTATCTGTACATGCCTACTCAGTGCTAGAATGTTTTCTAAATATAGGCTCAAAACATGCTAAAAATTTATATTTTAGGTGCCTAAAGTCGATATCTCAAATTCAGGGCCAAAACACCTGAAAATTCGATATTTTGGGGTCCCAGAAGCGAACTGTACATGCCTACTCCGTGTTAGAGTATTTTCAAAATACAGGCCCATAACATACTCAAAATCGATCTTTTAGGTGCCCAAAAGTCGATATGTGCATGCATCTTCTGTACCCGTTTATATCTCAAATTCAGGCTCCAAACACCCGAAAATTCGATATTTTGGGGTCCCAGAAGCGATCTGTACATGTCTACTCAGATACAGGCCTAAAACATGCTGAAAATCGATATTTTAGGTGCCCAAAGTTAATATGTGTATGCATCTTCTGCACTCGTTTATATCTCAAATTCAACCTCAAAACACCCGAAAATTCGATATTTTTGGGTCCCAGAAGCGATCTGCACATGCCTACTCAGTGCTAGAATGTTTTCAAAATATAGGCTCAAAACATGCTAAAAATCGATATTTTAAGTGTCCAAAGTCGATATGTGCATGCATCTTCTGTACCCGTTTATATCTCAAATTCATGCTCAAAACACCCGAAAATTCGGTATTTTTGGGTCTTAGAAGCGATCTCTACATTCCTACTCCTAGTTAGAATGTTTTCGAGATACAAAACCTAAAACATGCTGAAAATCGATATTTTAGGTGCCCAAAGTCAATATGTGCATGAATTTTCTGTACCCGTTTATATCTCAAATTCAACCTCAAAAGACCCGAAAATTCGATATTTTTGGGTCCCAGAAGCGATCTGCACATGCCTACTCAGTGCTAAAATGTTTTCAAAATATAGGCTCAAAACATGATAAAAATCGATATTTTAAGTGTCCAAAGTCGATATGTGCATGCATCTTCTGTACCCGTTTATATCTCAAATTCAGGCTCAAAACACCCGAAAATTCGGTGTTTTTGGGTCTTAGAAGCGATCTGTACATGCCTACTCCGTGTTAGAGTATTTTAAAAATACAGGCCCAAAACATGCTGAAAATCGATATTTTAGGTGCCCAAAGTCAATATGTGCATGTATTATCTGTACCCGTTTATTTCTCAAATTCAGGCTCAAAACACCCGAAAATTCGATATTTCGGGGTCCCAGAAGCGATCTGTACATGCCTACTCAGTGCTGGAATGTTTTTAAAATATAGGCCCAAAACATGCTAAAAATCGATATTTTAGGTGCCCAAAGTCGATATCTCAAATTCAGTCCTTAAACACCCGAAAATTCGATATTTTGGGGTCCTAGAAGCAATCTGTACATACCTACTCCGTGTTAGAGTTTTTATAAAATACAGGCCCAAAACATACAGATAATCGATATTTTAGGTGCCCAAAAGTCGATATGTGAATGCATCTTCTGTACCCGTTTATATCTCAAATTCAGGCTCCAAACACCCGAAAATTCGATATTTTGGGGTCCCAGAAGTGATCTGTACTTGCCTACTCCGTGTTTGAGTATTTTCAAAATACAGGCCCAAAACATGCTGAAAATCGATATTTTAGGTGACCAAAGTCAATATGTGTATGCATCTTATGCACCCGTTTATATCCCAAATTCAACCTCAAAACACCCGAAAATTCGATATTTTTTGGTCCCAGAAGCGATCCGTACATGCCTACTCAGTGCTAGAATGTTTTCAAAATATAGGCTCAAAACATGCTAAAAACCGATATTTTAAGTGTCCAAAGTCGATTTGTGCATGCATCTTCTCGACCCGTTTATATCTCAAATTCAGGCTCAAAACACCCGAAAATTCGATATTTTGGGGTCCCAGAAGTGATCTGTACATGCCTACTTAGTTCTAGAATATTTTCAAAATATAGGCTCAAAACATGCTAAGAATCGATAATTTAGGTGCCCAAAGTCGATATATCAAATTCTGGCCCAAAACGCACGAAAACCCGATATTTTGAGGTCCCAGAAGCGATCTGTACATGCCTACTCCGTATTAGAGTTTTTTCAATATACAGGCCCAAAACATACTGAAAATCGATCTTTTAGGTGCCCAAAAGTCGATATGTGGATGTATCTTCTGTACCCGTTTATATCTCAAATTCAGGCTCCTAACACCCGAACATTCGATATTTTGGGGTCCCAGAAGCGATCTGTACTTGCCTACTCCATGTTAGAGTATTTTCAAAATACAGGCCCAAAACATGCTGAAAATCGATATTTTAGGTGACCAAAGTCAATATGTGTATGCATCTTCTGTACCCGTTTATATCCCAAATTCAACCTCAAAACACCCGAAAATTCGATATATTTTGGGTCCCAGAAGCGAACTGTACATGCCTACTCAGTGCTAGAATATTTTCAAAATATAGGCTCAAAACATGCTAAAAATCGATATTTTAAGTGTCCAAAGTCGATCATGCATGCATCTTCAGTACCCGTTTATATCTCAAATTCAGGATCAAAACTCCCGAAAATTCGATATTTTGGGGTCCCAGAAGTTGTCTGTACATGCCTACTCAGTGCTAGAATGTTTTCTAAATATAGGCTCAAAACATGCTAAAAATTTATATTTTAGGTGCCTAAAGTCGATATCTCAAATTCAGGGCCAAAACACCTGAAAATTCGATATTTTGGGGTCCCAGAAGCGAACTGTACATGCCTACTCCGTGTTAGAGTATTTTCAAAATACAGGCCCATAACATACTCAAAATCGATCTTTTAGGTGCCCAAAAGTCGATATGTGCATGCATCTTCTGTACCCGTTTATATCTCAAATTCAGGCTCCAAACACCCGAAAATTCGATATTTTGGGGTCCCAGAAGCGATCTGTACATGTCTACTCAGATACAGGCCCAAAACATGCTGAAAATCAATATTTTAGGTGCCCAAAGTTAATATGTGTATGCATCTTCTGCACTCGTTTATATCTCAAATTCAACCTCAAAACACCCGAAAATTCGATATTTTTGTGTCCCAGAAGCGATCTGCACATGCCTACTCAGTGCTAGAATGTTTTCAAAATATAGGCTCAAAACATGCTCAAAATCGATATTTTAAGTGTCCAAAGTCGATATGTGCATGCATCTTCTGTACCCGATTATATCTCAAATTCATGCTCAAAACACCCGAAAATTCGGTGTTTTTGGGTCTTAGAAGCGATCTCTACATTCCTACTCCTAGTTAGAATGTTTTCAAGATACAGACCCAAAACATGCTGAAAATCGATATTTTAGGTGCCCAAAGTCAATATGTGCATGAATTTTCTGTACCCGTTTATATCTCAAATTCAGGCTCCAAACACCCGAAAATTCGATATTTCGGGGTCCCAGAAGCGATCTGTACATGCCTACTCAGTGCTGGAATGTTTTCAAAATATAGGCCCAAAACATGCTAAAAATCGATATTTTAGGTGCCCAAAGTCGATATCTCAAATTCAGTCCTTAAACACCCGAAAATTCGATATTTTGGGGTCCTAGAAGCAATCTGTACATACCTACTCCGTGTTAGAGTTTTTATAAAATACAGGCCCAAAACATACAGATATTCGATATTTTAGGTGCCCAAAAGTCGATATGTAAATGCATCTTCTGTACCCGTTTATATCTCAAATTCAGGCTCCGAACAACCGAAAATTCGATATTTTGGGGTACCAGAAGTGATCTGTACTTGCCTACTCCGTGTTTGAGTATTTTCAAAATACAGGCCCAAAACATGCTGAAAATCGATATTTTAGGTGACCAAAGTCAATATGTGTATGCATCTTATGCACCCGTTTATATCCCAAATTCAACCTCAAAACACCCGAAAATTCGATATTTTTTGGTCTCAGAAGCGATCCGTACATGCCTACTCAGTGCTAGAATGTTTTCAAAATATAGGCTCAAAACATGCTAAAAACCGATATTTTAAGTGTCCAAAGTCGATATGTGCATACATCTTCTGGACCCGTTTATATCTCAAATTCAGGCTCCTAACACCCGAACATTCGATATTTTGGGGTCCCAGAAGCGATCTGTACTTGCCTACTCCATGTTAGAGTATTTTCAAAATACAGGCCCAAAACATGCTGAAAATCGATATTTAAGGTGACCAAAGTCAATATGTGTATGCATCTTCTGTACCCGTTTATATCCCAAATTCAACCTCAAAACACCCGAAAATTCGATATTTTTTGGGTCTTAGAAGCAAACTGTACATGCCTACTCAGTGCTAGAATGTTTTCAAAATATAGGCTCAAAACATGCTAAAAATCGATATTTTAAGTGTCCAAAGTCGATCATGCATGCATCTTCAGTACCCGTTTATATCTCAAATTCAGGATCAAAACTCCCGAAAATTCGATATTTTGGGGTCCCATAAGTGATCTGTACATGCCTACTCAGTGCTAGAATGTTTTCAAAATATATGCTCAAAACATGCTAAAAATTGATATTTTAGGTGCCTAAAGTCGATATCTCAAATTCAGGGCCAAAACACCTGAAAATTCGATATTTTGGGGTCCCAGAAGCGAACTGTACATGCCTACTCCGTGTTAGAGTATTTTCAAAATACAGGCCCATAACATACTCAAAATCGATCTTTTAGGTGCCCAAAAGTCGATATGTGCTTGCATCTTCTGTACCCGTTTATATCTCAAATTCAGGCTCCAAACACCCGAAAATTCGATATTTTGGGGTCCCAGAAGCGATCTGTACATGTCTACTCAGATACAGGCCTAAAACATGCTGAAAATCGATATTTTAGGTGCCCAAAGTTAATATGTGTATGCATCTTCTGCACTCGTTTATATCTCAAATTCAACCTCAAAACACCCGAAAATTCGATATTTTTGGGTCCCAGAAGCGATCTGCACATGCCTACTCAGTGCTAGAATGTTTTCAAAATATAGGCTCAAAACATGCTAAAAATCGATATTTTAAGTGTCCAAAGTCGATATGTGCATGCATCTTCTGTACCCGTTTATATCTCAAATTCATGCTCAAAACACCCGAAAATTCGGTATTTTTGGGTCTTAGAAGCGATCTCTACATTCCTACTCCTAGTTAGAATGTTTTCGAGATACAAAACCTAAAACATGCTGAAAATCGATATTTTAGGTGCCCAAAGTCAATATGTGCATGAATTTTCTGTACCCGTTTATATCTCAAATTCAGGCTCAAAACACCCGAAAATTCGATATTTCGGGGTCCCAGAAGCGATCTGTACATACCTACTCAGTGCTGGAATGTTTTCAAAATATAGGCCCAAAACATGCTAAAAATCGATATTTTAGGTGCCCAAAGTCGATATCTCAAATTCAGTCCTTAAACACCCGAAAATTCGATATTTTGGGGTGCTAGAAGCAATCTGTACATACCTACTCCGTGTTAGAGTTTTTATAAAATACAGGCCCTAAACATACAGATATTCGATATTTTAGGTGCCCAAAAGTCGATATGTGCTTGCATCTTCTGTACAAGTTTATATCTCAAATTCAGGCTCCAAACACCCGAAAATTCGATATTTTGGGGTCCCAGAAGCGATCTGTACATGCCTACTCAGATACAGGCCCAAAACATGCTGAAAATCGATATTTTAGGTGCACAAAGTCAATATGTGTATGCATCTTCTGCACCCGTTTATATCCCAAATTCAACCTAAAAACTCCCGAAAATTCGATATTTTTGGGTCCCAGAAGCGATCTGTACATGCCTACTCCTAGTAAGAATGTTTTCAAGATACAGACCCAAAACATGCTCAAAATCGATATTTTAGGTGCCCAAAAGTCGATATGTGCATGCATTTTCTGTACAAGTTTATATCTCAAATTCAGGATTAAAACACCCGAAAATTTGATATTTCGGGGTCCCAGAAGCAATCTGTACATGCCTACTCAGTGCTAGAATATTTTCAAAATATAAGCCCAAAACATGCTAAAAATCGATATTTTAGGTGCCCAAAGTCGATATCTCAAATTCAAGCCCAAAAACACCCGAAAATTCGATATTTTAGGGTCCCAAAAGCGATCTGTACATGCCTACTCCGTGTTAGAGTATTTTCAATATACAGGCCCAAAACATACTGAAAATCGATCTTTTAGGTGCCCAAAAGTCGATATGTGGATGTATCTTCTGTACCCGTTTATATCTCAAATTCAGGCTCCTAACACCCGAACATTCGATATTTTGAGGTCCCAGAAGCGATCTGTACTTGCCTACTCCATGTTAGAGTATTTTCAAAATACAGGCCCAAAACATGCTGAAAATCGATATTTTAGGTGACCAAAGTCAATATGTGTATGCATCTTCTGTACCCGTTTATATCCCAAATTCAACCTCAAAACACCCGAAAATTCGATATTTTTTGGGTCTTAGAAGCAAACTGTACATGCCTACTCAGTGCTAGAATGTTTTCAAAATATAGGCTCAAAACATGCTAAAAATCGATATTTTAACTGTCCAAAGTCGATCATGCATGCATCTTCAGTACCCGTTTATATCTCAAATTCAGGATCAAAACTCCCGAAAATTCGATATTTTGGGGTCCCAGAAGTGATCTGTACATGCCTACTCAGTGCTAGAATGTTTTCAAAATATATGCTCAAAACATGCTAAAAATTGATATTTTAGGTGCCTAAAGTCGATATCTCAAATTCAGGGCCAAAACACCTGAAAATTCGATATTTTGGGGTCCCAGAAGCGAACTGTACATGCCTACTCCGTGTTAGAGTATTTTCAAAATACAGGCCCATAACATACTCAAAATCGATCTTTTAGGTGCCCAAAAGTCGATATGTGCTTGCATCTTCTGTACCCGTTTATATCTCAAATTCAGGCTCCAAACATCCGAAAATTCGATATTTTGGGGTCCCAGAAGCGATCTGTACATGTCTACTCAGATACAGGCCTAAAACATGCTGAAAATCGATATTTTAGGTGCCCAAAGTTAATATGTGTATGCATCTTCTGGACTCGTTTATATCTCAAATTCAACCTCAAAACACCCGACAATTCGATATTTTTGGGTCCCAGAAGCGATCTGCACATGCCTACTCAGTGCTAGAATGTTTTCAAAATATAGGCTCAAAACATGCTAAAAATCGATATTTTAAGTGTCCAAAGTCGATATGTGCATGCATCTTCTGTACCCGTTTATATCTCAAATTCATGCTCAAAACACCCGAAAATTCGGTATTTTTGGGTCTTAGAAGCGATCTCTACATTCCTACTCCTAGTTAGAATGTTTTCGAGATACAAAACCTAAAACATGCTGAAAATCGATATTTTAGGTGCCCAAAGTCAATATGTGCATGAATTTTCTGTACCCGTTTATATCTCAAATTCAGGCTCAAAACACCCGAAAATTCGATATTTCGGGGTCCCAGAAGCGATCTGTACATGCCTACTCAGTGCTAGAATGTTTTCAAAATATATGCCCAAAACATGCTAAAAATCGATATTTTAGGTGCCCAAAGTCGATATCTCAAATTCAGTCCTTAAACACCCGAAAATTCGATATTTTGGGGTCCTAGAAGCAATCTGTACATACCTACTCCGTGTTAGAGTTTTTATAAAATACAGGCCCAAAATATACAGATAATCGATATTTTATGTGCCCAAAAGTCGATATGTGAATGCATCTTCTGTACCCGTTTATATCTCAAATTCAGGCTCCAAACACCCGAAAATTCGATATTTAGGGGGTCCCAAAAGTGATCTGTACTTGCCTACTCCGTGTTTTAGTATTTTCAAAATACAGGCCCAAAACATGCTGAAAATCGGTAATTTAGGTGACCAAACTCAATATGTGTATGCATCTTCTGCACCCGTTTATATCCCAAATTCAACCTCAAAACACCCGAAAATTCGATATTTTTTGGTCCCAGAAGCGATCTGTACATGCCTACTCAGTGCTAGAATGTTCTCAAAATGTAGGCTCAAAACATGTTAAAAATCGATATTTTAAGTATCCAAAGTCGATATGTGCATGCATCTTCTGGACCCGTTTATATCTCAAATTCAGGCTCAAAACACTCGAAAATTCGATATTTTGGGGTCCCAGAAGTGATCTGTACATGCCTACTTAGTTCTAGAATATTTTCAAAATATAGGCCCAAAACATGCTAAGAATCGATAATTTAGGTGCCCAAAGTCGATATATCAAATTCAGGCCCAAAACGCACGAAAACCCGATATTTTGGGGTCTCAGAAGCGATCTGTACATGCCTACTCCGTATTAGAGTTTTTTTAATATACAGGCCCAAAACATACTGAAAATCGATCTTTTAGGTGCCCAAAAGTCGATATGTGGATGCATCTTCTGTACCCGTTTTTATCTCAAATTCAGGCTCCAAACACCCGAAAATTCGATATTTTGGGGTCGCAGAAGCGAACTGTACTTGCCTACTCCGTGTTAGAGTATTTTCAAAATACAGGCCCAAAACATGCTGAAAATCGATATTTTAGGTGACCAAAGTAGAGAAGTGCATGGATCTTCTGTACCCGTTTATATCTCAAATTCAGGCTCAAAACACCCGAAAATTCGATATTTTGGAGTCCCAGAAGTGAGCTGTACATGCCTACTTAGTGCTAGAATATTTTCAAAATATAGGCCCAAAACATGCTAAAAATCAATATTTTAGGTGCCCAAAGTCGACATCTCAAATTCAGGCTCAAAACACCCAAAAATTCTATATATTTGGGTCCAAGAAGCGATCTGTACATGCCTACTCCGTGTTAGTGTATTTTAAAAATACAGGCCCAAAACATGCTGAAAATCGATATTTTAGGTGCCCAAAGTCAATATGTGCATGCATTTTCTGTACCCGTTTATATCTCAAATTCAGGCTTAAAACACCCGAAAATTCGATATTTCGGGGTCCCAGAAGCGATCTGTACATGCCTATTTAGTGCTAGAATATTTTTAAAATATAGGCCCAAAACATGCTAAAAATCGATATTTTAGGTGCCCTAAGTCGATATCTCAAATTCAGGCACAAAACACCCGAAAATTCGATATTTTGGGGTCCCAGAAGCGAACTGTACATGCCTACAATGTGTTAGAGTATTTTAAAAATACAGGCCCAAAACATACTGAAAATCGATCTTTTAGGTGCCCAAAAGTCGATATGTGCATACATCTTCTGTACCCGTTTATATCTCAAATTCAGGGTCAAAACACCCGAAAATTCGGTATTTTTGGGTCTTAGAAGCGATCTGTACATTCCTACTCCTTGTTAGAATGTTTTCAAGATACAGACCCAAAACATGCTCGAAATCGATATTTTAAGTGCCCAAAAGTCGATATGTGCATGCATCTTCAGTACCTGTTTATATCTCAAATTCAGGCTCAAAACACCCGAAAATTCGGTATTTTTGGGTCTTAGAAGCGATCTCTACATTCCTACTCCTAGTTAGAATGTTTTCGAGATACAAAACCTAAAACATGCTGAAAATCGATATTTTAGGTGCCCAAAGTCAATATGTGCATGAATTTTCTGTACCCGTTTATATCTCAAATTCAGGCTCAAAACACCCGAAAATTCGATATTTCGGGGTCCCAGAAGCGATCTGTACATGCCTACTCAGTGCTAGAATGTTTTCAAAATATATGCCCAAAACATGCTAAAAATCGATATTTTAGGTGCCCAAAGTCGATATCTCAAATTCAGTCCTTAAACACCCGAAAATTCGATATTTTGGGGTCCTAGAAGCAATCTGTACATACCTACTCCGTGTTAGAGTTTTTATAAAATACAGGCCCAAAATATACAGATAATCGATATTTTATGTGCCCAAAAGTCGATATGTGAATGCATCTTCTGTACCCGTTTATATCTCAAATTCAGGCTCCAAACACCCGAAAATTCGATATTTAGGGGGTCCCAAAAGTGATCTGTACTTGCCTACTCCGTGTTTTAGTATTTTCAAAATACAGGCCCAAAACATGCTGAAAATCGGTAATTTAGGTGACCAAACTCAATATGTGTATGCATCTTCTGCACCCGTTTATATCCCAAATTCAACCTCAAAACACCCGAAAATTCGATATTTTTTGGTCCCAGAAGCGATCTGTACATGCCTACTCAGTGCTAGAATGTTCTCAAAATGTAGGCTCAAAACATGTTAAAAATCGATATTTTAAGTATCCAAAGTCGATATGTGCATGCATCTTCTGGACCCGTTTATATCTCAAATTCAGGCTCAAAACACTCGAAAATTCGATATTTTGGGGTCCCAGAAGTGATCTGTACATGCCTACTTAGTTCTAGAATATTTTCAAAATATAGGCCCAAAACATGCTAAGAATCGATAATTTAGGTGCCCAAAGTCGATATATCAAATTCAGGCCCAAAACGCACGAAAACCCGATATTTTGGGGTCTCAGAAGCGATCTGTACATGCCTACTCCGTATTAGAGTTTTTTTAATATACAGGCCCAAAACATACTGAAAATCGATCTTTTAGGTGCCCAAAAGTCGATATGTGGATGCATCTTCTGTACCCGTTTTTATCTCAAATTCAGGCTCCAAACACCCGAAAATTCGATATTTTGGGGTCGCAGAAGCGAACTGTACTTGCCTACTCCGTGTTAGAGTATTTTCAAAATACAGGCCCAAAACATGCTGAAAATCGATATTTTAGGTGACCAAAGTAGAGAAGTGCATGGATCTTCTGTACCCGTTTATATCTCAAATTCAGGCTCAAAACACCCGAAAATTCGATATTTTGGAGTCCCAGAAGTGAGCTGTACATGCCTACTTAGTGCTAGAATATTTTCAAAATATAGGCCCAAAACATGCTAAAAATCAATATTTTAGGTGCCCAAAGTCGACATCTCAAATTCAGGCTCAAAACACCCAAAAATTCTATATATTTGGGTCCAAGAAGCGATCTGTACATGCCTACTCCGTGTTAGTGTATTTTAAAAATACAGGCCCAAAACATGCTGAAAATCGATATTTTAGGTGCCCAAAGTCAATATGTGCATGCATTTTCTGTACCCGTTTATATCTCAAATTCAGGCTTAAAACACCCGAAAATTCGATATTTCGGGGTCCCAGAAGCGATCTGTACATGCCTATTTAGTGCTAGAATATTTTTAAAATATAGGCCCAAAACATGCTAAAAATCGATATTTTAGGTGCCCTAAGTCGATATCTCAAATTCAGGCACAAAACACCCGAAAATTCGATATTTTGGGGTCCCAGAAGCGAACTGTACATGCCTACAATGTGTTAGAGTATTTTAAAAATACAGGCCCAAAACATACTGAAAATCGATCTTTTAGGTGCCCAAAAGTCGATATGTGCATACATCTTCTGTACCCGTTTATATCTCAAATTCAGGGTCAAAACACCCGAAAATTCGGTATTTTTGGGTCTTAGAAGCGATCTGTACATTCCTACTCCTTGTTAGAATGTTTTCAAGATACAGACCCAAAACATGCTCGAAATCGATATTTTAAGTGCCCAAAAGTCGATATGTGCATGCATCTTCAGTACCTGTTTATATCTCAAATTCAGGCTCAAAACACCCGAAAATTCTATATTTTTGGGTCCCAGAAGCGATCTGTACATGCCTACTCCGTGTTAGAGTATTTTCAAAATACAGGCCCAAAACATGCTGAAAATCGATATTTTAGGTGCCCAAAGTCAATAAGTGCATGCATTTTCTGTACCCGTTTATATCTCAAATTCAGGCTTAAAACACCCGAAAATTCGATATTTCGGGGTCCCAGAAGCGATCTGTACATGTCTACTCAGTGCTAGAATGTTTTCAAAATATAGGTCCAAAACATGCTAGAAATCGATATTTTAGGTGCCCAAAGTCGATATCTCAAATTCAGTCCTTAAACACCCGAAAATTCGATATTTTGGGGTCCTAGAAGCGATCTGTACATACCTACTCCGTGTTAGAGTATTTATAAAATACAGGTCCAAAACATACAGATAATCGATATTTTAGGTGCCTAAAAGTCGATATGTGCATGCATCTTCTGTACCCGTTTATATCTCAAATTCAGGCTCCAAACACCCGAAAATTCGATATTTTGGGGTCCCAGAAGTGATCTGTACTTGCCTACTCCGTGTTAGAGTATTTTCAAAATACAGGCCCAAAACATGCTGAAAATCGATATTTTAGGTGACCAAAGTCAATATGTGTATGCATCTTCTGCACCCGTTTATATCCCAAATTCAACCTCAAAACCCTCGAAAATTCGATAATTTTTTGGTTCCAGAAGCGATCCGTACATGCCTACTCATTGCTAGAATTTTTTCAAAATATAGGCTCAAAACATGCTAAAAATCGATATTTTAAGTGTCCAAAGTCGATATGTGAATGCATCTTCTTGACCCGTTTATATCTCAAATTCAGGCTCAAAACACCCGAAAATTCGATATTTTGGGGTCCCAGAAGTGATCTGTACATGCCTACTTAGTTCTAGAATATTTTCAAAATATAGGCCCAAAACATGCTACAAATCGATAATTAAGGTGCGCAAAGTCGATATCTCAAATTCAGGCCCAAAACGCACGAAAACCCGATATTTTTGGGTCCCAGAAGCGATCTGTACATGCCTACTCCGTATTAGAGTTTTTTCAATATACAGGCCCAAAACATACTGAAAATAGATCTTTTAGGTGCCCAAAAGTCGATATGTGGATGCATCTTCTGTACCCGTTTATATCTCAAATTCAGGCTCAAAACACCCGAAAATTCGATATTTTGGGGTCGCAGAAGCGAACTGTACTTGCCTACTCCGTGTTAGAGTATTTTCAAAATACAGGCCCAAAACATGCTGAAAATCGATATTTTAGGTGACCAAAGTAGAGAAGTGCATGCATCTTCTGTACCCGTTTATATCTCAAATTCAGGCTCAAAACACCCGAAAATTCGGTATTTTGGGGTCCCAGAAGCGATCTGTACATGCCTACTCAGTGCTAGATTGTTTTTAAAATATAGGCCCAAAACATGCGAAAAATCGATATTTTAGGTGCCCAAAGTCGATATCTCAAATTCAGGCCCAAAACACCCGAAAATTCGATATTTTGGGGTCCCAGAAGCGAACTGTACATGCCTACTCCGTGTTAGAGTATTTTCAAATTACAGGCCCAAAACATACTGAAAATCGATCTTTTAGGTACCCAAAAGTCGATATGTGCATGCATCTTCTGCACCCGTTTATATCCCAAATTCAACCTCAAAACACCCGAAAATTCGATATTTTTTGGTCAAAGAAGCGATCAGTACATGCCTACTCAGTGCTAGAATGTTTTCAAATTATAGGCTCAAAACATGCAAAAAATCGATATTTTAAATTTCCAAAGTCGATATGTGCATGCATCTTCTGTACCCGTTTATATCTCAAATTCAGGCTCAAAACACCCAAAAATTCGATATTTTGGGGTCCAACAAGTGATCTGTACATGCCTACTTAGTACTAGAATATTTTCAAAATATAGGCCCAAAACATGCTAAAAATCGATATTTTAGGTGACCAAAGTAGAGATGTGCATGCATCTTCTGTACCCGTTTATATCTTAAATTCAGGCTCAAAACACCCGAAAATTCGATATTTTGGGGTCCCAGAAGTGATCTGTACATGCCTACTTAGTGCTAGAATATTTTCAAAATATAGGCCCAAAACATGCTTAAAATCAATATTTTAGGTGCCCAAAGTCGATATCTCAAATTCAGGCTCAAAACACCCAAAAAATCTATATATTTGGGTCCAAGAAGCGATCTGTACATGCCTACTCCGTGTTAGAGTATTTTAAAAATACAGGCCCAAAACATGCTGAAAATCGATATTTTAGGTGCCCAAAGTCAATATGTGCATGCATTTTCTGTACCCGTTTATATCTCAAATTCAGGCTTAAAACACCCGAAAATTCGATATTTCGGGGTCCCAGAAGCGATCTGTACATGCCTACTCAGTGCTAGAATGTTTTCAAAATATAGGCCCAAAACATGCTAAAAATCGATATTTTAGGTGCCCAAAGTCGATATCTCAAAATCTGGCCCAAAACACCCAAAAATTCTATATATTTGGGTCCAAGAAGCGATCTGTACATACCTACTCTGTATTAGAGTTTTTTCAATATACAGGCCCAAAACATACTGAAAATCGATCTTTTAGTTGCCCAAAAGTCGATATGTGGATGCATCTTCTGTACCCGTTTATATCTCAAATTCAGTCTCCAAACACCCGAAAATTAGATATTTTGGGGTCCCAGAAGCGACCTGTACATACCTACTCCGTGTTAGAGTATTTATAAAATACAGGTCCAAAACATACAGATAATCGATATTTTAGGTGCCCAAAAGTCGATATGTGCATGCATCTTCTGTACCCGTTTATATCTCAAATTCAGGCTCCAAACACCCGAAAATTCGATATTTTGGGGTCCCGGAAGTGATCTGTACTTGCCTACTCCGTGTTAGAGTATTTTCAAAATATAGGCTCAAAACATGCTGAAAATCGATATTTTAGGTGACCAAAGTAGAGATGTGCATGCATCTTCTGTACCCGTTTATATCTCAAATTCAGGCTCAAAATACCCGAAAATTCGATATTTTGGGGTCCCAGATGTGAGCTGTACATGCCTACTTAGTGCTAGAATATTTTCAAAATATAGGCCCAAAACATGCGAAAAATCGATATTTTAGGTGCCCAAAGTCGATATCTCAAATTCAGGCCCAAAACACCCGAAAATTCGATATTTTGGGGTCCCAGAAGCGAATTGTACATGCCTACTCCGTGTTAGAGTATTTTCAATATACAGGCCCAAAACATACTGAAAATCGATCTTTTAGGTGCCCAAAAGTCGATATGTGCATGAATCTTCTGTACCCGTTTATATCTCAAATTCAGGCTCAAAACACCCGAAAATTCGGTATTTTGGGGTCCCAGAAGCGATCTGTACATGCCTACTCAGTGCTAGATTGTTTTTAAAATATAGGCCCAAAACATGCGAAAAAACGATATTTTAGGTGCCCAAAGTCGATATCTCAAATTCAGGCCCAAAACACCCGAAAATTCGATATTTTGGGGTCCCAGAAGCGAACTGTACATGCCTAGTCCGTGTTAGAGTATTTTCAAATTACAGGCCCAAAACATACTGAAAATCGATCTTTTAGGTGCCCAAAAGTCGGTATATGCATGCATCTTCTGCACCCGTTTATATCCCAAATTCAACCTGAACACACCCTAAAATTCGATATTTTTTGGTCCCAGAAGCGATCAGTATATGCCTACTCAGTGCTAGAATGTTTTCATATTATAGGCTCAAAACATGCAAAAAATCGATATTTTAAGTTTCCAAAGTCGATATGTGCATGCATCTTCTGTACCCGTTTATATCTCAAATTCAGGCTCAAAACACCCAAAAATTCGATATTTTGGGGTCCAAGAAGTGATCTGTACATGCCTACTTAGTGCTAGAATATTTTCAAAATATAGGCCCAAAACATGCTAAAAATCGATATTTTAGGTGCCCAAAGTCGATATCTCAAATTCAGGCTCAAAACACCCAAAAATTCAATATATTTGGGTCCAAGAAGCGATCTGTACATGCCTACTCCGTGTTAGAGTATTTTCAAATTACAGGCCCAAAACATACTGAAAATCGATCTTTTAGGTGCCCAAAAGTCGGTATATGCATGCATCTTCTGCACCCGTTTATATCCCAAATTCAACCTGAACACACCCTAAAATTCGATATTTTTTGGTCCCAGAAGCGATCAGTATATGCCTACTCAGTGCTAGAATGTTTTCATATTATAGGCTCAAAACATGCAAAAAATCGATATTTTAAGTTTCCAAAGTCGATATGTGCATGCATCTTCTGTACCCGTTTATATCTCAAATTCAGGCTCAAAACACCCAAAAATTCGATATTTTGGGGTCCAAGAAGTGATCTGTACATGCCTACTTAGTGCTAGAATATTTTCAAAATATAGGCCCAAAACATGCTAAAAATCGATATTTTAGGTGCCCAAAGTCGATATCTCAAATTCAGGCTCAAAACACCCAAAAATTCAATATATTTGGGTCCAAGAAGCGATCTGTACATGCCTACTCCGTGTTAGAGTATTTTAAAAATACAGGCCCAAAACATGCTGAAAATCGATATTTTAGGTGCCCAAAGTCAATATGTGCATGCATTTTCTGTACCCGTTTATATCTCAAATTCAGGCTTAAAACACCCGAAAATTCGATATTTCGGGGTCCCAGAAGCGATCTGTACATGCCTACTCAGTGCTAGAATGTTTTCAAAATATAGGTCCAAAACATGCTAGAAATCGATATTTTATGTGCCCAAAGTCGATATCTCAAATTCAGTCCTTAAACACCCGAAAATTCGATATTTTGGGGTCTTAGAAGCGATTTGTACATACCTACTCCGTGTTAGAGTATTTATAAAATACAGGCCCAAAACATACATATAATCGATATTTTAGGTGCGCAAAAGTCGATATGTGCCTGCATCTTCTGTACCCGTTTATATCTCAAATTCAGGCTCCAAACACCCGAAAATTCGATATTTTGGGGTCCCACAAGTGATCTGTACTTGCCTACTCCGTGTTTGAGTATTTTCAAAATACAGGCCCAAAACATGCTGAAAATCGATATTTTAGGTGACCAAAGTCAATATGTGTATGCATCTTATGCACCCGTTTATATCCCAAATTCAACCTCAAAACACCCGAAAATTCGATATTTTTTGGTCCCAGAAGCGATCTGTACACGCCTACTCAGTGCTAGAATGTTTTCAAAATATAGGCTCAAAACATGCTAAAAATCGATATTTTAAGTGTCCAAAGTCGATATGTGCATGCATCTTCTGGACCCGTTCATATCTCAAATTCAGGCTCCAAACACCCGAAAATTCGATATTTTGGGGTCCCAGAAGTGATCTGTACATGCCTACTTAGTTCTAGAATATTTTTAAAATATAGGCTCAAAACATGCTAAGAATCGATAATTTAGGTGCCCAAAGTCGATATATCAAATTCAGGCCCAAAACGCACGAAAACCCGATATTTTGGGGTCTCAGAAGCGATCTGTACATGCCTACTCCGTATTAGAGTTTTTTCAATATACAGGCCCAAAACATACTGAAAATAGATCTTTTAGGTGCTCAAAAGTCGATATGTGGATGCATCTTCTGTACCCGTTTATATCTCAAATTCAGTCTCCAAACACCCGAAAATTCGATATTTTGGGGTCCCAGAAGCGATCTGTACTTGCCTACTCCGTGTTAGAGTATTTTCAAAATACAGGCCCAAAACATGCTGAAAATCGATATTTTAGGTAACCAAAGTAGAGATGTGCATGCATCTTCTGTACCCGTTTATATCTCAAATTCAGGCTCAAAACACCCGAAAATTCGATATTTTGGGGTCCCAGAAGTGAGCTGTACATGCCTACTTAGTGCTAGAATATTTTCAAAATATAGGCCCAAAACATGCTAAAAATAAATATTTTAGGTGCCCAAAGTCGATATCTCAAATTCAGGCCCAAAACACCCGAAAATTCGATATTTTGGGATCCCAGAAGCGAATTGTACATGCCTACTCCGTGTTAGAGTATTTTCAAAATACAGGCCCAAAAAAAACTGAAAATCGATCTTTTAGGTGCCCAAAAGTCGATATGTGCATGAATCTTCTGTGCCCGTTTATATCTCAAATTCAGGCTCAAAACACCCGAAAATTCGGTATTTTGGGGTCCCAGAAGCGATCTGTACATGCCTACTCAGTGCTAGAATATTTTCAAAATATAGGCCCAAAACATGCGAAAAATCGATCTTTTAGGTGCCCAAAAGTCGATATGTGCATGCATCTTCTGCACCCGTTTATATCCCAAATTCAACCTCAAAACACCCGAAAATTCGATATTTTTTGGTCCCAGAAGCGATCAGTACATGCCTACTCAGTGCTATAATGTTTTCAAATTATAGGCTCAAAACATGCAAAAAATCGATATTTTAAGTTTCCAAAGTCGATATGTGCATGCATCTTCTGTACCCGTTTATATCTCAAATTCAGGCTCAAAACACCCAAAAATTCTATATATTTGGGTCCAAGAAGCGATCTGTACATGCCTACTCCGTGTTAGAGTATTTTAAAAATACAGGCCCAAAACATGCTGAAAATCGATATTTTAGGTGCCCAAAGTCAATATGTGCATGCATTTTCTGTACCCGTTTATATCTCAAATTCAGGCTTAAAACACCCGAAAATTCGATATTTCGGGGTCCCAGAAGCGATCTGTACATGCCTACTCAGAGCTAGAATGTTTTCAAAATATAGGTCCAAAACATGCTAGAAATCGATGTTTTAGGTGCCCAGAGTCGATATCTCAAATTCAGTCCTTAAACACCCGAAAATTCGATATTTTGGGGACCTAAAAGCGATCTGTACATACCTACTCCGTGTTAGAGTATTTATAAAATACAGGTCCAAAACATTCAGATAATCGATATTTTAGGTGCCCAAAAGTCGATATGTGCATGCATCTTCTGTACCCGTTTATATCTCAAATTCAGGCTCCAAACACCCGAAAATTCGATATTTTGGGGTCCCAGAAGTGATCTGTACTTGCCTACTCCGTGTTAGAGTATTTTCAAAATACAGGCCCAAAACATGCTGAAAATCGATATTTTAGGTGACCAAAGTCAATATGTGTATGCATCTTCTGCACCCGTTTATATCCCAAATTCAACCTCAAAACAATCGAAAATTCGATAATTTTTTGGTTCCAGAAGCGATCCGTACATGCCTACTCAGTGCAAGAAATTTTTCAAAATATAGGCTCAAAACATGCTAAAAATCGATATTTTAAGTGTCCAAAGTCGATATGTGAATGCATCTTCTGGACCCGTTTATATCTCAAATTCATGCTCAAAACACCCGAAAATTCGATATTTTGGGGTCCCAGAAGGGATCTGTACATGCCTACTTAGTTCTAGAATATTTTCAAAATATAGGCCCAAAACATGCTAAAAATCGATAATTAAGGTGACCAAAGTAGAGATGTGCATGCATCTTCTGTACCAGTTTATATCTCAAATTCAGGCTCAAAAAACCCGAAAATTCGATATTTTGGGGTCCCAGATGTGAGCTGTACATGCCTACTTAGTGCTAGAATATTTTCAAAATATAGGCCCAAAACATGCTAAAAATCGATATTTTAGGTGCCCAAAGTCGATATTTCAAATTCAGGCCCAAAACACCCGAAAATTCGATATTTTGGGGTCCCAGAAGCGAATTGTACATGCCTACTCCGTGTTAGAGTATTTTCAAATTACAGGCCCAAAACATACTGAAAATCGATCTTTTAGGTGACCAAAAGTCGATATGTGCATGCATCTTCTGCACCCGTTTCTATCCCAAATTCAACCTCAAAACACCCGAAAATTCGATATTTTTTGGTCCCAGAAGCGATCAGTACATGCCTACTCAGTGCTAGAATGTTTTCAAATTATAGGCTCAAAACATGCAAAAAATCGATATTTTAAGTTTCCAAAGTCGATATGTGCATGCATCTTCTGTACCCGTTTATATCTCAAATTCAGGCTCAAAACACCCAAAAATTCGATATTTTGGGGTCTAAGAAGTGATCTGTTTATGCCTACTTAGTGCTAGAATATTTTCAAAATATAGGCCCAAAACATGCTAAAAATCGATATTTTAGGTGCCCAAAGTCGATATTAAAATTGAGGCCCAAAACACACGAAAATTCGATATTTTGGGGTCCCAGAATCGATCTGTACATGCCTACTCCGTGTTAGGGTATTTTCAATATACAGGCCCAAAACATACTGAAAATGGATCTTTTTGGTGCCCAAAAGTCGATATGTGAATGCATCTTCTTTACCCGTTTATATCTCAAATTCAGGCTCCAAACACCCGAAAATTCGATATTCTGGGGTCCCAGAAGCGATCTGTACATGCCTACTCAGATACAGGCTCAAAACATGCTGAAAATCGATATTTTAGGTGCACAAAGTCATTATGTGCATGGATTTTCTGTACCCGTTTATATCTCAAATTCAGGCTTAAAACACCCGAAAATTCGATATTTCGGGGTCCCAGAAGCGATCTGTACATGCCTACTCAGTGCTAGAATGTTTTCAAAATATAGGTCCAAAACATGCTAGAAATCGATATTTTAGGTGCCCAAAGTCGATATCTCAAATTCAGTCCTTAAACACCCGAAAATTCGATATTTTGGGGTTCCTGAAGCGATCTGTACATACCTACTCCGTGTTAGAGTATTTATAAAATACAGGTCCAAAACATACAGATAATCGATATTTTAGGTGCCCAAAAGTCGATATGTGCATGCATCTTCTGTACCCGTTTATATCTCAAATTCAGGCTCCAAATACCCAAAAATTCGATATTTTGGGGTCCCAGAAGCGATCTGTACTTGCCTACTCCGTGTTAGAGTATTTTCAAAATACAGGCCCAAAACATGCTGAAAATCGATATTTTAGGTGACCAAAGAAGAGATGTGCATGCATCTTCTGTACCCGTTTATATCTCAAATTCAGGCTCAAAACACCCGAAAATTCGATATTTTGGGGTCCCAGAAGTGAGCTGTACATGCCTACTTAGTGCTAGAATATTTTCAAAAAAAAAGCCCAAAGCATGCTAAAAATCAATATTTTTGGTGCCCAAAGTCGATATCTCAAATTCAGGCTCAAAACACCCAAAAATTCTATATATTTGGGTCCAAGAAGCGATCTGTACATGCCTACTCCGTGTTAGAGTATTTTAAAAATACAGGCCCAAAACATGCTGAAAATCGATATTTTAGGTGCCCAAAGTCAATATGTGCATGCATTTTCTGTACCCGTTTATATCTCAAATTCAGGCTCCAAACACCCGAACATTCGATATTTTGGGGTCCCAGAAGCGATCTGTACTTGCCTACTCCGTGTTAGAATATTTTCAAAATACAGGCCAAAAACATGCTGAAAATCGATATTTTAGATGACCAAAGTCAATATGTGTATGCATCTTCTGCACCCGTTTATATCCCAAATTCAACCTCAAAACACCCGAAAATTCGATATTTTTTGGGTCCCAGAAGCGAACTGTACATGCCTACTCATTGCTAGAATGTTTTCAAAATATAGGTTCAAAACATGCTAAAAATCGATATTTTAAGTGTCCAAAGTCGATATGTGCATGCATCTTCTGTACCCGTTTATATCTCAAATTCAGTCTCCAAACACCCGAAAATTCGATATTTTGGGGTCCCAGAAGCGATCTGTACTTGCCTACTCCGTGTTAGAGTATTTTCAAAATACAGGCCCAAAACATGCTGAAAATCGATATTTTAGGTGACCAAAGAAGAGATGTGCATGCATCTTCTGTACCCGTTTATATCTCAAATTCAGGCTCAAAACACCCGAAAATTCGATATTTTGGGGTCCCAGAAGTGAGCTGTACATGCCTACTTAGTGCTAGAATATTTTCAAAAAAAAAGCCCAAAGCATGCTAAAAATCAATATTTTTGGTGCCCAAAGTCGATATCTCAAATTCAGGCTCAAAACACCCAAAAATTCTATATATTTGGGTCCAAGAAGCGATCTGTACATGCCTACTCCGTGTTAGAGTATTTTAAAAATACAGGCCCAAAACATGCTGAAAATCGATATTTTAGGTGCCCAAAGTCAATATGTGCATGCATTTTCTGTACCCGTTTATATCTCAAATTCAGGCTCCAAACACCCGAACATTCGATATTTTGGGGTCCCAGAAGCGATCTGTACTTGCCTACTCCGTGTTAGAATATTTTCAAAATACAGGCCAAAAACATGCTGAAAATCGATATTTTAGATGACCAAAGTCAATATGTGTATGCATCTTCTGCACCCGTTTATATCCCAAATTCAACCTCAAAACACCCGAAAATTCGATATTTTTTGGGTCCCAGAAGCGAACTGTACATGCCTACTCATTGCTAGAATGTTTTCAAAATATAGGTTCAAAACATGCTAAAAATCGATATTTTAAGTGTCCAAAGTCGATATGTGCATGCATCTTCTGTACCCGTTTATATCTCAAATTCAGTCTCCAAACACCCGAAAATTCGATATTTTGGGGTCCCAGAAGCGATCTGTACTTGCCTACTCCGTGTTAGAGTATTTTCAAAATACAGGCCCAAAACATGCTGAAAATCGATATTTTAGGTAACCAAAGTAGAGATGTGCATGCATCTTCTGTACCCGTTTATATCTCAAATTCAGGCTCAAAACACCCGAAAATTCGATATTTTGGGGTCCCAGAAGTGAGCTGTACATGCCTACTTAGTGCTAGAATATTTTCAAAATATAGGCCCAAAACATGCTAAAAATAAATATTTTAGGTGCCCAAAGTCGATATCTCAAATTCAGGCCCAAAACACCCGAAAATTCGATATTTTGGGATCCCATAGCGAATTGTACATGCCTACTCCGTGTTAGAGTATTTTCAAAATACAGGCCCAAAAAAAACTGAAAATCGATCTTTTAGGTGCCCAAAAGTCGATATGTGCATGAATCTTCTGTGCCCGTTTATATCTCAAATTCAGGCTCAAAACACCCGAAAATTCGGTATTTTGGGGTCCCAGAAGCGATCTGTACATGCCTACTCAGTGCTAGAATATTTTCAAAATATAGGCCCAAAACATGCGAAAAATCGATCTTTTAGGTGCCCAAAAGTCGATATGTGCATGCATCTTCTGCACCCGTTTATATCCCAAATTCAACCTCAAAACACCCGAAAATTCGATATTTTTTGGTCCCAGAAGCGATCAGTACATGCCTACTCAGTGCTATAATGTTTTCAAATTATAGGCTCAAAACATGCAAAAAATCGATATTTTAAGTTTCCAAAGTCGATATGTGCATGCATCTTCTGTACCCGTTTATATCTCAAATTCAGGCTCAAAACACCCAAAAATTCTATATATTTGGGTCCAAGAAGCGATCTGTACATGCCTACTCCGTGTTAGAGTATTTTAAAAATACAGGCCCAAAACATGCTGAAAATCGATATTTTAGGTGCCCAAAGTCAATATGTGCATGCATTTTCTGTACCCGTTTATATCTCAAATTCAGGCTTAAAACACCCGAAAATTCGATATTTCGGGGTCCCAGAAGCGATCTGTACATGCCTACTCAGAGCTAGAATGTTTTCAAAAAATAGGTCCAAAACATGCTAGAAATCGATGTTTTAGGTGCCCAGAGTCGATATCTCAAATTCAGTCCTTAAACACCCGAAAATTCGATATTTTGGGGACCTAAAAGCGATCTGTACATACCTACTCCGTGTTAGAGTATTTATAAAATACAGGTCCAAAACATTCAGATAATCGATATTTTAGGTGCCCAAAAGTCGATATGTGCATGCATCTTCTGTACCCGTTTATATCTCAAATTCAGGCTCCAAACACCCGAAAATTCGATATTTTGGGGTCCCAGAAGTGATCTGTACTTGCCTACTCCGTGTTAGAGTATTTTCAAAATACAGGCCCAAAACATGCTGAAAATCGATATTTTAGGTGACCAAAGTCAATATGTGTATGCATCTTCTGCACCCGTTTATATCCCAAATTCAACCTCAAAACAATCGAAAATTCGATAATTTTTTGGTTCCAGAAGCGATCCGTACATGCCTACTCAGTGCAAGAAATTATTCAAAATATAGGCTCAAAACATGCTAAAAATCGATATTTTAAGTGTCCAAAGTCGATATGTGAATGCATCTTCTGGACCCGTTTATATCTCAAATTCAGGCTCAAAACACCCGAAAATTCGATATTTTGGGGTCCCAGAAGGGATCTGTACATGCCTACTTAGTTCTAGAATATTTTCAAAATATAGGCCCAAAACATGCTAAAAATCGATAATTAAGGTGCCCAAAGTCGATATCTCAAATTCAGGCCCAAAACGCACGAAAACCCGATATTTTGGGGTCCCAGAAGCGATCTGTACATGCCTACTCCGTATTAGAGTTTTTTCAATATACAGGCCAAGAACATACTGAAAATCGATCTTTTAGTTGCCCAAAAGTCGATATGTGGATGCATCTTCTGTACCCGTTTATATCTCAAAATCAGTCTCCAAACACCCGAAAATTCGATATTTTGGGGTCCCAGAAGCGATCTATACTTGCCTACTCCGTGTTAGAGTATTTTCAAAATACAGGCCAAAAACATGCTGAAAATCGATATTTTAGGTGACCAAAGTAGAGATGTGCATGCATCTTCTGTACCAGTTTATATCTCAAATTCAGGCTCAAAAAACCCGAAAATTCGATATTTTGGGGTCCCAGATGTGAGCTGTACATGCCTACTTAGTGCTAGAATATTTTCAAAATATAGGCCCAAAACATGCTAAAAATCGATATTTTAGGTGCCCAAAGTCGATATTTCAAATTCAGGCCCAAAACACCCGAAAATTCGATATTTTGGGGTCCCAGAAGCGAATTGTACATGCCTACTCCGTGTTAGAGTATTTTCAAATTACAGGCCCAAAACATACTGAAAATCGATCTTTTAGGTGACCAAAAGTCGATATGTGCATGCATCTTCTGCACCCGTTTCTATCCCAAATTCAACCTCAAAATACCCGAAAATTCGATATTTTTTGGTCCCAGAAGCGATCAGTACATGCCTACTCAGTGCTAGAATGTTTTCAAATTATAGGCTCAAAACATGCAAAAAATCGATATTTTAAGTTTCCAAAGGCGATATGTGCATGCATCTTCTGTACCCGTTTATATCTCAAATTCAGGCTCAAAACACCCAAAAATTCGATATTTTGGGGTCTAAGAAGTGATCTGTTTATGCCTACTTAGTGCTAGAATATTTTCAAAATATAGGCCCAAAACATGCTAAAAATCGATATTTTAGGTGCCCAAAGTCGATATTAAAATTGAGGCCCAAAACACACGAAAATTCGATATTTTGGGGTCCCAGAATCGATCTGTACATGCCTACTCCGTGTTAGGGTATTTTCAATATACAGGCCCAAAACATACTGAAAATCGATCTTTTTGGTGCCCAAAAGTCGATATGTGAATGCATCTTCGGTACCCGTTTATATCTCAAATTCAGGCTCCAAACACCCGAAAATTCGATATTCTGGGGTCCCAGAAGCGATCTGTACATGCCTACTCAGATACAGGCTCAAAACATGCTGAAAATCGATATTTTAGGTGCACAAAGTCATTATGTGCATGGATTTTCTGTACCCGTTTATATCTCAAATTCAGGCTTAAAACACCCGAAAATTCGATATTTCGGGGTCCCAGAAGCGATCTGTACATGCCTACTCAGTGCTAGAATGTTTTCAAAATATAGGTCCAAAACATGCTAGAAATCGATATTTTAGGTGCCCAAAGTCGATATCTCAAATTCAGTCCTTAAACACCCGAAAATTCGATATTTTGGGGTTCCTGAAGCGATCTGTACATACCTACTCCGTGTTAGAGTATTTATAAAATACAGGTCCAAAACATACAGATAATCGATATTTTAGGTGCCCAAAAGTCGATATGTGCATGCATCTTCTGTACCCGTTTATATCTCAAATTCAGGCTCCAAATACCCAAAAATTCGATATTTTGGGGTCCCAGAAGCGATCTGTACTTGCCTACTCCGTGTTAGAGTATTTTCAAAATACAGGCCCAAAACATGCTGAAAATCGATATTTTAGGTGACCAAAGAAGAGATGTGCATGCATCTTCTGTACCCGTTTATATCTCAAATTCAGGCTCAAAACACCCGAAAATTCGATATTTTGGGGTCCCAGAAGTGAGCTGTACATGCCTACTTAGTGCTAGAATATTTTCAAAAAAAAAAGCCCAAAACATGCTAAAAATCAATATTTTTGGTGCCCAAAGTCGATATCTCAAATTCAGGCTCAAAACACCCAAAAATTCTATATATTTGGGTCCAAGAAGCGATCTGTACATGCCTACTCCGTGTTAGAGTATTTTAAAAATACAGGCCCAAAACATGCTGAAAATCGATATTTTAGGTGCCCAAAGTCAAAATGTGCATGCATTTTCTGTACACGTTTATATCTCAAATTCAGGCTCCAAACACCCGAACATTCGATATTTTGGGGTCCCAGAAGCGATCTGTACTTGCCTACTCCGTGTTAGAATATTTTCAAAATACAGGCCAAAAACATGCTGAAAATCGATATTTTAGATGACCAAAGTCAATATGTGTATGCATCTTCTGCACCCGTTTATATCCCAAATTCAACCTCAAAACACCCGAAAATTCGATATTTTTTGGGTCCCAGAAGCGAACTGTACATGCCTACTCATTGCTAGAATGTTTTCAAAATATAGGTTCAAAACATGCTAAAAATCGATATTTTAAGTGTCCAAAGTCGATATGTGCATGCATCTTCTGTACCCGTTTATATCTCAAATTCAGGATCAAAACACCCGAAAATTCGATATTTTGGGGTCCCAGAAGTGATCTGTACATGCCTTCTCAGTGCTAGAATGTTTTCAAAATATAGGCTCAAAACATGCTAAAAATCGATATTTTAGGTGCCCAAAGTCGATATCTCAAATTCAGGCCCAAAACACCTGAAAATTCGATATTTTGGGGTCTCAGAAGCGATCTGTACATGCCTACTCCTAGTTAGAATGTTTTCAAAATACAGACCCAAAACATGCTCAAAATCGATATTTTAGGTGCCCAAAAGTCGATATGTGCATGCATCTCTGTACCCGTTTATATCTCAAATTCAGGCTCAAAACACCCGAAAATTCGGTATTTTTGGGTCCTAGAAGCGATCTGTACATGCCTACTCCTAGTTAGAATGTTTTCAAAATACAGACCCAAAACATGCTCAAAATCGATATTTTAGGTGCCCAAAAGTCGGTATGTGCATGCATCTTCTGTACCCGTTTATATCTCAAATTCAGGCTCAAAACACCCGAACATTCGATATTTTGGGGTCCCAGAAGCAATCTGTACATGCCTACTCAGTGCTAGAATATTTTCAAAATATAGGCCCAAAAAATGCTAAAAATCGATATTTTAGGTGCCCAAAGTCGATATCACAAATTCAGGCCCAAAACACCCGAAAATTCGATATTATGGGGTCCCAGAAGCGATCTTTACATGCCTACTCCGTGTTAGAGTATTTTCAATATACAGGCCCAAAACATACTGAAAATCGATCTTTTAAGTGCCCAAAAGTCGAAATGTGGATGTATCTTCTGTACCCGTTTATATCTCAAATTCAGGCTCCAAACACCCGAACATTCGATATTTTGGGGTCCCAGAAGCGAATTGTACTTGCCTATTCCGTGTTAGAGTACATTCAACATACAGGCCCAAAACATGCTGAAAATCGATATTTTAGGTGACCAAAGTCAATATGTGTATGCATCTTCTGCACCCGTTTATATCCCAAATTCAACCTCAAAACACCCGAAAATTAGATATTTTTTGGGTCCCAGAAGCGAACTGTACATGCCTACTCAGTGCTAGAATGTTTTCTAAATATAGGCTCAAAACATGCTAAAAATCGATATTTTAAGTGTCCAAAGTCGATATGTGCATGCATCTTCTGTACCCGTTTATATCTCAAATTCAGGATCAAAACACCCGAAAATTCGATATTTTGGGGTCCCAGAAGTGATCTGTACATGCCTTCTCAGTGCTAGAATGTTTTCAAAATATAGGCTCAAAACATACTAAAAATCGATATTTTAGGTGCCCAAAGTCGATATCTCAAATTCAGGCCCAAAACACCTGAAAATTCGATATTTTGGGGTCCCAGAAGCGAACTGTACATGCCTACTCCGTGTTAGAGTATTTTCAAAATACAGGCCCATAACATACTGAAAATCGATTTTTTAGGTGCCCAAAAGTCGATATGTGAATGCATCTTCGGTACCCGTTTATATCTCAAATTCAGGCTCCAAACACCCGAAAATTCGATATTCTGGGGTCCCAGAAGCGATCTGTACATGCCTACTCAGATACAGGCTCAAAACATGCTGAAAATCGATATTTTAGGTGCACAAAGTCATTATGTGCATGGATTTTCTGTACCCGTTTATATCTCAAATTCAGGCTTAAAACACCCGAAAATTCGATATTTCGGGGTCCCAGAAGCGATCTGTACATGCCTACTCAGTGCTAGAATGTTTTCAAAATATAGGTCCAAAACATGCTAGAAATCGATATTTTAGGTGCCCAAAGTCGATATCTCAAATTCAGTCCTTAAACACCCGAAAATTCGATATTTTGGGGTTCCTGAAGCGATCTGTACATACCTACTCCGTGTTAGAGTATTTATAAAATACAGGTCCAAAACATACAGATAATCGATATTTTAGGTGCCCAAAAGTCGATATGTGCATGCATCTTCTGTACCCGTTTATATCTCAAATTCAGGCTCCAAATACCCAAAAATTCGATATTTTGGGGTCCCAGAAGCGATCTGTACTTGCCTACTCCGTGTTAGAGTATTTTCAAAATACGGCCCAAAACATGCTGAAAATCGATATTTTAGGTGACCAAAGAAGAGATGTGCATGCATCTTCTGTACCCGTTTATATCTCAAATTCAGGCTCAAAACACCCGAAAATTCGATATTTTGGGGTCCCAGAAGTGAGCTGTACATGCCTACTTAGTGCTAGAATATTTTCAAAAAAAAAAGCCCAAAACATGCTAAAAATCAATATTTTTGGTGCCCAAAGTCGATATCTCAAATTCAGGCTCAAAACACCCAAAAATTCTATATATTTGGGTCCAAGAAGCGATCTGTACATGCCTACTCCGTGTTAGAGTATTTTAAAAATACAGGCCCAAAACATGCTGAAAATCGATATTTTAGGTGCCCAAAGTCAATATGTGCATGCATTTTCTGTACCCGTTTATATCTCAAATTCAGGCTCCAAACACCCGAACATTCGATATTTTGGGGTCCCAGAAGCGATCTGTACTTGCCTACTCCGTGTTAGAATATTTTCAAAATACAGGCCAAAAACATGCTGAAAATCGATATTTTAGATGACCAAAGTCAATATGTGTATGCATCTTCTGCACCCGTTTATATCCCAAATTCAACCTCAAAACACCCGAAAATTCGATATTTTTTGGGTCCCAGAAGCGAACTGTACATGCCTACTCATTGCTAGAATGTTTTCAAAATATAGGTTCAAAACATGCTAAAAATCGATATTTTAAGTGTCCAAAGTCGATATGTGCATGCATCTTCTGTACCCGTTTATATCTCAAATTCAGGATCAAAACACCCGAAAATTCGATATTTTGGGGTCCCAGAAGTGATCTGTACATGCCTTCTCAGTGCTAGAATGTTTTCAAAATATAGGCTCAAAACATGCTAAAAATCGATATTTTAGGTGCCCAAAGTCGATATCTCAAATTCAGGCCCAAAACACCTGAAAATTCGATATTTTGGGGTCTCAGAAGCGATCTGTACATGCCTACTCCTAGTTAGAATGTTTTCAAAATACAGACCCAAAACATGCTCAAAATCGATATTTTAGGTGCCCAAAAGTCGATATGTGCATGCATCTCTGTACCCGTTTATATCTCAAATTCAGGCTCAAAACACCCGAAAATTCGGTATTTTTGGGTCCTAGAAGCGATCTGTACATGCCTACTCCTAGTTAGAATGTTTTCAAAATACAGACCCAAAACATGCTCAAAATCGATATTTTAGGTGCCCAAAAGTCGGTATGTGCATGCATCTTCTGTACCCGTTTATATCTCAAATTCAGGCTCAAAACACCCGAACATTCGATATTTTGGGGTCCCAGAAGCAATCTGTACATGCCTACTCAGTGCTAGAATATTTTCAAAATATAGGCCCAAAAAATGCTAAAAATCGATATTTTAGGTGCCCAAAGTCGATATCACAAATTCAGGCCCAAAACACCCGAAAATTCGATATTATGGGGTCCCAGAAGCGATCTTTACATGCCTACTCCGTGTTAGAGTATTTTCAATATACAGGCCCAAAACATACTGAAAATCGATCTTTTAAGTGCCCAAAAGTCGAAATGTGGATGTATCTTCTGTACCCGTTTATATCTCAAATTCAGGCTCCAAACACCCGAACATTCGATATTTTGGGGTCCCAGAAGCGAATTGTACTTGCCTATTCCGTGTTAGAGTACATTCAACATACAGGCCCAAAACATGCTGAAAATCGATATTTTAGGTGACCAAAGTCAATATGTGTATGCATCTTCTGCACCCGTTTATATCCCAAATTCAACCTCAAAACACCCGAAAATTAGATATTTTTTGGGTCCCAGAAGCGAACTGTACATGCCTACTCAGTGCTAGAATGTTTTCTAAATATAGGCTAAAAACATGCTAAAAATCGATATTTTAAGTGTCCAAAGTCGATATGTGCATGCATCTTCTGTACCCGTTTATATCTCAAATTCAGGATCAAAACACCCGAAAATTCGATATTTTGGGGTCCCAGAAGTGATCTGTACATGCCTTCTCAGTGCTAGAATGTTTTCAAAATATAGGCTCAAAACATACTAAAAATCGATATTTTAGGTGCCCAAAGTCGATATCTCAAATTCAGGCCCAAAACACCTGAAAATTCGATATTTTGGGGTCCCAGAAGCGAACTGTACATGCCTACTCCGTGTTAGAGTATTTTCAAAATACAGGCCCATAACATACTGAAAATCGATTTTTTAGGTGCCCAAAAGTCGATATGTGCATGCATCTTCTGTACCCGTTTATATCTCAAATTCAGGCTCCAAACACCCGAAAATTCGATATTTTGGAGTCCCAGAAGCGATCTGTACATGCCTACTCAGTGCTAGAATGTTTTCAAAATATAGGTTTAAAACATGCTAAAAATCGATATTTTAAGTGTCCAAAGTCGATATGTGAATGCATCTTCTGTACCCGTTTATATCTCAAATTCAACCTCAAAACACCCGAAAATTCGATATTTTGGGGTCCCAGAAGCGATCTGCACATGCCTAGTCAGTGCTAGAATGTTTTCAAAACATAGGCTCAAAACATGCTAAAAATCGATATTTTAAGTGTCCAAAGTCGATATGTGCATGCATCTTCAGTACCCGTTTATATCTCAAATTCAGGCTCAAAACACCCGAAAATTCGGTATTTTTGGGTCCTAGAAGCGATCTGTACATGCCTACTCCTAGTTAGAATGTTTTCAATATACAGACCCAAAACATGCTCAAAATCGATATTTTAGGAGCCCAAAAGTCGATATGTGCATGCATCTTCTGTTCACGTTTATATCTCAAATTCAGCCTCCAAACACCCGAAAATTCGATATTTTGGGGTCCCAGAAGCGATCTGTACATGCCTACTCAGATACAGGCCCAAAACAGGCTGAAAATCGATCTTTTAGGTGCCCAAAAGTCGATATGTGGATGTATCTTCTGTACCCGTTTACATCTCAAATTCAGGATCCAAACACCCGAAAATTCGATATTTTGGGGTCCCAGAAGTGATTTGTACATGCCTACTTAGTGCTAGAATATTTTCAAAATATAGGCCCAAAACATGCTAAAAATCGATATTTTAAGTGTCCAAAGTCGATATGTGAATGCATCTTCTGTACCCGTTTATATCTCAAATTCAACCTCAAAACACCCGAAAATTCGATATTTTGGGGTCCCAGAAGCGATCTGCACATGCCTAGTCAGTGCTAGAATGTTTTCAAAACATAGGCTCAAAACATGCTAAAAATCGATATTTTAAGTGTCCAAAGTCGATATGTGCATGCATCTTCAGTACCCGTTTATATCTCAAATTCAGGCTCAAAACACCCGAAAATTCGGTATTTTTGGGTCTTTGAAGCGATCTCTACATTCCTATTCCTAGTTAGAATGTTTTCAAGATACAGACCCAAAACATGCTCAAAATCGATATTTTAAGTGCCCAAAAGTCGATATGTGCATGCATCTTCAGTACCTGTTTATATCTCAAATTCAGGCTCAAAACACCCGAAAATTCTATATTTTGGGGTCCCAGAAGCGATCTGTACATGCCTACTCAGTGCTAGAATGTTTTTAAAAATATAGGCCCAAAACATGCTAAAAGTCGATATTTTAGGTGCCCAAAGTCGATATCTCAAATTCAGGCCCAAAACACCCGAAAACCCGATATTTTGGGGTCCCAGAAGCGATCTGTACATGCCTACTCCGTATTAGAGTATTTTCAATATACAGGCCCAAAACATACTGAAAATCGATCTTTTAAGTGCCCAAAAGTCGATATGTGGATGCATCTTCTGTACCCGTTTATATCTCAAATTCAGGCTCCAAACACCCAAAAATTCGATATTTTGGGGTCCCAGAAGCGATCTGTACTTGCACACTCCGTGTTAGAGTATTTTCAAAATACAGCCCCAAAACATTCTGAAAATCGATATTTTAGGTGCCCAAAGTCGATATATCAAATTCAAGCCCCAAACACCCGAAAATTCGATATTTTGGGGTCCCAGAAGCGATCTGTACATGCCTACTCAGATACAGGCCCAAAACAGGCTGAAAATAGATCTTTTAGGTGCCCAAAAGTCGATATGTGGATGTATCTTCTGTACCCGTTTACATCTCAAATTCAGGATCCAAACACCCGAAAATTCGATATTTTGGGGTCCCAGAAGTGATTTGTACATGCCTACTTAGTGCTAGAATATTTTCAAAATATAGGCCCAAAACATGCTAAAAATCGATATTTTAAGTGTCCAAAGTCGATATGTGAATGCATCTTCTGTACCCGTTTATATCTCAAATTCAACCTCAAAACACCCGAAAATTCGATATTTTGGGGTCCCAGAAGCGATCTGCACATGCCTAGTCAGTGCTAGAATGTTTTCAAAACATAGGCTCAAAACATGCTAAAAATCGATATTTTAAGTGTCCAAAGTCGATATGTGCATGCATCTTCAGTACCCGTTTATATCTCAAATTCAGGCTCAAAACACCCGAAAATTTGGTATTTTTGGGTCTTTGAAGCGATCTCTACATTCCTATTCCTAGTTAGAATGTTTTCAAGATACAGACCCAAAACATGCTCAAAATCGATATTTTAAATGCCCAAAAGTCGATATGTGCATGCATCTTCAGTACCTGTTTATATCTCAAATTCAGGCTCAAAACACCCGAAAATTCGATATTTTGGGGTCCCAGAAGCGATCTGTACATGCCTACTCAGTGCTAGAATGTTTTCAAAATATAGGCTCAAAACATGCTAAAAATCGATATTATAAGTGTCCAAAGTCGATATGTGCATGCATCTCTGTACCCGTTTATATCTCAAATTCAGGCTCAAAACACCCGAAAATTCGGTATTTTTGGGTCCTAGAAGCGATCTGTACATGCCTACTCCTAGTTAGAATGTTTTCAAAATACAGACCCAAAACATGCTCAAAATCGATATTTTAGGAGCCCAAAAGTCGATATGTGCATGCATCTTCTGTTCACGTTTATATCTCAAATTCAGCCTCCAAACACCCGAAAATTCGATATTTTGGGGTCCCAGAAGCGATCTGTACATGCCTACTCAGATACAGGCCCAAAACAGGCTGAAAATCGATCTTTTAGGTGCCCAAAAGTCGATATGTGGATGTATCTTCTGTACCCGTTTACATCTCAAATTCAGGATCCAAACACCCGAAAATTCGATATTTTGGGGTCCCAGAAGCGATCTGTACATGCCTACTCAGATACAGGCCCAAAACAGGCTGAAAATCGATCTTTTAGGTGTCCAAAGTCGATATGTGAATGCATCTTCTGTACCCGTTTATATCTCAAATTCAACCTCAAAACACCCGAAAATTCGATATTTTGGGGTCCCAGAAGCGATCTGCACATGCCTAGTCAGTGCTAGAATGTTTTCAAAACATAGGCTCAAAACATGCTAAAAATCGATATTTTAAGTGTCCAAAGTCGATATGTGCATGCATCTTCAGTACCCGTTTATATCTCAAATTCAGGCTCAAAACACCCGAAAATTCGGTATTTTTGGGTCTTTGAAGCGATCTCTACATTCCTATTCCTAGTTAGAATGTTTTCAAGATACAGACCCAAAACATGCTCAAAATCGATATTTTAAGTGCCCAAAAGTCGATATGTGCATGCATCTTCAGTACCTGTTTATATCTCAAATTCAGGCTCAAAACACCCGAAAATTCTATATTTTTGGGTGCCAGAAGCGATCTGTACATGCCTACTCCGTGTTAGAGTATTTTCAAAATGCAGGCCCAAAACATGCTGAAAATCGATATTTTAGGTGCCCAAAGTCAATATGTGCATGCATTTTCTGTACCCGTTTATATCTCAAATTCAGGCTAAAAACGCCCGAAAATTCGATATTTTTGGGTCCCAGAAGCGATCTGTACATGCCTACTCAGTGCTAGAATATTTTCAAAATATAGGCCAAAAACATGCTAAAAATCGATATTTTAGGTGCCCAAAGTGAATATCTGAAATTCAGGCCCAAAACACCCGAAAATTCGATATTTTGGGGTCCCAGAAGCGATCTGTACATACCTACTCCGTGTTAGAGTATTTTCAAAATACAGGCCCAAAACATACAGAAAATCGATATTTTAGGTGCCCATAGGTCGATATGTGGCTGCATCTTCTGTAACCGTTTATATCTCAAATTCTGGCTCAAAACACCCGAAAATTCGATATTTTGGTGTCCCAGAAGCGATCTGTATTTGCCTACTCCGTGTTAGAGTATTTTCAAAAAACAGGCCCAAGACATGCTGAAAATCGATATTTTAGGTGACCAAAGGAAATATGTGCATGCATCTTCTGTACCCGTTCATATCTCAAATTCAGGCTCAAAACACCCGAAAATTCGATATTTTGGGGTCCCAGAGGTGAGCTGTACATGCCTACTTAGTGCTAGAATATTTTCAAAATATAGGCCCAAAACATGCTAAAAATCGATATTTTGGTGCCCATAGTCGATATCTCAAATTCAGGCCAAAAACACCCGAAAATTCGATATTTTGGGGTCCCAGAAGCGAACTGTACATGCCTACTCCGTGTTAGAGTATTTTCAAAATACAGGCCCAAAACATACTGAAAATCGATATTTTAAGTGCCCAAAAGTCGTCACTGAGATACCATAGGGTCAACACCTTTCCGTTCCCGTGACCCCTCGCCGACCTTGGATAGCCAACAGTTCAACGGAAGTGTTGAGTACACAATTAGTGAATTATATCCTAGTCTCTTCTCTCCTATTAGCAAACTAGAGATATAAATTGCATAATTTCCTATTAAATTCCTACGTTGATTCTTTAGTATATTTATTAACCATTTAAGCTGAATATTACTGTTTCAGATTTCTCTCCTTCCATTATTATTATTTACCCAGATAATTAGTAGAAGTTCGCCGTCGGAACATAGAGAAACCCTCCCTGCTTAACTTTTAGTCATATATGTAAAGTGTACATCAGTTATCTTTATATATATTCCATTCTTTCTTTGTTGTGTACAACATACTCGTTTATTCGTATCGTTGTAACTGTAAAGACTATCTGGAACAGTAGAAACTCTCCCTAGGGAACCACTGTCCTTGACTCAGCCCACAAGACCCTAGAGAGCTTATTCACACTTAATTGTTCGCCAGTACTTTCCTTGCTCGTTTTGCATATTTCCATTCTCGTGGGTGTGTAAACCCGTGTTTTCGGTACGCTATATATTTAATTTGCTAACTATGTTTAGAAGAAAAAATATATATATTTATTGTTATTAAAATCTTGCACTAATGCTCCATAGATACTACCTGACCTACCCTCCTGTCACTAATCCTTTTTTATCCCTACACACCTTTGTCCCACCTCACCCTGCCCTACCCCGTACCTGTCCCTCCTTTACTTCTTACCCCCTCCACCACTCCCATCTCCCCCCCACCTCACCTCACCTCACCTAACCCGTCCTGTGCCCGCTTTCACTCCGCCCCCCCCCCTCTCCCATTCTCTGCCTTCTTTATCCCTACACACCTTTGTCCAACCTCTGAAACAAATACGGCATCCTAGCGATACTTATTGGTTTACTAGTCAGGCGACCTCTCGAAAGTCCTAGAAAGCGCACGTTGTATTAATTAGTTTTGTTATTTAACGTCTATGCTGCGTGGTTCTGAAGTATTCAAACCCAGCACACGTTATATTAAATTGGTCAAATTGTCGTTATTATCGTTTATTCTGGCGACGTAGAGAAATTCCAACCCAAGGCGTGCCTAATCCCTTTACCCTACCTCACCTCACCTGTGCCTTTCCGGCTCTATACCTGTGACCTCACCTGACCTCGCCCCCAACCCTACTTTCCCTCCCCCTCCCATACTGACCTCACCCATCCTGTGCCCCCTGGGACATACAGGCTACACTCCTTCCCCCCTCTACAACTTCACCCCTACCTCTCCCACGTCCCCTTTCACTTTGCCCACTCCCCTCCCTTTCTCTGCCTCCTCCATCCCACTCCTTTTGTTGCTGTTTTCTCTCCCCGTCTCCCAATCTATAAGATGCCTTCAAATCTCAAACCGTGCAACGCGTGCAACGGGAGATTCGCGGGTCAGTACTTCACTGATTACTTCTCCTCCCCTATTTGTCGGCTCTGCGAGATGATGAAGATAGTCGAGGAAACAAGAGAAGAAAATCGCCAGTTGAAAAGGAAGTATGACTCACTACAGGAGTTTGTCTCATTGAACATAGCTACGGGTATGCAAGAAGAACCTCCACTCTATTCACAGGTAACCAGAGGCACACATGCTACACCCACCCGTCTCACACCATTAACTCGCCCACATCGGATTATTATCAATGCCCCTGGGATCACGACCCCTACCGCTCCTATCTCCACACCTACACCCGCCCCTACACATGTTGCCACCCAACCAACCAACTCACCACGTTTGTCCACCGGGACAAACACAAGCGAAACTAGACAGGTGACTGCTCCCAGAACCTACTTACCAATAATAACTTCCAACCGATACCAGGTACTGACTGAGCCCATGGAGGATGAGGAAGAAACCCGATTAATTGGGGACTCCATAATCCGTGGTCAACTGGAAGAGTTCTGTGGTAGAGCCCCTAATAACCATAAACGTTATTGTATACCAGGAGCAGGTATTGACGACATCACCGCGGCCCACCAAGACATTACTGTGAATGCCACCAACAACACATGCTTCATTCTTCATACGGGAACAAACGACCTCAAGCGGACAAGATCAGAAGAACTAATGGAAAAATACCGAGAAGCCATTCGACGATACAAGAATAACTCTAATCACATCATAATTTCCGGGATCCTGCCGAGGATAAATGCAGACAACAGGTTTTATAACCTGGCGTATAGTACGAACAGCCGATTAAAGACACTTTGTTCACAGGAAGGAATAGAATTCATCGACCATTGGGACAATTTTTATAATAATCCTATTCTCTTCCAAAAAGACGGACTACACCTAAACGGTGTTGGGGCAGCACGTCTCGGTAGACTACTAAATGATGCTGTTCAAAACTACAGATAAAAAAACGCAGCACAGCCGTACACAACGCCCGTAACGTAAACAATAAACCCTCATACAACTCGACATCGACGACAGTCTGTTTTTTCAATGCACGGAGTATACGTAATAAATTTACCGACCTAGAAGCCTTAGTAAGTACAGAAAATTATGATATAATTGGCATCGCGGAATCCTGGATAAATACAGCCTGTAGAGATTACCTAGCAGAATATGCCATACCAGGATATAACATATTTAGTAACGAAAGAACAGTTCGTAACGGAGGTGGTGTAATTTTGTATGTAAAAAGTAGTCTTCACCCGCTACGAGTGAATAGGCCAGAAATAGATAATATAGACGCATGCTATATACAATTACGACACCGTTCATGCAAAACAATATTGGGCCTCATATATAGACCACCTAATCAATCAACAAACACCGATTCAGTTCTCTACGACAGTTTAGCTGAAATCTGTTGCGAGGATGATTGTATAATTTTTAGCGATTTTAGCCTACCAGTACAGAAGTGGGGTGATAATTTAATTTCACATTCTGGCCACGATTTGTACACAAATTTAAACGAAAGTGCACTAAGCCAACGTGTAACGTTTCCTACGAGAGGAAACAATATCCTAGATATAATTCTTACTACCAATGACAACTTAGTTAAGGATGTTAAAGTCGGACATGAATTTAGTTCTAGCGATCACAGAATTATAACATTTGAAATTAATATATCAAAGACAGAAGAAAATGCGAGCACAGAAAAAGTACCTAATTTTAAAAGGGCGAACTTTAATAAACTAAGATGTACCTTAGGTAACACAGATTGGACTGCTGTAACAGAAGCCCCAGACATCAACGCCTCATGGGAATTATTTGTAAATAACCTAAATTGTGCTGTGAAATCATGTATACCGTACCGTGATAGACGTTCACCGGGAAAATTTAAACCCAAATGGTGGAATAACGAGATTCACACGAACCTATTAGCCAAAAAACGAGTCCATAAAAAATTTAAAGAAACACAAGACGAGTCAGATAAGCAGGAATTCGACAGACTTAGACGAATAATTAAAAAGCAAATCAAACAAAGTAAGAAAAAGTTGGAGAATCATATTGCAAAACTTAGTAAATCTAAGCCAAAGGAATTCTATAGTTACATAAGAAAAAAGAAAGTGCTAACTTCAGTAATTGGTCCACTTGCAAATAACAATGACGAATATACCGATAATGAAGTAGAAATGGCTACCATACTAAATGATTATTTTGCATCAGTATTCAATGAAGAAAATACAACAGAAGCACTACCAGTCCCGACCGTACAAGTAAATGACATAAGTCTAGATAACTGCGAACTTGATGAAAGTAACATTATAAGTGCTATAAATGCCATCAATGTAAATAAAACACCGGGACCAGATAAAATTTCCCCGAGAATCTTGAAGGTAGCGAAGTTCGAGTTAGCCAAGCCACTTTCCGTCATATTTAAGAAATAATTAAAAACGGGGAAAGTACCAAGCGAATGGAAAACAGCTAACATAACACCTATATTTAAGAAAGGAATTAAGTCACTACCCGGTAATTATCGACCAATAAGCCTAACATCGGTAGTCTGTAAACTAATGGAAACCATTATCAGGGACAAAATGGTAAAGTTCCTAGAAGAAAATGACATAATCAAAGACTCGCAACACGGTTTTCGAAATAGACGGTCCTGCCTCACAAACTTATTAGATTTTTTCTATGACGTTCATAACATGCATGATGAGTCGAGATCCGTGGACGTAATTTACCTAGATTTCTAAAAAGCATTTGACAAGGTCCCCCACAAGCGATTGATAAGAAAACTCGGCGCACACGGTATTATGGGGAAAGTCCAGGCATGGCTTGAAGACTGGCTGTCAGAGCGTAAACAACGAGTAGTAATTAATGGGATAGCATCTGACTGGCGTAATGTTCAAAGTGGAGTTCCTCAGGGATCAGTATTGGGGCCCATCCTTTTTATAATTTATATTAATGATATAGATAATGGGCTCACTTGTAAGACATCAAAATTTGCAGACGACACAAAACTAGCGAGTAAAGTAACCTCCAGAGAAGAGTGGCAAACATTACAGCGTGATTTGGACACTTTGGTAGACTGGGCAAATGAGTGGCAAATGTATTTCAATGTAGAAAAGTGCAAAGTTCTTCATATTGGAAACGATAACAGTAAAGTACAATACACTATGAATAACGTTCAACTCTCAAGCGTAAATAAGGAACGAGACCTCGGTGTCACAATAACAAATGACTTAAAACCTGGACAGCAGTGCTCAGAAGTAGTGAAAACAGCAAACAAACTCATAGGATTTATCGGTAGAACTTTTGAATTTAAATCAGAAGATATTATTATTACATTATATAACTCACTCGTACGTCCTCACCTCGAATACTGTGTACAGATGTGGTCCCCGTACTATAAGAAAGACATCGAAAAACTAGAGAGAGTACAACGCAGAATAACTAAAATGATCCCTAGATTACGAAATAAGCCCTATGAGGAGCGACTGAAGGAATTAAATCTATATAGCCTCAGCAAACGGCGACTAAGAGGAGACCTTATAGAAGTCTTCAAAATATTCAAAGGTTTCAGTAATTTAAATGCCAGTAATTACTTCAGCATCGGCAACAGAAATATTACCAGGAATAATGGGCTAAAGATCGTCGGGAAACGTTTTAACACAAATGAAGCTAATTTTTTCTTTTTTAATCGTATCGTAAACATTTGGAACCGACTGCCCTCTGCTGTTATAAACTGTGCAACAATAGAGTCGTTCAAAAGTCACTTAGACAAGTATCTAGCAAATAACCCGAACCTCCAACTATTCACACTCGAATAAGATTAGTAACATAACCGCAGTTCACTTATTATATATACTCCGACAAGAGTAGAACAGTCACAGACTCACCACGTTAATAGTATTGGTAGCATAGAGTGTAGGGCCTGGGTAAGCCAGGCGGAGTACATTGACCACTGGTATATTTATAGCTAGCTAGTACTGTATTACACGAATAATTTTACTTCATATATATAAAAATGTACTGTATTTTAAGACATAGTGTAAGAACCTTCCTGCTGTCCTATATAAATTCCATGTTAGTTATTCCATACTACATGGTATCTTTTCATTTCCTGCCAGCTTCGGCTGGAGGGAGTGGCGGGTGGGGAGGAGCCTTCTTCTTTGCTATACATTCCCTCACTCTTGTAGGTTAGATAGAATAGCAAAATCAAGCAGCCTCGTAAGGACCAGTAGGTCTGTTGCTGTTTGAATGTCCTTTGTATTCCTTTGTATCCTTTGTATCTTCAGTACCTGTTTATATCTCAAATTCAGGCTCAAAACACCCGAAAATTCAATATTTTTGGATCCCAGAAGCGATCTGTACATGCCTACTCAGTGCTAGAATATTTTCAAAATATAAGCCCAAAACATGCTGAAAATCGATATTTTAGGTGCCAAAAGTCAATATGTGCATGTATTTTCTGTACCCGTTTATATCTCAAATTCAGGCTCAAAACACCCGAAAATTCGATATTTTTGGGTACCAGAAGCGATCTGTACATGCCTACTCAGTGCTAGAATATTTTCAAAATATAAGCCCAAAACATGATAAAAATCGATATTTTAGGTGCCCAAAGTCGATATATCAAATTTAGGCCCAAAACACCCGAAAATTCGATATTTTGGGGTCCCAGAAGTGATCTGTACATGCCTACTTAGTGCTAGAATATTTTCAAATTATAGGCCCAAAACATGCTAAAAATCGATATTTTAGGTGCCCAAAGTCGATATCTCAAATTCAGGACCAAAACACCTGAAAATTCGATATTTTGGGGTACCAGAAGCGAACTGTACATGCCTACTCCGTGTTAGAGTATTTTCAAAATACAGGCCCATAACATACTGAAAATCGATCTTTTAGGTGCCCAAAAGTCGATATGTGCATGCATCTTCTGTACCCGTTTATATCTCAAATTCAGGCTCCAAACACCCGAAAATTCGATATTTTGGAGTCCCAGAAGCGATCTGTACATGCTTACTCAGATACAGGCCCAAAACCTGCTGAAAATCGATATTTTAGGTGCCCAAAGTTAATATGTGTATGCATCTTCTGCACTCGTTTATATCTCAAATTCAACCTCAAAACACCCGAAAATTCGATATTTTTTAGTCCCAGAAGCGATCTGTAGATGCCTACTCAGTGCTAGAATGTTTTCAAAATATAGGCTCAAAACATGCTAAAAATCGATATTTTAGGTTCCCAAAGTCGATATCTCAAATTCAGGCCCAAGACACCCGAAAATTCGATATTTTGGGGTCCCAGAAGCGATCTGTACATGCCTACTCCCTGTTAGAGTATTTTCAAAATACAGACCCAAAACATGCTAGAAATCGATATTTTAGGTGCCCAAGGTCGATATCTCAAATTCAGGCCCAAAACACCCGAAAATTCGATATTTTGGAGTCAAAGAAGCGATCTGTACATAGGCGCCTACTCAGATACAGGCCCAAAACATGCTCAAAATCGATATTTTAGGTGCCCAAAGTCGATATCTGAAATTCAGGCCCAAAACACCCAAAAATTCGATATTTTTGGGTCCCAGAAGCGATCTGTTAGAGTATTTTCCAAATACAAGCCCAAAACATGCTGAAAATCGATATTTTAGGTGCCCAAAGTCAATATGTGCATGCATTTTCTGTACCCGTTTATATCTCAAATTCAGGCTCTAAACACCCAAAAATTCGATATTTTGGGGTCCCAGAAGCGATCTGTACATGCCTACTCAGATACAGACCCAAAACATGCTCAAAATCGATATTTTAGGTGCCCAAAAGTCGATATGTGCATGCATCTTCTGTACCCGTTTATATCTCAAATTCAGGCATCGAAACACCCGAAAATTCGATATTTTGGGGTCGCAGAAGCGATCTGTACATGACTAATCAGTGCTAGAATATTATCAATATACAGGGTGTCCGGAATTTTTTGCCCGAAAATTTGGCAAATGCATCCTTCATTAATTCTGAAAAGAAAATACTCTATTGATGTGGTCTTTTTTTTCTCTAGTTTAGCGGTAATTGAGACATTTAAATGTGTGACAGAACGTTAGGTAATGTACACAGAGGCAGCCCCGCGCCGCGCCCCGCCGCCCGTTGAGTTGCCAAGTCGGAATAAACGTACATTTTATTTCAAATTTTACACGTTATTCTCAAAACTGTTTTATACTTATCAATCAATAGTCATTAGACAGGACATTTTTATACTCTTAACTATTAGAGCAAAGGTATTTGTTATGATTATGATGACTTCTTTTCTGGGATCTGATCTGCGATTCTTCTGTTTGGAAATTTCCGTCGGTATTCCCTCACTGATGCTTCAGCACTCCCTCCACAGAAGCCGTAGATGAGCACGATATCTGTGTACTCAGCGTTGGTGAAGGTGAATGGCATTGTAGTGAAATGAGTGGGAGAACGCCGTAGAATATTTCTTCCTTCCACCCTCGCTACAGGAGAATGCTGCTGGGTGTCAGGTGTGGCAGTGACTGTGGCAGACGGTGAGGCGGGAAATCTCTCCACCCATTGGGTGCCATCTGCCGTATAACCTACTTATTTTATTCGAATTTCTTGAACTTTATGAAGCCTACCCTGTTTTCAAGTGACATACTCTGTCTAATGATTATTGATTGATAAGTATAACACAGTTTTGAGAATAACGTGTAAAATTTGAAATAAAATGTACGTTTATTCCGACTTGGCAACTCAACGGGCTGCGGGGCGCGGCGCGGGGCTGCCTCTGTGTACATTACCTAACGTTCTGTCACACATTTAAATGTCTCAATTACCGCTAAACTAGAGAAAAAAAAGACCACATCAATAGAGTATTTTCTTTTCAGAATTAATAAAGGATGCATTTGCCAAATTTTCGGGCAAAAAATTCCGGACACCCTGTATAGGCCCAAAACATGCTAAAAATCGATATTTTAGGTGCGCAAAGTCGATATCTCAAATTCAGGCCCAAAACACCCGAAAATTCGATATTTTGTAATCCCAGAAGCGATCTGTACATGCCTACTCCGTGTTAGAGTATTTTCAAAATACAGGCCCAAAACATACAGAATATCGATATTTTAGGTGTCCAAAAGTCGATATGTGCATGCATCTTCTGTACCCGTTTATATCTCAAATTCAGGCTCAAAACACCCGAAAATTCGATATTTTGGGGTCCCAGAAGCGATCTGTACATGCCTACTCAGTGCTAGAATATTTTCATAAAATAGGCCCAAAACATGCTAAAAATCGATATTTTAGGTGGATAAAGTAGATATCTCAAATTCAGGCCCAAAACACCCGAAAATTCGATATTTTGTAATCCCAGAAGCGATCTGTACATGCCTACTCCGTGTTAGAGTATTTTCAAAATACAGGCCCATAACATACAGAAAATCGATATTTTAGGTGACCAAAGTCAATCTGTGTATGCATCTTCTGCACCCGTTTATATCCCAAATTCAACCTCAAAACACCCGAAAATTCGGTATTTTTAGGTCCCAGAAGCGATCTGTACATGCCTACTCAGTGCTAGAATGTTTTCAAAATATAGGCTCAAAACATGCTAAAAATCGATATTTCAGGCCCAAAACACACGAAAATTCGATATTTTGGGGTCCCAAAAGCGATCTGTACATGCCTACTCCGTGTCAGAGTATTTTCAATATACAGGCCCAAAACATACTGAAAATCGATCTTTTAGGTGCCCAAAAGTCGATATGTGGATGCATCTTCTGTACCCGTTTTTATCTCAAATTCAGGCTCCAAACACCCGAAAATTAGATATTTTGGGGTTACAGAAGCGATCTGAACTTGCCTACTCCGTGTTAGAGTATTTTCAAAATACAGGCCCAAAACATACTGAAAATCGATATTTTAGGTGACAAAAGTAGTTATGTGCATGCATCTTCTGTACCCGTTTATATCTCAAATTCAGGCTCCAAACACTGAAAATTCGATATTTTGGGGTCCCAGAAGAGATCTATACATGCCTACTCAGATACAGGCCCAAAACATGCTGAAAATCGATATTTTAGGTGCCCCAAGTCAATATGTGTATGCATCTTCTGCACCCGTTTATATCCCAAATTCAACCTCAAAACACCCGAAAATTCGATATTTTTGGGTCCCAGAAGCAATCTGTACATGCCTACTCAGTGCTAGAATGTTTTCAAAATATAGGCTCAAAACATGCTAAAAATCGAGATTTTAAGTGTCCAAAGTCGATATGTGCATGCCTACATCCGGAAGCCGTTCGAGGACTGGCTCTGTACAGTCGGCGACATAAGTCCTGTCGCCACACTTGCTTCACCGAGACAGGCAGTGTTCATGGACTCGAGAAATACGCACGTTTTCTACACCTAATAAACTCGAGTCTATGAGCATCGCGTGCCTCAGTGAAGCAAGCGAGGCGACAGGACTTTTGACTTTAAACATCCATTGATTAAGTTATTGTAATCAATTAATGTTTCTTTGCTCTGTTTTGATAATTAATGAGTTAAGGGTTTAAATTCAAAGGGAGGAATATTTATATATCAGTCATGGTAAATTAATAGTTATTGGGTCAATTGTAAGTAAATAAAGATTGTAAAAATAATAGAGACTTTCTTTGTTCCACCTCCACTCTGTATACTATTCTACTCCCCTGCTGGTTTGTCAAAGACCACGAGAACCTATTCAGGCGACAGAAGGATGGTGGTGTGAAGACATACGCCTCCTCCCTTCGCCCTAAATTGGTTGCAGCACCCTCTCAACCCTCTCAAGAGGCAGCTGCTTCTTGCTCTAGTGAGAACGTTTCTAAGGTTACTCTACATAATAGTTTCTCTGTCTTGGAAACTTTATCAGACACTCATTCTGGTGACCCTTCAACTGATGACAATTCTCAGACTTTAGCTAAAGGTGTCCATGTGGTAGAGGTTCACGCTGCCACACGCTCTCCCAAAAGGAAACTTAAGTCACCTAAACTGCCACAGAGACGTCTTCGTGGTTCCTCTGAGGCACTTGACTCTATAGATGTTCCACCTTGTGAGGCAACCATCTCTGTGGACTCATCCATAGTTTCCTCTCAATTTCACCAGAAGCGTTCTCGTGGCTCTGATGAATCTCTTGATTCAACAGAAGTTCCTCCTCGCAAGCTTCCTTCGGGATCATCAGAGGGGCGTGAAGTTAATGTGGATGCCACGGATGTTGTGACTTCAAAAGATTCACTTTCTCTTCCGCTTGAGCAGCGGAGTGATTCTACCACCTGTATTATGGATGTTGATGTATCTGCCTGTGTCAGTGATACCACTGCTGTACAGGACAGAACCAATGTAATTGTTTCAAAGAATATCCCATCTCATATACCTTCATCTTCTTCTAACATATCAGATGCTTCAGGGACTCGTCTACGGGTCCCAATTACTGCCCCAAGTACTACTCCTCGGGTTCGCTCTTCTTCTAGTGGCCCAGGATTAGACAAATCTTATTGTTTGAATAAACCCTCAGGTCGAGGTGGTAGTGGGAAGTACCTCCATGAGGCTTCCCAAAAATCAGTACTAAAGTAACACCGTTCAAGGTCCTTCAGTGGAATTGCCGTGGCTTGCGTGCTTCTTGAGAGGAACTGCGCGTTCTTCTCTCTAGCTTCTCTCCTGCATGTGTTTCTCTCCAAGAGACAATGCTTGGGGACTACATTCCTGCCAGTCCTCCAGCATACTCTGCATTTTATTCCAATTCATTTGAAGGGCAGGGTCATCATGGTGGCTCTGCCATCCTAGTTCGCCGAGATATTCCATGTACGAGCCTGGAGCTTGACACTCCGCTCCAGGCTGTTGCAGTTAAGGTTTTTATGGACCGCCCGTACACTGTATGCAGTCTATACCTTCCTCCCAGTGTTACAGTTGAGAGGGGTGATCTCAATCATCTTGTACGGGACCTTCCATCTCCCTTTATTTTATTGGGTGATTTTAATGGTCGTCATCCTCTGTGGGGTGACAGTTCGGTCAACCCCAGGGGTGTTTTATTGGCTTCTTTTATTGAGGATGAGGGATTAGGGGTTTTAAATACGGGAGATGTGACACATTTTAATAGCCCTACTGGGACTTTTACCGCCATTGACATTTCCCTTTGCTCACCCAGTGCTCTGTTGGATTTTACTTGGAGAGTGTTGCCTGACTTATATGGCAGTGACCATTTCCCTATACTTTTAGAAGGTAACAGGTACGAACCACAGTCTCGTCTTCCAAGGTGGAAATTAGAGAAGGCTGACTGGCAGTTTTTTAGAGAGCTAACTTCTTCGGTCTCTTCTGTAGCCGATTTCGGTAGCTCTGACGAGGCTGTAACATATTTCACTGATATGCTCCACTCTGCTGCTCTCAACTCTATCCCTAGAACTTCTGGCTACTTTCCCAAACGTCCTGTCCCTTGGTGGTCACCAGTCTGCACCACTGCTGTGTGGGAGAAGCGTGCTGCTTTCTCTCGCCTTCGTCGCAATCGTGGGGACCCAACTCTTTTAGAGGACTTCCGACGGGCAAAGGCTCGGGCTAGACGAGTTTTAAAAGAGGCCCGACGTGCATCTTGGAAGGCCTATGTGTCTTCAATTAATAGTAAAACTCCACTCACCCAAGTGTTCAGGAGAGTCCGTAAGATGGCGGGGAAGTTTTCTCCTAGTTCTCCACCTGTACTTAAGGTCAATGGAATTAAGATCATGGATGGTTTGACAGTGGCCAATACCATGGCGGAGGCTTTTGCAAAGGTCTCCAGCCGTGACTCTCGACCTCTGGCTGTCAGGCATGAGTTAAGAGCCAAGGAGCGTACAGTCCTGGATTTCACAGGGAACGAGAATGAAAGTTATAACCATATATTCACCCTGAGAGACCTGCATTCTGCTCTCTGCGGCGACACTTCTCCTGGGCCAGACAACATCCCATATGCAATGTTACGACACTTGGGTGAGGAAGCGATCTCATTTCTTTTAGCTGTATATAACAGAATCTGGCTGGAGGGTGTCTTCCCTTCTGGGTGGAGGGTTGCTACCATCCTTCCTTTTCTCAAGCCGGGCAAGGACTCTGGTGTTGCCCTCAATTATCGACCAATTGCCTTGACCTCCTGTCTCTGTAAACTATTTGAAAAGATGGTGAATGTCAGACTGGTATACTTCTTGGAACGGGGTGATTTTCTGTCTCCGTCCCAGTCTGGCTTTCGTAAATATCGTTCCACTACAGATGCTCTGGTCAGGTTGGAAGCTGCTGCATGTGAGGCTTTTGCACGACATCAACACCTTGTCTGTGTATTCTTTGATTTAGAGAAAGCCTATGACACTACATGGCAATATGGCATCCTGCAGCAACTCCATTTATATGGCCTGCGGGGTCGCCTTCCACGCTTTCTTAAGGAGTTTCTCAGTGGTCGCAGTTTTTCTGTGAGGGTTGGTACACCCCACTCAGCATCTGTTGCACAGGAGGAGGGCGTCCCCCAGGGAAGCGTCCTCAGTGTCACATTGTTTGCAGTAGCAATTAATGCCATTGCCTCATCCCTTCCAGACGGTATAGCTAACTCGATGTACGTTGACGACCTAGCAGTCTGGTTTGCTGCTTCCCGTATGTCAGTGGCGGAGCGGCGCATGCAGCTTGCCCTTGACAGGGTGTCACGTTGGACTGATTCTCATGGGTTTCGATTTTCTCCTTCCAAGACAGTTGCTATGCACTTCTGCCACATCCGAGGCATCCACCCGGATCCGGACTTATTCATGTATGGTCATCGGATACGATGTGTCGAGGAGACTCGCTTTTTGGGTCTCCTTTTTGACAAACGTTTGACTTGGGTTCCCCACTTACGTACACTTAAGGTCTCTTGCCTCAAGGCTCTTAACCTGTTGAGGGTCCTGAGCCATACATCCTGGGGGGCTGATCGGGCCACCCTCCTCCGCCTATACCATATTGTTATTAGGTCAAAACTCGACCATGGGTGTGAGGTGTACTCTTCTGCCACCGATGCCCGTCCTTGATGGTTCGTTGTTGGCATCGATTACATCGACTTCCTGACACCCTACCTTGCTTGGCGGTGTCATCTGATATCATGTCTCAGTACTACCTTTTACATTCTCGTGCACCATGGCCCTTTGGCTTCCGGGTCAGGAAGGCTATGGAGGAGATGGGCATAGATGACTACCAGATTTGTCCTGTGAGGGTCCCCAGGGTGGCTCCATGGCTTCTTCCAGAAGTTTTCCCCTGCACCTGCTTTACAGACAAGAAGGAATTTCTTCCTCCTCCAGTGGCTCGTTCCCTCTTTTTAGAACATGCCTTCACTCACAGGGAATCCCTCCCTGTGTACACTGATGGGTCAAAGTCTGATGCTGGAGTTGGCTTTGGAGTTGTCTTTCCTGACTTTTGCCGTGGAGGCAGGCTCCCTTCTGTCATGTCCATTTTTACTGCTGAGCTCTCGGCCATTTTATATGCCCTCCAAGTGATTTTTACTCTCCCTCAGCCTTCGTTTACTATTTTTAGCTATTCCTGTAGTGCCTTGCAGGCCTTGTGCAATTTTAACTCTTCCCATCCCCTGGTGTTGGCCATTCTTGAGTGGCTTGTCCTCCTGGGTCGTCGTGGCCGGAAAGTCACTTTTTGTTGGGTCCCGGCCCATGTGGGTGTTGATGGGAATAAGCGTGCTGACGCCCTGGCTAAGGCTGTGGTCTCTAATTCCCGGCCTCCTGCCAGGCGTCATCCTGTTCCTGCAGTGGACCTTCGACCCTACATAGATGCTACCGTTCGTTCCTGCTGGCAGGACAGATGGGACGCCGTCGGGGCTAACAAGCTCCGCGACATCCGCCAGCGTCTTGGTTTGTGGAGCTACAGTGGCCTGTCCCGCCGGTGGTAGACGGCTCTTGTCCGCATTGGCCACATATTATTGACTCATGGCTTTTTAATGGAGAGGGCTCACCCTCCCTACTGTGATGATTGTCTTGTCCCTTTGACAGTACGGCATCTTATTGTCGAGTGTCCCAGCCTTGGGGACCTTCGTCGTAGGCACCTCTCCGAGTACTGGAAGGGTGACGGTTCTTACAGTCTCTCCCAGGTGCTCGGGGAGGAGGCTTGTAGTGTGGGAGGGAACACCCTCTCCTATGTGGAGGAGGCTGGCCTCCTCCAAAAGTTGTGAATTTTATTATATTTATGGCTTTTTAGATAGTTCAACGTTTTCTTATCTTTTATATATTTTACTTGAATTAGTCAGGTTTTTTTTTTTAGTATAAATGTGCCTTTTAGTTTGTATGTTCTTTTATTCATGCTGCCTATCCCTTTCGGGGTGGAGAAGTCTGTTTAGTTTGTGTAAATATTTTATTAATGATGTAGATGACTACTTTGTGTTGGGCGGTATATGACCATAGCTGTTGCGCCGCCAAATGCCTCATGGCATTTCTAAATAAATCAACCTGTAATTCCTGCAGTAAGCATATTATCTTCATAAACCCTTAGAAAAGTATGGATATTATAGTTAACATCATCCCCAGTGAATTCTTTCACAGTATGTGCTTGAGGCAAGACATTAATAGTAGGTGTAGTGTTAGTTGCCATTGTCGTTGAAGTATTAGTATTAGTTGCCATTGTGTATGATGAAGTGTTAGTAGGGAAAGCTGTAGAGTAAGTACGTCCTGAGCGAGTTTTACTGGGTGAAATGTTAGTAGTAACAGTAAACAAGTCACTTAGTGAGGTAGATCTAGTAAGAGAAGGAGTATTAGTTGTTACTCTGTCTTCTTTTATGTCTAAATCTAGTGCAAGAATATTTTTACTCAAGGGAGAACTTACACTTTCTATAGTACTTACGCTTAAATTAGTGATTTCTGTTGTATCGACTAAGCTTTCATTACTTTTAAATATTGATAAACTATGTTTAAATTTACGAAGTGAATTCAGTGCGGTACCGTATTTTCTCTCATTCATTACCTGTCACTCTGCTTGAAGAATAACAAAGGACACTCTTCTGTTTATATACGTGAAGGCGTACGCATATAATACCCACAATTATGAATACATAGAATGTGTAATGAGGAAATATATTGTTAATACGTTTACATATAATATTATATCCTAATGTGATGATGTTAGGATTGTGTTATATATTTGTAATATATAATTATATGTACCTATATGGATCGTTGTTGTGGCGTTGATAATTAATTGGATTGTATTCCAGTACTTCCGTGTGTCCGACGTGGTACAGCTGCGGTCTGGAGTTCGTGGGCCACCCAGGGTTGAGAGTATGAACCCCGCATCACCCTTACTTGACTGCAAGTTACTATCCAGACGAGGAGTCTCACATGTATAGTATCTCGCTGAGGGTTGTTCAGATTGATATCCGAACTTTGAACCATACTTCTTTTTTTTTTTTTTTTTTTTTACTCCTATTACGTCAGTTACAACTTTAACCTTAAGAATTCTTATACTAATGTGACTATTTTATGAAGTAGTGAAATATAATTGCATTAATGAATAATACTTCATTATATAATGTTATTCATAATAATGTATTAATTTCTACAAATATTTACAATATTTCTAACGATAGTTTGTAATCAATATTTCGTGGAGGAGTAATAGTAATGAAAACAGGTCAGTATTTAAGGACAATTTTATTCAGATATAAATCTAAACTTATATACAGTGTATTACTATCTCACTTATAGTTTGGAATCTATATTTTTCAGAGTAGTGATAATGGAACAATAAATAATAAAATAGTCGGTGTCCATGACTGAGATGATAATTCTCTTCGAACTACAGATTAAAATAGCAGTTAGCTTATCTGAAAACATCTCTAAGTGATGTTATGTAAGACCTCTTGAGATAATGACTCATAGTGTATCAGCAACAAGAATGTCACATAGTTAAAAAGACAATTTACTATATTGCTGATTATATTTCAATACTGTATATAAACGCCAAGCCATATTCGTGTGTTTGCGTGGCAATTGAGGTGGTGGGTTGGTTCCATGGTTCGGAACAAAAATGTTTCGAAGCTTGATTTCGATAACTTTATCCGAGGTGAAGTCGATACCGCAATATTTGGTTCTGGTTAGCAGCTGTGGAGACTCACCATGAATCGGAGAGACGTTAATTTACTCCTCAGAGTTTTTTTTTTTTTTTTTTTTTTTTTAATTAATTGCGCCGTAGGCAGGCAACAATACATACGGGTAGGCGGGACCCATGAGAATACAATGACTACAACCACACATACACACGCACACACACACACACACCACACACTGGTTCATAATTCATTTAGGATCACGGGTAGTTATTCAGATTAAAATAATAAATAATAATACTCTCCTTTGTTTTAAATTTCCACAATAGTAAAGCGAATCATTTTCTTATTATAAGGAACATGGTGCATCTAATATGCAACAAAGCTATTCAAAAACACTGCAAGTGTCTTTATATCGTGAAGTATGATTCAGTACTGTAATTATGTTTCATTACTGCATAAAATAATCCCATTACAAGTATTCTAAAGGTTAAAGTTGTAACTGACGTGATAGGTGTTAAAAAGGAAAAATAGAAAGAAGTATGGTTCAAAGTTCAGATATCAATCTGAACAACCCTCAGCGAGATACTCTACATGTGAGACTCCTCGTCTGGATAGTAACTCGCAGTCAAGTAAGGGTGATGCGGGGTTCATATTCTCAACCCTGGGTGGCCCACGAACTCCAGACCGCAGCTGTACCATTACCAAGCCAACGTCCTTCCTTGTGAATGGAGTGTGGCTGGTGAGTGATGAGTAGAGCGGTGACGTAATAACCCCTCCGTGTGTGAGGTGGTAAGTTCGATGACGTCACCACTGTCTGCTACAGTGAGCTCGGGAGAGGCTAGAGTTTTGTTTTGAGTTGTGAAAATGCTGAGTTATGTGTTCAGACACTTTCCTCTCCTCTCTCTCTCTCTCTCTCTCTCGCTGCTTCTCTCTTCACTCTTCACTTAACTTCACTTCTCTATCGTTTCTCTGTTTTAACCCTTTTATTATTTTGTGTTTCTTTCTCGGTTATCACTTGCTTTTTTTTTTTAACTGTAGTATTTCTCCTTTGTTTTTACACCATTTATTTCGTATCCACACCGCTGTTCACCAAATGTTCTGGGGCAAGAAAGACCTTACTTACTCCAGACACGTGATGATTGATGGTGAGTGATGATGTGTAGCTGGCGACTGGTTCGTGGTCTTAGTCTTTTTATTAGTCTTTGTCTTTGGCGTCTCTTCGGAGTTTGATATTAATTATATGGTTTTCTATAATTATATGGTGTAGGAGAGGTAGCAAGCTTCTGTAGTTTGCACAATTTATTGATAACCCGAGTGAGTACAGTTTCACAATATGTTGGGGTTAGGTTAGACTTGAGCTAACTTTATAGAGATTATATGCTAAGGTAACCTGTTGAGTGTATGGTTATCAATAGCTAACTGAGGCTGAAGGAGCGGGAACAAGGCGTCGCTTGGTAGGTCACATGACTTATGTCGTCACTATCTGCTAACATGTTAATGGTTCTCACAGTGAACTAGGGTATGTATCCAAGCCTACGCTAGCAGTTTCACGGCATCATGAGATGTGTGACTCACTCTTGTAAGTGAGTATAAGTGATTATAAGTAGCCTCTTAAATGTAGGTTTAACCGGAACAATCTCATAAGGATACCATTATGATGATAATAGGCAGGGGAATGGAGAATATCTCCTCTAGGGACAGCTTTACTGTGCAGAAGGGCTAAGGAAGGGTCGTTATGCTGAGCTTCCTTTAAATTATGTTCAGAGAGTAAGCTGGGAACAACACTTTGGGGAGGAAGGGTGGGTGTATTTGAATGCACACTGGTAGCTGTGGCTTGTGCTCTGGTGACCGCACAAGCTGGGAACAAGGTAGGTTGGTTTTGTTCAAGAGTTTCTGTAGGGTTATATGGCAAATATGAATCACTAGCTATTAAAGGGCCTTGAACAAGTCCTCCAGCCAAATCATTACCAAGCAAGAAGTTTGCATGGGGAATGGGTAGCGATGACTCTTCACTTACCCCTACTATTACCTCTCCCTTGACCACGTCGGAGTTGAGGTGCACCCTGGCCAGACGGAAAGGGAAAGGACTATGGAAATCTTGTAGATACACCTGCTCTCCGGTGTAGCAGTTCTCGATACAAGGTAGGGCAGACTTCAAAAGGATTGACTGAGCTGATGCAGTGTCCCGAATTATCTGGACAGGGTGCTCCTCTCCGCCGTGACCAAGGGACACGGATCAATGGCACGAAAAGGCTGGAATGGATCAGAAGAATTAGTGGATGTTACATTCACAACATTAGTTGAAGCCACGGGGGTGCTCTGGACAGCGGATTTTGCTACCCTACATCGGGGATCTGGGGCCGAATCCAAGAAACTTAACAACGTCGGTAACTCGAGTTAGCGACGTCGGCCACTACCGACGCGATCCAAGAAGCAAAATGATGACGTCACGGGCGCGTTAGCGACGTCGTTAATAACAACACCTCGGGAGGTGTAGTAAAAGCTGGTAGAAGTTAACGACGTGCACCATATGGGCTCAGATATCAGCATATTTAGTGAATATTTCTCATTGATTACAGTGGAAATTGATATCAATATATATTTAAAGACGGCAAGATGTAAACAAAGTGCCGTTAAACACGCAAAAAGCATGCTAGACAACATTTCAAGTACTGCTTGTACTGTACATCGGTGACTGGTCTCACACTGCCAGTCAGCGGACTGAGGCTACTTCATCATGGACTACGTGTTGGCTGACATGGCAGCAAGGGCTCAAAGGAGAGAGAGGTGCTTTCGAGACAGTCTGGACCCTCTAGCTCTCAATGACAACGAGCTGATAAGGCACTATCACTTAACTCGGCATGAGCTGACGCAGCTCATTGATGAGTACATATTGAATAAATAACGATTATTTAAGGTCCAACACAAGCAAGCATCAGCAGAATATTCACCAGAATAACAAACATCATGAGTACCAAGGCTGCTGAGGAAATTAATATGCCATCAACACCACAACAGTTGTGAACATCAGCCCAAGCCTTCAGCAGGGTCACCAACTTCCCACCAGTAATTGAAGCTATAGATGGTAAGCTTCATAGTTTTATTGATGAAATCCATAATGCTAGTTGTTTTCCTTGTTGTTAGAACCCAATCATATAGAGACATGCTTCATAATAAATTATCAGTCTCCCCCCACCAACATTGTTGTGATTCTTGGCTCTACAACATACAAGGTGTAAGAGAGGTAACAGTTTTTTACCCTCAATATTAACTTCAACCTTAACTTGTGTACTTTCCTCTTGAGGAATTATATTGGTTTGGCTTATATAATACTGTACCTGTATACAGTCCTGTATATACTATGTCATTCCTTTGTTTAGAGTATGAGGCAGACAGATAAAATTGATCCTATTGTTACACAATATATTAATATTTATGCTATGTATGCAGGTACACACGTTGCCATCAAGGCTCCAAGTATTGATGAGGCCATGTACTGTACGTCAATAGAAAAAGATTAAATTAACTAAACTTTCAAGTTATTTGTGATGGAAATGGCTTGATCATCAATTATTCTGCCAGATTTCCAGGTACTGTACTGTATTTCATGTACCTAGATTTAAATAATGTGTGTAAATAAGAAATTTTGTGTAAGATACTGTTTAGTATATGGTCTATATTATTTTTTGTATATAAAAAAATTCCCAAAACCTGCATGGTTATATCTCTTTAAAAATCAAGTTTGATATAAAAAGTCTTCCCATTGACACTAGGGTTGCCAAGTGTATTAAAACATTATATATATGTGAGGGCTTCTTGGCATAACATTTGAAGTAGAACCACATGCTTTAATACATGTGTCACTTTGCAGGATCCACTTATGATGCTTACATTTGAAGGAACAGCAACTTGAGGCAACACTTTAGTAGAGGCACTTTTGGGGACTACTTACTCCTAGGTTGGTATCAGGAGATGTTTTAACAAGTGTACAGTTCTAAGGCTGTATGATATACATATTCCTCCCATGTGAGTTTATGTATGGTTATATATTGTAACACCCCTATTTTATATGTATTATAATTCGGGATATTTACGGGTGTTGTATATTTATATGTATTAGAATAGGTTTTTAGTGTAGAATTGTAGGGAGTAGCCAGGCGGTGATTTAGGAAAGGAATGTAAAATAATTTAATGGAGACAGGGAATAACCTGCATTTCTAATTATAATATATAATAACGAAGCTAACATTCCTATACTGTTACCGGCATTTAATTGTAACTTGCTTAGAAAATTAATTAGATTAGTTAGGGCCTACAGTCGGGACAGTACATTTTCTTGTTGGCGGAACAATACATGCCTTGAATATGTAAATAACAGTAGTGTAAAACTTTACACAAGGGAGAAAGCAATATATTTGAGCTCACTTATATGTTTAAATTAGGTTATGTAATTATATACACCAGTAAGGGTAGAACTGATGGATTTGCCAGAAATTAAGATGAGTTGGTCACTACTTTGCTTAAGAGAGTGAGAGTGGGGGAGATGATGAGGCAGTACCCTGAGTTGCTTCTACCTCATTCTGATCTCGTCTCTGCTGGTGGCAGGTAAGAGTTCCAACTCTCTCTCTCTCATCATAAATATAGTATTGTGAATATAGTGTGGTGAATCTACTAAGTCCCGTGATGGGATATAACTAACTAAGGAATATTGTGTGGTCACATTCAGGCATAGTAAGTAAAGTATGTTTTTTTTCTCAAGCTCATTCTGATCTCGTCTCTGCTGGTGGCAGCCATTAAATAGCATTCTCCCTTGGTGTTAGTGAACCACGTGGTACTAAGAAAATTAACTACATTTGCTGGCAATTTTATAGTTTCATTTATAATATTGAGATTAGGATGTTATTTTTTTTTGGTATTAACTATATTTCGGCCTTATTGTGCAAAATTTATTATTAGGAATTATTTGAAATATTGTGGGAGGGGGGACACTTCATGTAATATTTTTTTTTATATGTACTTAGATCTGTCACTAGCGAGGCACGGAATTATTCCTGTCCTAGTAGACAGAAAAGGGAGTAGGAACTGTATTAAGGGAGGGGGGATATTTCATAGTAATAATTGTTTTTGTTTTGGATTTATGTGTTAGCTCTGTCAACTGGCGAGACCCGGAATTATTCCTATCCTAGTTGACAGAAAAGGGAGTAGGTAATATTAGCAAAAGGGGGGGGGGACAGAAATTATTATTATAGGGAACTTGTACTTGTAACAAATAGGTGGATATAATAAACGGGTTTATAATTGTCTGAGTATTTCCGTCACCGATATAACAAATAGACTGTGTACCTATATAGAGGTTAGTTCTCCATTCACAACACTGATCATACCCCCGTTAAAATTGTAGTCTGGGTTGCTTACTCGCGAGCCTTCTTAACGTAACGTTACGCTACCCTTCCGGTGTGTGCTCACTTGGTTCCTCTGATCGACTTTGGTCTGGTGGTGGCAGCGTTTACCCAGTACTGGAGAGGAGCTGGACTTGTCCTTTGTATGATTTATTTTTGGTATTCGCAAGGCAAGTCCTGTTCCTCATCGGTATCTTGTTTTTTTTTCCAGACCAGGTTGATACAGCTATAGGATAGAGTTGTAGCATACACTGGTTGTTTTTTTTTATTAAAGGCAGTAGATTTTTGTTTCCCTCCACAAGTAGAGTAAAAATAGAAAAATTAGTGCATTTGTCGCGGCTTCTAGCCGCTTAAATTGTATTTATTGGTTTGTGAAACCAGTACAGCTGGTTGCTATAGAATAGGCCCCTTCACAAGCCCAGGCCCCGTGTAGGCATAATCTGGGTTGGAAGGGTCAATTCCGTGACGTTCATCAGAAGTAAATAAAATTCAAATCTGGCGCTGTACTGATAGTGGAGCCACCTGGTGGTGGTGAGGTGAGGTATTAAGCCCCTCCTCCGCTGAATACCGCTCGTCCACTCCAATGAGAAAGAAGTGAGTGCCTGCCGCATCGGGAGGTGGGTGGGACAGTAGAAGCTGTACTGGTTTCACAAACCAATAAATACAATTTAAGCGGCTAGAAGCCGCGACAAATGCACTATTATTGGTATAGTGAAACCAGTACAGCTGGTTGCTAAGCATGCGATGCGGTAGGTGGGAGGTGAGGTGGAGGCAATCACGTGCTAGTTAAGAGTGGTTGAGAGCGGAGGGCAGGAAAGGTAACCGAGCCCGGTGAGGCAGCAGCTAACGCCCCTCCCGACACTGGCTTGGTGAAACGCCGTGGTGGGGGAGAAGTAGCTTATACCATATAACCGTAGACCATTCTGTTATAGACCAGAATTGTTACACATAAAGTCTTTATAGGTAGACTCGAGGGTTCGGGTCTAGGAGAGGAGGGGGGAGGTTCCCATGGATACTCCCCCCCCCCCTTTTCCTCCCCCCCCCATCCCCCCCCCCCCTTATTCAAGTCTTCTGAGTTAGGGCTATGGCCCTCGCTCAGGTAATGTGATCCCGAGGGGATGAAGGAGGACACTAGGATCCAGATATCCTGTGTAATAATATCTCCTGTCACTCATCGTAGTTAATAATTGTTTGGAAAATGAATACACAAGAATTCCGTAACAATGTAATTTATTATAGACTCTTTTTCACCATATGTACACGTGAAGAATGGGGATGAGTATGAAGCTGTACAAGATGTGGATGAGGTATGGGATGATGTGACGGGACTTAAATCACCCGACCTTTTCTCTTCGGGCGGCCCCTCCCCCCCATGTGTCTCCCGCGGGGACCCTGGGGAATAGGAGGTGGAGTACCCATAGCCACACAGGGGGTAGGGGAGAGCGAGTGGAACAGGTAAAAAAAGAGATTTTACAATATGTATGTACAGTATGTATAAATAGTTCATCTTTCTGGTAACAATGTGTTGCAGGTGACAGTGGGTACCCATTGGAGCCTTTTCTCATGACTCCAGTCACCAATCCCACAAATGAGGCAGAAGAACTCTACTACAGGGCCCTTGTAAGAACAAGGGTCATTGTGGTGCTGACCTTAGGAGTTGTGAAAAATTGCTTCAGGTTAGGAAGTGACTTCTTAATATCCCTTCGGTTTCAACAAATCACAAGCAAACTCTATATATAGTTATAATTTGCTCCCTCTCCAAACCTCAATTCTAATTTCATAAGAGTTTCCAATCAATGGCAAGGTTTCTAAATCTTTTGACTTTATAATGAAATGAAAATTTCACCTTTATTAATGTATTTCATATGATTACTTTTTGTTCACATTGGTTCATAAAATCCACTGTTACATTTTCCTTTTATATCCCTCTAATAAATGGTATCTAACAGATGTATTCATCGGTTTGGTGGAGAATTACAGTACACTCCTTTGAGATCTGCAAAGATTGTAAGTGCTTGTCTCCTGCTGCACAACCGGTGTGTCAGTAGGAGTATTCCTGACCCTAACAATGTAAGTATACATTGTGGCTTAGTATTTATTGTAGCATTAACTTACCTTACTGTGCTACTATATAAGTACAATGAGACACAAGTAATTACTTCAATTACAGTAATTATTATAATACTGTACAATGCAATCTCTGCAATTGCACTGCTTCAACCCTGAAGTTTGTCTTAATATATCAATGTTTTTCAGTGATTTCTAAAATCCCTTAATACCTTAATTTTCCAGCATCTACCAGAAGAGGACATGCCTATTGAGGCCCATGTAGTTGGAGCTGGTGATCGTGGTGGCACGGGTAGACAGACACGTGACGAGATCATACCGGAGTTTTATGGTCGAATGGGGGTTTAAAAAAATAAAATTATGTCTTGGTTACTAGTGTATTTATTTACCAACTTATTATGTCTGTGTCTGTTGGTGTTTTGCTATATGTTTTTTTAATGTGGCATGTGACAGAATGTTTGGTAACATTGGTACAGTATTGGCATGCAGAATCACCAAACTATATCTATACTGTATATCTATTTCCTAAGTTGGTGTTATCGGTTATATTGACATTACGATTACATGGTTTTTCCAATGGGATCTTAGAGTGTTTATTGTGTTGCTGGAATGTGTGACTGTATGCAGTTCAGTGTTATTTTTTACAGTATGCTCCTAACTTAGCTAGGAGCATGCTATTACTGTCTTCCCTACCATGACAACACTGTATGCTCCTAGCCAAATTAGTAGCATACTGTATGCAACACATCCTGATCCAAAGTTATTTTCCTTATTTCTCAATAAACACTCTTACAATAGAAGCCAGCACTATAATGCTTCTGGTTGATAGCCAAGAAATCCAACAAGTAGAAGTGACTGAACACAACAGCACACCATTATGCGTCCAGACTTTGTTGTGTCCAGACCTCGTCCTCGTTGTGCATAGCAACAACAGACTACAGTATTGTTCGTGGAGTTACCTTGGTGTACCGAGGCCTCTTACCGACAGTACTCTGTTGTTTCTCTGCCTGGTGTAAAGTAATATTGTAAAGTAAATTTGCAGCGTTTTGCTGCACTGCTGTGTACACCTTCAGTGATTTGTTTTTTGCTGGAGGACAACCAGTAGTATATGGTAGATAGTAGTTAGTTGTTCCCCACACCAGACCAGCAGCACTCACTGCCTCAGGGGAAACCCTGTGGTAGGGGGGCCCAGTAGTCTGGTGTGTCATTTGGGCACCTCTTTTTCTTAAACTACTTTTTCTTCTATATTTTCCGTGCGACCTCCTGGGCCTACGGTTGTCTCTTGGCTGAGCAACGGTATTCGCTTGGGAGGTGGGTTCTAACTACACCACCCCTCGCATTAGGCAGGTTCGGTGGTGGGGAAGTTCCTTCCGCACAAACTCCGATCCCCTAGCTGGTACTGGAGAACGCCGCCAGGCTACCACTAGGGGGGGGGCGACTAAAGGTAACTTTTATTCCCTAAATTATTGTCCATTTTTGGGGGTTGATACAATAGTTAAGGGAGGTAGGTGAGTGTGCGAGGAGAGGGGTCGGACGTAGTCCGATGCCCCGGATGGATGAACCCCCGACTAGCCTCCCTCCTCCTCAAGGAGGGAGGTTAACGACCAAGGACCAAACTAGGACAATGGCTGACAATAATGGAACCCCTACGGCAGACAGACAACGACAAACTGATGTTAAAATTCCTCCTATGAATGCTCGTTATGTAAATATTAGATGTGTAGATGAGGGTCAGTCTCTCAAAAACTTTAACCCCTTTATCGTCAAAAAGGTCCTTGATGGTCAAGTGGGTGGCAGTCTTGCTGCTGCTAACAAGTTGCGTGATGGTAGTATCCTGGTGAAAGTACTGAAGGCATCCCAGGTTAAGGATCTCCTTAAACTGACGCAAATTCATAACTTTAAGGTGAAAGCCACCATTCCAGTGGGGCCGAATACCTGTAAGGGCGTCATTTTCCATAGGGATTTGGCCGCTCTGGATGAGGCAGACATTTTGGAAGGAATGAAGGACCAAGGCGTTGTTGATGTTCAAAGTATGACCAGGATGAGAGAGAACAAGAGAGAGAAATTTGGCTTGTGTTTCCTGACTTTTGCTTCAGCACAGATTCCGGAAACTGTAAAGATTGGATATGAAATTGTTCACGTTAGACCATACATTCAGAAACCGATGCGTTGTTTCCGTTGCCAGAAATTCGGACACACAGCATTGAGGTGCTTCAATAAAGATTCATTCACTTGTGGTAAATGTGCAGGTAGGCACGAGACTGAGTTGTGTTCAGAGACAGTCTTCAGGTGTGCTAATTGTGGCGGCCCCCACCAGGCAAGTGCAGGTGACTGCAGGAGCCTTAAAGTGGAGACTGAAGCAATGGCATACATGAGGGCTCATGATGTTAGTTATGGTGAGTCAAAGAGGAAGGTGGAGGGGGTTAACCAAACTCCCACAGTTTCCTATGCTGCAGCTATGACTGGCACCACTGCTCCTGTAACTACAACAAATGTTAACGTGGCTATCCAAGCTAAAGATAATGAAATTAAAGACTTGAAGGATACTGTAAACAAATTAACGCTGCTAGTAGAAAGTTTGACAAAGAAATTAGAAGTTGTTGAATCAACCCAGCAAAAGAAGCACCACAAAGCTGATGATACCGTATCAGCTTCAAAATCTCATGTTCTCGCTCAGGTGACTCCCATGAAGCCTACATCCGGGAGTCGTCCGGTTCGTCGCGAGACGAGCCGTACGAGGACTGGCTCTGTACCTCGTGGAGAGGAACAGGCGATGGAGACTACCGTCGCGAAACCTGCCCGCGGGAGGTCCCCGGGAAGTGCAGAGGAGGAAGAGGGTCTTCCCTCCCAGCACAAAAAGGTTCGGCCAGACGAACAAGGCTCCAAGAAACCCCATAAACAGCGATAATCTTCGCGCTAACCATACTCCATTGGAACTGTCGAAGTCTTAGAGCTAGATTAAATGAACTTAAACTTTTGGCTTGTTCTTACGCTGCCGATATTATTGCCCTTCAGGAAACTCATCTGAACGACCAAGTCGAAGACGAGGTTGTTCAGCTTCGGAACTACAAGTTAATTAGGAGGGACCGTGGGGGGAGGGGTGGAGGTGGAGTGGCAATCTACATCCGCCATAACCTCCCTTTCACTGATGTGCCCTGTAATTTTCCTCTGGAAAGTGTCGCTTGCAGAGTAAAATTCGGTGGCACCTACCTGACTATCTGTTCTGTCTACTGTCCTCCTGACACAGTAACTTATGATGATGTTTTTGATCTACAGGACAGTCTGCCCTGTAGAAAATTAATTGTAGGTGATTTTAATGCTCATCATACGTTATGGGGTTCCCTGCAGGATGACAGAAAGGGGGAACAGATGGCTAGGCTAATCAGTGATTCCAATTTGGTTCTTCTGAACGACGGTAGTCCGACGAGAGTTGATGATAATACTGGTAATTTTAGCGTCCTTGACCTATCTCTGGTCTCCCCATCAATTGCAGCCTCTTGCCAGTGGCTACCCATTGATGACTCATTGGGAAGCGACCATTTTCCTATTGTGATTAAATTTAAAAGCGACACTATTAAAGAGCCTTCAGCACCTAAATTTAACGTAAAAAAAGCAGACTGGGTGTCCTTCACAAAGGGTGTCAATATTGAAATTGTTGGAGAAACCATTGATGATAAAGAAAATAATATTCAAGATAATATCCTCAAAGCCGCAATGGCAACAATTCCTAAGACTTCGGTAGATAGCGCAAAGCATAGAGTTCCATGGTGGACGCCAGATTGCCGCAGGGTACTGTGTGAGAGGAATAGAGCCTACAGGCTTTTCAAAAATCGCATTAGTGATGAGAACTTTCGCAAGTATAAACTTGCGAGAGCTAGGGCTCGTCGAACCATCAGACAAGCCAAACGAGACTCCTGGCGATGCTTTGTCTCTAGTATCAACAGTGAAACATCAATTTCCCAAGTCTGGTCCACTGTAAGAAAATTAAATAAGAAAAAAATATCTAATAAAATTACCAACATCACTTTTAATAACATCAATTATGACGAACCTAGAGACATTGCTAACGCCCTCGCCAGGCAGTTCTCTTTTGCTAGCAGCTCTGAAAATTACCATCCAGCTTTCCTGCCCATCAAGGAAGCATCAGAGCTGCAGCATATTGACTTTGCCACAGGAGATGAATTAGATTACAACAGTGATCTAACAATGCAAGAGCTTGTCCAAGCCCTAGGAGCCTGTAGTGGGACATCCCCAGGACCCGATGAGATTCGGTATGAGATGATAAAGCATCTTGATCATGATTCCATGGTCAAGATGTTGCAAGTGTTTAACGAGATTTGGAGGGGTCACACCTTTCCAAACTCGTGGCACTTTGCACATGTCATTCCCATACCGAAAGCAGGGGGGGACCCCAGATCGACTTCATCGTATCGCCCTATTGCGCTCACAAGTTGCTTATGCAAGGTCATGGAACGAATTGTTAATCGTAGGCTATTGCATTTTTTAAATTCCAGGAATTTGCTGGTTGACGAGCAGTGTGGCTTCCGTAAAGGTCGCCAGACGCTCGATCAGCTAGTGAACCTGGAAGTTCAAATTCAAGAGGCATTTGCCAAAAAAAAATTTTGATTGCAGTATTTTTAGACATTGAAAAAGCCTACGACATGACTTGGCGACATGGCCTCCTCAGGAAACTATATGCGATGGGATTACGCGGTAACCTGCCCTTTTTTGTTAAGAATTTCATTTCTGACAGAACTTTCTCTGTCAAGCTTTTTTCGGACACAGTCACTTTCTCGGACATATTTGTCCAGGCAAATGGGGTGCCCCAGGGGAGTGTTCTGTCTCCGACCTTATTTCTATGTATGATCAATGACATTCTACCAGCTCCTCCTCGAAATCTTAAATACTCACTGTACGCCGACGACTGTGCGATATGGCACTCCAGCTGTAATGCAGAGTTTTCGGCAACTCGGATCCAATTGGCACTGGATTTGATTCACAATTGGGGCCTCCAGTGGGGTTTTAAGTTTTCAGTAAGAAAGAGTGTAGGGGTGATTTTCACTCATAGGAAGAAGCCAGACGTCAGGCTGACTATGGGTGTCAACCCCCTACATATTCAAAATTCGACTAAATTTCTTGGACTGCATTTTGACAGTCGACTGACATGGCGAGTCCATGTCAGTCAGTTAAAAATTAAATGTTTAAAAGCACTTAATTTGTTGAAGTGCATTTCTGGTACTCAATGGGGAGCAGATAGGAAGTCATTGCTAATGCTGTATAAATCCCTGATTAGATCTAGAGTAGATTATGGGTCAATAGTGTATGGTTCGGCATCTGAGTCTGTGTTGAAAGGTTTGGATGTTGTGCAGAATGCATGTTTGCGTGTGTGTCTTGGAGCCCTACGTTGCACTCGAATCGAGCGTCTAGAGGTGGAGTCACAAGTGCCTCCCCTCCGATTGAGACGAGATCAACTACTATTAGTATACTGTGCTAAGAAATCCAGGGTGCCGAGTCATCTTCCCGGGAATGCCTTGCTACGGCAACAGCACCCGGGGGGCCATGGCGCTAGGCCCCTGGCAGAGGGACCGAGTCGTCCGTCCGGGAACCCCTGCGCCCCAGGGGGCACTGGCGTGAGGCCAATGGGGACCAGGCCCCAAGTTCAGGTACCCGGGGAGCCGAGTCATCCTCCCGGTAATGCCTTGGTGAGGCATTTGCAGCCGGGGGGCCATGGCGATAGGCCCCCGGAAGGGCCGAGTTATCCGCCTGGGCGTCGCACGGCCCCGGAGGGCACTGGCGTGAGGTCCCTCAGAGCAAGACTCCACGACCTCGTAGAGTGTGTCGGTATAGAATTATCAACAATCGATTCCCTGGTTTTAGTAAATATTGCACCCTGGGTAACACCCCCCTTCACTATTGTGGATTCCTGGCTGCCAGGGGTTAAATCCCGGGTGCCGGAGGTGGAGGTACACCAGAGGTTTCGTGAGATAATTGTTCAACATCTTTCATATTTCCATCTGTATACCGACGGTTCCAAGACGGATGAATGTGTGGGTGCAGGTGTATGGTCGACTGAATGTCAGTTAAGATTCAGACTGCCGATTCATACATCTATTTTTCTTGCTGAACTTTTTGCTATTAATAAAGCTTTGGATTTTGCCCTATCGACGACCCACGATAGGATAGTTATTTTTACAGATTCATTAAGTTCACTTCAAGCTATTAAATCCTTAAATACAACTAACAACGAAATACAGGGTAATATCATGAGTAAGCTATTTTGTGCCAATAAATCAATCAAGCTAATATGGGTACCTTCACATTATGGTATCTATGGCAATGAACAGGCTGATATACTAGCCGGGTCAACTGTTGATCTGGACATTAGCATAGTCCGTACGGATCTCAGGTGTTTTGTTTCCCTCATTAAGTCTCGAATTCATCTCCTGTGGCAAAGGCAGTGGACCAGATTAAACATCAGTAATAAAGTAAAAACACTTATCGAACCCTGGGCTACGTCATCATGGCGTAGTCGCAGGGACGAGGTGGTGTTGGCCCGTCTTAGGGTCAATGCCACATGGGTAACACACCTTGAACCCTATGTAAATAGACAATTCCCACCTCAATGTATAGAGTGTAATTCTATAATGTCAATAAATCATTTAGTAATTTTTTGTAATAAATATAAAAACCAAAGAAGTAAAATTAAACATTTTTTTCAAGTTAAAAAAATGGCTTTCACCATCGAAAATATTCTATCAGATGATAAGAATATTATAAACAAACTGCTGAGTTTTCTGAGGGAGACAAAACTTTATGACCTTATATAGATTGATATAATAAAATGGATCCAATGGCTTAATGACCTTTGGCTATATGCCTCTGGTTGATAGCCAAGAAATCCAACAAGTGAGTGAGTGACTGAACAGGGCGGGGTCTACATCCAGCCATGGCCCAGACAGCACCTACTGCCAACCACACCACTTCCCCTGCCGACCGTCTTGTTGGCAGGGTGAAGTGGTTTAACCATTTGAAGGGCTATGGCTTTATAACCTCAGACTTAAAAGATTATTTCGTCCACAGGAGGGGCATCCTTCTCTCTGCTGCCACCACCTCATCACCATCACTGGGGGACGGAGAGGAGGTGTCCTTCACTGTGGAGGAAGGGAGGAAGGGCGTGGAGGCTACCAACGTAGCGGGACCTGATGGTGGGCAGGTCCTAGGCTCACTCCATGCCCGTGGGAGGAAGACGGCTGACGCCCAACCACCGCAGCGACGGCAGCAGCAGGCATACATCGTCACCGTCTGCACCAAGACTGCTGTTGCTTTAGCTGCAGAAGGGCTAGGTCGTCTCTCTGACCTCCTCCTGGACATCTTCAGGAGAAATGGCTTACCACCAATAGCCATTTCTCCTGATCTACAACCACCCACCACCATAACCACCACCAAGAAACGAGGCAACAAGTCCGCACGACGAGGGAGGTGCAGAGAGGAAGCGCCACCTCCACCCCCTCCAGCCCACCCCCGTCGCCGATTAATGCTGCCTCACCCACTCAACCGGGCGAATAGTGGGAAGGCACCACCACCACCAACACCACCACCACCACCATCACCACCACCACCACCACCACGTGAACCTTCCATACAGGACCCCGAGACGGAGGAGGACTCTGACACCAGTTCCTCCTCCAACACCAACAGCAACACCAACGACACCAGTGACAACATGGATCTGGAAGATGGAGGGGAGTGGCAGACAGCCGGGAGGAGGAAGAGGAAGAGGAGAAGAAGGATGGACAGCCAGTCATCGGAACAACAGCTGCCTAACACCATTAAATTCTGGATGACAGCTTCTCCTCGCCTCGACCTTTTCCAACAACACATCTCTCGGCGACGTGACCCCAACATCTTGCAGACCAGAACAGAGTGGATGACTCCTGTAAGACGGCCCTTTAAATATACTGCCATTAAAAATAAATGACTGCCTTAATGCCCACCACTATGGGTGATAGGCAAAAAAAAAAAAAAAAAAAAAAAAAAAGACTGAACAGTGACGAGATATTCTCTCACTCCATCATTGCATACTATCTCTGCTTTTATCTCTGCTCTTGCTGATATACTCTGTTTTGTTTAACTCTGATATAATTGTGTTCTATTATTTTGTGTTCTAATTATTGTCATTTTGTGTCTGTTAACGTTAACGTCATTCATATTGCTGTTTTGTTTAATTGTAAATATTGTACTTATTTGGTGATGGTAGTATTATACATGTTAAAATCATTAATCATTCGTTTACATTACTCTTTATGGGCAAATATCCATTGAGGGAGTGGGGTGGAAGTTCCCGTTCCATTTCATCAGTTGTAACTCCACTGATTACAGTAACATATCCACCAGAGTTATACTCTAACTGTTCACAACCCCTTCTCTTCCCTTAGACACGAACAAGCCAAACACTGGGGTTGTAACACAAGGTACTGTGTGATATTTCATATTGTTCCCCCATTTTTGTCCGTGTTTTCTAACCCACCCCAGTGCTACTCTGCCCCTATTTCATGTCTAAGCCGCCCTCGGCCTTTGTGCTCTACTCTACCCAGCCTACCAAGCCGGGTTATTCTCCACGCCCTCCATCCCCCTTGGTTCTATAGTTCTCGTGCCCTTTTGTGTACCCAGTAATTCTCGCCACGTGGCGTTCCCCAGTAACCCTTTGTTTCATTGTACGTCTATGACGACCCTCCTGTGCCCTTTGTGTACCTAGTAACCCCCGCCCACGTGGTGTTTCCCTTTTGTACTATATTATCGTGTCTCTTCCCGCGCTACCTCTAGCCGCTTACGCTTCCCCTGTTTCTGTCGGACTACTTCAGTCACCCCTTTCTCTCTTCCGATTTCTGTGTTCTCCTTACTGGTACGCTGTTCCTGGCTAACCGCCACCTGTCTCCTCCCATAGCCCTGCATACGAACACACAAACCCGTACCGACGCTACACCCTACATATGTGAACCCACATGACACCCCCATACATGTCCCATCACTACAACACCCAAACTCTCTCCATCTCTCGTGCACATTACTTTACACTCTTAATTAAATAACATTGCCACCGGCTCTCCTACCAACACCAACCCATCATCATCTAACATGTCGCAACACTCTATACCTGATATCTCCACCACTTCCACTAACACAAGTACTACTGCACCCACACCGCACCTCTCCGCAGACGCCCTACGTTCTCCTTTCTCTCTCAATGTATACTCATGGCTTAGACATATTAAAACCTTATGGAACTCCTCGAACTTCACCTCTGAGCAAAAATTCCGTGCTATACTACGTGCACTCCCTGCTGACGTCTTCGACTCTATTCCACCGGCACTCACTCAACAACCAGACTATGACTCAATCAAGGATGCCATCGTCGCCTCCCACGGGATGTCTGAGCACTAGTACCTGGGCGCACTCGAGGACATGCAGCTGGAGGGGCGCCGCCCTTCTGAACTTCTTCGTCACATGCAGCAGCTTAACGAGAAGGCAGCCAACCCTTTTACTGAGTCTGTTCTTAGGAGCCACCATGCTAAGCAACTGCCACCTATGATACTACACCTTCAGTCACTACAACACCTTCCCCTCCAATCCTACATCAAATTGCAGACTCCCTCATGACAACATACACAAACAATGAGTCTGCATGGCAACCCCAACATGTCACCGCCAGCATCGTCATGCCACCTACTCACGCTGCACCACCGGCTGGATTACCACCCGCACAACCACACCTAACACCCACACCGACGTACAACTACCCTCACATACCACAGACACAACACGCTCCTACTGTAATGGCCGGACCTGAGAGTTAAGTGCAAAATTCGAAAGCTACGCCAGTGGAGTACTCTTATGGTTCACCCAGTAGAAGCACTGCATGAGAATTCTCTGGTCCGGGGTTCGAATCCCCATGGGTATGACTAGAATTTAAATGGATCAATTTCTGGGCCTAACTTACTTGGTTGATTTGATTCTTCCTTGCTAGATTGATTATTACATTGGTGCAAAGCAGTGGGCATGGTCAGTGTGTGCCATGGTTCCTGCGTCAGCCGTGTCTGTTCGGCCTCTTACACGCTACCACGTTGTTAAGTTGGTCAGTTGATTTGCCAGACCCCTGAAATTGATCCCACCTAGGAGTAAAACTGTGTAATGGCCAGACCTGAGAGTTAAAGGCAAATTTCGAAAGCTACGCCAGTGGAGTACCCTTATGGCTTACCCGGTAGAAGCTTTGCCTGAGATTTCTCTGGTAAGGAGTTCGATGCCCCATGGGTACTACTAGAATTTAAATGGATCAATTTCTGGGTCTGACTTACTTGGTTGATTTGATTCATCCTTGCTTGATTACCTCATAACCCCCGCTCTTCACATTACTTCCACACTATGCCACACACACAACCTCACCACTCCTTCACACCACAACCCCATCAATACACACACCCACAACAACACTCCCTCCCTCCCCCACAACAACACTCCCTTCCTACCTCAAAACAACACTCCCATCTTTCCACACTAGGGTGGAGTAAATTTTCTTTTTTTGCATTTTAAATTTACTTGGGTGTGGAAAAGTTGCCAAATGGCTATAATATCAACCATGTGAAATTATAATTGAATTCAAGCATTTCTTGATCGACCACCAGCGATTTTACTATATGACATATTTTGAGCTATAATTTGTTAAAATTTGAAGTAAAAACTTGTAGAAACTGGACATATTAGATGTTTTACCTTGCAGTTAGGCTTGATCTATTGAGCTGGGAGGTTGTGTTCTGTTTCAAATTAATATGAGGTGAGTTTTATAAATTTATGTACATATGTACACATTATTATTACACAAAATTACACAAAATCTTTCATGCCAGTTCATGCAAATAATTAACAGCTTAACTGTAGGTTATGTTATTGTATATCTTGTGGTTTACATTTATGATTAGAACATATTTGGAATGTAAATTGATGTTATTATATGTATGTAATCACATTGGTAATCTTCACCTTAATTAAGTAGTTAACTGAAGGGAAGGGATACTGCATACCATAGAGAGCTCTACTATGTCTATAAACATTCCATGACGTGATATAATGCCTCAGTGATATCTTTTCTTTATCCATTGATATATCACTTAGCTTTACATTGTTTATAATTTATAATATTTCTTCTTTCAGAATGGCCACTATTACGAGGTGAGAAGGCGGCATGTGTGGTTTTTGGTGCGCTATGCGAGTTACACACTAATGTTTTTCCCACCTACTCTGATGTTATGAGGGCTTACATCAATACAAGACAACAGTTAAAAACAAACAATAACAAATACCCACCATTCGCCGAAGTATCAAACAAAGTTTGAGTTGATGTTGAACTTGTTTGGGAGAAAGCGTCTCTGCCGACAGTGACCCACGTGCGAGTGTATGAAACGTTAAGATCGTACAATAAGAAATTCAAGAAAATCTTGAAACCATACAAGACTCAGAACGACAATGACAACTACAAGCAACAACTTGACCAGTTCAGAAAAGATGCAGATAAATTCTTCGACATTAGCAAATGCAAATGTATAGATTTTGTTATGAGCTGTAAGTACAAAAGAGTAGACAGAGTACCACTCAGTGAAAGAACATTTTTATTGGACCAGAGAGGAGCCAGGAAAATGATTATAGGGGTCATTGATTTGGTAGAAACAAAGAAGCTACAGAAGAAAATATCCAGGAAAGAAAGTGAATTGAGAAGACGCAGCGACAGCATTCAGCAAGAACAATCGAAACAGCAATGCAATTCTGGAAACTACAATGTGGAAGACAAGGACGACAACACGGATACCAGCGAGAAAGAAAACAATCTATCTAAGTCACACTATATACATGGCGAGACATCCCGACATGGATTTATTCGGGCTTGTGTTGCTTCTCACCAGCTTATGCCAAAACTTGATAAAAGTGTGAATATAAGTTCTAAATTCATCAATAACTATGCATGTATAACTCAGACTCTAATATTTCAATAATAATGTTTAAAAAAAAAAAATCTTATGTTTATTGTAATTATATGTATTTTTTTTTAAATTAAATATATGTTGAAACTTATAACAATTGGTAGTCAATCAAAAAAGGTCTGAGTTAAATAAACTTGTTTTGCATAATGTTCTATTAATCCATTGCTACCTATTATAATCTTAAGTCTTTTAACAATAACAAAAATAGTTTTAAGGCCAATTGATGAATGATGGTATATTATTGTAAACTTAAAACGTATGGTGGTCGATCATAAAAATATCTGATTAAAAAATAATTTTGGTATATTGATCTCTTATGCCATTGACACCTTTTTAAAAACTCAAGTAAGTGAAATTTCAGAAAAGAATATATTTCGGTGATTTTCACTCCACCCTATTCCACACGCCTCCTACCTCACAACCTTCTCTTTCTTCTGCACAACAACAACAACTTGACTCTCTTACCCATTCCGTACACACCATCCTGAACTTACAGCAGCAACTTCTTCGCTACCATCATCAACAACACTCCAGCCCTCACACCACCACGCGCCTTTTCAGCACATGGCCACACCTGCCTCGCTACACTACACACGCGACACCAATGCCACCACGCATCTCCCACACACGGACGACTTCACGGTGCCACACCACACCTCTATTCGCGCCTCAGACCGCATGACGGCCGCCAATCTCGCCACCACGCCTATCTTACCCACGAAGCAACTCCCGGCCACTACCTGCACGCCACCTCACCACACCTCTCGCACTCTCCTGTGGGTGGAAGACCTTGTGTTGGGCGACAACTACCTTGTCGACTCTGGCTCCAAGGTGAGTGCCGTTCCACCACAGGAGAAGGACAGAAAGAGACAAGCCTCCATCGCTTACGACCTCCTCACTGCGAACAAGTCACCTATCACCACCTACGGCACCAGTGACCCTCCTTAACGAAGAGTATCTCGTGTGGCCCTTCGTCGTGGCTGACGTCCTGGCACCTATCCTAGGTCTGGACTTCTTGATGGCACATGACCTACTCATTGATGCCAAGCGACACCGCCTGATACATCAACCCACGGGAGCCACTATTCCCACCAAACACTACCGCCACACTACACCTACCATAACACACATTTCACATGCCAACACATACAAACACATTTTACACGACTTTCCACAACTACTCCCTATTTACCCTTCACACCACACCCACGACCCAGAAATACGCCACAACATTACTACGACGGGCCCTCCGGTGTTTGCCAAACCCCGTAGGATGCCCCAGGAACGTCTCGAAGCTGCCAAACGAGAGTTACATTATTATTATTAATATTAAAAATTGACCAGAGACACAAAGCTGGGAGAGAATGCAAGCATTCTATCAATCCGAGGACCCCAGCCCCATGAATCCAACCTGAAGAAAAGAATACAGCTGAGAGAAAAAAAGATGAGCAGTTAGCTTAATAAAAACATATTAGCCCTACTCTTGAAGCCAGTCAGTCCTACACCATCAAAGACAGATTCACCAAGGCCATTCCACAGAGACACCGACCTAGGGACAAACGATCGACTGTACTGAGAGGTTCTACAGCGCGGCAAAATGAAGCAGACCTATGGGAGTCCAATGCACCATGAGTAACACGAGCTGGAACATACAGAGGTGGCAGAGAGGAGTTAAGAGGATGCAGCACATTACTTCTGATCTTGAAGACCATGCACAATGATGCAACAGAACGACGGTGACTCAGATTACAATCAAGTAAACCACCAGTAAGAAAATTAGCATTGGAAACAATCCTATCCAGCAACTTGAGATGGCAATCAGCTGCTGAACACCACACTGGAGAACAGTATTCTAACAGAGGCAACACAAAGGAGTTGTAACACCGCACTAACAATGAGTGATCTCTGAACACACGCCAAGATCAATGCATTATACCCAACTTCTGGGAGATTGACTGAACATGCCTCTCAAAAGTCAGCTCGGCATCAAATGTAACTCCCAGAATAACCAAATTCCCAGACCCCTCTAATACAGTCCCATCAAGAATCAAGGGTGGCGATAAAGGATACACCGTGTGAGACCTAGAGATGACCATTGTCCTAGCATTCAACCTCATACCCCACAGCCCGCACCAATCACTAATCCTATTCAGGTCACGATCCAATGACTGCACAACAGAAATCCTGGCACCAGGGGTCGGCACAACAGCAGTGAGAGTGGAGTCATCTGCATAACCATACAGGTCATTCTCCAAGATGTTAAAGAGTTCAGAGGTATACGGTAGGAACAACAACGGTCCTAAGACACTACCTTGGGGCACCCCAGACATTAATTCAACTCTTCCACTTGGCACACCATCCACAACAACATACTGGGATCGAGCAGTGAGGAATTGCCACAATACAGACAGGACTGAACCGCCAACACCAACAGAGCAAAGTCTGTAGAGGATACCCAGATGGTTTACCCTATCAAATGCAGAAAAGTCAAGTTGCACCAGTCTAGCCTCACGACCCAACTCCAAAGCATTATGCAGTACATGAGAAATACACAGAAGTGCATCACACGTGCCAAGGCCCCTTTGATATGCAAACTGTGAGGGTGGGAATACACCATTACATTCCATGAAGTTACTTAAACGCACAGCCACCAGCCTCTCAAACACCTTAGACAACACAGGAGTGATGGAAATCGGCCTGGGAATTGGGGTAATATTAGCAGACCTCCAACATTCAGGAAAACTACCAAGATGAAGTAGTCTCCTGAAGACAACCCTGAGGCGGGGAGCTAGGACATCAGCCGTCTGTTTAAAAAAAAAAGGAAACATTCCCAAGGGGTCAATACCACCATAAGAGTCCAACTCATGAAGGAGTTTTTTAAATTCCCTTGACCTAAAGGACAGGGGTGACATGTGAAGGGCAATTCGACAGACTCCCTAGACTGCTTGCTATCAAAGTGAGCTGCAAGCAATGTAGCCTTACCACTGGGCTCATACACTAGTCTACCACCATCACCAACCAAGGGGGGGAGTGAAGAGTCAGACCCAAATATAGCACTCTTCAAGGTAGACCACCATTTATGTGTGCTCCGAGCATTCAGCAACACATCCATGGCTCCAATAATGAACTGTTGCTCTGCCTCCACATAGACACCATTAGCCATTCTTTGGCACTCAATAAACTCATCCCACTTTGCTCTGCAACGATCACGCGTCCACCTACGATAGGCACCCTGCTTAAGATCAAATGCGGCCCTACATTTACCAGTAAACCAAGGTTTATCACTATTGCACACACGAATGATCTTCTTAAACACATATTGCTCAATTACTTCAGACAAATGCTGATTCAGCAACTCTACTGGGTTATCGACAACATACATTAAATGCCATGGAAACCCATGCACAGCACCACAAACTGCATCCCAATTAACACGATTCTTCAGAAGCACTTCCCTCCTCACACACAGGTTCGGAACTGATAATGTGATGATTCAGCAGGGCATTGCCAGACCCTCGGACAGCCTCTTCATATGGTCCCGAAACAGCAGGAAGGAAAGTGGTGGGCATGCAGAGATTATAGGGCTCTCAATGCTGCCACTATTCCTGACAGGTACCCGATCCCACACGTCCTGGACTTCCATGCCAAGCTCCATGGATGTGCGGTGTTCTCAAAGATTGACCTGTCCGTGCCTTCCACCAGATTCCTGTTGCTGACGAAGACATCAAGAAGACTGCCATCACCATGTCCTTTGAATCGTCTGAGCTCCTAGCCATGAACTTCTGACTGTGGAATGCTGCACAAACTTTCCAGAGGTTCATGGACAAGGTGCTGCGTATATTGACGGCATACACGTCGCATCCCACGACCACAAACAACACCAGCAGCACCTGCAGGAGCTCTTCTCACGCCTGCAGCAGTTCAGCTTTAAAATCCACCCATCCAAGTGCGTCATCGGGGCAGACCGTCTTTTCTTCCTCGGACACCACGGTTTTTCGCAAGGCATCACACCCCTGCCGCAGAAGGTTGAGGCTGTTAGGGATTTCCCCCTACCTACCACAGCGAGAAAACTCAGGGAAGTCCTAGGCGTGGTGAATTATTACCACCGCTTTATTCCTCACACCTCTTCCGCCCTCGCGCCACCCCAGGATCTACTCAAGGGACTAAAGAAAACATCCCAGAAAAAACTCGTCTGGCCACCTACAGCCGAGGCAGCATTCATTGCCATCAAGACTAAGCTCGCCAATACTAAACTTCTGGCATATCCTACACCCCACACGCCCACATCCATCTACACTGACGCCTCGAACAATGCGATCGGGGCGGTCCTGCAGCAGGAAGTGGACGTTATACTCAAGATAATTGCCTTCTACAGCAAACGTCTGGAGCTGCCTCAGCGCAAGTACAGTGCCTTCGACAGAGAGCTAGTTGTATCCGTGGCTGATCACGTTCGCGATACATGATACACCTATGGTGTTGGAACATTCCGTTAAGCCAAAGCAGTTCAAGCTAGTTTCATTAGACACAACATCCTTTGAAAAGTGCTGAGTTGCAGCGTGGGGGAATCTTCCATGCTGAGCTACTGATTGCTAGATTCACTCTGTAATTATCTATATGTTAATCTCTATACTATAATCAACTCCATATTGTCATCTCGTATGTAGAGAAAGGGACAATATATATTTACTCACTTTATTCTTATATAAACTCATATCTAACTTATCCATATTTCATATGTAAGCTTAGCATTGTAAATAGCATCATCGACAACCTGTCATCTGAGCAAGGGTGTGGCAGTGTATACCACGAGCGGGTACTACCAGAGAGAGAAGGCGCATTACAAGCCCTGCCCTGAAGACAACAGGTTCACTCCTACCTTATATTAGAGAGACACGAGATGTCTGTATAACCTGTAACTATATCTAATATACTCAGTAAATAGAGACAAGTCCACGAGTTTACTCTAACCCTTGAGTAACTAACTTAGTTCCCCAGGAATACTAGAGTGGTAGTTCAGAGCAACGGTAAGTTGGCTTGAAACCAGAGGTCTACATCGGCGTAGTAAGTAATACTAGCCCGAGAGTAAGTGAGAGTTTCCAGCAGGTGTTTCCGAGAGAAGCTGTTGCTGAGCTTGGACGACCCCACGAGTACATAATGGCCATCCATGTTGCTGTTAAGCACTTCTGCCACTTCCTCGAAAGTAGGACCTTCCACTTCCATATGGACCACAAGCCTCTCACCACAGCCATGCACCAGCTAGGTACTAACTGGTCCCCACGGGTTACGTGTCACTTGGCATTCATATCCAAATTCACGACAGACATACGCCATGTCTGGGGAGAAGACAACGCCATAGCTTACACCCTCTCACAACCAACACACCCTGCTATCTCCAGTATCAAGCACATCCCACCTCTGGACTTCCCGGCACTCGCAGCCGCTCAACTGGCCAACACGCACCTACAACTCCTCTCAGGCAAAACGGGACCACGGCTAGAATACCTGACAGTTCCCGATTCTACCACCCAGTTCTGGTGCGACACCACCTGCGGCATACCACGCCCCTATATTCCCGAGCAGTTCAGGGAGGCAGTATTCCAACACTACCTCTCCCTCAACCGCCCAGGCGTAGCGGGAACACTCGGCTTCATCAGCCGCCGCGCATTATGGCCAGGGATGCGCCGTCAAATAAAGGACGCCCTGTCAGAGCGCTAAGGTTGGCCGCCACACCCGGCTGCTGCTCCACGAATTCACCGTCCTTTCCAGCAGGTTCCATACGATACACGTGGATATCGTGGGCTCACTACCCTCTTCGCGTGGATCCCGTTAGCTGCTAACGTGTGTCGACAGGACAACACAGTAGTGTAATGCTATTTCCATGTCTGACATCACTGCGGAAGGGACTGCCCGCCACTTCCTGAGCTACTGGGTGTCAAACTTTGGTCCTCCTGCAGTGATCATCACCGACCAAGGCACACAATTCGAATTGAGGGCATGGAACGATATGCTAATGGTCTTAGGTACACGACGCCAATGCACTACCGCCTATCACCCCTGCAGCAACGGTATGGTAGAGTGCTTCTACCGCCGCCTCAAGGATGCTTTCCGTGCCCTACAACCGGATAAATGGACGGACGCACTCCCACTCTTCCTTCTCACCATCCGTACTACGATGAAAGAGGACCTCAACCACTCTCTGGCAGAGCTGGTATACGGTGAAGACCTCCGCCTCCCAGGCCAGATAACATCTCATGACATGGACACATCCAGCCTCTCCTTCTTACCAGCACTCAAGCATGCAATCGCAAATGCCGCACCTATGCCTACACGCTAGCACTTCAAGCCTACCTACACACCGTCCCGCCTACGCACAGCAACTTCTCTGTTACTCAGGACGGACTCGCATCGCACACAGCTCCAGCCCTCACCCTGTGATCGCCGGGAGGGACGCCACTGTCACCCTACACATACATGACAAGCCTTACGTCACATCGTGGGAGAGGGTTAAATCGGCCTGCATCGCTGACTCACCGCCTCACACCATACCACTAAACACCCACCCATCAACTCAGACACCAGCACACACTACCCCATGCACGCCTCACCCGCCATACACACACACCCTACACCTTGCTCAACTCACCGCCCACCACTTCTACTCACACCACATGCACTACCATTCACCCATGTACACTCTCTACATCCGACACCATCATACCACACCTCACACCACCAAACCAGTACACCATCACCTATCACCACCACCATTCCACACCTGCCACCACCTTCTTCTCACGCTCACCCCATCATGCCTCTACCCACCTCACATTACCACACGAACACTTAAGCACCACCTCCCCTCTCCCTACCCCGCCTTACCCCCACCCCATCCTTCTTCCCCCTCCTATTCACCCTCCCTCTTCCCATCCCACCCGTGCCGAACCCCTCCTTCTACTCCCGCCAACCCCGTTCCTATGGCTGAGCTACCTTTCCCACCTCACCTACCCGAACCTCTCATCCCTCCTCCACCCGAACCTCTCGCCGACCACACTCCTCTACCCGACCTACCTTTCCCTCCTCCTCTCCCTGACATACCTGCCCCCTCCACCCCCTACCTGCCCGAGCCTTCTCCTTCTCCACAGGCGTATCCCTCGCCTACACCTGTCATCCCTTCTCCCGACCCTGTCCCGCTACCTGACCACACTCCAGAACCTATCCCGCCACCTGACCTGCCCTCACCTGAACTTGCCTCGATTGCTTTAATCCCTTCTAGTATCCCTCAGGACCAGCCTCCTGTCATCCACATTATATCTGCCATGCCTCCTCATCCCGTTAGCCCTCGCCTCAGCCTCACGCCTCCGCCACGCCCTGCTATGCTACCTTCGCCACACAACATGCTACGGGACAACGAGCTGTATTTGGTACCGGAGGGAGTCACTTCTCGGTCGGGACACACCATTCGCCGTCCGGCCAAATATACCGCCTCGATATCCAACACAGACACGCACACACTCCACACCCTGCCACCCACACCCTCCATTTATTACCAACTCACTCAGTTGTAACTCACGCTTAAACTCCACACTTTCCACATACACGTCTGTACAACACATTTATTTTTTATATTCCATGTCTATGTATTTATTATTTTGTTTGTCACTTGCTTATGTTTGCCCATGTATTTTACCATGTTTTTTCCTTCTATGTTTGTCATCCTCACAAGTATTAGCTTGTCCATTTTGCATAGTTACCTATTACCATGTATGTATTTCATATGATATTTTATTCCTATGTATTTACCTTTTATATATGTTTTATTTTTATTATCTTATTGTATGTAACATACCTCCACCTTTCCTCTTGTTTCTTGGGGGAGGGGGGGTAGTGTAGTGACCCAAGCACTAGGTTTTCCCATTCTCTATGTTACAACTGCGCATCCTCGCCTTCACCTATTGGCTAACGAGTGAGCCTGCAACCGAGCCCAGCTGCTACTCTTGTCTACCAACGCTCTGCCACTACCTCCAGGATAGCCAACCAGTCAACAACCCTCCCGCTTCCCATTCTGCCTATGCTGTCCTCGCCTTGCTGCACCACGCCAAGCCACCTCGACCTACACGTTACCCTACGGTCACCCTTGAGCAACAACATGACTACCTTCTACAAGCAACACAAGTAGTCAGGCAAGCGGGAGTTATCACCTTGTGCTTGGGTTCTACTTATTGTATTCTTCCTGTGTCTACTCTGTGAATAAATCTGTGCCTAGTATTGGAGTCTACTATACACCTCCAGTAGTAACGGCTTTCCCGACGTTATAGTGTATTAGGTTTCGTATTTTTTCAAAGTCCAAAAATTGTGTAAAATTGGCTTTTTCACACTTTTCTTCTTATAATATGCTCTATTTCATCTTGTAGTACAATATTTCTTAGCAGCATTTCCGTTATAAATGCGTTATAAACTCACTCTCACGATTTCTAACCTTCAATATCGTTGCAAAGAAAACAATATGGCGGCGATCAGCATTCAATCCAAAACACAATTAGCTGGTCATCTGTGGTTGTCTATGGTAACCATGATGTGCACAGTGCTACCTGGTGAGAGACTTTTGAACTTTAAATCCAACCATTTAATCTTTTACACACTTCTATCATTTCGTTATCGACCAATCACACACCTTTAACACATGACTACGTCACAGATACCTCCTTCTCCATCCATTTATTTTGCCATCACAAGTATGGCGTCTGTCTGTGGAGATTGTTGACTGCCTATTGCTTGGTTTTACGAACTTACCTGGAAAAACACAGAAAGAGACAAAAAAACACTTCGGCATCTTATTGAATAATACAGTAGTCCATGGTCAGTTATTATTAGTGATTGTTGGAAGGCTTAAAGTTGTTTGAATACAAAGTCATTCAGTCCACCGACCACCCATGCCTGAAGAAGCAGATGACTTGCCAGAAGACAACACTAGCAACGACTCTTCAACTCCACAAGAACCAGTACCTTCCACATCCTAAACTTCCAATTAAGGTAAACTGGTGTATAAAACAAGAGGTCTGATATGATCTTCCTAATTCCTAAGTTGTACCCCTTATTTGTTTAGAAAACTAGTTTAATATATATATATTTTTTCAGTTATTTTGATGAATAATTGTGTATGCGTATAAACACATTACAATGCAACATATAGATACAATTATAGTATAATATATGTAGCCCTAACTGTTACAACAAGTCAAGCGCCAACTACCCTAAAATTGAGTTATTAATAGGAATTATTTCTACAATTCCTCTTCTATCTAATGAACAAATGGATATCATCTTAGCTTGTATATAGACATTTCTAGAATGTCTGAAATACAACCGAGTGTCGGCGAGTGACAAATGCAGGCAGTCGACAAGTCAGTCAGCTGAAACAAAGATGTTGCCACTGCTCGCTAATTAATATTATTTACTTCGTGCTCTACGTGATTATTTTATTTGCCGTTGGGAACGCTTGCTATGTAGCATAAACACATTAATGTACATTTTTATTGCAAAAACAAACTTGTAAATCCATTTAGTTATCACAAATCGTGGAAAAAAGATAATTAAAAAGAGAGGAAACAGGAAACGATAGCGATGCCCGCGGGCGCCAGGTCGGACCAGCCCAAACTCTCGTACTGCGTTTAAAAGATGTCTAAATAATTTATGCTTATACTATGTGTTTCACTGTATTATAAGGGAAGTGTTATTACTTCAATATTTCTTAGTAAAATTATGACAATACATCGAATAAGATACATAATTAATTAAAGTTAATAATAATAATTGTGAACTCACAAATTGCACGGGTAGGCAGTAACTCGAGTCAGTCAGACAGTCACACACTCACTGAGAGAGAGAGAGTGTGCAGGGGTAGAGGGAGGACAAGGTAAATGGATATGGGGGATAGGAGGAGGATGGGTTGGTAAGAAGGGAGGATAGGGAACTCACAGGGGGATGGTGTGAGTATACAAAGTAGGAGGAGGATAGGTTGGTAAGGAGGGATGGTTGGGGTAGGTGGAGGATGGGTTGGTAAGAAGGGAAGGTAAGGGTAGGGGGAGTATGGGTTGGTGTGGATGGACATGGGTCGAGGATTGTATGGATGACGGGAAAGATTGGGATGGTGAAATATGCGTGGGTGTGTGCATATGCACCAGAGGATGAAAAGAGTAAGACAGGGAGAGAGGATGAGTGTGTTTTGGGAGGAATTGAATGCGTGTCTGAGAAAGATTGATAATGGAAGGAGAGTGGTGATGATGGGAGATATGTATGGAAAAAAGGGAGGTGAGGAAGTGGGAAGTATTGTGGGTAAATGGGGTGTAGAAGGAGTAAATGAGAAGGGTGAGTATCTGGTGGATGTATGTGCTGAGAGGGGGTTGTTCTTGGCAAACACCTTCTTTCAGCACAAGATGATCCACAGGTATACATGGAAGAGAAAGGATGAGAGCAGAAGAGTTTGATTGATTATTATGTGGCAGTGGATGAAAGGTTAAGGGACCCTGTGATGTAGTCAGAAAATTGGAGGTTTGCGAGTCCTTCAAATTTTGCCACGAAACATCACCCATATTGAAGGAGCGTGTTTCGTGGCATAGTCAGGAGGAATCACAAGCCTCCAAGTTTCATACAAGATCACAGGGTCGATGCAAAAGTGGTGAGAGAAATTATCCAATGCTCCGACCATTTTGTGTTGTTGGTAAGGATGAAGGTTAGTGCTAAGTGGGAATATGGTAGGAGGGATGAAGGGGTGAGGAAAAAGAGGGAGGTGGCTAGTGGGAAATTAGATGAAGCAGAATATAGGGAGGAATATAAGAGGAGGGTGGGTGAGGTGCTGGGGGATGCAAGGATGGTGATAGGGGAGGGAGTGGGAGTGAATGATGTGTATGAAACATTCAAAACTTTAGTGTGTAAGACAGCAGCAGAAGTGGTGGGGTACAAAGTACAAAAGGGGGAAGAAAGGGAGTGCATGGTGATCTGAAGAAGTGAAGGATGCAGTAGAGAATAAGAAGAAGGCTTTTAGGAGAACCCTGCAGAGAAATGTGCCAGAGGAGGTGAAAGAGGGAATACAATGAGTGTAAGAGGAAAGTGAAGAGTGCGGTGAGTAAGAGCAAAAGGAGAGTGGATGAGGAGTTTGGTAGGAAACTGAGTGAGAAGTTTAGAGAAAACAAGAAATTATTCTGGAAGGAGGTGAAAAGAGAAAGAGGAGAAGGAAAGTCTGGTAGCGTGAGAATGAAGAGAGAGGATGGAGTTACTGTGAGTAGAAGTGAGGAAGTGAAAGAAGTGTGGAGTAGGCATTTTGATCGGTTGATGAATGGGGGGACGAGAGGGGAGGCGGTGGTGACATGCATGGGAATGGATGCAGGAGGTAGACGACAGGATGTACATGGAGAATTAGGAAGAAAAGAGGTCAGGAAAGCAATAGGAAAGTTGAAGATAGGAAAGGCACCGGGGGTGGATGAAATAACTGGAGAGATGCTGAGGTGTGGGGGGGAGGAAGTGGTGGAGTGGATGCTGCTTATATGCATATTGGCTTGGAGACAGGGAGAGGTGCCAGAGAACTGAAGGAGAGTCATAATTGTGCCTCTGTACAAGGGGAAGGGGAGTAAGGATGAGTGTGGTAGCTATAGGGGAATAAGCCTTCTTAGTGTACTGGGGAAGGTGTATGGGAAGGTTCTTACTGAGAGACTGATAGAAGTAACTGGGAATAAAGTCAGTGAGGAGCAGGGAGGGTTCAGAAAGGGTAGAGGATGTGTGAACCAGATCTTTGCAATAAAATCAACAGTGGAGAAATAAATATATTGGGAAGGATAGGAAGTTGTATGCTGCCTTCATAGATTTGGAGAAAGCATACGATAGGGTTGATAGGAGAGCTATGACAGATGTATTAAGGATTTACGGTGTTGGTGGGCGCTTGCTGGAGGGGATTGAGGCTTTCTATAGAGAGGCAAAAGCTTGTGTGAGGGTTGAGGGTGATTTGAGTGAGAACTTTGATATCAGTGTAGGATTGAGGCAGGGGTGTGTCATGTCACCATAGTTGTTCAATATTTTTATGGATGGGTGCAAGAGAGAGATGAAGGCAAAGGTGGAGGGCCTGGGTGCGAAACTGAGGTTGAATGGAGTACCTTGGTTGCAAGCTTATTTGCGGATGACACTGTGCTGCTGGCCGAGAGTGAAAGGGAGTTACAGAGGGTGGTGGATGAGTTTCAGTCCGTGTGTAAGCAAAGAAAACTGAAGGTGAATGTTGGTAAGAGTAAGGTGATGGTATTTGAGAGGACCAAAACAGAAGTAATTGACTTTGCTACACCCTATAGAGTGGCTGTACCAACTGGGACTGAATGTGAGATAACTTTAGGGGGTGAGAGGATGGAGGAGGTGAGGGAATTCAAGTAACTGGGAAGTTCTGTGTAAACATGGAAGGAGAAATCAGGGAGAGAGCAATGAAGGGCAGGCAGGTCATAATATTACTGAGGAGGATTATGAAGGGTAGAAGTGTGAATATGGAAGTGAAAAAGGGACTGAGAAATAGTATAATCCTGCCAATACTGACATATGCGTTAAGGACATGGACATGGAGTAGGGCTCATCAGTCTAGAATAGGTGCTGTGGAAATGAGTTACTTGAGAGGAGCATGTGGACTTACAAGGTGGGATGGAGAAAGTAATGAGTGTGTATATGTATGAGAGATGTAGAATAGGTGCAGTGGAAATGAGTTACTTGAGAGGAGCATGTGGACTTACTAGGTGGGATGGAGAAAGAAATGAGTGTGTATGAGAGGTGTGGTATGAGTGAGAAGGCAGTTGGTATTGAGTGTGGAGTGGTTGAGAGAGTGAAGTGTAATACACTGAGGTGGTTTGGACATGTAGAGAGAATGCAAAGTGTGGAGTTTGTAAAGAAGGTGTATGGAAGTGTGGAGTGGTTGAGAGAGTGAAGCGTAATACACTGAGGTGGTTTGGACATGTGGAGAGAATGCAAAGTGTGGAGTTTGTAAAGAAGGTGTATGGAAGTGAAGTTGTTGTTGTTGTTGTTGTTGAAGTTCCCCAGACTGTCTGGCCGAGCAGCCCCGAGTCTGGTTGACCGAAGCCGTGCAGATGCTCGGACCCCCAAATGGGAGTCAGGGTGATATTGAGGTCTGTTTCTTCGAAGGCAGCAGACGAGGGGACTGCTGGCTCACGGGCATGTATCCCTGGGCCAACATTCCCACCGTCTGTAGTCTTCCTTGTTGTGCCACCCAATCGGGCGATCTCGTCGGCTACCCAGAAGGAATGAGAGATAGTAAGGAGACAGACAGAACAGGCCAGGGTGTGGTAGAGGATGCCAGATTCCTCATTTCTGGATAGAACTAGCCCTCACCAGTGTGTTGCTGAGAAGTTGAGATGTGTGCTGGGTAGTTTAGTTTACATTAACGCATCTTCCCTTTCCAGTGTGTGCTGGGTAGTTGAGAAGTGTGATGGGTAATTTGCACCAACACATCTTCCCTCACCAGTGTGTGCTGGGTAGTTGAGAAGTGTGCTGGGTAGTTTTTTACATCAACACATCTTCCTCTAGCCATCAACACGTCTTCCCCCAGCTTACAAGGTAGCATGTTATCCTTGCTCTTACAGCCAGGTACCTATTTACTGCTAGGTGAACAGGGACATTGGGGGCTGGGAAAATTGTCCAACAATTCCACTGACCCAGGAATTGAACCCGGGATCTCTCGCATGCCAGGCGAGTGTGCTAACCGCTATACAATCAGCACCCCATGAAAGTGAAGTTATGGGACCTGGTGTGAGAGGCAGACCTCCGGTTAGATGGCAGAACAGAGTGGAAGAGTATGTGAGAGAGAGAAGTGTGAAGGGGGAGGGGGGATGGAGAAAGTGAGGAGGGAGTGCGTTAACAGGGAAAACTGGAGACTCTTCTGCCGTGGCCACCCCCTTGGTGGGAGTTCCCGGAGGGAGCGAGGCGTCGGAGCTATAGATAGATAGATAGATAGAACAGGACACATAACAAAACACAGAAGGAAACACACACACACACAACAGAACACATAACAAAACACAGAAGGAAACACACACACACACACACAACAGGACACATAACAAAACACAGAAGGAAACACACACACACACACAACAGGACACATAACAAAACACAGAAGGAAACACACACACACACACACACAACAGGACACATAACAAAACACAGAAGGAAACACACACACAACAGGACACATAACAAAACACAGAAGGAAACACACACACACACACACAACAGGACACATAACAAAACACAGAAGGAAACACACACACACACAACAGGACACATAACAAAACACAGAAGGAAACACACACACACACACAACAGGACACATAACAAAACACAGAAGGAAACACACACACACACAAAACAGGACACATAACAATACACACAAGGAAACACACACACACACCAGGACACATACCAAAATACAGAAGGAAACAACATACACACACACCAGTACACATACCAAAATATAGAAGGAAACAACACACACACACACTAGTACACATACCAAAATACAAGACGAAACAACACACACCAGTACACATACCAAAATACAGAAGGAAACAACACACACACACACACACATAACAGGACACATACCAAAACACAGAAGGAAACATTACAATTACACACACACATACCAAAACACACACACACACACAGCAGGACACATTAAGACAGACTCAAAAACATCAGCCTACTTAGTAACAATTACTTTCAGTACCTCAGTGTAAAAAACAATGGCGAAGGACATGGATAGTGAGACGTATTAGAATTTGGACAGGAAGATAGAGGGAATCAGTGATGGGGTGACAGAGAGGAGGGTAGGAACTTAAGAAGGAGTGGGAGAGAGGGGGGGGGAGTGAGTACGGATGGACCGGGGTACAGGAGGAAGAGGGAGGGAGGAAAGGCGAGGCGGTAAGAGAAAGAATAGTGACGTCACTCCATAAATTTCGCGATTTTAGACCAATGGCGAAAGAACGATTAGAAGATCAGTGACGATTATAATTATTTTGTATAAATAAATTTCCTTGTATAAGCATACTACAGAAGCAGATGAAGAAGCGAGCGGTGTGTGAGTGTTATAATCCATTAAAAAATCTTTTGTAATTCTTGCCCGTGTGGAGAAATAGATGCACGATGACTCAGCAGTTCCCCTGCTTACCACTCATTCATAACAGTTTAACCTAGCAAACTCAGATACATAATCAACTACTATTTAGAACTCGCTGTTAAAAGCAATATGTTGAATCGTACGTTTGGCAGCTACCGGCGCCATCCCACCTGGAGGCAGGCGCCTGGCAGAGAGGCTAGAAGCCGCTAGATAGACCGGAGAAATTGTGATCGTACCACACTCTTTTCAACTTTTCAAAGGTTATTCTATAACGTACCTACATCTAAACTATACCCATAGAATGCTTAAAAAATGTAGTTTCTTAAGCGAAGTAGTATATTTTATTATTATTTACCAATTCTCCATTTTAATCTAATATTTCAGTACGAGAAAAACTGTTCACATATTCTCCATGGCAGTCGTATATATTATACCTGTAATATCTTTCTTAATAGGGAACTGAACACTTTTTGGCATATATCAGTTAAAAGCTAAGAAAATTTGGCCTCTAATGAAGTCTGAAATGCCACAGTATATGTTATAGTGTGGTCATATCAAGTTGATGAAGTGAAGTAATGGTCAACAGATTATTCGTGTTCACCTTACGCGTGACATTATTACCTATACTTTAAAGGCAATTATCTCGCTTAAGTAGGTGTGGCGCTCGACTGGTTGTAACACTCAGCCACTCATATGAGGATTGACTAGGTAAGCCTGAGTCAGTCAGGAAGAAACAGATATGAAGGTGCAATGATAAAGCAATAGGCATAGCAGGCACATGAAGGTAAAAACAGGCATGATGTAGGACAGGAAGGACAAAGGTAGGATATAATGAAGGTGCAGTAATATAACAATAGGCACAGTAGGCACATGAAGTTAGAACAGGCACGATGTAGGACAGTAAGGATATATAGATTGATTGATTGATTTTGATGCAACTAAGCATCTGGCGGCGCAACAGCTAAGGTCATATACCGCCCAACATAAAATTGTCATCTACATAATTAATTAAACATGAATATCCGAAAGGCATTGGCACCATGACTAAAAGACACACAAACTAAGAAGCACATTATTAATAAAAGAACCCCTCATAAAAAAAAAATAATAATAAATAAAAAAAATCAAACCATCTAAAAGCCTTAAATATCATAAAATCATATTTTGTAGAGAAGGCCAGCCTCCTCCACATAGTAGAGGGTGTTCCCTCCCACACTACAAGCCTCCTCCCCGAGCACCTGGGAGAGACTGTAAGAACCGTCACCCTCCCGGTACTCGGAGAGGTGCCTACGACGAAGGTCACCAAGGCTGGGACACTCAACAATAAGATGCCGCACTGTCAAAGGGACCAGACAATCATCACAGTAGGGAGGGTGAGCCCTCTCCATTAAAAGGCCATGAGTCAATAATGTGTGGCCAATGCGGAGACGGACAAGAGCCGTTTCCCACCAGCGGGACAGACCACTGTAGCTCCACAATCCAAGGCGCTGGTGGATGTCGGGGAGCTTGTTAGCCCCGACGGCGTCCCATCTGTCCTGCCAGCAGGAACGAACGGTAGCATCTATGTAGGGTCGAAGGTCCACTGCAGGAACAGGATGACGCCTGGCAGGAGGCCGGGATATGGAGACCACAGCCTTAGCCAGGGTGTCAGCCCGCTCATTCCCATCAACACCCACATGGGCCGGGACCCAACAAAAAGTGACTTTGCGGCCAAAACGACCCAGGAGGACAAGCCACTCAAGAATAGCCAACACCAGGGGATTGGAAGAGTTAAAATTACACAAGGCCTGCAAGGCACTACAGGAATCGCTAAAAATAGTAAACGAAGACTGAGGGAGAGTGAAAATCACTGACATACGGCGGGAAGCAGCAAACCAGACTGCTAGGTCGTCAACGTACATCGAGTTAGCTATACCGTCTGGAAGGGATGAGGCAATGGCATTAATTGCTACTGCAAACAATGTGACACTGAGGACCCTTCCCTGTGGGATGCACTCCTCCTGTGCAACAGATACTGAGTGGGTGGTACAAACCCTCACAGAAAAACTGCGACCACAGAGAAACACGTTCAGAAAGCGTGGAAGGCGACCCCGCAGGTCATATAAATAGAGTTGCTGTAGGATGCCATGTTGCCATGTAGTGTCATAGGCTTTCTCTAAATCAAAGAATACACAGACAAGGTGTTTATGTCGTGCAAAGGCCTCACATACAGCAGTTTCCAACCTGACCAGAACATCTGTAGTGGAACGGTGTTTACGAAAGCCAGACTGGGACGGAGACAGAAACTCGCCCCGTTCCAAGAAGTATACCAGTCTGACATTCATCATCTTTTCAAATAGTTTACAGAGACAGGAGGTCAAGGCAATTGGTCGGTAATTGAGGGCAACACCAGAGTCCTTGCCCAGCTTGAGGAAAGGAAGGATGGTAGCAATCCTCCACCCAAAAGGGAAGACACCCTCCAGCCAAATTCTGTTATATAAAGCTAAAAGAAATGAGATCGCCTCCTCACCCAAGTGTCGTAACAATGCATATGGGATGTTGTCTGGCCCAGGAGAAGTGTCGCCGCAGAGAGAGAGAGCAGAATGCAGGTCTCTCAGGGTGAATATATGGTTATAACTTTCATTCTCGTTCCCTGAGAAATCCAGGACAGTGCGCTGCTTGGCTCTTAACTCATGCCTGACTGTCAGAGGTCGAGAGTCAAAGCCTCCACCATGGTATTGGCCACTGTCAAACCAACCATGATTTTAATTCCATTGACCTTAAGTACAGGTGGAGAACTAGGAGAAAACTTCCCTGCCATCTTACGGATTCCTAAACACTTGGGTGAGTGGAGTTTTAGTATTAATTGAAGACACATAGGCCTTCGAAGATGCACGTCGTAATGCAGTAAAAATGGACATGACAGTATGGAGCCTGCCGCCACGGCAAAAGTCAGGAAAGACAACTCCAAAGCCAACTCCAGCATCAGACTTTGACCCATCAGTGTACACAGGGAGGGACTCCCTGTGAGTGAAGGCATGTTCTAAAAAGAGGGAACGAGCCACTGGAGGAGGAAGAGATTCCTTCTTGTCTGTAAAGCAGGTGCAGGGGAAAACTTCTGGAAGAAGCCATGAAGCCACCCTGGGGACCCTCACAGGACAAATCTGGAAGACATCAATGCCCATCTCCTCCATAGCCTTCCTGACCCGGAAGCCAATTGGCCAAGGTGCACGAGAATGTAAAAGGTAGTACTGAGACATGATATCAGATGACACTGCCAAGCAGGGAAGGGAGTCTGGAAGTCGATGTAATCGATGCCAACAACGAACCATCAAGGACTGGCGACGGAGATCAAGAGGTGGCTCATTAGCGTCCACCAGGAGACTGAGGATTGTGAACGACCTGAAGGCTCTGGTCGCCAGACGTACTCCAGCATGAACAGGGTCTAAAACTCTGAGACGGGCATCAGTGGCAGAAGAGTACACCTCACACCCATAGTCGAGTTTTGACCTAATAAGAACATGGTATAGGCGGAGGAGGGTGGCCCAATCAGCCCCCTAGGACGTATGGCCCAGGACCCTCAACAGGTTAAGAGCCTTGAGGCAAGAGACCTTAAGTGTACGTAAGTGGGGAACCCAGGTCAAACGTCCAAGGGACAGGACGTTTGGAAAAGTAGCAAGAAATTCTAGGGATAGAGTTGAGAGCAGCAGAGTGGAGCATATCAGTGAAATATGTTACAGCCTCGTCAGAGCTACCAAAATCGGCTACAGAAGAGACAGAAGAAGTTCCACCTAGGAAGACGAGACTGTGGTTCATACCTGTTACATTCTAAAAGTATAGGGAAATGGTCACTTCCATATAAATCAGGCAACACTCTCCAAGTAAAATCCAACAGAGCACTGGGTGAGCAAAGGGAAATATCAATGGCGGTAAAAGTCCCAGTAGGGCTATTAAAATGTGTCACATCTCCCGTATTTAAAACCCCTAATCCCTCATCCTCAATAAAAGAAGCCAATAAAACACTCCTGGGGTTGACCGAACTGTCACCCCACAGATGATGACGACCATTAAAATCACCCAATAAAATAAAGGGAGAGGGAAGGTCCTGTACAAGAGGGTTGAGATCACCCCTCTCTACTGTAACACTGGGAGGAAGGTATAGACTGCACATAGTGTATGGGCGGTCCATAAAAACCTTAACTGCAACAGCCTGGAGCGGAATGTCAAGCTCCAGGCTCGTGCATGGAATATCTCGGCGAACTAGGATGGCAGAGCCACCATGGTGACACTGCCCTTCAAATGAATTGGAATAAAATGCAGAGTATGCTGGAGGACTGGCAGGAATGTAGTCCCCAAGCATTTTCTCTTGGAGAGAAACACATGCCGGAGAGAAGCGAGAGAGAAGAACGCGCAGTTCCTCCCAAGAAGCACGCAAGCTACGGCAATTCCACTGAAGGACCTTGAACACTGTTACGTTAGTACTGATTTTTGGGAAGCCCCACAGAGGTATTGTCCTGTACAGCAGTGGTATCACTGACACAGGCAGATACATCAACATCCATAATACAGGTGGTAGAATCACTCCGCTGCTCAAGCGGAAGAGAAACTGAATCTTTTAAAGTCACAACATCCGTGGCATCCACATTAACTTCACGCCCCTCTGATGATCCCGAAGGAAGCTTGCGAGGAGGAACTTCTGTTGAATCAAGAGCTTTATCAAAGCCACGAGAACGCTTCAGGTGAAATTGAGAGGAAACTATGGATGAGTCCACAGAGATGGTTGCCTTACAAGGAGGAACACCTATAGAGTCAAGTGCCTCAGAGGAACCACGAAGGCGTTTCTGTGGCAGTTTAGGTGACTTAAGTTTCCTTTTTGGAGAGCGTGTGGCAGCGTGAACCTCTACCACATGGACACCTTTAGCTAAAGTCTGAGAATTGTCATCAGTTGAAGGGTCACCAGAATGAGTGTCTGATAAAGTTTCCAAGACAGAGAAACTATTATGTAGAGTAACCTAAGAAACGCTCTCACTAGAGCAAAAAGCAGCTGCCTCTTGAGAGGGTTGAGAGGGTGCTGCAACTGATTTAGGGCGAAGGGAGGAGGCATATGTCTTCACACCACCATCCTTCTGTCGTCTGAAGTTGAGTTGCCGTTTGGCACTACCTATGCTAATAAATTGGGTATTAGCCAAGTGGAGGATATCCTGCTCAAGGAGGTACATGTTACATTGGCGAAAACGCAAGGGGTGAGCATCTCTGCAGTAAAAGCAGTAACTCTCTGACCGACACTCAGAAGTAAGATGTGAGTCAAGAGCAGAACAATTACCACACCGGGAACGATTGTTGCAGTTCCTCCTCCCATGACCAAACTCATAACAACAGAAACACTGTAGGGGACGCTCAACAAAAGGCTTCACCTCAAAAGAGGTGGGGTTAATGTTAATGCGATCTGGGATATGCGAGCCATAGAAAGTGAGGATGATCATATTTTTACTGCCTTTCATCTTTGTTACTCGTTGGACACTGTCTGGGCACATAGCTAGAATGTCCTATTCTGAGATTTCATACAGGTCCTCATTATATATATGCCCCTTGCTATAATTAAATGTTCGATGTGGTTTAATAGATTTAAACATGCTATCAGAAGGACACGGAAGATTGAGGAGCATCATGGCCTGTGTAAGATCTTTGGCTCTGATTAAAACGCCCTTACCATATTTATTTATGTGGCCCATATCTTTCTCCAGATACTGGGAAGAATGGATAAGGTTACCACGTCCCTCCCTGTAGTAAGCCACAAACCAAAAGGGTGTAGGAACCCGACGTTCCTTTGGGACATGCTCTTCAGAGTCATCAAATATGTTAGGGCAGTAGTCATTCTCACTGTCAACTACATTTGTGGACCGCATCATCTGAACTTTACAGTGAGTATCCCCCACAGTCAGAGAATCTTTTGCCTCAAATGCTGCGTTGGCAGCAGCATTTGTATTGAAAGTAATATAGCACCGATTAGACCTACAATCACTGTCATATGTGATTCGGATTCGAAGAACTACTCCAAAACACTTAAAAATGGAGTGGATAGCGCCATAGGAAAGGGATGCAAGTACATTCGTTAACATTAACGTGTCAAAATCGCTAACAGGGTTCTTCGACACAACACCCGACCTGCTAGGTCTACTCTTATTTGCAGCTTTCTGCATACTATCACGACCAAAGAGTGACGTCTCGAGGGCCTAGTCGACCACCGCTCGAGGAAGAAATTGGGGCTTTTCTTTATCCATATATCATTGGTTTAGTGTTGTTGGCCCCAGGAGCCAAGAGCTACTACCTACCGGGCAGATGAGGAGACCGAGCGCTGGTCGCCGTGGGCACGGGGCCACTAGTTTTAAAAAGCAGCCCCAATGGCTTGAAAGTTTGCCCTCGACGGTGCTGAGACCTCCTTCCCCAACATCTCCCGGCCCAGATACCCAGCCATCCAACATAGGACGGCCCCTTGAGGGCAGTCCCTTTGGAGGGCAGCACTGTTGGCCTGTACTGGCAGTCTAATGCATGGGAACCATTTAGTCAGGTCACTCCCCGAAATCTGGGCAGAGCAGGGGCCGGAGCCCACTCTAGTCTAGCTCGCCAGGTCTCAGAGACACACAAGCCCCACCTCCACGTCAAGGTGGTTCCCGTTGTGGGGGGGAGGAAGGATATAAGTAACACTAAAATATAAGGTGATATACATAAATAAACAGCAGACTTCATAACTTCTCTCCGAATTTGTGAATGAATTTGCTATTCAGCTTCCTGTTTATAAATTGTAAGTAGAGAAAAAATCACTACCCGTACCATACTGTGCTACAGTATAATTATTATGTAGTGCAGTAATACAGAATGTACAAAATTCTTGCAGATTTACTGTCATTGGCACTAAAGAAATGTTTATATTATCATTATACAATACAGTAATAAAGTACTGTATCTGTACAGTATTTAATAAACTATACAGGCTTACTGCCATTGTCACTAAAGAATAATGTATAAATTTATACAGTATGGTAATAAAGTATTGTATTTAATAAACTATACAGGGTTACTGCTATTGTCACTCGAGACTCTATAATTTATAGAGACTGGACAGCCAAAATTTCTACTGCTCGCTGATTGGCTGGTTGAATGGGGCAGCATGTTTGCTCATACTCGTCTCTGCCTGCTAGCAGGTTCGGCACAATGTATATTTTGCCTTGACTATGATGCGTGACTGATTACTCGGTTGAATACAGTTTTTAGTCGATCTTCAATTCAGCATAAATATTCCTTGAAAACTTCCGTTAGCCTTTCAAAATGACGAATCAGTAATGTGATACTGTACTTAACCATTCATCGCGACAACAAATTCCCTCATATAAATGTGAACAGCATGTAAACAGTAGTGTTTAAACGTTGGTAATTACCCTACGGAAACCATTTTCATACAAAAACTAGTTAAACTAATCGTAGTATCAAAGGTTTCACAGATACCCTAAACACATTGACTACTGCTGTCGTCTTTCAGTCAAACGTCTTGGTTTAGTAGCGTCGTCTGGCAACTCGTCACGTCCTATCATGTGCTTTAAATAACGCCTACATGACGTATAATAGGATTCATAACTTAAGGGATCGTATAGTATTTAAAAATATATACCTGTATATGGAAAGAATGCAATTTACGTCAACCTTTTGCCCACGAATGTCAGCAGGAGATTACTAGCTGGTAGTATCTGGCAACTATACATTTTTTCTATACAACTTGAGAGGTATCGCGGAAAACACAAAAATTAGCAAGAATGGCGTCTGTCCAGTCTCTCTTATATAGGGTCTCTAATTGTCACTAAAGAATAATGTACAGTACTGTATATAATTAATTTCTTATAGTACAGTATTACTGTACATAATACAGTTAATACTATTATCATCATCACTACCATCATCACCACAACCATCACTGCCACTACTACCACCATCACCACTACAACCACAATCACAATAATTTGTTACTACCATAACAACCATCACCACTACCATCATCACTATAACTACTAATATCACCAACATAACTACCACTACCACAACTACCATCACTACTACCACAACTACCATCACCACCACAGCTACCATCACCACCAATACAACTAGTCAACTACCAACATCATTGTAAGCTTAATATAGCATTATCATTCTCAAAATTCATTGATTAGGCCTGGTACCATAGCATTTCACATATACTGTACAGTATTTTATTCAAGTGTAGTTGACATTGTGTACTCGTGACAATATTTTACATTGTTTTGTACTTTGGTTTACTTTAGTGTGATTCTGTGCATATCCTTTACCATAAAATAATTTTACACATTCACAGCATATACGTTTCTTCATTTTTTCAAGACAACCTCCCGAACATTTACTTGCCCAAGCATAAAAAAAAGTTTTGTATGCAAGAAACCAAATACCGGTATCTTAGTATTCTTGATATTCGTATGAGTCACGAGTACAATGTTATTTATCATACTAGACGTTATAAAATAAATTAATTCCATATCATCCATTCATAACGAACAAACTATCATCTCCCTCACTAGGACTACTTAAGTATGGTTATTCCATGTTATTAACTTACCTAACATTAATATCTATTAATATCTATGGTGGCAGTGTCCACCGAAACTGTTTGGATAAATATATTCTTTCCGTCGACAAGAGTGGGTTTTATTCACCGTATTTGATCATCACGCCAGTGTGATTTCACCACCACTATGGATCCCACGATAAGACGACAACTCTTCAGCTTCTTTTGTCTTACTTTCCCTCATCTCCTGGTTTGTTTCCGGCAGTATGAGAAACTTGTCATTGCTGTTAAAACCAGGAAATTACAACTACAATTTCTCCAGGATTGCCTTCAGGGACATGTCATCCCAAGATCCCTTCGACCTGCTATCTTCAGCCAAACCAACTCTCCTTTTCCTGATTCTGCCAAGTATATATTAAAGGACAGCATACAACAAGCAAAGAGGGATATCGAGAACTTGTACTATCGTCTCCGCCTAGCCCTAAGCCCTAAGGACCCTGAAACAACAACTGCCACAGGACCTTTTACAAGTTCTCATGGAAACAGCCAGCAATAAGTATGTAAAAGAAAGTCATCATGTTCGGGTTGACCATCAAAAGAAATTATCAGTGTGTGTTTGGAGCAAATGCAGTATACCTAATGCAGTGCTAAACTTGTCTTCGTATGTGCTAACAAAAGTGGAAGAGCAGGTACTCAGTTTGGGATAATGCTTTGCGTTGAAACCAGGTAATGATGTTGCATTAGACTTTGTTTCCTCCACAATAAATTATCGTGAGAAAATTCCATGTCTAGGAGGTATTATTATGAGTAGCCTGATGAACTATTTGAACTCTCCGGATTCTATTCCAAAAAGATTTCGTGCTGCTCTCAACAAATTACGTAGAAATGAGGACATTTTCATCACTAAATCAGACAAAAGCAATACCGTGGTCATTCTTGATAAAATGGAATATAAAAATAAAATATTTTGAGTGATACAACAACATATGAGAAATTACGATCTTCTCCACTTAAGAGACTTTCCTCAGCCTTCAACAAGAAAGTGAAAGAATCGTTAAATAATGTTACGAATATAGACAGTAAGACGTTCATTCAGATCAATCCAAGGTTACCATATATGCATGGCTTATCAAAGACACACAAAGATAATATTCCAATTCGTCCTATCATCTCACAGTCTGGTTGTTTTACGTATAAGTTATCACAGTTCCTTGCCAATAAATTAGTCCCCATCATAGGTACAGTTTCTCCAGCCCATGTCAAGAATTCCTCTGATTTTATTGACAAAATTAAACCACTTAATCTTTTCTCTGGTAAAATGGTTAGTTTCGATGTTGATTCCTTGTTCACTAAAGTTCCCATTAATGATGTCCTAGAATTTCTTGCTAATAAATTACCTGACTGTGATATAGAATAGGGCATTCCGACCGACACTTTCATAGAACTTGTAAAGTTATGTGTAACTTCAAATGCTTTTCCTTTCAACAACAACTACTACATGCAATGTTTTGACATGGTATTTTTTTTTTTTTTTTTTTTTTTTTATGTTCCAACACTGGACATAGGCTTAATCAAGCCCGTTACCGTGGCCCAGGTCAACTGCTGCTCACACACACGCGTCACGACTTCCGAACTGGTACCCAGCCACAGAGGGAGGAAAGTGAGGGTTTTTCCCAAATACTGCAGCTGTTATGGTACCAGCGAGGGTGTTTTACGACGTTCGGTGACCTTATAGTTAGTGCCTCAAACTCAGATCGGAAGAGTAAATATTCTCAAGCCCTCACCTGAGAGGATCGATCTCCCGACCTCTAGGATATGAGTCCAGAACACTAACCACTCGGTCACTGTCACTCATTCAAGTTCAAGTTCAAGTTTTAGGGTCCCGCAGAGGGCCGCTCATGGGCGGCATAATATGCGGGGGTTGTGCGGGCGGGGGATTTAGGAATCCAGGGCAGGATTAGGAAGAGGGTTAGGATAAGGGTGGATTGGGTCAGGGACTGTGGGTTGAGGATTAGGATTGGGGAGTGTTACGGCCCCTCCATTCGACCCATGTCAATCACTGAACGACCATAACACTACTTCAGGTGTTGACCAATCAGGAAGTTTCCTCTCTTCTCTCATCCACCAATCAGGAGAGGACAAGCCAGTTTTGGCGGGAAACTGTTGATATAAAACTCGGGGAATCGGCCACAGTTGACACACATTCAGTCCACACACAGCCATGGCCCTGTCAACACCTCTACCTGCTAACACCACTTCCCCTGCCGACCGTCTTGTTGGCAGGGTGAAGTGGTTTAACCATCTACAGGGATATGGTTTCATTACCGCAAACAACCGGGACTACTTCATCCACAGGGAGGACATCCTTCTCTCTGCCGCCACCACCTCACCACCATCCTTGAGGGACGGAGAGGAGGTGTCCTTCACTGTGGAGGAAAGGAGGAAGGGCGTGGAGGCTACCACCGTAGCCGGAACTGATGGTGGGCAGGTTCTGGGCTCACTCCACGCCCATGGGAGGAGGACGGCCCACGTCCAACCACCTCTGCAGCGACGGCAGCAGCAGGCAGACCTCGTCACCGTCTGCACTAAGACTGCTGTTGCCTTAGCTGCCGAGGGACTGGGTCGTCTGTCTGACATCCTCCAAGACGTCTTCTGGAGAAATGGCTTGCCACCGATCGCCATTTCTCCTGAGCTACAACCACCCACCACCACCACCACCACCACCACTACCACTACCAAGAAGCGAGGCACCAAGAAGGGACGGGGGAGGAGCAGTACAGACGAGGCACGCTCCCTGTATCCGGCCCACCCCCGTCGCCGGTTAATGCTGCCTCGCCCACTCAACAGGGCGAACAGTGGGAGGGCGCCACCACCACCACCACCGCCATCGCCACCACCACCACCACCGCCGTCGTCACCACCACCGCCGTCGTCACCACCACCATCACCGTTGCAACCATCTATGTCGCCACCACCACAGGAGATGGAGACGGAGGAGGAAGACAATGACGACAAGGAAACCAGGGCCTCCACCACCACCACCGGAAGTGAGAGTGAACTGGAGGACGAAGGGGAACGCCGGAAGAGGAAGAGGAGGAGGAGGGGGAGTAAGGACAGCAAGACAGCTGAGCCACCAGTCCCACCGAAGTACGTCTCCGTACGGTGGTATCTGGCTGCTTCACCCCGCCTCGACATCTTCCGGCAAAACATCAAAAAACACAAAGACCCCGACGCCTTCCAGTTCAGGGAAAGGTGGAACCGGTCTAACATCCCTTCCAGACCGGCACCTTTGTCAAAGTCCTTGACATCAACTAACCACATCATCAACATCAACAGCAGCAACAAGTAATACCATCACAGCTACCATCACCACCGCTACCACCACCACCATCACCACCGCTACCGCCACCACCATCACCACCGCTACCACCACCACCATCACCACCGCTACCACCACCACCATCACCACCGCTACCGCCACCACCATCACCACCGCTACCACCACCACCATCGCCACCGCTACCACCACCACCATCACCACCGCTACCACCACCACCATCACCACCGCTACCACCACCACCATCACCACCGCTACCACCACCACCATCACCACCGCTACCGCCACCACCATCACCACCGCTACCACCACCACCATCGCCACCGCTACCACCACCACCATCACCACCGCTACCACCACCACCATCGCCACCGCTACCACCACCACCATCACCACCGCTACCACCACCACCATCACCACCGCTACCGCCACCACCATCACCACCGCTACCACCACCACCATCGCCACCGCTACCACCACCACCATCACCACCGCTACCACCACCACCATCGCTACCACCACCGCTACCACCACCACCATCGCTACCACCACCGCTACCACCACCACCATCGCTACCACCACCACCATCGCTACCACCACCGCTACCACCACCACCATCGCTACCACCACCGCTACCACCACCACCATCGCTACCACCACCACCATCACCATCACCACCGTTACCATCACCACCGCTACCAACACCACCGCTGCCACCACCGCTACCATCACCACCGCTACCACCACTACCACCATCATCACTACCATCATTTCCGCCGCCACTACTAGTCAACGTATACTGAAGATAAGAATTAATAGTGATGCCTTAATGCCCTAAGCAGGTGATAGGCAAAAAAAAACTAACAAAGATAACAAAGAACAGTCGACAGGTCTTCCTCACCAGTCTCAGTCTCAGTGTGTTTTCCTGCCTCATACCTGCTTGGTGTGGGGTAGCCCTGTCTACCAGTCATCATTCGTCTGTGTGTCTGCTGACCTCTGCCTCGCTTGTCATTTCATACGTAATTATGGTTATTATTAGCACTTGCCCCTCTCCTCTATGTATCTGGTGTAGCCATAGGTTGTTTATGTATTTTGGGTAATTGTATTAATTAAGATTAGGTGTGTAAGTGTATTTTGTCATTGGGTTACGTGTATTTTGTTATTAGGTTATGTGTAATTATTAGGTGCTGGTTTCTATGATTATTTTTAGGCATTGGATTGTAACCATATACTCCTCCCTATTAAATTGTTTAAGCATAATTAATATCCCCTCTCTTCATGCCCTATTATCCTTTGTGAACCACTTAAGTTATCCGTTCTTACACTTAATGTTATTCCTATTCTCGGGCATGAACTGAAATAATTCACTGGTAATAACAGGAGGTAATGATTGGTGATCCTATTTCTAAACGTGTCAAGAGTGGTTCTATTAACTACGTGAGATGGGAGATGATTCCACTCTTGGATGCTGCGGGGAAAGAATGAGTGCCTAAATATATCAGTGCTTGTCTGGTATGTATGGTATTTTAAGTTGTGGCTGCCTCTAGTGGATCGTATACTTGTAGGGTGTAGATATGTGTCTTTGTCTATGTCAACTAACTTGTTTGTGATTTTGTATATCATATATTGTCTGTGTATCTGTCTTCGTGTTACTAATGGGTCTAGTTTTGTGTCTTGTTTAAGCAATGTGACTGATGTAGTGTGTCTGTAATCACGTCTTGTTTTGTTTGGACTCTAATTTATTGATATTATTGTAAGTGTGTGGGTCCCAGATGGTGTCGCAATAATCTAAATGTGGCCGAACGAAAGTGTTATATGCAATAATTTTGGTGTCTGTGTTACACCTGCTGAGGTTCCTGCGCAAGAACCCCAGGACCCTACTAGCTTTGGCCCTGATGCTACCTATGTGTGTGTTCCACCTCATGTCCGCTGAGATGTGGACGCCCAAGTATTTGTGGCAAGTGACACTGTTGAGGTTGGTGTTGTGTAATTGGTATGTATATGGAATGACATTATGGGCACGGTTAAAAGGGATGTGATGGCATTTGTCTGGTCTAAATGTCATCTGCCACTTGACTTCCCAGTCTTCAAGTGCAGTTAGGTCGTCCTTTAGTCGAAGGCAGTCATTCCTATCTTTAATTGGTCTGTAAACTAAGCTATCGTCTGCAAAGAGTCTAGTGGTAGAGGAAAGTGAAAGTGGGAGGTCATTAATGTATGAAAGGAAGAGAAGGGGACCTAGGACAGTGCCCTGGGGTACCCCAGAGGTCACAGGAACAGATGGAGACTGACTACCGTCAAGAACTACACGTTGCTTTCTGGTAGTCAAGAACGTTCTAATCCAGTGAAGAAGTTGTCCCTGTATGCCATAGAATTCTAATTTGTGTAGTAGTCTTTGGTGAGGGACTTTGTCGAAGGCTTTGGCAAAGTCTAATACTATGGCGTCAACCTGTCTAATTTTTGTGTCATTGAGGGACTGCAAGATGTCATGAGTAGTTACCAGTAGCTGCGTCTCACACGAGCGTTTAGGCCGAAAACTGTGTTGATTGTCAGTCGGTATATTTTGCCTATCAAAGTGATCCATTATGTGTCTATGAAAAATGTGTTCTAAAATTTTGCAGGGGACTGAGGTAAGTGAAATAGGTCTATAATTAATAGGAAGGGTTCTGTCTCCGGATTTAAAAATTGGGGTCACATTTGCCAAAAGCCAGTCTTGAGGGAGTTCACCGGTCTGTAAAGTCTGTGAGAATATAACCTGCAGGACAGGGGCAAGAACGCTAGCGTTATTCCTTAATATCCTGCAGGGTATATTGTCTGGTCCAGTCGCTTTGTGTATGTCTACCTCAGATAAGAGTTTCTCAATTCCTTGGGTGTTTATATGAATGGGAGGGATAGGTGGGTGTGATGGTGTTGGCATGTCTGGTAAGTGTTCATGTTCATGGGTAAAAACGGACTGGAATTGTGTGTTAAGGGCGTTGGCTTTGTCTTGTGGGTGTGTAACCAAGGAATTGTTGTGTAGTAATGTTGTAATACCGGTCGAGTCTTGTTTGCGTGCTTTAAAAAAGCCGAAGAATTTTTTGTGGTTTTGTGTGTTGTCTGCGAGGAAAGTGGATGTGTATTTAGTTTCTGCTTGTTTAGTTTCTTATTGTAGTGTTTTCTGTATGTTTTTGTATTCTAACCAGTGTTCTGTATCATTGTATCGTTTTGCTCTGTTGTATGCCTTTACCTTGTTTCTGTGTAGTCTTTTTAATTGTCTATTGTACCATGGTAATGACCGGTTATTTGTGATGGTTTTCGTGGGTATGTGTTTGTCCATTGTGTCATGTATAAAGTCACGAAGTCTGGTCCAGTTTGTTTCCACAAAGCTGGCCATTGGGTCTGAGTCAAGGAACGAGTCACGAAATTCAACTAAGTCTTGGGTAATGCCATCCATGTCAGCTCTGTTGTACATGTAAATTGTCCTGGGTAATTGTTTTTGTGTTGTTGGCTTGATGTTTGCATCAATGAGTACCATCTCATGGTCACTAAGACCAGGTAGTACTCGTGTCCGTTTAATTAAGGAAATGTTGTTTGTGAGAAATAAGTCTAATATGTTGGATGTGACCCCGTGTCTTATGTTAGGATTATGTCTTTCTATACTGACTTGTGTGCGTGTTGGTTCGAGTACTATTTGGGTAAGTCAGTGGGTGTTAATGATGTCAATGAAATTTTCATGTAAGAGTTTCCTATCAGTCTGTAATAGTAAGTCGCCTTCATGGGTGGAATTGTCCAGTGTCGCCTGTGCTGTCCAGTTTATGTCGGGAAGGTTAAAGTCACCAGCCAACCATATATTTTTGGAGGGGTCAATTTTAGATAAACAATCGTCAAGGGTCTGCAGGTATTCTAAGTTTGAATTTGGGGGACGATAAAATGATCCTATAATGAGTGTCCTGCAGCCCTGTATCTGTATTTTAGTCCATATAATTTCAGAGTCCGCGTTCAGTTCGGTGGCTGGGGTCGCAACTAGTCCTGGCTTTGTCGCAATTAGGACTCCACCATGTTTATCGTCTATTCTGTCCTTCCTGTGTAGGGTCATATTATAGGGACTGTCCGTCGGGAAGATTTCACTGTCCTGGATGTCAGGTGTGAGCCAGGTCTCTGTCCCTATAATAATGTTGGGGTCATAGGTCTGGAGGGTTTGGTGAAAGGCGGCTCTTTTGTTTATGATGGTGCGGAAGTTAATGATTAGGGTACGAAGGGAAGACAGTTTTTTATGGGTGATGGAGTCGAGTGTGGTGTTGGTGGTAGAATGAGGTGTGAGGATGGATGATCTATTGGGGATGGTGATTGGTGTTATGGAGAGTGAACATGTACTATGGAGAGTCTGGTTGGGTGTAGAATGGTTTGGGAGTGGAGGAGTGGATGATGCGGAGTTAAGGGAAGTCATGTCTTGCTGTCGGTTTTGTGTAGGGGAGGAATTGTCTCTGTTGCGTCTACCTAAACGTCGGGTGATCCTATCTAATGGTGGAGGTGTGTTGTGAGTTGTGGGTGGTGGTGAAGAAGATAAACTGAATCTATTGGTGTAGTGTATTGGGGAGTGAAAAAGGGAAGAGGTAAAATTGGGCGCACCACAGTCCCAGCAGATCAACGAAAGGCTCCGACCTTCCAATCCGTCGAACGCCGCCGTGAAGCCCCCAACACAGCTGACATGATACCAGCCTGCATGCTGGGAAACTTCACAGCAGCGATCGCACTGGATGGCCCGCTGGCCCCATTTGACCGCCCGTCGGCATAATTGACAGGGGTACTTTGGGGCGCGGGGGCCAGGGTTGATCAGAGCCCCTGTGTCACCACACAACATAAGGAGCAACAGGGCACCCCGGAGATTGCCGAGGCAAGCCACCTTTAACCCTTGAGGGCCCTTAGGGGTGCCCAGGTTCCCAAACAGGTGTGTGTATATGGAGGTGTGGGTGTAGATGTCTGGTGTTAGTGAGTCTGGTGTGTTGGTATGTGTGCAGCCAGTGTTTTTATTGTCAGTGTTGTAGAGTATTAAAACTAGTGAGCAGTATGTGTAGATTATTGTTAGTGTACATGTGTATGTTGTCTTGTGTGGGGTGTGTCTGTACATGTTTATAAAACACTAATATAAATATACAATACAAACTTACCCCTGTACCGAGACAGTCTGCACGGCTGCAGGAAGGAATAAAACGTAAACAAACCCCTAACTTCTGTCAGGGGTCACTTATATTTTAAGCAATTTACTGATGGAGTATTTTGAAACGGAACTACTACCACGTATCTCCCCCCCCCCCCTCATCACGTTTGGTTTCGCGATGTACACGATATTTTTTTCATTTTGGCTCTCAGCCCTTGACAAATTTGATGATTTATTTCACCAATTCAGTCACCTTGCTCCATCCATTAATTTTAAAGTCGAATGGGAGAACGGTAGCGTACGTACGTTTTTGGATGTACTAGTTAAGCAAAATAATTTACTAAGCTTCAAAGTGTATAGGAAGCCTACCAGTTGTAATTTGTTCATTCATTACTATTCGTATCATCACTCTGTCACAAACTTGTCTGTCATCTCATCAATGTTCCTTAGAGCCCTCAGAATTTGCAGTCCAGAGCACATACATGAAGAAAATCAGCTTATTTGGAAAATCTTTCAAAATTTAAAGTACCCTCCTTGGTTCACTAAAAAATCATTCCTTAACGCAAGACAATCACACTATGCTCCAAAAACCCCAACTACACAAACGAAACGTTTTCTCACTTTGCCCTAAATCGCTGATTTGAGTATGGAGAGGTCTATTTGTCACATGAGTGATGTAAATATAGCCTTCAGATACACCTCCACCTTTAAATCCATGGTAGTAAAAAACAAATGCAGAACCCCGTCAGAAGCAGGCATATATAAAATTCCATGCATAGACTGTGACCTAGTTTATATAGGTCGTAACCTAGAGACTAGAATTAAGGAACACAAATATTCAACGAAAACTTGTAATGTAAACAATGCTATTTTTAACCATGTTTGTGAAGCCAACCATAGAATTGATTGGCAAGGTAGCCATCTAATGTACAAAAGTAGTTATTTTAGAAAACGTATGATTATTGAATCAATGTGCATTGAAAAATACCGTAATTTCAACCTTAGTAATGGAATGTATAAACTCGACCCAATAATGAGATCCTTGGTGGAAATGTTCCTTCCCTCACCACACATCTCACCTCACCCACACCCAGGTGACGCCCAAGGGGATTAGCACCTGACTTGCCCCACCGACACCTCCTTCCCTCCCCCCCCCCCTACTGACACCCCCTTCCACAAACTGTATATAAGTTCAAGCCTTTGTACTATATGTGGGTCCACACACAGCCATGGCCCACTCAACACCTCTACCTGACAACACTACCAACACCACTTCCTCTGCCACCTGTCTAGCTGGCAGGGTGAAGTGGTTCAACTTCCTGAAGGGCTATGGCTTTGTGACCGCCGACAGTATTGACTACTTCGTCCACAGTGGGGGCATCCTTCTCTCTGCTGCCACCACCTCACCACCATCACTGAGGGATGGAGAGGTGTCTTTCACTGTGGAGGAAGGGCGTGGAGGCTACCAACGTGGCCGGCCTTGATGGTGGTAAAATCCTCGGCTCACTCCATGCCCGTGGGAGGAAGACGGCTGACGCCCAACCACCGCAGCAACGGCAGCAGCAGGCAGACATCGTCACCGTCTGCACCAAGACTGCTGTTGCCTTAGCTGCAGAAAGGCTAGGTCGTCTTTCCGACCTCCTCCAGGACATCTTCGGGAGAAATGGCTTACCACCAATCGCCATTTCTCCCGATCTACAACCTCACCACAACCAAGAAACGAAGCAACAAGAAGGCACGAAGGAGGAGCAGAGCAGACGCGCCACCATCCCTGCCTCCGGCCCACCCTCGTCGACGGTTAATGTTGCCTCGCCCACTCAACCGGGCGAACAGCGGGAGGGCGCCATCGCCATCGCTACCACCACCGCCATCACTGCCAACACCACCACCACAACCGTCACTGTCACTGCCACCACCACCATCACCACTGCCTGCGCCACCATAGGAGATGGAGACGGAGGAGGAGGAAGACGACGGTGAAAGCACCACCGGTAGTGAGACGGAACTGGAGGACCGGGGTGAACGCTGGAGGGGGAAGAGAAAGAGGAGGGGGAGTAAGGACAGCAGTCAGACATCGGAGCCGCCGCAGTTTGTTGAAGTGCGGTGGTGGCTGTCCGCCTCACCCCGCCTCGATCTCCTTCAGAAGAACATCAAGCTTCGTCGGGACCCCGATGTGTTCCAGTTCCGGAAGGAATGGAGGCGGTTTGAGCCTACATTAAAGAAAACGCCATTCGCCGCCTCCAAAACAACAACATCATCATCAACGACTAAGAAAGTTCACTACCACCAATGATAAAACTACCACAACTACTACTACTACTACTACTACTACTACTACTACCACCTCAACTACAACTACTACTTCTACCAGAACTACAACTGCTATTACTATTGACTATATTGTGAAGTGTTTATTGCCTTAATACCCCATAAGGGATGATTGGCATTAATTTAAATGAAAACAAACAAAAAAACTATCTGTGTCATTCCTCTCCTCTCTCTAGAGAGTCTAGACCACTGAAGATGGTGGCAGTGTCCACCGAAACTGTTTGGATAAATATATTCTTTCCGTCGACAAGAGTGGGTTTTATTCACCGTATTTGATCAACACGCCAGTGTGATTTCACCACCATTACACAACATTCATGTGAATAACAAAATTATAATGCTGTTTCGCACAAATAGACAGGCATTGGGTATTCATTTAACTATAAAACACGAAAATATTGCCGATATAGATGACGGAAGTCTAACAGGCATTATCCTTTCAGTTCACAGAGTGGAGGGAGGGAGCGCTAGCCACATGGAAGGGAGGAGGGGAGTAGAAGTTTATAAAACATTAGTTTAATTCTTTTATTTGCGACTATAGGTTTCATACAAGCAGAATATATTATACATTATTAGATACAGTGTGGTTTGTCATGCATGTCATATGGGAGGAAAATATTATATATGTGTAATTAAAGAAAAAAAAAAAGATTGCATCAGAGCGTGTCTGTACAACACACCCACTGAGTCACTGACAACACACCCACTGAGTGAGGTGAGGATGTGCACCAGTGTTGCCAACCCCTTGAGTCTTCTTCGCCCTACACAGACACTGAAATTACCCTACATTTGCCTTCATTGCACTAAGGTTTTCTCTAATTACATATATTCATTATTACATATTATCATTATTATTATAATGTCTGCAGTGGTTATCACTGTTTCTCTCTCTTGTTTCTGCGTGACAAGGTGATATAAGTGGGAAAATAACTTGGCGGTGTGGGGACGTTGTGGTGGCAAAGGAATTTCAACTATTATTTATTGTATACTGAAAAAATCAGTCGTTACTTAGTTTTAGTAGTTCTAGAACAAAAATATATATTCATATACACATATAAGTGAAAAATAAATGGGGAAAATCTTATGTATTTTGATAACAAAATATGTACAGTAAGATGCAATTACTTGAGTATGGCAATACTGTACTCCCTCTCCCTCTCCCAGTTATGCCGAGTCTGATGGACAAAATTTCCTTAACATTAACTCTAGAATTTACCTCTTTGCCTCAATTATTCCCTGATTACTCTTGAACATTGACGGTCTTTTTTGTAATTATTTTCGTCTGGTAGAAATTTCCCTGATTACTCCTGAACAATTTTTATATAATTTCACTGTGTGGACTTCAAAATTCCCTAAAACAGAGAACTTTATCTGCACCCGGTAACACTGCCCTATACCCTCCCATCCCACGTTTTTCTTTCTTCAACAAGGCAACAGGCGATCGTACCGAAATTATATAAACTTAAAAAACAACTAAAATAATTTGATCTTTAGCGAGGCATAATGCTGTTTTTATGTTATAAGTTTTTGTATTTAGAAAATTAATAATATTAGAAGCACAGCGAGAGCGGGAGCGAAGGTACAGTACAAATTGTATAGAACCTTCTTAGGCTCTTAGCTCACTCAGTGCCAAGCTGCCTGTGGCGTGAAGTAGAATTATTGCTCCGTTTGCAGTCTTTCTTCTTTTTCTCTAATTACATGTATATAATACTTTCCTTCGTATGCAATGCATGGTAAGCCTCACTATATCTAATTAACATAATATGATTGCAGAAAACCTATAGTGGCAAATAAAAGAAATAAATGAATTTTATATAAACCTTGTTTGAAATCGGGAATAACATCTTTCCATTAAACGTATCGTATCTCTCTTATATCTATAATTATCTAAAACCTGATTTCTCTGTCATGTTCACAAGAAAATTTTGTATGAGAATGAATGTTATATTTATACATAAATCATATGGATGCTGAAAAAAATAATTAATGCAAAAAGTTGTATAAACATTTGCAAGCCGTGTTATGACTTAAACTCGCGATAATATTGTTTTTTATTTGGACTGTATTTTGGTTTGGAAAACGTGTTTATGTTCCAAATTTAATGCTGAGTTTAATGGTGTAAGACAAATATTCATAACCTAAATAATAGCCGAGCTACACGTAATTTATTAGAGGTATGTCGTCTTGCAAATGCAGAGTTAGTGCCTGGCTGTTTGCAGAGGTGGGTAGGAAGGCCAGCATCACGGCAGTCAATCGGAGAGCGCCATTCATACCCGGCGCTAGGCTCACCGTGGATTTGGTCGGAGCGGCTGGACAAGTATAAATAAACGGAGTATAGTTTTTTTTTTTTTTAGAAAAAAAAAAGTTATTTGTTAAAATAAATTGGTAAATAAAAATATTTAATATACATTGTTTAAAAAAAAATATTGAAAACGTTTTTGTTAAAAAAAATCTTAAAATATTCTGTTAATGTTTTTAACTTAAAAGTTTTTAGTTAAAAAAAAATTTAAATAAAATTTTGTTCGTAATGTATTACAAAAATGGTTAAACAGTGTTTATGAAAATAAAAATGTTATTTTTCTTAAATATTCTTTGTATTTATTTTTAATTGCTAAGATTTTTTTGTTGAAAAAGCTTTGTTATTTAAAAAAAAAGAAAATGATAATTTGTTTTTGTTAAAAACTATTTAAAACATCAGTAATTTCTCTGACTCATGAAAATCACTTATTTAGGTGATTTAAAAAAAATAGCTAAATTTACTGATTCTCAGAATTTTTAAAATAATTTAATTTGATGATTTTCTATAATACTTTAATTCTCGAAAATAACTTAGTTTGCTAATTCTCGAAAATCACATAATTAACTTATTTTGAAAATGACTTAATTTTCTGACTCACGAAAATCACATAATTCGCTGATTTTCGAGTATCAATAAGTTTGCCGATTCTCGAAAATCACTCAATTCGATTATTTTTGAATATCAGTTATTTCGATGATTTTTGAAAATCACTTAATTATATTATTTTTGAAACTCACTTAATTCGATGATTTTCGATAATCACATAATTCGCCGATTCTCGAAAATCACATGGGGTGGCTGAGTGGAAACAGTGACAGACTGAGAATGGCATGGGCCCGGGTTCGAGTCCACGAGAAATGTCTTGGTTTTATCTGAGGTGATTTGATGGGTCCAGCTGTTCATCAAGTATCCTGGTTAAGCCGACACGTCAAGAAAATATCCCCTACATTGTCGTCAACCCACAACATAGAAGATGCTGTGAATGAAGGTGTAGCTGCCCTCTCCTGATATAAATATGATTTCGTCATCTAGTGGGGCAGAACTTCACCATGAAGTTCCACTGTCTCATCAAGTGCGACACCCAATAATCTCGAGGCTTCGTAGGAGTCACGGGCTACTGAGAGCCTACAGTCCAGAGAACGGAAATAACTTAATTTGCTGATTTTCGAGTATCACTGAATTTGCTGATTCTCGGAAATAACTTTATCCGGTAATTTTTGAAAATCACTTAATTTGATGATTTTTTATAATCGCTTAATTAATTCGATGATTTTTTAAAATAACTTAATATGATGATTTTCGACAATCACTTAAATCGTTGATTCTCGAAAACTATCAAATTCGCTGATTATCGAAAAGCACTGAATTAGCTGATTTTTTAATATCACTAAATATGATTATTCTTAAAAATCATATATATCGATGAATTTTGAAAATCACCTAATTTGATGATTATCGATAATAACTCCATTCGTTGATTCTCGAATATCACTTATTTCATTGATTGTCGAAAATCACTTAATTTGCTAATTCTCGAAAGTCACCTAATTAGCTCATATTCAAATATTATTAAATTTGCTGATTCACGAAAATAACTTATTTCTATGATTTTTTTTTAAATAACTTAATTTGATTATTTTCGATAATCACGTAATTCGTCGATTCTCGAAAATAACTTACATCGCTAATTCTCGAAAATCACCTAATTCGCTGATTTCCGTGTATCACTAGATTTGCTGATTCTCTGAATTCACTTAATTTGATGATTTGTGAAAATCACATAATTCGATGATTTTTAAATAAACCTTAATTTGATGATTTTCGATAAATTCTTGTGGCTGATTTATTGAATGAACTTTGTGAGTAAACTATGCAGTGATCATCATTATCAAACTGTTTGATAGATTTTGTGAATGCGGATACTCTGCTTTTGGAAAATAATGAAGCCTTACAAGTGTGGTTGGGGAGGATCATACCAAACCAAAGCCACTGTGGAATCGGCTCTTAATTAAGGGGGAAGTTTTGTGTTGGTAATTTTGGAGCAACTGAAACCTCCAAACTATTCCAAGCAACAGAACACCATTATTTTTGCTCTTCTTGTCCTGTTTCCTGGCATACTTTGGAGGAATCAAGGCACTCCAATGTACCAAAAAACAATTACTACCTTAGGCTAATCTGCGAGAAGTTTGCTGGGTTTCAATTGGTTCCTTTTGGTCGTGTGCTATTTAGGTCGATGGATAAATATAAAACTGTATAATATTGTCTCGGTCACAGGAACGTACAGAAAGTTATAAAATGAATTGTTAACAGGAACTGAAAACCAACGGTACAATTTTTGTTATATACCGGGTATTCATAAACAGTAATATGTATAGGATATGACTGTATACGATAGTGCTTAGTGATTATGGAGTATATATTATATTATATGGCATGTGGAATTATTTAAAGTATGGTTCACAATTGTTCATTCACTCGGCTTGTCATAATAAAAGTGAATCATGTGGTTCGACCAGCCAAATAACAGAAGGTGGATGGCGTATTGCGTTTTGTAGTTTGAGCCACAGAGAATTCAGTCCTCTTGTGGCTGGCTGAGGAAACTCCTATGTTTTGTGTGCACCACAGTACAGCCTCCTCTACTTCAACATTTATCACTCCAGCGATGTCGGTATGTGTAGCCAACAAGATGTGTGTGTGTGTGTGTGTGTGTGTAGCCAACAAGATGTGGTGTGTGTGTGTGTGTGTGTGTGTGTATAGATACAAGATGTGGTGTCTGTGTGTGTGTAGCAAACAATATGTGGTGTCAATGTGTGTGTGTGTAGCAAACAATATGTGGTGTCAATGTGTATGTAGCCAAGATGATGATGTGTCAGTGAGTGTGTGTGTGTGTGTAGATACAAAATGTGGTGTTTGTGTGTGTGTGTAGATACAAAATGTGGTGTCTGTGTGTGTGTGTGTGTAGATACAAGATGTGGTGTCAGTGTGTGTGTGTAGATACAAGATGTGGTGTCAAACTGTGTGTGTGTGTGTGTGTGTGTGTGTGTGTGTGTGTGTGTGTGTAGCAAACAATATGTGGTGTCAATGTGTGTGTGTAGTCAAGATGATGATGTGTCAGTGAGTGTGTGTGTGTGTGTAGATACAAAATGTGGTGTCTGTGTGTGTGTGTGTGTAGATACAAAATGTGGTGTCTGTGTGTGTGTGTGTGTAGATACAAAATGTGGTGTCTGTGTGTGTGTGTGTGTGTAGATACAAGATGTGGTGTCAGTGTGTGTGTGTGTGTAGATACAAGATGTGTCAAAGTGTGTGTGTGTGTGTGTGTGTGTGTGTGTGTAGCAAACATTATGTGGTGTCAATGTGTGTGTGTGTGTGTGTGTGTGTAGCAAACAATATGTGGTGGCAATGTGTGTGTGTGTGTGTGTGTAGCCAAGATGATGATGTGTCAGTGAGTGTGTGTGTGTGTAGATACAAAATGTGGTGTCTGTGTGTGTGTGTGTGTGTGTGTGTGTGTGTAGATACAAGATGTGGTGTCAGTGTGTGTGTGTGTGTGAGATGTTGTGTCAGTGTGTGTAGTCAACAAGATGTGATCCATCAGTTTCAACAATCATAATTGATACTCTTGGAAATGTGAATAAGGAGATGGTGATGGAGGTGTTAGTAGAACCTATAAAGTCACTATCAGGCCTCTTATCTTAACTTACCATAAGATTATTCCTCAAACTTAATCATTTAAAAAGATTAAGGGGGTAATACACTTTTGTTACATTAGAGTGCCTTGATTCCTCCAAAGTGTGTCGGCAAACAGGGTCAAATGAACGAAAATCATGACATTCTGTTGCTTGGAATTGTTTGGAGAAATTAGTTGCTCCAGCTCATGCTATTCTTTTACATCCCTTCCTATTTTCACTCTAACGTAACCTTATGTAACCTAACATTATATCATTAAACCTTTTTCTAACCAACCCCCCTTATACTTCAACTAAAAAACTTAGTGCCTTTGAATTTACCAACCCTGTACTACCAACACCACCTATATGGAAGGAACTTGTTTTGTGGCAGGCTCAAGAGGAGTCAGAAGCCTCCAATTTCCATACACGATCACAGGGTCCTTAAGGCACAACACTCACACCTGTGCTGTAATGTTCAAACACCTGCAACAATAAATATTTACTCATTACTATATTTCCTACAAAATAAATTATTAAACCCAGCATTTAGATTATATTTTCATTGCTACCTGTCCCTTTACTCTTCTATTAGTTCGTAGTTTTTCCCCACTCCCATACTAGTTATCTTTTATAAATATTTCCAGTTACTACAACAGTCTTTATCATTTTGGTACAGTCACGGCAGATAGTCCTTGACCAGCCTGTGATGGAACGGTGTGGTCAGCTGTTTCGAACTGTCAACACATGGATTCGTTGCTTCAGTCAGCTGCCTCATGATAGTATAGGTATAAATGTTTCCAGTTTTCGGACGCTCCTATGTTGGTCACGGCTTTCCATCACTGACTGGTCAAGGACTATTTGCCGCGAATGTACTACAAATTTTCTAACTTGTACAGCCTTTTTTAAGTTACAAAAGCCCATATATACTAATTTACTATTTTAATTTCTTCGACGACACTGCATAGCATACTTTATTTTCAACATTATTTTTTTTTACATCATTTCCATCACCATTACTATGTATTGACAATCCTTTCTCAAGTCAATTTTACATTTACTTTACTTTCTATATCATGATTAACTCAAATTATTAGCCATCAATTCCAACCTGTCCACTATTTACAACTTTTTTCTCTATTCTAAAATCCTTATATTACATTTACAAACAACAACATACTTTTCTGGCAAAGCATTATCATTCCTGCCAACATCATCCACACATCACTGTATCAGAGTTGAATGGTATGATTTAAATGGCTAATGATCTTTAGTATTATGCATTTAATCCATATTTGTTAACGCTTATAGTGTGTTAGCAGATTACCAGGCTCCTCTCACTCGAGCTGAATGGGACGAATTTCTGCTGACGACTGTACCAACATCCAGACTCCATGATGCTGTCAATGGCCACACACACCTGATAAACATTCACAATACCAGTTTACTACTTAACACTATTCCAAAACTCATTATACGATATTTTAAAACATGCAATTGGATAATATATTGGAGGTCGAAAATGCTTCGTCGTTACAGAGCGCAACATCTTTTCTTTTTTTCTGTTGACGGCCACGTATCATAAATGTGGTAACTACGCCATTGTTTATAATTTTCTAATTCTCACAGTTGCTGCTCTGCATTATTTTGTGAAATATAAAATAGAGCCTGTAATTGCTCTTTGTAATTATTTTCAACCAAGTCTGACCATGATCCCATATTATATTTTGTATATCATGCGGGAACCAGTGAGTGAAATCAAACCACCTCGCTCAGCGCAGGTGTCGCATCTACCAAACCAGACCACCACCTTTAAAATAAATATCTACTATAATACTGTATGTTATCTATTTTATTCATATAAGTTTTGCGTGTCACCAGTGGCATACAACAATAATTTTCTGTGTGACCATATTCATTTAGGTGGGTAAGCCAATGTGAGAGTCATCTTACTCCTGAAACATTTATCTCCCCACCTAGACACAAATTAGAAAATCCAGTGTAGCATCATAGAGCTATATTGACCACCTCATGTTACATTGTCGTTATCGCTTTATTTAATGACTTTCATCCATTAAACTAATAACAACAATTCTGTAATAAACCTGAAACCCTTACATTTCTTATTCAGAGGCTCATTGACTGACAGTTCATATTTCCAAAATTGTCAAGCCGCACCCAACTCCATATTACCCTGCCATCGCTGGCATTAATTCAGGCTATATCTGAGTTTCACTTCAGAACAAAAGTGTTGATGATACGAACTTTTGCCCAGCATGAACAACCATAAACACTTTTGCCATCACAGTTACTCAAATCATATGCAGTAAGTTATCTGCATTGTAAATCAGTCTTGCTCCAGAACTGGTGGAGTGTGGACGTACTCGTGGCGCTCTGCTTCCATTCTCGTTTGTGCTGTTGTTTGGGTTATTTTGGAGCTCTTGTTTGTGTGTTTTTTGGATTGTTTGTGAGTTCTTGTTTGTGTGTTGCTGTTTCTGTGGTGTTGCTGGTGTTGTTTGTCTGTTGTGGTTCTGTGTATAGTTTTGTTGTGATTGTCTGTGTGTGTGTAGGTGTGTGTGTGTGTGTCCCTGTCTGATTGAGTGTTTAGTTGTTTGTGTTGTTGTTTGCTTTCCATCTAGGCCTTGCCTGGCCTGATGGAGAGTGAAGATTCCTGCTTGGAGGCCGACTTGGCAATGTCGGAGGAAGACGAGTCTCCAATTGAGAATCACTGGCCTGAGCTGCCTTCTCGCAACCCTCCCCACTCTCTCCTCGGTCATTCCGCAGCTCAGGTTGAAGCCGTCCACCTCCTTAACCTTTACCAAGCGACCCGTTGATGCCTCGTCCAACTCCTTGCAGGATTCTGATGGTGTGGACTGTTTGCCTCCAGCTGCCAAGACGGCTAAGGGTGCTTCAGCTATGCACGACGTACAGCCGGCTCCACTGCCGCGAGGGCCACTGCAGTGTTGTCAGCGCTCCCTCTACCAGGCGTGAACCACAAACTTCGGTCCGAGACACACATCTGAAGCACTCACTAGTGAGTGAGATGGTAATGGGGGTTGGCAGGCTTGTATTCTGAGCGAAACGAATGACAATGAAATAATAATCTGTATGTGAGCAATTTTGTTTTTATGTGGATGCAACGATGGACACCAAATGATTCCCGATATGTTAATTTCTTATATTTCATGGTGCAGAATATTACATTTTAATGATCGATAATCAGGTTTTTATTTACTATTAAAATGATAAATGAAAGAAACCATAGCATCAGAACATATTCCATGGACCTGTGGCCAGTTTATGGATGTTCTGATGATATTGACATATCAGGTAGGGGAGCCCTTTTCCTTGCGCCGAGGTCAAACTCAGCACTCAGTAGTATTGATGTCTGTAATGGGTGTAGTGTTCAGTTTTTCAAAGTGATATTCTGTATCTGTAGTGAAGATGTCCCAGTTGGCCTTGGTGTAGTTAGTGTATGTGTGTCTGGCCAGCTGGGGTGATTCTTGATTTAGTTGTTATGATGATTGGGAGGTGGTCGGAGCCAAGAGTGTTGACAATCCTCCATGATGTTCTGGGTGCTTGGTTGGGGGAGCAGAAAGTGATGTCGGGTGATGATGGTTGGTAGAGGGCTTGGTGAGGGATGTGGGTGTTTTGGCGTGTTGTTTAGTGTGATGAGGCTGTCTGTTTGGGAGAGGATTTCAAGTCCTCTGTTTGTGTCTGGGTTGTTGATATACCAGGCCGATGTCTTGGCGTTGAAGTCACCACCCAAGATGAGGTTAGGTTGGCTGGTGATTTGTTGGAGTTGGGGGGGAAGTTATGGGGAACTGTTGGGCTGGTTTGAGGGGGGATGTATACGTTGGCTACTATTGTGATGCTTGTTTTGCCGGTGCGTACATTGATGGCCTGAATTTCTGTGATGGTATCGTAGTGGGGGAGAAGGGAATTGAGGTGCGCACTGGTTTCTGTATAGTTAATGGATTTGTGGACTAGGGTGATGAGTCGGTCGCCATTGCCGTTGGCCCGGTCTTGTCTGATGGTGGTGTAGTTGGGGAATGTAGGTGTTTTGAGTGTGTTACGTAATCTGGTTTCTTGTATGTTGTGTTGTATGATGAAGTGTGTAAGTTCTTGTTTTTTGGTATTACTGCCATTGATATTTATTTGGAGAATATTTATGTTGTGGGTGCGGTGTGTGTTGTGTGCTGCTGCGTTGGGGTGGGGAGGGGGGTCTTTGTCGGGGTTGGAGATGGGGATTTTGGTGGCCGTGTGGGTGATGGTGTTAGGAGTAAGGGTGGTGGGGGTAGGAGTGATGGTGTGGGTGATGGAGGACGAGTCTATGTGTTTGTGTAGTGTTGTTTGGAGGCAGGTGTTGTATTTGTAGGGTGGGTCCAGTTTCTGTACGGGTTGCATTGAACTGATCTCGCTGTCTGTTTGTTGTGTTTTGGGCATGTTGGACGTGTGTGTTTGTTGGTGGGTCCTGTGTTGCTCTCAGTGTCTCGGGCTAGAAGGAGAAGCCGAGAAATGACAGCCGGAGGATCATTTCTCGGTGGTAGAAAAATGTGTAATTGTATGTGTTGTGCGAGGGGTGTGGTGCTTGCCCAGGTGACTGAAGTCGTTCCCAAGAACTCGCGCCTCCTTGATGAGGGCGGGGGGATTTTGTGGCGGTTTGGCCCCCATAGCTTCCTTCCTTGGCAGCCAAGGGGGTGGTCCCACGATGTAGACGACGCCACTCCACGACCTATTTGCGAGTACAACTTCAACCTTACTGACTTTGCTGACACTTGAGGAACAATTACATAAGAACTGAGGATATTAGATAATCCAAGCATCGGCACCATGAACTATCCATCATCTGGCCCCTTTAATGATTCCGTCAAATAAACCCGGGATATAGTAAATCCTATATATTGGCTGTAATTTATTCACATTGCAAGGACGGTAACTAAAGTTTCCAAGCCCACTTCATACAGGAACCCAATGCATGGCAGGTGGCACATTCCTTTAGATAATTCAGTACTAAAATTATTAACATATAGCACGTCTATCTGTGTAATTACTGGTCTTTATCGTTTTACGGCTAACGTTGTTCCTCATTATTGCATTGCAAAATTTCTAGGCAAATACTGTGATAAAAAACATGCATAACTTTATGGTTGTTATACTTAAGCTTACATGAGTATTAATTACTTCCTCACTATTGAGAGTAATGTAATCAGAATCGCGCCCAGACTCCCTCCTTCAGAATGACCTGCAGCTTGTCGGCCCGCTGGCATCCAGGCGACGAGACTAGTTAGTGCTTCAGACGTTTCTCGTGAACCAAAGTTCGCGGTTCACGCCTGGGCGAGGGAACAGTGAAAACACAGACATTTTCCACCTCAGACACGGCCGAGGCAAGCGAGCGAGAGGGGAACGGGCAAAATTATTGCTTTTGTCTGTGTGTGTGGCGAAGTGTCAGTCCGAGGGGACGAGGCCTAACGTGACAGTTTGATGAGCAAGTGACATTCATTTATTAAATAAAAGACGAGACCGGAAAGCATAAATAATGACAAGAACAACCTACACTAAAACATATCTGTCTTGTTATATACAGCTCCAAGACCAATAATATACTGTAGACTTTTAGAGACTAAGGGCCAATTCAACAGTGGCTTTGGTCTGTTATGATCCTCCTCAATTATACTTGTCAGTCTTAATTATATCCAACAAACTCAGTATCCATATCCACATAATCTGTCAGGTAGTTCCATTATTACGATGGTTTTATAGTGGCGTCATCAAATTCATCAAATAATTTACTTACGAGTCATTTACACAGGTCAGTTAAGGTGCTCGAAAACCAAAGCAAACGGTAAAGGAAAGGGCCAAAGGGAGAGAGAGAGATGGGGAGAGTAGGGTAGGGATAAGATGGAGGTGGAAGCCAAGGGAAGCTCGTCTGCACCCTGCACAAAAATTACACCAGCCTCATCTACAAGGCTATTTCCAGTTCATGGAAAAAAAAAAACATGTATTACACCTGTTAAACCTGCAATTTTAGCTTTACCACCAAACTTCAGTTACCGTCCTTGCAGTGTGAATAAATTACAGTCAATATATAGGATTTACTATATCCCGGGTTTATTTAACGGAATCATTAAAGGGGCTAGATGATGGAAAGTTCATGGTGCCGATGCTTGAATTATCTAATATCCTCAGTTCTTATGTATTTGTTCCTCAAGTGTCAGCGAAGTCAATAAGGTAGAGGTTTTACTCGCAAATATCAGAGGGCTGAGTTTGACCTCGGCGCAAGGAAAAGGGCTCTCCTACCTGATATGTCAATATCATCAGAACATCCATAAACTGGCCACAGGTCCATGGAATATGTTCTGATGCTATGGTTTCTTTCATTTATCATTTTAATAGTAAATAAAAGCCTGATTATCGATCATTAAAACGTAATATTCTGCACCATGAAATATAAGAAATTAACATATCAGGAATCATTTGGTGTCCATCGTTGCATCCACATAAAAACAAAATTGCTCACATACAGATTATTATTTCATTGTCATTCGTTTCGCTCAGAATACAAGCCTGCCAACCCCCATTACCATCTCACTCACTAGTGAGTGCTTCAGATGTGTGTCTCGGACCGAAGTTTGTGGTTCACGCCTGGTAGAGGGAGCGCTGACAACACTGCAGTGGCCCTCGCGGCAGTGGAGCCGGCTGTACCTTCTCTGCCACACCCTGGTGTTTCTTCTTTGTATACCAACTCCTTGACCTAGTCCAACCTTCCTGCTTTTGCCCTGAGAGATGCCTATGTCAAACTCTCCTTCTCTGGAAACCCATCTACGGACACAAAGCTGTGTTGGTTGTCTGATGTCAACAGGGCCTTCCAGCTGCAGCGTGAACTGGCTGAAGTCAAGATGGCTGCTGTCACCTCCCGGTTTGTCTACATCTCTAGGAAGCGTCAGAACATCATTGATAGAGTGAAGGCTGGTGAATTTTTGTCTCTGCCTCTCATTCTTGAAGACTCACTCGAGAGGCCTCGTAAGTTCCCCAGCTACATTCTCACCCGTTTTACTATTGATGTTGACCCGAAATTTTCCAAAGAATACCCTGGTGTGTACTCTGCCCATCGTTTTTCCAAGATGGTTCCCCCATTAGCCGTATTGTTGTTGTCTGGAGTCAACCCGATCCACCTCCAAATGAGATTTCCTTTGATTTCCTCCCTTGTCTTCCACCGTGTGAGGTGAGGAAACTTCATAATGACCAGCCTTGGTGCTACAGGTGCTGGGGAGTTGGGCATATCTCCCGGTACTGTTCTGCCAGGCCGAAGTGTCCTGTCAGGGGCAAACCATCACGTCCTGCTGCCTCCACCTCTGAGCCTTCACCTCCTGAGGATACGTCTCAATGGAAATGTCTACTATGCCTCTCAGCCAAGGGTTAATGTGTGGCATGGATGTACTCGACGTAAGGTCCAGGCTCGTGTCACTACTATTGCTCCACCTCCACCACCACCACCACCTCCTCCCCAGTCTGCTCCTCCTACCAGCCGTGCCTCGCCTCAAGACCTGGCCCTCCGCAAGTCTGTTGCTACTCTCATGGCACGATGTACGGCTCTCGAGAACCGCTTTTCTGCCCTTGAAGCCAGGATTGATGGGCTAGTTGCCGCTCAGGCTGCCAATGATTCCAAACTCTCCACCTTGGTCGAGGCTCAGCAGGCCATCATCTCAACTGTCACTACCCTTACCGAAAAGATGGATACTGTTGCATCTCGCCTTGAAAAGCTTTTCGAGTCAGTCCCTTCTCTTGGTCCATCTTCCTCTCCAGGTCACTCATCTGCCCCCACAACCAGACTTCTACCTCCAAATACAGAGTTCGCTAGTGATTGTCGGTTGGATGTCATCTCCTGGAATGTATGTGGTATCACCAGGTATGCTACGCTCACTCAACTCAAGGCCTATGTTTTTCGTCATCATCCCAGTGTTATTTTTCTCCAGGAAGCATTTCCAGGACAGCCGCTCGCTGCTGGGCAAGCTCCTCCCCTCTCAGGTTATGTGCCATATGTTCATATGGTAAGAAATGGTCTCCTGACTTACATACATAGCTCCTTGCCACATCACCTTCTCCATACCTCCACTGATCCTGACATGACCATTCAGCTAGAGGTTCTACCTGAGAATGGAGTACTCCAACTATGTAATGTCTATTCTGCAACAGCTAGACTCACTCTTGAGGCTCTTCCTTCTCCAACAGTGCGTGGTATGATGTATATGGGAGATTTTAATGCTCTGCATTCTGATTTCGGTGATGGTTCTGGCTCTATTAATCATCTCCTTTCATACATCCGCAAGCATCATCGGACACTGGCGGTGCCACTCATTGCCAGGGAGGTACTCTGGATTACATCCTCTCGTCTGGCCTGATACCATCTCAGGTCCAGTGCTTCTCCATGTCAGACTTATTCTCTGATCACATCGCTCTTCAGTTTCATTATTCTCTATCTGCTGGGTCAAGTGCTTCAGCCACTCGTTTGTGTATTGCTGTGCCCCCTAAATATTGCCCGACTAACATCTTATTTATGGCCCATGTATTCCCTACATTTGACATATCATCAGCTGAACAGTTGTACTCTGATCTAGTATCTGCTACTCATGACTTTTATAGGCTATACGTCTCCCGGCCACACCTCCAGCATCACCATACTTCCCAATCCTGGACGCTGGATGCAAGTATACAGGAGGCAAAGGAGGAGGCTGAACGTGATGGCCTATTGTTTCAAGCCAACCCAACCCCTGACCTACTCCATCGTTACCAGATGTCTAGGGACGTTTTAGTTGCCCTGCAGGAGTGTGCTCACACTGAGTCTTTGCAGCTTTTCATGGACAGCATCAACCAGCAAACAAGTGTGGCTTCTATGTGGCACCTCATCCGTCGGGTTGTTAAAAAGACACCGGCCACTTCTCATCATCACACTCCAGCCAACTATGCCAAACAACTTGTCGATGCCTGGTCAGAACAATCTACCCCAGCCAGTCTACCCATCCACATACAAGATGCACTCGCTTCCCGTGCTGCTGTCCATTGGCTACGTCTAATGTCTGCTCTGTTACAAAATGATGACGATGATGCAGAGGAGATAACTGAGGAGGAGTTGCGCCGTGCTCTCTCTCGGGGTAGAGCTTCTTCCCCTGGTGATTATGGTATTACTTATGCTGTGCTGCGGCTACTTCAACAAGTTCCTGGGAACCCTCTACTTCGACTGTACAATCTTTGTCTTCGTGACGGTTGTGTACCACGAGCCTGGACCAGCAGCACAATAATACCCATCCCTAAGCCCGGCACTGCCAAGTTCAGGCCTATTTCCCTTACTTTCTGTTTTTGTAAGGTTATGGAGAGAATCTTACTCAATCGTCTCATGTACAGATTGCAGGATCGCCTTTCTCCATGGCCGTTTGGTTTCCTTCCCCAGAGGAGCACACATTACTGCCTAGTCGACTTGTACTCTCGCCTTTCCAGGGACAGTGTGGTGGCCTTCATTGACCTTCGATGTTGCTAATAGAGACGTCATTTTGGATCAACTGGTTGACTTTGGGATAAAGGGTAATCTACTACGGTGGATTTGGGGCTATCTGAGTAACAGGACCTCCCGTGTGTTTTCAGTGGTGTACTCAGTCTTATGGGCAGTTTTCATCTTGGTACACCTCAAGGGGGTGTTCTCAGCCCATTGTTATTTAATATTCTGATGCATCGGTTGCTCACTTCTCTCCCTGATATTCCTGGAACTACAATTACGTGCTATGCTGATGATATCTGTGTTCATTCTACCTCACCAAGGGATCTCCAGCGGTTTCTTGACTCCTTCTCTGTGGCCTCCTCTCACTGTGTCATTATTGTCTCCCCAGATAAGGGCAGAATATTCACCTGCCGCCTTCCTCAAGCTCAGCCAGTGTTCACCATTGGAGGAACTGTCATTCCCATGTGTTTCCAGTACTGCTACCTGGGCGTGCCAGTCAATATTTGACCATCTAATTGTCCAGGACTTATTGGGTCGTCTCCAGCGCCGACTTACACCACTTCAATGGCTCTCTAACAACTCCTCGGGCATCTCCATCCCAGTAGCCAGGACCATCTATATTGCTTTTATCCGTTCAGTTGTTGATTACCTCTTCCCTGCTTTGATTCAACTTCCTAGGGCTACTCTGGAGACTTTAGAAAAATTTAAGAATAGAGCAATGAGTATAATTCTCGGTTGTCCAATGTCGACCAGGATAGTGAACATGCAGCGTGAGTTGCGTCTTCCCCCATTAGTGGAGAGAATTTTTTCTAATGTTACTTGCTTCACTGTCAAGTCCCTCCATTTCCCACATCTTTCACCCCATTACTCTCAGTTAGTCAGGACTTCTCTTAGACCAAACTCCCCTGTCCCTCCCATACTGCCTGCTGGACGTACTCTTATAAGGTCTGTTTCCTCTATGCTCCGTAGTCTTAATATAGATATAATGGTTGCAGACGTTCCCCCAGGGCCCCCTCTATGGATGCTACCAACACCTGATGTGAGCTTCACACCTACTTCCAATTCGGAGCTGCCTTCTCTACAGCGGCAGTTGGCTCTGGAACACATAGAAACAGTGACTTCCTCCATCACAGATCCATACTGCCTCTACACCGTATAAATAATATTCGACGAAATATGATTAATATCGTTTGGAGGTTAGGTAAACTCCCTACCTGATCACTTCCCTACATTTCACGGATTTTCTTCTTATACAGGCCTGGTATTATCCCTCTGCATTGAAAATATGATTCAATGTACATTATATAACATCACATAAATATTGCAATCATGATAAAACTCATTAAGATGAAATAAATAAGGCCTCTTTGGTCCGAAAACAAATTAGGCTTCCACTCCCTCCGATGCTCACCGCCATTTGACAACACAAGTTAAAATAGTTTTTATCAGTATTCATTGTACTTTACTGAGATCACACACAGCATACTTTATAGAACAAAATATACAAAAAATTATATTTTATATCTCTGGTGTAAGTTAATGCTATACGTCGCGATACACCCTGTATATGACCTGTTTCACAGACTACACGTATAGGCTATACTTGTTGCTGACAACACCTACATGGTTCCCGACACAACACAAGGCCTGAAAGACCCTGTACAACAAAGATGTTTATAGGAGGAAAAGAAAGGACATGTGAATGGAATAATAACTCTTACCACTATATAGTGATGCTCACATTGCCATAGCACCCATGGCAAGTATGGTTGGCCACAAATTATTACACAGGCTATATTGAAAGAGGTCATTATTCTGGAAGTACTGCAATGAATGGTCTAACAAGTGCCTCTAATTAGAAAAACAACAAATCTAATAAGGTTTCATTGCAGTTACGTAGTCTTACATATAATTTTATTAAGCACATTATGGAAGACTGCAATGCACACAAACACACTTGCCAACAACACAACATACACTCTCTGAGGGCACTGTGGGAAAGCCCGGTTCAGACCATGACCTTCCTCAGGAGCTCGAGGGTGTTCGGCCAGACAGCTTGAGGAACTTCAACAACAACAACATATAATTCTGTATGTTGTAAACCATCGAAAGGGGACACCACACTCTGACATGATAATGTTGGCCTAAATTTTGCATTTTTCAATTCCATGCTTAATATGTTCATACGGGTGTGTAGGTATTGATTGATTGATTGATTGATTGATTGATATTAGGCGCCGCAACAGTGAGGTCATATAGCGTCAGAAAAAGGTGATAGAGAGGTGAGACAGCAAGAAAGAAGGAAATAGAAAGAAAAGAGTGACAGTTGAAGAACTAAAAGCTAGTGGCTGGGGCCGAAGGGGCGCCAAAACCCTTAAAGTATTGCCCACATCAATAATGCAGACAATACCTCTCTAAGGGGTGTGTAGGGATAAATCCTGACATTGGCCACGAGGAAAGCACAGAAACTTATTAAAGGAGAGTTTAGATGCCAAAAGAAGACAATTTACTCCCTTTAGGCCCTTTACACCAGAGGCCCTTCTAATAGAGTTAACACTGTCATCTCCAGCTGATTATAAACAGTTTTTCCACATAGACCAGGCAACTTTTACCGAATTTTTGAACGGCTTACACCTCTTGATTCAGTACAAGTGTATTTATTAACGAAAAGCCTGTTGGATATTGTTCAGTCATTGGTACAGCCGTGGTCAGTAATAATTATCCATATATGCGGAGCTCAAATAATTAAGTGTCCAAACCTTAAAACTAAGACTTTTGAAGGTCGAGTATAGTTGCAAGTCGTCGCAGATGATTAAATTAAAGTCACTACGGGAATATTTTCCTTGTACTCATTTGGTTATGTTTCATTATTGGAAGAAATATCAATTTGATTCTTCTTTCTTTCATTGATTAGTTTGATGATGATATCTGGTATGTTCTAGGAAGAATTAGGTTTGGATATTTTCCAAAATCTGGGTCACAAGAACTGAGCTTTACCACTAGGCCAAGAAACTTTCCAAAATCAGGGGTAAGAAAATTGTCTGAAAATTTAGAAGACTCTTCGCTCGCGAAAGCGGTGTTATTGTTTTTAATAGCGAGTATCTGAATTAAGTATTTTATTGGCAAGTTTCCCAGCTAACAAACAGAGGGAAACAATAAACTTGTACACTAATCAACCCTATGTGAATAAATATTGTTGACTACGAATGTACAGCCACAATTAAATATCCACCGACACTATCGTTCCATTGTAGTAAATATCTTCGTAATACAGAACACGTGTATGATTTTCCAGCATCTTATAATAATAATTGAGGGGGTTGAGTTGACGTAAGGTGTTGTATGATTTCATTTTGATATGATACAGATTTATTTGCATGATGGAAGGAAAGTGTCGGCGGTTATTTGATTGTGGCTGTACAGTACAACTACATCTCTATTCTTATTGTCTAATATAATTAAATGATACAAATGTTTTTATTACAGTAATACTATTTTAATGATACATATATACAATACATTATGCACTACACTTTGTCTACTTTTGGAGAGTCTGAAGTTTCTTTTCACACCTATGTTATTTCCTGCTCTGTTAGCTGAGGAATGTTGTTTTCTTTAGCAGAGTAATTATTTAAAATTGTGTTGGTCGAATCATACACTTTCATCTTTTCTGTGTGTGTGTGTTTTTTTTTTTCTGATTACAATATAATTGTACAAGACCATGTTGGCTGTCACACTGTCTGCATATATAAGGGAACCCCTGCTAATGCCAGCTATATAACTTTCGTGCTCTGGAATGTCTTCACCACTATTTGCACAGGTAATAATTTCTTTGCAGGCGATACATTTCATTTTCTTATCACTGAGTAAAATCAATAGCTTGTCACATATATAATTAGCCTAGCCAGACTAATGAAGACTGAACTGTACTATTTTGACTCACATGTTACCATATATAATCATAGTTTCCCACCACAATGTAACACCTGTGTTGTGGTGCTATCAATCAGTCACATCATTTTGCACTGTAATAGGTATGTTGGGGAGCGTCTGCCTCTGGCTGCTTGTTGAATGGTCAATTAACTCTCAATGAATCAGAACTCTGTCTTGGGTGATGGGTATCCTCGTGTGACTGATATATTGATGACTTTCTTGAAAGAGACCGGACTACTCAGAGATATGTGTCTTAGATTTTATTATGAATGTGGAATGATCATGTATTGGATTTTATCGTACTTATTTATAATTATTTTTAGTAAATTTTATGTACGATATTTTGTTTAGTAATTAGGACTAATTATAAATGTGTTTATTTCCATGAGCCAGCATCTGAGACTAAGACGAACTACAGGGTTATATTGGTTTACATTTATGTCATACAGGGGTGGCACGAACATGGATGCTGCACATGCAAGCATAATATTCTTATCAGGGGTGACAGCATTGACACACACACACACACACACACACACACTAGACAGTCGGAGACATTGCCACGCTACAGTCCAGTCAATACCCTGCACCTTCCTCACCTGGACTCACTCGCGTAGTTGTATCTGTACTCTGCTTGCTGACTATTGATATATGTGTGTTATATGATCAATATTTTGTGTAACCTACATTATAATGAGAGAAGCAAATACTCATAATGATAATTTTTTTTTTTTTTTTTTTACAATTCTCTTGCTCTTCAGTAAAGATACTGTATGTATGTCTAAACTGACTGTACAAATGTAATATAGATGGGATTAAATAAACACTGTTCCCATTATTAAATTTTCCATGCATATCGTATGACATATTTAATTCATCCCGGAGTGGTATACTTTCTGTCTATAAAAAGTGGGTTTTTCTCTTCAATTCATCCCAATAATCCCTTGGGGTCGATTCCCCAGTGGTATTCGTTTGTTAGCTTCCCAACCAATCACACTTGTAAGGCTTCATTATTTTCCAAAAGGTGAATATCCACAATCACAAAATCTATCCAACAGTTAGATAATGACGATCACTGTATAGTTTACTCACCAAATTCATTAAATAATTAACCCATAAGTCATTTACACGGATAACATTCTTTCGTTTGAGTGCTTACAACCCAAAACAAACCACTGTGGAATCGACCATTGATCACAAAGGTAAAAACAACACGATCTACAGGCTAACAAACACAACTCCAGAGGTATAAGCTGGCCCATACATCGAGGATCGTTGTATAATCGATCTTTCAACCATCATCGTACAGAGTGGTAAAAGCTGGTCGAAGTGCCTTAAACGCAAGCCATTTATTTCATAAAATGTTTTGAACATAGACTGAAAAGGGGAAGTGAGAAGTGCGATTGTAGATGATGAGAATAAAATATTTTGCAGATTGGTTTCCAAAGCCTACCAGTTATTCTCACGGCTAAGGAGTTATACAAGTCAAATACTATTTTCGAAACCATTTTCCATCATTCAGACGATAACTACTGACCTTTAATATATATATATACTTGTCGTCCTGCACCTTCAATGTACAGTCACGAGCACTAATTAGTATCCAGGTGTGCTTCGAATACCTACAGACAGTAAACAAATGCACAATAAGATCTCCATTGGAATTACTTCGTTGGTGAATTGGAGGACTGTTCAAAGCTTCAACCAAAGCTGTCTACTTATTAGTGCTCGTGACTGTACCATAGGTTATGTTAAGACATTTTAAGTACTTTGTAATCAATATTCGATCCTGAGTGTCATTTGGTTTAAGACCAGATAATCCATGTCTATCTGTGGATAGGTATGGTTTGTTGATTTATCTAACCTAGCACCATATTATCTGTGGATTAGTAAGCAAACTGTTTACTCCTGAAGAACATTAGGATACAAAGATGTGGTCACAGAGTCTTGTTTTCAACTTAATAATAAAGAGAAGGGAGAGGACCAAGAGAAGAACTTCATCTTGCTTTATTTAGAACGTTTCGGATATTTAAATCCATCATCAGCTGCTGTGAAAGAACAACAGAATATAAGACAACTATACATGACATTGGGATAGGATTATAAGGGTAGGGTAGGTAGGGATTGTTGGATTACTTGGCCTCGCCATCATATTATCCTGGAGATAAAATGTACTAGTTGATTTTTATGAGATAACATGGAAGAATGGTACCACATAATGGTCTAAAATGTCTGAAATACTCATGTAACACTCGTGAACAATTCCATGGTTGTCCTAAAATATCACTTTCGGAAAAAGTTTTCTTATAATCTATACGGGGATTATGTCTTTTCGGGGCAATGACATTGGCGATCCCGAATAATTCAGCTAAATACATTTAGGGCTGTTATCCTGATCGGGACCAAGAAGGAACAAGCACCACCCGGGTAACCAAGATTGTACTTAGATGGCATGAATAAAAAATCAACATCTTGATCACCATTGGAGAGTTACAGGTGGATGAAAAACATTGAACTCTCTGCAACAGATGCAACCTAATGATATTCGAAATGTAAAAAAACCCTGTGAACGTATAATATATACTTCTCTATGGGTATGCATATTCGATGGAAATTTTTATTATGAGAGGCTAACACACTTGCATATGTATAAGAACGTTCACTTGGTCTGCTTTAGCGTTTATTAGATTCAGGTGTATAGATCTAAACTATTGCCACTGACTGCATAAAACCTATTTTGGCATATCCTTTTTTTCTTAATTAACCAACACTGGTCTGTAATGTATTAGTTTCCTCCTCATTATCATTAAACTTTTCAACAGAATCCTGGTGAGTTATTGTCACGTCCCATGTCCCTCGTAGTGAGTTCCAGGGTTGAACGGAAATCGAGGCAAAGAATAAATAGAAAATAGTGGTGAGGGTGTACATTGCCACACAGGTCCAGAACGCGTTTCTCCAATTTCCCAGAGTTTGCTGCAAGATAAAACAAAATATATTGTAACGCGTAGTCTATCTATTTATTCAGGTTTTACATTGCATATAATGTTTTATAGCTAACCTGGAATATGATCATGTGACTATATTTTATAGTTAACCTGGAATATGCTCAATCATATACATAAAGGTTGCCTGCTACAATATATATACTTTGCAATGAGAAAAATCAGTACAGTCAAGAGAACACAGAGAGGATGTTTGTTGTGCTCACCTGTCCGTCAATTAAAACTCCCACCACCACAGGCACAATGAAGGAGAGGATGCTGGTAAGAGTTTGGTCTATACCAAAGGTGGTTCCTGTAACATTACCATAAATTACACTTTCAATTGGTGCTTACTTATTATCATCTAACAAATGTGGTAGGTATATATTTTTAGTTTCTTAAATTTTTATCAATGTCATGGTCATATCAATCAATACCTGAGCTACATAACAGTCCAGTGCTGGCCAGCAGTAAACCCCATCTGTAACTTCCAGATATATTAGTCTGTTAACTGAAGTCGACCAGAATATGTATACTTACTTTTTCATGTCTCCTTTTGTTGAGTATTATTATTAGCCACATTAGAACTCCGCCTGCCATTATCAAATATTACTAAAGAGGTTATTAAGTTAGTATGTAAAATCTGGACCAACCTGCAAAATTTGGTGCTATATCAGTGTGATTGGTCAATGTGCTTATGGTGACAGCGCCGTTGCAGAAGAGTGCAACACACATAAGACTCACAACAAGCACCGAATGGCATCCACTGTATGCCAGCCACAGTAGCATTGCAGCAGGAATAAACGAAGCTGCAAAACAAAACTACCATTATATATCAATAATTTCAAGTTGTGTAACTGAATAATATATTATATTATATCTCTATAGATAAAAGTCAAGTGGAGAACACACTAGTAAAGACAAATATAATTTCACTGTCATGTTACACAAACCATTGAAATCTAATTACGAATGAGGGAGATGGGATAATACCTGATTTAATTTTCATTTATTGTATTGAGTTTGTTCTATTACTTATTGTTAATTATAATTGTTAATTGTTTTTACCTCGTGCTTGGATTTACACCAAGCAATATTGAACCTGGTTTGTTGCAAGAGGAGTTTATTAATATTTCTTGTTTTAACTAAGTGTTCATTCTTGAAAGGCAAATAGTCATTCTCATTTCTCCCCCCCCCCCCAATTTCCCTCTCGTAACAATATATATATATATGGTATAGGATTCTTGGTAGGGGTGATGAAATATATTTGATATATTGCCAAAAAATAAAAATTACATGTAACAAAGTATGTAGGAACAGACAATGTCTGTTGAGGAATTGGGTGGAAAGTACTTCCCTTATTCGCGTGTCATATGTCATCAGTCAAGATGATTAGGTCAGACAGAAGCTTCATGTATCCTTGTCTTACAGAACTCATGGCTATTTACATCCTTCTCACTTAACCTCAATTTTAACACAGTTACCCAAGGCAGAAACAGAGTTCAAATCATGTTTTCGACATAGTACCTAAGCAAGAGTGGATTTACTGTAAGCCACCTGAATACTGCATAATAAAGTGAAAAGAGAACATACAGTTGCCCACACATGTAGCTGGTGGGCCTCGTTACTTGTGAGGTAGCTACAAAGGGAAGGAAAGTGAAAAAAAGTTGAATTTTGTTAACAGGCAAAGAGTAAAATATTATTACTATCAGTTTCTTAACAAACTAATTTTTGCTCACATTCTTTCCTGTTGTAGCTACCTCACAAGAAGTGAAGCGTACCAGCTTGATGTGTGGGTGTCTGTACGTTTTTGGGTACTCATTTATATAGCTTAGCTAAGAAGGTACTTAAATATACTTGGGTGAATATCAGGGAAACACGACTAGAAACATATTAATAAAGATGCAGGTCGGAAATCAAAAAGAAAAATCTCTGGATTACTGCATGTTACTGAGTTTGTTACGTACTACTATACAACTCTGTGGAATTGGCTCGTGGTTAGTCAGCCTACACTTATCCTCAGTACACTATCTACTTTTCCACATCATCACAACTACAACTAGTACAAGTTAACTAAAAATAACATAGTGAAAAAGGGTTGGTCTCATTTTGTAGAAGAAGAGTTGATGAAAAGAAGAAAGCCATACTTAAAGATCCCTGGAATTGTAGTTGAGAAGTAGGGATAAATTGAAAAATCGGCCATTTATTGGAAACACTCCCTCTGGTGGCTAGATTTCTGACAGCCTGCCTTTCCATGTGCGCGAATTATCAAGGGTTGCCCGAACTCATTGGATCAATCAGTAATTTATTACTAACCATTACATGAATTTTACACTGGAATAGGGATAAAACTATGGATATAGTTACCAACTTGCGTTCATGCTTTCGTTTACGCTACCTATAGTGTGAAACATCAAAGGATGCCTTTAGTTGCTACCCGGGGTGAACAAACTCTGGGATACACAATACAGTTTATTGGTAGTACATTAAAGTCACACAGAATATGGTGATATGCTGGCGTGCCGTAGTCGCTACAGGAGAGTTGGCTGGAGGTAGGTTAACTGTGTGATCAGAGAGGGAACACAGGTAGACGTAGGGCAGCTAGGTGGTGTGGCAGGCAGGACGACGGTGGACACGGACCTTCTTCTTCCGGTGCTGGTGCTAGAGTAAGTGTCCTAGCAGTTGTTGTTGTTTTTTATTGCAGTGGAAATTACCTCTGCTTGGGCCTTATGCCTGTGCTGGTGGGCTCAACAGTCTGGTTTCCACACCAACATCCGACCCTGTTCAGGGGCGGATGCCAACTTGGTTATCCACATTGTGTTGTTCATAGTCATGCCACCTAAAGACCTCCAGAAGGAACCGCCGTGAAGTGGAAGCACACCACAACCACCGATCCACTGCCAATCCCCCCTCCAAATCAGTATTAAAGAATGTTGAACCATGGTGAAAATTCAGGAGATCAAAAAGTCTTGGAGAGTAGGGGATAGTCTGAGTGGTTTAGTAAAAGTTGGAGTAAGGTCTAGAACAGAGGTCTAGTCTGATGGAAAAGCAGAGTTTCTATAGATTGATATAATGAGTGATTGGGTGAGAGTGCGTAGTAAAGATTTAAGCTAAAGACTTTGAGCTTTTATGTCAAAGTTGGAAGAGTTAATTGGATATTCACCTTGCTGAAATAATCTAATAATGTGTGTGAGGGCGAGGGTATCGTTGACGAGTGGGTTTGATAAAGTGCAAGAGAAGAGGGGTGATTATTTGAAGGAAGTAGGGGGTTACAGTGGTTTCAGCACTGTTTCCCTAAGGTTAAGGCCCTGGAAGAAAAATGATGATTAGTATAGTGTGCTTGATTGTGTGGATGTTGGCGTTCGTTGTAGTGTGTGAAAATGTGTATGTTGCAGTTTAGGTTTGTGGGGTGGGGTGAGAGCCATCATACAACCCAGACTTGAAGAAGGAAGCACAGAAATAGCCCTAGGCTCTGCTTGCCCACTGCTTTTCCATGAGGGAGTGCCTCTCACAAGCAAACCATGTGGTTTAACTGAGCAGTGGCATTGCTGAATGCAACCTTCAGTGACCTACACCCGTCACAGGCTGGTAGTAGGAGAGGTGCCTTGAACTCTTGGTGCTGCAAGTGTATGTTTACCGCGGAGGGGCGCATCCCCTCATGAAACCAACTGTCCTTACGATGTCATCCATGAGGAGGCGCACTTGAGTTGTTCCTGTGGTGACTTGGTCTTCGCCGGTCTGCACTTGGAGTCTCCTTCTTAAGCTGGCTGTGTTTGGACACTCCAGAAGGTAGTGAATGAGTGGCTCATCAGTCATGTTTCCACAGTACTGACACTCTTCTGACGCTTCTTTTAAAATGCAGTAACATATCGTTACATATCCCTACCTGATCCGATGTAAGTTGGTCCAGTCTCGGCCTGGAACTTTGGTTGTGAGGGGTATCAATCCTGTTGCTAGGGTGTACCACCTGGCAGCACGTGAGGTTGCAGAGACGTCTCTTAAGTCTGGAAAGTATTCTATCCTTGACTGCAGCCCCTAGCGTCCTATGACAGCGGCGCCTCAAACAGAACTCTCATGATGTTCTACAAACAAGCCATCTGATCGATCATCGATTATGCTGCCATAGTGCTTCCAGGTATACCAAAGACCTTGGCACGCAAGCTGGAATGCATCCAGAACAAAGCACTGAGGACCATATACGGTGCCCCATTATGGACCAAAACAGAAGTAATGCAGCATGAATCTGGTCAGGGTTCTATCCAAGACAGAATAGACTATGTAGTGTCATGTGTGGTAGCTAGAACCATACATCACTATAGGGATAATCTTTTCAAAAGTGAGGTCATCAGAGAACTGAGAAAGGACAGGCAGAGTGCAAAGAGAGGCACCTGAATCTGAAGGGTGGCAGACACAGTACACAGCCTTCTCAACGACAAACTTCTCTTGAAGAAGGGTACAGACTCACCAGCCGGTGAGTACCGTGTACCACCACCGTGGACCACACCAGCCATCAAAACAGAGATAGTTCGGCTTCCGAGAGGCAAGAAAAACCTCAGCGAAAATGAACTCCTTCAGCATGTCAACAGAGTGATGGACAGCAGGGATAACGAAAACACAGCCATCTACTACACTATGGCAGGGTGGGTACCGCTTTTGTCCTTGGCAACAGTGTCTTTGGTTGGAGGACCTCTGACCACTGCAGCTCCACTCAGACTGAGCTCGCAGCAATAGCCCAGGCTATGCGGCATGTGGAGAGAAGGGTAGAAAAGCACATCCTTATCTACTAATATTTAATGACAGCACTGCAGAACCTCAGGAAGTACATCCAGAAAGACAATGTCCAACTGACGACCCATGTACTTGCCACGGCACAAAAGATACAAGGACAAGGGAGGCACATCACAATCTGTTGGATCCCAAGTCATGTTGGAGTGGACGGAAATGAGAGGGCTGACAAAGGAGCCAAATTGGCAGCCAGAGGACCTACTCCGACATTCAAAATCCCTCCCAGCCTTAAGAAAACCAAGACCCATTTAGTCCTATCCTGCAGGTACTCCATCTCGCTTTTCCAACTGAGGCTGTGTGTTATCCAGACTCCTAGGTACAGGTAAGTTGACACCCATTCAAGTCGGGTGTCCTGTATGTGCAGATGCTCTTGGGGAGCTCTCCCCCTGATGAACATTGCCTTTGATTTCACTCTGGAGATTTTCAAACCCAGGTTTTTGCATTTCCCCTTGATCAGGTCGAGACTTTTCTGAGCTCCTCCCATATTTCGCCCCCGAATCAGAAGTGCCAGATCGTCAGCATAGCTGATCAGTTTGACACCAGCTGGCAACTGGAGTTGCACTAGCTCTTCCATAAGAATATTGAAGAGGGTTGGGCTTAAGACCCCTCCCTGCGGAGTTCCGTTTTCTAGGGGCTGGTAAGTTGATACTCAACTTTAGTACTTGACCCTGGCGGTGCAGTCCAAGAGGTAGTCCTGTACCCATGCGAGCATCCGGCCTCTAACACCCCTTTCTGCCAGTGCTTCTAGTATGGCATGAGAGTTGGCTAGTTCGAAGGCTTTTTCTAGGTCGAGAAACACGACAATGGCCTTTTGGTCCTTTACCGTGCTCAGTAGAGAAGCAATGGCAGTTGTGGTCCCAGTTCTCTTGACAAAGCCAAAGAGATGTAGATGCCATGGACCAAGCTTCCACAAGAGTCGGTTGAGCACCATCCTCTCCATGGTTTTACAGAGACAGCTCGTCAGAGCTATTGGTCTGTACTTGCCCTTCTCTTTGGGCTTTGGAATGGGTAGAATATCTGCCTTTTTTCAAGCCAGGGGCAATCTTCCTACACCCCATGACTCGTTCATGATGGTTAGGAGGGCCACGTGACCCTCAGTACCAAGTCCGGAAATAATTGAGTATGTTATGCCATCTTCTCCAGGGGCCGTGTCTTTGCTCTTCTTCCTCGCTCTTAAGAGTTCATCCAGCATGAACGGTCTGTCAGTCTCGTCTCACTCGAGGACTGCTTCATCTATTTTCTCTTGTCTCGTGTCACAGAGCTGTTCTAGGCGGTCCTGTATTTCCATCGGGAGATTAGTTGTTGCTGCCCTTGCTGCAAAGTTGCTATTAAGCCTTTCAGCATCTTCGAGGGGGTCGAGACGTGCAGGCAGACGAGTTGCCATCCTGCCTGTAGTTATATTGATGTTTCTCCATATCTCTCCCAGTTTGCTGTGTTCGTCAATAGTCAAGCACCACTCATACCATTTCTCTGCTTTCACTCTTCTCGAGATTTCCTTGGCATGCCATATCACCTCCCATAGTAGAGAGAGTGATTCAGCAGTGGGGTTTCTCCTGTGAAGTTTTCTGTGTTTGTTGATTCTCCTGTTCTGTTCCCTAATTTCGTCACAGTAGAACCAGTGGTCCCGGTGTCTGGCACCGGTCCTCTTTCTTGGGATGGCTTTCTAAGCTGCCTTGTTAACTGCATTAGTGAATGCTGTGAGATTGGCATCAAGGTCTCCTCTCATTTCGTTTTCGTCATGCCAACCTTGTAGGTGGCTCTCGAACTTTCTCCAGTCGGCCTTCTTGGTGTTCCATCCTGGGAGTGGTCTGGGAGCATAAGATCTGGTTCTTAGTTCCAGGCTTATCCTGATGGCATAGTGGTCACTGGTGAGAGTGGGGTGGATCCACCATTTCAAGCAGTGGCCAGGTCTCTAGATACAAAGGTCAGGTCAAGCCGCCTCCTGTTTGGTGTGTGGGGACGCCAGAGTAGAGGAGACAGATGTTGTCTGTTTCGTCCATCACCATGGCCAGGTGTCGCCCCACATCATTGTTATGTTGTGAGCCAAGAAAGCTGTGGTAGGTGTTGAGATCACCCCCAATCAGCAGGGAGTGTGGTATGCTGAAGAGCTCAGAGAGATCCAGCTCCAACCTTTGGCTTCTGTATATATTGTATACTTGAAGGTCTGTGGAACCTGTGCGGATCTTGATGGCCAGGACTTCCACTCCTTCCCCACAAGGTGTTGGCTATTCGAGGAGTTCCTGAGGGATGCTTCTCTTAATTAATGTAAGTGTAAAAGCTCGATTTTTGTCCCCTTACTTTACTCTTGGATATTACTATTTTTACTCTACTCTTGGAGGGAAACAAACCCACTGCCTTTAACAAAACAAAAAAAAACCCACAAGTGTATGCTACAACTCTATCCTTTAGCTGTATCAACCTGGTCTTGAAAAAAAAACAAGATACCGATGAGGAACAGGACTTGCCTTGCGAATACCAAAAATAAATCATACAAAGGACAAGTCCAGCTCCTCTCCAGTACTGGGTAAACGCTGTCACCACCAGACCAAAGTCGATCAGAGGAACCAAGTGAGCAAACACCGGAAGGGTAGCGTAACGTTACGTTAAGAAGGCTCGTGAGTAAGTAACCCAGACTACAATTCTAACGGGGGTACGATCAGTGATTGGAATTAAGAATCTATTACTATCTATAAAGGAACACAGTCTATTTGTTATATCGGTGACGAAAATACTCAGACAATTATAAACCCGTTTATTTTATCAACCTATGGTACGAGTACAAAATAACACAATAATAATTTCTGTTCCCCCCTCCCTTGCTAATATCTCCTACTCCCTTTTCTGTCAACTAGGACAGGAACAATTCCGTGTCTCGCCAGTTGACAGAGCTAACCCACATAAATCCAAAAATAAACAATTATTACTATTAAATATCCCCCCCCCCTCCCTTAATACAGTTCCTACTCCTTTTTCTGTCAACTAGGACAGGAACAATTCCGTGTCTCGCCAGTACAGACCTAAGTACATATAAAAAAAAATATATTTCATGAAGTGTCCCCACTACACTATATATATATATATATATATATATATATATATATATATATATATATATATATATATATATATATATATATATATATATATATATATATATATATATATATATATATATATATATATATATAATTATATATATATATATATATATATATATATATATATATATATATATATAATTATATATATATATATATATATATATATATATATATATATATATATATATATATATATATATATATATATATATATATATATATATATTATATATATATATATATATATATATATATATATATAATTATATATATATATATATATATATATATATATATATATAATATATATATATATATATATATATATATATATATATATATATATATATATATATATATATATATATATATATATATATATATATATATATATATATAGTGTAGTGGGGACACTTCATGAAATATATTTTTTTTTATATGTACTTAGGTCTGTACTGGCGAGATATATATATATATATATATATATATATATATATATATATATATATATATATATATATATATATATATATATATATATATATATATATATATATATATATATATACATATATATACATATACATACAGGGTTATTCAGAACTACATTTACAAAATGACAGGGTAAATTCCTGACATGATGTTAAACATAGTTCCATATATATTTTTCAAAATTGTAAAAAGTTAATTACACACATGAAAGCCAAATCCATTACCATGGGTGAACGATCGAACGCTTTAAAATTAACTCCCCCCCCCCCTCATACCCTGCTCTCTCTTAAGTGGACGAGGCAAGTTTTAAAACGTATGAAGCAATGAAAACCTTATAACAAGTTCTCTCCATTCATCACAAACGAAATTTTCCACCATCATAATAATCATCTCTATCTCTCTCAGTCCATCTGTTTGTCTTTCTCTCCCTCTCTCTCTGTCCATCTGTTTGAAGGTTTCGTCCTCTTCCTCTCACTCTCCCCCTCCCCCACTTCCACTCGCTCACTGAAACACTCTCTCTCTCTCTCTCTCTCTCTCTCTCTCTCTCTGAGAATGGAGACCTGCTTAATTAATATGTAGGGCCATATGTATAAAAATATTGATGTGAATGGGTTTATAGTTATATAATGCGGTTTATGTTTGAGGGTTTACCATGTGACCTGAATGAGAATTCTTAGGGATACTGAATACCAGTATATTTGTTTTATCTTCATTGTTGCCATATTTCCAATGTAAACATTGCAATTGTCATTAGCTTCATTCTGTCATCATTTCTGTTATTATATATAGTTTGTAAGCCTTAACGGCAACCTGGCTATCTCCACCCCTTTTTGCTCTCGTTTCCTCCCTACCTCTCCTCAAGCACCCCCAACACACACCCAGTTCCCTCGCTCACCCCCGCCTGTATACTCCCCCACAAACTCCCCCCCCCCTTACCACCTCCGCCGCTACCCTTCCCCATGGAGCGCGCATGAATGCAGAAGTCTTGTGAAAAACCCACATTTATTTGTAATTTATTGAAAAAGATATACGACTTTTCGGTTATATCACGTAGCCCTCTTCAGGTATGAGTGAGGACAGGTAGAGTAAACGAATATATATGTATACCGCTCATAGAGGGGGAGAGGGGTAGGGGGGAGAGGCGGAAGGGTCACGAGATAGGCGGGAGGGGGGAAAGAGAAGTTGGGAGGGGGAAATAGAGTAGGGGTGGGTGAATAAACTTATGAGGAAGGAAACAGAGGTAGAATGGGGGGGGGGGGAGAGGCGAAGAGGACGAGCTGATTATGGGAAAGGAAAGAACATCGGGGCAAATAAAAAAAATACATGGAATGGTAACGGAGGAAGTGGAACAAAACAGAATACAGTCACATACAAATAAAAATAGAACTATAAGTTACACAATACTGTATGTTATATGGATGTGCCTTTGACCTGAAGAAGCAATAGCGAAACGTCGTCAATAAAGGCTCCTCGTCATAGAGTGTTGTTCTTACCATTTTGTCAAGCAAATGCTTATTTTAACTCAACGTTCTTCATCTTTAAAACGAATCACAGCACGAGCCGTGAGCCCGTGAAGCAATGCCAGGCAGATTCCCTCCCATCACCTTCAGTTGGCTGATGTATGACCACCACAACTGAGAATAAAATACGAGTTATTCCAGTATGCATTATAATTCAGTTTCTCATTAACAATGTATGCTACTGTTCTTCATATACTGTATATATGGCAAATAAACATAATATATTTAGTCCACCACAATGCTCTCTTGTTTAGATATAATAAGTTTATATTATCATTAAACTTTCCTAGCAACTTATTGACCAATCATCTCCGTCGTTATATGTTCAACTCTCTACACCTCCGTTACCTCCTTGTGGGGTAGGGTATAGAGGTTGCCCAGGGTGATAAAGAAAGTCACTTCCGCAACTGTACCAGCACGTTCTGGATGGTAGTAGATGCCTCTTCTGCCGTTCTCTTGATACCGAGGGAGACTGGATCTTCCCAATGTCGTCTGCCAGCATGCTCTGCGTCACCTGGACTACCTCCTCCCTGTTTTGGCTGCTCTCAATCACCACTTCCTCCTGTGGTGGTGGTGGTGGTGGGAGGGCAGCAGGGTTGTTTGTATTCTTCTTCTTCCTTGGTTTTCTTTTCTTCTTGGGAGAGGTGGGCAGTCATTATCATCGTTTTCCTGCTCCTCCTCCTCTTGTTGAGGCTGCGGCGGAGTCTCATCGTCTTATCATCGCTGCTTCCTCTGAAGATCTTCAGGGCTGTCCCTATCACGCTTCATCGTCTTCATTGTGCTTCCTGCCAGGCTTTATCTCAGCCTCCTATAGTTTATAAGACACTGTTCCTACAGTCCCTGTCCTTACGTAGGTACCTAACCAGCCCTACTACTGTACCGGTTATGGTAGGCCCGGTATTATATGACTAATATCCCGTACCCCCCCCCCCCTTCTGTAAGGATTCTGGCGCGATTACCAGTATTACAGGGTTCGACGGGTGCACCTTCGTGGAGTTGGATGCGCGTACTACGCTCTGGCCATAGCGCTACACCTCCAACAGGTTAGCAGTTCCCAGGAACAATGCCAGCTTTTCCGAAAGAGCCGCTTCACCAGTGCAAGTGTTGACGAAAGTATTAGGAGAAAAAGTGCGTTGCAAATCGACACTCACAATACAGAATATTGTCAAGCCTTCCAGCCGCACAAGAGTGCTGCCAGCGTAGTCCTGTCACAGTGAGGATGACCCAACAACAAACTGAATCGTATGTGTACTGCAACTGTGTCACAAACGTACTCTCTTTATTTATTGGCAGAGGCAGGGAAGAGTTTCCCAACTTCTGCCAGGTAGATTGCACAATGTATGCTAGTCTCTTTAGTCTGTCTTGATGTTAAACACTTTTTAAAGTGTACACCTTTGGTACAGCTGAATTATCGCCTCAGTGCTGTTTTTAATTAGTAAAATCAGCTGTGGATTGTTCAGCTAGCTTCCAAATGTCAGTGGGTCCAATAATGCCTTCTGCAGGAGTAGGATGCCCCTGGATGCAGTTTCTAGAAGAGGACAGAGTCCAGTGACCACTCACTGCAGTAGTATGTAGTGCTTCTCTCAAGCCGATGTTTGAGCAAGCAGTCCTGTAGATGTAGATAGTCTTACTTCTGCAGGAGGATAGTTCCCTTAAGAATAGTCTCTGCAGGAGTGGGAGGTCGTCAGTGCAACCGTGAACCGCTTCACACAGAGGTGAGGGTGGCTCTCTAAGAGAGAGAGAGAGAGGAGAGGAGATAGTCCTTCCTCCACGACTGCTACTGTTGACTGGGTGTCGGGTGTCCTAGCAGGGCAGGTCGCCCCTTATATTTGGTTTGAGCCTGGGTGTGAAGGCAACAGCTGTGGTCCCCCAGGAGCTCAAGGCGGCTTAGGTCTGCATGGGTCGAGGATTAACTACCTGGCCGGCTAAGAATAGACTCGGGATCTAGGAGTGGTATACCTCTTGATATAGGAGTGGCCATATGTGTGTAATACCTAGTGTGGCCACACATGTGGCCGCTACAAGTGCATTATAGCATTGATGAAAGAAGGACTGAGCCTGCACAGGTAGCCTATATGGGAGCCACTCGATTATGAGTAGGTCAATCACACGCTTAAGGTTGCCAGAGTCTCCACGATAGTAAAAGATAACTTTCTACTTGCAACTTTGGTGTTGTACTCGTGTTAGTCCTCCACTATTTTTATTATACCCAGCTCATTGAGTCGCTTCGCCCACGAATGTGTGAGACCAAGATTTTTTATCCCCACCTTTACACCGAGTCCAGCTAGCCAACCATTTTTACACATATAATGCTTAACCCTTGCTATGAGAAATCTCTTCGAATTCGACTACTGTAAGCAAATTCGATGGGAAAAAGTGATTTTTTGCCTTGTGGTGGTATAATTATATATAATCAATTACAGACAGTCGACTCTGCCCTCTATTGTGGCGGGTATCTCCCTAAACCAGTGTAATTTTCTCTCTGCCGGTGTCTGACACTTTCCTTGCGATTGACTGAGAGGAGTGAAATTAAACAGGCGAAATTCCTGTTGCCGTTTACTTTTACTTCGATAGAGTTTGGATATAAATGTGACTTAAAACTACACTCATCACGAAAAACGAAGAGTTGTCAGTGTGTCTTGTTTATTGGCATACCTTAACCCAGCGAGGCTCTATTACCTCGTAGAAATTTTCCATACTATGACTAGGAACATCAGGTTTTAAATTTCTGCCAGTTCTTCTGCTCTCCATGATAGGAAGCTTTCTTCTTAGGCACATAAGGTTTTATATTTCTGTCAGCTTTTCTGCTCTCCATCTAAGGAAGCTTTCTTCATACCAGACGATTTCTTATAGTGATATAAGTGATTTGATATAATTTTACCATTGTAATGAACAATAATGACGATCATCGTTTAACCAGCACAAGCTTTGACGGTCCACACTTATCACATACACACTTTTCCACACTCTCACAATTCACTTTTACACTCACGCCCGAGCACGTACACACTTTTACATATTCACACTTCTCACACACACTTTCACGCTTCCCTTCCCTGCAGAGGGAACCGTCTTGTCCTGAAGGGGGGATTGGGGGGGGGGGCTTGCGTGTCCTGATGACCTGGCTACAAGGATAGAGCAGTTCACGGCCCTCACTCACCACCTTTCAAAGAGTGTGGTTCATATGCTAGCAAGATTTCCAGTGAGGGACCAGACTGTTATTATTAAAATAGGCCACCAGTCACCAGAGACGTCCATCAGAGGGACCACCCTAATTACTTGTCCTGAATTGCATGGTTTTGGTGTCTGGGCTGACGCTTTGGGAGACAGCAAACATTCCAATCATGATGACTACTTAGTAAAGCAAGTAGTATTTTGCACAGTATAAATATAAATATATAAATAAATACACACACACACACACAAAATCAGGTGTTGTTTTCCGGTAATGATGTTGAAGGTTAGGTTAGGTTAGGTTAGGTTAGGTTAGGTTAGGTTAGGTTAGGTTAGGTTAGGTTAGGTTAGGTTAGGTTAGGTTAGGTTAGGTTAGGTTAGGTTAGGTTAGGTTAGGTTAGGTTAGGTTAGGTTAGGTTAGGTTAGGTTAGGTTAGGTTAGGTTAGGTTAGGTTAGGTTAGGTTAGGTTAGGTTAGGTTAGGTTAGGTTAGGTTAGGTTAGGTTAGGTTAGGTTAGGTTAGGTTAGGTTAGGTTAGGTTAGGTTAGGTTAGGTTAGGTTAGGTTAGGTTAGGTTAGGTTAGGTTAGGTTAGGTTAGGTTAGGTTAGGTTAGGTTAGGTTAGGTTAGGTTAGGTTAGGTTAGGTTAGGTTAGGTTAGGTTAGGTTAGGTTAGGTTAGGTTAGGTTAGGTTAGGTTAGGTTAGGTTAGGTTAGGTTAGGTTAGGTTAGGTTAGGTTAGGTTAGGTTAGGTTAGGTTAGGTTAGGTTAGGTTAGGTTAGGTTAGGTTAGGTTAGGTTAGGTTAGGTTAGGTTAGGTTAGGTTAGGTTAGGTTAGGTTAGGTTAGGTTAGGTTAGGTTAGGTTAGGTTAGGTTAGGTTAGGTTAGGTTAGGTTAGGTTAGGTTAGGTTAGGTTAGGTTAGGTTAGGTTAGGTTAGGTTAGGTTAGGTTAGGTTAGGTTAGGTTAGGTTAGGTTAGGTTAGGTTAGGTTAGGTTAGGTTAGGTTAGGTTAGGTTAGGTTAGGTTAGGTTAGGTTAGGTTAGGTTAGGTTAGGTTAGGTTAGGTTAGGTTAGGTTAGGTTAGGTTAGGTTAGGTTAGGTTAGGTTAGGTTAGGTTAGGTTAGGTTAGGTTAGGTTAGGTTAGGTTAGGTTAGGTTAGGTTAGGTTAGGTTAGGTTAGGTTAGGTTAGGTTAGGTTAGGTTAGGTTAGGTTAGGTTAGGTTAGGTTAGGTTAGGTTAGGTTAGGTTAGGTTAGGTTAGGTTAGGTTAGGTTAGGTTAGGTTAGGTTAGGTTAGGTTAGGTTAGGTTAGGTTAGGTTAGGTTAGGTTAGGTTAGGTTAGGTTAGGTTAGGTTAGGTTAGGTTAGGTTAGGTTAGGTTAGGTTAGGTTAGGTTAGGTTAGGTTAGGTTAGGTTAGGTTAGGTTAGGTTAGGTTAGGTTAGGTTAGGTTAGGTTAGGTTAGGTTAGGTTAGGTTAGGTTAGGTTAGGTTAGGTTAGGTTAGGTTAGGTTAGGTTAGGTTAGGTTAGGTTAGGTTAGGTTAGGTTAGGTTAGGTTAGGTTAGGTTAGGTTAGGTTAGGTTAGGTTAGGTTAGGTTAGGTTAGGTTAGGTTAGGTTAGGTTAGGTTAGGTTAGGTTAGGTTAGGTTAGGTTAGGTTAGGTTAGGTTAGGTTAGGTTAGGTTAGGTTAGGTTAGGTTAGGTTAGGTTAGGTTAGGTTAGGTTAGGTTAGGTTAGGTTAGGTTAGGTTAGGTTAGGTTAGGTTAGGTTAGGTTAGGTTAGGTTAGGTTAGGTTAGGTTAGGTTAGGTTAGGTTAGGTTAGGTTAGGTTAGGTTAGGTTAGGT